>JAQPPZ010001045.1:4627500-7027500 GCA_028583015.1 Wollemia nobilis
CAGAAAAAGGTTGCCAACCTAAAAGTCTCTAGGATGGACTTTCATATTTTAGGCTCTCTTAAGTCACTCTTGATAAATACGTAGATGCTCAAGAGCATTGACACATCATTCATCAAGAAAACATTAGTTGATCTAGGTGAGCTTGTCGTGCAGTGTCATCATCGATAAAATCTTGCATAGATATACGCAGTGATGTAATTTCCAACTCTAGAGGTATGACTACATCAACAACATACACTAGTGAAAATGGTGTTGCCCTAATGGATATTTGAATACTAGTGCGATAGGCCCATAGAGCAAGGGATAATTGCATATGCCAATCTTTGTGATTATCATTGATAATTTTCTTTAGAATGGTAATAAATTTTTTGTTTTATGCCTCAACTTGCCCATTTGCTTGTGGATAATAGGACGTAGAAAAGTTGTGCTGAATGCTATACTTTGTTGTTAGAGCACGTACATATTTATTCTTAAAATACGACCCATTATCTGAGATGATGTAGGATGGAATACCAAAATGAAAAATGATATTATGCAACATGAACTCCACAATACGAGGTCTAGTTGTAGTGGTATGGAGAATTGCTTCCACCCATTTTGTGAAATACTAGGTGGCTGTAATGATGAATGTATTATAACCTACAGAAGAGAGTGATATTTTCCCAATTAAATCAAACCCCCATTGCAAAAATGACCAAACTGATTGAGTTGGTTGTAAGGCCTGATAAGGTGCATGTGTCAAGTTAGCATGGTGTTGACACTTGGTGCACTTCTTAACATAATTACAACAACCTCGCTCTAAGGTTAGCCAATAATAGCCCATGCAAATAATGCATTTTGCAATGACATTACCGTTGAAATGGCCACCACATGTATCATTGTGTGCTTGTGTGATCACCCAAACTGACTCTTGATGCTCTAAAAAATGAATAAGGATACCCTTATAGCTTCGACGATACAAAATGTCTCCCAGTAAGACATACTTTATTACTTTTTATTTGAAAGTTCGTTTAGCAACATGTAACAATATATAAGGGATATTACCAAGCTTTAGGTAATCTTTGATTTGAGCAGACCAATCTTGATTTGAGGAAGCCTCAATTGCATGAATTGCCTGATCCTTTTGAAGTTCTTTTCGAGCGAATGATGATTAGGAGAGAACTTGTAGGTATAGCATTGTGCTGCTATCAAAAGGGGTTTGAGGGAATAAATTTCTCCAAGTGCCATGATTCAAGTGATTGTGAATTTGTGAGAATCATTTATGTGAAGGTTCAATTTGAATCATGTGGACTTCTCGTGTAGATTTAATGTTCCCGCACTCAATCTGAATTTAAATCTATTCACACAACTATTGATGAAGAATTTATGGCCAAAGGTTAGGTTCGTCAATTGGTTGCTCCTCCACAAAATGATACTCATAGAGAACAACTTAATAAAGAGAGGAGTCTATGGATCTTTTAGATGTATATTACGTATGGAGAAGAACAAAAAATTTAACCACATTTTTATAAAATGCCCTATAATAATGAAGTTGTAGAAATTGATGGCATCTTTGCTATATTTGCATTAGATCAACAATCAGTGTATAGAATAGATCTAGAGAGGATGGAAGAATAAACAAGAAGTATATGGTTATTTAGGGGAGATAGGATGGATGGGGATGATGATTCAACCTTTGAACTACTAGAATGAGCAAAATAGAAGGATATTCAAACAATATATTAGAGGTATCTATTGTATATCCAATTTTAAATGTTTTTTATAGCAACTTACGTAATAAGAACTTAGGCTATGTATTGTTCTTACAAATGTTAATATTATTTTTATGTGTAATTAAATATTAAATGCCTTTATTTTAATGATATTAGGCTTGTTATATATTATGATTATTTTTATATTTGTTATTAAATATTAAATATGTTTATTTTAAGGATATTAGGCTTGTAAAGTGTTATATTCTTCCTTCTATTTTTAGTGTATCATTGAATAATATATTACATTATTATATTTGTGTGCTTTATCTTATGCATCAAGATTATAATTATTATGCTTAATTAAAAGGCCATCTTATTTATATGAGTCCAAATATTGAGTTAAAACTATTCAAATTTTTTATTATGATTTATGAAGTCCTTCATTATACCAAAGAAATTTTTAAAGCATATTTCAATTTATTTTTATATAATAGTCTAACTTCATAGATGCTAATTTTATGGAAGGATTTTATCTTAAAGCCAAAGGTGTAAAATGCAAGGTCATTTTAATATTTTAGCAGATTTGATGTCTTTAGTTTTTCAAACTACTTTCAATATCCAAATCACTTTTTTGCTTATTTAGGATATTTTAAAATCATTATTGAAATTCACTTTCCTTCAAGGTATTGTTTTATCTTGTTTTTAATATAGTGAAGACTATCCCATCAAACATTAAGCCTTCCTTTGGTTGGTACTCCAAAACAAGATGGTATTGTTTTATCTTATTTTTTAATAAATTGAAGACTGTCTCCACAAACATTAAGTCTTACTTTGGTTAGTACTCCAAAATAAGATTCTTATTGGAAACAACCTCATTAAGGGCAATATCATAGGGTCTCATATTTTCCATTGATATATTAAGAATAATTAAACAAATCATATCTATTATTTTAATAGTGTATATGAACATATAAATTTTGGATTGAAATAATTATACATGTATAAATATCAATTATAAGAATACTAAAATAAATTTCAATGGGTCTTTGCTTCTAAGGTTATGATAAATAGTTGATGTAGCCCACACCAAGATTCAAATCTTGGCAAAAACAAAGAGCTCAATATGACTAAATCAATGTAGAAGGGGAAAGACAACCCTTTCAAAACCATACTTAAAAAAATAAAAATAAAAATATTTAAAAAATAATAAGTTGTAAAATATAATAATATTTAAAAATATTATTTGACTAATATTTTACTAAACATTTGAAAATATATATTGAACTTTAAATATTATTTGAACAATATTTTAGTATGAATTTGAAGAACGTTTCCTAACCTGATCAAATCTCTTACTGTAGATTGCAGAAGGGTTAGCTCGTTAAGACATATGTATGCATGATGGGTCGATATAACTGTTTATATAATGTGATGAGTCCCACTTAGTGGCTTGCATTTAATGCATTAAAGCCTAGAAGATTTCAACATTTATGGCCCGATATCTAGAGAACTTAAAGTTATTGTTAGAAAAGTTGTAGAAGGATTTCTTGGCTACAAAATTAATAGATATCCACATGCCTTCTACATAAAACTTCAAAAGGAAGGCACCCTCATGTTAGACTATAAATAGCATTTATTTTATTATAAAAGATATTGCAAGTTGTTTGTTGATGTCTAGTACCAAGTATCTTAGGCTCTTCCTTCCACCATTTTTTCTTCTATAACAAAGAGATCCTAAACATTTTCTTATGCCCAAGGAGTATCAAACCCTCCAAGCCTCAGTGTCTTATAATCATTAAAACATGTTAATGAAGGCATGATTAATTTTGATGTATCCAACTTATCTTGACTTGTCTTGATTCCTAGCAGTGTGTTTTGCTCAATTGTGGTCACTAGCAATAGGTGATATTTTTTACATTGAATTGCCACTTGTTATAGTAAAATTTATGGGTATTTTAATTCTTTGGCACATCATTCTCATAGCTTAGGATTTATTTTCTTCTAAGAATTTTATTTATTTGTTTTTTACTTTCATTGCAATTCATTCTTTCCTCCCCATGGACTCAATTCATGAAAGTTATGCATCAAGGAGTTAAACTTGATGAGGAACCAATGTTGATTAAAAACCTTGGAGGTTTCCTGATAGGTACTTCTTCCCTTTCTTTCACAACTCTTCCTATTGTTTGACTCTACATAAGCCACAAATGCATTCACCCCTTTTTAGGTCTCCTTAGACTTAGACATGGTGGATTTTAGATATGGCAATAAATTTTCTAGCATACCCAATGAGATGAGCTTCTATGTTCACCCGACAAATATTGAAGAAAGTTTGACTATGACCCCAATGAAATTTCTAGTCTTTCAAATTGAAGAGAAGCACCTAGAAAATTTACCTAGTGACTCTACTTTATAATTTAGATTGAAAACAAAGATATTGTAGAGGTGGTTTGACAAAATATGGAGCAAGAATCTACTTGAGGTCTCTATCACATCAACTTGTTGAAACAAAATCTACCCACTTGAAAACTTTATTCTTATATGGAAGAATAAAAGTTATATGAACAAAAGGCATGTGACTAGAGCCTTTACCAAAGCTAATCAACAATAGATAGTACCACCTCTAAATAAGAAGTAAAAGAGGAAGCAATAGCACAACAAGACAACTATGGTCCACCTCAACGCTCAAATATTTACCTTACTTGAGAAAAAATGTTATCACTTTGATAGAATATTTGTAACACATGGTGAGCTTATGTATTGTAAATTTTATTAAAAAGAAAAATATAGTCATGTAGTGTTTAATATCTTATTTCTAAGGATGATATCATGAATGTTACCTCAATCTCAGCCAATGATCAATTAAAAGCTAGGGTTGTTTGGTGGAGCTCCTAGTAAAGTGGTTTAGAGAGAACGTAGATGAATCATCCCTCATGGAACAACTCATGACTATCAAGAGAATTCATATGGAGATAATGGATGATTTCAATATCTAATTCTATAAGACTTGGTAGAGCATCCATGAGGGGATTTGATCACCTCTAGGTATTACATTCATTTACTTTCTAAAAGCCTTCAATTCTATAATTTCCATGATGGTCAAGTATAACTGTGGTAATTTGCTATCGAATACCTATGGGATAGTCATCTAAGCTAAGAGAGATCTAATCCAAATAGGAATGCTATATCTTAGATCACCTCTATGTTGCTTTCCTCCACTCAACACCCTTGTCATTACTCTCTTACCATACATCATACCATAATTCTAACTCATCTTCCCACATACCAATAAAAAAAACCAAACTTCCTCTCCTCTAGATGCTAAGATGACCCAAAAAAATTAGACTATGGGGATCCTCACTAATTATGTCACATCCCATAAAAGGTAATCTATCATCCAAAGTATTTCCTACTAGAGTTATCAAAAGCCTTTCTTCCAATAGGAAAACCTAAGTTTTTTATCATCCCCAGCTAGATATCAGAAAACTCCATTTTTGACCAACAAGAATCCTGGTCATCTCGAGACGTTGAATTAGTAGACAATACATGTATATGTCTCAACCACCAAGTGCCTATAAGCTTAGTTTGGGACTTGGTCACCACTCAAAATAATTATTTTGAAGATCCTAGTGCTCAATACTATCCCCCTTCTCAATATCCTCCCTTTGATTGTTTTTTTAGAATGGAATTTCAAAACATTGAAATTTTTTCTTTGAATCACAATGACACTCATCCTTACTAGTTGATGGAAGCACGAGGATACAGAAACAAAAAGGAATATGCCAAGCACGATGCGTGTAAAACCAAACTTAACGCCAAAAGCCTATATATTGAAAAATGCATGAAAGGAAAGAACATAAGCGAATCGACACAAGATAAAAGCAATATGGAATAGGGTCCTCTTTATTGATATGCTTTCAAAGTCGTGTTACAATACGTCTCCTTCCTTTTTAGGGGATAGGAGCGTCAAATATGTTTCTGATCACATCCATGGATAGCAATCCTTCTTCCGCGTGCCCACATGTAAGATGGGCGGACCAAAACGTCGCCGCCGCTTGTGTATATGATTTTTGACTCCTTCCTGCTCCTCTGATGTCGGAAACCTACGTTCAAAGAAACAGAAAATATTAGTAGCACCTGCAGATAGAATAAAACATGTATTTCCCAAGGCCTACTCGTTAGTGTATGCATGAAAATATTAAAACGATAACCAAATGACCTCAGATCGACCTAAAAATTTAACAGAAGCATAAATATGTTACCAGGAGGCCACTGCAAAAGGAACAGTCTAGAAATTCCTCACATATTTGTATTCGCTCCGGGGTGGGACGAATAGACCTGCAATAACTTGTCAGAAAGCACCCTCTTCAATGTCCTATCTAGAAAGCTCCAAATGACCTACAAAGTTGGGGTTAGCTAATTGGGGGTGTTTTGGGAAGACCCAGAAGGTCAGATTTCTCCAATTTGGCCTCTATCACCCAAATTTTGTTGGTGCCATCTGCAAGTTAGTAAAGGCGGGAAATGATAAAAACCTGGTCAAAATTGCTCAGAATGAAGTGAAATTTAAACTACAGCCTATTTAATAGACCTAGAATAAGATGCAAAAGAAAAATCAGAGAAATCTATCATAGATTTCTAATCATCTCGGGGTGGGGCGATTAGGACTGTGACAGCTTGGGGCGCCCGGGGCAGAACGCCCACCGTTTGGGACTCTGTTTCGGCACCAATCCACTTGGGATGGGTCCAAAACTTCTTATGGGGTGTTGTCGACAAATTTTGTGGAATATTGTGGCCAAAAATCGGGTTTTGGGTCCGGATTCATGCTTCCAATAATCACCCAATAACCTCCCTTTCGAATGAGAGATTAAGGATGTGAAAGGCACAAATCGCAAGTAGGTATGTAAATTGGCAGCACTTCGTTGCTCAAATGCTCCTTCTCTGTATATCTTTTGGGTGAGAAAACTCACCAATTTATAGACCTAGGGTCTCTCTGTTTGGAATGCGCATGCGAGGGCGCCACTTGAGTTGTTTGTCCTATTTTGAGAGAAAAGATAATTCCCTGATTTAGAGTCTCCTTGCATGAGGTCTCTAAAATAAAGACATGCATGACAGAAGTCTCTCTTCTTGATTTAAAGCTATTCCTCGCAATTGCATGGCCTGAAGCCTCAGTTAACCGGCGGACTTGTCGAGGTTTGACTTTTTGCCAGTCAAACTTGCTATTCGCCTCACCCTGGGGCGAATGCTGATATTCGTCCCTGGGTGGGACGAATGCCAGTTTGTATTCGTCCCTGGGTGGGACGAGTAGAGAGCAAGGTGCCAAAAAGGTGCCAAATTGACCTTTGACCTCCAAAACTGCTTTTGGGAGTGGTTAGGACCATTGTTTAACCTCTGGGGGCTGCCCTAGGGGTTGTGTGTGTCAATGCGATCGGCGCTTGTCGTCACATAATCGGATTGGTGTTGTTTTGGTGTCTATAGATGCCCCTTTTTGGGAAGCATTGTGCAAGGCGCAGCGTCGAGCAAAAATAGATAACCAAAGCACTAATGATTAGGGTTTCTCAGTAACCTAACCAACTCTTGATGCCCCAAGTATGGAAAGGGCACGCATTCTTGAATCCTTGCTTTTGACGAGCTAAGGAACTTAATTCAAGTGTTAACCTTTTTCGGTGAGGTGTTACTTGAGCTTGGACATTGATCAGTCATGAATAGGCAAAGGGCGCAACCTTTTGTCTGTGGGAACCTTGAGTTCATGATTCATGAATGCCAAGTGTTTGATCAGCTTGTGATTATTGCTTGTTTGCTGCCCCAAGCAGGGGCATGATTGTCTTTGTCAATGATCCTTTGAATGCGTGTCATTTCCTTGATTGGGTATATTTTTGTTGATTGGTGACTAAGTGTGACTACCCCCTCAAGCGACGAATCGATGAGGGAATGACCGACATGAGAAAAGCGACGAGTCGCTTGACCCAAGATGACTTAGGTAAGGGTGCCTTCAATTGTTTACCGTTGAATGCGAAAGCAGTTTTCGAACATTCTGACCTATTTTTGGTGGGTGTTAACCCTTTTTGTGACGCATTTTGGAGCTAAAATTGTCAAAAATTCATCCTCCCGTGGAGCGGTCCAGCTATGATAGCCTTCTTAGGGAGTAGGATAGTGACAATTTGTAACCCCAATATCTTTTTGGATGCCAAGAATGTCAGGCGCAAAAGCGCCTTCGTTCGGCAATGTTATTGCTATTTTTGGTTGGGTTTTGACCCTTTTTGTGACGTCGTTTGGGGATGAAATTCTCAAAAATCCATCTTCCCATGGAGCGGTCCAGCTATGGTAGCCTTCTTAGGGAATAGGATAGTGAGGATTTGTGACCCCGACATCTATTTTGCATGCCCGAAATGTCAAGTGCCAAAGCACTCTCATCGGACACTTTTATTGCTTGTTTTTGGTGCATTTTGTGCAGTTTTTGCTGTTTTTGAAATTTTTGCTCTGTATTCATCCCTGGGTGGGACGAATTCCTATTTAGTATTCATCCTAGGGAGGGACGAGCACTAACCAGAGTGCTCATCCCAGGGGGAACGAGTACAGGCTCAAAAGCCTATTTAAAGGACAAAACTGAGTTTTGGGCTCATTTGCATTTGTTTTTCTTGGCGATTTGGAGCTCTGAGGAGGAGGAGGTCAATTCTGCGAAGCGAAGCGCTGCCAAAATTTTCTTGTGACCATGAGTTCACGCACCGGATCGAGCGGCGGAGCCGAAGCGAGACCAGTGAGTGCCCTTCCTCTTTATTGTTTTGTTTGCTTTATAGTTTTAAAACCGCAAGTTATTTGTTTTTTTTTGTTCTTTTGTTTTTTTTCAAATTTAAAAATGAAACCCTAGTCTATCAAAATTAACACTTAGTTTAAAACTTAGTATAACCCTAGTTAAACAAAGATCAAAAGTTAGTTTAAAACTGAGCTAAAAAACTTAGTTTAGAACATAACTTAAAAACTTCGCTTAACCTGAATTGAACAAAGATCAAAACTTAAGTTAGAAACGTAGGGTAAAACTGAGCATAAAAACGTAGCTTTAACCCTAGTTATTTGTTGTGGTTTGTTTTTGTGTTTTTAATTTACCAGTTTAGAGTTAAAAACCCTAGATCCGAGAAATTATTTTGTGAATTTTTTTGTTTGTTTTTTAATTTATCAATGTAGAGTTAAAAACCCAAGAACCAAAAAAAATTTTTTTAAAACTTTTTTTTTTTTTAATTTATCGTTCAGAGTTAAAAACCCTAGAACCAAAAAAAATTTTTTGCTGAAATTTTTTTTTTTTATTTACAATTTATTTAAAGTTTAAAAACCCTAGAACCGAAAAATTATTTTTAATTTTGTTATTTTTTTGGCTATACATTTTGATGCATTGTTGTATATTCATGTTATTGTTGTACAATTTTTCATTGTTTTAATGTTTTTATTTTGTTTTCTTTTGCAGGTTGTGAAGAGCCGATACCGTGTGCCCACGGTTTTCACTGAAGCATGTGGCGCTGACTTTGGCTGACTAGGATTGGCTTGATGCCCTTGGGCTCAAGCAGGTGACTCGACTGGAGCCGATGGTTGGGGATCGAGCCTATCTAATGGCCCTGATCAACTTATGGGATCCTCGGACCAATACCTTCCATCTCCCAATAGGGGAGATGACGGTGACCTTAGAGGATGTCTATCGGATTCTTCGAATTCCAATAGACGGACTGTCGATCCGGACGACGCCATGGGATCAGAGGACAGCAGTGTTGACACGCTACTTTGGACATGGAGAGGAGATGGGGGTGGATAGCCCAGTGGAGAGGGTAGAGGGTGACTACCAGATTGGTGGCATACTGGTTCGATGGTGGCTAGAGAGGGGTGTGTTGGGAGTGAGGCACGCATTACTTATGGGCCTCATTTCCAACATGCTTCTCCCCGACTCTTCGGGTGCGAGGTTCTCGTGGAACCTGCTAGAGGTGGTGTTTCGGTTGGTGGAGTGTCCTACAGATGCACCGATGATCATGAGATGGGGACAGACTCTACTGGCATAGCTCTATGATGAGTTGTACGAGGTCCACTATCGGAGGCGGAAGGGGATTAGTTGTAGCTACTTGTTGTAGTGTTGGGCTTGGCAGCACATAGCAGTGGAGAGGCCGATGGGGCTGCCTGGATGACTCGGGCAGAGATGGTAGACCGAGAGATTGGTTACGGGGCACTATGGTGGAGGTCAGAGGAGCAGGGACAGAGTCGATGATGGGTAGGTGTCGTAGGGCACTATGTCGATGCCTTCGCTCGACTTACTCTAGGGGAGGTGTTCTAGCACCCCTACCAGGACTGTCCAGCCTGGCTTGAGGCTGGAGAGTGGCTCGATGGGTACAAAGGGGGCGATGGCTGATTGGGCATCATGGGACTGAGTAGGAGTTCTTCCCATATGGTCAGGTTACATGATAGTTCGGGGTGCCAGAGGTTGCTTGGTGAGCCCATGGTCTATCGATATCAGGGAGACGAGAGGACTCTAGCTTGGCCAATCATTGCACCATTGGGTGAGGATGCAGATACAATGATTGACATCCCAGATGTGGATGACATCGAGACTACCATCGAGTATGAGCAGTGGTGGACTTTGCGATGATGGCGAGGTGAGGGGCCTCTAGGGGGTGCAGTAGGGGATGAGGGTGCAGAGGCACCAGGAGAGGGTTGGGGAGTTCCATTGGATGATGCGGACATGGTGGAGGTTGAGGATGTTGGAGGGGAGTTTGGGGTGCCGGATCAGCCGGAGATGCAGGACGTCCCGGAGTAGTGGGAGCCAGAGCAGGTGTTGTCTCGGATTCATCGATGCCTCAGGCAGTTTCAGAGGATGTGGAGGCAAGGCATTGCTGAGATAGCATGATTGGAGGACCTACTACGGAGACGAGATGAGGAGCTAGGAGAGGCTTTGCAGGAGAGGGATCTCCTATGGACTCAGCTGGTAGAGTGGGAGAACGCATTTGCTACATACCATCGAGGGGATGGGGACACCAATGCTGCATGGGAGAGGGATCTCCTACGGGATAGCTGGCAGAGAAGGAGAAGACATTGGCACCATGATGATGTAGTAGCTTATTACTCGTATGAGTGTTTGGTTTTGTCATCGGATGGATATGGAGGGAGAGATTATCCACCTCGATGGGCGGTTACCTAAGCCCTAGAGGTGGCTCTTCACGTCGGATGAGAGACAGCGATACTGAGCAGTCAGCATCATCTCATCGTAGGTGGCTAGATGAGGGGGGCACTAGTGGGCATGATGTAGGGGCGAGCAGCAGTCACCCTGAGAGGTCCCATAGGACCCACACCATGGGGGTAGTTCCCGTCGCACCGATCCTGCGTGATCATGGTGGCCGATGCCCTAGGCTTAGGGGTTTTTGAGATTTTGGATTTTGTTGCGAGGTCAGAGGACCGGTTCATTGTAGCCTATGAGCATTTTTGATGATATATATACAGATGACTCTTTTTTGGTGTTTATGCACTTTTCATGGTTTGTTTTTATGTACATGTATTTACATTGATGTATGCATATGCTATTATGAATGCGATGTTTCTAATTTATATGATGTATGCATATGGAATGAATGAAATGAGTTGTTGATAACTTGTCGATGGCACCATAGACTGTGCAAGATTGATGGGCTTGTTGTACTTATGGGATGACTTTGTGGAATGACTTTGCATGTGAAAACTTTGTTTTTGTATTTTGCATATTTTTTGATGGTGATGTACGTAATGAAATGTACCAGTTGTTTTTAAAATGTAGTTAAGCTTTTCTGAGATTCAGATATTTTAACTAACTAGCCAAGAATTGTACATTTATCTCGCAAGACTTTTGAACAAGGTATAAATCCGACTTGAATTTAACCAAGTTATTTCACATCCCTGTGTGTGCAATTGAGTTCATTTATGTGGTATTTGTCAAGATACCGCCAGTGCCAGATAGGCTATCAACCAAACCTGTACTGAGGATCACCTAATTAGCTCCACTAACTCCATTGTTGTATTTAGTAAGATTAATCCATGAGACAATCTAAGGTACCATAAGCTAGCTCATCCACATGCAAACATTGGTCTGCTCACATGCAAAGCTAATGTGACAGACATATCATCATGCGGTTAGGATACCGCCATTGCCAGGTAGGCTATCCACCAAACCCGTAATGAGGATCACCTAGATGGTTTTCGAATGCTGAGAATTCCAGGGATTCAAGTTCAGGTTGTGTGTTTGCTCAATGGTTTAGGATACTTGCTCGTATACATAGTGATGAAAATCACTGTTTATTTTCTCTTTTTGTTTTTCTTTTTGAGCAAGGATTTTGAATAGTGGTGATAACCACTGTTATTTGATTTTGTATTTTGAGCTTTGTAAGGTTGAGCTTGTAAGTTTGTGGCTTATGAATGGCATTGATCCTTTTGGCCTTGGGGATGACTACCCATCCTGTTCAGGGACGTGTAGTACGAATCCTTACGACTTTGGGAACCAAAGGGGATGATGGAGATTATGAAGTAAGGGCATTGATATTTTAGGCCTTGGGGATGACTACCCATCCTATTCAGGGACGTGTAGTACGAATCCTTACAACTTTGAGACCAAAGGTGAGTGTGATGATGGCTTGTGGGAATTTTGTTTTTGAATGGCATTGATCCTTTGAGGTCTTGGGGATGACTACCCATCCTTGGCAGGGACGTGTAGTACGAATCCTTACAACTTTGGGGACCAACGGTGATTGGGATTTTTGGTAGTGGTGAAAACCACTATTTATTAGGGGGAATTGATGGGGAAGAGCTCGTCCTTTTGTCAATTCTCAGCACTCTTGAACCATTCGCACAGGGGGATGAACAGACTAATCTTTCACCTATGGTACCCTAGACTGCTTTGTAGGTTTCTCTTGCATTCACACAACTTAGGAATTATTTTATGTGTTTTAACTTGTGTAGGGATGTTACGTAACGAGGCGTGATCCAAGTAAAACTTTCCCGTGTAAAATCTGTTTAACTTTGTACAATTTTTGGCTAGAAATTTAAAGACAACTGAATGACGAAAACCCTATATACATTAGGAGACAACGACCTATGCTAAAAATGGTGATGGTGTTATTCTAGATGTATGCGTTTATAAAATGGATTTGATGTGGAAAATGATGGAATTGCCAAGTAATGACAGTCTATGGTGCTTTTGACTTGTATGACCTAGCAAATATGCAATGTATGGATGTGATGCCTAATGCAACCTATATTTTTGTATTTTGATTTTTACGAGTATGCATGGAATTGAAATGCAATTTTTTTTGTTATTTTTGATGATTTTATTGTTTTTGTTTGTTTTTGAATATTTATTTTGACCAAGCGGTTATGGTAACCCTTGGAGCTTTTGTGTTTGACCAAAGGGTTTATGGATACCTTTGGGGCATTTTTTGGGTTTGACCAAGCGATTGTGAGAATCCTTGGAGCTTTTGGCTTGACCAAAGGGTTTATGGATACCTTTGGGGATTTTTGACCAAGCGATTATAGAATCCTTGGAGCTTTTGGGTTGACCAAAGGGTTTATGGATACCTTTGGAGCATTTTGGGTTGACCAAGGGATTGAGAAAATCCTTGGAGCTTTTGGCTTGACCAAAGGGTTTATGGATACCTTTGGAGCTTTTGGTTGGACTATGGCTCTCTAGATGTGGAATGGCCTCAAATGACTGATGTTCAAGGGTTCTAGTTCCTTGATTCCTTCAAGAGAGGTGAGCCGGTATGTTCTAGGTCCTATTCTACTATCAATCACATAAGGACCTAACCAGTTTGCCATGAACTTGTCCCTTAGATGGGACGACAAATTAGAATTCTGTTGGTTCTCTTTTAAGACCAAGTCACCAACCTAAAATTCCCTTAAGTGGACCTTCATGTTGTATGCTTTCTTAAGTCGCTCTTGATAGATACGCAAATGCTCGAGAGCATTGATGCGTCATTCATCGAGCAACGTCAGTTGGTCTAACCGGGCCTACCATGCAGTGTCATCATCGATGAACTCTTGCATTGAAATGCGTAGGGAAGGGATTTCCAACTCAAGAGGCATGACTGCCTCGGAGCCATACACCAGCGAAAATGGAGTTGCCCCAGTGGGCGTCCGAATGCTAGTGCGATAAGCCCATAGGGCAAGCGGGATTTGAATGTGCCAATCCTTATGACTATCTATGACGGTCTTTTTGAGGATGGCGACTAGCATTTTGTTTGACGCCTTTGCTTGCCCATTTGCCTATGGATAATAGGGTGTTGAAAAACTATGCTGAATTTTGTACTTTGTGGTCAAAGCACGCACATCTTTATTCTTGAATGACGTCCCATTATCCGAAAGGATCTTGGATGGAATACCAAAATGACATATGATGTTATGCAAAATAAACTCCGCAATGCGGGTTCCAGTCGTAGAGGTTAGCGGAATTGCTTCCACCCACTTGGTGAAGTACTCTGTGGCCATTATGATGAACGTGTGATGACCGACGATGCAGGGGAGATCTTTTCGATTAGATCGAAGCCCCACTATGAAAAAGGCCAAGCCGATTGGATCGGTTGCAAGGCCTGAGAAGGTACGTGTGTCAAATTAGCATGGTGTTGACACTTCATGCACTTCTTTACATATGCGCAACAATCTCGCTCTAAAGATGGCCAATAATAGCCCATGCGAAGAATGCGCTTTGCGATGGCCATACCGCTGAAGTGGCCACCACATGTACCATCGTGTGCTTGGGTGATCGCCCAAGCGGACTCTTGCTGGTCCAAGCAACGGAGGAGGATTCCTTCATAGCTCCGACGATACAAAATGTCTCCTAACAAGACATGTTTTGCCGCTTTCTATTTAAATGATCTTTTCGTGGCTTGTGTCAATCCAAGTGGGAGGTTACCTAGCTTGAGGTAATCCCTTATGGGTGTGTACCAATCCTGCTGATCGAAACCTCGATGGTATGAATGGCCAATCCCTCTTGAAGTCCATCCCTAGCAAAAGCTGAGCGGGAAAGAACTTGTAAAAATAGCATTGTGTTGCTATTAAGAGGGGTCAGGGAGAACAAGGACCCCCAGTTGGCTCGAGTCAGACAATCATGGATTCGAGAGAACCTATCCTGAGATGGTTCAATCTGGATCAGGTGGATTCTTGGCGTTAGGTCAGAGCTTGCATGCTCCATCATGGATTGTGATAATGTTTTAACCTGAATGGTTGTCATCTCACCGGAAGGGTCTTGCGGGATTAGTGACCCCAAGGAGGCCATAGTATCCACAAAATGATTCGATGATCGAGGGAGTGCCTCGATGTCATACCATTCAAGTTGTGCCAGGAATTTGTCCACAAGGGCTTTGTAGGCCTGCAGAACTGGACATTTACATTGGAATATCCCCTTTACTTGATTGACAATTAACAACGAATCACCAAAGATGTTTAAACATTTGATGTTCATGGTGATTGTTGTCTGAAGACCTATGAGCAAGGCTTCGTATTCTGCATTGTTGTTGGTGCACGAGAAGTCTAATTTAAATGATAGAGGCATTGGAGCCCCTTGTGGAGTGAAGAATACAATTCCCATGCCACCTCCTTGCTCACATTTAGAACCATCGAAGAATAAGGTCATGTCAGCCTGTGACTCAGGCTCATCAGAATCTGGCGATTCTGAAACATGAAAAACCCCATCATCAGGTAGTTCTACGGTCAGAGGCTGATCGTCTTCAAGAGGAGCCTCTGCCAGTTGATCGACGATGACTTGACCTTTTATGGATTTCTGTCCAATGAATTCTATGTCAAACTCCATCAACAACATGATCCATTTCGTCATGCGGCTACTATGATAAGTATGACTCATCATGTATCGCAATGGATTCTCCTTAGACACAACATACGTCGTATTGCTGAGCATGTAGTGGCATAGCTTTTTGGTAGCAAACACCACCGCAAGCAGAGCTTCTCAACGTATGCATAGTTAAGTTCATAACTGACCAGGGTGCGGCTAAGATAGTAAGTAGCCTGTTCTTTGTGTAGTTCATTTTTCTGGGATAGCATGGCACCCAGTGCCACCTCAGTAGTTGAGATGTATAAATAGAATGACACTCCTGGTCTAGGTGGTGCCAATACTGGTGGTGAAGCCAAGTATTGTTTAATGTCATCAAAGGCTGACTGGCACTCATCATCCCAGTGAAATGTTACCCCCTTGTGCAATAATTTATTCATGGGTCGGCACTTGTCAGATAGCTGTGCTATGAAGCGCTTGATTGACGCGACCTTTCCCTATAGACTTCTGAGCTGCTTGATGGTAGTTGGGGGAAGCATTTCAAGGATTGCCTTGAATTTGTGTGGGTCTACCTCGATTCCTCATTTAGAGACTATGTAACCCAAGAGCTTTCCAGATGTGATGCCAAATACGCACTTCTTGGGGTTTAGTCCGACTTTATGTTCCATGAGGTGATCGAGGATCTTGCTTAAGTCATCGAGATGATCCGGGCGCAAAAGAGATTTGGCCAACAAATCATCCATGTAATCTTCCAAAGTTTTGTGCATGTAATCATGGAAGATGTACGTCATGGCACGTTGGTAGGTGGCGCCAGCATTTTTAAGGCCAAAAGGCATGACCTTATAGCAAAATGTCCCCCAAGGCATTGTGAACGCCATTTTTAGTTGGTCCTCGGGATTGATACGAATTTGATTGTATCCCGAGAAACCATCCATGAGGGAAAGCATTTCATGGCCCGCTGTAGCATCTACCAATGCGTCGATGCTCGGCAAGGGAAAATCATCCTTAGGACTCGCTTTGTTTAGATCTCAAAAATCGGTGCATATGCGAATCCTCCCATCGAGATTTTTGATGGGAACCATGTTAGACAACCATGGTGGGTAATCCACGTAGATGACAAACTGTGCATCCAACAACTTTTGTAGCTCATCTTTGACCATTAAGGCCACTATTGGGTGCATCTTACATAGTTTTTGCTTTACTAGCTTGACTGTCGGATCAAGCGTTAGATTATGCATGACTAGCTACGGGTCTAGTCCCGACATGTCTTTGTATGACCATGCAAAAACCTCCTTCTTCTCTTTGAGAAGGGCAATGTAGTCGGCTTGCTCTTCGGGGGATAGACTTACCCCCAGCTTGATGATTTGCAAATTCACTAGATCTGAGCCGATGTCTACGTCAGTCGTCTCCTCGACCGACATGTGGGACCCGTCCTCCAACTGGTGTGGAGTTGGGATCAAGTGGATATCGTTTGCTGAATTTAGATCATCGTTCGGAACATCAGGTTCCTCTTCAGCATGGAAGACATCCTGAGTCTGTCCTAGGGTGAAATGGAACATCCCACCACAAGGCCAGTACTCTGATGGGGATGGCAGTGTGTCAGCGTGATCCTAGTCTATAGCATCTAGGTCTAGATGCAATGACCATGTCGGGTCGGCTGGATCATGGATGGGGGCGGTTAGATCAATGGAGATCATGTTGATGAAATGATTGTGGTCTCCATTACCATGGGTGTGACTGCTCGGACATCCTAGATGATCTTTGTGCTCCGGATCTGGCTCTGTGGGTACTGGCACAAATGGATCAGCCCTATGCGTGGATACGAAGATAGGGTCCGCCCTAGGCACTGATGGTTTTATAGGGTCTCCAGGCGGAAGATGCTCTCTGTATACCTAGAGTGGCGGGTGCAGTAATTGCTATAACTGCACTTGGTTTAGGTGCCACCTATGCCTTGGCCCTATGTGTAACTGTTCAAACATGTCATCTATGTCCAAGGGATATTGTTGTTGTCGCATATGATTGAGATAAGCCATCTCAGTTTCATCTTCATAATCACTGTCAGAGATCCAAAGGCCTTCGTTGGCTCCAACAGTTATTTGTGACATATGAGGCTCATCTTGCTCGAGAAAATTAATGTGGTCCCATCGAGGTTGTTCCGCTCTCTACGGGGGGACCTGATTCTCTTGAGGTGGCATATGCTCAATTGGAGCATCCAAAGGGAACATTGTCAGGAAGCTCTCCTGATAATCATCCATGGGATATACTTGTGAATGATTGCTATCAGACTCGAAAGGATCCCAAGGTGCTACCTCGTATTTCGACTCATCTTCTGAAGACCCTTCTTGGTCTTGTCCATATCCCTCTTGTAGGTGAGTCCTCAAATTTTCTCCCTTTTTGGCCGAAGGGAAAGGGTTGTTATGGTCAACAAGGTTGGTTGTTAGCAATGGGAGATAATCTCCCAATGTATATGTTGTGTTAGGATTGGCATATGGATCTAATGCCAACCCATCCTTGTTGCCTATCCCTAGGCCTTGCATGTTCTCTACCAAGATGTCTAGGGGCAAGGGGTGGTTGAACCCTACTCCCGACTTGTCATACGACATTTGATATCTCGGTTGGCAAAGAACACGCACTCCTTGCTCATACCTGCCCAACCCATATCCATGCCAATTGCATTGGCCAAGATATCTCAATGCGAAGTCAGGGTTGGACAAATAGTTGACGTCCTCAACAAAGGGCTCTTCATCTTCGTCTTCTTGCATACAAGTTTCAATGCCATTATCCAGGCCCCCATAAACAAAGTTTGTCTGATTGGGTGGGTAGCCTAGAGGAACCACAGAGCCGATGGGGAGTCGAGGCCTCCCCATGTCCTGCATGGACTCAAGTGTGGGCGTTGCTACAATGTTCCTCACTAGATACTCCCCCAGGCCCATGTTGGCCATCTCAACGGTGACCGTTGGTGGTTGAGGGGGAGCGAATGGGAGTCCTTCCTGAGTCCACTCCATGTGGGGTGAACTAGGCATCTCGACTTCCATTCGGCTAGGCATCTCTTCGGTAGAGATGGTTGAGACTAGGGGTGGTTCCTCTTCTAGGGGTTTCTTTCCCTTGTCCTTTGGTGTGGCCACCGTAGGTGGCATCATTGTTGAAGGACCAGATGAGGAAGATGGACCCTACTGGGGATTTGATGGACTCGGCAATGGGGATGCCTACGGAATCGGACCCTGGTTAGATGGATTCAACTAAAAATCCAAATGTGTTGATGGGAGGGTCGATTGCGGCATGAATTGCACCGTATTGCAGTACTTGAAGGGCTCTAAGTCTACCGGGACTACATGCACCTATCCTTCAAATGTATACTTTAGGCACTGATGAGCTATTGAAGGGACACACTTCATATCCCTGATCCAAGGCCGGCCCAACAAGATATTATAAGCCATCTCACCTTCCAAGATGTGGCACAATGTATGAATAGTCTTTTGTCCCACTTGGATGGGTAGGACAATTGTGCCAACCATCGAGCATATTGCATCATTGAATGCTCGCAGTGTATAGGTGGAGGCCACGATGTGAGATGCCGGCAACTTCAGATGTTTCAATGTTGCTATTGTGATGATATTACTGGACGAGCCAGTGTCCACCAACACCCTCTTATACGGAATCCCGTTGACCCACGCAATAACGTGTAGGGGTGGATCCGCCACATCACCAGTCACTGATTTCAATTCATCTTCTCTAAAGGTGATGACTGGTTCTGTACATTGTTTTACATGTCCCACGAAGTTGTTGAAAGAGTTTGCTTCATGGGGCTGCAGCTCGATGGCTTTTAAAATCTCCATTAGAGCCTCCCGATGGGGCGCTGATTGTTGAATGAGCTCGTATATGGAGAGCCTAGCCGACGTGGTCCTTAGACTTTGGGTAAGTCTAGTCCGAATCGTGGCCACTGGTCTAGGTGAGGGAAGTTGCGTAGGGTGTTGTTGAGGTTGTGACGTCGATGGAACTTCTCCAGTGGCCGCCGCAGGGG
The DNA here is from genome assembly GCA_028583015.1 of Wollemia nobilis. Taxonomy (NCBI): domain Eukaryota; kingdom Viridiplantae; phylum Streptophyta; class Pinopsida; order Araucariales; family Araucariaceae; genus Wollemia; species Wollemia nobilis. The sequence continues at coordinate 4,646,987 of JAQPPZ010001045.1, forward strand.
CAGCTCCTTGATACCTCTTGTTCCTAGTCACTATGCTTATCATCCCTACATACCCCTGCATGGGGCAATTCTGTTGCACCTCATTGACTTGAAGGGGTTTTGCCTATGCATCATGGGTAGGCAAGGGGTCTCTGAAGACTCCCATATGTTGGTTGTTTGGTGCTACGGGGTTGTCCACCGCCAATGTCTTATTGTCGATTAGGTCTTGTACCAAACCTTTGAATTTCCAACATGCATTAAGATCATGTCCCTTACGCCTATGGAACCTACAGTACAAGTCCTCCCGGTACCCCTTAGGCTTCGGTGCATTGGGGTCTATAGTTTGAATCTCTGGAAGGTTGATCAAGTTCACCGTTGACAAGCGGTCAAACAAGGAGTCCCTGGACTCTGTGTAAGGTGTAAATTGTCGCCTAGGGTGACGCTGCTGATTTTGTTCCTGCCTCTGGTTTTCTCTATCATAATTGTTAGGAGGCACCACCTGATAGTTAGCCTTTTGAGGTTGTGTTGCTTGTGCAGGCTTAGGGACGTTGATAGCAACCTGATTGACCGCAATGGGTTTCTGTTGCGTGGTCCCTATTTTAGTGTTCTTGGTCCATTCTTTCTTCTTAGGTTTGGTGATCTCGCCATCCTGTATCTTGATCTCCTCAATGATTCTGGCTTGCACCAGAGCTTCCTCAAAAGTGGCATATTGTTGCAGCTACAATAGCATGGAGATCGATCTCAAATAGCTCTTTGAGAACATCTGAGTCAGGTCGGACATGGGAGGGAGGTAGGGCAGCTTTGAAAGCAGCGTCCTCCACCGGTTCCCATATGCCACCATGGTCTCTTCCTCATACTTCCTGAGGCTAGCTAGGTCACTTAATGATGCCTTTTTCTTGGTGTTGAAGGTGAAGCATTCGAGGAACGTGTCCACTAGCTGATCCAAGTTACTGATGCTATGTTTTGGCAACTGAGTGAACCAATCCGAGGCAGGGCCTACGAATGTGGTTATAAATGTTCTTAGTAACAAAGCATCATTGTCCTGAATGCCAAAGCACTGGCTCAGGAATCTAGTCACATGCTCTTGGGCATCCTCCTCCCCTCTAAAGAGTGCCAACTGGGGCAGTTTAAAGTGTTCAGGGTATGGAGGTGCCGACACTGATGGATGCACAGGATGACTACGGAGTTGGCGTAAAGTGGGCTTTTGGGGCCCAGAAGTCTTGATCTCCATAGACTCTAAGTGCTCTAGCAGCGCTTTATATGCATCAGAGGATTTGATTTCTTCCTCCTTAGTTTGCTCCCATTGTGGGTTGCGGGGAACTTGAGGCCTATGGAAGGGTGGCTGGATAGCAACCCTTCTGCCTTGGTAGGGCATTTCAGCCCGCTCTTCTTCTTGTTCATACTCCTCATAAGCTTCTTGAGGAGTGCCTGGCCGAGACCTATAAACATGGGTGGGTGCCCGCGGAGGGTGCCCATCATTGTTTCTAGGAGTGGCCTCCCGCTCAGGTCTAGGAGGTCTTGGAGGCAGTACTTGATGAGGTCGCGGAGACCTGTCTCGCACCAAGGGGTTATGCCTCTCATACACTTCTACTTTATGCGCGTGAGGGGTTGGGACCTTCTCAAGCACATTGTTATGAAGCAATTCGGTTGTCTGACGCTGAATGCGCTCTTTGCTAAGGTGGTACAGATGCTCTAACTATTGTTGATCTTGCCTGAGCTGCGTGATTTGCGCTTGGTGGGTGGCATGTCTAGCAAATGCCAAGTCAATTTGTTCCATCGTCTCTTGTTTAGGAAGCCTAGATGCCTCTCCTACATGTCTATCTCGGTCATGGTGATCCGAGATCCCTATGGGTTGCTTTCCTCTATCGAGGTTAGCGGCATTCACCTGAGGCTCTAGCCTCAATGGGTGATCCTGATACATAGTAGGCATGGAGGTACATCGCTCCCATGCTGTGTACTACTCTTGAGGAACGTGGTAGTCTTCCTCGTACTCCCTTTCATATGCATGCAAGGTGCGGGCAGAATTGTCTTGCCCTGTCTGGAAAGCCTGATACTCTAGATTTGGTCTAGTGTTTCTAACAGTAATCTGGGGTAGAGGAGGGATGACGAAATCATGTGGCCCCTCCTTCTGGACCCTCTGTTGTTCTAGCACTTCATCACTAGGCCACTCATAACGAGCATCTAAGGGAGGTCTCCTGTCTATGTTGAGTGCCACGTGTAGGTTCTCCTCTTGAAAGGCTCTATGCTGAGTGGGGGTGCCCCTCAAAGAGGTGCCTCTATAATCCTATTCTATTATGGCATGATGTGGACTATCTTGGGTGCCATGCCACCAAGGCGGGATGACTAAGTCCTCAGGACTATATCGGAGGTGACTTGCCCCCCTTTGTGCACTCTCTGCAGTGCTTGCCCATGATTGGGCTCGGCTACGAGTGTACACCATGGTGATGCTTACCTAAAGATGCGTAGATTTTTATCTTCTTTTAGGATTTTTTATGCTACACTTAAACAGGAAATATCACACACACAAAACAATGATTATCTCGTTTAAAGATTAAAAGTGTGCCCTAAACCTGGTTTAGTGTGTTTTGATGTTTGTTTTGAAAGCTTTTGGAAAGAACATTTAAATGCAATATGATGGCTCTTATGACTCCCAAAAAATGGTCGCCCCTTCGATATACCATTGCTAGACCGATATACCAACCTCTCTATATACCCGCCCTTACGTGAGGGAAACTATTGGTACGTGAGAGCAGATGGTACGTGGAACATAGGCGGTACGAAAGGGGAATCACTCTGTTTATGACACCTACCATAGAAGACTTATCCTCATGCATTGGGAATCACCCCAGCTACACTTGGTCAGCTTTCATCAGGATTTACGTCTAGCAACAGTCATGATCGGGGTTATGTATGCAATATCTCAAGCCAAGGTGGTGATGAAATCCACCGTTGGTCTTGCTCAAGGGTTGGGGTTTTACGACCAACTCCTTGTTGTTTCAAATTACCACGTGGTGTGTGGGGTTCTTTTTAAGTTGCATAAATGAAGCAAACAAGCATTCAAACTCTCCTATGCAAGCAAATAACCAGAGAACAAACAACAAAATTTTGATAGAAGGTGTTTAAGACCTCTACCTCTTCTCTGCCCAAATCGGATGTCTCTGAATTTCTGCTCTAAAACAGTCCAACATTTGAAAACTTGGTACCTGTAAGCAAAAACAAGCAAATTTGATCAAAAATTTAATCTTAAAAATCAAGGGACAGAGGTCCCACCATGATCACCACTGAAAGCACGAGGATACGGAAACAAAAAGGAATATGCCAAGCACGATGCGTGTAAAACCAAACTTAACGCTAAAAGCCTATATATTGAAAAATGCATGAAAGGAAAGAACATAGACGAATCGACACAAGATAAAAGTAATATGAAATATGGTCCTCTTTATTGATATGCTTTCAAAGTCATGTTACAATACGTCTCCTTCCTTTTTAGGGGATAGGAGCGTCAAATATGTTTCTCATCACATCCATGGATAGCAATCCTTCTTCCGCGTGCCCACATGTAAGATGGGCGGACCAAAATGTCACCGCCACTTGTGTATATGATTTTTGACTCCTTCCTGCTCCTCTGATGTCAGAAACCTACGTTCAAAGAAACAGAAAATATTAGTAGCACCTGCAGATAGAATAAAACATGTATTTCCCAAGGCCTACTGTTAGTGTATGCATGAAAATATTAAAACGATAACCAAATGACCTCAGATCGACCTAAAATTTTAATAGAAGCATAAATATGTTACCAGGAGGCCACTGCAAAAGGAACAGTCTAGAAATTCCTCACATATTTGTATTCGCTCTGGGGTGGGACGAATAGACCTGCAATAACTTGTCAGAAAGCACCCTCTTCAATGTCCTATCCAGAAAGCTCCAAATGACCTGCAAAGTTGGGGTTAGCTAATTGGGGGTGTTTTGGGAAGACCCAGAAGGTCATATTTCTCCAATTTGGCCTCTATCACCCATATTTTTCTGGTGCCATCTGCAAGTTAGTAAAGGCGGGAAATGATAAAAACCTGGTCAAAATTGCTCAGAATGAAGTGAAATTTAAACTACAGCCTATTTAACAGACCTAGAATAATATGCAAAAGAAAAATCAGAGAAATATATCACATATTTCTAATCACTCCGGGGTGGGGCGATTAGGGCTGTGACAGCTTGGGGGGCACCCGGGGGCAGAACGCCCACCGTTTGGGACTCTTTTTTGGCACCAATCCACTTGGGATGGGTCCAAAACTTCTTATGGGGTGTTTTCGACAAATTTTGTGGGATATTGTGGCCAAAAATCGGGTTTTGGGTCCGGATTCGTGCTTCCAATAATCACCCAATAACCTCCCTTTCGAATGAGAGATTAAGGATGTGAAAGGCACAAATCGCAAGTAGGTATGTAAATTGGCAGCACTTCGTTGCTCAAATGCTCCTTCTCTGTATATCTTTTGGGTGAGAAAACTCACCAATTTATAGACCTAGGGTCTCTCTGTTTGGAATGCGCATGCGAGGGCGCCACTTGAGTTGTTTGTCCTATTTTGAGAGAAAAGATAATTCCCTGATTTAGAATCTCCTTGCATGAGGTCTCTAAAATAAAGACATGCATGACTGAAGTCTCTCTTCTTGATTTGAAGCCGTTCCTCGCAATTGCATGGCCTGAAGCTTCAGTTAACTGGCGGACTTGTCGAGGTTTGACTTTTTGCCAGTCAAACTTGCTATTCGCCTCACCCTGGGGTGAATGCTGATATTCGTCCCTGGGTGGGACGAATGCCAGTTTGTATTCATCCCTGGGTGGGACGAGCAGAGAGCAAGGTGCCAAAAAGGTGCCAAATTGACCTCTGACCTCCAAAACTACTTTTGGGAGTGGTTAGGACCACTGTTTAACCTCTGGGGGCTGCCCTAGGGGTTGTGTGTGTCAATGCGATCAGCGCTTGTCGTCACATAATCGGATTGGTGTTGTTTTGGTGTCTACAGCTAGAAATTCCTAATGCCAAGTTAGGATCGTAACACTCAGTTTATTACTATACCATCATTTGTTGACTTGTCAATCTCAAAGAAAAACTTTATCACCTAATATGAAAGTAAAGTATATGTTGTATTGGAAAAAATAGGCCCCTTAGATAGGAGGACATAAGTCCAATTAGAGTATGATATGTGGGCTAGAATGAGGTCCATTGAAGAACAATGAAACCTAGCCCAACTAAGGCTAGACCTCAAAGGAGTGTAGCAAACAATTGGAGGACCCCTCCAAGGCAAGTAACATAGTGAATCAAGGCTAAGTGGTCTCGATAGTAATACGAGTCACTTTTTAAAGGGCCTCTCTATTGTATATATAACTGAATACCAATTTTGACCAACTGAATAGAATATATATAACTAATCAAAGATATAATAGAAAAGAAAAATACAAGCAAAACAAATACCCAAATACACTAAATATTTAAATTATAAAATACACAAAAAAAAACTAAATATATACAAGTAGGAAAATAATTTAATATCATAAAATATATACAAACAATGTCATAATAGATATACCTAATAAAAATATTTTAATCTTGAGTGAAAATTATTTTCATTCAATCAAATATACATTCAACTTTTTTACACTTTTAAAATATTTATTATACATAACAATTTTTATAAAAAAAATCGATACAAATTTAAAGTTCAAAAAGTATATAATATATAAATTTAAAATTAATAAACTAACATAAAAAGACAATCATATTTAAGTGTGAGTATTACAAATACATATGTTAATATAGATTTCTCTTTACTATTTTTAAGTTTTTATTTAAAATATCAAAACATGATTAATATACATATAAATGTCATAGCTTCTTATAAAGTTAAAAAAGAAAAAACAGTTAACAAAGAAACGCGCAGCCATGCCAACGCGGGCCGAAGCCCCGGAGGGTGATGCTCAGCCGCTTGCCCTTGTATTTCTCCACCAAGCTTTTAATCTCCCCCACGACCTTGTTCCTGGGGCTGTTCGTAGTGGAGCCCCGCTGGCCTCAGGTATTCCATGAGGTACAACACCGTTCCCCGCCACGCCACCACAGTATCAGGACACCCGAGCTGCTTGATCTCTTTCTCATCCACTTGGCGTGACTGCTACACAGCTTCTGCAAGCGTGGCTTCTGAAAAAACTCAGGGACATTTATATTAGACTTGGCCTAGACATACTTGGTAGGCTTGTAGCCGAAACTGTCGAAAACTTCGTAGAATAGCGGCTTGAAGGGATATTCGCAACTGGCCGAATACTTGGAGAAAGGATCAAAGTCGAAAGCGTGGTAACCGGCTGGACGAATTCGTCGTAGTGTATGATCTCTGTTCTGAGAGTATGATCTCCCTTCCGAGAACACGATCCGAGGGATCCAGCACGCCGTATGATCTCTGTTCGGAGAGTATGATCTCCTTTCGAAATCTTCTAGTTTTTTTTTTTAAATTTGGTTTTTGTAAGAAATTTTTATGTTGATCAGTTTTTATGCTTATCAGAGAATTTAACACAAAACCACTACACACCCACATCACACGCTCGCCCACACCGTAGTTTAAACCTTGGACTTTTCAGTTGGTCCCATGATAATCTTAATTTTTTTTAATTTTAAATTTGTATTAATTATTTTTATAAAAAATTGTTATATATAATAAATATTTTAAAAGTTTAATAAGATTGAATTTACACTTGATTGAATGAAAGTAATTATCACTCAGAATTAAAATATTTTTATTATGTATACTTATCGTTACATTGTATATATTTTATTGTATAAGATATTAAATTATTTTTTTATATATTTAATTTTTTTTAATATTTAGTGTATTTGAATATTTGTTTTGCTTGCAATTTCCTTTTCTATTATATCTTTAACTAATATCATCAATTGTTGACTTGTAAACCTCAAATCAAAACTTTTTCTATTATATCTTTGGCTATACTATCAATTGTTGACTTGTCAACCTTAGAGCAAAACTTTGTCCCTATATGTTGTATTGGATAAAATGGGTCCCTAGTATAAGAGGACATAAGTCCAATTAGGGTATAATACATGGGTTAGAGTAAGGTTTATTGAAGAACAATAAAACCTAGTATAACTGAGGCTATTAAAATGCCTCTTTATTGTATACATATAACTAAATACCAATTTTGAACAACTCAATAGAATATATATATTAATCAAAAAATCAAAGAAAATCTAATACCAAATACACTCAATATTTAAATTATAAAATACACACAAAAACTAAATATATACAAATAGGAAAATAATTTAATATCCTCTATATAAACAATGTCATAATATAATAGATATACCTAATAAAAATATTTTAATCTTGAGTGAAAATTATTTCTATACAATCAAAATATACATTCAATTTTATTATATTTTGAAAATATATATTATATATAACAATTTCTTATAATAATAATACTCAATAAAAGTTTAAAATTATAATATTATATAGTATATAAATTTAATTTTTTTTAAACTAATGTAAAAATACAATCATTATTCAAATGTGAGTATTACAAATATACATTAATATGTATTTAACAAGACATAATCAATATACATATAGGGTTGTTTTTTATGACTCATTTAAACAAAAAGTTAAAAACAAAGGAAACCCAACCACGGCAACCATGCTCCCAATGGTCCCTTTTATTTCTCCATGAAGTGTTTGATCTCTTCCATGACTTGTTTCGTAGCGCTGCTTTTTATGATTTATTTTTAGTTGCTTGTTTGAAGGTAATTATAGAACAAATGTAACAATATTTTAATGATATGATACTATTAGAATAAGGGAATATTCTCTTAAGTTATATTAGGATAGACACACTTGATTTTCCACTCCTCCGTGTGTCAGGAGAACTCTCAATGGTGTTTTCATCATGTTTGATGAGTTGTTGTAATCCAACGACTCTCAATGATCAACTTTGCTATTTATACAAAGTTGATCCTTGGAATAAATGAATCATTTCTATTTTATTTCTTCAAACTCTTGTAATACTTTGCATGTCTATTTTAGAAAATCCTAACATGGTACCAGAGCAGAATAGATTCTTCTAGCATTCTTTCTTAAAGGAAGTTCTCTTAAAAGAAGTTTTTACAAACTGATTCTTATCTCCTTTTATTTGTTATATTTAAAGAAAAGGTTTTATAGATTGATCTTAGAAGCAATTTTTTTTTAGATATTTGCTTATGGTAATACTTTTTTCAATTTATCTAACTTTATTTAACTTTATTTCACCATTGATGCAATTTTTTTCAAATTTTTCTTCTATAATATCAATGCTCTTTATATGCAACTTTAATATCTTCTAAAAAAAATTCTCAAATCTTACTTCTTAAAATCACCTTCTAAATGAACGCGACATGCTTTAAAATATTTAAAAACACGTTGCATCGCGTTCTAGGTGATTTTATTTATATAATTATTTTAAATGCCCTCTTCTATTGCATTTTTATTTTCTTCTCCTTATTCAAGCGTAGTTCGTACGACTTCATTGACATCCCTGCATAATTCAAAAAGGAGAATCTAAATATCTAAGAAATCCTTTAAGAGGCTATGTTTTTCCATTAATTTTGCCTACATTTTTTTTGTACTTTTTCGTAGCCCATTTGGCTTCCATAGCCTTCACTGGACTATCATGGAAAATATTAGTAGTCTTCATTTCAATAGTGGGAATTTTTCAAAGTTTTTTATTGTATTCGAAATCGTATATCTTCATCACATTTTAAATATTGGATTCCCTCTTCGTGTCGGGTAAATAACTCTTGGTTTAATAAATAAACCAAGGTTCTATATCCGTTAAAAGAAATGTGGCCTTCTAAACCTTCGTTTCGATATGTTGCGCTTGAGATTCGCCTAACGACATCTCCAATATATTAAAATTATTTCAAAGATATCATGATTTTATCTCGATCTTCTTCCCGTTATGTCCTTCAGCGCTTCGAGAGTCCATCGAAACATTCTTGCTTTATAAAAAAATCATAGTAGGATGAAAATTTAATCTTTCTTGTTGTGAAATCATTGATAAAGCTTTCATATATCTTTAAGGCCCATTGTTATATGCTATATGTTTTGCAAGGTTTCTATTTTGCAGGTCTCCTCTATTATGTACGTGCCTTCTCTACTAGAGTATTCTTCTTCATATACGATCCCTCTTTGAAATCGCTAGTTTAACGACAATGCCTTCTCTAGTGTCTTCCCAGACCTCTAGTGCATTCGCTTTCACTGGTTTCTGTTCTGTAGGCGTCTTATCTTCTGTAGCCTTTGTGAGTTGGAAATACCACTAGACTGATGACAAAGTTATCTACGCCTTCTCCAGTGCCTTCCCAGACCTCTAACACATTCGAATACACACACTGGTATTGTTAAAAAATATTAATTTTTTTATTATTAATACCATATATTTCAATGCAGATAAGGTGCTAGTCAAAGGATATCATCTCTACTGGTGGTACCCAAGATTTGATCTCTGTTGTGGCACCAAATTTTTTTCAAATTGATACATTCCGTATTTCTGTCGGCTCTCCTCTATCTTCTTCCTTCTTAATTTTTTTGGCTATTAACGTTGTATTTACTTTAGAAAAGCTACACTTTTTGTAGCCATTCTGGGTAAATAATTCTGTTCTTTTTATTCTTCGGCCTTACCCTGGCTCGGAGATCAAATTGTAATTATTTAATATAATTTTGGTGGGGTTATAAGGTGCCTTTTTGCACCTATTCCGGTGGGGTCTCTCTTTGCATCGTCTTTTGCCTCCTAAATTTATCTTTAAATTTCATATATTATATTTTGCTTAAAGAAATAACTTTAGATATATCATTAAGCAAAATTTAAATTTCAAAGGTATTAGATTTTTTTCAAAAAATGGTATTTCATTTCCCTTAATTTAACTATTTTCTTAAAAAAAATTAAAATACATATATTAATCTATTTAATGTTTTTTTGTTATAGTAAAAGTACAAAGGTTATAATTCCATTGAAGTTCTCTACATTATAACAAATTTTATTATTTGCATTAATATTTTTAGCAAATAGATTAATCCTTTTTTTATTTTAAAGCATAATTCTTATTATAATATTTGTTTATTATATAGCAAAATTACAAAGGTTATAATTCTATTGAATTTATAACAAATTTTATTATTTGCATTAATATTTTTAGAAAATAGATTAATCCTTTTTTTCTTTTAAAGCATAAATTTATGTCATTTTGTTTAGCATAAAATATATAAATTAAATAAATTAATAAAACCACTTAATTTCCTTGTCCTTAATTTATCTCTCAAATCATAAATATAATATCTCCATAACCATTATTGGACATCCTAAATAACTTATAGTTTCCCTCAAGTAAGGGCGAGTTATCAAGATAAACAATATTGGCCTAGATGATATAAGCCTATGTTCCAAGTATCAAATCTTATCAATACTTATAGTTTCCCTCTCGAGGCGGGTATTTGACAAGACAAGATATATAGGCCTGGCATATTTGTTATCCTTAATTTAAACTTAACATCAAATATCCTCAAAATACTTATAGTTTCCCTCTTTTTAGGGCGGGTATTTTGAGTTAATTGGTGTTCCTAAAAGCTTTGGCATGTTTGCTCTCTTCACTCATTGATATCCAATTCCTCCAATTACTTATAGTTTTCCTCTCGTTATGGCAGGTAATTTTTGAGAATTTCATATTTCCTTGGGGTTTTTGAACTTATATCCATTTAATTCCATTTTTTTTAGTTAAATGGAGGAACTTTGGGTTAAATTCAAAATGAATTTAATGAATACAGTTTATTTTCTCACTCCTCATAACTACCATACATGGAAAACCAAAATTTTAAATCTCATTTCTCAAAAAGGGCTCACTCACCTATTAGAAGAAAGGCAACCTGAGTTTGATAAAGAATATGAAAAAATTGTTCTCAAAGGTAAAATGCATGAAACTATGGGTATTATTAGATCTAATGTTCATGAAAGTTTGTGGTTTCACATTACATATTGTAAAACTCCTCATGAAAGTTGGGAGAAACTAATTTTTTTTTTTGGAAAAGTATATCAAATTAGATCAATGCAACTAGAAGCAGAACTAACAACTTTGTCTCCTGAAGATTTTAGTAGTATTTTTTACTTCCTCACCAAATTCAAATAAGTCCTAACTCAATACAAAGGTAGTTGGAAGAAAAATACTCATGAAGAATACATTTATCTAATTATTTTAAAACTAAATGGTGTATTTCAAATATTTGCAACCACCTTTCTATCTACAAAATATGCTCTTGGTGGAACCTTTAAAATACACTTTTTAGAAGAATTTTGTGATAGACTAACTAGGGAAGAAACAAAACTTTCAAGATATGAGATATCTTCCTCTTCCTCCAAAGCCTTAGTAGCCTCCACCTCTACTAAAGAAAAATTCAAAAAGAAGGAAATGAATCCCATAACTTGTACTCACTATAAAAAGAATGGTCATTCTGCAAACAAATGTTGGAAAATATTACAAAAATTAGAGGTAGCTATGAAGGATAAAAATATATACAATAAAAAGAAAATAAGAAAAGCCCTAAATATTCAAGGGAAAGCAAATAGGAAAAGCCCTAAATATTAGTAAAGTTTTGAATAAACTCCCAGCTTGGAAGGGTATATAGTTATTGTTAGAAGAAAGAGTGTAATTAATTAAATTAGTATTACAAGCCATTCTCAAATATTATGTCATTATATACTATGCAGAAATCAGTTGAAATTTTTTTAATCTATATTATGCAATCCTTTTTATGGTTAGGTTTACATGATAAAAGAAAATTCTCTTTGGTTAAATGGAGCAATGTGTGTGATTATAAAACCAAGGGAGGTCTTGGTTTAAGAGTTATTACAAATACAAACTTAGCTTTTAGGAGAAAATTAATCTAGACATTGTACAAAGAGAGTCAAATACAATGGGCAAGAATTCTTCTAAGTATATTGATCCCAATGATCCAAGTTTGATATTTACTGCATTCTCTCTAGCAAATTATTATGCTCTTTGGAATGGTTTTAAAAAAATCTATTGATCTAATGATTAAAGATTTAATATAGATGGTGGGAATTGGAGAAAAAAATTCTATTTGGATGGATACTTGGTGTGATAAAAAACCACTCAATTTAGATCCAATTTTAAAACCTTGGAAGATATTGCTTCAAGACAAATATTGTGTTAGGGGTTCAAAAATTTTGTACAATGATCAAGAAGGAAGATACAAATGGAAAGAATTTTTTTTAACAAGTATACAAGACATTGATGCTAGGAGACAATTGAGTAGAATGAGAATAGTTGTGATCATTGTGAGGGAATCCAAGGATAGCTTAGGAGAATACACAACAAGAAGTGAATATAATGTAAAGCACCAATAAAATAATAATATCACTATAATATGGAGAGATATTTGGGATAGTCTAAGCATTCCTAAAGTCAAGTTTGGCTCGTAGGTCATAGAAGAATTTTATCTTGAGATAACCTTATGAAAAGAGGTTTTCATGGCCCTTATCAATGTATTTTTTGTAAAATGGAGAAAAGTATAGACCATCTCTTGGGACATTACTCAATAGCCTAGAAGCTATGGTAATGTATTCTTAATATGTTTGGTAAATGCATGGTGATAATAACATAATTGAAGAATGATTAATGCAATGACAGAGCACTTATAAAAGTGAGGATTTATAGATAATATAGGATATATCAAAAGATACAATACTTTGGACTATATGGCTAGAAAAGAATAGAATAATATTTAAAGGAAAGGGAAGTAGTTTAGAGGCAATGAAAAGGATTAAATGTTTAGCCATAGAGGAGTTTAAACTGACCTTATCAACTCACCAAGTCCCTAATGAATAAGTAGAGAGCCTTGATAGATGGAGTCAAGTCATTAAATGGAATTATGATGTTGGGTACAAGAGAAGAAAAAGAAGGTAAATAATATAAAGTGGACACCACTAGATGTGGAGTTGGTTGAACTTAATATTGATGGATCATGTAAAGAAAATCTAGGACCATGAGGAGGAATAATAAAGAACAATAAAGGAGATATTTTGTCTCATTACACTTTCTATAGTGGATTTAAAACAAACGTACCCAGCTTTAGAAGGGTTAAAAATATACAAACAAATGAAATGGAGCAAATTATGGATGGAATGTGATTCTCTCATAGTAATAAATGTAATTTTATGGAAAGTACAGGCTTAAAGAAATCATGTTTACACATATAAGAGAAGGAAACAATGTGCAAATAGGCTAGCCAATAGAGGGGTTTTGATTGAGGATCATGAAGTTAGATTCTCTTTTCCATGGTTAGAGGACGTAGTAAGTTTATGACAAAAAAATGTTGATTGCTTGAATCAAATTTATTACGATTTACTATAATATTTTCCATTGGTAATATCTACTTTTTTTTATAACATTAACGTGTTTTCATATAAACTATTTATTATAATCTTTGTGGTTGCACTTGTGTTTTTGGAAAGAAACTAGTCAGATTTGGTAAAGTGGATTATGATAGTGCAATGTTTTGAAAATATTACTCTACTAAGATGCAATGCATAAATAATAGAAGTGAAATTTTGATATTGTGAAAGCTATTATAAAAAAATATCAAGAAATTTCTTGGCTCTTTGTATTTCTTTTGCTTAGCCTCGCTCCGCAGCTCAAACACAACTCAATCGCTACAACCGAAGAAACATAGCTCAAACACAACTCAATCGCTACAACCGAAGAAACATAAACAACGGGAAGCAATAGAAAGAATACCCCCTCACCTATTCACTGCATGAAATAAAACTATGATTATCTGAAAATAGCCCAGAGGTTAAAAAGAGCGCCGAAACTGCCAAGATCCTGATAGAAGTAATAACAATCCATCATAGTTATTTTACCGCCCCTGATCGGACACACATTTTAGGCTGGAGCTTAAAACATAAAATAATCATAATTTCTTTACTTATTCGTAGCATTAAAGGCTATGGCCCGTTATTTGGGCACGTGTCTTATCATGACAGGCTACACAGCTTGATCGGCCATGTTTGCCGATGGAAAAAGTGTTAGCGACCCGTTTGGCCGGTGGGCTCCGAGGAACCGTACGGTGAGAGGAAAGTGATTTGATCGCTAGGATAATTACTAACCGTACTTGGAGGGTAAAAATAAGTTTCAATTAGGGAATTATTTTTAAAAATCAAATTAATTTGTATTATTAATTTGTGTTGCCTGTGCACTATGTATTAAAAAAATAAAAAATTAGGTTTTTATAAAAAAAATTGGTAACACTATTCCATGGTCATATTATAAATCATATATTTCAATAGGCTAGACACTATTATAATTTATAATTTTAAATAAGTTAGATGAAGTCAACAAGACCTTAACTTTTGAGGGCTCCAATTTGGGCAACCAACCCATAAACACTCACTCATTACCATTTAGTCTATACCTTTTTGGGTATGTTATAGTTTGAACCTTATACCTTTCAAAGAAAGGCCAAAGCCCTAACAGTCATGTTGTCTTTATCAGATTTATATAAAGTTAAATATAGTTTCATAAAGTTTTTTTTTAAAACAAGAATGGACAATTATCTTCATCATAATCCCTTTGATCTAGAAAGCTATCACTATAACTTTTGTGATGCCTCGATAAAATTTTACTCTAACTTATTATTAGAATAATTATAGTTTAATCCAATAATATTGTTGTATTTCATTTTTAGCTTGAATAGGTCCAATGATGAAGTGGGGTATTCTATAAGTTTGAATATGGAGGGTAGGGTATGTACATCCTATAAATAAATAACAAATCACCATAATTACCATAGTCTCTCCCCATTCGATGATTTTGAGTTTCATCCAAACAATGAACATAGTTTAAAAAAGTATATATATATATATATATATATATATATATATATATATATTGCTTGATAGGAGAGTTGGTCACAACCATACTATTTTTAGTAGCTGATAAGTGCAAGGTTCAAATTATAGGGATTGCATCCACCAAATCTATTCTACCTCATTGTTTTATAGTCCAACGTGAAATGATTATCATCGTCAATTTGGTACGCACTCAGAGAATTCAGATCAGACTACTACATTTGCAATAGGATTCCTTAAGGTTTAAACCTAGGTCTCTTCTTGGTATATGTAAATATTAAATAAAATGAAAAATTGTTTAGAAGCCAACCAAGATCTATTTCACACCATCTCATATGGAATAATAGGAGATAGATAATGTCTCAATAATCATGGTTGGTACGGATACGTATCTTTTACACAATAAGAATAATATAAATAGAAAAGCCTTTAGCACTTGGGGGTGCATCGTAACAGTTTGAGCTTTGGTTCTTCTTAGGAAGTTCCAAGGTTCAAACTGTGGCATGGGCAAGTGTGTGAGGGGATGGGTGTATGATTTCTTTGTGTTAAATTCCCTATTTGTAAGCATAGATCTCAAATTTAGGAGGGGTCATGGTTGGTAGGAGACTGCTCAACCCTGTACGTCAGTCATAGGAGGTTTCTCACAATAACCAAATCCAAAAAAAATAGAAAATCATTTAATTATGGAATGTGAAGCGCACAAGGACATTAGGGAAACTTTTAAATTGAACTCGCTAATGGAACGTTTTGAAGAATTCAAAAAAAAAAACTTTTTATTAAAATCAACAAAAGAAGAAACATACTTTAAAAAGGTGATAAGAGGATGTTGAGTTTTTATTTTAATTTTATTGAATAATTCTTTTCTTGGATGTTGTTAAACTTTAAAACTCTAAATAAGTCTAAGGTTTGAATCTTAAAGTAAGGTCCTATTTCCAAAAAATAAAGATGATGACTTGTTTGATTCTTTTAGATCCATAAGGCTTATGGCATATAATATTATCTCCAAAATGATGGTAAATCAGTTAAGGTCATTATTAGATACAATTATTTCAAAATAGTATAGAGGATTTGTGAAAAGGAGACTAATTTTGGATGGGATCATAGTAGCTCATGAAGTTATATATTCAGCAAATTCAAGAAAAGAGAAAGTAGTGATCTTAAAACTTGATATGAGTAAAGCCTATGATAGGGTTAAATGATATTTCTTTTGCAATTTTAGAAATTTTTGGAGTTGGGAAGAATTGAGGTAGATTGATCAAAGCTTATATCTATATTTTCTTATTCAGTTTTGGTCAATGGGTTAGTAATAAAATATTTTAAATCCAATAGAGGCCTTAGACAAGGAGGTCCTCTATCTTCTTTTTTGTTCATTGTTATGGCACAAGTCCCCTGGATGTTCAATATAAACTTCTTCTAGAACACCATTTAGAAATGTTGACTTGACATCCATCCGATATACCTTGAAGTTTTTGAAACTTGAGAAGGCTAAAAACATTCTTATGGCTTCAAGCCATGCAAATGGATAAAATGTCTCATCAAAATCAATTCCCTCTACCTGTGCATAACCTTTGCATACAAACCTTTCTTTATTATTGACCACCTATCCATATTAATTTAACTTATTTCTGAATACCCATTTTGTGCCAATCACATTTTTGTCTTTTGGTCATGGAACAAGTTCCCAAGTTTTTATTTTCTCTATCTGATCTAATTCCTCATCCATTGCCTTAAGCCAAAATTTATCCTCACTTGCCTAAGTGAAGTCTTTTGGCTCAATCTTAGATAGCAAAGAAAATTTTCTTATTGAGATGGTGTTATTATTCTTCTCCTTGTCTATATTTCATCTATATTCCCAATGATTTTATCTTTTGGATGATGCTTTTGTACATACCTGGATGGAGTTTTGGGAATAAGTCTTTGTGTTTCTTCTTCTTCTTTATCTGATTCCTCACAAAATTCTTCTTGACAACATCCATCTTCTTGATACACAATTTGCTGAACTGGTTCTTGAATCTATCTTCTCATCAATTTTTACATTTATACTTTCCACCATAGTAGGTTTTCTCTTGTTGAAGCATCTATAGGCTTTAATCCTTGAGGAATAACCAAGAAATATTATTTCATCACATCTTGGATCAACTTGCCTAAGTTTTGATCTTCTCATCATATGTAACACTTGTTTCCAAAAAATTTGAAGTGTTTTTGAAGTAGGGAAAAAATGTGCACCGAATTATGTAAAAATATATGCGTATCTACCCCATATTGCTCATGAGCATAAAAAAGGAAGCATGCATGTGAAAATAAAATAATACCAAACAAAAGGAAATGAATCAAAGCAAGTCTCTTCTCATTAATTTGTTGGATCGGATCCAAGGTTACATAGCAATCCCTGTGAGGGATCAAAATGTGATACAATTGTTACAATATTGGGTTCCCAAAGACCAAGTATTTCACGAAATCCGGGTGCACATCCAATGTTTCTTCGCATACCCACAATCGAGGTGGGTGAGCCAATGATGCCGCTGCTTGTATCTAGGTTCTCAAATGTCTGATAGTGCTTCTCAAAGCCTTATGAGGACCTGCACCTATACACAAGGAAGCAAAAATAGGTCAAATAGCAAGGGTGTATGGTGAAAACATGTAATCCCCATAGGGGCAAAATGGCATATAAATTAAAAATGCATCAAATGATATCCAAATGACTTGAAAACTTGCATAGATGTTAAAGAGGATTTTTGGGATGATATCACCCAAAAAATATCATAAATTGCGTTCGTAGACCCCTTGATTTAGCGTCGCCCGCCTACAACCTACGAAAAGGAAGACAATAAAATCTCAAACCGTAACTTATCCAAAACTCATGAAATTTTTTTAGTATGCATAAAGTGACATTTCAAGACAACCCATATTATCATATTTTCAAATTAGATCCCTGATACACCTGCATCAAACTGGGGTGCCCGGATGGGCCCTATGAGCCTGCGAAAACTTAAAAATGCTACAACTCTTTCATTTTAACTCCAAATCACTTGAAATTTGAATTTTAGCATCATGATACAATATATAAAATTACCAATTAAAAATATTAATGAAAATATTTAATAATTTACCCTCGTCCTTGGGGGGACGACTACAACTATTTTGGGGGCACCCTAGGAGGGGATACCCACCAAATCTGGCCATATTTTGTTACCAAATCACTATAATATGTTCCTAAACAACCTAAGGTGTGTTTTTGTTGAATTTGGTGAATAAATTCACCCATATGGAAAATTTATGCTCGAATTACCTTCTTGAAGTCACCTGGTAACCTCCTTGGCAAAAGGGAGATTACGAGGGCAAAAAGGTGCAATAAGGTGAGGGTAAATCTTGATAGCACTCTATTGCATATTCTAGAACTCCTCTATATGTTTTTGTGTGGATATTGAACCAATTTTATAGCCCAAAGGGGCTCATGTGCAAAAGGGCATGCATGGCAGGAGGTGCCACTTGTCAAATGGAAGGCATGCATAGGGTGTGGAAGATAAAATCCCAATTTGGCCCTCATTAAGATGGATATCATAATGATTCCCCATCATCTACATTGCATGCTCTGTTTGGATGGTCAAATGGCAGTTTTTGGGTGTTATTTGGCCAAAATTTGAATTTTTTGGGGTCAAACTTCACCACCATCCCACCCTGGGATGAGGGCTCACCACCATCCCAGGGTGAGATGATGGGAATCTACCATCGTCCTAGGGTGGGATGGTGGTGAATTATGGGTCAAAACCTCCCAAAATTGGTCTGGTAGCCTCCAAAACCCTTTTTGGAGTGGCTAGAACCACTGTGAGCCTCCTAAGGGCTGCCCAAGGGGCCATATGATGCCAATTTGATCATTTTTTGTGTGTGCTTAATCATTTTTACCATATTTTAGTGTCTATATATGCCCCTTTTTGAGATGCATTGTGTGCAACACATCGCTAAGCAAAAATAGATGACCAAAATATAGAATGATTAAGGTTACTCGATAACCTAACCAAATTTAGATGCCCCAATCATGAAAAGGGCATGTGTTCTTGAATCCTTGCTTCTAACTCATTGAATGAGCATGCTTATAATTTAACATTGTCTCTAATTAAGGGATAGGGCCTATGACTTCATGATGCTAGTAATGTCAAGCATTATAATTTGATATTGTATGCTTGTTTTCTGCCCTAAGCAGGAGCATGATTGTCTTTATCGAAGATTGGTTGAATGAATGTCATTCGCATAATTGAGTGTGTGCTTGTTGATTTGGAATGAGTATCACTACCCCCTAAAGTTATGAGTCAATGAGGGGATGACTAGTGAGAAAATTGATGAGTCGCTTGACCCAATTGACTTTTGTTATGCTTACCTTCAATTTTGTCCCTTGAAAAATAGGGCAATTTGGAAAGGATTTTGGTGACTTTGTTGAGTTTTCCTGGAGGAAAGGAGCTGAAAACTGCATGTTTGTGGGGTGTTCCAGCCACAATGGCCTAATTAGGGCATGAATTAACAACTTTTCCATCCCTCCTAGGAACATCAGGGTTGCATTTTGACCTATGTGAAATTTGGACCTAATTTGAGCTATTTTGGTGCAGTTTTAGACCTATTTTGGGTCATTTTGGGATTTTTTGGCCTATTTTTGCTACTACCATCCTAGGGTGGGATGAGGGCATGTTCTACCACCATCCCAATGTGGCATAGTCATCCAAATATGCACTCATCCCACCCTGGGATGGTGGTGACCCCTGCATATTTATATAAACCCAAAATATGAAGGTTAGTCTCATTTGTGCATGCTTTCTTTTGCAGTTTGAGAGGTGAGGAGTAGGAGAGTGATTATAAGTAGTGGAGCACTATAAAATTCATCCCATACTCCCCATGAGTCAGTAGGTGGAATCAACCAGTGGAGGAGCCGGGGTGAGACAAGTATGCCAAGTCTCTCTTATTACATTTTCCTAGTGTTAGGAGTTGATTTTCTTGCTTTTATGGCATGTTTTTGTCTTGGAAGCATATCACACTAGATTGTAGGTAATTAAACCTAATTTATGAGATATGTACCAAATTTTATGTTTTACCCATATTTTTGTGCAATTAGATTGCATTTTGTAGATCAATTTTGCATTATTTTTACTATTTTTGATGGCCTGAAAGGCCTTTTTGAGCCCAATTTTTTTGGAGTCATCCCTAGATGGGATGGCTAGTGTGGGCTGGTAATAGGTCATCCCTTTATGGGTTGGACATAGTTTTGGGGGCCATTCCGATGGGGAATGACCACAAACCATCCTCAAAGAGGGGCCATTTTGAGTCTTTTCTTTTGAATGTTTTTAGGGCCATGCGAGGCCATTTTGGTGGTGCATTATTGAGTTGCTTATCCATGTCAGGTGGTGAGGAGTCGGTATCAAGTACCTACTCTCTTTGACTCTATGAGGGATGCCTTGACCATAGATAAATGGGAGTGGTTGGATGCCATCAACCTCAAGAAGGTGACTCAATTAGAGGCTGTCATAGGATACCATGCATATCTGACTACCCTGATTGATATATGGGATCCACGCACCAATACCTTCCATATACCCACTAGGGAGTTGATGATGATGCTGGAGGACATCTATTATATTCTTTGGATTATGATAGAAGGGTGGCCTATCTGCATGACACCACGAGATCGAAGATAGGCAGTGCTCGAGAGGTACTTTAGTTATGATCTAGAGATGACATATTTGGACTGCTTGAAGGGTGGTATTTTGGTAGGATGGATTATTTTCACCCCTATGGTGACAGGAAGAACAACATTTCCTACAGTTGAGAATAAAGAGTCATTAAAATCTGTAAGGGTGAAGGTGGAATTTGTGATGTGTAATGATGGGATGTTGAGTTTCTTCATTGAAGGTGTGGTGATGAGGTTGATTGAGGAACCGGTATCAATGATCACTCTCTTGAATGGCTTCCTGTCAATGTGAGCTACTATGTTTAATGGTGGATTGGGTGAATCTGCCAAAATTTGTTTTTTCTCGAAGTCATAAAATGCTATCGAGGATTCCATGCATTTTTGCACACTTCCCACAAAGGAATTGAATGTATTGGGGTCTTCTGACTGTACTTGGATAGACTTTAAGATTTCCATCAATGCTTCCCTATGGGATGCTGATTGTTGTATTAGCTCATAAATTGATAATTTTGCTAAAGCCATTTTTAAACTTTAAGTCAATTGGCTATTTAAGATGACAATTGGGTGATTATGAAAAGGTGGTGGAGGAATGTTTGGTCCAAGTTGTATGGGTACACTTGTGGGTTGGGTTGCTAGAGCTTGAGTTGTGTGGTTAGCTTGTCTCTGTCCATGGGTGACTATGTTGATAGCCCCTACAAAACCTTGTGGTAATTGTAACACATAATTAACCTGATTGGGAGCAACTGTAGAAGTTGACGCTCCCATCGGTTGTTGGTTTGCCTCATGATGCGGCAAAGGTGTCTGATAAATTCTATGGTTTTTATAATTATGGACTAATGGGTTGTCAACTTTGATTGTACCTGCTTCCAATAAATCTTGCACAATACCTTTGAAACCATGACAACCTTTGATGTCATGTCCTCTTTGTCTATGATAAATAAAAAACATGTGCTCTTTGTAGCCTTTTATACTTGGTTTGTTAGGATCCTTAGGTTTCATCTCTGGAAATGTAAAGAGTTTTACCGCATACAAATTTTAGAAAACTGATGAATATGGCTCTTGTACTGGTGTGTAATTTTCTTTTGGCTTAAAATAATGTTGTTACCTTTCCACAGGTTGTGTTTGACTTTGTGCTTGCTGTGGGGGTGGAACTTCTTGATAATTCAATTATTGTTGTTGTTGGGGTTGTTGGATTTGTGTTTGGGTTGGTTGAGTTAACTGTGGTTGTCCCAAGACTATCTGGTTAACCTGCATAGTCAATATGGGATTATAAGTGGACTTAAGGTTAGAAATAACATCAAAAAAATCATTCATCAATAGTATGTAGATGATGAAACTCTTTTTTGAAGGGCAAGGATAAATGAGTCCAAAGCTTTGAATAACTTTTTAAAGGAATACAAAAGAGCATCCGAGCAAAAATTTAGTAGGATAAATCCAAGTTTTACTTCCTTCAAAATTTAGCTAATATCAAAGCAAGAATTTGTAGTTTACTTCAAATGGAGGAGGTAAATATACCAACAACTTATTCAGGGATGCCTTTATTTGAGGGGAGAATGAGGATAGAATTATGGAATGCAATTATTAGTAAATTTTTGAATAAACTGCCAACTTGGAAAGGTAGATAGTTATTGTTAGCAGAAAGAGTGCAATTACTTAAGTTAGTCTTACAAGCCATTCTTACATATTATATGTCATTATATACTATACGAAAATCATTTGAAAAAAGTTTAATCTATATTATGCAATTTATGGCCAGGTTTACATGATAAAAATAAATTTTCTTTTGTGAAATGGAGCAAGGTGTGTGATTATAAAACTAAGGGAGGTCTTAGTTTAAGAGTTCTTACAGATACAAACTTAGCTTTTAGGATAAAAGTAATCTAGAAATTGTATAAAAAGAGTCAAATACAATGGGCAAGAATTATTTTAAGTATATTGATCCCAATGACCCAAGTTTGATATTTACTGCATTCTCTCTACCAAATAATTATGCTCTTTGGAATAGTTTTAAAAAATCTATTGATCTAATGATTAAATGTTTAATATGGATGGTGGGAATTGGAGAAAAAAAATCTATTCAGATGGATACTTGGTGTGATAAAAAACCACTCAATTTAGATCCAATTTTGAAACCTTGGAAGAGATTTCTTCAAGATAAATATGGTGTTAGAGGTTCAAACATTTTGTACAATTATCAGGAAAGGAAGATACAAATAGAAAGAAGATTTTTTTATAGGTATACAAGACATTGATGCTAGGAGATAATTGAGTAGAACGATAACAATTGTGATCATTGTGAGGGAAGCCAAGGATAAATTGATTTGGGAGTTGAACAACTTAGGAAAATACATAACAAGAAGTGAATATAATGTAAATCACCAACAAAATAATAATATCACTATAATATGGAGAGATATTTGGGATAGCCCAAGCATTCCTAAAGTCAAAATGTTTATTTGGCTAGTAGGTCGTAGAAGAATTTTATCTTGGAATAACCTTATGAAAGAGTTTTTCATGGCCCTTCTCAATGTATTTTTTTTAAATGGAGGAAAGTATAGACCATATCTTAGGACATTTCTCAATAGTATACAAGCTATGGTAATGCATTCTTAATATGTTTGGTAAATACATGGTAATAATAGCATAATTGAAGAATGGTTAAATCAATGACAGAGCACTTATAAAAGTGAGGCTTTATAGACAATATAGGATATATCAAACTATACAATACTTTGGACTATATGGCTAGAAAGGAATAGAATAATATTTAAAGGAAAGGAATGTAGTTTAGAGGTAATGAAAAGGAATATATGTTTAGTCATAGAGGAGTCTAAACCAACCCTATCAACTCACCAAGTCCCTAACGAAGAAGTAGAGAGTCTTGATAGATGGAGTCAAGTCATTAAATGGAATTATGATAATGGATACAAGAGAAGAAAAAATAAGGCAAAGAATATAAAGTGGACACCACTAGATGTGGAGTTGGTTAAACTGAATTTTGATGGATCATGTAAAGGAAATCTAGGACTAGGAGGAGGAATAATTAGGAATCACAGAGGAGATATTTTGTCTCATTATGCTTTCAATAGTGGATTTAAGACAAACCTGGGCAGCTTTAGAAGGGTTAAAAATATGCAAAAAAATGAAATGGAACAAAGTTTGGATAGAATGTGACTCTCTCATATTAATAAATAGAATTTTATGGAAAGCAAAGGCTCCATAGAACATACAAGAGATAATTATGGAAATTCAAAATATTGCTAAAGAGTTTAAAGAATTCAGGTTTACACATACATTAAGATAAGGAAACAAATATGCATATAGGCTAGCCAATAGAGGGTTTTGATTAAGGATCATAAAATTAGATTCTCCTTTCCTTGGTTAGAGCACATAGTAAGTTTAACTGAAGCCGACAAGAAAATTTTGATTCCTTGAATTAAATAATGATTAATATTTTCTATAATATTTTCCATTGGTAATATATACTTTATTTTATAACATTAATGTGTTTTCATATAGACTATTTATTATAATTTTTATGGTTGCACTTGTGTTTCAGGAAGGAAACTAGCTAGATTTGGTAAATTTGACTACAATAGTGCAATGTTTTGTAAATATTACTCTACTAAGATGCAAAGCATAGATTGTAGAGGTGAAATTTTGGTATTGTGAAAGTTGTTATAGAAAAGTATAAAGAAAGTTCCTAAATTTTGAAATATTTGTATTCATAGATAAAATTGAAAAGATACCGAAAATGAAAATCAAGAATTCATATATTTTATGTAAAATAATTTAGGTTTCTAGCTATAGCATCTCAATTGAGATGAGAAGTGCATATATTTGCAAAATTTTAAACTCTAAAGAAGAGAGTTATAATTTGTTAAGGGTGGGGAACCCTAGTACAACCACTTATTATCTAGAAAAATAAAAAGATAATAATTTTGCTTTGAAGGGCCAATCAAAAGAGTTTTGAGGATTTAGGTATGGCTTTAGATGACCAAATGTCATACTAAAATAAATCCTTGGAAGTAGGAAATGGTGATTGGCACAAAACCATATATCTCAATTTGGGTTAGTATCCACCATATTTTAATAAACTCTAAATCAATATAGAATTTTATGAAAAATTTGACAAGTATAACTCTTAAAGCATATTCAAAGCTCTTTCTTGCCTATTAATGGCATCCCCCTTGATCAAATTGTTAATAAAAATTTGAGAATTGATATTGTTGCTTATGTTAACCTAATATTTTCTTGTAAACCTTTATAATCCAAAGAGACTATAACTAATGGTTGCTAATTTTAAATAAAAATAAGATGATATGGCTTCAACCAAGAATCAAACCACAAAATTATAGAATCCTCCTTATTTATAGAGCTCCTAATATATTTCCTTATTAATTACAAACTCTAACATGAAGCTTCATGTTATGGATCTCCTTGATGTGGTTCATATCCTTGGAAAGTTTATTGCACCCATGAAGCCTATAATTGTGAATTAATACTTTTTCCCAACTCTACCCTTAATATTTGGATGATCTAGATTTTTCCTCTAACTCCAAACTCATAAATTTATCATTTCATAATTTTGACCCTCCAATATACTTTCCTTTGCAAACCCTGTCCCATTATAAAGAGAAAACCTAAACTTCTCCCTACAATATTTCCAAAATAAATCCCTTTGAATTTTATCAATTTTGGATAATATACTTGTCAATAATCTCAAAAGTGACATCATTTATATAAGGATATATTCCAATATATCCTTTAAAATTTGTTGCTTTCCACCCATGGTTAAGACCTTATTTTTTAACCAACTAGACAATATTTTACTCTATCCAAATTTGAGTCTCAGAGCTCCTTCTTTATTTTACTATACAAGGGAATACACACTTACATTGATAGAAATTTCCCACATTCAAACCTTAAAACATTTGTAATAATCCATTGTCAATAAAGGGAAATGTTGATAGAAGAGTTACTAGATTATAGTATATTAACTAATTTTTTAATATCCTTATCATAACATGATAATATTGGTTTAAATTATGTGGTCTCATCAACCAGAGCATGACCTTAAAAAATAGTGTTTTAAAAATTTTGAGAAGATATTTGAAAGGACTATTTGTCACAACTCTAATGCTTTTGAGTTTGACTTTCACTTTCATCTTCAAGACAGCTCCTACCTATGGCTCGATAAAAATAATGAAGAGATAAGGAGAGAGTGGGTCACCCTTGTAGATTGCATGAGATTATTCAAGTGTCTAAAAATTGTAATGGGTAACCTAAAAAACAAAGCATATATATGCATCAACAAAATGCCATCATCTGGATATTTAAATTATCAGCTTTAGCAGGAACATTACACCAAAAAATGTAAAAAAAATCGACCATTTAATAACCAATATTATTCGTTATATTAAAATATTACCTTATAGGCACACCATTGTCCCAACTCATCAAGAGTGTAGTTGATAGCCATTATATTTTGCACTAATTTTGTAGCTCCATCCCTTTGTGTTCTTTCAAAGACATCATATATAGGTTATTGATAGCCATTGAATTTGCATGGGAAGCATTTTCAACAACTACTTCCATTTTTTTTATTTTTTCATTCAATGACACCAGTATATATGCTTTATAATATTCAACCACTACTTTTTAAGCTACTTCCTATATTTTATAGTGCATATAGCATAATCAAATTTGCTTTCCAAGAATTCATATTTTTATTGTAGTATTCTTGATTGGAAACACCTTAACACAATAGCCATTACTTTCATACCTAAGAATAACAACACCTAATATATAACAATTGTAGCGAAGACCAGCATTTCAAGATAAATTACTACAAAATTCATTAATCTCGTATAATTCAATTAATTAATCATCTCTACCTAGAACCTTTGTTCTCAGGGGAGTAACTATAAGTCACCAATTCAAACAAGAATTATAGAAGGCACTTAAACCACAAAATAAAAATTTATTGTAATTGACATGCCTTTCAAATTGATTGGTGATGTTATCATACCAAATACATCATGTCTTTTGTATTTTGAAGTAGTATAGTAAAACTTAGACTTTACCAATGAGTAAAGATGTTTCTTTACAACATGGTGACACTCATCCAAAATGAGAAAATGAATTTATCCTATTTTTATTATGCTACACCATATATGTTCAAAAGAATTTGTGTTGTCATAACAAGCACCTAACAGAACAAAGAATTTGTGTTGTCATCACAAGCACCTAACAGAACAAAGAATTTGTGTTGTCATCACAAGCACCTAACAGAACAAAGAATTTGATAATTCACTAAGTATTTTAAAATTGAGACACAACTTGTAAACTCGTTTTTTGAAACACTAATAATTTACATTATGTATTTTGAGACCTTGCAAAATGTACTTTATTCAATTCAAGGGAGAACGTGCACATTTTTAATTAGACCACTCATATTTTTCATTAACAGTTAAAACCATTGTTTTTAATATAAGAAAACATGGTACCTGAGATGCTATTTGGTCTCCTCTGGCCGAATTTAATAATCTTTAATTTCATTTCAATTGCACTTTTAGATGCACACATAGACCAACTAGGTTCCAATGTTAAGTAGAATTCTAAATCAAAATCCAACTTTGAAAAGTTGTTAATTGCAAGACAGATTCGTCTACTTTATATACTGTAATAAAACATAATAACATTCACACTTCATGCCCACAAAATATTTATAAAACAAAATTAGTTCACAAATGGACAAATTGTGGATCAACTATTTTATGTTCTCTAAAAAAATATTTGAATGTCTATTCGATAATAGGTTTATTTGTAACAAGTAGTACAATAAGCACCTACATAATTTAAAAGACTATTTTAGATTGCTAAAGCAATGCATTTTAAAGGATATTTTCAGTGAATAAAGACTCCTTACCTCTCCAGTCTTGAATTCTTGTTGCCATCTCCTTAAATCCCAAAAATCTTGACCCATCTCACCACAATAATGACCTACATTATATTAGGTTTGCTTATGAATTACTTCTAATCAAATATTGATACAATAAAAGTGTATTAAAAATATCGTGATAAACATAATATCCTCATAAGCATAAATTTATTAAAATACCATAGTCACAAAAACACAAATTAATCAAATAGATCCTTAGCATTATAATAAATGTAGTATGTCATATAGTACGCGGTAGAAATAATCTAAACCAAAATGTGTTCGCTTCCTGAGCTCTTTGAACCAGGGTCCCTTGGTGGTTGTGTTGGAAAGAGCGTCCCTTAGCAGAGGTGTTGGTGGAACCACCTGAAATGACCTCAATGGAACCTTGAGAGACCAACCTCAAATATCTTGAGCAGTGAATGCTGCAACCAATGACTGTTGCTGCTTGACTGATTGCATAAAATCTTAAAACCTTTTGCATGTCCCTCGATATACTTTCAACATATTATCTGACTAAATGAAGTGATGACATGGAAAAGTTGCAGTCTTTATATAGTCAGGTAGACCACAGTATTTACTACAATGTACAGTGGCCAAGACATTGGAGGATAGTCGTTGCTGTAGCATTCAGTGCTTGAAGTATCAATTTATTGCATAAAGACTCACCAAATGGCTACCAACGCTAACCAAAACCGCAACCTCTCCCTCTTGTTCCAATAAAATTTCTCAGAGGACGACTGTTCCAACTTGAATTCATGCAAATCGATCTTGTAACAGAGAAAAAAACAAAGATCACATTCACAAACCCTTGTGTTACAAAAAACATCTTTCTTGAAATCCAATCCTGCATTTTCCATGCATCACAGTGCTCATCTTTGGTGGGCTTACGATGGTGGCGCAGGAGCCAATCGAGGCCAATTCAATAAGCTTGCAAAGTCATGGACTCGCAGGCCAAACATGACGGGTAAGAGAAGCGGGTTTGCATGGGGTGTGTTCAGAAACCGCTTTTACATTGCACGCGGTAAAGGAAGGAGTGGTGTCGGTAACGTCAGGCTAATGGACGTTTACAATTTTATAATCGATGAACTATGGCAGGCTGCACCGATGCTATTTTTTGTGATGGTGAATGCCTTCTTTAAGCTCTGTATATCATGGATATCTAAATTTTACATTAAAATATAGATTCCACTTGAAATGACCTCTGTGGAACCTTGGAGACCAACCCCAATCTAAATCGTAGTCTCCTCGGAGGTCTCATGGGAGGTATCGGGGTGACGGTTGCGTCTATGATGACCTGACAGTATAACCCCTTGTAATACTCTGCCCTCCCAAACTCTACCTGCGTCTCCTCCCGAACTTGATCCATCTCCTCTCGAGTTCAAACCAGCACCTCCATAAAATTTCAGACTCTAGTATATTCACTCTAACTTGTCCCTACTACTTACGGCTGCATCATCATCCACTAATTTTGTGGTGGCTACCGTGGCACCACTACAACCGCCTACTGTTGCATATCCATGGCAGACACAACCATTGGAGGTGGAGGAAGTACTATTCCTGGCATTGGCTGCATCATCTTGTACCTCCACATTGAAAACCCCTACAGTTTGAAATCCTCGAGATCCTACGAGAGTCTTAAAAACCATCTAAAATGCTAAACGCTGGATGACATAAGGGAGTATGTGCGTATGTAAATAATCATAGCTCTTTTATACCATATGTATGAAACACTAAGGGAATTGGTTCAAAATTGTTACATAAAATGGGCTACAAACAAAAAGGCTTGGGAAAACATGACCAAGGTATGAAAGAACCATTTGTACCCATAGTACGACCCAAATATGAAGGTCTTGGGTACACAGGACAAGTGAGTCCACATGATTCAAGCACAAGCACAAAATTTGTAACAGGTAAGAGTGATGGCAAGTTGGTGCAAGAAAATAGATGTGACCATTGTGGTAAATATGGTCATAGAATAGAGAAATGTTGGAATCTCTATTCTTGTCAATTTTGTGGAGGACATAACCATTCACATATGTTTTGTTTACAAAAATAAAGGAAAGAATGTAGATTAAAAATGAATTGTGGATGGATTGATATGAATGCTTGGGATAAGCTAAAATGCATGTTGTATGGTTTCTTCAGAAGGAAACCAAGTGTGATTAAAAGTTGTTTCCATTGAAGATAATTTTGATGAAGAGGAAAAATATGGAAGGAAAAGAGCAGCAGGAGTATACCCCAAGGAAAAAGGGGGAGTGATGAAAACAATTGAAAGAATGCTTTCATGTTCGTGTGGTTAAAATTGGTTGTGGATTTGTTAATGTTCTCTTTTTGTAGTGAGACCATGTTCAAAGTCTCGTATTCATTCTAAGTGAGTGAATTTGTTAGAAACTATTGATGTTGTTTCTAATTTGGTGAATGAATTTGTTGAAATTCATTTTGGGGTGTCAACCAGCAAAGACACCATTTCCTCACTTTTTGTTGCAGAATGAATTTGTTGAAAATGAATTTGTTAAAATTCATTTTTGGGTGTCAGTTAGACACACCATTTCCTTGTGTGATACACTTGGAAATTTCGAGGACACATCATGACCAGAAAAATAGAATGGATGTTACAGTTTGAAAGCATGGAGAAAGTTTGTTGGAGAAATTACCCTTAAGCATTAAGGGGGAGTTTGTTGGAGAATTTAATTATTTGTAATGCTTAAGGATTTGATAAGCAATAGTTAGGTGCTCAACGGTATGCAATCAGTTTGGTTTTGTTATAGAAATCGCATCTAAATGTTTTGTACTCCTATAAAGTGTATCTGTTGAAAATAGTATCTACATAAAGCAATCTAAACTGAACAACACAATAACAACGGATGAACAATAACCATTTTTGTATACACAAAATGTTCAGACTTGATGTTAAGGAGGAAGAAACATATTGATGGTGATCACAATAATATTGATGATATTGATCATTTGATGATTTTATGATTATACATTCAAGAATATTGATATTGTTGGAGAATTTAATTATTTGTAATGCTTAAGGATTTGATAAGCAATAGTTAGGTGCTCAATGGTATGCAATCAGTTTGGTTTCATTATAGAAATCGCGTCTAACTGTTTTGTACTCTTATATCCAAATTTAATTATTTGTAATGCTTAAGGATTTGATAAGCAATAGTTAGGTGCTCAATGATATGCAATAAGTTTGGTTTCGTTATAGAAACCGCATCTAACTGTTTTGTACTCCTATAAAGTGTATCAATATTCTTGAATGTATAATCATCAAATCATCAAATGATCAATATCATCAATATTATTGTGATCATCATCAATATGTTTCTTCCTCCTTAACATAAAATCTGAACAAAATAGGATCTACATAAAGCAATCTAAAATAAACAGTACAATAACAACGGATGAACAATAATCATTTTTGTATACACAAGATGTTCAGGCTGATGCTAAGAAGGAAGAATCATATTGATGATGATCACAATAATATTGATGATATTGATCATTTGATGATTATACATTCAAGAATATTGATACACTTTATAGGAGTACAAAACAGTTAGATGTGGTTTCATACCAAACCGTTGAGCACCTAATTATTTATGATGATGATCACAATAATATTGATGATATTGATCATTTGATGATTATACATTCAAGAATATTGATATACTTTATAGGAGTACAAAACAGTTAGGTGCGGTTTCATACCAAACCGCTCAGCACCTAACTATTGCTTATCAAATCCTTAAACATCACAAATAATTAAATTCTTCAACATTACTTACTCTTCAAGTTTCCTATCTAAGGTAAACATGACCAAACAACCATAACATTATGTAAATGACCAAAGAGGGTTAAAGTGATATCTACATAAAAGTGGAAACAAAATGACTAATCCACTGCTGCTGTGGCGGCTGCAGCGGTACCACTGCCACCACCTGCTACCGCGGGTCCATGGTGGGCGCCACCATTGGAGATGGAGGAAGTGTCATTCTTGGCGTTGGCTGCATCATGTACCTTTGCGCTAAAAACCCCTACAGTCTGAAACTCGAGACCCTACGAGAGTCTTAAAAACCCTCCAAAATGCTGGAAGACAGAAGGGAGTATGTGCGGCTGCGAAACAGGAATTACATGTTCTCATATTTTTTTTGTTTTGCTTTACTCTCTCTCTGCAGTTCAAACACAACAATGGCGGCTTTCTTCCTACACCTCTCTCGTATTTCTTTTGCTTTGCCTGGCTCCGCAGCTCAAACACAACAAACTCAATCGCTGCAGCCGAAGAAACATAAATGACAGGAAACAATTGAAAGAATGCCCCCTCACCTATTCATCGCCTGAAATAACAATCCATCGTAGTTATTTTACGGCTCCCCATCGGACACATATTTTAGGGCTGAGCTTAAAACATAAAATAATCATAATTTATTTCCTTGTTCACAGCATTAAGGGTTATGACCCATTATTCGGGCACGTGTCTGACCGGGCATGTTTAGCGGTGGAATTGGCGACCTATTTGGCCGGTTGGCTCCGAGGAACCGTACGGCTAGAGGAAAGTGGTCTGAACGGTGTCCTAATCACTAGCATAATTACGAACCGTACCCCAAGGGGAGAAATAAATTTAAAATACGGCATTATTTTTTTTTTTGATGAAAAATTCATTATATTAATAAAATAATGTTTAATCATACAAAAAATGGTGGGTCGGATTAGCACACCCCGTAAACCAATACATTAATCATTGTGGTTAAGAGTATACAAGAGTGTCAGAAACAGCCTACAAACTTCCAATAACAATTGCCAAAACAGTATTAAATATCCATTCGAAAAGAAAGAAGCCCATAAGTTACTGCCACCTGGAAGGGGAAGGAAGATGCACATAACTCATAATGCAGGGTGCATTCCCCCCAATGATCCATGAGGGTACACAAGTACTGCAGTTCCACCTGTACTTTTTAACTCTGTACTTGAATTTGTAACTAGCAATCAAAGAATATATCATATTTATCAACAACAGAGAAGACATGTCCGACATCTTGCTGAGAAAAAACAGCTCTATTTTGGGACTTCCATAGATAAAACAAGGTACCAATTCTAAAAATATTCCAAACAACATCCAAGTTGAAGGAAAAAACAATAAAGTCACCCAAAATAGCATACACCCAAGTAAAATCCTCCTGCATAAAAGGTCCGAAAATTTCAAGAAGCCACTCCCAAGCTAACTGAGCCCGATCACAAGACCAAATCGACAAACCGGACAAATGAGATTATGAACACCCAGATGCTTGAGCCTACTGCCAACAGGTAACCCTTGATGTAAGAGACTCCAAGTAAAAAAACTCTATTTAGGTTCAATATAAGTAGCCCAAGCAATCTGAAACCTCTTATTCCATTGGGAGGGAAGAAAGACTAAATTCCATCTCAGAGTGAGCATTTTTAAAAATAATGTCGTTAGGTTTTCGTTATTACGACATTAATTTTAAAAATCAAATTAAATCATATTATTAATTTATCTTGTCAGTGTACTATGTATTTAAATTATAAATAAATTATATTCAGGTTTTTATAAAGTTTTTTTTTAACACAAGGGAATTGGTAACTTCCATGGGATCATTATAAATCATATCTTTCAATAGGTTAGATACCATTATAAACCATAATTTTAAATAAGTTAGATGAAGTCAACAACATGGTATCACTATAAATCATATCTTTCCTTAGATACTATTATAAATCATAATTTTAAATAAATTAGACGAAGTCAACTAGACGCTAACTTTTGAGGGCATCAACTTGGGCAACCAACCCGCAAACACTCACCCATTACCCTTTTGGGTATGTTATGGTTTGAACCTTAAAAAAAAAAAAAGTCAAAGCCCTAACCGCTATGTTGTCTTTATTAGACTATGTTGTCTTTATTAGACTTGGTTTTTATAAAGTTAAGTAAAGTTTTGTTAATTTTTTTTTATACAATAGAATTGACAATTGTCTTTGTCATAATCCCTCTAATCTAGAAAGCTACCACTGTAACTTCTCCAGTGGCTCGACAAACTTTTACTCTAAGTGATTATTAGAATAATTATATTTTCCTTTAATAATATTGTTGTATTTCATTTTTAGCTTGAATGGGTCCAATGATGAAGTGGGGTACTCTATAAGTTTGAATATGAAGGGTAGGGTATGTACATCCTATAAATATATAACAAATCACCATAGCCTCTCCCCATTCAATAAGTTTGAGTTTCATCCAAACAATGAACATAGTTAAATAAAAGTATATATATCTATATATATATATATATTTGTTTGATAGGAGAGTTGGTTACAACCACACTATTTTTAGTAGCTGATAAGCGTAGGGTTCAAACCATAGGGGTTGCATCCATCAAACATATTCTACCTCGTTGTTTTATAGGTCAACGTGAAATGGTTCTTAGGATTCATATCATCCTCATCAATCTGGAACACACTTAGAGGATTTGAATTAGACTATTAACTTTGCAATAGGCTTCTCCAAGGTTTAAAACTAGGTCACTTCTTGGTATATGCAAATATTAAATAAAAGAAAAAAATCTAGAACTCCAGCAAGATCTATTTCACACCATCTCATATGCAATAATGGGAGATAGATAATATCTCAAGAATCATGGTCGGGAGGATACACATCTTTTGCATAATAAGAATAATGAAAATAGAAAAGCATTTAATGATGAAATGTGAAGCCTACAAGGACATTAGGGATACTTTTAAATTGAACTCGCAAAAGGAACTTTTTGAAGAATTCAAAATTAAAAAAAAAAACTCTTTGAACGATACTTTAAAAAGGTGATAAGAGGATGTTGAGTTTTTCTTTTAATTTTATTGAATAATTTTTTCCTTGGATGTTGTTAAACTTGGAAACTCTAAATAGGTTCAAGGTTTGAATCTAAAAGTAAGGTTGTACACCGTACCCTATCTTGTATTAAAGTTCTTGGTTTCGCATACTATTTTGGTGTCATAAATATAATTAAAAGCATTTTATTTCACTCGTATTGGACTTATATAGAGTGGTTTAATACGCCTAATGCTTGTGGACTTAAAATTTTACGTAGAGAAATAAAGTTCAATTGAACTAGTAAGGGAAGATTTGCAATGCAAATTTCTCCAGGGAAGCAATAAGGGGCATCTAGAGTTTTTATTAACAGACTCTTCCACTTTATCACAACAACGAAGGAGACCAGTTAGGGTCTGAGTGGCCTCCATATTATCGAGTTACATAGATATTTGACAAGAATCGATGGTGAGTTTCAAAGCAGCCTCGTCACGTTCCAAAATCCTTCATCCAAGGGTTTCAACAATGAGCAGATGGTTTGTAAATCATAGCCCCTACCAGATGCTAGAGAGGACTAGTACACAAGTCACAAGGCAAAAGATAAAGACCCAATACCATCATCATAGAATCTAAGGGTGGGCAATATAACCACATATATAATGAAAGCCATGTTGACAAAAACCTTTGCTAAATTTGGAGAAATTGATAGCATAAGAATGTATCCTCAACGAAACAATGTGTTTGTGTACTTCAAACATGTTGAACATGCCAAGGCTACAAAGGAGGGCTTATAGGGTATCACTTCTAGAGGCAACAACCTCAAAATCGAGTTTGCGAAGGTAGTTAAGACAATGAGTTTTTAAGAGTCTTTACGAGGAGGTCAAGGGGGATTCAATGTGAACAATAATTCTAAAACATTTGATAAACCCTTAAGAATGCCAAAATCAGATGCTAAGAAGATGAAAATAAGATGCATCAAAGCATCCAACGATTCCCTGATAGTTAAGAACAATGAAGACAATGGATACAGAGATGGAAAAAAACTAATATTCCAAATCAAGCCAAATAAGTAAATGCAGTAGACTAATAGGACCTAGCTTTAACTATATCGAACCTGAAAGATCAGACTCAACAACCCATAATTTCTACAAGGAGAGGTACAACCATAGAGATGAATCATAAGATGGAAAAAACCATACTAAAGGGAGAAATATCTCAAGAATCAATAGAAAGAGTGATGATCCCCTATTTTCATGTCTTGAATATAGAAGGGATCCCTGAGCCAACTAAGGTACACAAAAAAGGTGCCAAGAAACTGAAAATGGATACCAACCAAAGATTAGGTAGAAAAACTAATCAATACAAATTGCCCAAATACGAAGAAAAGTTGTTAATAAAGGATACGATTAATGACCTCACCCAAATGTTTAGCCTCATGTAACTCAACAAAGATCGTCACATGGAATGTAAGAGGGATAAAAGGCAGCCTATCTAAACAAAACGAGGTCAAACATATGATATAGGTGAATCAAGCACATTTGGTGTTCCTTCAAGGAATGAAACTCACAGTGGGAGAGATGAAGAATCTAGCCCAAAAGCTTTGGTTCAATGAGAGTATGGAAGCATTGGGATCCATAAGAGCGTTAGGAAGAAAGAGGGAGTATGTGCGGATGTAAATGATCATAGGTCTTTTATACCATATGTATGAAAGCTTACTCTTCAAGTTTTCTATCTCATGAGATAAACATGACCAAACAACCATAACATAATGTAAATGACCAAAAAGAGTTAAAGTGATATCTACATAAAATTGGAAGCAAAACAACTAATCCACTGCTGATGTGGCGGCTACCGCGGCACCACTACCACCGCCTACTGTTGGAGATCCACGGTGGGCACCGCCATTGGAGGTGGAGGAAGTTTCATTCCTAGCATTAGCTGCATCATCTTGCACCTCCGTGCTGAAAACCCTTACAGTTCGAAACCCTCGAGACCCTACGAGAGTCTTAAAAACCCTTCAAAATGCTAGAAGACAAAAGGGAGTATGTGCGACTGGAATTACATGCTCTCGTATTTCTTTTACTTTACCTCACTCCGTAGCTCAAACACAACAATGGAAGCTCTCTTCCTACACCTCTCTCGTATTTATTTTGCTTTACCTCGCTCCGCAGCTCAAACACAACAACTCAATCGCTGCAGTCGAAGAAACATAAATGACAGGAAGCAATCGAAAGAATACCCCTCACCTATTCACCCGCTGAAATTAAACTATGATTCAGTGAAATAGCCCATAGGTTAAACAGAGCGCTGAAACTGCCAAGATCCTGATAGCAGTAATAACAATCCATCATATTTATTTTACCGCTCCTGATTGGACACACATGCTTAGGGCCTGAGCTTAAAACATAAAATAATCATAATTTCTTTCCTTATTCGCAGCATTAAAGGCTATGACCCGTTATTGGGGTGTGTTGACCGAACATATTTGCTGGTGGAAAAAGTGTTAGCGACCTGTTTGGCCGGTGGGCTCCGAGGAACCGTACGGCGAGAGGAAAGTGGTAGGACACTGCTCCGAGGAACCGTACGGCGAGAGGAAAGTGGTATGACCGGTGTCCTGATCAGGGCTGGAATTTCAAAAACAAATTGACTGTCTATAGAAATTTTTACTACGATTATAATTTTTTATTGCCTCTTAGTTGTTTAAAATTTTATTTGCCTTTATTTTTTTTATCAAGTTTTCTTACTCTTTAAATACTTGCATTTCATATATAACACCCAAGTTGTAATCGAAAAGTCTTTGTTCTAAAAGTTTTTGTTCAAAGCATAATATATATATAAAAACTTAGGAAAAAGTAATTTAAAAGTTTTTGTTCAGTGCATATTATATATAAAAGTCTTTATTCAGTGCATAATATATATAAAAGTTAGAAAAAAGCAACCTTAATATATTCTTTAATTTTAAAAAGAAATCAAATTTAAATCTTGCTATCAGTTTTTAAGGTTCACTGAACAACCCCTTTATCAAATGATATTAATTCAATCATTTAATTCTTTAATTTTAAAAAGAAACCAAATTTAAATATTGCTATAAGCTTTTAAGGTTCACTAAACAACCCCTTGTATCAATGATATTAATTCAATCATTTAATTCTTCAAGATTTAGTGGAGGGGGTTGTTTGTTTTTTTTTTAATTACCCATTCGAAGATTAAAGCTTAACATGTTATTTAGTGGAGGGGTTGTTTAGTGAACCTTAAAAGCTTACAACATGTTATTTAGTGGAGGGGTCGATTCTTTTATAAGCTTGAATCTTGTTATAAGCTTTTAAGGTTCACTAAACAACCCCTCCACTAAATGACATGTTAAGCTTTAATCTTCGAAAGGGTAAAAAAAAAAAAACAAACAACCCCCTCCACTCAAATGACATTTTAAGCTTTAGGCAAAAAATCTCCTACACTGAATGATATTTTAAGCTTTAATCTGGAAAAAAAACACAAAGACAACAATAACCTGCCCATAACAAAAAGAAAGGTAAACAACAAAACAATATTATCAAATTCCCTTT
Organism: Wollemia nobilis; assembly: GCA_028583015.1. Lineage (NCBI taxonomy): Eukaryota > Viridiplantae > Streptophyta > Pinopsida > Araucariales > Araucariaceae > Wollemia > Wollemia nobilis. Next base: position 4,684,913 of record JAQPPZ010001045.1, read on the forward strand.
AAAAAAAAAAAGTGTGTGAAAACACACCGTAAATAAGAGATGAACCCTAAGCTCTCTCGCCACGGATGCGGCGGGCGAGCTGGATGTCCTTGGGCATTATGGTCACCCTCTTTGCGTGTATAGCGCACAGATTCGTGTCTTCGAACAGTCCCACCAGATACAGTCCCACCAGATACGCCTTTGCTGCCTCTTGCAGCGCCAACACCGTCGAACTTTGGAACCGCAAGTCCGTCTTGAAGTCCTGCGCAATCTCCCTCACAAGCCTCTGGAAAGGGAGCTTCCTGATCAGCAGCTCCGTGCTCTTCTGGTATTTACGGATCTTTTGGAGGGCAACGGTGTGGGGCCTGAAGCGGTATGGCTTTTTCACTCCTCCCGTGATGTGGGCGCTCTTCCTCGTGGCCTTCGTTGCTAGTTGCTTGCGAGGGGCTTTCCCTCGTGGCCTTCGTTATTAGTTGCTTGCGATGGGCTTTCCCTCCCGTTGATTTCCTTGTCGTTTGCTTCGTGCGCGCCATTCCTTATCTTGAGTTTGAGCTCAAACAAAGATCACCATAAGATTGAATGAACTTCGATGGAATGGATTTGCCGGTGCTATAGGCGCGTCTGTTATGGGCACAATGCTCCTAATTTCAAATTTTTCGCGTTTGCCCGCCCACAACGAAAGGATAAATCTCCGCCCTCCGATGTTCCACCCAATCGATGGTAAACGATCCTTCTATGTTGATCTGATACGAACAACATAATATTATTAAGTCGCTTGGTCTCACACGTCTCACATAAGTGCCATAAGCGTCCGGGCTCATATCATTATTCAAAAAAATATATTAAAATTGGTTTCAAAGTAAAATCTACAGTTTTCAAATATACTAAAAATTTACGGTTGATTTCAAAGTAAAATCTACAATTTTCAAAAATAACAAGTAAAAATTTATGGTCAACATATAATTAAAACTATAATTTACAGTTTCAAACATAAAATACGGTCATTTACCTGTCAAATTTCAGGCATGCTACTGATCACTAGGATAATTACGAACTAGAGGGAAAAAATAAGTTTAAATTACGACATTATTTTAAAAATCAAATTAAATCATATTATTAATTTTGTTACCCGCTATGTATTTAAAAAAAATAAATTAAATTCAGGTTTTTATGAAGTTTTTTTTGACCACAAGAGAATTGGTAACACTATTCCATCATATCACTATAAATCAATCATATCTTTCACTAGGTTAGACACTATTATAAATCATAATTTTAAATAAGTTAGATGAAGTCAACAAGACCCTAACTTCTGAGGGCATCCAACTTGGGCAACCAACCCACAAACACTCACCCATTACCGTTTAGTCTATACCCTTTTGGGTATGTTATGGTTTGAACCTTAGACCTTTCAAAGAAAGGCCAAAGCCCTAACCGCTATGTTGTCTTTATCAAACTTGGTTTTTATAAAGTTAAATATAGTGTTGATAAGTTTTTTTTAAACACAAGAATTGGCAATTGTCTTCGTCATAATCCCTCTTATCTAGAAATCATTATCATTTAGTCTATACCCTTTTGGGTATGTTATGGTTTGAACCTTAGACCTTTCAAAGAAAGGCCAAAGCCCTAACCGCTATGGTGTGTTTATCAAACTTGTCTTTTTTAAAGTTAAATATAGTTTCATTAAGTTTTTTTTTTACACAAGAATTGACAATTATCTTCGTCATAATCCCTCTGATCTAGAAAGCTACCACTATAACTTTTGTGATGCCTCAATAAGATTTTACTCTAATTGATTATTAGAATAATTATATTTTACTCCAATAATATTGTTGTATTTAATTTTTAGCTTGAATGGGTCCAATGATGAAGTGGGGTATTCTATAAGTTTGAATATGGAGGGTAGGGTATGTACATCCTATAAATAGATAACAAATCACCATAGCCTCTCCCCATTCAATGAGTTTGATTTTCATCCAAACAAAGAACATAGTTAAAAATAAGTATATATATATATTGCTTGATAGAACAATTGGTTACAACCACACTATTTTTAGTAGATGATAAGTGCAGGATTCAAACTATAGGGATTGCATCCATCAAATCTATTCTACCTCATTGTTCTATAGCCCAACGTGAAATGATTGTCGGGATTCATACTATCATCGTCAATATGGCACGCACTTAGAGAATTCAAATTAGACTACTACCTTTGCAATAGGCTTCTGCAAGGTTTAAACTTAGGTCTCTTCTTGGTATATGCAAATATTAAATAAAAGAAAAAATTGTTTATAACCCAACCAAGATCTTTTTTATACCATATCATATACAATAATGGGAGATAGATAACATCTCAAGAATCATGATCGGGACAGATACGTGTCTTTTGCACAATAATAATAATGAAAATAGAAAAGTATTTAGCGCCTGGGGGTGCAGCACAATGGTTCAAGTTTTGACTCTTCTTCAGGAGGTCCAAGGTTCAACCATGGTGTGGGTGAATTTGTGAGGGGGTGGGTGTGTGGTGGTTTTGTGTTAAATTCCCTATTGATAAGTATAGCTATCAAATTTAGGAGGGGTCATGGTGGGGAGGAGACTGCTCAGCCCTATACGTCGGTCATATGAGGTTTCTCACAATAATCAAATCCAAAAAAAATAGAAAAGCATTTAATGATGGAATTTGAAGCCTAGAAGGACATTAGAGAAACTTTTAAGTTGAACTCGCTAATGGAACTTTTTGAATAAATAAATAAATAAATAACTTTGATTAAAATCAACAAAAAATAAACATACTTTAAAAATGTGATAAGAGGATGTTGAGTTTTTTTTTTTTTTTATTGAACAATTTTTTCCTTGGATGTTGTTAAACTTTGAAACTCTAAATAGGTCCAAGGGTTGAATCTAAAAGTAAGTAAGGTTGTACATCGTACCCTATCTTGTATTAAAGTTCTTGGTTCCATAGACTATTTTGGTGTCATGAATGTAATTAAAAGGATTTCATTTCACTCATATTGGACTTGTATAGAGTGATTTAATATGCCTAATGCTTGTGGACTTAAAATTTTACTTAGAGAAATAAAGTTTGATTGAACTAGTAATGGAAGAGATACGATGCAAATTTCTCCAGGGAAGCAATAGGGGGCATCTAGAGCTTTTATTAATAGACTCTTCCACATTGTTACAATAACGGAGAAGATGAATTAAGGTCTGATTCGCCTACATATTATCGAGTTGCATAAATATTTGGCAAGAATCGAGGGCCAGTTTCAGAGTAGCCTTGTCACGTTCCAAAATCCTTCATCCAAGGGTTTCAACAATGAGCGAATGGTTTGTAAATCATAGTCCCTACCAGATGGTAGAGAGGACTAGTGCACAAGTCATAAGGTAAAATATAAATACCCAACGTCACCACCATAGAATCTAAGGGTGGGCAATATAACCACAGATATAATGAAGGCCATGTCGATGAAAGCCTTTGCTAAATTTGGAGAAATTCATAGCATAGCAGTGTATCCCCAACGACATGACATGTTTGTGTACTTCAAATATGTTGAAAATACCAAGGCTACAAATGAGGGCTTATAGGGTGTCACTTCTAAAGGCAACAACCTCAAGATCGAGTTTGCGAGGGTAGTTAAAATAATGAGTTTTAAAGAGGCTCTACAAGGAGGGCAAGGGGGATTCAATGTGAACAATAATTCTAAAACCTTTGATAAATCCTTAAGAATACCACTATTGTATGCTAAGAAGATGAAAATAGGATGCATCAAAGCAGACAATGGTTCCCTGTTAGTTAAACTCCAAATGGAAGATATTCAGAATGGAATTTATACCATGGAGAAAAGGGGGTTGTTCTATAGATTTATAGGAGTCTACCCCACCCTCCTTGTATTCAAATCTTGAGCATCACACATCTGGAAACCTAGAGATGAGTTCACTATTTTAACTTTTTTTAATGGTTATTTTTTGGTTTTATTTGCAAATGAAGAGGACCAAAAATACATTTTCTATGGTGGCCCTTGATTCTATGGAAGGGTGGGACTTTTCATGAAACTATAGCATACCAGGTTTTGATCAGAGGAAATGTTATCTATTGGACCAATATAGGTTAGATTATTTGAACTCCCAATAGAATTATTAAATCAAATAGTCTTTACAGCAATAAAGAACACCTTGAGAACATACATGATGACAACAGATAGTTCTTTGAAACTCAAAAATAAATAGTTTATACATAAATTTGTGTCTTGATATTCTTTGATAATGACTTGCCTAAAAGTATACACTTTAGTTTGTAGAGGACCAATGGGATCAAGAAGTTGACTATAAGAATATCCCATTCAGATGCCATATTTTCCATGAGTATGGACATATAGCAAGAGATTGTAGTCATAGGATCCAAGAATAAAATAAGGGAAACTCAGTCCTAGAGGGTTTTACAATACCAAAGAAGAAGAATATGCAAAGGAAACCTATAAGTAAAAAAGATGATCTTTTCAGCTAACAGGTTTGCACATCTACAAATGAAAGATTTAATAGACGAAGAAAATGAAGACAATGGATACAGAGGTGGCAAAAAACTAATTTCCAAATCAATCCAAAGAAGTAAATGCAGTAGACTAATAAGACCTAGCTTTAACTATATCCAACCTGAAATATCAGACTCAACAACCCATAAGTTCTACAAGGAGAGGTACAACCATAGAGATGAATCATAACATTAAAAAACCATACTAAAGGGAGAAACATCTCAAGAATTAGTAGAAAGGGCGATGATCCTCTATTCTCAAGTCTTAAATCTAGAAGGGATCCTCGAGCCAACTAGGGTGTACCAAAAAGGTGCCAAGAAACTAAAAATGGATACCAACCAAAGAGTAGGTAGAAAAAACTAATCAATACAAATTAGCCAAATACGAATAAAATTTGTTAACAAAGGGTAAGGTTAAAGACCTCACCCAAATGTTTAGCCCCATGTAACTCAATGAAGATCATCATATGGAATGTGAGAGGTATAAAAGGCAGCCTATCTAAACAAAATGAGGTCAAACATATGATATAGGTGAATCAACCACATTGGGTGTTCCTTTAAGGGATGAAACTCATAGTGGGAGAGATGAAGGATCTAGCTCAAAAGCTTTGGTCCAATTGGAGGATGGAAGAATTGGGATCCATAAGAGCATTAGGAGGTGTGGTCTACTATTGGGACCCCTCAAAAAATATAGTACATTCCTCGATCTAAAGTTGGAGGATCTTAGGTTTGGTAGTACAGAGCAGACAATTAAATCACAAGATGTTATGTATAAATGTCTACTCACCCATAACCTTAGAGTAAAAGTGGTACCAATGGAAAAATATTTCTTACTTCTTAAAGCATTACCTTGATGTAATGCTTATAGTAAGGGGTGACTTGGACACTATTACCTCTTTGGAAAAGAAAATAGGGGGAAATTGAATCTTAGATGGTAGTTCAAATGTTATGCTAGAGCACATCTCTCATATCTAAACCAACCCTATCAACTCACCCAGTACCTAATGAAGAAGTAGAGATCCTTGATAGATGGATTCAAGCCATTAAATAAAATTATGATGTTGGATACATGACAAAGAAAAAGAAGGGAAAGAATATAAAGTGGACACCACTAGATGTGGAGTTGGTTAAGTTGAATAAATACAATTTTGTGGAAAACAATGATGTGGAGTGGTCATAGTAATAAATGTAATTTTGTGGATATCAAAGGTTTTATAGAACAGACAAGAAATAATTATGGAATTTCAATATCTTGCTAAAGATTTTAAAGAAATCAGGTTTACACATACATTAAGAGAAGGAAATAAATGTATAGATAAGCTAGCCAAAAGAGGGTTTTTGATCGATAATAATGAAGTTAAATTCTCCTTTCCATGGTTAGAGAATGTAATAAGTTTAACTGAAGATGACAAGAAAATTTTGATTGCTTAAATAAAATAATTCTTAAGATTTATTTTAATGTTTTCCATTGGTGATATCTACTTTATTTTATCACATTAATGTGTTTTCATATTAACTATTGATTATAATTTTTGTGGTTGCACTTGTGTTTTAGGAAGAAAACTAGCAAGATTTGGTAAATAGGACTATGATAGTGTGATGTTTTGGAAATACTACTCTACTAAGCTGTAATGCATAGATAGTAGAGGTGAAGTTTTGGTATTGTAAAGGTTGCTATAGAAAAAGATCAAGAAGGATGCTGAATTTTGGAATATTTGTATTCATACAAATATTTGAAAAGATCCATAAAATGAAAATCAATAATTCATAAATTTTATGTAAAATGATGTATTTTTGTAGCTATAACATCTCAATTGAGATGATAAGTGCATATATAGTAAGGAAAATAATATTAAATTATAGTCATTTTTTTACATTTTAGGAAATTTTTCTTTGTATTATAGTAATTAAACTCATTAAAACTTGTTCTAGATGGATTTAGACATCATTTTCAATATTATGAAACTAACTTGGATAAAAATACAATTATTTATCCATGTTTTATCTCAAAATCAAATAGTTTTCCTTTCTTAAAATGTTAATAATGCATAACTTAACAAGAAACATTATCATTGTACCAATCAATTGGTACCACTCATGTTATGTCTAACATGAATACTAGGGAAATAAATAACTATTTTAGCATAAAAAGGTAAAAATAAAATGTATTATTAGGCAGAGAGAGAGATTTCCCTAAAATATTGATGTATTGTCATACTTATGGATAAAATGAGTATGGAGAGAACAATATAATATAATTAAGGATGCAAAAATGATTAATAATAAACATCAATGAGAAAACACTTGAATGTTTTTATTATAATATATGATCACCAAGTGACATGGATCAAGTAACATTAGATAGAGTTAATCTCAATAGATTTTACATGGGGGTTATAGAGAGATATAGTAGGGACCTTATCTTTCATCTTACAAGCATGCACGATCTTGAATACCACATGCTCTAACTCATGACCATTAGGAAAATAAATTTTTATTTAAGGATGTTTAAAATTGATGAGCATTGACTAATACAAGTCAAACATCAAGAGAAGTTCCACAATTTAGGGAATTTAAGATGGAGTATCCATTTATATGATACAAGAAGAAAATAATTTTAAAATATGAAGAATAATATTTAATGTCTATCTATTGGCTATGAAAGGTGGTCATCATAGGTATCCTAGCCTATAGGATCCATTTTAAGTGGGATATAGACTTCCTCTTTACCTTTTACAATTTGGTGGTATAGGAAGTGATAAATGTGATTGCATTTACATGGATGATGTCATAGTTAAAAAGTTGTAGAAATAGCTAGTTAGCACTTATTAGTCTAATTTAGGTAAACATATTATATTTTTTATGGTATAAGCATATGACCAAAACCATGAATACTACCAACATTTGAGTACACGTCATATGCTATTAGACCTTCAATCAATTTGGTGTATGCTAATCACTTCAAATCTATAAATGAGGTATTGGAGGAAATGCTATAATAAATGCTTGATATAGATAATGAATGAAATTCTAATGTTAAAATGTGTATCTAATATAAATGATACATAGGTTCTTATTTATTTGTATGAGAGACTATTATGATATATTTTTCTAGGTCATACATTTGCCACTAGGGACTAATGCCAATATTTGGTATAGTTTACCATTACTACACCATAATTAAATAACATCATCCTAGTCATAAGTTTTGCAAAAGAGCTATATCATCATGGCCTAGTGAAACCTACGACCTGATTGCCATCATCATCCTATGACCTAGAGAAATCGATGATATCCTATATCTCCATCTCCTCCATGGAGGCGGTGGAGGTCATCTTAGCTATAATGATTATAAAGGAAGCAACAAGCACACTTAACCACAAAAACGTGGATGGTTACCATCACCCTAATGGTTTAGGATAGAACACCTAGCTCCATCATCAAATAGTGGCCCAACCCTTTTGCTTCGACATGGATGTCAAAAATGGGTAGCAAGTGGGTGACCAACATTAAGGACTTCACATAGCATCGATGTTATTTGAGAAACCACTTGTGGTCATAAAGGATCATCAAATAGTATGCTAGCCCTTATCCTTTGACATGGATGTCGACACTGGATAGTGAGTGGGTGGTCAACATCAAGGACTTCACATAGCATTGGTGTTGTTTGATAATCCACTTGTGGCCATCAAGAGAGGTGCACACCCTAAGTAGCCTCAACATCAAGCACCCCATCATACTACCTCTACTCGGTGTTACACCTTTGGAAAGGAGAAGCTATGTATATGCACAATGAGGACTTATACGAGTTACTACATAAGCTACATGGGATGTTATAGAGTGGGGAAATCGATGGGAAACCTGATTCAACCATTTGGGAGTCTATATAAGTGGAAGATAAGATGGAAGTATTGATTTCATGGCTATTAGGCCACACATGGTATGGGTCATGAGGGCATTGGAATTTATCCTAAAGGTGCTACCACCTCCACATATGAAGCCATACCTTGGACCACCCAATGTTGAAGGTGTTACCACCTCCACATAGGAAGGAGGAATCCATGTTCTAAATGGAAATTTTTGATCTTATAATTTAAAGTTAAATTCAAGGTCTATAATATGTTTTGAAACCACATGGTGCTACAATCTCATTTTCTACTTTTATGGGCTCCCACATGGCTGAACCAAGTTTCTAGATTTCATATTATTTTTTTCTTTTGCAAGATCCCACATGGTCGAATCGATTTCCCCTATGATATGCACACTAGGTAGGTTTAGCACTCTCACAATCCATCGCATACCCTCTCTTGATAGCCATGGAATTCCATGGTGCTTCCATCTCATTTTCTACTTCTATGGGCTTCAACATGGTCGAATTATATTTCCTAGTGAGATGCACACAAGGAAGAATGAGCACCCTCACAATCCATTCCATACCCTCATCTGATAGCCATGGAACCCAATGGTGCTTCCATATTATTTTCTACTTCTATAGGCTTCCACATGGTTATATCAGGTTCCTTAGTGGGTTGCACCCCAAGCAGTTTGTACAACCATTCATCCACATATCCATTGTGTAGATGCTCCAATGTGGTATCCTTAACATTCCATTCACTACCTAGTGTTGACCTCCATGTCGAAGGAGAATGGTCAAGTTGGGCCCCTATTCGATGATGGGGTGGAGAACGATTAGGCTAGGCCCTTATTCGATGATGGTGTGGGGAGCTTCATCCTAAATAGGTAGGATATTCTACATGGTTAGATCATGTTCCCTGGTGTGTTGCACCCCAGGTAGCTTGTGTAGCCAGTCATGCAAGTCTTTGTTGTGTAAATGCTTCGATGTGGCATCCTCAACATCCCACCACTATATAGTACCGACCTCCATGTCCAATAAAAATTATTGGGTTAGGTCGGGCCTCTATTCAATGATTGTTTAAAGAATGGTTAGGCCAAGCACCTATTTGAATATGGGATGCGGTGCTCCATTATAAATGGGTAGGGTGGTTTTTTGACCACATGTTCATTTGCAACCAAGTGTGCTTGATGCTGCTCCTCATCACTGTAGTTAACATGACCTCCATGGTCATTACATAGGAAATGAGATACAGGTTATCACCAATTTTATTAGGCCATGGGAAGATAATGGAAACAATACCGTGCTCATAGAAATCATGGTGATGATAGGTAGCATTTTGGTTGTATCGGTGGTGACACATAGGAGCTACAAGAACCTGATCTATGGAAGGTAAAGTCACCAAACCTGATGATGTTTTTGGTCTAAGTTATTACTAGATATGTTGAGGTTGAGAAGGTTTTGAAAATCTCTTGTGAGGTGAGATGGTTGTTGGGAAGATGGAGATACTGCATAAATTTGGGACACTCCCTTTAAGGTTGCAAAGATGGATATGTTGTAGAAATTGGACACACTTCTTTTGAGGTGGTTGTTGGAAATATATAGATGTCATTGGATCAAGTGTAGAGAGCTACTCTAAGGCTCAAGAATCCCATAAGTAAACTTGTTAGAATTTGAATTTGAAGTAAATATTATATGATATTTAGATTTTATCATTAATATTAAGTATTGAAAACAAGGATTGCGTTTATATATAATATATGTTTTGGTTTATTTAGTTTAAAATAAGTTTTTAATCTTATTTTGACTAATTATGTTTAATTTTTTTATATGCTTCAATAGAATCAAGATTGAAAATGTATATAAATATAATTTTATACATGATTAACTAGTTAAATAAATACATTTATTCTTTATTTTTTATTATAATTGGTTTTTGATTTTTTAATATACATTTTTATTTTTTAAAATATTTAAATGTGTTCATATCTTAATATGTGTCATTACCCAGGTGTTGTAGGTGAGTTGGAGAGGAGAGGACAATCCTCCAAGGGAGGTCCCAGGTTCAAATCTTCACCCTACCAAAAAGCTGAATTGGATATCCAAAATCCAATTGATAATGTTGGTGCGGGCAGGGTCGGGTGCGACTCCCGGGTGACTTTGACGGTGTAGAACCCCCTATTTATGGTCTCTCAGACCAAGGTGGCCCTGCAAGGGGTTTTTTGCTTAATATATATATGTGTGTGTGTCATTATTGTAAATTAAAAATTACACTTTTTTTATAAAAAATAAATGTATACATTTATTTTATATATCATATTTTCAAATAACAAAAGCAATATGAAGTTGTATGCTTTATGTCAATAGTACCAAATTTTTTGTTGAATGTACGATTTTCCTTTGGATATTTTTGGAGGACTTTATCACTTATATGCATAATATTTGTGTGATGATATTAAAATTCGATGAACTAAAAGAAAAAATTATATTTTGTTATGGATTATATATTTCAATAGCTAGTATACTCACTACTTTTTCATTTTTAATGCATTTTTAAATGTTTCATATTAAAATTTTAAACAAATATTAATAACCAACTTTGTATTCCTATTGATTACTTTTTGAGTAAAAACTAAAATACTTTATATATATATATATATATATATATATATATATATATATATATATATATATATATATATATATATATATATATTTGTAATGTCTACATTAAATGATTATATTTTTAAATTATTTCAAATGATGACAAAATCTAAACTTATAATATCATTTTCCTTTTTATGATAACAAAGGATGATGATAATAAAAAATCAATACAATAAACATTAAAAATACATATTTAAATTAGAAAAATAATATAACAAATTTAAATTATTTATTTTTTAAGATTAAATAAATCAAATATCAAAATTGTTATATCTATTGAAATCAGTTTTTAATTAAATTAAATATGAAAATAAATTAACTTTAAAATTTACTATAAAAAATAAAGCACATAAATAAAGTGAAACACCCTCAAGGAAGTCCATGACCATCCTTAGATGGGTTTAGAAGGGGTTTTCTACCCCTTCTTCAAAAAAATATAAGAATATTTATTAAAAATAAATCTCTTTACAAAATTAAAGTACATAACAAAATTTAATTCATCATGCATTTGTTCAATAAATGTATACAATTGATGTCCACATCAAGGATAAAGATAGTGGAACAAACGAAAAAAATTTATGAGTGAAGAATGTGGAGGTGATGGCGAGCAGGAAAAAGGCGAGCGAGGTTTCGGCGATCGAGGCACCGGTGAACGAAAAGCAGAAATATGGGGACAAGGGCAAGCATTCATCAAAATACCCTTTTGCAAATAGAAATCAGCGAGGAGTAAACGAAGTCACGGGATAGGCTCGCAGTTGCAGGAAGAATCTAACGCAAAAAAAAATAAAAAATATCCCAGTAGTGGAAGGAGATAGGAACGGCAGCCGCAGAGGCAAAGACTCGCCTAATAAAACCTTTCAGGAGGACAAGGAGACTAGTAGGTCGTCTTTCACAAAAATACTACAAGGTAAACCTAATCCTAGGTCCCAAGTCATAAATGCTTTTGTAACTCAAGGATACAATGTGCTATGCTCTGAATAAGTCATGTCAGAATACGCTAGTCGGGATTCATTCTCCCTGATAGGGAAATTCGTCGATGGGAGACCAGACATGGACTCACTTTGGCATTGGGTAATGACCAAATGGAAAACCAGAGGATGCCTTGAGTTGTCAGCTATGACCAGGGGATTCTTCATGATCCACCTCAATACCCAGGAAGACGTCGATAACATCCTATCAAGAGGTCCTTGGTTCTTTGGGAGAAGAAGTCTGTTCTTGTGGAAGTGGGCAGAAGACTTTAATCCATAAGTGCAAAGCATAAATTACGCCCCCATATGGGTGCGGCTCTCGAATCTACCACCATAATTTTTTTATGAAGATGCTCTCCAAGGGATAGCCCAAACTATAGGGGAACTGGTAGCCATTGATCCAACAACCCGGGCTCGATTGCGATTGACACATGCACACATTTGTGTTAATGTTAACCTGGAGACTCAACTCCCAAGATAGATAAATTTAATCTATAGGACCTACAAGTGAAGTCGGCTACTGGAGTATGAGAACAAGCCAACATTTTTTTTTGAGTGCCAAAAGCAGGGGCACCTGCCATTGCAATGCCTAAACTGCAAGAACGTGCAAATGGATATTCAGCCTGCAGCCAATACAAACTAGGATGAAAGTCAAAATGTGAAAGTGGGAGCAGACGTGAACTAGTATCTCAGGGGCAAGCGATAAGCCTTCCCCCTCCAAGAAAAGACAAGCAAAAGGTAAGTAATTTCCTCACCACATCCAAAAAATTTCTTTTGCTCAGTAATTCTAGTCAAAACATTAAAATCCAGGATGAGGAATCCCCTTGTGAGGAAACCCTAGACCCAAACCCTACTTCTCCCCTTGAAGCCATGGTTTCCTGCGCTCAAGAAAATCCCACCCCATCCCCATCTCGATGCCCTATCCCCACCTTCACTTTCGGTGGTGCTCCCCCACCATCCCCCCTGAGACCCCTCCAAGCCCCATCTCCCCACCCTTCATCTTCCCCATCCGGTATGGTTGGGACACCCAGTTCTACACCCATCTCCCCTGATGCTGAGGCCGATAGTGATGACCCACCTCAAGAATCCCCAGATCAATGGAGCCCCAAACAAACCAGAAGCTACAAGAAATCCCAGATTGATGTGGGAGGTGATAGAAAGAAGGGCAGACCCTCAGGAGAAAAGATTAGAGAAAGAAGGGCAAAGACAGCTGAAGATATAGCTAATGGTACCCAAAAGACCCTCTTTCAGGATCTAGGGATAACAAACAAAGAGGAAAACAAGAGAACCAAACCCCCCATGCAGTAGGGCAAGGGGGGCAAAAAACCCTCCAAGAGTGCCAAATGAAAGTCCTCTCTTGGAATGCGAGAGGACTGAATGGGGTAGCCAAACAAAGAGTAGTTGTCGCCATGAGAAAGGATTTGAACCCTACTATCTTCCTTATCCAAGAAACCAAACTCGATGACTACTGGTCCCCTAGAGTTGCCAAAACCATTTGGAGAAAATGTGATTTTGCTTACACTCCAACCCAGGGCACCTCAGGAGGCCTTCTTTACCTCTGGAACCCTATAAAAGTTGAAGGCTAGGTCATATCAAGGGATGAACGCTTAGCCAACATCCTCTTTCGGGACTCCAACGCCCAACTATCATGGGTCCTGACCAATGTGTACGCTCCCAATACCCCCTAGGGTAGAAGTATCCTTTGGAACAACCTCACCAAGATGAGACAAGCATTCAGGGACGTCCCCTGGATCTTAGCAGGGGACTTCAATACCCCCCTACACCCATTAAAAAAAAGAGGCGGGAATACCATGGCTTCCAGAACTATAGATGATTTTGCATAGTTTGTCAACTCTAATGAACTGATGGACGTTCAGTTGAAAGGGTCCCATTTCACTTGGACCAATAGAAGGACTGGTGGCCACCTCATCTAGGAAATATTAGACCAATTCCTGTTGTCCCAAGAAGCACTCTCGGCCTTCGGGGATGCTAGTCTATAGGCCCACACAAAAATTGGGTCTGATCACAACCCACTAATGTTTGAAACTAACAACAAACCACAGTTCAAAACCCCCTTTCATTTTGAATCTATGTGGACCCAACACCCAGACCTCAAAAACTAGATTGTTGAGTGGTGGGGGGAAAAGCACCCAGGGACTGCTATTAACCAGGTTATGCAGAAACTCAGAGCAATCAAAGGTAAGCTGAGAGTGTGGAATAGGGAGACTTTCAGAAACATTTTTGATAACAAAAACAACATCAAAAGCATATTGAACCAGATTGAGGAGTTGTTCCAGCAGGGGCAAGGAAATGATAATCTCAGAACTGAAGAGAGGACTCTCCTCTCAGAGTACCACAACATCCTACGAAAGGAAGAAATTTTTTGGCATCAAAAATCAAGAGTGTTGTGGCTTAAGGAGGGAGATTCTAATTCCAAAATTTTCCACATCTCTACCCTTAGACATAGAGGAGCCAACAGAATTAAGTCCCTCACCAGGAAATATGGGACCTGCACTTTTGATATTCATCAAATTTGGGAGGAGGTTGTCAACCACTTTGATTCCCTCCTTGGGACCCCTTCTCCCCCCCTAGCCAGGCTATGGATACCCTTCTTGAGAACATCCCCAGATCCATCACTAATGCCATGAACTCCCTTCTTCTCAGCCCCCTCACCACCAAAGAGATCCATCAGGCCCTCTTCTCCATGCAGCCTGACAAAGCTCCGACCCTGATGGGTTCCCTCCCAGGTTTTTCCAAACTTACTAGGACATCATTGGGCCTGACCTATGCCTAGCCATTTCTGAGATGCAAGCCAATAGTTCCATCCCCAGGGATGTCAACTCCACTTTCCTCACCCTCATTCCCAAGGGGCCCAACTCCAAGTCTTTGTCCGACTACTGCCCCATTAGCCTGTGCAATGTCATTTACAAAGTCTTGTCCAAAGCCCTGGCCAACAGGCTTACCAGCATCCTCCCATCCATCATTGATCCCTGCTAGGGTAGTACTATCAAAGGTCGAAACATTGTTGATGGAGTCATCACTATCCATGAGCTTATCCATTCGGCCCATTCTTCTAACAAGTCAGCTTTTTTTCTCAAATTGGACATGAATAAGGCCTTCGACAGAGTGGACCATGATTTTCTGATCAGAATCCTCCTTAAGTTTGGCTTTCACGAGAAGTGGGTCAATTTGATCTCTAGTTGCATTTCCTCATCCTAGTTCTCGGTCTTGGTCAACGGCTCAACAACAGGGTATTTTCCCAGTTCAAGAGGGTTGAGGCAAGGAGACCCCCTTTCCCCTATCATGTTCATCATTTTGGCAGAGAGCCTAGGAAGAGCTGTCAAGTCGGCCTACTCTAGAGGAATGATTTTTGGCATCAAGGGCACTTCCAACCTCCCACCCTCTACCCACCAACAGTTTGTGGATGACACCTTGTTGGCTACCTCTGCCTCTATTTCTGAGGCTAGGACCATCAAAGGTATTCTCAGCCTCTATGAAGAAGCTGCAGGCCAGAAGGTCAATTTTAGCAAAAGTAAATTGTACTTCATCAACACCCCAACAAAGAGGCAGGCCAAAATTATAGGTATTCTGGGTTGCACAATCGTTGATCTCCCAACCACTTATCTGGGGCTCCCTATGTTCCAGGGAAGGGCGGTCAAGACCATGTGGAACAGTGTCACAGAAAGAATCCACAAGAAGTTGGCAGGATGGAGAGGGGCCCTCCTCTCCCAAGCAGGTAAAGCCACTCTAGTTAAGTTTATTCTCCAAAGCATCCCAGTGTTCTTTCTTTCAATTTTCAAAATCCCAAATGTGGTGGGAGAGAGCATAGAGAAGATCCAAAAGCAATTCCTCTGGGCAGGAATGGATAATCAAAGGAAATTTCACTTAATGGCCTGGGATAAGGTCTGCTCTTCGAAAGATAGAGGTGGGCTAGGCCTGCGTAGAATCAGCCTCATGAACCAGGCCCTCCTGGCCAAATAGGCATGGAAGGTGGTTACCAATGCAGATCTAGAGCGGGTCTCCATTATTAAAAGAAAGTACCTCCAACAACACCCGTTCAGGGATGATGGGATGCCCACCCACGGATCCTACTTTTGGTGATCAATTTCCCAAACCAAACACATCATACAATAGGGAGCGAGATGGCAACTTGGGAATGGCACGAGCATCAACTTTTGGAATGACTCTTGGGCTAGGGATGAGCCCCTCATTAGAGACCCAGTCATTGCACCAATAAAGCACCTAACTGATCACAGATTCAGGGTAGAGTTGCAGACTTTATCTCTAGCACCCACAACAGCCATAGGTGGAAGATGATCCAGCTGAGAATCAGTAATGCCACTCTCGATAGAGCAAAGTATGCCCTCCAATCCATCCTTAGGGCTAACTTCATCCCTCAAACTCAGGCGGAAGATAGGCTATGTTGGAAAGGTACCAACGATGGGAAATTTTTAGTAAAGTTTGCTTATCAGATGGGGGACTCCCTTCCTAGGTGCCCCACTCCTACCAACACCTCCACCATTGCTAGATCCATTTGGCTGAAGCATCTTGTCCCAAAAATTGCCCACTTCTACTAGCTCATAGCTCACAACAGAATTTTGACCACAGACAACCTGATCAGAAGAGGCGTCATTGTTCCCAACAGATGTTACCTATGTACCCAGGCCTGGGAGTCCACTCAACACTTACTCATCGAGTGTCCATTCACCATGGAGGTTTTTTCTTCCCTGACCTCCAGGTTCAAGGTGAGTTGGGCCTGGCCCAAGACGATTTTCGAGGTGATCACCCAGTGGCCCAACCCCTTCAGGCATCCCAGGCTCAAGTTTTTGTGGAAAGTTTTGATGTATCATGGTTTTTGGTAAATTTGGTTAGAACATAACAATCACATTTTCAACGATAATCCTAGGACCTCTGAAGCTATTGCCAATAATACATTACCTTTACCATGGAAAATGCTAGCATCATCCTTATTTCAAACATTAGTTACTGCGATGGTGAGATGGATGTTCTCAACAACATGGGTATACCAGTTCAATTTTTTAGGCCTCAGAAAACCCCTAGCTCCTAAAAACATGCCAAATGGATTCCCCCTCCCCCTGGGTGGCTCAAATCCAATTTTTATGGATCATCCAAATGCAACTTGAGAGATGCAAGGGCGAGGGGTTCATAAGAGATCACATGGGAAAAATTGTTCTGGCTTTCATAGAGAATGGAATTCAAACTAATAACTATGTGGAAGCATGAGATCTTTAGAGATGCATCTAGGTCAGCAATCACATGTTCAATCCTATCATATTTAAGGGGAATTATCTCATTGTGGTAAACCTCATCACCAAAAATAGCAATGGTGGTTGGAACATAGCCAATATCATCCAAGACTTCTAGGCCTCCCTCAGGCAGCACCCTCAAAGCATGACTTGCCACAT
Source organism: Wollemia nobilis (assembly GCA_028583015.1). Taxonomy (NCBI): domain Eukaryota; kingdom Viridiplantae; phylum Streptophyta; class Pinopsida; order Araucariales; family Araucariaceae; genus Wollemia; species Wollemia nobilis. The sequence goes on from JAQPPZ010001045.1 coordinate 4,702,334, forward strand.
TTTTAGGGAGGCTAACAAAGTGGCTGACCTTCTAGCCAACATGGCAGCCAACCAAACCAATTTGTCCATCTGGGAAGAAGCTATCCCTCAGGAAGTCTTAACAACAACCAATCATGATGCAAGGTATATTCATCAATCGCAATGCTAACTACCACATCGATGTTCTTTCAACACCTACGATGTTTCTCAACACCAGATCAAAATTCAAGAAGTGTATCGATAATTTTATTTGCCACAAGGGTATTTTTTCAATGCCAATAAGGTGTTCCCTTAACACCACGAGCATCGAGAATCCATGCTTCTCCATCATGCCCCGAGGTCATGTGAGTTTGATCACCCATGTGATCTCCCCAACTAGTGACATCATAACCAACACCCCGTTGTCTTCGCTTCTGTCGGGCCACCGCCTTGTTTTCCCTTGTTCCTTGGCGTCCATCCACCTTTTCCACCCTTTCCTCTTGTCGACCATTTCTATTTCCACCCTCATTGGGTGCCACCTTTTGAACTGAGCTAATTCATCTACCCTCTCCCGATGCCCCACTATTTTCCTCAGCTCCCTCAGAGTGCTAGGTAGCTTTTCTGGCAAGATTGTTGGGCTTTATAGCCAGTCCATTGATTATTTTGTGCACTCTCACTCGAGTCCCCTCCCATCGTTGGGTAGAATTTCTCACCCCAGTGTGCTCGATCCCTTCCCCCCTTGGTCTCCATCACCATGGAACCCATAAGCCTTCAGATTGATGTTGGGATAGAAGCTTTGCTCACTGCCAAGAAGCTCGTTACATTCTTCAAGCTCTTCTCGGGTAAAGACGATCAGGTTACCAGGGATTTTGTCAACACTTGGAATGATGGTGAAGTTGAGGTGAGCGACTATTATTTCATGGTAAGCATCCACTCCCTAGCTGATATTTTTGGGTTATCTCCTGGTGGAAGAACTGTCCGCAGGGACAGGCATAATTTTAAAGAAGAGTTAGATCATTTCCCAAACAATAGGAAATATTTGAAGTGGGAGAAGGGGGGAGTCCTTCGGTCTTCTCTCCCTAAACCTTGGGACACTATTGTAATCCCATTTATTCAGTACATGGCTATGGACAACCCCAATCGTCCCCTCTGCTCCTACCACTTAGCTTTTGTGAACCATCTCAGAGATGCCAAAATGATGAATTTCCTTGACTTCCTATTTCGGTCGATCAACATTACCATTACCAACTTTAGGGAGAGAAAATCCCCCAAGGCCCCTATCACCAAGGCCTCTTCCTCATCCTTTATAGGTATGCACTTGCTCATCAGGTCTCTGGAGGTATGCATACCAGTTCCTCCAACCCCGAACCCTCATCCCCCATTGATGCTAAGCCTAATCCCCCTCATTCCCCTTCCTCTATTGACTCCACCCTAAAATTAGTGTCCCCCATTACCTCCCCTCCAATCTCCCCCTCCTTCGCCCATCCCACTAATAAGAAGAACTCTCCCCTAGACCCCTCTCCCGTGAATGATGCTCCGACCTATTATCGTCCCCCTAGTAAAGTCTTGAGAAGCAAGCAAAAGTTTGTTCATCCTTCTCAAAAAAGCAAGAAATCTAGGCATCTACAGTCAACAAGTGCTTCAAGAGAGAACCCAAAAATCAAGATCCCTAGAGATGTTGAAGTTACGCTTCGCACAACCACCATCTCCCACATCACCAGAACGGTGGATCTTCTGAAGTCAACATCCACCATTTTCAAGGAACTAGGCTCCAGTATTTCCAATGCAATCCAAGAAGCTCAGGAACTCCTGGGTGTGCTCGAGAGCCTCCTTGGCTCCAGCCAGAATGATGTCACACAACAGAATGAAAAAGGAAAATCCCAATAACTCTGGGAAGACTATTATAGGTAGTTGGATTGTCTCTGAATGTAATGGTCTCTATTTTTTTTGTGTGTTAAGTTTGGTTCCATATTACATTGTGGTTGGAAGGGGAAGACCCCTGAATTTTGTTTTCAAATTTGTTGCTTCTTTGTAAATACAGGCACTAGATATGCCATATGTAACAGGGACAGGCCCTTCAACCTGACCAGTAAATAAAAAAATTTACCTACCAAAAAAAATAAATGTATACAACTTTAAGTTCTTTATAATTTTTTATTTTTAAGCTTTGACTTCAACTTTGTCATTTTTTTCATCTCTATGAGTAAAAATATTATAATGAGTAATTCTACCATATCTGCAAAACAAAAAAAACACAATACAAAGAATAAAAATTAGTAGTAAAACAAAATCAAATATAAAACAATATAAAACAATATACTCTATAAAATAAATAAAATTCAAACTATAGTTTTTGATAACTTCTCTTTCAAAAGGATTTTGACATCATTATAAATAAATTTACTCTGTACATCAAACCTAAAAGAATAGATAATATTATCAATGTACATAGAATGTAAAAGAATAAATAATATTATCTATTTTCAAACACAACTAATTTTATCTTGATTAATTTAATACAATTAAAACCTATAACTAACAACTCACAAACTAGTCGGAGCTTATCATTGAGCGTTCTTACCATCCTTCAAATCTATAAATGAGGTATTGGAGGAAATGCTATAATATACGCTTGATATAGATGACCAATGAAATTCTAATGTTAAAATGTGTATCTAATATAAATTATACATAGGTTCTTATTTATTTAGATGAGATACTATTATGATATATTTTTCTAGGTCATATATTTGCCACTAGGAACTAATGCCAATATTTGGTATACTTTACCATCACTACACTATAATTAAATAACATCATCCTAGTCATAAGTTTTACAAAATATTTATATCATCATGGCCTTGCGAAACCTATGATTCGATTGCCATCATCATCCTATGGCCTAGAGAAACTGATGATAGCCTGTATCTCCATCTCCTCTATGGAGGCGGTGGAGGTCATCTTAGCTGCAATGATCATAAGGGAAGCAACAAGAACACTTGACCACAAACAAGTGGGTGGTTACCATCACCCTACTGGTTTAGGATGGAACACCCAGCTCCATCGTTAAATAGTGGCCCAACCCTTCTGCTTCGACATGGATACCAAAAATGGGAAGCAAGTGGGTGGCCAACATTAAGGACTTCACATAGCATCGGTGCTATTTGTGAAGCCACTTATGGCCATAAAGGATCATCAAATAGTATACTAGTCATTCTCCTTTGACATGGATATCGACACTGGATAGTGAGTGGGTGGCTGACATTAAGGACTTCACATAGTATTGGTGTTGTTTGATAAGCCACTAATGGCCATCAAGAGAGGTGCACACCCTAAGTGGCCTCAACATCAAGCACCCCATCATACTACCTCTACTAGGTGTTACACCTTTGGAAATGATAAGCTTTGCATATGCATAACGGGGACTTTTACGAGTTGCTACACAAGCTACATGGGATGTAATGGAGTGGGGAACTCGATGGGAAACCTGATTTGACTATTTGAGAGCCTATATAAGTGGAAGATAAGATGGAAGTATTGATTCCATGGCTATCAGGCCATGCATGGGGTGGGTCATGAGGGAATTGGAATTTATCCTAAAGGTGCTACCACCTCCACGCACGAAGCCATGTTTTGGACCACCCAACATTGATCTTATAATTTAAAGTGAAATTCAAGGTCTATAATATGTTCTGGAACCACATGGTGCTACCATCTCATTTTTTGCTTTTATGGGCTCCCACATGGTTGAACCAAGTTTATGGATTTCATCTTATTTTTTGCTTTTGCAAGATCCCACATGGCTGAAATGAGTTCCCCTATGAGATGCATAATAGGTAGGTTTAGCACTCTCACAATCCATCGCATGCCCTCACTTGATAGCCATGGAAGTGCATGGTGCTTCTATCTCATTTTCTACTTCTATGGGCTTCAACATGGTTGAATTAGATTTCCTAGTGATATGCACACCAGGAAGCATGAGTACCCTTGCAATCCATCCCATACCCTCATCCGATAGCCATGGAACCATATGGTGCTTCCATATTATTTTCTACTTCTATAGGCTTTCACATGGTTATATCGGGTTCCTTAGTGGATTGTACCCCAAGAAGCTTGTACAACCAGTCATCCACATCTCCATTGTGTAGATGCTCCAATGTGGTATCCTTAACATTTCATTCACTACCTAGTGTTGACCTCTATTTCAAAGGAGAATGGTCGAGTTGGGACCCTATTCGATGATGGGGTGGAGAACGATTAGGTTAGGCCCCTATTCAATGATGGGATGGGGAGCTCCATCCTAAATAGGTAGGATATTCTACATGGCCAAATCATATTCAATTGTGTGTTGCACCCCTGGCAGCTTGTATAGCCAGTCGTGCAAGTCTTTGTTGTGCGGATGCTTCGACGTGGCATCCTCAACATCCCACCAATACATAGTATCGACCTCGATGTCCAAGAAGAATTATTGGGTCAAGTCGGGCCTATATTCAATGATTGTTTGAAGAATGGTTAGGCCAACCACCTATTTGAAGATGGGATGGGGTGCTCCATTCTAAATGGGTAGGTGGTCTATTGACCACATGCTCCTTTGCAGTCAAGTGTGCTTGATGCTGCTCCTCATCACTACAGTTAACATGACCTCCATGGGCATTACATAGGAAATGAGATACAAGTTATCACCAATTTTATTAGGCCATGGGAAGATGATGAAAACAAGATTGTGCTCATAGAAATCATGGCGATGATAGGCAACATTTTGGTTATATCGTTGGCGGTACATAGGAGCTACAGGAACCCGATCCATAGAAGGTAAAGTCACCAAACCTGATGATGTTTTTGGTATAAGTTATTACCAGATATGTTGAGGTTGAGGAGGTTCTAAAAATCTCTTGTGAGGTGAGATGGTTGTTGGGAAGATGAAGATACTATAGAAATTTGAGACACTCCCTTTAAGGTTGTAAATATGGAGATGTTGTAGAAATTGGACACACTTCCTTTAAGGTGGTTGTTGGAAATATATAGATGTTGTTGGATCAAGTGTAGAGAGCTATTCTAAGGCTCAAGAATCCAATAAGTAAACTTGTTAGAATTTGAATTTGAAGTAAATATTATATGATATTTAGATTTTTTTAAAATTTTAAGTATTGAAAACAAGGATAATGTTTATATATAATATATGTTTTGGTTTATTTAGTTTAAAAGAAGTTTTTAATCTTATTTTGACTAATTATGTGTAATTTTTTATATGCTTCAATAGAATCAAGATTGAAAGTGTATATAAATATAATTTTATACATGATTAACTAGTTAAAAAAAATATCTTATCTATGTGGGGAGTTGGAGGCAGTGGGTTGTGTAAAACTCTCGAGATAAGAGAGGTCCCAAGGTCAAATCCCTCCCTTCACATGCAGATATGACCCTAATTTAAAAAAACTAGTTAAATAAAAACATTTGTTCTTTATTTTTTTATTATAATTGGTTTTTGGTTTTTTAATATACATTTTTATTTTTTAAAATCTTTAAATGTGTTCATCTCTTAATATGTGTCATTGATTAGGATTTTATTGTAAATAAAAAATTACAATTTTTTTATAAAAAATGTATACATTTATTTTATATATTATATTTTCAAATAACAAAAACAATATGAAGTTGTACGCTTTATGAAAATAGTACCAAATTAGTACCAAATTGTTTATTGAATGTACGGTTGTCCTTTGGATATTTTTGGAATAGGACTTTCTCGCTTACATTACATGCATAATATTTGTATGATGATATTAAAATTTTATGAATACACAATTATATTTTGTTATGGATTATATATTTCAATCTCACTATTTTTCATTTTGAATACATTTTTAAATGTTTCATATTAAACTTTTAAACGAATATCAAAAACCAATTTTATATTCCTATTAATTACTTTTTAGTAAAAACTAAAATACTTTTTTATATATGTGTTTGTAATGTATACATTAAGTGAATATATTTTTAAATTGTTTTACATGATGACAAAATCTAAACTGATAATATCATTTTAAAAAAGCACCCGGGGTTTAGAAGGAAATTTCTACCCCTTATTAAAAAAATATAAAAATCTTTATTAAAAATAAATATCGCTTTACAAAATTAAAGTACATAACAAAATTTAATTCATCATCATGAATTTGTTCAATAAATGTATACAACTTTAAGTTTTTTATAATTTTTTATTTGTAGGCTTTGACATCAACTTTGTCAAATTTTTCTCTCTATACCTATAAAAATATTATAATGAGTAATTCTGCCATATTTACATAACAAAAAAAACACAATACAAAAAATAAAAATTAGTATTAAAACAAAATCAAACATAAAAAATATAAAACAATATATTCTATAAAATAAATAAAAATCAAACTATATTTTTTCATAACTTCTCTTTCAAAAGGATTTTGACATCATCATAAATAAATTTAAGTTGTACATCAAACCTAAAAGAATATATTGTTCTTCAGTTATTGTGTCCATCAGTAATGTAAAGTGTAGATTGTTTTCTACTTTGATAGGAATAGTTTTTTTGGTTGATGGTGTTAGCCGACGTGTTTATTGTTTTTTTTTTTTAAATTATTTATTATAATGTTTTTTTACATAAAAAAGAATAAATAATATTATCAATGTACATAGAATGTAAAAAAATAAATAATATTATCTATTTTTTTTTTTTTTTGAATGAAAGGACCTTATATTAATTGGAAATAATCACTTTCATACAAAAAGGTTGGGTGGAATTAACACACCCCGTGGCACACACCCAAAAAATTACAGGATCACATGGATCAACTCAAAAAGCCAATATTACATCGAGGCGAGTAAAGAAAAGAAGACAAAACGAGAGACAAGTGTATGCAGCCACTGGTGCAATTGGAATCAAGCGAACATCCCATCCACTAGAGGTGCGAAATTGGACTGCAGTGGAGACCAATGATGCTAAGAAGTTGGAGCAGATAAATGATCTCTGCGACCACTGTGAGAACGAGCTGAAGGTGAGCCTGTGTGAGAGAATCCACGAGTTTTGGACACATGTTTATCAAAAGGAAGCCGGCTAACAGAGCAAGGTGCATTAGCCCAATGATCCAGAAGTGATCTAAGATATTGCAGCTCCACCTGAACTTTCTCCACCTGAGTAAGGATCTGTAACCAGCAATCATAGAAGAGAGCATATCGAGCAACAATAGAGAAAGAGGTAGAAGCCTCCTGTCTCCCAAAGATAATATTATTTCTTGTTTTCTAGAGATGGTATAAAATATTAAGACGAAAAATATGCCAAACTTCATTTAGGGGAAGAGAAAAATCTAGGGGATCCCCAAGTAGTGCATTAACCCAAGAACATTGCTCCAGTAAAAAGGAATTGAAAAAAGAAAGAACCCAATCCCAAGCATTTTTGGCTGTTTGACAAGCCCAAAACACATGAACAAAATTGTCGGGACCTCTACAAAAAGCACAAACAGGATTAGCAAGCCCCATATATTGTAACCTATGACCAAGGGGAAGACCTTGATGTAAGAAACTCCAGGCAAAAAAACAATGCTTAGGTTCAAGATAGGACTGCCAAACCACGGAAAAGCGAAGGCTCCATCTAGATTGAGAAGAAACTAGATCCCAACGGTGGTTTAAAGTATCAACCAGAGGAGCATTAGGGGACAACATATGATACCCTAAAGAAGGTTTATATTTCACCAAAGGAGTATGATTAGACCAACACCAATCAGATGACCAATGTTGTGGAAAGTTCTTACCAAAATGTAGCCAAATAGAGAAAGGAGTGTTGTCGATAACCACATCAAAAGTTGCTCGATCATCTGGCTTAAGACCAAACTTCTAGCAAAATTGATCCCAAGAATACCAATGCTTGGTATGAGCATCAAAGAAATCTGAAAATGTTGCAATACCTTTTTTGAAGAAGCGTAATGCTCTAACCCATTGAACTTGAGCCAAAGGTAGGCCCTCTGAAGTGACTACGGGGAGACCACCAAGGACTTAGAGTGGAGATAGAAGCTTCGATAGATTTATCTTTACCCTGCCATTGGAGCCTGGGTTTGAATGCTTCCCATGCCTTCCAAATACTTTGCATCACAAAAGAACCTGTAATTTTAAATGGGGTTGGAGATGTCAAAATGGTTTGTAAGGTCAGGCCCCGCCACCCTTTCCTCCCAAAGGGCAGGCCAGAAGAGATGCAGTGTCGTACAAGAACTTTCCAAGCTTCATCACCCTGAAGTGCCCTAACAATCCATTTAGCACATAAAGCAAACCCCTAAAAATGACAGTTAAATAAACCCAGACCCCCTGCATTTTTAGGAAGACAACAAACATTCCATGCCACTCTATGAAACCCCTATTTTTGTTTATTTGAAGCCCAAAGAAAATCCCGCAAGAGCTTGTCCAGACACGGTAACAATTTTTAGATGGGACCCAACAAGAAGAGTAATATACATGTGTAGAAGCTAGCACCTTAGAGCAAACTTGAAACTTACCAGCCAAGGAAAGCTTTTTAGTAGACCAGTAGCCCAACTTCTTCTCAATTTTTTGGACAACCATATTCCAAAGTTGAGCAGGAGAAGCCTGGAAGGCAAAAGGAATACCCAAGAATTTGAATAATTCTCCTGGTTGAATCCAATGCCAAGAGTAAGAAGCTAACCACTCAGGAAGTGGCGTTTGAGCTTGTCTATAACAAGATGTTTTCTTCCACTGAATGTTAGAACCAGATGCTAAACAGAAAGTCTCAAGGCATTGTAAAGCTGCATTATTGACTGCTCATCTTCATGTAATGTCAAAAAAGAATCATCAGCAAAATGGCCATTCACCATTTGAATAGAAGAACCAGGTAAAGAAATACCTTTAATAATTCCTTGTGAAGTTTGATGGGCTAAAAGGTAGCCAAATGCTTCAGCAACTAGAATAAACAGGGAAGGGGCTAATGGGCAACCCTGTCGGACAGAGCGAGCCAGCTGAATACTAGCAGAGTGTTGGCCATTCATCGTGAGGACTACAGAAGCATCACAGAATAACATTTTAATAGATTGCACAAAATAGGGACCAAAGCCAAGAGCTTGGAGGAGGGAAATAATGAAATTCCATTCAATACGATCATAGGCTTTTTCAAAGTCTAGTTTGATAAACAGAGTATCCTGTCCAGAAGTGCTAGCCCATTCCATGCCTTCCCAGACAGCAAGCACATTGTCCAAGATATACCTACCCTTGACAAACCCTGTTTGCTCTGGTCGGATGATAAGAGGTAAAATAGGTTGAAGTTTTAAGGCTAAAGCCTTAGCAATGATCTTGTAACTTACATTCAGTAAGGTAATAGGGCGCCAATTGGTAATAAGTTTTGGGTCTCCAGGCTTGGGGATAAATTTGATATTTCCTTTATTGATGAGGTGTCCTAAAGACCCAGATATCATAGCTTCTTTATAGACATGTAACAGATCAGAACCAAGCATATCCCAAAATTCTTTATAAAATTCACAGGGGAAACCATCAATACCAGGAGCCTTATCATTAGCCATTTGAGACAGGGCATTCCTCAAATCTTCCAAGGTTAAAGGTGCATCACAACAATCTCGGTGAGCCAGAGAGAGCTTCTGAGGAACAACTGCACAACAATCATCAAGAGCTTTTTGTCGAGCAGAGGTAAGAGGCTGAGAAGCAAAAACTTGTTGATAGTGTAACACAAAAGTATGAATTATATCAGGTAAATTAGTGAACCTGATTCCCTCAGACTGAATGGCTTGAAACTGTGTGGAATGAATAGGGGGTCGGAGGCGCTTGAAGAACTCCTTAGAAACCTTATCACCAATTGCAAGCCAATGCATTCGTGCTCTGAGTTGAGCACCTCTAGCTTCATACAACTCTGCCTTATGAATTTCATGTCGAAGAGCAGCAGCATGTGCCTGGTATGCAGAGTTGAAAGGATTAGCTTGCAGACGGAGAGTAGCTTTGATTAACTCATCCTTTAAAACTGAATTAGCTTTCCTCCTTCGTTTAGCCACATCCTTACCAAGGATGCGAAGAACAAAAGTAGTACGGGAGATAGCAACATTCCACCACTGAATCCAGCCTACCGCACCAGAGGGTCGAGGAACAACATTCCAGATTCTATGGATATGAGCTTTCATGGAGGCATGCTGCAGAAAGGAAGTATTAAAATAGAACTGAGAGGAAAAAAACCTAGTAGGAGCTTGAGCTTGGGTGATATCAAATAAAATTGGAGCATGATCGGAAAGAGTGGTAGTCGGCGGGGGTCATGACAAAGGGGTGACCAAGAGAAAGTCGGGTAAAGTGAAAGCTAGAACTCTCTGAAAGCATGGCACGATCCAACCTTTTCAACACCCTAGCATCATCAACCTGAAAATTAGACCAAGTATACCATTGAGAATTGGAGAAAGCTTCTGGAGAACACCCAAAGTTAGGATCATACAGGCTAAGTTTACTTTTCATAAAATACCAAGCCTCTCGTTCTCCGACACACCAACGCATAGGGGCTCGACTCAGCTTATCAGATGGTTTTTCCACCATATTAAAATCCCCACACAGAACCCAAGTAGCAAAAGGTAGAGAGAAAGCAAGCCACCGCCATAAAGCACATCGCTCTGAAGCATTATTAGAGGCATAAACATTAATAATGCCAAATGGTTTCCCATCCAATTCCAGTAGCACCCAAACAACTTGATTAGAAGGGTCAACACCCCAAGACACCACCTGCGAGTGCCAATTGGGGGAAATGAAAACTACAGCACCACCTTTTCCAGGTTCATGATTTGTGTAAAAAAAAGGACCACGCGGCCAAATAAAAGTGCAGGTACAATCTAACAGGAAATCATTGATCTTGACTTCTTGCAAACAGACAAAGTCAAATGTACCATAAATATGAGCAGCATTATCAATCACATCTCGGACCATATATTTTTGGACTGGGTCCGTCAGCCCTCGGACATTCCAAGAAAAAAATTTCATTTCATGAGTACTGATGAATCCCCCAATGCTTTGAGGGACTCAAAAGGATTATCATCATCAAAAATAGCAACCTGCAGAGGCCCATCAATCAGACATCGTTTCTCGGAGGGATCATCAAGAAAACGTCTTCTCGGACTACGGGACCGTCGAAGTTTAGCACTATTAAACTCCTCTGTTGATCGTTGCAGGGGTGAAGAAGAGACAATGGAAGCAAAGGAGCGACCCTCAACTGTGGGAGAAAGAACAGTGGTACCAACAAAAGCCTGCTGAGTAGAAACATCATCAGAATGAGAAGGCAGAGGAGTAGATGCCTGTTGGGGTTGTTGATGGGGTTGTGGATGGGGTGGCTGTTGGGGTTGTGGACGGGGTTGTGGATGGGGTGGTTGTTGGGGTTGCTGACGGGGTTGTGGAGGGGGCAGCTGTGGGCATTGTTGTTGGGGTTGTTGCGGGGGATGACGATTGCGACGATTAGAAACCACATGCCAGTCTGCATCACCACTGGTACCAAAAGTGCCAGGGTTACCCAGGGTTGCAGAGGTAGATGGATCGGTAGAGGGAGAAGCAGATTTATTCGGGAACTGACCAGCCATAAGCGGGCATGCACGAATTTTATGCTGAGAGGATTGGCACCTATAGCAGGTATTCGGGAGATTTATGTACACAATCCTCTGAGTAAAAGTATTATCCCCAATATGAATATCGATCTCTTCATCAAGATCTTGGGTAAGATCAACCTTGACACATACTCGCTTGGTGGGACGGGCCTTAAACCACTTGTCAGGCTCAAAACAAACAAAGGTGCCTATATTCTCCGCTAGGGTACGTAGATGCTTCCATAAAGGAATGGGAAGGCCAGGAAATTCAATCCAAACTGGAACATCTGAGGCTCCCTCCTCAGCAACAGAAAAATCTCTGTTATAGGCTTGCAAAATTAACAAAGAGTTTCGAACAGTCCAAGGACCCCGATTGAGCACCTTCTGAGCATGAGCGGGATCAGAAAATTGGAAAAGGAAATACCCTTTGGTGAGATTGGACACAGAATCAATCTTAACACCATGAGGATGCCAAACTTGACTTACCCAGGACCGCAACAGAGTGTCATTAGGGATTCTACCCAGAAAATAACCTATGAGGGTATGATTCTCAAACCGATGGATGAGGAATCCACAAATTCATTCACGGGAATACAAGCGGTGGGCCGATAATTTTTACCCGGAGTTCGACCTTGAGCAGGAACTTCCTGGGATGCTTGTTGGGCGCCATTATGATCGCCAACCACTGTAAGCTCAAGGGAGGTGGGAGAGGGAGCGTTGGTGGCCATTAGAAGAGGGTGGACTACCGCCCTAGGCGGCAAAAATGCAAGAGGTGAACTCAGATCAAACCAGCTTCAAGATGATTGACATGCAAGATGTAGGATGCTTGAGGCAGAACATGCAAGGAACAGCGTTACAGAGAACATGCAGGGAACCTCCAATATTGTCTATTTTCAAACACAACTAATTTTATGTTGATTAATTTAATACAATTAAAACCTATAACTAACAACTCACAAACTCGATGTAGCTCATCATTGAGTGCGCTTACCATCCTCATCCTAAATAAATAGATAGGTAAATATTACCGTGGAACGGAATTCCAATCATGAAATATTCCACTAGAGGACGAAATGTACGTGGGTTTTCTGCCTCCACGGGGGAGTTCGCCGCAGGTGGAGGACCATTAAGTCCTTTCCCGCAGCTTCGCCTCGGCGACGCTGCCCTCCCGTCGCTGGACCTGGACATGGAAGGAAACAAAAAAACCTACTGGGAGGGAAACAACACATTTCGCGTGGGTTTGGATCTGACGATAAGGATAGTGATCATGCGGATTTGGATCTGAACAACGTGAAATCAGTCCAGGCCACCCCGCTGGCTACTGGGAGGGAAACAACACATTTCGCGACCTCAGCCTCAAAAGCGGCCACAACATCCGCGCCTGGGTCGACTACGATGCCGCCTCAAAATGCCTCATATAACTCTCACAGAAACGATAGCTCCGCGGAGGCCGGAGAAGCCTCTGCTCACCACAAAAAACTTGGAGTTGGACGGCATCCTAGAAGACGAAATTACGTCCTTTCCCGAAGCTTCGCCTCCGCGACGCCGCCCTACCGCCGCTGGACTTGTCCCGGCTTCCAACATTTTACGAGAAGCAGCACAAATTCACCCAATCTGCGAGGTTTGTGGGTGTGATCGTGGCGGTAGCGGGTAAACTATATTGGTATTTCGAAAAAGTGGGAAGCTCAACTACTAGCGACATTTATTTTCTTACATACGGCTGCGAGTAGCCACCAAGGGTTTTGGCGACGAGCGGCTCTCCTGGGTTGCGGGGGCTTCGGGCATTATATTCATGTTCCTCAACGGCTATCGCTACTCAACAACGGCTATCTGCTCAAGGACCATGTAGAGCCTCTTCCTTAACAATATGGCAGCTGAAAAATCTTCTAGTAACCAAAAAAAATCTTTTAAAATCTTCCCCTAAAATTGAAAATTAAATTTAATATGCTCACAAAATATAGTTGAAAAATCTTATAGGAACCAGCATCTTTTAGATATAAAGTTATTTATTTTCTTTTTTTAAGTTGGATAGCATTGCTATTATGAGATGGTTTTATTTAACTTATAAAAGTGTGGGATTGTTTTAGGGTAGGTGGATAAGTAAGTTTTGGTGCCTACTAAAAAAAAAGACTTAGTTAAATTTTGGGTTTATTAATATAAATGTTACATAATCAAATATGCATAACCAAATAGTGATAAAAAGGAGATTTTATCCATTTTAGAATTAGTGATAGTATTTGAGAGATCTTATTCAACCCTAATAGGTAGCGATAAGAATAAGGATTAATGGTGGGACCCATAAATGACACAAGGAAGAGCAATCCCAAGTGCATCCCATAATTGAGTCATAAATACAACCTAACTACAAAAGAACTTCTCAAAGATTACATGGGAAGGTGGATTTAAAAAATAGGTCATAATAAACAAAGATTCTCATTTAAAAAAATAAACTAATTTAAGAGAAAATGATAAAAATGTAGGAGAGTGGTCATTTTATTGATATCAAGTGCTAAAGATATGATAGTACCATCTAGAGACAACTATGTAAATCCTTAAAGTTTACATCTTTGGAAGGAAAAGAAAATTAAATTATAGTAAGTTTTTTTTACCTTTTAAGAAAATTTTCTTTGTATTCTAGTAATTAAACTCATTAAAACCTGTTCTAGAGAGATTTAGACATTATTTTCAATATTATGAAACTAATTTGGATAAAATATAATTATTTATCCATGTTTTATCTCAAAATCAAATAGTTTTCCTTTCTTGAATCATTAATAATGCATACCTTAACAAGCAACATTATCATTGTACCAACCAATTGGTACCACTCATGTTATGTCTAACATGAATACTAGGGAAAGAAATAACTATTTTAGCATAAAAAAGTAAAAAGAAAATGTATTATTAGGTAGAGAGAGAGATTTCTCTAAAATATTTATGTATTGTCATACTTATGGATAAAATGAGTATGGAGAGACCAATGTAATATAATTAAGGACAAGAAAATGACTAATAATAAACACAAATGAGAAAACACTTAAATGTTTTTATTATAATATATGATCACCAAGTGTCATGGATCAAGTAACATTAGATAGAGTTAATCTCAATAGAGTTTACATGGGGGATACAATGAGATATAGTAGGGACCTTATCTCTCATATTACAAGCATGCACGATCTTGAATACCACATCCTCTAACTCATGACCATTAGAAAAATAACCTTGTATTTAAGGATGTTTAAAATTGATGAACATTGACTAGTACATGTCAAACATCAAGAGAAGTTCCACAACTTAGGGAATTTAAGATGGAGTATCCATCTATATGATACAAGGAGGAAATAATTTTAAAATATGAAGAATAATATTTAATGTCAATCTATTGGCTATGAAAGGTGGTCATCATAGGCATCCTAGCCTATAGGATCCATTTTAAGTGGGATATAGACTTCCTTTTTACCTTTTACAATTTGGTGGTATAGGAAGTAATAAATGTGATTGCATTTACATGGATGATGCCATAGTCAAAAAGTTGTAGAAATAGCTAGTTGGCATTTGTTAGTCTAATTTAGGTAAATATATTATATTTTTTATGGTATAAGCATATGACCAAAACCATGCATACTGCCAACACTTGAGTACACATCATATGCTATTAGACCCTCAATAAATTTGGTGTATGTTAATCACTTCAAATCTATAAATGAGGTATTAGAGGAAATGTTGTAATATATGCTTGATATAGATGGTGAATGAAATTCTAATGATAAAATGTGTATCTAATATAGATGATACATAGGTTCATATCTATTTGGATGAGAGACTATTACGATATATTTTCCTAGGTCATACACTGGCCACTAGGGACTAATGCCAATATTTGGTATACTTTACCATCACTACACTATAATTAAATAACATCATCCTAGCCATAAGTTTTGCAAAAGAGCTATATCATCATGGCCTAGCGAAACCTACGACCCAATTACCATCATCATCCCATGGCCTAGCGAAACCTACGACCCAATTACCATCATCATCCCATGGCCTAGAGAAACCGATGATAGTTTGTATCTCCATATCCTCTATGGAGGTGGTGGAGGTCATCTTAGTTGCAATGATCATAGGGGAAGCAACAAGAAAACTTAACCACAAAGAAGTGGGTGGTTCCCATCACCCTACTAGTTTAGGATGGAACACCCAACTCCATCATCAAGCAATGGCCCAACCCTTTTGCTTTGACATGGATGTCAAAAATGAGCATCAAGTGGGTGGTCGACATTAAGGACTCCACATAGCATCGGTGCTATTTGAGAAGCCACTTGTGGTTATTAAGGATCATCAAATAGTATCCTAGCCCTTCTCCTTTGACATGGATGTTAGCATTGGATAGTGAGTGGGTGGTCGACATCAAGGACTCCACATAGGATCTATGTTGTTTGATAAGCCACTTATGGCCATCAAGGGAGTTGCACACCCTAAGTAGCCTCAACATCAAGCACCCCAACATACTACCTCTACTAGGTGATGCACCTTTGGAAGGAAGAAGCTCCTCTTCTACATAACGGGGACTTGTAGGAGTTGTTGCACAAGCAACCTGGGGTGTAATAGAGTGGGGAACTAGATGAAAAATCTTATTCGACCATTTGGAAACCTATAGAAGTGGAAGATAATATGGAAGTATTTATTTCATGGCTATCAGGCCACACATGGGGTGGATCATGAGGGCATTGGCTATCTTCCCCTTCAAATCCTCCAAATTTTATAAATGCTCCATCATACCATCACCCAAAATAGGACTAAAAATATATCATCACAATACCATAATTGTAACAGGAGGACACTAGCATTCTCAAAGATCAAACCATTAAAGTCGAGGAGTACCATTCTACACCTTCTACCATTTAGTCCCATATGCAGAACCATGTTTACATTAAGAGAAATGTGACCCCGTGACTGAGGAACACAACTTCGAGATTGACCATGTTCAAATCTACAAATTGCTCATTGATATTTTTCATCCTCTAAGCAATGAATATACATTTATTTCTTTATAAGCTAGGTCATTTTCTTACCTTTGAAAAGGGTATGTTCCTCTCAGTAGCCAACTTTGGCTCAACCCTAACGATGGTCGATAGCACCTTCATCGTTAGAAGATCTCAAACACCCATGGAGGAAAAATTCTAGTGCCCTCATGATCTAGCCCATGCACTCACCCCATAACCATGGAACCACATGGTGCTACCATCTCATTTTCTACTTCTATGGGCTCCCACATGGCTAAATGAGTTTATGGCTTTCATCTCATTTTTTGCTTCTATAGGATCCCACATGACTGAATCGGGTCCTCCAACGAGATGCACACCAAATAACTTTAGCACTCTCACGACCCATCCCATGCTCTCTCTTGATATCCATGGAAGTGCATGGTGCTTCCATGTTATTTTCTACTTCTATGAGCTTTAGCATGGTCGAATCAGGTTCCCTGGTGAGATGCACACCAAGTAGCTTGAGTGCCCTCATGATCCAACCCATGCCCTCATCCTATAGCCATGGAACCCCATGGTTCTTCCATCTTATTTTCTACTTATACAAGATTCCACATGGCCAAATATGATTCCTCTATGGGTTGCACCCCAAGTAGCTTGTACAACTAGTCATCCACATCTTTGTTGTGTAGATTCTCCAACATGTCATCCTTAACATTCCAGTCACTACTTAGTGTTAACCTCAGTGTCAAAAGAGAATGGTTGAGTCGGGTCCCTATTCGACGATGGGATGGAGAATGATTGGGTTGGGCCCCTATTTGACGATGGGGTGGGAAGCTCCATCCTAAACGGGTAGGGGTTTCCACATGGCTAAATCAGGTTCCTTGGTGGGTTGCACCCCAAGCAGCTTATGTAGCTAGTCGTGCAGGTCTATGTTAAGTAGATGCTCTGGTGTGGCATCCTCAACATCCCACTCACTATATATTTCCAATCTCCATGTCAAAGAAGAATGATCGATCCAGGTTAGGCCTCTATTTGATGATTGGATGAAGAATGATTGGGCCAAGGTTGCAAAGATGGAGATACTATAGAAATTGGACACGCTTTCTTTGAGGTGGTTGTTGAAAATATATAGATTTTGTTAGATCAAGTGTAGAGAGCTACTCTAAGGCTCAAGAATCCCATAAGTAAACTTTTAGAATTTGAATTTGAAGTAAATATTATATGACATTTAGATTTTACTTTTAATTTTATGTATTGAAAACAAGGTTTATATATATAATATTTATTTTGATTTATTTAGATTAATCGAAGTTTTTAATCTTACTAGTTATGTTTAATTTTTTATATGCTTCAAGACTGAAAGTATATATAAATATAATTTTATACATGATTAACTAGTTAAATAAAAATATTTGTTATTTTTTTAATTATAATTTATTTGCAATTTTTTAATATAGGTTTTTTATTTTTTAAAGTTTTTAAATGTGTTTATATCTTAATATGTGTCATTATGTGAATATGATCTTATTGCAAATATCCTCGCCGTGGAGTTCGACACCAGCGAAGAGTATCCGCGTCGACAAAAAGGATAGTAATCAGTTGAGGCCAGCCCCACTGGCTACCGGGAGGGAAACAACACATTTCCCGAACTCAGCCTCAAAAGCGACAACAACATCGGCACTTGGGTCAACTACCATACCATCTCAAAGCGCCTCGATATAACTCTCGCACAAACGGGAGCTCTCCGAAGGCCGGAAAAGCCTTTGCTTACCACAAAAAACCTGGAGTTGGACGGCATCCTAGAGGAAGAAATGTAAATTGGGTTTTCGCACAAACGGGAGCTCCCGAAAGCCGGGAAAGTTGGACGATATCCGGGACGACGAAATGTACGTGGGGTTTTCTGCCTCCACGGGGAGTTCGTTGCAAGTGGAGGACCATACCATTACGTCCTTGCCAGGAGGTTCACCTCCGCCACGCCGCCGTACCGCAGGTGGACTTGTATTTCAATATTTTAGAAGAAGCAACACAAATTCACCCAATCTGCGAGGTTTGTGGGCGTGGTCGTGGCAGCGGCTTTCATACTGCTGGTCGGCATTTGTCCTGCGAAGTTCTGGTGGTTGAAGCGGGAAGGCTATATTGATATTTCAAAGAAGTGGGAGCTCGACTAATAGCGGCATCGATTTTCTTACAGACGGCTCTAAGCAGCCACCAAGGGTTTTGGCAACGAGCGGCTCTCATGGGTTGCGGGGGCTTGGAGCATTATATTTTATTCCTCAATGGCTATCGCTACTCAACAACGCCTATTTGCTCAACGACCATGTAGAGCCTCTTCCTTAACAACGGCTATCCGGACTCTGGCAGCTCAACGGGCTATTGTCCAACTAAAAAATCTTCTAGTAACCAAAAAAATATTGTAAAATCTTCTCCAAAAAATTGGAAATTAAAATTTAACATTCTTAGAAAATATAGGGAAAAAAATCTTCTAGAAACCAAAATCTTGTAAAATCTTCCCTTAAAATTAAAATTTAAAATTTAGCTGCTTTTTGTCTTTTAAATGAACTTTTTAATAATTAATAACCAATGTTGTTTTGAAAGTTTTGAGATAAAGCTATTTATTTTCTTTTTTAAAGTTGGATAGCATTGTAATCATGAGATGGTTTTATTTAACTTATAAAAGTGTGGGCTTATTTTAGGGTAGGTGGATTGGTAAGTTTTGATGCTTACTAAGAAGAGACTTAGGTTCGAACCCTTGGACATGTCTATTAGTAAAGGTAGTAGTCTTAAATAAGTCTTCTGAGTACAAATCAGCCTATCGATACCAATCCCAAAGGAAAACCAACTTTCATTTGGAACAACACAAAAACAAAGCGTGGACTTAAAATATATATATATATATATATATATATATATATATATATATAGTTTTTAATCTTTGAGCAGCATAGATCGCCCTTACTCTAGATCCCAAGTTTTCTTACAACCCATGTTTATGCAGCTTCTCACTAATTGATACAAGATGAAATGAAGGTGAAACCACCATTTACAAAGAAAATATTGATAATATTAATTAAGGAGTATCATTTTGTATCAAATCAAATTAAATATGACTAAAATATATCAAAAAAAAATATTGTGAATTTTTTTTATTACTACTCTTGACTAAATTACAAATGTTACATGATCAAAGATGCATAACCAAATAGTGATAAAAGGGAGATTCTATCCATTCTAGAATTAGTGATAGTATTTGAGTGATCTTATTCAACCCTAATAGGTAATGCCAAGAATAAGGATTAATGATGGGACCCACACACAACACAAGGAAGATCAATCCCAAGTGCATCCCATAATTGAGTGATAAATACAACCTAACCACAAAAGAACTTCTCAAAGATTACATGGGAAGGTGGATATAAAAATAGGTCATAATAAACAAAGTTTCTCATTAAAAAAACTAATGTAAAAGAAAATGATAAAAAAACCTAAGAGAGTGGACATTTTATTGATATCAAGTGAAAATTAGTAGTTAAAAAAATCAAACATAAAAAATTTAAAATTATAATATCACAATATATTCTACAGAATAAATAAATATCAAACTATATTTTTTCATAACTTCTCTTTCAAAAGGATTTTGACATCATCATAAATAAATTTGAGATGTACATCAAACCTAAATGAATAGATAATACTATCAATAAATTTGAGATGTACATAGAACATAAATAATATTATCTATTGTCAAACACAATTAATTTTATCTTGATTAATTTAATACAATTAAAACCTTCAACTAACCAACAAAGAATTTATCATTAATCTTCCTATCCCTTTAATCAACCACTACAAATTCATTAGAATCTACCAAAATGCAAATGCAGTTTCTAATTTTATTACTCATTTTTCTACCTATAATTATGGCTCACACGGATGTCTCTGACACCGCCTTGGTGTAAAACAACTTCAATACCAAGACAACACTGCTCCTCGTCAATGCACCTCGATGCGCTTGGGCACTATGCAACTCAGAAACTACTCGAAGTGCATCATCGGGCATGCTTACAATCCTCACCGTCAAGCTATGAAGCACAACAGATCAGCCATCTTCCACATGAGCTTCATATTCACCATCATGACGCATCTAGAAAAAGGGAAATGAATTGCACCTATTGTTTTAAGCATTCAAAAGCGATATTTAATATAAATATGATAAAAATATATATAAGAAATAGGGTCCTATTTATATTAATCAACTTATCAAATTCATGGTTATAATGCATCCCCTTGAGATATCTGAATTGATACAATCATTACAAGGTGTCGAAGGATATAATCCTTTCAATGACTCAGATGCACTTCAAGACCTTCCTCACACTCATGAATTGTCCAAGAGCAGGTTTTTGGTACCGTTGTGATGATCTATCTATATTTGTATTTGTAGCTCCTTCCTTGCACGTTGAGATACCTAGATCTACACACAAAGAACTCGAATTGATTAATAGCATAACTAGATTGAGATGAAATTGAAGAGATGCATGTGATAGTGAATATGAACAACGAAAAGCATAATAGAAGGTGCAAAACTACTCAAATTAGCACCAAAACTTAGTATAATGCATATATTTTAATCTAGAAATGATCTATGCTGAAACAAATATAAAATCAGATGCAAAATTCATGGCCATCCTTGGGTGATGCAATTGTGATTGTTAACCGCCGTGGGTGGGACAACCACCAAACCTAGTAGTTTTTACCTCCAATTATTTTGGGATCTAGTTCAAACTATTCTTAGGGGTGTTGTCATAAAATTTTGTGATCTAATTCACTAAAATGGGTGGGTTTTGAAACAGGTTTGCGTATTTGGGATCACTTGGAAACCTCCTTCGATTGATGGATATTTCAAGGAAAAACATGTGGTGAAAGAGGGATTGAATATCGATAGCACTTTGTGGTGAAATATTTCCAAATACCTCTCTTTAATTGGGTGTATTGGCTCCACTTTATAGCTCAAGAGAGCACAAGGTTAAATAGGTAAGTTTGGCCATGTGAGGTAAGTGCCACTATTTTTCAAAATCTTACCATGCATTGGGTGGGAAAAACCTCCAATTTGCAAGTTTGTGACTGAATTGATGCACCCTCAATATTTCATAAATCAATGGGCGGGATAAATGGCATAATTTGATTATCATTTATCACGCCCTTGAATTTTTAAGAGTCCAAGAGCTTGTCCATCCCCCTGAGGGGTGGTTATTGGTGGTCGCCCCACCTAGGGGTGATTGTTCGTGACCACCCAAGGATGGAGTGGCCATGAACTTGGTGGCCACCTTGGGGTGGGGTGGACATGGTTGCATGGCCAAAAACTTCCCAAAAGTGGTAAGGACCACTATTTAAGCCCTGAGGGTTTCCCAAGTAGGCCATATGGTGTTGATAAGAGTTCGTCTTGGCAGTAATTGGATTGACACAATTTTAGTGTCTATAATAATGTAACCTTTTTGGGAAGGATTTATCAAAATTTATCAATACACATATTCATGCATAAATAAAATATTCAAACTTCTAAGTAGTATCGACATCATCATAAAAGTGCCTAGGGTGCTATCAATTTTAAATAGGACTTTTATGTTCTAAAATTCCATTAAGAGACCAAAAAATCTAATCCAAATGGGTCTAATTGAGGGTATTTTCTCCTTTGCTTTAAATTTTGTATGCCAAAGATTCATTAAGAGCACTGATCTACCAAAGAATCATGTCCCTACTTGAAATACGTATTCTCTATACTCTTCTATAGCAAACATGACTAGAAAATACCCATTGAGATAATCAAAATTTTGAAACTCAGCTTTGGTTCTGCACTGTTTGGCAATCCATAGCTTAAAAATTGATAGGATCAAACGAAAGCCCATAAATCGACAAATTAGACCCTTTATTTCCATGGCATCAATGCCATCCTAGATATTATATATTTTGAGTTTTACTATCGTGGACCCATCTGTTGCTCTCATGCATCCCACTTTTATTTTTCTTAGATCGACCTTTGGTATCCTCAATATTCTTGTTGCATTCTTGTAATGTTAATGCCTCTATCCTACGCTTGGCCTCCTTGGAGGACATCTTTAAAGCTCTTTTTCTAGGGCATATCCTCATTATCTTTCTCTTTCATAGGTGTTATTATGCTTTGTCCTTTCAAGTGATCTTGGATATCAGGTTTTGAGAGCCTTGCTTTCATTTAGATTTTTTGTATAATCTCCATTTTCCTTTGATCTGGTCCTTGGATCTGGGTCCTTGGTCTCTTCTACCCCTAGGGATGTTTCTTTATTGGTTGGGACTTTTCCCCATTGAAGTATATTGTAAACTATAAATTGTTGTGATCCTTTATGTAAAAGTGGTCCTACTAGTTTAGAATCACTTTTCTTGGATACTAATGATCTAACTGCATAAGATTGACATTATTTCCATACTCTTTTGTGTTTGTTTAAAATTGCTTAGGAAAAAAAATTTTGTGTCAGTTTCTCCTCTCATCACCCCACCATCATCTTATGCTTTTCTCATATTTTGACTTCCCCATGGACCTCTAGGTTCTTGCTGATTTCTCCCATCCATCGCATGTATGTCTTGTACACTAACTTCACCTGTGTTGAGTCTTTGGTAGGCAATGGCGATGACACTATGTGCAAACCCTAGCAACCATAGTCAACGAAAATACAAGGCCATAATAAATAAATATTTAATAAAACTAAAATAAGGTTAATAATTATGTTACATAAGGCTAAATACCCTCTTAAAAATATTCTTCAAAAACATGTCAATAATAAAAAACATGTAAAAAAAATCTTAGTAACATAAAGTTACTATAATATTTATTTTTTCATTTTATAAGAGTTTTTAACTTTACCTCAACACTATCAATTATTAAAAAAATTATGCTAATATTTAATATAGGATTATTATAAGTACAATTACATAATCAAAATTTTTATTTAAATTTTAAAGGATTGAACATATTTATGGTATTCATGTTTAATAAATAAATAAATTTTCTTTATATAATAAACTATTTATATTTGAATTTGAGAATTTAAAATGTTTTTTACAAACATAAATATATAATCAATAAAACTATTTAAATTACTATACATTTTTATATCTTCAATTAAAATAATAAATTTAATTTACATATAAAATATTATTTATGTTTAATAAGTGGAAGTATTAGATAGAAATTTTTTTATAAAACAACTGAACACTACCATTAGAAAAAGCTTTCGAAAGAAAGTATTTTTACTCTAAAAACTTTTTAGAAAAAAATTTAATTGCATCGTTACGGAACTTTCTAGAGCAGGTGAATTTCACCTTGATGAACTTTTTAGAAGTCTTTGGAACTTCATTTGAATTTGTTAGAAGTCTTTGGAACTTCATTTGAATTATGCTAACAGGCTTCAAACTGACATTTAATATGCATCTTTCAAAACGAGTTGCACGGGCAAAATTGGAAATGACTTTTACCGCTAAGATTAGGCCGTTGAAATGAAATTGATAATAAGATTTTAAATACTTCAAATAAATATAATACTTGAAATGCATCGTTAATTGAATTTAGCTTTTTATCTAGTTGTTAAGATAGAGGCTATAAACATTGTTCGAAACTATTTCAATACATTTGCCTTCTTCCACTATCGGTGACCAAGAAAGACCACCAATAAAACAGTAACCAAAACCCAGGCGAGCGTATTTTTATAGCCTGTCCTCGCTAAATATTAGCAGTTATCCGCTGAATTTCAAACACTTTAAAAATCCCTATCAAAGATTTTAATTATGTTTGTTAGATTCAAATATGGTTTATGGGACTTCAAATATGTAAGTACAACTATTCAAATCATATTATATGATTTTTAATATCTTTGAGAAGGTTGTTCCTTCTTCCTGCATATTTGAATTAACGATTTTCTAATTTTTTTATTATTTTACTGTCTTCAAATAACCATAAATCCGTTTTCGAGTATTTCTTTGTATTTGTTACGAATATTGAAAAACGCCCAACTCTCCCTCTAAATTTTAAAATAAAGTTCTAACACCTTGTAGAAACATCTATAATTTGAATCTGTTTAATAAAGCTTAATTTCCAATCTTCTAGAAAGATCTCTCAGATCTCTCTCCATCGTATACGTTTTTAAATATAATTAAAATTTATTATTTTTTTAGAAAAATATTTATAATTTATAATTTTTTTTTTTTTATGAGGAACCTTTTATATACAACATATCCGTAATATGTGAGGGAAAGATTTGAACGTGGGCCTCTCGATAACTGGAGAGTTTTAACCCTTTTGAATAAAGTTTAAATATTTTAAGTTAAAAACATAGCTTACATCATTTTATCTTTCTTAATCTTATATATAGAAAGCTTCACATGTTATATTATTTCTTAGGTTTATAATATATTTATGTTAATATTGAACATTTTAAAATTTTATAAAGGTTTATTCACATTTTTAAAAAATAGGATTGTATATTATAGTTTAAAATGCATTGTTAAAAAATTTATTATAAGTAAATATATACTAAAAAAATTGTTTTGAAATTATGTGCTTACAATTATTTTTGGCAATAATTCTTTTGAATGTATGTAAGTTGCACTTTAAGTGTTTGAGTGTTGATTTTGATTATGAAATTGTAATTATGACCACCTCCTCATGGGACGAGTCAACCAGGGAATAACTAGTGATGAAAGCGATGAGTCGCTTGACCAATATGACTTGATTAGGGTTTATTCAAATTTACTCATTCTAAAAATTTTCAGTTTTGTTAAGATTTTGGTAGTTTTTAGGTTTTTTTCTTTGTTTTTTCTAATATTTTTTTGTGTTCTTTTGTGGCCATCCCAGGGTGGGATGGCTGCAACATTCGTGGCTATTTTAGGATGGGATGGTCACCAAATTTATGAAGGAGTAGGAGAGTGATTTTGTGAATTGAAGCACTACCGAAACCATTCCACAATCACCATGAGCTAGCCTGTAGACTCGATAAGCGGTGAAGCCGTCACGAGATGGGTAAGGGCTGAATTTTCTACTGTCCTTTGTTAATTTTGTAATTATTTTCATGTTTTCCAATAAAATACACTAAATATTGGTAAATGAACCTCATTAGTCGTATCATTTATTATTTTGTGCTTTACTTTTTATTTTTATGTAATTTTATTTTTATTTTTTGTATTTTTATAAGATTATTTGCTTATTTTGGGTGGTCGTCCCTAGGTGGGGAGGCCACTTTTTGAGCATTTTGGGAGCTATCCCTAGGTGAGATAGCCACTGGTGAGGATTAGCGTGAGGCATTACAAGACTTACCTAGCAAGGGTATCCTAGTGAAGCTGTGGTATGAGGTAGAGGTCTTGACTAGGAGATATGCCTTACTGATGATACTTATTTCCAAGATGTTGCTACTAGACTCATCAGGAGGACGATCAGAAGCAACAAGTCATTAAATAATTTCATGGGGGACTATCTAGAGGATATTTTTTAGGAAGGATCATAGCTTTAAAAAATGTAGGCTATTATTGGCCTACTATTTTCACTAACACCTTCAAAGTAACAAGAGCCTACGATGAATGTTAGAGGTATGTGGGAAGAATCAGAAATGCATAATTCTCCCTCAAGCTTGTCCAGGTAGAAGAGCCATTTCAACAATAGGGGTTGGATTCCATTGGGATAATTAACCCAAATTTCTTATTAGGGCATAAATACATTTTGACTACCACAGATTACCTTACCAGATGGGTAGATGCCACCCCCCTAAAGAAATTAGATCAGGAAGTGGTAATTGACTTCAAGGAAATATTGATTGCAATATTTGACATCCTTGAAGCTATAGTAATTGATAATGGTCCAACCTTCATAGGAGCTAAATACATTGAGTTTGCTAGCAAGTATGGTATCATCATAAAGAATTATTTCAATTACTATGCTCAAGAGAATGGATTAGCAAAGTCAACTAATAAGAATCTATTGAGAATTTTGAAGAGATCATTAGAGAATAATAAAAGGAGTTGGAACCTATTATTAAATAAGGCTATATGGGTAGATAGGATCACCATCAATAAGTCTATCAAAACATTTTCCTATGCTTTTGTGTATGGCAAAGAAGTAGTCCTGTCTATTTACTTGGAAATATTGACTTTCAAGCTGGTAGACTCAGAAGAAGAATCTGATTAGGTTCCAGTTGAAACTAGATTGCAACATCTACTCCAGTTAGAAGAGAAGAGAACTCAAGCATATGAGGATTTCTAGAAGCATTCATCTCATATTAAGAGATAGTTTGATAGGAAAGCTAGATTCAAAAAATTCAAAGGTAGGGGACTCTATTTTGAAGTGGAATGTGGAGAGATCTGAGCCAGGACATCATCAAAAATTTGACTTTTTATAGGATGGCCCTTTCAAAGTAGCTGAGGTTAAAGAAAGTAACTCTTTCCAACTTGAAGATCTAGAGGAAACATTTAGCCGATCCCGATTAATGGATTCCATATCAAACTCTACTTTGATTAAGAATAAATATTTTCTTGTAACATATGTATATATTTGTATTATACTTTTATTTTTTATTCTAAAAAGTTTTTTTATACAGATAAAAAAATAAAAATAAAAGAAAAAAGCTACAAGGCAGTTTATGATTCACATTAAGCAATTGTCTAAGGCAATATTGTAAAAAATAGCTAAGGGTGACAGTAGGCCACAATATATGCTCCACACCGTGCTCAATATGCTAAAAGTGATCACGAGCTACAACTTATGCTCCACGTCACTCTTAAAAGGCAAACGGACAGAAAAGTATCACAATTGAAAACATGTTCTAGGTCATGACCAATCGACAAACAACATGATATCTCCCACCGCCAAGTCACCCATATTTTGATTTGAGAAGTGTGCAATGGGTACTTGTCCAATATCCACATTAATGGTAGAAGGTATACATGCAGGGGAATTTAAAGCTCAAATATCAGTTGCCATCCATTTTACAAGCAATGTTCATCTACTAGGGAGAGCATAACAAAGCAATAAGACATAGTTTTCAAGAACAATAAGAGAGTGAATACTCAGTAAATTTTCACAAAAATAGCCTCCAAAATAGCTTAAGAAGTTTTATAGTAAAAAAATTAAGTTTGAAAGCTATATAAACCAGAGAAGAGTATTAGCAGATATTGTAATGACACAATTAAGAAGGACCAAGCTGAGAATAAATATCGACTATAGGTACCTCGAAGGGTTGATGATTTCTTTCCAAGGTATAATTGTTGTAAATTCCCTCCTATCATTTTACATTTGTGATTCAGTTTATCATTGCCTAAAATTAGTTTTAGTAATTATAAGATATTACGACCCAGGGACCAAAGCAGTTAAGATAGCTAAGGGGAAACCCTATTAGAAATCACAGCTAAAACCTATCATGATTTGTTCACTATTGGAATAGAACCCCCTATAAAACCTAAATCCTTTAATATAGCATAACAAGCCAGATATTATTCCTCGCAATTACATGATGAAGATGAAGAGTCTGAACCTCAATTTAAGAAGTGGATTTTTAGTCAATTCAAAAGGTTTAAGATCGAGGATCCCTTATCCAAAGCTCTAATTGCTATTGAACAATTTTCTTACCCTGATCTTTTCTCTATGTTGGTCTGCTTGGAGGGTTTAGATTCTGATCGGTATATGAGAGACTGGAAGATAACCATTGTGTATTACATTTCGAATGAGAAGATGTATAGGCCCAAAGCAGAAGAAGAGGGTGTCAAGCAAATTTATTCTGACTAGTCCACCTTTCTCTCCAAATGAATGCATGAACAACTGGTTAGGATTAATAGATATTTAGAGAACCCTTCCTTCTGACACTATTCAAGTTTGGTATGGATGTTTTATGTTACCGTAAGGTACATGATGCCCTAGATTCCATTAATGTATAAGAATGATAAAGGACCAGTCATCTAAGGAGCACAAAATCCTAGTACAAGTTCAACTTGGAATTTCTAGGGCCGACCTTAAAAATCATGTATGGGAAAAACCCTAGGTTGCCATCTTTGACTAAATATTTTTTACGAGTAGAAGACGTCGAAGAAGGGGACTGGTATATTCTTATAGAAGGCTCTGTCATCAGACTTTATGGTTTTACTAGTAAACCTTTTATGTTGCCTCATTTTATAACTAGTAGGTTATTGGCCCTAGAGTACTTAAGGCAAGTAGACTTTATCAACATAAATTTCAGCTTTGGTAAAGAGAGGACAAAATTGTTGACATACTCTCGTAATGTAGATGATATAATAGTAACTAGAAAGGGTCAATATGAACAACTTAGCCAATATTTGGAGAGATTAGGTTTGTTGTACATCCCACAAATATGGAGATATGATCTCGATGATAAGTTCTCAAAGAGGAACATTACCCTAAACAAGGAAAAAGCTCTCAAGTTTGAAAATACTTCAAGGCCTCATTTCAAAGAGGGCAAGAATAATAAATAAAATGCTCCATTGGAGTGGAATGTTGCTAAAATGGAACAACTGCCCCCATGGAGATACTTTTATGAACAAATAGTTGATTTTAACCCTATAAATAACAAACACCATTGTCTGAAAGAGTCTAATATTAAGAAAGTTGAGAGAAAAAAAGGATGGAACGAAGGTAAAATTATATATTGGTCAAAGATGAGAGTGGAAACAGGTATAAACAATGTTAGAGTGGGCTGATAGGTTGACAATAATTTCTCTAAGTTGTATGAAAAACATATTAATACCTAGAAGGCCAAAGATGCCAAGAATTTGGTATTAAGCTACATGAGGGCTGAAACAAAAGAAAAGGAGAAAGTTCAAGTAGCATCGGACTCTATTTCCCCACCTTCCCAAGAAGAAATTTAGGAAGTAGAGACCAATGCTCCATTAAAGGTTGAAGAACTCCCAAAAGTATTTGAACCTTTACAAGAGCATTTAAAGAAGTATTTTGTAGGGGCCAAGATTATGAGTAAAATGTATTATTTTGGTGATAAGATAGTAAATACAAAAATCATACAGATAACAAATATGCCTAAATACCTAGTCCTAGGTGGAGAACCTCTTGTGATTGAGATAAATTAGAAAGAGAAAGATGATAGTTTTGTGTTCACTCCTGTGAGTTTCACCACTATAGCTACAGCTAAGCCAAATCTAACCATTGAATTTGTATTGCAGAAAGAACAATCTAAGGAGGATATAGAGAGTGATAAACCTACGATGTTTAAAATTTTCAAGAGAAATATAAAATATTCAGTAGAGGAAGCTCAAAAAGAGGTTTGCAAGAAGCTAAAAATGGATCAGGGGTAGAGTTTTGAACAAGTCCATGTTACAATTGCAGAGCTATCAATACAGTAGGCACACCACCAAAGTGCAGAGGATATTCTCAAGCATCCTACTTCTATAGGTGAAGGTATTATTTCTATCCCTTCTTTTCCTTCTCCTTTTCCAAAGGAATGCCCTTCCCATTCTTAAGAAAATTTGGAACAAAATGTACCCTCTCCCCCTCATGACTCACCACCTAATCCATCAGCTACCATAGAGGGTTAAACCAATCCACCTCCTCTACCTTCATCTAAAATTCCAGTCACATCATCCACTATTATTTCATCTTTGCCCTTAAATTTATTACCCTTAGTAATATTAGAAGAATAAAATCTTTCATTCTCTAACCCATTCTATGATTTCAACTTCCATCCCTATGTCTTTTTCAATTGCAACTCATGCAATCAGTACATATTCAACTGTCATCACTACTATCCCATTTTCATCATATTTTGAGTAATCCTCCCTTATATTATAGCTTCCCCTCATATTACAATTCATTCCACATTAGCTTCTTTATATAAAGAAAAGGAGATTTCATAAAATATTCAAGATTTTTGGGTTGAGAAACTTTCTAAACCTTCAACTAAGATGGCTACAAAGAGGAATATAATGACGGTTGATCCAGTGAGAAGGTAAAGGACCAACAAATCCATCACCTCTCTAGTGAGAAAACCTTAAGAAGATATGATTGTACAATATTATCATTTGGAAGAGTATACAAAAGATATGGAGCAATTACTGATGGAGGATGAGTTGGTCATAGTAAAAGCTCACCTTGAAAATTTCTATGTCAATATCGACATCTATAAGAAGTAGGTTGGAAAGTTGGAATAAAAGATAGAAAAGTTTGAGAAGACAGTCAACAATAAGAAGAAGGTGAAAAAGGCATAAATGAAGTCAAAAGCTGGAAAAACAAGTATCAGGAGGTTATTAAGCTTAAGGGATAAGTTGAAGAGTAGAAGAAAAATAATGAAGACCAAGCTAAATAAATATAAGATTTGAAGCATTAGCTTTAGATTGAGAAGGTCAAAGCCTCAAGCTTCTCAAAAGGAGTAAAAAATTTAGGAAGGAGCTATGGTCTAAAATCCTTGAGAAGTGTTTAGGAATCTAGCTTGTAATCGACTACATAGATGATGTCAGTCATTATTGCAAAATGCCAAGGAAGACTTGGACAAATTCATGGAGTAAATACAACCTATGGTGATACCAGCAAAGTAGATATACAAGTAATCTGAGAGCATATTTAGTGAATTTGCAAAGCCTATTCCCAATAAGACATGGAGTATTTCCAAATTAGCTGTTAGGATTGTTGTTGAGAAGAAAAAATTGCTCTAGAAGGGCTGGTTATTATCTAATAATATTGAAGATACAATTTAGGATATTATGGATATCAATAAGGAAATGGTAAAGTACCATTTTGGGGCCTGTAGATTGAAAGAAACACCTTTTCAGAATAAGAGATCAAAAATAAATAGCATCAATCATTCAATATGAATTCAATATAGACAACTGGGAGGATCCGATTGATCAAGAGCAGGTCTCTCAAATGATAAAAGGCTTAACTAGGCTCAAGAATATAAGGGAAGACCTAGTAAATAAAGGTAACTCTATAAATTATGAGCAGACCTCTAAGTTAGAATATGTTCATAAGCGACTTAAAGAAACCTCCAACCTTACTAACGCTATTTGAAATCAAGCTTTGAAAACTCTAAAAATTATGGTTCAGTTGTTTGGGATAGATCCAAACCTTAAAGATAAGCACGAGACTTCTCAAGAAGAAGAAGTTAAGGAAGATCGGGCTGAAGAAAAATCAGAGAAGGATGCTAAGGATATAGAGAAGGTACAATATGAACAACTCCATGAGCAGAACCAAGAAGAGAATGAAAAATAATAAGCAGCCTTATGGCAAAAATAGACTTTAATATTTTGTATTCATTTGTATATATTACATTCTTTTTTTTGGTTCTGATACTGTTAGAGAAACAGTAATAAAAGCATAAGGCCTATGGCAGAAAATGAAAAATACATGAAGGCATTTTATCCAAACTAACCAAGTTTATAAAAGGGGATATAAATCCATATTGCTAGACTAAGGCAGTGCCCATGGCGAGAGTTTTGAAGTATATTATTTCTAACATTATTTCCATGTGAGATGTTACTCTCTGAGTATATTCATAAATGTTCTAAAGAGTAATAGTCAAATAGAAGCTATTCTATAAAGCATAGTCTACAAATTTCATTATTTTTGACTCTTGATGCCCAATGGATAAGATTTCGAGTTCTCAAGCTTTATGAGCAAAATCCCCCAGGAGGCACTAAAATGTAGGCCCAAAATGACCACATCCTTAGAAAACATTTTGAAATATTTTCTAAGGAAAAGAAGCATCCCATGTGAGATCCAATGTATTTTATAGCAGTGCAGGAGATGATGTCCTATCCCATGGTCAAAGTGGTCAAATTTCACTTTACCGCTTTTGAAATCGTGGATCACGACATATGTTTGATTAAGTCTAAAAGCTTAGCGGTTTGCAACATGTTCTAGTCCACGCGACATCTAATATGGTTCTATCTCGTAGTTAAAGTAGTCAAAGTTTATACTTGGTTACTTTCAAATCATGACAGCGCATATTGTTCTAGACCGCGCAAGCTAAAGGCTATTTCAATATTGTTCTACCCCATGAGATTTTAAGTGTATTTTGTAGCGGCATAGTGTACATGCTCCAGCCCACGGTCAAAATGGTCAAACATTGAAAAAGTGAATAATAAAGTCATGGGATAGCACAATATTTTATATGGCATAAGTCTTATATTATATCACGTACAGGCCAAAGTAATGCTCTACCCCGTGGTCAGCCACAGTCAAACTTAGAGGTACAAGTTTCAGGGAGTGGGCTACAACATATTGTAGATCATGTTCTATGCCATAGATGCAAAACAAATCGAAAGTAAGTTGAAAAGTAGGAGTAGTGGTCTAGCATAATGTTCCATCTCGCACACCTCAAAATATATTTTCATGCTAAAGCTTAATGTGCTCCAAAATACGATCAAATTGGTCAAAGGATGTGATAAGTTGTTAAGAGGAGCAGGCTACAACATGGTCCACATCATAGAGCTATCAAATACTTTTAAGATTTAATCTTGGTCGTCAGCAATAAAATCAATGACTAAATCATTCTGGTGATATCTCAGACACATAAAAGCAGAGCCTTTGTGACATAAACTGGTTGAGCAAGAGAGCTAGTAGATGAAGCATCGAGGCCAAGAACCAATAAAATGTAGTTGTATATCAATCAATTGCATATCTATGGTAGATAATGTCTACAAGAATAAAATATGATCTGGATCATGGTTTTGATAGCTTGGATCCAAATCGCCATGAAGAACTAGCAAGTTGCAGGGGTCAAGAGTCAAAGGAGTGCAATATCACATAGTTTCTTCTATTCTCAAACATAAATCAGAGGCTTCCACATCAGCATCTGGTTGATCTAGCATTTCATTTTCCTTGTAATGTTCCATTTATTTCAAAAAAAAATCAAGAATGTAAAAACTATAAAAATATATTGAACCCTCATTTTGAAGGGTCGTCTCTAGAGTGTTTTCTTGCCCTACTATGTAATACTTATTTGCAAATCAATAGAATAAATATTACTTAGATGTTTTCCTCAAACTGGTGTCTTATGTAATTTTAAAGAGATTCAAGTTGTGGATTACTTTTCTTCTACTACTACTATGGTTAGTCTATTTTTCTGATATTGGATTGATATCTTAGAGTAATTAAAATATCTTAATAATTGAATTTGTGCTTGTAAGAAGTTTTTTCTATTAAATATTGATATTGATATTATTCTGCTAATTTAAATTATTATTATTTTGATATTGAAATAGCTTTCTTGAATTATATCTCTGTTCTGTTCATAATGATAAAGACAACTTGTTTTGAATGCTGTTAATCTCAAGTGTGGGAGATTGAAAATCATTTTTGTAAGATGGGTTTTATTGTAGATGCCTATGCTATTAGCTCAATCCATCCATTGTTTTATTAATATTTCTTAACTCTAACTCATTTCTATCTCTATTTCTTAAAAATTTAATTGAGCTTAAATGAGTCAACACCTTATTAGTTGATAAGGAATACCAACCTACTCTGGAGGTTGGATTAGAGCAATCTTTAATCCATCCAATGTTGTGGTCTAAACTATGATTAGCGGGTGCATGCCTAATCATAGAATTGGAAGATAATAGTCATAGTATCAAGTTTTTTGCTTGATGGTAATTTAGATCCGAACACCAACCAATACAAAGAGATTTATATTTAAATCTATCCCTCTTCCATATTTCCCAAATATTAATCTGATTCAAATAACCATTGATTTGAATTTTATAAGATAAAAATCATCGCTCCCAGATCTAGTGCATGAATGGGTACTCAAACATCAAGTGGATAGATTTTTCCTAGCTCTTGTAGCATAAAACACATTGAGATGGACCAAATATTCTCCTATGTCCTAGATTATCAAAATTAAGAATTCCATTGTGCATGAATTTGTTGGAAAATAAAATACTTCATGTTATTATATGAAAGGATCTTTGCTTAAATAGCAAATATGTACAATATGATCCATCAAATCATAACAAACTGAGTTGATCTCAGCCACACAAATTATCCTAGTAACAACTTAGGATATAATATACTCTAACACCCCCCTTAAGTGGTACTAGGATATCTTTAACACCTCCAATTAAAAACAAAAACAACCAAGTGGCATATCCACAAATATGAGTCCTGACAATAAGGCCTGATAAGGTACTCATTTACAAAATATATCCACAAGAAACTCTATTGGAGAGATGATGAAAAACCATAATGGAGAAAATCATTTTCCTAAAAAGAAGGAGGAATATGTTGAAGGAGGATAGAGAGGAATATGTCCTCTTAAACCCCCCAGGACAACTTCCATGAAGAATATTGCAAAGGATCCATGATAAGTATCAAAAAAATAGATAAGCCTCATCACCGAACTAAAATATATCTCATTCCTAGACTGGTTACTGTGAAAATGATCAAGGTTGTGGACCATGAAAAAATTCACTAAAGAGAAGCCCCTGAAACCAAAGTATCTCACAAAAGGAGAGTGTGAAGATAGTGTAGAAAAATAAGAACCACAATGACAAGGGTAGTCCAAAAATGACCCCACAAGCACATTTATGTGATGTCCACCTATACAAATACAATGGGATGATAACAAGGTAAAAATTGTGTGGACAAATAGCTTAAAACAAGGGAATCAGAAAAAAATAAAGGGCACCAATGTGTCCTTATGGTGACCTCCTAATCCTACCAAAATGCATAGGTAATCAGTCGTTGCAACCGCTAGGTGATATAGAGGAGATGACTAGATACTAGGATCACATATAAAAGCCTTGGGAGTGTTAGGTTCAACATTATTCCACACCACAATAAATTGGCCAAGTCATCGATCAATGAGTATTTAAAGGGTAAATTTGGAAAAAAATCTATTTCAAGATCCGTCGGCAAGAAATCCAAAACAACAATGAAAGTAGCTTTATCGATCAACAACAAGAACACCAACCACATTTGAATATTATAGAAAATATGGTGCCAAATTCATCATCATCGATATTTTAGAGGATGCTAGGAAATCCCTTGCAAAAGCTCTTTCTCCATGCGCAACATACGCCCATTATGGTGTAAGAAGAGATCAAGACGTGGATACCCGGTGGACGCCATCATGGATGTGCATGACCATCTGGACGTTATGTTCAACAACGTTGCCACATCTATCTGCCATACATGACCATTAGCGAATATTGGAAAATCCGTATAGAGATTCACGAGAAGTGTCAAAAAAATAGAGAAGCCTCATTGTCGAACTAAAAGAAATCTCATTCCTAGATTGGTGTCAGTGACAATGATCAAGGCTCTGATACCATGCTGGAAAATAAAATACTTCATTTTATTGTATGAAAGAATATTTGCTTAAATAACAAATATGTACAATATCCATCGGATCATAAGAAATTGAGTTGATCCCAACCACAAAAATTATCCTAGTAACAACTTAGGATATAATATACTCTAACAAAATAGTTAGGCAAAGAAGTTTACTTTTGACCAACCCTTGGACTATCAAATATTTCTCCAATATTCAACCTGATATGCATGAGGAGGTTCTAGAAGGATCTTATCATATCCATCCTTCACTGTGTAGACTCCAAGTCTCCCATAACCCCAAGCTAATTCATCCTCATCATCTCTACCTATGAGAAATATTTTTGCCAAGATTTAGTAATGATGGGTGTCAATTTCGGAGGGATTGAAATTGGTCACTCATCCAACTTCTTAAACTACTTAAATTTATAATCCTCCAACTAACTAGTGTTGAAATAACTTTCAATTTGGATCCAACCTTTGCTTTCCATGGTTGTTTTTACTAGTTACAGTTCTGGAAATTCAACAATGATAGGTGGGTATTGATCCGATGAATCTATCCAAAATTGTGCCTTCTCCCCTCTCCTCACTTTCCAAAATAATTCATATTTCACTACTTGAGATCCTAAATTTAGAGTCTACCATACTAAAGACCCATTACCATCCAAAGGAAAATGACTCACCACATTCGGGTTCACCTGTTCCAAATATTTATTAGTTAAAACTCTACTTAATAAAGAAGTCGGTTAGGAAATCGCCGTCTAGTAAAGCTTTCCAACCATAGATTTATTATTTAACTCTAATCTACTCAGTCCCAAACATCTCTTTACATTGGGTTGGCTTACTTTCTCCTAACCTACTAAGGCCCATGGCCTCTCTCCTTTTACTCCTCCCCATAAATATTTCTAGCCATCTTGTCCAACTCTTTCCATGTGGTAGGGTCAACAATAAAAGGAATAACAAGTAGTTAATGTATTACACATTGTTGGGACATCAATAAAGGGAATAACACATAGTCAATATATAATTTATAATTTGATTCTTATATGATTTTTTGAGGAACCAATAAGACATTTGAAAAATTATTATTATGTTTACATAAACCTAAGAGTAATATTAAATAAATTCATAATATTACCCATCTTTTTTGTAATACAACCTTTGTAAAATTATTGGAGCCTCAATAAATAGTATGGCATGGAGAGAATTTTATAATGGGACTTTTGTGGGATTGTTGGAGGAACCAATAGGAAACTTTAAGAATGAGTATTGCAATTGTATAAATAAATCTTTAATTTGAATCCAATTACAAGTTGTTTACCAAAAAAGTTTACTCGAATTAAAATTGTTTACCAATGCATGTATTTATATTTTATTATTTTATCTTAGCTTATCTTGGATTTGTGCAATCCTCTTAAAATTATATCCATAAAATTATGTTTTCTATATAATAGCTAAAACTAAAAAAGCATAACTAAAACAAAATAAAAATCAATTCTACAAAACTTGGTATATTTTTGAATAATTTTTTCACAAATTCTTTAAATTCTTATATATATATATATATATATATATATATATATATATATATATATATATGAAGTGTTCATTAACGTTAAAAATATTAACTATGGGACAAAAAGTAACCATAGTGTGAATTCAAAATATTTCAAGTAAATCATTCCTAAGCAAAACTGTGAGAGGATGTCTAAATTCCTCAACTTTTAAGAAGACCCTACAAAAGATAGATGCATAATTGTCAAGTTGTTGTAACATCACTATATATCAATGAAGGTAATTTTAATTCCATATAACTAATTAAAAATAATAAAATTTGAAAATAATTATGTTATTTAAGGCAATAACAATAAATATTTAAATCAAAATGGATATATTTATATGTATATTAACATTTTAAGAGTCAAACAAAATATATATCTATATAGGATAACTAAAGGCAAGAAGATGTCATAAATGAATAATTTGTAAAATATTAAAGTTTATTATGTTTAAATAATGGTATATGTAATGATAATAATGAAATTTATTAGTCTACTTTATAAATTTAGATGCTTTTATAATATAATAAAATTACGTAAATAATTAAAAGATTAAAAAAAATTAACACGATATGTGTGGCTTCTATTGGCTACCACCTTCATTACAAAAATAAAATATTACATTGCTCTCATTACATTTATAACAAGTTAATAAAAGCTTACCCATATTTGCCTTTCTTTCAAATATATTCTCCATCTCTCTCAAACTACTAAGTTTCCATGATCAAATATTTTTTTTAAAGGAACTAACAACAAGAACAACCCTTACATGACACATAAATTCAATAGATAGAAGGAAAACAAACATAACAGTCATCCATCACAAAGAAAATCAGTTCAATTATTTTTTTTCTATAGCAAAGATCCTCCATTAGAGTGGCAATATCTGAGAATGCATTTTTGTACTTCAAGCTCCCGAGGTAGTATCTAATTGTAACATATTTTGTAGGATCTTCATTTTCAAAAAGTTGCTTGTCATTGATTATTTCATAATTAGCTTCAAAAATACCATTTGAGGTGTTAATATTTTCCATGGAACCATCTAGATGGTCTTTAGTAACCATTTGGATTTTATCAATGATTTGATTCAAATTCTTCTTTTGGGGTTGAGTCTTTTGTTGCTCATATTATTTTTGCTAGATAATTGGTGCCTCTAGAGGATGGGCTTCTTTCTTTTGAATTGGGATATTTGAAGGTTTCGAGTCATTCACATGTAGGGCCTTCTCCTCCACCAAGGAGGAATCAGGGCATGATTGGATGAGCAGATATCTCTTGTTCAGATGGCCATATTGTTAACAATCATAACATTTTAGGGAGAAGTTTTCAAATTCAATTTTTTGGATTCATTCCCCTTTGCTTTAGGAGATAGTAATGGATTGTGGCCCAAGAACTTAAATATTCATCCAAACAACCAATCTTGATTTATCCATATTAATTTTACTAGACACATTTTCCTCTGTTTGGGCATCCATATTCTAGAATGCACCAATGGCATTACTAATTTTCGTGAATATCTTCTCTTCCAAAAACTCCATAGGGACAACATAAATATTCACCTAATCTAGGAAACCATTAAATTCTTTTGTAAACAGGTTGAAACTAGGAGTCCAAGGTCTTATATAGACACCCCTTTGTCCAAAAAACCAATTATATCTATATCCCATTATCTCATATCTATCCATTAAATTAGAAAATGAAACAAAAAAGACTTTTTTTGGGTAGGAGAGTTACTTGGAATTTTGCACGTCCACCAATATTTAATGTATCTTTTAAGCTCCTCCAGGCTTGGTATTTTTCCCTTGAGTTTGTAGATAATTATTCGTGCTTCATGATAAATCATATCCAACCCAAATTCATCCTCTGAAATTCTTGATAGAGGGTAGAGGTTCATCCACCCGTGAACCTAAATATCCCTAAGAGATATTTCTTCTAATCAAAGAGGCTTTCTCATAGACTGAAGAGATGATCTATGAACAACCCTCTTCCTTAAATGCTTGATTGCACTTAGTTTTAGAAATAAATACTATTACATCATTTGGATCATGTAAACGTACCTTTACCTTGGTACATACTTAGGACATTAGATTA
This sequence comes from Wollemia nobilis, assembly GCA_028583015.1. Classification (NCBI taxonomy): domain Eukaryota; kingdom Viridiplantae; phylum Streptophyta; class Pinopsida; order Araucariales; family Araucariaceae; genus Wollemia; species Wollemia nobilis. Next base: position 4,741,821 of record JAQPPZ010001045.1, read on the forward strand.
CTTTAGGGGAAAGTTATCTAGTTACTTCTTGTAATGTAATAATTGCACAAATGTTAAAGTGCAAGTTGTACATGTGAAAGCTGTCCCTTGCACATCTAGGTAGATTTTTTGCCAAGGAACCTATTTCCTATATAAAGGGCCATAGGTATAGATCAAAGAATCATCATAGTGAGATAGATCATAGAGAGAGTCATATAGAGTCAGAGTGATATGATGTAGCATTGTGATGTAATATGGTGGGGTGTAATATACTCAATACCCATTCTTGAGGAGTAGCTCTATCCCTAGAGTTTCCATTTCCTCCAGAGCTATTTTGTAAACACCACCATCATTTTTATATATGTATTATTTTTATTCATCTTTTAGTTTTGCTTTATGTCATTTTATTTTGTATGTTGTGTGTCATCTCTCATTACATGCTACATCAAAAGCTAACAATGGTATCAGAGCTATGGTAGGTCAATTTGAAAAGCACCATTGTCATTGAACCTAAGTTTTTTGTCAACCTAATGCGCCATTGGACCGGTCACTGACAAAAATACTCAGAAGAGTCTAGGTGGTAGAATTAAGGAGAGCCACAATATTAGGACTGAATTAAATATTATATTCTGGAATAATAATATTGCATATGGCTAGAGTCTTTGCATAGAATTTCAATGAAAAACTTGTGAATACTAAGACTTAGCATTTGATCCACTCATTTAATGTGCCAACTAGTGAAACTTATATAAGATATCTGGACAAATTGACCTGGAGTTTCTTTAATTGTAGGGAATTTATTCTTAGATTATTAGGACACCTCCTATAATAGAAATCTAAGATATTTCAATTTTTTTACCAGAATCATAGTGCTTTCATAGTGCAAAGGTTAGTTACTACAAGAGAAGAATACTACAAAAGAAACTTCTAGAGCAGAATTATGGTGAAGTTGGGAGATAGAAGATCTCTATTGCTAGATTGGAAACTTGAAAAGAATAAAAGGCTATATTAGCCTTGATCCAGAAGAGAATGCCATACAAAAATTGATCCAGAAGAAAAGGCCATAAAATCCTTGAAAAGGCCACAAAAGCCTTGGTACTGAAAAAGGCCATAGAAGCATTGATCCTGAAGAAGGCCATGAAAGCCTTGATACTGAAAAAGACCACATAAGCCTTGATACTAAAAAAGACCACATAAGCCTTGATACTAAAAAAAGACCACCCTAAAGTAAGATTAGGAGTATCTTCTTTAGAATCAATCTAGCACCTAGAGCAAAAGAGATCAGGATAAGATCTCATTGATGAAGAAGGACTAGGTGAGTCTTGCTCGAATACATAGGCAAAATAATGAGAGATCTAGGAGAAGATATCACCACCAATACTTCCAAAAGAAAAAGGTTGAAGATAAAGTCTCAATAAATACTATAAGGAATTACAAAATCAAAGGCCTTAGAGAGGTCTCTATGATAATCCAATAAAAGGCTTGGTGAGTCTTGTTCAATACTTCATAAAAGGAGTTCCAAGGAGAACTTATTGGATAAATTCACTATTGGGGATGGTGAAATATTTGGGACAATTATCGTCATCCAACAAAAATCCCAAGAAGAAGAATTTGGCAAGGAGTGCCAAATCTCAGAAGACCTCAATACATATAGAATCTTGATAAGAAGCCTACCAAATCCAAGAGACTTGGAGATTACCTCTCACAGTAAGAAGGCACCATTTCATAATCAAATATCTCTTCACATCCACAACAAAGAGGAGACTACAAAAGGAGAACAAGCAACCAAAATTCTAGGCTCACGAAAGGGAGATCATATTTTGGTGAAGTTGTTCAAGATAGCCTATAGAAAGAGCTGCAAGATATCATCCAATACAACAACTCGGTGTTCATAAACATCAATATCTACATCCTCTACAAAAGTGGCAAAAAGAGCTTTCTAAAAAAGGTAAGCAACTATTGGTACAAGTAGATTCATTAAGTGGACTACTTATCAGATTTGTTTAAGCACTTTAGCTAGATTGAAGTTGCAAAATAAAGGAGAATTAAATTAGAGTCTTCAAAAAGTGTAAAAAATAAAGGATTCTTTAAGGTTCATTTGCACTTTAGGAGTTGAATAGATTTCAGAAATTTTAAACTATCTATCAACTACCTAGTATCTACTTTGGAAAAGAAAATGAAGACTAGCTCCTATTACCTTTCTGTTAAAGAAATTTTAGAATAATTCTTGAAGATTCATTTCATATTATTTTTTATTAAGTTACAGTAGATTGATTAAGTGCATTAGTTTTTTAGAGTTAATTGGAGTAATAAGGTGATATTATTAGTGCATTAAAATATTATTAGATTTGCACTATTAGATTGCTCTCAAAAATATTATTGATTGTGTTCTTGAGAAGGGCATAAAAATAGAATTAATCAAAGTGTCTAAAGACACTATTAGTGCACATAGATCTACAAATTTGGGTGGCCTGAGGAAGCCACAATATAAGCTCTATCCTTCAAGTTTTTTGAGAAGAATGTAACCACCAAAAAGAGCATAAAATGAAGCATTGAACGAGACTTGGTGAGTCTCAAGTTCAAGGCACAATAATAGTGCAAAAAAATACAACAAAAAAAGTTTCCATTATGTGGTTACAAGATTGGAACCTTTCATAAAACGTCCAAGATAAAATGGAAAGTTGTCCATCCTAAAGGAAAAACTCAAAACCCCTATTGCACTCAAATATTCTGCCCTAAAACCAAAAGTTTAGATGTGAAAAAAGAGTGCAAAATAAAGGTGCAATAAGAATACTATATTTTAAATTATATTACACAAATCCTAATTTGGTTATACAGGGAGAAAAATACAAATTTAAAGGTGCTCTAGAAGCACTGCACTTGATAAACAAATCAGCCAAAGGCAGTCATATGCTAGTAGCAATCAAGCTCATTCTAAGGAGCCAATCAATAGACTCACACTCCTCACATCCAAGATGGTCGAACCTAAACAATACAACAAAGGGAGAACAACATAAATCAAAGAGCAATATAGAATTTGTAGAAATAGAATGTATGCAAACAAGGAAGAAATAAAAAAGGTATTATTTTATCATTAATCACTCCATGATCGTTGGTAGAAATTGGTGCTTGAAACCTCCACATTATTGCTCCATATCCTAGTTGAAAGCAAGTGCAAGTGAACGAAATAGAAGTTGAAAATTCTTGAAGCTTAAAGGATTCCAAAAAGGTCCGTTTGAACTAGTGAAAGGGAGGATGTCCATGCAGAGAAAGAGTGTTACACTTATCACCAAAGGAGAACCCTAAAACTCAAGGCAAGAGAGCGCTCATCTTCAAGAAAGGAGTTATAAAAATAGGTTGGTGCATTGAGTGTATGGGATACACTTGTCTCTAGGGAAATTGAACATTTTGCTAAAGAAGTGTAACATTCGAACATTACAAGGAGGATGAACACATCATTTGCACCAAACTCCTCTAAAGTGCTCAATGTGAAATGGACGTGCCACTTGGCACCTTAGACAAGAAGCTTCTCCATATTAAGGACGTCAACACTTGAGGTCAAAGAGAGTGCAAGTTAATTCTCATCTTGGTATTTACTCTTCGTCATTTGCGTGAATAATGCATAATTACATTATGGAAAGAAGGTACTAGAGCCTTCAATGCTCAATCCAAGTGAAGTGAAAGTGAGAGTCCAAGAAGTGCTAGTTTTAGAACGTATATAGCTCCAAGCATTTCCATTGGAGGGTGTAATCATAGCATCTATGTAAACTACATGTAATCCTAGCTTCTTAGCAATAACATCACCATATATTGCTTGGTAAAAGGTAAAGTTGAATTCCCATTATTATATGCTTTCTTTCCTTGGGAGTTATAAGGTTGTGATTAAATGAATTTAATTAATTGAAAGCAATTTATCAAAAGGGAAAATTTTATCTGTAGACACTAAAATCCAACACCTTCAAAACCACATATGCCACCCCACCATCAAATCCTGCATAATAAAATTATATGCCTAAGTCTAAACTTAGGGATATAAAATCCTGCACATTATCCTATTTTCCTAATTTATTAAATCTGGAAAATCACCCTAGGATACCCTGTCTACCCATTGGACATGTGTCCTAGACACTTCATCCAACACCCCTGCCACATCTTACCCACTCTTGTCCCCCTTGTCCTTGCACATGAGACAGATTCCCAACACCCATGCCACAACTCATTTGTTGTTGTCCCCTTGTCCCTTCACATAAAACAACATCCCACATCCCACTCCACTTGAAGCCACATCACCCCAGTTAAGTGAGGCACACCGAATGACTCACTGTAACTACCCCTTCCACCTAGCAGTTCAGATTTGCCACTTGGCAAGTCAGGCTTGCCACCTCCCATTCCCCTCCAAAGCCCTAGGAAGCCTATAAAAACACCATTAGTCCACCAAACAAAGGGAGCTGAATTTGCATACCGACAGGCTACCAAAATTGACGTAGACCAACGAGAAATTGTGAAGCGCGAGCTTTGATTTTGACCGTTGGTTCGAATCCCGAGGTAATCTTCCATTCAACCGAAACCGCTTGTCCGTGGTTCCACAGTCAAAAATGTGACTCTATGGTTTCACAACCGTAGGTCCATGGTTTCCAGCCCACAACCGTGCTTTCATGGTTCCACAGTCTCGAGATGAAAATCACATGCACGATCGAGATCAGTAACTTTAATATTAGCAAGGTTTTATCTGTTTATTGTTGTTGTTATTTGTTTCACATAATTATCTGCTTAGGGTTTATGTTTAGTATGGATTTTATTGCTCAAATATACAGGTGCTACTAATCCCTTTGTTGGTTTGCATGTGTGCAGGTGATAGGTATTTTGGATAAGTTGCTGAAGCTGGAGTGGTCCCTTATTGGATACCAAAGCCCACTCACCCCTTTGAAGCTGTAACTGGATACGAGGAGAACATTGTACTTTGCGAAAGATCTGGAAAACTCCCAGAGATAAATTTGTACCACACTGAGACAAATATTGTAACATTGTACCCAAGTTACTTGGGGCAATCTGGAATTTTGTAAATCTGTATCACAAGAATCAATATATATAAGATTTTATTATTTTAGGCAATCTGTATCTGTGTGACTTTATATTGCAAGTGTTCAAGTATTTTGGTTACAGAAATGGCGATCACGGTGGGACCCCCTAAAGGTCCTATTTTGTTTTGCCTTGCTTTTAAATTTGTTTACTAATCTCTGTTTGCACCTACAGGTTTTGGGAATTCGAGACGCGCATAGATTCAACTTTGGATCGATACATCTTGGAAAACCCTTGTTCGTTTACTATGGAAACATGGGATATGGTTTCTATTCGAGAAAACGTAGATTGCATGGTTCCTATTTTGAGGAAATGCAGACACGATGTTCATTTGGAAAAAGATGCGGTTCCTATTTTGAGGAAACGCGAAGCGCGATTGTTGTCTCAGAAATGCAGATCAACGATTGATAGATGGAAGGAGCAACAATGGGATCACAGGTCTGTACCTTTTGATTTATGTTCCTTTTTTTCTCCTTTATCTGCATTATGTTATTAGCACTAAAAGGTCTAGTCCTGTTTCCTCTTGTCTACACATAGGTTTTAGAATAAGAAAAATTAACTTAAATCTTGCATCCATACACAAATAATTCATTAATAGAAAATAAATCATTTTGCATTCATCGAGTTAGAAATAACTCAATTATATTTTTAGGTTCAAGTCTATTATTCTATTTCTATTGATAGAAAGGACCCACGCATCCATGGTTGGGATATCCCAAACATAGATGCGCGGTTGGAAAACCACGCATCCGTGGTTTACCAGAACTAACCGTGCACCCGTGGTTAGCCCTATTAAATATAATTTGATTGAACTAGACCTGAGATTGGCACTTTTTCCCCTGATTTGCTATTTTTCATTCTCTATTTTCTATTTTCTTGCATTTAGGCATTCAAATATAAATGCATAATAGTTTTGCATAACACAATAATTAAACAAAATCACCACACACTTGCACTTAAACATTGGAAAACGGCTAGATTTCATCACCGTCAGGTTTGGATTTCATCACCGAACCACCAACATCATACCTCATTCTTTGCCAAGGCCGATTCCAAGATCCATCATAGCCCATGGGTTATAGCACGCATTTCTCCTCGAAGAGGTGTATCACAGACTACGGGTGAACTAGGTGAGGAATTGGTAGGACCTATGCTCCCTGGCCATGTGTGGGCTTCATTACCACACATTATAGGTGGGATTACATGACCTGGAGTTCATAGCCAGGTTGTCGAGCTACGAGTATACAGGTGAAATCCTAGATTCATATAGGGCAAAACATTGAGCACACGTCTTTTCATTTTTAAAACTAAAAAAAAACCTACACCAAAAACTTTGTGTTTGTTTGCTTTGCATGTTGTATTGCATCGTATTGTCATTTTATTTACATAGATAGTCGCACTTGGCATTGTACCACATAATAGCGTATGGTAGTGACTCGTAGTCAAGCTAAGAAACTAGTGTCAAACCAAAGTCAATGGTCTTCCCCCATGGCCTCTCAGTCTGGAAATGTCCCTCACACTTCGATGGTAGGACAAGTAGGCATGCCCTCTTCTATGTCCCAAAGTCTTAATGTAGGGCCTTCTAGTAATGCCCCTAATACGGACATAGACATTATGCATAGGGCTACTCACATAGCCATACCTGAGACACCTAGGAGTGAACCTCCTACAGTGGTAGATAGTCATGTCACCATGTTCGACATGGATACTATTAGAATGTACTTGAATGCAGTTGGAATGGTCTTCCCATCATTACCACCACTCTCCATCCCATCTCGTGTTGTACCATCATTACAACAAGAGCCCGCATATACTTACCCACAGTAGTCGAAACAAGTTTTTACAAATCCTCTTTTTGAGTTGGTTGTTGTAGCACTGGCTAACCAACCATCATCATCCAACCAACCACCCCGCACATTACCTCAACAACTCACCATTTCCACTAATCCCTTGTATGAAACAATTCATGTTGTTTCACAAACCCTAACATCCACTCAACCCACTACCCTCATAGGTTCTACATCCCATATCATACCACAGTCAGTGGCAATACCCTTTGCTACTTACCCCCCACTCACTTCCACTACCATGGTTGTTCCACAACCAACCCAACCTACCACATCACAGGTGGTGGTCCCTACTTCAAATGCAATTGCTATGCAACAGGCTTTTTTACAGCTGCAACAAATGATTTTAGATAATGCTAACCGTAGCGTAAATCCTGACCCCAACCAACATTTGCAAGGGATTGAGCACAACTTCCCACCTCCATCTCACCAAACAAATACCTTTATCCAAGATCCATCTTGGACAATGCGCCCCCCATCCACCACTATAGCTCAGAACCAACCTCCACATCCATATGCTAATACAGTAGGTCAGCATACCATCATGCCCCCATCACCCCATCCATATCATAATCTCCATCATCATTCATATCATAACACATTTCAGCCAACCATACCTTATCACCCATAGCCTACATACAATCCACCCCATTACCAGCAACATCAAGTACATTCAAGTGTCAGTCCTATGGATGACCCTAGATACCAATTTTTATAGAGTCAGATTGATAGTCTTGCCATGCAAACTCCAGGTTTGCAATACCAAAAACCAACTTTAAGGCAACTACTCAATCATCCTATTCATGCTTTGGTTCCTGAGCCGCCATATCCAACAGATTTTCAAATACCTAAGCTTGAATTTAAAGGGGAAGAGGACCCCCATGAACATATAACTAGATTTGTAAATGCATGCTTCAGAATCAAAAGCAATGATGCATTACTATTACATACATTTCCTCAGACACTAGGGGGAGAAGCCCAAGACTAGTACAACCACCTACCACATCAAAGTGTTTTTACCTTTGAACAACTAGCGGACCAGTTCTTGGAAAGATTCACCCTGAATGTCAGAAAATAAACCACATTGACTGATTTGATTTATCTAAAACAATATGATGATGAATCAGTCTATGACTTTGGCAATAGGTGGAGATCAGTCATGATCAAGTTACCATTTTCCCTCCCTATGCCAGAGATAATATGAATGTTCACGAAGAGTTTTGGTAGACCCATCTCTTCATTATTACAGCTACAACTATATAGGACATTCGATGAGGCACTCGCCCAAGCAAAGCTAATAGAAGAGATCAAAATTCATGAAGGTGAGATAAAGCCTAAAAAGAAAGAGTGGCACAATAAGAATCAAAAGGGGAATAACCACGGTCAATCTAAGACCGCACAGGTTAACCAGATAGTTTTGGGCCAACCACAGTTGAATCAACCAACCCAAGCACAAATCCAACAACCCCAACAACAACAACAACCGCAACAATTGAATCATCAAGTGGTTCCACCCCCACAATAGGCACAAAATCAGACACAACCTGCAGAAAGGCAACAACATCATTTTAAGCCAAAAATAAATTACACACCAGTACAAGAGCCATATTCATTAGTTTTCCAAAATTTGTATGCGGCAAAACTCTTTACATTGCCAAAAATGAAACCTGAAGATCCTAACAAACCAAAAACAAAAGGTTACAAAGAACACCTCTTTTGCATCTATCATAGACAAAGAGGACATGATATCGAAGGTTGTCATGGTTTCAAAGGAATTGTGCAAGATTTATTAGAAGTGGGTACAATCAAAGTTGACAATCCACTAGCCCAAAACAATCAAAACCTAGGCATCTATCAGACACCTTTGCCACATCGAGAGGTAAATCAACAATCGATGGGAGCATCAACTTCTACAGTTCCTCCCAACCAGGTTAATTATGTGTCTCAACTACCGCAAGGTTTTGTAGGAGCTATCAACATAGTTACCCATGGACAGAGGTAAGCTAATCGCACAACACAGGCTCCAACAACACAACCAACAAATGTGCCCATACAACTTGGACCAAGCATTCCACCACCACCTTTCCATAATCACCCAGTGGTCACCTTAAATAGCCGGTTAACGCAAAGTTTAAAAATGGCTTCAACAAAATTATCAATTTATGAGCTAATACAACAATCAACACCTCATAGGGAAGCATTGATGGAGATCTTAAAGTCTATACAAGTACAATCAGAAGACCCCAATGCATTCAATTCCTTTGTAGGGAGTGTGCAAAAGTGTATGGAACCCTCGATAGTATTTTATGACTTCGAGGAAAAGCAAATTTTGGTAGATTCACCTGATCCACCATTGCACATAGTAGCTCACATTGACAGGAAGCCATTCAAGAGAGTGCTTATTGACACTGGTTCATCAATCAATCTCATCACCACACCTGCAATGAAAAAACTCAACATCCCATCATCTCACATCACAACTTCCACCTTCACCCTTAGGGCTTTTAATGATGCTTTATGCTCAACTGTAGGGAATGTTGTTCTTCCCATCACCATGGGGGTGAAAACAATACATGTCCTCTTCCACATCTTGGAAGGAGAAATGCAATATAATATACTTCTTGGATGCCCTTGGATTAGGGAAATGAAGTGTGTGCCTTCAACATTACATCAATGCTTAAAATATGTACATGAAGGAAAAGTACATTGTATACCAACTGACACAGAACCTTTCAAATACTGCAACTTGATTTCAAACCCGTATGAGCCCTTGCTTCCATCAACACATCTAACTATCCAACCACTCACCATTAGGACCATTCCATCTAGTAACACTTCATCAAAAGCACCCATTCAAGAGGAATTGCCTATAGTTGACCCAACTTTTGCATCCAAAAGCGTCAGCTCAATTCAGCCTTCGAACACTGCATATCACTTTCCAATCACACCAAACCATCCTGCCAACCAACAACCAAGTCCATCTAGCGCACTTCCAGATCCAATACAACCATTCATATTTGCAGCACAACCCAATCCATCCATCAATAAACCACAATCATCACAGCCCGTAGTCTCACAAATAGGGCCACCTATTAGAGAAAGTCCACCACCACCATTAGAACCACAAACTAACTCAGAATAACCCTCTTCATCCATCGAACCATTAGCCTCTCAACCTTCCCGAGTTGTAGTACACCTCGCCAATCCAAGTATTGGTGAGTACATTATTGAAAGTGTCATGGTTACACCACCTATTGAATCAGTCAAGGATTACGGCCACCCCGCGACCCACCTTTAGCCATAGGTGAAATATACAAAATGGGTTCCCCATAAAATGCAATAAATTTCATATATGGGGGAGTCGAATCTTCATCAAGTCCATCTCCCCTAGAGGAGGACCATGTAAAAGAGTTTAATGAGAACATTGATTTTTTATCTAACCCATCATTTCCAGTGAGATACTTTCAGAGGGTTAATTGGCAAGGATATGGACTTGGAAGACATGAACAAGGTCCTCACCACATTATTGAGCCAGAATATAGAGAGCCAAATGACCGCTCAGGTCTAGGTTACAAACCTTCCATCGCAAGCTCTTCGTTAAGTCAAACATTCCAAGAGCTGGATATTGAGTGCGAAGACGGGGAAGGAGAAAGTGACAAGGAGGATGAACCTAATGATGAGGATGATGATATAAATGGTGAATACCTAATCAACAATTTTTACCCTCATGTGTTTGGAACTTTCCTAGAACAAGCCTTGCAGCAAGAACCAGGATACGAAGATCCACCAAAAATGATCGACCTTAGGCCAGATTACACACAACTTGTTTTGGGACCTCATACAAATGCTAACGGCTTCTGGATAAGCGATGACGATTATGAAGATGAGACAAAAATGATATTTCTAAATCATGAGCATGAAATGCAAGCTAGAAGAATATTACAAGCAGAGGTGCATCACGAACAACATAATCAAGAGGCAGAAGAACCTAGAGAAGAGTTAGTACATGCAGAATCTATTCGAAGAAATGACTGGTACCAAAAGAAGTTCCCAATAAACCGAACTCTCTTTCAGCTGAGCAAAAAGCATGAAAGTCCTGAACCAGAACCTCCTCCACCACCTTGGCCGCTCTTGTAGCACCGCCAATCACACACATTAGGTCAGTTGCAACCTAGGGAGGATGAGTCATCACCTCTCGAATCGCAGCCACATCACCTTCATCAAGTCAACATGATTTCTGTTGATTTGCTCACCCCACTCCGCAATCCGTATGATGAGGCAAAGCCGATCCATATCGACACTAGCCTCATTGCCATGGACAGGATCTCATCCCCACCATCCATTGCTGAATTTGTCCTGTTCGAAGAGTTGTTGCGTGCTTCAAACACGTATATTTCACAACAACCTTCATCATCAAATAATTCAATTTTTCAAACTAAAATAGAGGGGGAAATCCTAGAGACATTTGAAAATGTGGCGGATGATATTCACCTCATCCCAACTCCACATCAACTAGAAGAAGGTTCTCACATGCTAATTGAAGAATCTATAGATGTGAACCTTAGTCAAGATGCGGACAATCCCCAAATTGTCAAAATTGCAAAATATTTATCCACAGAAGAGAAAGAATGCATAATAAACATGCTAATGAAAAATAAAGAAGTGTTCGCATGGTCATACAAAGACATGCCAGGTTTAGATCCAGACCTGGTAGTCCACAACCTTACACTGGCACATGATGCAAAGCCTTTCAAACAAAATCTTAGGAAAGTTCATCCAACAGTCGCATTAATTGTAAAAGAAGAGCTACAAAAGTTGTTGGATGTGCACTTCATAGTACCAATTGATTACCCAGAATGGCTTTCAAATATGGTACCCATTCGCAAACCGAACGGAGGGATACGTGTATGCACTGATTTTTGAGACTTAAACAAAGCGTGTCCCAAAGATGATTTTCCTTTGCCTAATATCGACCAACTGGTAGATTCCTATGCTGGTCATGAAATGCTTTCCTTAATGGATGGTTTCTCGGGATACAACCAAATTTGAATTAATCCCGAAGACCAACACAAGACAACATTTACAACACCCTGGGGGACATTCTGTTATAGAGTGATGCCGTTTGGACTCAAAAATGTAGGAGCTACATACCAACGAGCTATGACGTACATATTTCATGATTATATGCATAAGATCATCGAGGATTATGTAGATGATTTGATTGCTAAATCTAAGACACGTCTTGAGCACATCGATGTACTAGAAAAAGCGTTCGATCGATTGATAGAACACAAAGTAAGGTTAAATCCTAAGAAGTGTGTATTCGGAGTCACATCAAGAAAACTTCTAGGATTCATTGTCTCCAAGCAAGGCATTGAAGTGGATCCAGGTAAGGTAAAAGCAATATTAGAAATGCCACCTCCCAAAACATTGAAAGAGTTGCATAGTTTACAAGGAAAGATCCAATCTATCCGATGATTCATCGCACAACTCTCAGATAAATGCAGGCCTTTCAATCACCTGTTACAAAAGGGAGTGACATTTTCATGGACAACTGAATGTCAAGAAGCATTTGATGACATAAAGAAGTATCTGGCATCACCACCAGTTCTTACACCGCCTAGATCAAGAATCCCTTTTCACCTATACATTTTTGCAACAGATTTTGCACTAGGGACTATGCTTGCACAAAAGAATGAAAAACATAAGGAGCAAGCAATTTACTATATTAGTCGAACACTGGTAAGTTACGAAACAAGATATGCTTATGTCAAAAAGTTATGCTTAGCAGTGGTTTTCACCACTAAGAAACTTAGACATTACATGCTAAGCAATACTACCTATGTCATAGCTAGAGAAAATCCTCTACGATACATGATGACTCGCACATACAACAACACCCGTACTGCTAAATGGATAATGCTTTTAACCGAATTCGATCTCGAATTCATAAGTCAAAAATCCATAAAAGGTCAGGTGATAGCTGATCAACTAGCAGAAGCTCCGCTACATAACGACAAACCACTAATCATTGAGCTTCCAGATGATTCAATATTCTCTGTCACAGAACAAGAAGAGTTAGTTTCTCCTGAGGAAGAAGCAGACATGACCATGTTCTTTGATGGGTCTAAATGCGACAAAGGACAAGGTGTGGGAGTCATGTTTTATACACCTGAAGGAATACCAATTCCTTTATCATTCAAACTCGACTTCACATGCACCAATAATAATGCAGAGTATGAAGCCTTAATCTTAGGTCTTCAATCAGCTATAGCAATGGGCATAAAAATACTAAGCATTTTTGGTGATTCTCAACTAGTTGTATACCAAGTAAAAGGAGAATACCAGTGTAAAGAACCAGTCTTAAAGCAATACCATGAAGTAGCAACAAAGTTGCTAGAGAATTTTGACTAGTACAAAATTAGTAACTTACCCCGATCCACAAACATATTTGCGGATGCAATGGCTTCTTTGGGATCTCTCATCCCTAAGAATGAGCATGGAGAAGTACAACCGCTAATCATAACAACAATGTCAAAATCATCAATTCAAAAAGTAGAACCTACAAGTGAGAAGAACGTTTGTTTGATACATGTTGAACCTTACAATTCTTACCTTGATGAGATAAGAGACTTTCTCAAGTCTGGAATACTCCCAGTAGAAATGACATGAACTGCAAAAAGAACATTCAAACAAAAAGCAATTCATTTTACTCTACTGGGGGATGTGTTATACAAACGTGGGTATGATGGAATATTATTACGATGTTTAGATCCGATTGAAGCAGAACGAGCAATAATAGAAGCCCACGATGGTACTTGTGGTGGCCACTTCAGTGGAATGGCCATTGCAAAGAGAATACTGTGCATGGGATACTATTGGCCGACCATGGAAAATGACTGTTGCAAATATGTCAAAAAGTGTCAAAAGTGCCAATATCATGCAAATTTGACTCATGTACCATCGCACGCATTACAACCCATTCAAATTCTTTGGCCCTTTTCACAATGGGGTCTCGATTTGATTGGTAAAATATCACCTGCTTCATCAGGACAACATAAGTTCATCATAACCGTGACAGAATACTTCACAAAATGGGTGGAAGCAATTCCAATGACCACTACGACTGGACCTCGAATAGCGGAGTTTATACTTCAGCATATTATCTATCATTTTGGAATACCCTCAAAAATAATTTTTGATAATGGGAAGTCATTTAAGAATAAGGATGTTAGAGCATTGTGCAACAAATTCAAAATTCAACACAGTTTCTCAACACCTTATTACCCACAAGCAAATGGGCAAGTTGAAGCAACCAACAAAACAATGGTATCCATTCTCAAGAAAATGGTCAAAGAAAATCATCGAGATTGGCATACTCAACTTCCTTTGGCATTATGGGCTTACAGAACAAGCATCAGAATGCCAATGGGAGCGACACCATTTTCACTAGTTTACGGTGTTGAAGCTATATTACCTTTAGAGCTCGAGATACCTTCCTTGCGAATCGCATTACAAGAATTCATGGACGATGAAACAACTAGACAAGCACGTCTTGACCAATTGACACTTATTGATGAAAAATGTATCAATGCTTTAGATCACTTACGAGTATATCAAGACAGAGTCAAACGTGCTTATAACGCAAAAGTCCATCCTCACGAATTTCAAGTGGGGGACCTAGTGCTCAAAGAAAATCAACAAAATACCAATGCATTGCCACACTTGAGAGATAAATTTATGGCTAATTGGTTAGGCCCATACATTGTAAAGCATAAATTGGGACCAAGAACATATAGACTTGCCAACTTCGAAGGAGAATTGGAGCCAGAACCACTAAACATAATGCACCTAAAGGTATTTTATGCATGAAATGACTTGCAATATATGTATATATATGTACATGGCTAAAAAAAAAAAAAAAAAATTTTATTTCTAATAATTAGTTACATTGTAAATAGAAATGTCATTACTAGCACTTAGCATATTGCATTTGCATATTACAAAAAAAAATCTTGTGCATTAAATAGGCATATCACAAGCATATAGCAGCATTAGACTAATCACATAATTGCATCCATCCCATCCCATGTTCAGTGATCTTTCATAGTGGTGATGATACGACCAAGTAAAAACAAGTTCCAAAGAATTGGGGATACCCAACTAAGACTCTTCGCAAGTCAACAAAATTCATATCCACACATGTTTTACTATATCATAAATCAAATTTTCAGTCACTCAAAAATGTCTAGTGAAGAACCAAAAATCATAATATGTCCAATTTTCTTTAGGACCAAAGCACTTATATCGCATTAAGAAAGTCTTGAGTATGGTAGATTGACCCCAAAGCAATCTTGAACCAAAAACACTTTACAAATTTAAAAACATTTTGAGTAAGAAAAGATAATGCCAACTTGGGTACAACCTTGAAGCGAAAAGGAAATATTCCCCGCTTGTCCCATTACGCAACATAGTCCAAAATCAAAAAGGTGGTTTTCACCACCATCACAACAATCCAAACAATTAAATTAAAAGGTAGACAGTAAGGATAGGATCACATTCTCATCACACTTCGGTTGAGAATCTGATTCCCCAAACTCTATCATGATAAATACTATACACACACCACAGATCACAAAAGCAAGAAGGATCATACTACATTCCCCTCAGAAAGTTATGTAGTCATCCCCAAAGCTCGAAGATCGAATCATTGGACTATGGAGCAAACCTCCACCGGAGCTATAGATGCTTGACTGGCAGTGGAGTAAACTCATGTAGGGCGACACGTCTTTCTCCCAAAAGAAAGACCTCTGACCGCACATACGGACAAGCTAGCTAATTGGTAAACCCATACAAGTACCGTCCAATTTTACTCATCATGAGTTAATGAACTTCACATACACATGCACTGGTTCTTGATTGCTTAGGGCCATTCCCAAACCAAAGATTCAGAAAATGAACTCCACTTGCACACACCTTGGTACTAAAGAGGGTTAGACGAACATTAAGAAAATGGTTAAATCACTAGACTGATTGAGTCTTTGAAAATCCTCCAATGTTATATATCAAAACCATACCAAATATCATATCATTATCACATGTTCTACATTATCACATACATACACCCACCATACATCAACCGCGAAGAGTCATCAAGTTGGATACCCCCAATTGCAAAAATGAACAAGTAATGGTCAACTACTCTGAGCTATAAAATATTACAAAAACATCATGCATGTCATCATATAGTTAAATGAAAATAAACATAAACTGCATATTACATATTAGTTTACATTCATTTATCATAGCACAAATATAACAATGTGAACATTGCATCACATAAGCACTAACAAAGCATAAACAAAAAGCATGCATATAAACATTAACACATGAGATAACCAAAATACAAAGCCATGTATATATATATAAATATGAAAGTCCCAAAGGTACAAAATGCCCGTAGGCTGTATACATCGAAGCACTAAGGCTCATAGCAAAATAGAAAAAAAATACAAAAAAGAGAAGTGACATGTCACACTAGCTAGTACCAGCAGGATCCCTCCGAGGACCCTACGCTGTAGAAGCACCATGAGAACTCGATGACCGATGAGTCCTATGACTCCTATCAGTCCCTCGGGTAGCAGTAGTGGCTGATGAAGAAGGAGGAACAGGTAAAGGAATCTGATGCTCATGCAGAATATTCTCCAACATCTCTATATAAATAGCCTGCTTGCACAAGCTCCTCAAGTCAGCACCCTCATGAGCAACCCACTGAGAAATCTCTGCTCGAAGAGCAACAATAGTAGCTGTAGTGTCACCTCCACCGGACCCTGCCTGTAGCCGAGTCAGCTCGCCCTCTAACCGAGTGACCTCACCTCCGAGCCTAGAAATATCCAAGTCCTTTGCAATGAGAGCATCACTGCTAGGCCCATCACGCATCCTATCCACCTCACCCTAGAGGTGAGTCACCTCGCCCTGGTACCATGCTAACTCGCCCTTTAGGTGAGTCACCTCTAAACCCAGGCTATCACGCTCAACCTATAACATATCCCAATCCTCCTCTATCCATCGAGGAGGGGCATCCTCATCACCACCACCCCCATCACCACCCTCATCACCATCACCACCAGCCTCCTCGAGCTACTAAAAATTGGTACCCATATCAGCTCTCGAAGAACTACCTCATCGATGCTTCATCGACCAGGGAACCCATCCTCCCACATCTGCATCATCACCACTCCCATCATCATCTACAATGACACTCAGAGTCCAGAGAGGCTGGCCAACAAACCAGGCATCGTACTCAAGGGTGGTACCCACATCATCCAAGTCGAGAACCTCCAAGTCAGAGTCATCAGAAGGATCATCAACTCACCAAAATTTAGGAGCAACAGGTAACCCTAACTCATCACCCCATCGCCTGTAGGTCACAGGCGCATCAGGAACATCCTGAACTAGCCCAAACTGATGCAGCACTCTAGAAAACTGAATAAACTCCATCTCCCTCAGATGGGCACCAACAACCCATCGCCCTCGCCTGATGCGATGAAGCTCTACTGCATCTATCACCCAATCCAGACCTCTCCATGGTCACCAACTCATCAAATCTCTGGTAAGAGAACTAAGGATATCTCTATACTCCGAGGCACCCACCACTGGACGACTAAGCTCCTCACTAAGTAGCCATCTGTATGAGCGAGGAGAAGTGGAATCGATAGTGCAAGGGAGACCAACAGGTCGACCAATGATAATATGCTCCCAAGACCAAATCTGGAGCACCAAACTATAGCCTAGGCCCTTTCGCCCCTGCCTCTTCACCTCATATAGCTCATTGTAAACCTCACAAAGAAGAGCGGGAGCCCATGCCAACCATCGAGGATCAGATATCAAATCTAGGACAATCGATACCTGGTTCCATGGGATCCTCGATCCCATGGAATTGGGCAACAACATGTTGCTCAATATATACATAATAAATACTAGAAGCACCCCCAAGCTACCAGTCGTATACAAATCCAAGTACGCTATGCCACCCCTACTACAATCGACGTCCCACATCTCACCGAACATAGGAAATAGAGTCACCTTCTTGTCAAGGCCAACCCGAACAATAGGACCCTCGATAGGGACACGAAAAATCTGGTAAATATCCTCAAGGGTAATAGTAAGCTCCCCCGTAGGAAGCTGGAAGGTACCTCTATCAGGATCCCAATGCTCAACAAGCACCGAAAGAAGATCCTCATCAGCCCGAACGGTGCCTAACCGCCCGCAACCATCAAGACCGATAGTCTGGAGGAGAGCCCAGTCATCATCGAAAAGTGCCTTCCGCACCTTTCGGATAGTCCTCGACCACCTATGCCGAGCATCCAGGAGCTTAACCTAAAAAGAACACACAATAACAATTAGCAAATCCAACAAAAACAAAATCAAAACAAACAAACAAAAACAAGAAAAAATTTCACCTACCCCTAGGTGATCAAAAAAAACAACAAAAACAAAACAAACAAAACAAAAACAAGAAAAAATTTCACCTACCCCTAGGTGATCAAAAACAATCAAAACAACATAAACAAAAATAACAAAACAAACAAATTCAAAAAAAACAAAGACCACCTACCTCGGCATACCGGGCGCCGACTTCTGCTCCAGCCGAGCCACCACCACCGCTTCCCTCACCAAGCTCCATCTCGCTCATCACTCAAACGAATCACAAAATGACAACTGGCAGAATGACAATTGAAAGCGACATCAGGCCTTTAAATAGCCACTTTTAACGACAAAAAATGTGCACCCACATTTTTAGCAGTGCATCAAAATGCAGGCCCACGATTTGTGACACAAAAATGTGTTCCCATAGTTATGAGGTGAAAAATGTTCAAATCAAGCAAATGCACATTGGAATTGCTAACAGTCACTAGGACAAGCAACTAGGATGATTGGTTCCTTTTTACTTCATCTCATGCATGTCAGAAAACCAAAAGATAATCTGCAAAATAACTTAAACAACTCAGAACGACATAAAAAATAACGCTATCAATTGGCCATTGGGTCACAATTGTTACCCACTCGCCAATCGAGGGGGTAAACATGCAAACCAAAACTTCATTTACAACAGTCGTCCATCTTGCCACACCAAAAGAGAGTGAGTCCATCCATCCAATAAAGTTAGATGTCATCGGTTTTTGCACTACATTGTGTTGTACACAATGCAGTACAAAAAGGGGTAACTGTAGACACTAAAATCCAACACCTTCAAAACCACATCTGCCACCCCACCATCAAATCCTGCATAATAAAATTATATGCCTAAGTCTAAACTTAGGGATATAAAATCCTGCACATTATCCTATTTTCCTAATTTATTAAATCTGGAAAATCACCCTAGGATACCCTGTCTACCCATTGGACATGTGTCCTAGACACTTCATCCAACACCCCTGCCACATCTTACCCACTCCTGTCCCCCTTGTCCTTGCACATGAGACAGATTCCCAACACCCATGCCACAACTCATTTGTTGTTGTCCCCTTGTCCCTTCACATAAAACAACATCCCACATCCCACTCCACTTGAAGCCACATCACCCCAGTTAAGTGAGGCACACTGAATGACTCACTATAACTGCCCCTTCCACCTGGCAGTTCAGATTTGCCACTTGGCAAGTCAGGCTTGCCACCTCCCATTCCCCTCCAAAGCCCTAGGAAGCCTATAAAAACACCATTAGTCCACCAAACAAAGGGAGCTGAATTTGCATACCGACAGGCTGCCAAAATTGACGTAGACCAACGAGAAATTGCGAAGCGCGAGCTTTGATTCTGACCATTGGCTCGAATCCCGAGGTGACCTGTTATTCTTTAGCCAAAATCGCTTGTCCGTGGTTCCACAATCGAAAATGTGACTCTACGGTTTCACAACCGTAGGTCCATGGTTTCCAGCCCACAACCGCGCTTCCATGGTTCCACAGTCCCGAGACGAAAATCACATGCACGGTCGAGATCAGTAACTTTAATATTAGCAAGGTTTTATCTATTTATTGTTGTTGTTATTTGTTTCATGCAATTATCTGCTTAGGGTTTATGTTTAGTATGGATTTGATTGCTCAAATATACAGGTGCTACTAATCCCTTTGTTGGTTTGAGTGTGTGCAGGTGACAGGTATTTTGGATAAGCTGTTGAAGCTGGAGTGGTCCCTTACTGGATACCAAAGCCCACTCACCCCTTTGAAGTTGTAACTGGATACGAGGAGAACATTGTACTTTGTGGAAGATCTGGAAAACTCCCAGAGATTTGGAAAACTCCCAGAGATACGAGGAGAATTTTATATATTGAACTATAATTTTAAAAAAGCACTATATCTTATCCATAGCAAACTAGGGAGTCATAAGGCATTATACAAGCTTGGTAATATCAACTTCTATTCAAGATTATCAAGTTAAATATAAGCTTTCCTCAAAACCTAAATATCCTTAGGAGTAAAATACTCACATTACTTGGGAGACATAAGATAGTCTACAAAACAAGTATCAATAAAGGGTTTTATCAAATCAAGCTTATATTTTTAATATCCAATCAGGGAATCATAAGAATTTCTATTTTCAATGTAAACTCCAACAAGGGTAAATGCTTCAACAAAGAAAAATTCAGTGCTATAAAACTTGGTATCATGAATCAGCTCATGAAATCTAAAATAATGATGGATCTAACTTCAAAAGTAATCCATGGTGAAGCCTTAGAAGATAATTTTGATACTATGGAATACTATCTTCAATCTCATCTCAATGAAGCTATTGACAATGGAACAAGTGACATTACATTTTCATTAGATCTTGTGAGTATTTTATATATGGCATTGCTCACCAATAAATTCTACAAGAATGAAAATATAGAACAAAGGGGATTTATAGAACTACTCAAAAAGATGATCAAACTTAATGAGGAGTATCTAGAAAAGTTTTTTCAAACCTCATTCAGCATTTCAGAATCTACTAGTTCAATATCTTATCATGATACTTTGAGTGGTTATTCAAAAACCTCTATATAGATTAAAGACGAAAAAATAACTCACTCTATAAGAAACAAGAAGTAGCACGACCACCTATGAAAACACGAAGACTGAATCCAAATATGAATCTGAAGAAGAAGAAGATGAAGATAAATCCAAATAAGGAGTGCAAGGTCAATTGAAAGGAGAACCCACAACTTTAGCTCATTTTTGTATCATCTAGAGATTGAAGCATCTACAGAGGAATCAAAGCCATCAATGGAAGAAGATCCACATTGAAGACTAAAGTCTTCAATATCCAAATAATGTAATACATGCGAGTGTTATAAATAGAGTCTATTACATCATTTGTATCATGTAAATGTACCTTTACCTTGATACATACTTAATACATTAGATTACTTTAGAGGGAAGTTATCTAGTTACTTTATGCAATGTAATAACTGGACGAGTGTCAAAGTGCAAGTTGTACATGTGCAAGCTATCCCTTGCACATATAGGTAGAGTGTTGGTTGAGGAACCTATTTCCTATATAAAGGGCCATAAGTATAGATCAAAGAATCATCATAGTGAGATAGATGATAGAAAGTGTCATATAGAATCAGAGTGATACGATGTAGCATTGTGATGTAATCTGGTGGGGTGTAATATGCTCAATACCTATTCTTGATCAGTAGCTCTATTTATGGAGTGTACATTTCCTCCAGAGTTGTTTTGTAAACACCGCCATCATTTTTATAAATGTATTATTTTTAGTCATCTTGCAGATTTACTTTGTCATTTTATTATACATCTTATGTGTCATCTCTCATTACATGCTGCATCAAAAGCTAACACTTAGGGTTTGCATCCCTTTTACAAATACTATATCCTAATTTATCACTTTATTTCATCACTTGATTGCACCTAGGGTTTACACCCCTTTCGCGAAGATTGAAATATCGCTTGGTAGGTCCTGCATTAGAATCCAAGAGGCATGGTTTTCTTTCAAGCAACATGTGTTTCTTCACCACCTATGCTTGTTGGGCCACCTGCCTGCTTATTGAAGAGGTCGAGCTCATCCATGTGTTGTCTCTTCTCCTCCGTTCATGCATTCCTCACCTAAAAATATGAAAAACCCCTAAAATATTAAAAATATTATTTATAATTAATTTAAGTCTATTTATGTCTCCAAGGGCTAGGTGGATTGGTAAGACTTTGGGCACTTACCAAGAGGAGACCTAGGTTCAAACCTTGTGGGTATGCCCAATAAGGGCAAAGGTAGTAGTCTAACTTGAGTTCAATAAGGGCATGGCAATGGTGATACCAACCCTGATCCACCAAGGGTCTCCCTCACTCTAGGTCGCGTTTACTGAGGAGAGGCAGGGGTTATAAAGTGAGCTTCAATGATTTGACCTGTGTTTGGAGGTAGAAACCTTGAGAAGAATTTCTGACCCTCATACCCAAATATTAAATATGAAATGATATTACCGATTCCTTTGATATAAAAAAAAAAATTAAGTTTATTTAAAATGATGGAAAATAAAATAAATATAAATATTTTTATTATTTTTACAAAGGTTAATGTTTTTAAATAATATAAAATTATCAAGGATGCCACTTGCATTATCGGTGATGTGACCGGGTTCAATCCCCACGGCGGATATGTATATGTATAAGAAGTATTTACTCAATAAAAAATAATATAAAATTAATTGATGTTAGATGTAAATAAAATCAATAAAATTAATTTATTATATTCAAAAATGTTTATAATAAAATCTCACAAGGAAGAGATGGATTGTAAAATTATTTTTGATATATTATAAAAATATATATTTTCAATAATTTATTTAGTAAGTATTTTCTTCTAATCGTGACCTTTAGAATGCATAAACCTAGTAATAATATATAATAAATTTATAATATTGTAGAAATTATTTTTAATAGATTATAAAAAATATATATTTTCCAATAATTTATTTAGGAAGTATTGTCTTCTACCATGACCTTTAGAGTGTATAAACCTAGTAATAATATTTAATAAACTTATAATATTGCATTCATTTCTTTTTGTAATTCAACCTTGATATAAAAAGGAGGACAATGTGAATTTTATAATTCCACTTCTATGAGATTGTTGAAGGAACCAATAAAAAATATTATTGAGGTTACATAAACCTAATAATAATTTTAAATAAATTCACAATATTACACCCATCTCTTTTAAAATTTAGCCTCATAAAGTTGTTGGATTTGTAGACACCTAAAACACGTCATGCCGAGACGACTATTCATATGGGACATGTTAGAAGACCATATGGAAGACCTTGGATAGATTCCAAGGTCTAGCAATGGTTTTTACCACTCAATTTGGGCACCTTTATCTAGTTAGTTCTAGCCACTATTGACACCCATGATTAGCAGAGTTGACCGCGCCTATTAGTCACGGTCAGTACTTAGAATCAATTGGCCTTAATCCGACCTAAAATTGGTTGCATATTAGAGTGGTTTGAGCGAGGAAGGTTCTGGATCCTTCCATTCAACAAACTCAAACTGCCCAATCTTGTTCTTGGCTTCCTCATGAAGCTACCCCTAGCCCTGAGCAAATGTTATTTAACCCCCCTTCAAATTGGAAAAATATATAGATGAATCTCGAATTGAAATGCAGTGAAATCTTGTCGAATTGCATACTCACCTAGGTGCATTGAGAGGAACACTTTGGCTGCCCAATTGGAGATCACATGGCATTTAGAGCCAAGGAGGCTATGGAGGGTTAGTAAGAATCAAGAAAACCAATTGAGCCCATTCCATCACCAAACTGAGCAATTCAACCACCAAATTTGTCAGAGGACACAAAGGTGACCCTTGAACATCAATTAGACGAAGAGATTCAGAGATTCAACCCCTGAATTGGAGTACAAATTGACTTCAAGTTCCGTCACGGCTAACAGTACTCACCATGCTTCAGAGCCGCGGTCAGGGCAGTATCACTGATTTTCTTGTTCTTTAGCCATAGGATTTGCTTATTGTTACTAGATTAGTTATATCTCATGTTAATTAGCTTTATTAAGGACTTTGACTGATGCAATTAAGGTTTTTAATCATTTCATTTCATTATTGTAATTATTCTACTAATGAATATTTTCATGCTTCCATGCTTTCAATTTCGTAATTAGACCATTAGATAGACATATATGCTTTTTCTTTACATGTTCTATGGTACCATTTCATGTTTAGCATAAGTTTAATATGTTGCTTACACTTTCTTGATTTCATGTTAATTACATCATCCTTTATGTAAGATTCTCTTAAAAGCCTCATCAAGAGAGGCTTCCTTTGTATCTAATGTTTCTTATTATTTATTGCATGTAGGATCAACAAGGTTTTGGGATTCAAGGTAAAAAATACCTCTAATCGTGGAGAAGAAGGTCATCGACACCTTGGAGCAGTTCGTGTCTTTGTGGAAGATATTTAGATTACACCTACCATGGAAGGGAATTTATCATGATGTAATTGTTGTATCAAAAGGGTATCCCTAAGAGGGATGGATATGTAATTTGGATTGATTCAAAATATTAATAAGAGAAGCATTTCTTTTAATTTTATGTCATTTCTTTTCAATTCATATGTGCATACCCTATTATACATAACGTTCAATGATTATAGAAAAAAAGCAGATATCAGACACCATCAACAGACTTGTATCTGAGGTAGGGTCATTTTCTCCTATTTGTATTTTTTTTTTGTGTTTTTACAG
This sequence comes from Wollemia nobilis, assembly GCA_028583015.1. Taxonomy (NCBI): domain Eukaryota; kingdom Viridiplantae; phylum Streptophyta; class Pinopsida; order Araucariales; family Araucariaceae; genus Wollemia; species Wollemia nobilis. The sequence goes on from JAQPPZ010001045.1 coordinate 4,766,467, forward strand.
AAGTAGAATGTAATAGATGGATTCTAATTAGGAAAACATAGCAAAAGGTAAAAAAGGAAAATCCTAGATGTTTTCTTAGTTTTCTACTAGTCACTGTTAGGAATAGTGGGCCTCTTATTGTAGTCCACCCTAGTCTCCAGCGGTCTAGTACATTGCTTGTTTAGAGTTTTTATGCATGAGGCTCAGTCAATGGCCATTTATGTCATAGATAGTTGCATTCTTCAAAAATCCATTTATCATAGTTGTGCATTCTTTTAAATTGAAACATTCTTTTGAAAAGCATGTAGTATCATTTGAGTGTTGTTTTATGTATTTTTATTTCATGCAAAGTAAAAGGAACCACACACACCACGGTACATTGTAAACACTAGTGAGTTGGAAGTCACATTCAACCACTAGTAGGGTTTCAATGGCGGTGGCAGTGATTTCCATTCGTTGACCCAACTCGCTTGTACCTTATGTTCTAGACCAATACCGAACCAAGAACCATTCATAGCCCAAAACATTTGCATGTACTTCTCTTTGAAGGGTATAACACTGACTGGATGAGATTGGGTGAAGGTCTGGTAGGATCTATGCTCCCTTCCCAGGTGTTGACCTCATAACCATATTTTGGGGGGATTACGTGACCTAGAGTTCATCGCCAGGTTGTCGAGATACGAGCATATAGGTGAAAGCCTTTTAAAAATTTGATAAAATCATCAACATATTGCAAAACACGACAAGAGTTACTTTACTTATACAACAAATTGAAAACACATCAAATAGCTTAGGTCTAATTTTAAAACTGTAAAAGGAGATAATCATCATTGTATTCTTTGCATGTTAATAAAAGTTAAATATAGACATATGATACATAATGGTGCAAACACAAAGAGGCCGATTCGAGCATAGACCTGAGATCAAATCCCAAGCTCCACCTAATACACAACATGATGTAGAACACCCTCAATCACAGAATCCTACTAGACGTCATTCAACGAGTATTTGAAGGGATAATTCCACATGAGGGGATTCTGTTGAGAATACTTTATTAGAAGTACTAAACATCCCTCTAGACATAGATCAGAGCATGGGACTTCCTAGCATGGGGGTTCCACACATGGTAGCATTTATTATGATCGCATTTCATGGGTATCCATGGGTTCTTCTAAAGAATATGTCATTGAGGAATCCATATTGGTATCCCTTCGACTTGTATCTAAGGGAGGCTGACGACCTCTACCATCTGAGTATAGACAGGCTTGAGATCCACCTATTCGACGGTAAGTATATGGGACCAATTAAAGCATAGGCCCATGTAGACTCCCTATAGGGGTGAACCTTCTAAGTTCACCATAGATATATCTAAAGTGGGAGCTAATGGTATGCCGCCTCATGAGCCATGGTGTAGAAAATAGTTAGACAGTCTAGATAGAATTTTAGGGCATCTAGGATATAAGCCTACACCTGCACCCTCTCGAATTGTGAGTGAGTGTAGCAGAAGCACCATTAGGACCACTCGAGAACCTGGTGAGTGCTCCAAGAGTTCTCATGATATACACACTCCTGTGTCTCATGCAGGCATAGAGTATAGGAGATAACCTGATATGAATACCATATTTACAGATAGATGGCAGATCAATCCATTAGAGGACATACCCATAAAGTCGTTCGAACAAAGTGCATACACCAGAGGCCTCATATGGCCGATCATGTTTATACTCATAAAATGGTGTCAGAGTAGAGACGACAGAATATCCAAGACCAATTGGAGAATTTTCACGCATATAAAGAGCTCATCGAAAATGAGAACTCTCAGAGGCAGAGGTTCATAAGATAAAAATTATATGAATAGTGCATGCATGAACAACGTATCCTCAATCAGGAGTGTGTAGAGTGAGAGGATTGATTGGCTAGCATAGGTTTACATTCTCGTAGTGAGACTAGGGAGTGTGATAGACGAGTGGCTTCACAGCCCAAGATATACCCTGAGTACATAGACACATGTACTTGTCGTGCAACTCAAAACATAGATTGGCATTTAGCGTCCAAACAACATGAGCATAGGTAGTATGAGGAAGAAGTGGGAGAGGAATTAGAATAAGAACATCCAAAAATCTTCCAATTCGAGGAGGAGGGCGAGCCTATTCTGCCACCTCTATAGAGGAAGAATCTACCTCTGAAGGTGCCTCCAAGGCAATCTTGAGAAGAGGATTTCATTTCATCACAAGCCTATAAGGCCTTAGAAGAGAAGGTCCAAGCCATAGAGAAGCAATGGAAGCAAGGAATGACTTATCAAAATCCTACCTTGAATAAAATTCATAATGAACCTCTATGTACGTCAGTGCCTATTCTTGCCTATCCTGAGCATTTCAAGATATCTAGACTAGAAAAGTTTCAAGAAGAGGAAGATGCATAGGAGCATGTAATAAGTTTCCTAGACATGTGTTTTCATATTGAGATCAACGATGCTTTGCTCCTGTGCATCTTCATTACCACCCTATTAGGCCCAGCTCGAGAGTGGTTCAACCAATTAAAGAGGCACAACATCACTAGTTTCAAACAACTAGCCGATGCATTTCTTGAAATCTTTTCCTTCAGTGTCAAGAAAAAGGTAAACTTATCCGACCTGGCTACTTTAATGTAGCATGATGATGAGCCAATGATGAATTATGGAAAATGATGGCAAAGCTACCATTCTCCATCCCATCCTCTGAATTAATACATATGTTCACAAAGAGTTGCGCCAAGCACATTTCATTATTGCTATAGTTGCAGTAATACCATATATTTGAAGAGGCTTTGGTGCAAGCCAAGGTTATAAAAGATATCAAGTTACAGGAGGGTAACTTGAAGCTCATAACTAAGAAGGAGTGACACAAGAAAAGCACTAAGAGATAACAGGTCAAGCCGATCCATGTTAATCAGGTGGTGTTGAACCTCCAGAAAGGGGATAAGGGGTAACAATAATGAAACTATCAAGCCCAACATCCTCCTACACAATATGAGCAGTGCAACCACAAATATAAGGGTAAAAATAAGGAACAATGCCCATATAAATAAGGAACACCGCCCACCTCACGTATTCACTCAGTTATCAAAGTTGTTGGATTTGATTTTTCATCAATTATATGATGCAAAGGCTATACACTTACCCGAAGTTAAGTTATTGGACCCTAATTAACCATACCCTAAGGGATACAAGTATGATATTGCATATTTCATCGATCGAAAGGCCACGACATAAAGGTATATTGGTATTTCAAACATCTTGTGCAAAATGTGATCGAAAGAGGTATGCTTATTGTCGACAACCCAAAAGCACCCGATAATCAATATGGGGATTTACAAAAATCCTCTACCAAATCATGAGGTACAAAAGAATAATGTTGTCCAAGTCAACCAAGTACGCATCGAACCACCAACCCAGGAGTTTGTTGGAATGGTCAACATTGTCATAAGGAACATGAGGTATGAATGACCAAATCAACCTCCAGTGACCATTAGAGTCCAAGTTGCACCTCCTACAAGGCCAGCCCAACATGTGCCAGGCCCACCAACTAGACCGGTGGTGACCATCAAAAGTAGGTTGGTCCAAAATCTACATACGACTCTAGCAAAGTTGTCAATTTATGAGTTGATCCAGTAGTATCCCAAGAATAGGGAGACACTTATGAACATCTTAAGGTCCATATAAGTGCAACCTCAGGATCTTGAAGCATTTACACACTTTGTGGGGCATGTGCAACAGTTTCAAGAACCGGTCATACAATTCCATGACCACGAAGTCAAGACAATTTCCACTGTTATAGCAGACTTGTCATTGCATATCATTGCATGTATGAATCACAAACTGTTCAAGCGGGGTTTTATTGACATAGGGTCGTCAATCAATATCATAACTACCAAGGCATTAACTCACTTGAAGTTGTCCAAGATGCATATCATAACTTCTACCTTCACGTTGAGAGCTTTCAATGATGCATTATGTTCAATGGTCGGTACTATAGTCTTACCTATCTAGGTAGGACTGAAGACCATCTTGATGATGTGTCACATAATCGAAGGTGCTATGTAATATAACATACTTATAAGGAGGCCTTGTATCAAAGAAATGTGTTTCATCTCTTCTATTCTACATCAATGTATCAAATACATTCATGAGGGACAGGTTCATGTGGTGCCTTCAGATGAAGAACCCTTTAAATATGTGAATCTAGAAGATTTATCAGGGGAATTCATGCTCCCCTCAACACACCTGGATGTGTAGCTAGCATCACCAATCAAAGAGCTAGGAGGAAAAATAAAAAATATGTGTGCTAAGTCTACAATATTCGCATCTCAATGATCGAAGTACATGACAACTGCTTCTACCAGACCTTCTACATATATGATGCATCAGGATGATAAGAAGTTGAAAGTAAATATGGGTGAAAGAGAGACAAAGCAAACGCCTAATCCAGTTATCATTGAAGCCCCTACTCCCATGGAAGTAGAGGAAATTCAAGGAGAAGTCAAAGAGGCACCTCAGCCTACTTCGCCTGCATCTTCAGCAGGATCATCTGCACTACAGGTGACCATCCATTTGGTTAATCCCTGATTAGGAGAATATACCATGCAAAATGTGATGTTCACACCAATTATCAAGACTGCATAAGACATGGGCCGACCGTGAGCCCATCATCTTCTCGTAGGTACGATGGAACCATTAGGGGTACCACCTAACCAAACCAACTTCATCTATGGAGGGCTAGATCAGTTTGCATCTCCCACACCTATGGAAGAGGATGATAATGAACCATTCACCATGAACGTTCATTATCTCTCTAACTTGGAATACACCATGCGATACTTCAAGCTTTATCATTGGTATGGTTATGGTCTCAAACTATTCAAGCAGGGGCATAGAAGGCCATATGAACTATAGTATCAGTTGCTTACTTATAGGTTTAGGTTAGGATACTATATTCGAGGTCAGGATGAACTTCTTGTGGTATCTTTAGACCACCTATACATTAGTCTTGGGGGTGAAGTTGACTTCATTTCTTATCACCCTAATCCTTTTGCATTTCATAGGGATAACCGACTAGTGACTTATATCATTATGGAGCCACCCAAGAGATATCATGCAAACATCTTTGTGGAGACCAACCCATAACCCATTCCAAGAGCCAAATTGGACAATCAAAGTCATGGAGTTACCGATGATATTGGTATACACATCTAGAATCTAGACACAACTATAGACATCAAATCAAAAGTTACTTCTAAGGACATTCATGCAGTATCCATCATCAAAAATTATGGACCAGACTACGATTTTGGAACAAATGATGTGTTATCCTCAAACAACGAGTAATCCAAGGATAAAACCGAGTTGTCCTACTTGGGCCCTACACTATTGCATCATATTTTACCTTTGAAATCAATAAATACGAGTGAAGAGCCCTTCGATAATGATGATGGCTATCAAGACATAACCTACATGGGGCCTCATGTGGAGCATTGCTCGATTCCATTAGGTAGAGGTGTGTATCTTTATTACAACAGTGATGATGAAGATGAAATAGATAGAGCCTATTTAGGACCTTCCTACTTGCATCATCGTAATGTGCCATATACTATTGAGGAGATGTACAAAGATATCAATCTCCATCCTCACCTTAGGGGAAGGCCACCGAATCTTAATGTGATTTATCACATGGTATTTCCTGATCTACCAACATACATGGAGCTCCTTGAGCCCAATGATCACATCTGATAGTCTGTTCATGGAACGGATCTAGATATCCCCATACCCTTAGAACCACATCTTAGGGATGGAAGTTTTGCTAATTTTGAGTCACATGCACGTGGTTTTGGAGACATGATCCATTCCATAAATATGATCTCCATTTATTTAGCCACTCCACCCCGCAATCCAGCCGAGGATTCCAAGCCATTGTATCTTAATGTAGATGCTATTGATTGGGATCATGTTGATTCATGTCTAGAGCCTAAATATTTCTCCCCTAATGAATAAATGTTGCAACCTTTCTATTTTGCACCAGGATGTGCACATGATGTCTATCATGCTGAGGATTCTTCCAATGAGGAACCTATAAACCCAACAGAGGACATCCACTTTATTCCTACGCCTCACCAACTTGATGATGGATCCCATATGTCAGTAGAGGAAACCTTTGAAGTGGATATTAGTAATGATTCCACTAATCCTAAGAAGGTTAAATTTGGAGAAATTTTGACTCTTGATGAGCGTGCCAACTTCATCCCTCTACTGAGAGAGACCTGATCTCTTTTCTTGAACTTATAAGGACATGTCGGGTCTAGATTCAAAATTGGTTACTCATAACCTTTCACTAGATCTATCAAAGAAGCCATTCAAGCAAAAACTCAGGAAGATGCATCCAATAGTAGCCTTAATTGTTAAGGATGAATTGCAAAAGTTGTTGTATGTAGAGCTTGTCATTTCCATCGACTATATAGAATGGGTATCAAACATGGTGCCTGTAGGAAAACCTAATGGAAGGATTTGTATCTATACGGATTTCAGAGACCTAAATAGGGTAATATCAAAGGATTAATTTTCATTGTCAAACATAAATGCTCTCGTAGACGTAACTACAAGTCATGAGATGCTCTCCTTAATAGAGGATTTTTCTAGTTACAATCAAATTTGGATTAAGCCTGAAGACCAACATAAAACCATGTTCAAAACACCATGGGGGACATTCTGTTACAAGGTTATACCATTCGGCCTAGAGAATGCTGGTGCTACATATCAATGGGCTATGACATATATCTTTCATGACAACATGCATAAGATATTAGAAGATTATATCGATGACTTATTGGCAAATTCATTGATGTATTCAGAGCATGCTAAGGTCTTGAGGAAGGTCTTTGATTGCCTGATAGAGCATAATGTCAGGTTGAATCCTAAGAAGTGCATATTCGACGTAACTTTAGGAAAGCTCTTAGGATTCATCGTTTCAAATAAGGCATCAAAGTTGACCTATCAAAGGTCAAGGCTATTTTAGAAATGTGTCCCCATATGAATATCAGGGAATTAATAATCCTACAGGGAAAAGTAGTGTCCATAAAGTGATTTATCGCATAGTTATCGGATAAATGTCGACCCATGAATTGACTGCTACACAAGGGGTCCCATTCAATTGGGATGAGGACTGTCAAGCAACCTTTATTAAGATTAAGAAATACCTGGTGATGTTGCCAGTACTAGCTCCACTAAGGCCATATGTATCATTCTTGTTGTATCTATCAATGATCGACTTTGCATTGGAAACTATGTTAGCCCAAAATAATGTGCAATATAAATAACAAGCCATATATTATATTATCCAAACCTTTGTGAGTTACGAGCTAGGATATGCATATGTTGAAAAGTTATGTTTAGCAGTAGTGTTTGCTACCAAGAAATTGTGATACTATATGTTGAGTCATATGATGTCATATCTAAACAAAATCCTTTGTAGTATATGATGAGCAAGACATATCATAATACATGTACTATGAAGTGGATCATGCTATTGATAAAATTTGATTTGGAATTCATAAGCCAAAATTCCATCAAGGGACAAGTCATAGCTGATCAACTAGTTGAGATGCCTCTCAAAAATAGTAGGCCCCTCACCATAGAGCTTCTTGATGATGTAGTCTTTGCCTTATCAAAAGCACCCAAACCCAAAGAACAGGATAACAAAGCTGATATGACCTTGTTCTTCAACGGTTCAAAGAGTGAGCAAGGGGGTGGTGCATAAATAGTGTTGTTCACACCACAAGGAGCTCCAATGCCCTTGTCATTCAAGTTGGACTTTCCTTGCACTAACAATAATATTGAATACGAAGCCTTAATTTTGGGTCTCCAAACAACTGTTGCCATAAAGATGAAAAGGCTAAATATCTTTGACGATTCTCTTCTCATTTTTAACAAAGTTAAGGGATTATTTCAATATCGATGTCTGATATTAAAATCGATGTCTGATATTAAAATCTTACAAGGATCTTTTTGATATTTATCTATCTCAAGTGGAATGGTATGACATCGAGTTAATCCCTCATTCGTCCAATATATTTGTAGATACAATGGCATCTTTGGGATCTCTAATCCCTCAAAATCTATTTGCCGATTTTACTACCATCCATGTAAAAACAATGTCACACTTTGTTGTGCAGCATGAAGCATTGGATAACAAAGATTCAATCAACATGATTCATGTAGAACCAAACCATGAATGGTTCTACCGAGCCAGAGACTTTCTCAAGAGAGCATCCTAGGGGTATTTGATCTCATAGGATCCAACGAGGAGTGGTACCACCATTCACCAAAAGGTTGTTTCCCAATCTATATTTGCAAATGTAGAACCGTAGGGGGAACATGTTGTCTTGTCAGTTGAAGCCAAATCTTATCATAAATGGACATCATAGATACATGACTTCCTTAGACTTGGTGTAATCCTTTAGGGATTATTGCATGCTGTGAAGCACATATTTAAACAGAAGGTGACAAAGTATGTCTTGTTAGCAGATATCCTATACCATAGAAGCTACGATGGAGTTTTCCTTTGTTGTCTTGAGCCCAAAGAGTCATTTTGAGCAATTTTACAAGCTCATGATGGTACGTGTGATGGCCATTTCAGCAACATGGCTATCGTCAAGCGCATCCTTTGTATGGGTTATTATTGGCCCACTATGGATAAGGATTGCAATGTGTATGTTAGGAAATGCATTAAATGCAAGTATCATGCTAATATTATGCACCTGCCATCACAAGCCTTACAACCCATTCAAGAGGCTTGGCCATTTGCTCAATGGATATTTGATCTCATTGGTAAGATCTCTCCTTCGTCATCAGGCCAACATACTTTTATTATTATGGCTACTGAGTATTTTACTAAATAGGTGGAATCCATTCCCTTAACAATGACAACTGGAGCACGTATGGTTGAGTTTATACTCACCAATATCATAATTCATTTTCGGATACCATCCAAAATGATTTTGGATAATGGAATGTCATTTAAGAACAAAATTATGAGAGCTTTGACATCTAAGTATAGAATCAAACACAATTTTGTGACTCTATATTATATGTAGGTAAATAGGCAAGTTAAAGCTTCAAATAAGACAGTGGTATCCATCTTGAAAAATATGGTATAAGAGCACCACAAATATTACCACATCCATCTACCCCTTGAATTATGGGCTTATAGGACTAGTATTTGGACACCCATTGGGATAACTCGGTTTCATTAGTATATAGAATTGAGGCCATTATGCCCTTAGAGTTGGAGATTCCAATGTTGCACGTCGTATTGAAAGAGTTTATCGATGATGACATTGCACGACAATCTCACCTAGACCAACTGATGCTACTTGATGAACGTCATGTGAATGTCCTTGAGCACCTCTACATTTATCAAGAATGCTTAAAATGAGCTTACAATAACAAAGTCCATCTCAAAACTATGAGATAAATTTATAGCTAATTGGCTAGGTCCTTATATGATCTCAAAAAATATTGGATCTGGGACATATCACTTGACATTGCTCAAAGGAGTTGAAGATCCTGAACCACTCAATATCCTTCATCTTAAATTGTTTTATACCTAAACCATAAAAAGGCTTCAAAGGCATATGTAATCCCTTTGGTCATTCTAAAAAGGCTCCAAAGGCATCTGTAATCCCTTTGGTCATTTTAAAAAGGCTCCAAAGGCATCTATAAGCCCTTTAGTCAATTCTAAAAAGTCTCCAAAGGCATTTGTAAGCTCTTTGGTCATTCTAAAAAGGCTACAAAGGCATATGTAAGCCCTTTTGGTCATTCAAAAAAGGCTCCAAAGGCATATATAAGCCCTTTGGTCAACTCCAAAAATGCCCCAAAGGCATATGTAATCCCTTTGGTCAAAGCACAAAAGGGTCCAATGGTTTTTAAAATACCTTGGTCAAAATGTAAAATCCATAAAAAAATTGGAAAAATATCAAAATCCAAAAACCATAAAAATGCGCTCAAAGGGATATATCACTTGACATCGCTCGAATGATTTGAAGAGCCCGAACCTCTCAATATCCTTCATATTAAAGTGTTTTATGCCTAAACCATAAAAAGGCTCCAAAGACATTTGTAAGCCCTTTGGTCATTCTAAAAAGGCTCCAAAGGCATCTGTAATCCCTTTGGTCATTCTAAAAAGGATCCAAAGACATTTTTAAGCCTTTTGGTAATTCTAAAAAGGTTCCAAAGGCATATTTAATCCCTTTGGTCATTCATAAAAGCCTCCAAAGGCATCTGTAAGCCCTTTGGTCATTCAAAAAAGTCTCCAAAGGCATCTATAAGCCCTTTGGTCAACTCCAAAAATGCCCCAAAGGCATCTGTAACCCCTTTGGTCAAAGCACAAAAGGCTCCAATGGTTTTTAAGAAATCCCTTGGTCAAAATGTAAAATCCATAAAAAAATTGGAAAAATATCAAAATCCAAAAACATTGCATTTCATTTTGCATCATTGCATTTCATTTTGCATCATTACATTCCATTTGCATCATGCATTTCATTTTCCACATGTATTTCATCTTTGCATTGCATTAGGCATATCCATCCGTCACACTTGCATTAGGATGATTTGCATTTACAATCTGAGAAACGACATCCTGTTTGTGTTTCAATCATGCATCATTGCATTTTCATCATTCGTCACCCTTGTGAGTAATTATGTTTTTCAACACAACCCCGAAGGTTGCTATAAATAATATACTAGGATTTTTCGGTCATTCAACCATACCTAGAGGTCTTCTCAGGAGTTGATAGAAATCTTGCTTTACTTTTGTAGATGAGGTCTAGTGTGCATAGCCCTTAGCATATCAAAATTCTATCACTAATCAATAAATTAAACAATCCTAATAAGGACTAGGGGAAGATGAAAGCTACGATGTAGGACCAGGTATCCTGAGGTGAAAATTTTGTTCTTTCTTATCCCCTTGTGCATACGATCTAGGAAATTTTGGCAATTGGCAAAAGGACAAGTTTATTCCCTACCTAGAATCCCTTGCTTACATCAAAATGAGCAATATCCCAGAGTGATATCCTAGATAAATCCTTCAGATTGATACCCTAATATTGATATCCTAGATCGATATCCTAGAAATAGTTCCCCAAAGAAAAATCCCCAAAGGAAGTTTTTGAATCAAATTACAAAATGTAAATCCCAAAAATTCAAGTCAAATTAAGATCATTTTTTCAAAGAAAAAATCAAATCAATATCAAGTCCCTTGCTCAAGAAAAATAAATAAAAAAAAGAGAAAAAAAGAGAGAGTATATACAAAATAAACAATTATTTTTATCACTATATATGAGTAAGTATCCCAATAAATTGAAGAATAGAAGGGAGTGAACTTGAATCCCTGGAATTGTCAACACTACTACACCTTACGCATGACGATATGTCTGATACAATAGCATATTGCTTTTGTTCAAACCAATATTTGAATGTGGAAGAGCTAGCTTCAGGTGTCCTGTATCACTTAGTAGCCTAATCCAACTGAAATCTAAACCTAGGATTGGATAGACATTTGAGGATCCTCAATATTAGCAATAGGCTGAAAGAATCTCGCCTCACATCGGGGTATGCTTATGCCTTATCTAAATATACTCATTTGCACACACATGGATAATGAATAGTTATGGTCTATCCTAGTGAAATTCTTATATTTTAGAAGTCTAATATGGTTAGTATACAACTTTTGATAAGTCAACTAGGGTGTTTGACTCTCATGGAAAACCTCAAAAATTCCCAAATAGCAACAACCAATTTTCAATGCAATCATTAAAACATCAATTTCTTTTATGAGGGTTTGTTTATTAGAACTATTTGTAATATATGTTAGATATCATATGGATGTCAGAAATGATGTTTAGACGGCCATTGACTATGTCAGTCATATTATTTTAATTTACAAAAGCCCATGAATAGAAACCATATATAATTGCATCTCACATATGGGTGAACTATCTTCCACAAGAAGATAAAGAAAATACAATCCATGATTGTTATACATCCGGTGGTGTCATTCATTGGATTGTTAAAAATCATATTGCATACATTATATTTTAATGACTAAAACATACATGTTCATTTACATAGCATTCATCATAGAAAAATTATGCAATACATACATGGCATAAATTATGTCATAGCAGCATAAATTAAATGCATACAAGTGAAGCAAATTATACATGCATTTAACATCAAATATGGCATTCATATACATTCATCATAAGTAGTCCATCTACACATGTATATCATCACATCTAAATCATACATCCATCATATAGCTAGTGCATGTCATCCATACATCACATCATATAACATTAAATCAACATAACATATAAGCATTACATCCATGTGCATCTCATAAAACATAAACAATAAAATACATAAAATCTACACATAATGAGTCTCAAATATCATATATATATATATATATATATATATATATATATATATATATATATATATATATATATATATATATATATATATATATATATATATATATACGTGTGTGTGTGTACCAAAAATAATAATAATGTGCAGTACATCGACATGGTCAAAAATACCCGCAGGCTACATATGTGTAGGTCCTCAACCTTACACTAAAAAATGGTACAATGACATCTCTGAGATCTATACTAGCCAGGGTCTGCACCCCCAATATGTGAGGCACAACCGTTGCCTCCACCCTCCTTGTGAATCCTCCATGAGCTGGCACCAGAAGTCCTCTCAGACCTATGAGTCCTGCAATTGGAGCTAGTTAATGACTGACCTATCTCCCGAGTGTGAGTCCTCTGAGATCCTGAAGCCATGGGCATATCTATAATATCACCCCTGAGTAGTCCAATATGCCCTATCATAGTGGTAATATAGGCAGATTTGAGTGAGGCCTCCTCAATGTACTGCTCAACTAGAGCCTAAAGTCTCCTAATATCTACCCCTTGATCCAAGCCTGCTACTCCTTGCATTGTTGACACTATTGGTACTATTAGAATAGCTATGGGTGCTAGACTAACCTATGAAGAGGAGGGACCTGATACCCCATCCTAGTAGGTGGCGAGTAGTACTATCGAAGAATCTAGCTACAACTACAATAAAGTGTGTTTCCATGTGAGCTTATCTATCTCTGCATCAGTTGTAGTGATCTAGGCCTGTAGAGTAGTCTTCTTCTTCTTATAGTCTCACCACTGGTCCCACCCTGATGTCAGTCTAGATTGGATATCCTTCATATTTGCCTACAAAGTAGTAATGGTGGTATCTCGCTATAGTATTTGTGTCTATATTGGTCCGTGTATCCCAGCTGTGGGCCAATGCATTCATGTAGGCCTGGTCGGCCCTAATGGTGGGGAGGCACAGTATGTAGCCAAATTCCATGGTATCGAATCAAGCCTGATCAGTTGGATCAAGGGCAACACGCAGGTTGCAAAGAATATCAAACTCCCTTGCCCTCACATTCAAGGTCTAACATAAAGCAAAATGAGGTCAAAATTAATCAAAATCAATAAAAAATGAGCAAAAACATTTAAAAACAATCTCAAAATGAAAAATAAAGTCAAAAAATGTCAAAAGCATAAACAAACATGAAAAAAATATTTCTAAAATAAAAAAAATCAATTAATTCTATCAAAAAGATTGAAAAATTAAAATTTTTGCCTAAAGTGGTCGAACCGCGGTTCATACCCACGGTCGGGATGGCAGTCAAAATTTTGATCATTAGATTTTAAATCCCATCATGGCTGATAGTCGTGACCCCCAATTTACCAATTGGGGACTGCGTCTGCCAGTCACGGCTAGCAAGGATGACCTTTTCAAGGTCATTCCTTATCTCGAGACACCCTAAAAATTAAATCCCTCCCCCCTAAGCTAAACCTAACTAAGGTGAGGTTCATTATCGATAGTTTAATTAGGTTAATTTATCTCATTAATTAATGTGGTTAATTTTTAACCGGTAAAATAACAAAGGTCAAGAGTTTACGTGTTATCTTTGTAGCACCGGCTCCTCCAGGTTGATCTGCCATCGATGTGGATGAGGGTAAGGTGAAAATGCGATAACGTTCCATATTAGTTTTTTCCTCTTCCCTCTTAGAGCTTTCAAATTTCAAAATTTGTTAGGTGACAATGACATCGAAAGTGATAGGAAAAATTTTAAATATTTTCTATTTTCTTCCTGACTGTGGCTAACAATTGCAGGCGTAGAATTAGGGTTTACCAACCGCTGTTGTCACCTACAGCTAAGAAATTTAAAATTTTTAACTATCGTTGTCAAACGTGATTAGAAATATATAATAAATTCTCTTAAATCCCATCGTGTGGAGTTCCAAAATGGTAAATTCTAAGTACCAACCAAATCAAAAAATGTAAAAAAATTTAAAAATTAACAAAATAACAAAAAAATCAGATAAAATTAAAATCCAAATGCACCTTGTATCCAGTTATTTACCCTATACACTTAGCGGTTGTAGCGACTTGCGCTCCATGCAATTCGACAATATGAGTAAATTACCATAAGGGCATTTGGGATAAATTCATCATCATGGAATTGATATGCTTTTGTTCAATCCCTAAGAAGGCCCAGACAGCCAGACTGCTCCACAAAAACAAAGTGTTCATATCAATTCTTCTATGATCCTCTCAGTAGATCATCTATAATATGATTCAACACATGCCTAATTGGAATTGCTTTCATTTTGATTCCCTAAGAAGGCCTTCGTGGCTAGACCGATCCATGGGATAGAATCGATAATTACTATTAACAATTGCAATCATAGTTGATTAAGTCGTGTCAATATTCAAATGCTAAACCTTAATTTATTCAAATATTTCATAGTGGTCAAGTGACCTCGTCGCTTCATTTAATTGTCATTACCCTCATCGACTCGTCGCTTGAGGGGGTATTCATAATATCTAATTATAATCAAAGTCAATAGAAGATCCCTTGATAGTAGATCCCTTGATCTTGTCAAAATTACGTTCATCTTACGAATTATTACCAAAGACTATTATAAGCTTACCCTTTTTCTGGGGTAAAAATAAAATATGACAATTAGTTTGTAGCTCTCTTCCTTTTGGTTATATAGGCCTAACTCCTATTGTAGCACCAAAGCTACCCGAATGTCTGATGATGAGTGCAGACTCTTTCAAATTTAAGCATTTCATCCATTTGGAAGCAATGATTATATGATGCACATCCTCTTTGCAGGACTCGGGCATCTAATTTTGATCAGACTAATGATCATCATGCAACCTACAACATCATTTTAGGAGGTCTATTTTTGCTCAGTGTTTTTCGATCTCATAACGCATCTCAAAAGGGGTATCTGGAGACACCTAAAACATGTCATGCTAAGGCAACTACTCATATGGGACATGCTAAAAGACCATATGGAAGACCTTGGATAGATTCCAAGGTATAGTAGTGGTTTTTACAACTCAATTTGGGCACCTTTGCCTAGTCAGTGCTAGATGTTGTTAACACCCACGGTTAGCTAAACTGACTGCGCCTGTCAGCCATAGTTAGTACTCAAAATTAGTTGGCCTTCATTCGACCTAAAGCGGTTGCAATTAGGCCTTAACAGTGCTCTATTATAATCTGTTAGAGGACATAGAGGTGACCCTTGAACATCAATTTGACGAAGAGATTTAGAGATTCAACCCCTGAATTGGAGTATAAATTCACTTCAAGCTCTGTTGCATCTAACAGTGCTCACCGCGCTTCAGAGCCATGATTAGGGTAGTATCACTGATTTACTTGTTCTTTAGCGGTAGGGGTTGCTTATTATTACTAGATTAGTTATATCTCATTTTAATTAGCTTTATTAAGGACTTTGACCAGTGTAATTAGGGTTTTTAGTCATTTCCTTTCATTATTGCAATTATGCTACTAATTAATCTTTTCATGCTTCCATGCTTTCAATTTCGTAATTAGACCATTATATAGACGTATATGCTTTTCCTTTACATGTTCTCTAGTGCCATTTCATGTTTAGCATAGCTTTAATATGTTTCTTGCACTTTCTTGATTTCATGTTAATTACATCATCCTTTATGCAAAATTCTCTTAAATGCCTCATCAAGAGAGGCTTCCTTTGCATCTAATGTTTCTTGTTGTTTATTGCATGCAGGATCAACAGGGTTTTGGGATGCAAGGCAACAAATGCCTCTAATCGTGGATAAGAAGTTCATTGACACCTTGGAGCAGTTCGTGTCTTTGTGGAAGACATTTGGATTACACCTACCCTATAAGGAAATTTATCATGTTGTAATTTTTGTATCAAAAGGGTATCCCTAAGAGGGATGGATAAATAATTTGGATTGATTCGAAATATAAATAAGAGAAGCATTTCTTTTACTTTTGTGTCATTTCTTGTCAATTCATATGTGCATACCCAACTATACATAACGTTCAATGATTATAGCATTAGGTGTTAGTCTTTTGCATGGTCCAGGAGCGAACAACACAAAGAATTATATAATTCTACTCTTGTGAAAGGTACATTTTTAAAATAAGTATTATATAATTCTTGACTCTTTTATTTTTGAATGTATATTTTTCATTATTTTGGCAGTTTTTATTTGGTTTTTCTGTGGATTTTTTCTGACACTCTTGTGTACTCCTAACTACGGTGGTTAGTGTGTTGGTTTACGAGATGTGTTAATCTCACCCACAATTTTTTATATGATTAGATATTATTTTATTAATATAATGACTTTTTCATTCAAAAAGAATAAATATTTCATTAGCACAAATAAATTTTAAATTTTAATCCAATTACAAGTTATTAACTAAAGGAGTTAATAACATAATGTATATTAAAAATTAGTTATCGTAGTTGTAAAATTAAAGTTAAAAAATATTAATTACAAAAAAAATTAAAGGGTTTTAAATTCATAATCCTTTAAACATTTTATTCTTAACAAAATTGAGTGAGGGTGTCTAAATTTCAAAGTAGAAGGTGAGAGATAGAAACCTATTTAGTTTTTTTCCAACCTTCAAAGTTAATTTCTAATAAATTTTATTGAAGGGCATAAGCTCAACATGTTAAATTCCTCAACTTTTAAGGAGACCCTAGTTCCAATCTTCGGATCTATACATAATTGCCAAATTGTTTTAATATCATTATGTGACCACTCTTAGAGGTCATTTATCTAATTAAAAAATAATAATTTTTCAAAAAAATAGAACAATTATGCTACTTAGGACAATAACAATCTATTTATAAAATAAATATTTAAACCCAATCTAACAAATTTATCAAACTTATATAATTTTTTCTTAGTGTGTGAGAGTTAGACCTAAATACTTAGGTTTTCCATTTTTTACTAAAAACTTATACTTTTTAATTAGAAGAATAGTGGCTAAAATTGAAATATGTAAGTATTTGACATATATTTAAAATAAAATTTTCTTAACATTTCTAAGATTATCAAAAAAGTATATTATTTTTCTCTAGGATTATCTTGAATTATGTAAATATGTGAGAATTAAACCTAGAAATTTAGGTTTTCAATGTACTTGGATAAAAAATTGTTAATTTTAACTAGTAGAATAATGACCAAAATTTAAATATGTAAGTTATGGTTTAATATATTCTTTAAAACTTAGTGAACTTTCATTAATAAATTGACTTAGAAAAGAAACAAAACTTATTATTTACTAAAACTTTTATAAACATTTTTTCAATAAGCTATGTGTGGCTTCTATTAGGGACCACTCTCATTACAAAAATAAAACATTACATTTTTATCAAGTTAATTAAACCATAACTAACTTACTTTTCTATCAAAGATATTCTTTATTTGTCTATCTATCAAACATATTCTTCACCTTCCTCAAACTACTAAGTTTCCACATTCAATTCCTTTATATCATTTTTATTAAGAGATAAAATCTCATTCATATAGATGTATGTGGAAATTTAAAAATTTTCAAGATGAAATTCAACACCATGAATAGTTAAAATAGTGATGCCTAGTTTCCATATCTATAAATATTTTATCTATAACAACCTAACAATTTCTTAATGCCTCTTTTATGGGTTCTTATTCATGCCCCTAATATTCCAAGATATTATTCTCATTGTTATTATTATTTTTTTTTGTGGACTTAGCTCCACTTCTTATTAACACTTGCAATATTTGCTTTTATTTTACCAAATCAATATCTCTTTGTGTTTATTTTTCTTTGATTTTGCTTCTTGGATCTTCCTCTCTTTTTTATTCCTACCAATACTTTCATCTTCATCAATCTCTTCAATATTCTCATTTATTCAAAGTAAGACTTAACATCTTTAGGTTTGTCTTTCTTTGAAGGCTCTGAAGTGCAAGGAATAACCTCAAAAGCATATTCTTTTTTATGTTGCCCTAGAAACCCTAAAGTGCAAGGATGCTCTTCCATAGCAATTACCTTCTTATTTTATCCTAAAAATACTAATTTGTTATGGATTTCCTCCATCCTCATTTTCTTATTATGCTACTATTGAAACCCTAAAGTGAAAGGGATAACCTCTACACCACTTTCATTTTTGTTACCTAGAGAGGATTCTATACTACCTGAGGAAAATGAAGATGATTTACTTGGAATAAAGTTGACCTCTTCTGTCGCCTTTGTTTTAGGATTTTCCTCTACATCTTAATTTACACCTTTAATTCCTTTTGAACTTGAACTTACATATTGTGCTTTCTCATCCCTTATATCCTTTTTTGTTTCTTTTAATGGTTGATCCAAGTGAGCTATGATGGCCTCTACCAAATGATGTTGTATATAGGTCTTCTTTACCTCTTCTTTTGGAGTGGAATATCCTTGATCTGATCCAAGCTTCTATTGCTATATGAATTCCTTGCTTCATCTTGAAGTTTATATAATGATAAAAAAATTCTCTCTTTCTTCATAGTTTTCACTTTGAAAAATATTTCCATGTGTCCAATATCATAACAATTGTGGAATAGAAAATCAATATTTTCATAATCCACTTATTGATCACATTCTCTAGATTTAGATTTAATCATAATGGATTGTGGTAAATATTTTGGATTGTGGTAAAGATTTTTGAAATATCCATAGCAACACATATTTGGGTATATATAGCATGCTTTTGCTCCTTAATAGTTAGTCCTTGATTAATTCCTCTAGGGTATTTCTAATATTCTTAAAAATATCCTTAGAAATAAGCTGATATGGTGATCTTTAGGAAGAGGATCCAGATATCATCCTGGTGTAGAAAAGGGTTCAAATATTAGCCTGGTGCATAATAGGGTTTGACCTAGTGCATAATAGGTTCCAATCTACGATAAAATGGGTCCGATCTAGTGCAGAACAGGGTCCTATCTTGTTTGGTGCTAAACAAGATCTGGTTTGGTGTAGAACAAGGTTCGATCTTGTCTAGTACTAAATAGGATTCGGTCTTGTGTAGAAATAGGTCTAGTATGGTACATAAATGGGTTTGGTTTGCTGTAGAACTGGGTTGGAATATCCACCTAGTGTAAAATAGGGTCTAAAAATAAAAAAGTATCGTTGGGATGTTAATTATATATAGTGGTATACTTGGAAAATTGGGTGGGATAATTTAGAAATTTTATTTTTTTTGGCGAAAAGGGTCCTCTATTTAGGCGGGATTGCTGGAAAATTTAAAAAAAAAAATCCGTAATACTATTATCAATGTATGGTGAACCAACACCTAAAAAAAATTCCAAAAAATTTGGGTGAAAGGGTCGACGTCCTGGTCCCCCAAAATAGCAAATTTCAATTATCGAAAATGAAAATATTAACCCAATTGGTGAATATTCGCCACTATGCATGACCCTGCATCAAATACATTAACAAAGTAAATTCAATGAATATTTATGTATCTTGGATTTTTATTTTAGTTGCTAACATTAGTGTAATAATAGAAAATATAAATCAAAAGACCTTTTCTATAGCTTTTGTAAACTGGTTATAGTAACTTTTATGGTTTAGTGAAAGACTTCCAAACCTATCATGTAGTTCTTCTATTTTTCTTCTTTTGTTGGTGGAGAAAGGTTTTCTCCACTTAATTTTTGAAACTATACATGTAACTTTTGACTTTGAATAATTAATGAAATATCATCTCTTCTTTCCAAAAAAAATCTTTGCTAAACAATTATAAATATAAGATATATAAGTCATATCATTGCCAACTATTTTGGTGTCTCACTCATACTAAGTTTATCTCAAATACCCAATTCTATTAAAAAAAGAACAAGGTTACTAGTTTTATTCCTTAATCATAAGAGAGGAGAGTTTTTTGTCCTATTTCTTGAAGGTTTTAGTTATAAGATGGGGAATTTATGGGTTTGGATCAATGAATATTATTTGTCATAAAACCATGTTAAGGTTGTGCAAAAAACGAAAATAGTACCTATAAATTTTGAAATGATGGCAATAATTTTATATCCATAGTGAACATATAATAAATGGACAAATATTCACTTAACTATTTTTTTTAAATAATAATAGCTTTCAATCAATCTCAAAAGGTTTTCCACACCATGTCCATTAATACGTAAGTTTTTCATACTTAGCATCATGAATTATAAAGGTGAAGCACTTACATGATACTTAGATGAATGCCCATCATTTGTTTAATGTATTGTAAAATAATGAAAACAATTTATAATCATACATTTTAATACAAAGGAATAACTATTCAATTAATTTGGAGATAACAATCTCTCCAAATATACCTAGTGAAATAGCTCTTGCAATCAAGAATGTGATGCAATAAAATTCTAGTCTTTATGGTGTTAGTTGAACTATGATTGTATACTTAGCCTTGGAAATACTATGAGATACGTGCACTATCTATGTTCGCTAACTTTTATTTAGTCATTCTAGCTCCCTTACACATGTCATTGGTCTTAAGGGATGATCTAACCACTTCCTTATCCTTTTCAATATGTAAGGTAGTGTGCAAGGTACCCCTTTTTGAACCCTTAAAAATGAAGGAAATGGTCCCTATAATGACAAATAGAATAATGAAAAACTAGTTAGTAAACTTGTAAAACCATCCAAATATAATCCTCCTACTCTAAAATTCATTCACCCTCTACATAGAACTTCAATTAAATTTGACTAATGTCTACTTGAGTTTGCCCTCCCCATTATGCCAAACTTGTAAATTAGTGGTGAAACATCGTGGGTAGCATTCTTTATATCTTAGAAACTTTTGATAATATTAGGTTTAGTATAACTATAAATACATCTAAATCTAAAGCTTATACTCATGAGGCTTTTAGTATTTCATATTTATAAACCCCTAAATCTTAAAATAAACCTATCCCTTCTCAAAAATACCATAAAGATATAATATGTTAATATGATAAGGGTCAAGAACACAAGAGGAGACATCTTAAAGCCAATAACCAAACAATAATTTGTTGTCGCAATTACGAACAAAAGAGGTAAACCATTCACATTCTCTCTTCCTATTGAGGTTGATCATTTTTATCAAGATTTTTCTAGAAAATATATTGTAATTTTCTTTTTAAAAGAAATTCCCATAAAGTTATACTTATTGCGGTGGATTAAAGGATTTAGGAAGATGGTGGATTATCAAATTTATTTAGGAAATAGCTAGAGGATGTATTTATATTACTTTATTCAACCTTGACCATGTTGAGGCCATTTTTTATAAGGATACTTGGTTCATTTAAGTCCATCTTACTTGCATAGTTAGATTATTGATTTTTGCCTTGAGAGTTAGTTCTAGTCGTTATATCATATTTGGAAAAGTCTTCATTTTTCAATTTGTCTATAAGGTCTTCTTTGTTGTTAATTATTAAATTATCATGGTTTTTTGGTGTCATGTTGATTGGGAGAAAATCTCTAGCTTAAAAAATCATCCCAAGGTGTGTGTGAAAATGGACATATCCAAACCTCTTCCCTTGTCAATGGATTTTTATGTAATGCATGTTTCTACTATCAATATTTTGACCATCTGATATGATATTGGTCAAAAGACCTTGAAAAAATAAACAAATAGAAGCAACAAGTGCTATAATTGCTTTCCTCAAAATTGTTATTGTAAATAATCATTGCCCACATATGAAATTCAATATTAGCATTATAAAACCTATTTACAAAACGTTTTGATGATAATAAAGATAATATTTATATAGATTATGATAGTAAAAATTATCCCTTAGATACTAAAAATGGTCTAGGGGTATAAACTAGTTAGGAAAAGGATTGTTCTCCTTGACTAAGTAGAGCATTCGACTATGTAAAGTAAGAGATTTGTAAAGGAACTAGCCCAAAAATTTCCTTCCCCTGTGTTCATTCACCCTTTCCACTATATCCTCTCATCAACCCACTCATTTCTCCAATATCACTCACAATGCCAAAAATATTCCACACTCTTTTATCCCTAGAATTACCTTATTCAAAGGTTCTAGTATAAATAACTAGTTCCATGATTATTTAATCTGGTCAAGTTGTCCATTCAAATTGGTTATCAATGAAATTTAACTACATGATCTAGAATGTGGGAGGGTTAACTCCACCCATGCATAGATTTTATGTGTCAATGTTTCTAATTTAAAATATAACTTTTGTGTTCTTTTAACATAAAGTTAAGACTGATGGGGTTTTATAAGAGAATTGAATTTTTCATTTGCATTCTCAAGGAATATTTTTTTACCAAGCATGACGTTGGGAAGGGTGGTGTCTTCCTTGCATTACCCCCTCTTGTTTCTCAAGTAGTTGTTTTAGGTCATGATCCCTGAATAGAAGTGTTAAGGTGTTGGAATATATTACATTATTTGGTATATGCAAATGTACCATCATGGTTACATGTTTAGATTAGAATTTTATCTTAGATTAGTGTTTGAGTATTTACTTAATGTAATGTAATAAATGGACAAGTATTATTATAATATTTAATGATGTAAATGTGTATGTTATTCAAGTGTACATGAGTCTAGAATAGGAATATAGTGAGTCACAGGAATATGGAAGACCAAGAATCATACTCCATTATATATTGTCCTTTGGAGTAGTTGAGGAGTTGAGTGATTGAGTAGTAGAGTAGTATAATTGAGTGAATGAGGAAGTTAGTCACAATGTAGAGCATGAAGAATAGATCACTTGAGATCTCCATATTTTGTATGAAGTTTCATATTTTCATGAGCTTTCATTAATGTCTATTTTATGATTTATTTTATAATTTTCTCATGCTATTTACTTGTATATTAGATTACCATTATTATAAATATAATATTGTATATTTATTCTAGTAATTGTGGTTACATTTTCTTTAATATAGAGCATCAAAAGCTAACAATGGTATCAGAGCACTAGATTGATTGATAGGAGATTGAGAGATCCACAAGAGAGATTGAGAGGATATAGGAAATATAATTTTCAGAATTTCTAGAATTACTATTTTACTAGAGTCTTTCCACAAAGTTGCAAAAAAACTTGTGAATATTAGGACTCAACATTGATTCTACTAGATTGACAAATCAACTAGTGAAGTTCATTTTATTTAGATTCAAATAAATTACTATTATCATTTTCTAATACTTTGTTGCAAAAAAAGGAGATTCAAATAAAGTTGAGAAACTTCCTACAAGAGCTAGGAAGAATATATTCTTTGGAATCAATCTAGTAATTGAAGCAACAAGTTGAAGATTGAAGATTTGGAGGCCTAAGAAGAAGTTACCATTACATATTGAAGCTTAAGGAGACTCAAGAAAGAGATATTCATTGAATATTTAAGACTTCACTTTGAATATTGAAGAGAAGACCCAAAGGAGGTCTCATTGAAGAAATTTTAGTTTTGGAAGAATGAAGATAGAGAAGGACTAGCAAAGGTCTTATTAAAAATTTTAGAAGTAGAAAAATTAGGAGATCCAAGAAAGAGATCTCATTGCAAAACTTCTATAGTTGAAATATTGAAGAGATCAAGGAAATATCTCATTGAATTTTTGAGAAGAAGACTTAAGAAGCTATAGAATTTGAAGGTCAAGAGAAGAACTCAAGAAAACTTAGAAGGAGAAAGAAGAAGAAGGCTAAAAAATCCCTATTGAAGGAATTTAAAGAAGTGTCCATTGGAGAATATTTCAAGATAGCTCAATATAGGATATTACAAGCAAGGAGAAGTTCCTGATAAATAAGCATTTGGGATTACTATCGCCATCCAACAACAAGCCCAAAATAAATAAATATTTGGTAAGAATTTTGCCAAATTTTGGAAAGGATTTCCAAAGACCTCAAGACATTATATTCTTGAGAAGAAGGCCAAGACTAAAGTCAAAATTTGACAAGGAGGTTGAAGGAGAAATGATCTAGAAGATACCACCAGATTTGAGAGTTTTAAGGTCGGCCTCAAAGAGTTTGAAGGTTAATTTTCAAGAAGGAGATTGTTATTTTTTACAATAGAAATTGAAGGGTTCTAGAAAGCAAGATTTAACTAAAATTTTGGATGAGTCTCCAAGTAGATCGAAGAGATTTGTGGATCGTAAGAGAGTAGCATTTGAGAAGCAGTAGTAGCTACAAAAATAAAAAATTAAGCTACAAATTAGAAGAGGTTAAAGGCAACACAAGTAGACTTCATTAAATACACACTCTTGGACACCCTAGTTGAAGGAGAAATAGGTAGCATTGGAAGCTACAAAATAGAGGAGTTTAGGATAGCAACTAAAGAAGAAGGATTCAAGTACATAAATCAAGAGTGGGCAACAAGCTATAGGAATTATAAAGTTGCATTTCCTACCAAATTTAAGAGGGTTAAGAACAACATAATGGAGGAGAAACTGGCTTCATTAATAGATACAAATAAAGTTATAAATTTACAAGTTTTGGAGCAGCAAAGTAATTGGAATTGAAGCAAAAAATTTTACAAACTCGAAGCAACAATTAGGTGATCCAAATCACCAAGAAATCCATCACCATATGAAGTTCAAAAAAAAGGTATACAACAATGGTACAAAGTTTCATTATTTGAACATTTAGACTCATCTTATTATTAAGTTTTAAAAGCACCAAATTTATGGTTTTAAAGTTGCATGAGGAATATTTCAAGTTAATGTCTTCAAGGATGTAGAAGATAGATTTTACAAGGAATAAAAACTTGCACAAAATAAAGAGGAGTTGGATATATTTCAAAGGAATAGAAAATATCAACTTCCTATTATCTATTGAGAGTAAAGAAGACAATATTCCAAATAAAAGATCAGATATACTAAGCTATCCAAAAGGTATAGTATTGACATTAAGAATCTTGGAGTCACTGTAGGAAGGATCACCAAGCATTGATCCAACAAGGAGACATAGTAGAAAAGTTACCAAAGAGGAAAAGGCAACACCATTACCACAAGCTTGGTAAGAGAAGAAGTGCCACCACCACGTTCAAAAGGAGAAACCACTATTTTATGAAAGTAAAGGTGAAGGTTGAATTCATAGGGGATCAAGCATTTGAAAGGTACAAGCTAGTGTCTTCTTAAGCTATGTGTATCAGAATATAAGCACTCAAGAGCAGTTTCATTTACATAGAAAGGCATCAAGCAAGTCTATATTCAAATAATAAGGTAATAGCACCATCAAGAATATGAGATCAACCATTTCCAAGACTAAGTAACCAGCAAACAAGTGGAAGAACCACTAGGGAAATGAAGAGGAGCTTCCACTATCATCAAGGATGAATATCTAGAGCACCACC
This sequence comes from Wollemia nobilis, assembly GCA_028583015.1. Taxonomy (NCBI): domain Eukaryota; kingdom Viridiplantae; phylum Streptophyta; class Pinopsida; order Araucariales; family Araucariaceae; genus Wollemia; species Wollemia nobilis. The sequence goes on from JAQPPZ010001045.1 coordinate 4,792,186, forward strand.
ATTAATTCAAGGACAAATAAGAGGAGTCACCACAATTCAACCAAGAATCACTAAGGAAGGAAGAGGAGCTACCACCTCTAGCAAAGAATGTTATTTAGAGCACCACCTTCATACAACCAAGAATAGATTTGAGATAGAGTTTCAACATCCAAAGAGCACTGATTAGACTTACACAAAAATGTATCTCAAATACCATTCAAAGGAGAACAACATATGGATTAGCATCATTTGATGTAACACTTGAGTTGCGGTCAATATAATGTATACAAGAGAAAGAGTCATAAAAAATATTGGAGATTGATCATTGATGAGTGTTACACATTGGAGAATATAGCAACCATATGTGAAAGTTGCAATCTACCATTTGTCATGTTAACCATATAATTCCAGCCATCAAGTGGATAATTTAAGCACCTAGAAAGTGAAATAATCACTACATAAGGAAGTGCAATGATAATGTGAATGTTATCAAGGAAGATCAAGTAAAGAACAAGTTTCTCTAAGGAGCCAAAGATTCAACTACCAAGGAAAAACTAGGTGCTATAGAAGAAGCACAAGTTCAATTATCACATAAGTAGCGTGTCCTAAAGAACAATACCAACTTGAATGCCAAGCATCGTGGTAGAAATAAGATGATAATATTTATGTAACACATAGCACCAAATCGAATGCCAAGTTCCATGCTAGAAGGAAAGTGAAAAACTTTACGTATTTCACTTGCTTTAAAGAATACGTCAAGAAAGAACATAAATAACGAAGCATACACAGTGAACACAATAGAAAACAATGAAGAAGAGAAAGTTAAATGCTATCAATTGGTGCATATTCAAGGAGTCAAGGCATAGTTGAAGGGTCAACAATGAGCTCAAAGAACACTGATTAATAATAGTGATCCAAGATATAAGTGAAGCGCCAAATATTAGGGCTTAAATATTACATAGAAGGGAAGATAAACCCACAATCACAACATTGAAGTTTGAGCACAAAGAGCATTGAATGCATCACATGGAAGGAGAGCATTGTGAGAATCCATGCCACATAATATTAAGTAAGCCATTGGAGCACTACTTTAGAGAGGTAATAAATATTTAATCTTACCTATAACCTTTGCAAAGGATACAAGACATTATATTGAGGGTAAGTTAATTATTGCTTTATACTCAAGATTTTATAATTAAAAGGAGAAATAAGGAATATTCTTACAACCTTAGTAGTATTATTAAATTCCTTAGAAGTTTTAAAGGAAGAAGTATTTATAAAGGTTATAAATTTACCTCATTCAAATTGCGTTGAAATAAATTTACAAATAATTAAACTTGGAGGTATAAGTATTACTACACAAAACCTAGATTACTTTATTTGTAAATACTTTAGTTTCTAAATTTACAACTAGGGAGGTATAAGGAGGTCTACACCAAATCTAAATTATTAAAATTTAGAAACTATATCATTGATAATTGAAGGAAGAAAATATACAATTGCTAGATAATTGAAAGAATGCATTTGAATTAGTCTCTTCCTAAATTTAAAGAGACATAAGAAGTCAAATTTTAAAGGTCTTGAAAAATAGTGAAGATCATCAAAACTAAAAGTGCCCTAAAATATATTTATTTTTCTATTCTTAAAAAGGGATAAATAAGGTGATTATTTTTTAACATTAGGGAGATAAAAGAGATTCAACTAAAAGGAAAACTAAGAAAGCCAAGCACTTTATCAAGATCATAGTACATTCAAAACACTTTAGAAATACAAAGTGATTAAGAAGAACTTATCAAATACTCAAAAACTAGGGAGTCATAAGGTAGACAACTTCAAAGGATTTGAAAGATAAAAGGTTCTATCAAGGTTGTTCTCAACACTAAAGATCAAAAAGGAATTTTATTCAAAATTTTGACCATTGAGTGTTCATATACTACAAGAATTGAAAAATATTATCAATTACTAGGGAGCCAAAAGGAATACTACCTAGCCGTATAAAATATTACAAATAATAAATCGTATAACATGCTACAAAAGTTGAAGAATTGAAAGCTAGTATTTGATTACATACTCAAATCACTAGTGAGTCATAAGATAGTCAAAATCAATAGGTTCTTAAAATTTAAAAGATTTTATCAAAACTATTCACAATATATAACACTAGGGAGCTATAAGGTAATTTCACTTCAAAGATTAAAATAGAAGAAGCATGAATGAAATAGTGAGGAATGCATTCAATAATGAATAACTATTTCATGAATTGAAATTTTACTCACAAAACTTAATAGATACTTTTGATGGATACAAATACTTATCTATTGGTTAAAAAGAAAAATTCTCTTTGTTTCTCAAGGAAGCAAAAGAAGGAAATTTTATGACATTAATTGGATATCTTCATGAATTACTCTTCAAATCTTGGTGGAATACTCAAAACATAGTTATATTTACATCAGAATAATGTTTGATGATATATCTATCATTAATTATTTTTGAATTCTTTAAAAACATCAAATAAAATGAACATACTAATAATCCTAGTCAATATTATTGTGATGATATACTAACTCATCATAAAAAAGATATATCTCTAGTAAGAATACAAAAACAAAGAATAAGAAGAAGAAGAAGAAGGAATAGGAAGCACAACATAAAAGAAAAGATAAAAGAAAATATCCTCAAGTTGAATATAGATCAAAGTGAACTCAAGGAACAAGATGAAGATACTAATTATTTTCTTGATCAGGATATAAACAAGGAGCACAATGAAGAAAGCAAAAAATAAGAGCTCAAGTTATAGGACCGAGGCAAAGACCATATTGAAGACTAAAGTCTTCAATACCCAAATAATGTAATATAGGGAGGTGTTAGAATATATTACATTATTTGGTACATGCTAATGTACCATCACGGGTACATGTTTAGATTAGGAGTTTATCTTAGATTAGTGTTTGAGTATTTACTTAATGCAATGTAATAAATGCACAAGTATTATTAGAATGTGCAATGATGTAAATGTGCATGTTGTCCAAGTGTACATGAGTCTAGAATAGGAATATAGTGAGTCATAGGAATATGGAATACCAAGAGTCATACTCCATTATATATTGGTCTTTAGAGTAGTTGAGGAGTTGAGTGATTGAGTAGTAGAGTAGTATAGTTGAGTGAATGAGGAAGTTAGTCACAATGTAGAGCATGAAGAATGGAGCACTTGAGTTTTCCATATTTTGTATGAAGTTTCATATTTTAAAGAAAGGACCATTACTTTTAAAGAATATTTGGGAGGCATGGGGAGAGATAGTACCTATGCTGACATGGAAGCATGATACATTATGTCATGGACTCAGTATAGAAAGGTCTACTATCTAGTGGAATTGAATTATTCTTCTCAACCATAAACCACTAGCCCTCTTTCTTAATTTTAAAGGTCTAAATTTTCTAAAATGTGACATGAACAAAGTCCTTGAATTTTGGGACCACTTTACTTACTCTATGGTCACTTGATAAATTGCTAAAGCATCATAACCTTCCAACTAGTCTATATTCTACATTTAGTCAAATTTATTCTTTGATTCTATATATTGTTATTAAAATGGGTTTTTAACTTGCTAATATAGTGAGGAACTATCAATGGACTAATGAGGCACATATACAAGATATTAAATATTATCTAATGTATTTTTGTTCGCTTACTCACATCCCCATATTAGATAGACTTAAACACTAAATGGTAAGTGGCCTTATTGGAATGTGAATGATCACACTTTGTATTATAAATTTGGAAGGTCAAAGTCAAACAAAAATGTTAAATTATCAGTTGGAGACTACTTTATTTTAAATCATGCACCTTTGTAATTTTAGCACCCATTCTACAATGCCCTCCTTGTTACACTTTTTCTTTTAGTGATGAGACTATTCCACTCTTATTTTGGTATTGTGTCTTTGCTAAATGCATCTGATTTGTCTTACTTGTAAGCTTTCAAACCTTTTAGTTATCTTAGAAATTAACATTATTTGGAAAACCCATACAAGACTATGACACTCTTTTGTGGGAACCTTGTGGACTCCTTGCCCTTAGACAGGTATGGAAGTAAATATGTATGCATTTGTTTGTTGGTTTGACTCCTCCTTAGGGGTGGCTATGTCAAACTTATATTATATGATATTTTATTCCAAGTTGCCAACACTCATTCACATGTGCATAATATGAACAAAGATGTGGAATTGACAACGAAGAAGATTTATCGTTTGCATAATGAATTTCATTAACAACTCCATGATCAACATGTAGCCACATCACAATTGGTAGACAAAATGTTGAAGCTCTCAACAACAATAGCTAAGATCAAATCAACTTTGGACACCACATAACGCATATTACCTTTGTTTTAACAACTTTTAAATGCTCTATTAATTAATAAATTAATAATTAACTAAAAAATCAATTATTAATAATTTTTTATATACTAACTATTTATTTTAAGTGTAATATATATATAGATACATAGAGGAGTTGGTTACAACCACATTATTTTTAGTAACTATCAAGTGTAGCGTTCAAACCATAAGGGTTGCTCCCAACAAGCCTATTCCATCTCGTTGTTGTTGACCCGGTGTGAGAGGGAGACCATCGATCGCTTGAGATTCGTATTGTCATCGTCATTCTGGTACACACTCAGAGGATTCAAATTAGATTACTACCTTTGCAAATTAGCACCCCCAAGATTTGAACCCATGCCCCTTCTTGATAAATGTATGACCAAACAAGCACTTACCAATCCACCTAACTCTTAAGAACTTATTTTAAGTATAATATTAATATTATAATTTTGTTTAACTTTACCCTAATAATATTGCTACTATTTTAATTGATGGACAATAACCCTCTATATATATAATTGATCAATAAAAAAATTAAGATAGCAAGTGTGACTTTTTTCTAACATATAAATAGTAATGAGAGTCAGCTAACACCACTTATCAAACTATATTTATATACATTCTATATTACTCACCAAGCTATATATTTATATACATTCTATACTTTTTTCTAATATATAAATAGTAATGAGAGTAAGCTAACACCACTTATCAAACTATATTTATATACATTCTATACCACTCACCAAACTATATATTTATATACATTCTATTCCAAATGAGGCTTGGAAAAAAGCATCTAACCACCACCATTAGCATACATTTCTTCTCCCAAAAAAAATCTAGTCATCCCTTAAAAGCTTGGGTCATGAAAATTGCAATCATGTAAGTTTGAATCACTTATCTCAATCATTTAAATCAAATCTAACAACTTTAGCTTATGAGTTTTCAAAGGGTTAGATTGGCACCTAGTTTATCTTTGTCAAAACATTATTATTTTTTATTATATAAAATTTTTTAATTTTAATTTGTTAAAGAAAAATGAAGTCAATGTAACTTTACCAGTTTAAAAATCAAAATGAAACAATACACCAACAAACATTTCATTATTACCAACCAATAAATAAACAAACATCAATATTATTAAGGTATTAAAAAAAAATCAAGAAACAATATCTAAAACTAAACCAAATCCTAATCAAATCCTGCTACTCAATTTTCATCAAAGTCATTCCCTATGAATAATTCCACATAACTATCTTCAACTGGAAAATAAATTGATAAATTTTGGGATTTGTTATAAAGATACTTAAATTTAAACTGAAGAGAACTTATTATTTTTAAAATTTTTGGGATTTATTATAAAGAGACTTAAATTCAAAGCTTAGAAATATGAAGTGAATTTATTGTTTTTTTTAAGTGTAGGGCTTGTGACAGGTGGATCTGATGGTGTAGATGACCTGGAGAGGGTTTGTGTGAGGGGAACCTGGAAGTTAGCCACGACGTAGGTAAACGTGTCTGGGACAACACGTGACTTTCGGAAAAAGAATCCGTGTAGGCACGGATTTGTGATGTGGAGGCAATGCAAAGTCGTGTCATGATGTGACGACATCAAAAATGTAATGATCGTAGTGATGTGGATAATCAATACCTTATTTAGATGATCCCCTTTTGTTTATGAGACTTTCCATTCCAAAAACGTTGAGCCATCTAAATCCTTGAAAAGATTATTGGTCCATAAGACGCCAAGGTGATAGAGATACCGAGTAAAGGTTTCCCGTCTGGAGCTTCACACATTCACATCAGGAGTGGAAAGACTTTGGCCTTCACATGGAATTGAGTTGTGTAAATTTATTAGGGATTTAGACTTTAAAATATATTATTTTATTTTTTAAAATAAAATAATATCTCGCATGGACTGCAACCATCAAACCTGTCTGTCTCGTTAAGATTAATTGGCATGAGATGAGGACCACCGTTGCTTTGGGATTCCTACCAGCATTGCCAGTCCAGCACTCAGAGGATTCAGAACAGACTACTACCTTTAGAACAAAGCCACGAAGTTTGAACCTAGGTCTCCTCCTGGTAAGTGTCGAAAGTCTTACCAATCCACCTAACCCTCGTGAACATAATATAAAATAATATTATATTATAGTTTTTTTTAAAAGAGAAAATAATTAACATCTCGTCTTTTTGTTTTCTATCTTGTTTATGTGATGTTGTGCTGTTATACAAACTATTTATTTTTATGGTAAAATTTTTATCTTACTTTAATACCTCTTCTTCTAAATTATTTTTTAAATAATTATTATTAAATTATTTTTAAAAATAGAATAAAACAAAGATATGAAACGTCATTTTGATTTCTGAGATACGGAACATCAAGATCCTCTTGGTAATCCAGGCGACACCACTATGTATAAATATGTGTAGACAATCTAGGAGACACCACCATGTATAGATATGTGTACGTAATTTGATAATGTTGATTCAATTTATTTTTTATTTTCTATGTTGAGCAAATAACACGAAATGAATTGAATTGAATCAACACGGTTTGAATCTTGCATGGGATAATGCAACTATAACTAAGTCATTTTTGTCCTTTCTTATATATTTTGTATTGCATCCTACAAAGTACAACTTAACTGAAACAACGTGCCCACAGGCAAGTTCAAGCAGTCCAAAGGGAATAATACTTAGTTAATATATAATTTATAATTTGATTTTTATATGGTTATTTTTTTTTTATATATAGAAATTGGTTACATTTACATTATTTTTAATAATTGTTAAGTATAAGGTTTAAATTATAAGGGTTGCATCTTATAAGCCTATATCTCCTGGTTATTTTATAATTCAAAAAATGAAGAGGGTTATGATTGTTTTTTCGGGATTCATACTATCAGCATCGATCTAACACACATTCAGAGGATTAAGAGCATACTACTACCTTTGCAAACATCATCTATGTGACACACACTTAGAGGATTCAGAGCAGACTACTACCTTTGCAAACAGGCATCTGCCACACACTCAAAGGATTTGGAGCAGATTACTACCTTTGTAAATAGGTATTTATCGAGGATTTGGAGCAAACTACTACCTTTATAAACAAGCATGCCCCCAAGGTTTGAACCTAGGTCTCTTTTAGGCAAGTTCCTAGCCAAACATACAATTACCAATCCACGTAACCCTTAGGGGCTAATAAATGTTTAAGGTAAACATAGGATTTTTAGAGGGGCTTGGACCCCGCCTAGACCCTTATCAACAGGGTGACGTAGGAGGAATGGAGCCCTGTTAGCCTCTACTAGCACATAGAATATTTCCAACTTCATCACATAACTACAAGATAGAAGCAAGGAGAATGGAACTTGGATCGACCTTTACCCGCACTCAAGACATTTACCACTACACCACAACAAGTAGATAAAATATTTTAAATTAAACACAAGATTTTTAAAGGGGCCTGGACCCCTATTAGCAAGGTGGGCATAGAAAAAATTGAGTCTTGTCGACCTCTACCTGGACTCCTATCAACAAGGTGGACATAAAAAAAGGAAAAAAGTCTTGTCGACCTCTACCAGCACATAGGACATTCCTAAGTACACCACATATATGCAAGATGAAAGCAGGGGAATAAAAAATAGATCGACGTCTACCAACATTCAAAATATTTACAGCTGCAGTATAACAATATAATTATTAAAGAACCCATAAAACATTTAAAAAAACCTACAAATAATTTTAAATAAATTAAAAATATTATTATATTTTTAATTCAACGTTGGAGCCTCAACAAATAGTATGACACAGATTTAGAATTGAACTTTTGCAACAATAGGACACTTAAAGAATGAGTATTGCAGTTGCATAAATAAATTTTCAAATCTAATTAAAAGTTGTTTAGTATGACACAGATTTAGAATTGAACTTTCGCAACAATAGGACACTTAAAGAATGAGTATTGTAGTTGCATAAATAAATTTTTAAATCTAATTAGAAGTTGTTTATTAAAAGAGTTAATAGCATAACCTATAATAAGGGATGAAGGTCCGAGGTGTAGATCAATTGGTTTATCCAAATCCCATAAGGGAACGGAGGTCCAAGGTTCAAATCTCGGGCCTCGTCGAATTGAACGCTTGTCCCTTTCCTGGTGTTTTCAACGGCGTAAAAGGTTTAAAATGATTGTGGCATGGTGGTTATAGGGACAAACTGCGCGAAGATTTGTGTGGCTACTTCTGGGGCGGACAACGCAGAATACTGTGGCGGCCATAAAAATCTGGACAGCCTGCCTGGATTCATGGCGGCTACCGATTCCACCATGTAAATTCAAAAAAAAAATAATAATAATAAATAATAAGGGATGGTTATTGTAATTATAGAATTAAATTTTTAATTTTAATCAAATTAAAATTGTTTATTATTATATATTTTTTGTTATATTATTTTGGATGTGTGCAATCCTCTTAAAATTAGATATAGTCAAAAACTAGAAATTTATAACTAAAATAAAAAATTTAGTTCTAAAAAACTATGGTATATTGAATATTTTTTTAACAGATATTTCAAATTTTATATATATAAGAGAAGTTTTCATTAAAGTTAAAAAATAACACAAAACTATGGTATGTTCTATTTTTTTTAACAAAATTATATATATATATATAAGAAAAAAGTTTTCATTAAAGTTAAAAAATAATTTTTTTGCTTTCAAAGTCCAAGCTGCAAAAAAAATTGGAAAACTAAAGGTGAGTTACAAATCTTTATTTATCCAAATGGTTGTTTTCTTGTTTTATTTATTAATAATAAAGATAGAGAGAAAACTTTTCAAGGGGTTCTGTGGTTCTTTGGAAGGGCATGGCTTTTCATGAAGCCCTAGCATACTAAATTTAAAGTTGAAGAAGAGATGCCTTCTACAACTCCCGTGTGGGTTAGACTATTTGGCCTCTTTATTGAATTTTGGAATCCTACTATTTTTTCTTCAATTGAAAACTCTTTAGGAACTTTTATGATGACTATTGATTGTACTCAAAATTTTGAACATATTATTTATGCTCGAATTTATGTTTTAATAGATTTTGACAAACCCTTACCTAAAAGATCACATTACAATTTGGGGAAGATACTTGGAGGCAAGTAGTGGACTATGAGAACATTCCTTTTTGTTGTAGAATTTACCATGAATATGGTCATTTGGCTAGTGCTTGCCCAAATAAAATTCTTGATCAAAAGAAAGAAGATATGAACTCAACAGGTTTCCAAATGCCTAAGAAGAAGAACACTCAAAAAAACCAGTTATGAAGGATCAATCAAAGTCATCTGCTAATATGTTTGAAATCCTTTCCACGAATGATATCCCAAGTGAGGAAGAGGAAATAATGGAAACATAAATCTTAGAAACACAATTTAAAGATGAAGGGAAAAACTCAAAGACAAACCAACAAATCAAAGGTTTTCAATAGAAAAAAATAAGAAAATTTACACACAAAAAAAACAATCTTTTAAATGTCAATACTTCAAATAATATAGGTCCCAATATAGACTATGTTGAACCCTCTAGTAACACTTTGGTTGTGTACGAGCATTCTTTAAGGTTAAAGCCATCTCACATTCAATTCAAGTCAAGAAATAGGGAAAAAAAATTGAAGATGGATTCTAATCAAAAGGCAGGTCGCAAGACCAATCAATATCATATGGTAAAAGAAGGTGAACAACTTGTAGAGGAAGGTAATATTAATGTCCTTCCCAACTTTTTTAGCCCCGGTATTAATGAATATCATCACTTGGAATATTATATGACTCAAAGGGAGTCTTTCAAAACAAAATGAAATTAGAAGAATGATTTAGATAAATCATCCACATCTTGTTTTCCTTCAAGAAACAAAGATGTCAATAGAGGATATGGACTTGATTACTAGTAAAATTTGGCCAACTGGAAAAGTGGTTTCCCTCAGTTCCCAAGGGACTTCTGGTGGCATTGCTTGTCTTTGGGACCCAAAAGAGGTAGTTATTCACCATATGGTTGGCAGTTGGGGTCTTTTGGCTATAGTTATTCAAAGTAGACATTCCAACCAAATTATGCTCTGCATTACTATTTATGCTCCAACTACTTTGGAGGAAAAAAGAAGACAGTGGAAGGATATAACTTATATTATCTCTCATTTTCCTGAATCTTGGATCTTGATCGAAGGAGATTTCAATACCATCCTCTCTTTGGATGAGAAAATAGGGGAAAATAGAAATTTGGATAGAAGCACTGACCTCATGAGCGAATATATTGCAAACCTCCACGTTGTGGACATCCAACCAAATAATGGCCTTGTGACTTGGTCTAATAGAAGGTAAGGCTTAGCTTGTATAATGGAGAGATTGGATAGGTTTTTGCTCTCTGAAAATTTCTTAATCCATGGTCACATTCCTAAAGTGAATACTCTTAACAATTCGGGTTCGGATCACTGGCCATTCATGATGGAAATGTGAAAAACCAATGTGAGTTTCTCTCCTTTTCATTTTTAATTAATGTGGTTCAGAGATAGTTCCTTTAGACCTCGTGTGCAACAATGGTGGAAGGAAGGTAAGCCTAGGTATGGGACTAAGATGTTCTATTTTGCCAAAAGACTGCAATACATTAAATCCAAAATCAAGACTTGGAACTGGAAGGAGTTTGAGGATGTTCATAAAAAAATATGAAGTTATTGTTCAACTTGAAAATTTGAATAAGAAAATCCATTTAGATGGCCTCATAGAGAGTAGAAGTGTAGATGAAATTAAACTCACAACTCAGTTAGAGAAAATGGGAAAAAAGAGAACTCTTATGGAAGCAAAAATCTAGAATTCAATGGCTCAAAGAAGGAGATCAAAACACAAATTTCTTCCATAAATCTCTTCTATCTCGAAGATCTCACAACATTATTTCTTACCTAAAATCATATTCTGGAGATATTATCTACACTTGGGATGGCATGAGCTAGGGTTATGCATAAGGGGTCGATCCCAAAATATATTTATAAAAATTTGGCAAATCAGTTTTGAAATCCAGGTGAATAGTGTCTAAACGCATGTAGAAGGTTCACTATTATTAGGGGTAATGTTGGAAATTTAAACTTAAAATGGTCAAATTATTATAAAATTGGGGCGAATCAACCCCAAAAAAATTTGCACCCAAATTTTTTTGGCTAATGGGCCTTGGTCAAGAATCCTAAATATTAGCCAATTCCAAAATTTGAAAATCCTAATTTTAGCCAATTTGGTGATAAATAGCCGCTATGCATAACCCTGGCATGAACTCTATTATTGTTTATTACTTTTCCAATATTTTTACTGCTACTCCTCTTCACTCAGCTTCTCAACAAAATATTCTTCAAGGAATCCCTTCTCTTATCACTTATGAGGAGAACTCTATTTTGACTGCTCTAGTTACTATCAATGAGCTTCAACATGTAGTTTTTAAAATGTAAAAAGAGAAAACCCCAGGTCCTGATGGTTTTCCCATTGAGTTTTACCAAGATTTTTGGGATATCCTTCACGCTGATTTATTAGAGGTTGTGGAAGAAGCTAGGAAAGACAAAGAAATTTTAAAGGTTATCAATAAAACTTATATTACTCTTGTTCCAAAATCTCAAGAGGTTGATCATATCTCAGCTTTTAGACCTATTGCTTTATGTAATGTTCTTCTCAAAATCATTAATAAGATCATGGCAGAAAAGTTGAAGTCTCTTTTGCATAAGATTATTTCCCATGAACAAGGGGTTATGTGGAAGGGCGTCAAATAGTAGATGAGATAGTTCTTGCTCGAGAAGGCATCCATTCCATGGATATGCAAAAATCTCCTTCCATGTTCATTTGGTTAGACTTATCCAAAGCTTTTGACAGAGTGGATTGGCACTTCCTTATCAAAGTTTTGAGGCAATTTAGTTTCTCTCAGTATTGGATGGATCAGATTATGGGTTGTATATCTTCAGTTTCCTAATTAGTTCTTATCAATGGCAGGCCTTCTCATTCATTCCCAACTTCTAGAGGTATTATGCAAGGTGACCCTCTATCCCCTTATTTATTCATCATTCTTGTTGAATGCTTGAGTAGGAATATAACCAAAAAGAGAGAAAACATAACCATTGAGGGAGTTACCATTTCTCATGGAGCTAGACCTTTCTCCCATATTCAATTTGTTGATGACTCTACTCTTTTAGGTAAAGCTATAGTTAAGGAAGCTTCTAATATTAAAAAAATCATTGGTTTTTTTCTAAGGCTACTGGGCAATTGATCAATGAAGACAAATCTAAAGTTATTTTCTTTCACTACTCTTCCAAAAAAAAATCCATGTTCTTGGATAAATTAAGATATAAGAAGACCTCCCTTCCGATCACTTATTTAGGTATTTCCATCAATATTCAAAGGCAAAAAAAAGATTGGAATTGGTTGTTGGACAAAGTCAAGAAGAAAATTGGAAAGTGGACCAAAAGGTGGCTTTCTTCTGGGGGTAGAATCACCTTGGTAAAATCAGTCCTTCAAGCTATTCCTATTTATGTTTTTTCCATGTTGAATATCCCAAATTGTTTTCTTTGAGAATTGGATCAAATCAGTCATCAATTCCTTTGGAGTGGTACTAAAGAGAAAATAAAATGGGCCTTGGTGAAATGGGACACTTTATGTCTTCCTAAGAATTAAGGGGGGTTAGGATTTTGATCGTCTATTAATAACAACAAAGCCTTAGCTGCTAAATTATATTGGAGGATGTTGCATAACCCCAATGCCCTTTGGACCAATAATCTCCGTGCTAAATGTGCTGAGAACAAAAGTCATGAAGACCTTGTTTGCTATCAATTGCCTATAAAAGGTTCTATTTTAGCAGTTCTTAAGATTTGTGAGGATTTTATTAAGAAATATTTATTTTGGATCATTCATAATGGTCAACAAGAATTTTTTTGGATAGATTCTTGGGATGGTCACAAGCCTTTTATAACTCAGTTTCTCGATTGGAGGCCTTGGATGGACAAGCTTCACCAAGCTAACTGGATAAAGGTGACTAATTACTGTCGGTACCATACTGGTAATTCAAAGGTTGGTAGATATTGGATCCCTATTGAGGACTGGCCTATTCAAATCCCAGAAAGGTAAAGATAATATATTCAAGGCATCCTTCATATGAGATCTCTCTCTTGGTCCCATGAAAAAGATTGTTTTGGATGGAATAACACTACTAAGGATGAGTATTCAGTTGCTCAAGGTTATTTGACCTTATGCCATAATAATCCCAACTAGTCATCTGACATTTTTTCTCAGTTGTGGTCTCAAAAGATCTGGTCTAAGGTGAGGTTCTTTACTTGGCTTTTATTGCATTGTAGGGTGCTTACTGGTGAGCAACTTATGAAGCATGGTTTTCATGGCCCTTTTAGATGTGAAATGTGTGGAAAGGATGTAGAAACTCTCAGCCATATTTTTATTGAGTGTACTTTAGCCTCTGAACTATAAAGGAGAATGGCCACTTTACTTGGCCTACAGTGGTCCAACTTTTCTAGTTTTGAACAACTTTGGAGGGATTGGCCTAAACATGATGACGTTGATCATTTTATTAGGCAGTTAGTTTGGATGGGTTCTACCATTATTCTTTAGAATATCTGGAATGAAAGGAATAGCCAAATGTTTAATCAAGATAGGAAGGATATTCACTATATTTGGCAAAAGACCATTTCCAACTTAGTTGAATCAGTCCAAAAGCTCCTTAATCACCCCCAAAAATCCCATCAAATATGGGATCAAGTGATGCAAATATTGAAGATTAAATACTCTAAGGGAAACCATATTAAAGCGGATGTGAGCAATTGCAAGATGGATAGAACAAGGAATCGGCAACATCCTCCTATGGATTTTGGAAAAGTCAATACTAATGGAGCCTCTAGAGGGAACCCTAGAAAAGCTAGTGTGGGAAGAATTGGTAGACTTTCATATGATTACCTGGTTTTTACTTTTGCTAAGAATTTGGGTATTCTTTCCAATAACCTTGTTGAGAGGTATGGTATCCTTAGAGGCCTTCAAGAGGCTACTAAGGTTGGATGGGAAAAGGTGCTAGTTGAGTTTGACTCTCAACTCATGATTAATATTTTGAAGACTCGTAAGAATCATAAGGTTGATTGGAGAATAAAATGAATTATTAAGAACATTCAGTTAATTTAGATGAGATTTTTGAAAGTTGATTACAATCATGTGGTCAGAGATCAAAACAAGAGTGCTGATGCTTTAGCCAATTGGGCTTTGGACAAAGGTAATATTATTTGCTATGGCCACCCTCCTATATGGTGGGATTCACAAATAACGGAAGCTCTTATGTCTTTCATTTATTTGGATGGCTCCAGTTCTGGAGGTAACTAGTTTCTTCTTCCTATATTTTTGCTTCTCTTTGGTTCAATCAGGGTAGTTTAGTTTTTTAGGGTGTGTGTGTGTGTGTTTTGTTTTGTTTTGTTTTTGTATTTTTTGTTGTTATTGTGTTTTTATATTTTTTGTGTTTTTTTGTTATTGTTCTTGTGTTTTTATTTTTCTTGTTCTTGTGTTTCTTTATGTTTGTGTTAATTGGTGTTTTTTTGTTTTGGTGTGTGAGTGTTTTCTATGTTTTTGCTTATTGTCTATTTTTGGTTGTTGTTTTTTTATTTATTTTATTTTATTATTATTTTTAAGGTTTTGGTTGTTTTTTTTTTCATGTTTTTGTTGGTTGTCTTTGTATCTTTCTATTGTTTTTGTCGGGTTTATTTTTTTATATTGTTCTTGTCTTGTGTTTTTTCCTGTGTGGTTCATATTGTGTTGTTTTATCTTATTGTGTGTGTTTGGTTGTGCTTTATCTTTTCAACACACTCAAGGAGCAGGTTTTTTTTTAATATTCTTGTGTGTTTGTGTTTGTGTGTTCTTATTTTTTATTTTTTTAGGTTTGCTCCTTGAGTATGTCAAAGGTGGTAGGCCAGTGCAAGCCCAGGACGATTTTTATGGAAGAGATACCCCTGCCTCCTTGGGTCTTACCCGAAAGTGGTATCCCTTATAGGATATTTTCCACACAAAAAAAAAAGTTAAAAAATAGCTATTAAACAAAATTTAAACATATTGTGAATTCAAAATCTTTTAAACAATTTATTCCCAAGCCAAATTGTGAGAAGATGTCTAAAATCTTCAACTTTTGAAAAGGAGATCCTACAAAAAGATAGATACATAATTGTGTTGTAATATCACTATATATCAATGAAGGTAATTCTAATTCTATATAACTAATTAAAAGTAATAAATTTTAAAAATAATGATGCTATTTAAAGCAATAACAATAAATTTGTAAATCAAAATGGATATATTTATATGTATATTAACCTTTTAAGAGTCGAAAAAAATATATATCTATATATAGATAACTAAAGGCAAGAAAACATCATAAATGAATTACTTCTTGAAATATTAAATCTTATAATATTTAAAGAATGGTATATGAAATGATAACAATAAAATTTATTAATCTACTTTATAAATTTAGACGCATTTATAATAAAATAAAATTACGTAAATAATTAAAAATTAATGAGCGTAGAAGGTTGGGTTGGTTGAGGACAAAGGTTGAAGGAGCGTGGAAGGCTAGGCTAGCTAAAGGAGCGACAATGGAAGGTTTGGGATGTTGGGTGGAAGGTTGGGATGGTTGAAGGAGCATAAAATGCTAGTAAGGTTGAAGGAGTGTGGAAGGTTGATCTGACTAAAGGAGCTGCAATAGAAGGTTGAAATGTTGAGTGGAAGGTTGAGAAGGTTGAAGGAGCATGAAAGGCTGATTAGATTGAAGAAGCGTTAAATGTTGACCTTTGTTGGGTGGAAGGATTGTTTGAGGTTGGATCGATTGAAGTAACTGCAACAGCAAACTGGGTTGCTGGATAAATCCAGTAATAGGTTGGGTTGCTAGGTGGAAGGTTGGGATAGTTGAATCCTTTTTTTTTGAATTTGGTGTGCATGTGGGTTTAGAACCCACATGGATTAGGGTATTTTTCCCTCTCTTTGTGCGATGGGAGTGAATATCTTTGGCATTTTTACCATATCTTTCTCATTTCCTCCTGTAGGATTGGTATGTTGTGTTGGGTGCTAGTGGTTTGTACTTCTAGTATTAGGATTCTTGTTTTGAGTGGGTTTTAATTTTGATTTTAAATTTGAGTGCCCCTTGAACTTGGTACTTTGGTTAGGAATCCAATAGTTTGTTATCTGGGTTTCTATTTTGGGTGAGTTCTTTAATTTTTTATTCATGATTGAGTGCCCTTGGTTCCAATATCTGCTTCTCATCTTGGGCGAAAAGGTTTTATTTTGGAATCCCTATTGTAGGATGTGTTTTTCTGTCAAAGGTCAATGTTTTTGATTGTAGGGTTGCTAATGGATCGGATAATTTTTTACCTTTTGATTCATATTGGAACAGTCTACCCTTTGGTTTTATCGTAGGTTTTCAAATTTTCTAGCGGGGAAGGGAAAATTTTTAAATTTGAACTTGATCCAAATTTAGGTGGGAACCTAACAATGCTTTGGTCTATTTCTAACTACTAGGGATTCATCCTCGAGAATTTGCAGGGTATTTTTGTGATCTCTCTACAACGTTGGGCAAAATGTTGTGTAGTGGGGCTTTCTAGTATATTTTTATTGGTTTGGGGTTTGACCCTGTATTCCTGATGCTAGAAGGTAAAGTCTAGCTTAGTTCCAAAAATAAGATTTTTGGGTTGGGTGAGATTTTTGAATTTTGAATTAGTGAAAAAGTGGGAGCCTATATTTTGGTAGGATCTGCTTATTTGAATGAATTTTCCTGTGTGGTGGTTGCAAGAGTTTTTGTTGTTGGTTATTGGGTACTTGTTGATGGAGGAAAGAGTTTCTAGAATCAAGATTCATGTTATGGATGGGAAGGCTTAATTTTTATCTATGATTCAAATTCGAGTGCTCTTGGTTTTTGAGCAATTTTTTTCAAAATTGAGTACTCTTTTTATTTTTATTTTTAAATTCAAATTGACATCAGATAGCATTGTTGGTTGTAATGTTGGATCCGTCGATCAATTTCTCTAATTTTTGAGGTAGTTAGTTCTTTGGTTTGGGCAAGAAACTTCATTTCAATTTTGTTTTCAAATCCTCCAAGTTAAGGTAGATTTATTTTTTGTTTCAGTTATGTATGATCCAACTCAACTTGGTTTCTAGGTTCTCAAATGCAGGATGATTTTATGTCAGACATAGATCCAACTCTTAAAATTTGGTTGCTTTCGGTCAGGTTGGATAAGAGCTACCTGAGCTTGGTTTAATTTATCTTAAGTTTGGTCTCATTTTCCCTTTGGTGGGTTAGACCTTCTTGTGTTTCATCTTGGTTTCTCTTTGGATGTTTTTATTGTTAAATCTTAGGTTCGAAGACCCTTTCAAAACCCCTTCTTATATCTAATAAAAAAATAAAAATAAAAAATATTATTAATTATTAAATTAAGTTTATTTGAAGTGATGGAAAATAGAATAGATATAAATTATTATTATTATTATTATTATTGCAAAAGTTAATGTTTTTAAATAATATATAATTAATTAGTGTTATATGTAAATGAAACTAATAACATTAATCTATTATATTTAGAGACATGTATAATGAAAGGAGAGATGGATTGTAAAGATTATATTTGATATAAGATTGAACAAATTTAAAATTCAAAGGAGGTTCCTTTGGGATGGAAATAAAAATTGGAATAGATTTCCTTTAGTTGCTTGGGACAAAATCTGTAAGAAAAAAGACCAAGGAGGGTTAGGCTTTAGGGAAATCCACAAAATTAATCTGGCACTCATGGCAAAGCAAGCCTGGAGAATTGTCATTGAGGCTCAATCTACTTGGATTGATATAGTCAAAAATAAATACCTCCAACAAACCTCTTTCATGGATAACCAACCTCTTTCTCAAGGTTTGTGCTTTTGGAATTCTATCATTCAATGCAAGGACATCATCAGAAATGGAATGAGATGGAAACTTGGCTGTAGTAATTTTATCAAGTTCTGGGAAAATGTTTGGCTTAAGGATCACCCCTTCATATCTAAGCCAAATCGAGCAATTCTCAAGCCCTTCACGGACCAAACCTTTGAAAGCAAAGTGATTAACTTCATTTCTTAGTATCCTAACCGATGTCTTTGGAAATTCATTCCCACTAATGATATGGATTTCAATTCCACCTCTGCTGCTAGAATCCTTCAAATTTTGCTATAAGTCTTTGTTATTCCCAACTCCTAGTCAAAAGATAATCTCATATTGAAGCTTAGTGAGGATGGTAAGTTCACTGTTAAATCTGCTTACTATATTCAAGATACCCCCTCACCTAGTTGGACCCTTGCTAAGTATATCTGGGTTAAAAAACTGATTCCAAAAATTAACTTCTTTTTTTGGCTTGCTTCTTAAAATAGAATTTTAACTGTGGATAATTTAATCATTAGAGGTCTTTTTATCTCCAACTGTTGCCCTCTTTGCAAGTCCAATTGGAAATAAACTATGCATATTTTCTTGTAATACCCTTTTTCTCTTTCCATTCTAAATTCCCTGTTTGATTTGGTCAACATTATCTGGGTTCAACCATCTTCCATCATCCTTTTGTTTGAGCAATGGCCTAACCCTTTCTTTAATTTCCAGTTAAAATTCTTGTGGTCCACATGCCTACACCACTTCCTTTGGTAGATTTGGCTAGAACATAACAACAAATTTTTCAAAGGATTTACCAAAGGCTCTCAATCAGTCTTCCTTCGCATCACCACCTTTACCTTTAAAAATACTCATGTTGTCTCGTCGAATGGGGCATCCAAACCTGGTATCGAATCTTGCTTGTTTTTAATTTTTAATATAAAAAATTGTGTTGCAAGAAATCATCGACCTATTGTTGATAGATCAGACATTACTTGGATCCCTCCTCCTATAGGGTAGATAAATCTTAACTTCGATGGAGTGGCTAAAGGAAATATTGGAAGGGCTGGGAGTGGAGGAATAATCAAGGATGACAAAGGGAAAATCATTGTAGTCTATGCAAAGAATATCAGAGTTCAAACCAACAAGGTTGAGGTGAGAGCTCTTTATCAAGGTCTGCTTGTCCTAGAAGGCTTTGGCTCTAGCAACTTAATCATTGAAGGAGATTCCTTGTTGATCATCAACTGTCTCAAAGCTTCTCAATCCCCTTCGTGGAGACTTTCCAATATCATTTACGAATGCATGATGCTTGTTAGCAGGTACTCTAATATCATTATCCAGCATGTGTTAAGAGAAGGAATTAAAGTTGTTGACTCACTTGAGAATAGAGGCGTTGAGAAAGAGATCCTCTAGGTTTGGCATGTTGATTTCCCTCAGAATCTCAGGTTTGCCAATAAGGATGATGACATTTGTTTACTCTAAATTTACTTTCGATATTTTTGCAGTTCTTGGAACTGGTTGCGCTTAAGTTTATTTGGGTTTCTTTCCTCTCTTCGTTTGGTTTAAGATGTTATTTTAGTTGCTCCAATTTTTGTTTCTTATTGGGTTAATATTTTTTATTTACCCGGTTTCACTTTTATGCTTTGTAAAAGTTTTAGGGTCCCTTTCAAAACCCTTTCCCATCAATAAAAAAATATATATTTTTCAATAATTTAGTAAGAATTCTTTTCTACCTATGCATAAATCTAGTAATAATATTCACTAAATTCATAATATTACATCCATTTATTTTTGGTAATTTAAACTTGGTAAAATTGTTGGGGCCTACCCCTAAGGGCTAGGTGGATTGGTAAGTGCTTGTCTGGCTAGGCACTTACCAAGAACATACCTGGGTTCAAACCTTGGGGGTGCTAATTTAGGTAGTAGTATGTTTAGAATCCTCTAAGTGCATGCCATACCGACGATGAGGATATGAACCCCAATAGATCAGTGATCTCCATCTCACATCGGGTCAACAACAATGAGACGAATATGCTTGTTGGGGGAAGCCCCTACGGTTTGAACCCTACGCTTGTCAATTACTAAAAATAGGATGGTTGTAACCAAATCTCCTATGTATCAAAACAAAAATTATTGGAGCCTTAATAAAGAGGACAAAGCCCATTGAATTTTAGAATTCCACTTCTATGGGATTGTTGGAAGAATTAATAAAACATTTTTAAAAAGAATACTAAAGTTATGTAAACCTAAAAATAATATAAAATAAATTCATAATACTACACCTATATGTTTTTTAATTCAACGTGGATAAGGTTGTTGGAACCTCAATAAAGAGAACACCACAAAGAATTTTATAATTTAACTTTTGTAGGATTGCTAGAGGAGCCAATGGGACATTTAAAAAATAAGTATTTTATTAGCATAAATAACTCTTTAATTTTAATCTAATTACAAATTGTTGACCAAATGAGCTAATAGCATAATGTATATTAAGGATTAGTTATTGTAGTTGTAATATTTAGGCTTTAATTTTAATTTAATTAAAAATTGTTTACTTATGTACATGTTTCTTTTTTTTTTTATTGGTAAAGATAGGGGTTTTGAAAGGGTCCCCAAACCTTTTACAATTTGGAAAAGAAACCCAAGAAAAAAGAAAATTAAAATTGAAAGTCCTACTCAAGTTCCATATTACAAAAGGATCTCATCTAAACGAAATATACTAAATTTAAAATAGCCTCGAGATCCAAAAATTGCCCAACGTAAACCAAATATCGGAATCCCTACAAAAGTATGGAAATTGATCTCGCAATCCATCAAAGACTCGAAAGAAACAAAGATCCCATTCAAATGAAAGATTCAAGTTGTAAACAACTTTGGAATCATAATACCATCTAGAGACCGCCATCCTGGTAAAACTACCCAACCAACAATTGGATAAAAAAGAGAAGAGCCACCCATCAGAGAAGGAAAATCAAATGGAGTGCATAGGTATATCAAGTACGAGACTAGAAGCATGAACCAGTTAAGTATTTTACCTAGAAATTTTGCTTCTTTATCATAAACAAATTGGTATTCATATTTCGCTTAACAAAATAGGTTACATCCCAAAAGAAACCATCTGAGAATCATGTGCTAAGGAAAAAGTAATAAAAGCACTCTAGAAACTCAAAGGAGAGAACAAAAAAAGCCTCATCACAGAACAAATATCTCTAGTAACATTAGAAGGTCTAAAAAATATACTGAACCTCCATCTCAGTAACCATCAAAGGCCCATAGCAAACAATCAAGAAACATCGAAATATTGCTAAAGAAAAACCACTTTTAGGGCCCTTGGAGAGAAAATAGGAAACACCCATCACAACACCTAAGAGAGAAAAAAGGAGAATCTCATAGAAGAATGGGATCATTGAAACCCTAGGATATGACACAACCAACACTACTAGATCAGGAAATAGGACCACCCTCTACAATCCACCAGAACTAGGGGACAACACCAGATAGGGGTCAACAACCAAATTTTTTATAGTGATTCAGCCCAAGGGCACCCCCTAGGGTTTGGGTCGGAGGTGAGAGAACCCACAAAAAAATACAAAATAAATCCAAGCAAGACCCCACAACTAGTAGCAAACCCTAGCAATAGGGTAAGATAGCAGAGAGAGCAAAACCACCCATAATGACCTATTAGAGAAAATGGACCATACTAAACAAAAGGGCCAACTACAATATTCTTTGAAGTATACATTAAATTCAAGGCCTTCCCCTGGGGTTTGGATTGGTAGGGGAAAGACCTAAAATAAGCACATAGAAAGAATCCTTAAGGAGTCATCTCCATCCAAACATAGTCCTTCGTAGCCAACAGGAAGAAAGAATGAACAACCACTAGCTAGATCCTGTCAGCACAAGAATGACTACACAATCATTTGAAGGCATAGGGTCTTCCCCTGAGTTTGGGTTAGGGTGAAAGACTAATAAATCCCATGGAGAGACATCGTACTATCTAGAGAAAGCAACCAACAATGCAGTATAAGGGGCTAGATCCAGCAGAGAAGAGCGGGAGACCTTTTGCTTAGAGATAGGGCTTTAGAACGTAGGAGCAATATCAGGAGGTCTTAGTTGGAAGAAGGGGTTTTGAAAGGAGCCTTGCCTTTTAAAAACCAAATAAAAGGTTTTGAGGATCCTCGAATTTTTAACAACAGAAAAGGGTCTCGAGAAGATAGCCATAAGAGAAATAGAGAAGAGAAACTATGCGAGATACAACGAGATCTGGTAGCAGGATCCAAGAATAAAATTCCTAAAGATAAATATGGATCCCCCAATATCTGAATACACCTTCAATAGTAGAAAAATAAAAGAAGATGTAAATCCTGAGGGGAGACTTGGTATCCACAAAACCACTTCCACTAAAATAAAAAAATAAAAAAATAAAAAAAATATTGCTCATAATTAAAATCAAAGTTTGAAAGGCCTTCCTATCTACCAAATAGGGAATTTCTTGTCAACCACCATTTTCCAAGGTTCCACTCATATTTAAAAATGAAAATTGAAATGCATCATCAGGAATGAGTGAGCTGAGGTTTACCTGGTGCAGCGGGAGTGAGGGTTTGAATTTTTTGGGTAATAATCTCATCCAAGGCTATAGAGGTAGAGTAGGTATTGAATGGGCAGGTGGGAACCTTGAGCATGGATTAAGTGAGGATCCAGAGGAAGGCGGTCAGGCTATGGTAAATTTGGATGTGGGCATCACGCAGGGGTTCGACCCTCTTCATAAATACCCCGATAAAAAATATACGAAGTACAATGCGGGGCCCAAGAAGTGACTATCTTTTGTTGAGACTCTTAGAGGAAAAAGAAAGGAGGTTCTCTCTCTTTCGCCCCTAGTTCTAGTAAATAATAAAATTTCAGCCCCAACAAGTTCCATGAGCCCTTTTCTTTCAATGGAAGAATTCTCCCTCGTAGGCAATTTTTTGGGAGGTAGGCCGGATATGGAGACTATCAGGGCTTGGGCGATGGGTAAATGGCGATCGGTAGGCATCTTGGAGTTGGTAGCTCTAACTCGAGGGTTCCTCATTATCCGTTTTAACAATAGGAAGGATGCTAATCGCATTTTAACAAGAGGTCCTTGGTTTTTGGGCAAAAGGACCCTTTTTCTCAAATGATGGGGTGAAGATTTTGACTCTAAAAAGCAAAATATTAACATTGTCCCTATTTGGGTTCGTCTCCCAAGTCTACCTACCCAGTTATTCAATGAATATTGGCTGTAGGGCATAGCCAGAACTATAGGGGACCTGATCTCCATTGACCATGTAACCTTGGCCAAGACAAGGATGACTCATGCACGCATCTACGTAAATACTAATTTGGATAATGAATTGCCAAGTTTTGTGGATCTAGAGTATGGAGAATACTATAAAAAATAGTTGATAGAATACGAGAACAGACCGACATTCTATGCAGAATGCAAAAATCAATGACATCTATGTAATTAGTGCCCTAACCTAGCAATGAATAGAGAAAAGCAGAAGTAGGGAATGCTAGATAGAGGAAATTTGAGGAGTTTCCCTAGCAGAGATGATTTTAATCAGAAAAACTATGTATACCAAAAAAAGAAAAGAGAGGATGCAGGATCCCAAGAAGACAAAGGAAAACAATAGGTTTTTGGCAACCAAAATACTTAGGTAAGTTCCAATCCTCTAGTTTCAAATAAATTTTCAATTCTATCCAATATGGGATTAGGAGGATTATCGAAATACATGGAAGCCCAGAACCTTCAGGTTAACCTTTTTGACTCTCTAGCTTCCCCTTCCAAGTCAGGATCCTCAAACCCTAATGCTAAAATTATTGTAAGCCCCGTGGGCATCACAAAGCCAAACCCTAATGCCCGATCTCTAGAATCCCCATCCAAGTAGGGATCTTTAAACCCCAATGCTAAAAATACTTCAAGCCCAGTGGGCATACCAAAGCCAAACCCTAATCTTTGAAGAACTTATAAAGAAATTTGAGGCATTGGAAAACAAAAAATCTCATCTCCCTAACATCATCACTAGGATCCAGGTGAATCCTAACGAGGGGTCGTCCTGCAAACCAATGGAATATAGAAAAAAAGGAGAATATTTGGATGTAGGGGTGGAGATATATGAAACTCTTAAGACTGAGGAATATGGCAGTCCGATTCTGCAAAAAATTGCCTCCCCCTAGTTTAGTCCTAAACAAACCAAGAGCATTGTGAAGTCTCCTATAGATTTTGGCAGTGAAAAAATAAGAGGGAGAATATCAAATGCTGAGCATCAAAAAATTAAAACTGATAATGACATTGCCAATGGAAAACAAAGAACCTTGTTTCAACAGGTTATTACGGGTTTTGAAGACAACAAATTAGGAAAACCCCCTCAAGGGAGGGGGAGAGGAGGAAATACCAAACAATCTAAATGAAGTTCCTCTCATGGAACGTGAGAGGCCTCAATGACCTTCCCAAACATAAGAAAGTCAGTGCAATAAGAAATCAAGTGAATCCAACTATTATCATGTTGCAAGAAATAAAAACTGATGAGATCCAGTCAAAAAAATTAGCAAACAAAATCTAGAATCAAGGGAATATGGTCTACAAATCATCCAAAGGAGCGTTTGGAGGCCTTATGATTTTGTGGGATCCCAAGATAGTAGAAGACACCATTATTCAGAAATATGACAGGGTTATTAGTATTTTATTAAGGAAATAAACAACAATAGGTCGTGGATCCTTTCAAATATTTATGCCCCGACTTCAATTCAAGGGAGAGCTCTACTGTGGGAGTACTTAGGCAATCTAAGTGAAATCTTCCATAATGTCCCCTGGATTTTGGTTGGGGATTTTAACACTCATCTTTACCTTTCAAATAAAATGGGTGGAAATGGACCACCTATCAGGAGCATGGATGAGTTCAATGACTTTGTAAACTCCAACATGTTTATGGATGTAAAACTTAGAGGAGTGAATTATACCTGGAGCAATCGGCGGATAAGGTGTCATCTCATTAAAGAAAGGCTTGACAGGTTTTTTCTATCAAAGGAAGATACAAATCTGTTCGGTGATTCTACCCTACAAGCCCTTCCTAAAATTACCTCTGATCATAATCCCATTTTTTTGGAGATCCCTAACTCTTTGTCCTTCAAGAAACCTTTCATATTTCAATCTATGTGGATCAAACATTCCAGTTTCAGAGATAACTTAATTCAGTGGTGGCAACAGCCTGTCAGGGGTAGTGCAGCTTTCAAACTTGCTGGAAAATTAAATTTTGTTAAGGAAAAGCTTCGAACTTGGAACAAAGAGGTCTTTGGGAACCTCTTTGGATATAAAGAAATAGGTTGTTGAAAGTTTGAATATAATTGATCAGAGGATTCAACATGGTGATGCTGATGAAACTACTAGGTAGGAGGAACGGACAAAACTAGCAGAGTTTCATAACATTTTTGCTTGTGAGGAAATCTATTGGAGGAAAAAATCAAGGGCTCTTTGGTTGAAATATGGAGATTCAAATTCCAAGTTTTTTCACGTCACCACACTTAGAAACAGAAGCAATAACAAGATAAAATTAAAAAAAAAAGCATATGGTTCTATTACTCAAGACTTAACAGAAATTAGAAAGGAGGCAGTAACTTATTTCAATTCTATCCTTGGTCAGGAATCGAAGTGCAATGAGGAGGCCAAAGATATTCTCTTGCAATCCATTCCTAGCATAATAAATGAGGATATAAACCTTAAGCTTCTAGCTCCCTTTTCTGATGAGAAAATTAAGGAAGCCTTGTTTAGCATGGAGGTAGACAAAGCCCCGGGACCCGATGGATTTCCTCCTCATTTCTATCAAGATTTTTGGGACATCGTAAGTGAGGATGTAATTTTTGCCATCAGAGAATTCCAAGCAAGCAATCATATCCCAAAAGATCTCAACTCTACTTTTATTTCTCTAATTCCTAAGAAGCAAACCCCTGAATCTATGGCTGACTTTAGGCCAATAATTTTGTGCAATGTTTCTTACAAGATCCTAACTAAAGCCATTGCAAATAGAATGAGAGATGTTATGCCCTACATCATAGATCCGTGCTAGGGAAGCTCTGTCCAGGGCAGGTCAATCTTGGATGGAGTTATCACAGTTCATGAAGCTTTGCACTCCGCTCATAAGACTAGCAGGTCTGTTTTTGCCCTCAAGCTTGATATGAACAAAGTATTTGACAGGATAAATTGGAACTTTTTGATTGTTGTCCTCCTTAAGTTTGGTTTTCACCACCAATGGGTTAATTTGATCAAAAAATGCATTTCTAAAGCATGTTTCTCGATTCTGGTTAATTGAAAAACTGTTGGTTACTTTCAAAGTTGTAGAGGAATTTGGTAGGGAGACCCTATCATCCCCATGTTATTCATCATTATGGCAGAAGATTTAGGCAGAACCATAAAAAATACTTGCATTTCAAGGCTAATATTAGGAATCAAGGCAACATCTCTCACTAGGGTTGTTTCTCACCAACAATTCATCGATGATACCCTTCTATTGACTAATGCGTCAGTGGTTGAGACCAAAAGAATTAAATACATCCTACAACTCTACGAGGACTCTACTGGTCAGAAAGTTAATTTTAGTAAAAGCAAGTTATATTTCTTAAACACCCCCATTCAGAGGTAAGGAAGGATTGCAAAAATTTTAGGGTGTGATATAGCAAACCTCCCCACTTCATATCTTGGTCTCCCTCTTTTCATTTGTTCTCCGAGAGAGTCAATGTGGGACAGAGTTATTGAAAGAATTCAAAAAAAACTTTCTGGATGGAAAGGTCATCTTCTATCTCAAGCAGGAAAGCTGACCCTCACTAAGGCCTCTCTTTTGAGCATTCAAGTCTACTTCCTCTCCGTTTTCAAAGCCCCTGTGAAGGTTTTCCAAAAAATTTAGAAACTCCAAAAAGAATTTTTATGTACTGGATCAGAGGAGAAAAAAAGGATACACCTTGTAGGATGGACCAAAGTGTGCAGACCCGGGGAAAATGGGGGCTTAGGTCCGAGGATAATTGCTCATATGAATTTAGCTTTACTAGCTAAGCAGATGTGGCGCCTCATTTCTGGTGAATAAAATGAATGGACAACTATCATCAAATGAAAGTATCTTCAAAATATGGAATTTCTAAGTGACTCAGTTCCAATCAGAGGTTCTACTTTTTGGAAAGTAATTATCAATTGTAAGGAAATCATCAAAAAATATTTAAGATGGGTTTTAGGCAATGGTGAGAGGATAAATTGCTAGAATGATAGGTGGGCTAAGGACGAACCACTGATGCAATATCCTAACTTAGCCTAAATCAGAGATACCATGGAAGAACTCATTGGCAGAAAAGTCTTCGATTATATGGTTGAGGACAAAGGCAAAATGAAGTGGAAATAAATAAGGATTCAGGGATTTCAAGCAAAATCAAATGATCTTTATAACATTATCGAGCAATATTTTATCCCCATGAGACCCAAGGAAGATCAAGTTACCTGGGCTCCTATGAAAAAAGGGCAGTTCACTACTAAATTAGCTTACAAGATTTTGCTTGATGACAAGGATTTTGTCCTCCAAAAGGACTTAGTTTGGATAAAAAATTTAATGCCAAAAATTGCAGTATTTTCATGGCTGTTTATCCAAGGAAGAATTCTAACCATTGATAATATGATGGGTAAAGGTATTTGTATCACTAATTGTTGTTATCTATGCAGAGCTAATTGGGAGACCATTTATCACATTTTCCTTGAGTGCCCTTTTTCCTTTACTATCCTAAGTGGGGTTTTTTAGGCCTTCAATATTTCCTGGGTTAAACTAGCCATCGTACTTGATTTGTTCGTATAGTGGCCTTGCCCATTTTCAAGCCAAAGACTTAGATACATGTGGAAAATTTGTCTCAATCACTATCTTTGGCAGGTGTGGTTAGAAAGGAACCATAAAGTCTTTAATGAGTCTATCCATGATCATCAAACTATCATTTCTAGGATCCTATCCTTTGCCAACGAGAATGTGAACCTTATCCCTTTTGATAGCCATAAACCTCATCTGCAAGAGACCACGATTGCTCAATATTTAAGCTTAACCTTGTTAGATGAGTCTATGCCTAGGGTAGTCAACCCCAGAGCCAATGTTAAGTGGTCCCCACCTCCTACAGGTTGGTTTAAGCTTAATTTTGATGGAGCGGTTAAGGACAATCCTGGCAGAGCAGGTGCTGGTAGCATTATGCGAGATCATAATGGGAATATTATGCTTGTGTTTTTCGAATATTTAGGAACAAGGACGAACAAAAAATCCAAAGTTAGAGCTATGTGGAGAGGCCTTCAAATGATTCAAGACTTAGAAGGCAATTTGTTCGTAGAATGAGACTCTATGCATGTTATAAATCTCCTCAATAATTGGAAAACACCTCCTTGGAGGATTAAAATAGTTGTTGAAGAGGCTAGGATCCTTTTCCAGGGAAGACAGGACAGAAAAGCCCAACATGTCTTTCGAAAAGCTAACAAAGTTGTTGATAAGCTAGTCAATTTAGGTGTCGATGATGACAGAATTTTTAAATGGGAGCACGGTGTCTTGAGCGAAGTAGAGGAGCTTATTCAAAAATAATACCAAGAATTATAGTCAAATTTACCAACAGGGAAGGCACTGTAAGTTCGAAGGCTATGGATATTCCCGTCTCTTTTTTGAAATGGACTCACAATAAAAATTATCCAAGTTGTCAGTCTTGGTGGATGTTGCTTGGAAATACCATAAAGACTAATGGGGACAATCACATGTTAGATAAAATGGCTCCTAGTCATCTTAGTAATTTGAGGTTGGTTGATAATCACAGGGCAGGAAAGAAATGGCAATATAAGACTTCGAACCAGAGCCACATGGACCACCAGATAGCCATCGCCATAAATCTAGCCAGCAGGTTCACTTCTCCAAGGCTGATTGGCCAAGACGGGATGTGGTCCCAAAGCATGTCATATACGGAAGAAAGCAATTACCAAATAATTATTAAGAGTAACTGTCAATACAGAGCTTGTGGGAGTTTTTTTTAGTACTCTGCTATGTGTGTCTGCAGCTTTTTATTTCTCCACTATTTCAAGGAAGGGATATGTGTATGTTTCTTTTTTTGTAATTATGATGCAGGTGTGTTCTCTCGGGGTATACCCAAAATATTGTATGGGAAGATTCTTTTTTATAATAGGCTATGTGCCTTACTAGATGTAATGGCTTTGGCGGCGTGTAGATTTTACATATATAGGATCGTTAGTAAGGACATGTTCATCAACAACCCTGGGCTGATTTTTGTAAAAGTTTTTGGATCAACTTGTAAAACCCGATATTAATGCTATAGTATCTTATCTACCAAAAAAAATGAAAGTTGAAAAAAATTTCTACCTAGAACAAAACAGGAGCAAACATGCATCCAGTTGGTAGGGATTTCTAGAAA
This sequence comes from Wollemia nobilis, assembly GCA_028583015.1. Classification (NCBI taxonomy): domain Eukaryota; kingdom Viridiplantae; phylum Streptophyta; class Pinopsida; order Araucariales; family Araucariaceae; genus Wollemia; species Wollemia nobilis. The sequence continues at coordinate 4,821,890 of JAQPPZ010001045.1, forward strand.
AGTCATCCCAAGAATCATAGTTCCAGGGAAAACCACAATCTTCCCTAAAACCAAGCATATCCAATCCCTTTAGAACACCATAATTATCGATCCTGGAAGCTAAAATTGCAAAAACTCCAACACCAAGCTAGGAAACCATCAAGAAGATACTTCTGATAGATAACCCATTATCAACCAAAAACTTGTTCTCTCTTGAATTTTTTTTCCAAAGCGAGAAACCATGGCAGAGTTCTCTTAGAATATTTCCAAGGATTCATAGGCATGGGTGGATTAGTATCCTCCCCTAAAGCATATATATTCATACTTTTTGGCACAAAAAAACATTTATCGAGATAGGAATCTGACGAACAAAAACTCAAAACCGAAATCCTACTAGCATCAAACAATATCATTTGAACATTTATCTCTCCCAACACAAAGGTCATCTAAAGATATTTCATAAGACCCGTTAACTCTGGATTCAAAACTCAAGCAAAAACCTCCAGGAACAGTCGTTGAACCCCTAGCAGCCTGAATCCTACTCTCATAAACATTAAGCATTTGGTCTTTCTCCCTCCTAGCACAAAGACCATGGAAGGGATTACCTGCAAGAACCTCACAAGATCCAAGAACATAGGATATACATTCTTAGGTGAAACATATCCAAGACCAACAATAAGACAACCAACAACTAGAATCTTACTCACATCAGCATTTTATTTTTGAAACATTTTCTACCCAACCCAAAGGCTTCAGAAGGTATAGTCTGTAAGAATATATTAGGATCCACACAGGGATCTATGTTATCATATAGAAAAACTCTAGGATCCGTCGAGATCCTGCATAGAAAAAAATTGAGCAACCAAGGAACCTGCAAATAACAAACTTCCCTCCATCAACCAAAAGCCTATCCGAAAACCTGAATAGCCAAAAAATATTTACCTCACCCAAGATAGACTCCATGGATAGGAGAACCAAAATAACCTTTCCCAAAAATGTTTAAATAGAAAGAGAAGAGTCCACTCCAATCCCTGTAGGCTGCAAGCTTGCTGGCACACCAAAAACAGCTACAGATCCAAGGCAAAAAAGTAGGGAAAAACTTCTCTTACCAGAGAGGTTCACCCTTCCACCCCCTCGTTACCTCCCTTCCTCTCTACCTCTCATCCTCTCCCTTATGCACATGTTTGTTTTTTTTTCTTCTTTTACTTATATTATCTCGGATTTGTGTAACTCTCTTAGATTTCAAATCCACAAACTTAGGATTTCTATATATAGCTCAAAAATAGAAGATTATAATTAAAATAAGAGAATTAATTCTACAAATTGGTATATTATTGAATAAAATTTTCACAAAACCTTTAAATTTCATATATATATGAGATAATTTTTTATTAAAGTTAATAATTATTATTTATAAAAAAATTTACAAGTTTTGTGAATTCATAATCCTTTAAACATTTCATTCTTAACCAATTTTGTGAGAGGATGTCTAAATTGCAAAGTAGAAGGTGAGAGAGAAAGGTAATTTAGTTTTTCTCCAACCTTCAAAGTTAATTTTTACTAAATTTTATCAAATGACGTAAGTTCAACCTATTGAATTCCTCATCTTTCAAGGAGACCCTAGTTCCAATCTTCATATGTATGCTTAATTGCCAAATTGTTGTAATATCATTATGTGATCATGATGTAATACTCTTGGAGGTCATTTCAATCCCATATCTCTAATTAACAAATAATAAATTTTGAAAATTTTGAGAACAATTATGCTACTTAGGGCAATAACAATATGTTTAGAAAATAAATATTTAAATACAATCTAACAAGTTGATCAAGCTTATATTTTTTTTTTCTTAGTCTGAGTTAGACCTAAAAATTTAGGTTTTCCATATTTTAACCTAAAACTTATAATTTTTAATTAGAAGAGTAGTGTCTAAAATTTGAATATGTAAATTTTTGGGATATATTTAAATATTTTTCTTAGCATTTTTAAGATTATCGAAGATTTTATCATTTTTCTCTAGGATTATCTTGGATTATTGTAAACATGTGAGAATTACACCTATAAGTTTAGGTTTTCAATATAATTAGACTAAAAATTGTTAATTTTAACTAGTAGAATAATGGCCAAAATTTAAATATTTAATTTATGGTTTATAATATATTATTTAAAACTTAGTTAACTTTTATTAATAAATAGACTTAGACAAATTTTAATTGATACTAGGAAAAACAAAACTTACTATTTTTTTTATCAATGGTGAAAAACATGGTTTTGAAAGGTACCATAACCTTTTACATTAGATGAGGCAAAGAAAGATAAGGCTAATTAAGCATAGTCCAGCCTTTAAGGCCAAAAGAAACAAAAATTAAACTAAAACAACCATCCAAAAACAAAGACCAACCCACCACTCAACAAGGCATAAAGGAGAATTTTTATTCAACTTTATTTTAGAGACACCAACGATCCTACTCTATTTTTGCATAAAACTGGAAGGGTAGTAAATACATCAAGATGCAGATAAGAAAACTCCAAAATCAGAGAGCAAGGATGAAGGCAAAACATCAAGCATATTCCTTGAGAATGGTAACCACTAGGGAGCAAAAGGGCCAACTCTCCAAAAAAGACCCCCCAAATAAAGGATCACTAGAACACAACTAAGATCTCATCCAAGTAGAAATACAATAAAAAGGGCTACTAGATAGGTAGGTTACTAAAAATTTTATAAATATTTTTTATTCTTTAATAAGCTATGTGTGGCTTCTATTGGGGACCACTCTCAATACCATAACAAAACATTACATTGCTCTCATTACATTTCTATCAAGTTAATTAAAGCATATCTAACTTGCCTTTCTAACAAAGATATTCTTCATTTGCTTGTCTATCAAACATATTCTCTATCTTCCTAAAACTACTAAGTTTCCACATTCAACTCCTTTATATCATTTTTATTAAGAGATAAAATCTCACTCATATAGATGTATACGGAAATTAAAATTTTGTCAAGATGAAATTCAACACCATGAATGGTTAACATATTTATTGCCTAGTTTCCATATTTATAAATATTTTTGTCTATAACAACCTAACAAATTATTAATAAATTTTTAGGGTTCTTATTCATGCCCCTAATATTCCAAGATATTATTCTACTTGTTATTTTTTGTTTTAATTTGTGAACTTAGCCCCACTTCTTATTAACTCTTGTGATATTTGCTTTTGTTTTACCATATCAATATCTCTTTGGGTTTATTTTTTTTTGCTTTTGCTTCTTAGATCTTCCTCTCTTTTTTATTACTATCAATACTTTCATCTTCATCAATCTCTTCAGTCTTCTCATAGTGATCATAGTTAGACTTAACATCTTTAGGTTTATCTTTCTTTAAAGGATCTGAAGTGCAAGGAATAACCTAAAAATTCCATTCTTATTTATGTTGCCTTGGAAACCCTAAAGTGCAAGGATGCTCTTTCATAGCAATTACCTTCTTAATAAGTTTCAAAATCCATAAATTGTTATGGATATCCTCGATCCTCATTTCCTTATTATGCTAGTCTTGAAAACCTAAAGTGGAAGGGATAACCTCTACACCACTTTCACTTTACAGGAGAGGATTATATACTACTTGAGGAACTTGAAGATGATTAACTTGGAATAAACTTGACATTTTTTGTTGTCTTTATTTTAGGATTTTCCTCCACATCTTCCTTTGCACCTTTAATTCCTTTTGAAATTTATCCTACACATTATACTTTCTCATCCCTTAAATCATTTTTACTTCTTTTAATGGTTGATCCAAGTGAGTTATGGTGGTCTCTACGAGATGATGTTGTAGATAGGTTTTCTTTACCTCTTCATTTTGAGTAGAATATCCTTGATCTATTCTAGCTTCTATTGTTGTATGATCTCCTTGCTTTATCTTGAAGTTTATCTCATGATCAAAATTTTCTCTCCTTCTTCATAGTTTTCACTTTGAAAACTCTTGCCATGTGTCCAATCTCATAATAATCATGGTATCGAAATTCAATATTTTCATAATCCACTTGTTGATCCCATTCTCTTGTTTCGGATTCAATCTTAATGGTTTGTGGCAAAGGTTTTTGAAATATCTATACCAACACATATTCAAGTATATATAGCATGTTTTTGCTCCCTAGCAATATTCTTCAAAACATCCTTAGCAATAAGTTGATATGGAACTCCAAAAAGCCTATCTCACATAGGAAGCTTCTTAATAGTTTGTGTCTCAAAAAAAATCCATATTCTCAAATAAAGGGCATCTCTCCCCTAAACCATGGGTCACCACCCATTATTTTATCCTTGATTTTTGAACTAGAAAAGATGACAAGAAAAAACCTTTAGGAAGAATTATCACAAAGTAATTTGAATTCAATACCCACTTCTACTTTATCCATTTTTTAATCTCCAAAAACCCTAGCCATGATATATGAAACTTACATATCAACCCTTTACTTTTAAGAACTATTATGTCATGCAAAAATTTACAAATGCAAAAAAATCACTTTACTTATAAGAAAGTGAAATGTAGATAGAAGTTTTGGGATAAATTGTTTAAAAACCTATTACACTTCAATAAATATGTCTTAGATTAAAAAAAATTAAATTATAATAAAAAAAGGAAATTTATAAAACATATGAAATGAACTATACAATTAGTTGAAACTCATAAACCTCGTGTTTCTTGAATATATATTTTTTGATACATAGGGGAGTTGGTTACATCCACACTATTTTTAGTAGCTTCCAAGTGCAAGGTTTAAACCACAGGAGCTGCTCCCAACAAGCCTATACCACCTCGTTATTGTTCACCCGATGTGAGAGGGACCATCGGTTGCTCGAGATTTGTATCATCATCATCGGTCTAGCGTGTAATCAAAAATTCAAATCAGACTACTACCTTTGCAACATGTATTTCCTTGAGGTTTGAACCTAGGTCTCTTCTTGATAAGTGCCTATCTAGATAGACAATTACCAATCCACCTAACCCTTGGGGGTTAAAGTTTGTTTTAGGGTGGGCACCAAAGAAACCCTTAGACCCTCGACCACAACTAACAAGGAATGAAATTTTTGTGTATTTGCAAGGAGTGGGAATCGTACCTAGGTTAACCATAACCAAGTCACCCACTCAAGCAGATCAACCAACTCACCCACTCAAGTACATCGTGTTGCTTGAATATTACTAAATTATCATATACTATTTATTAAAAAAACTTTAGCTATATATTATAAATAAGATATAATTATATAAATTAAAAAATACACTAAATAAATAAATAATAACTTTAACCATCTATTATAAATATAAAATCCATAAACATTCATTAAATTAAATATATCTAAAGTGAGTCTAAATTCTAATGGTTAATACTTTAGAATTCTATATAAAAGGTCCAAGGTTTGGAGGTTGTATGTTATATCCTTTAGAACTTTCCAAGGTTTAAAACAAATAAGTATAAGGAACACATGCCCTATAGCCTATGTTGTATTTTATATCCTTTAGAACTTTCCAAGGTTTAAAACAAATAAGTATAAGGAACACATGCCCTATAGCCTCATGCAGATTAAAATCTAATATTAGTTATATTTTTAAATAAATTATAAAATAGTTTGCATATTTAAAGTATGTATATTTATTAAACTAAAATAAACATACCTTAAGTTTGATATCTCTTCATATTATTATGTATGCATATAGTTAAATTAGTTTTTATTTGAATTTACGTTTTTCTAATATATTGTAATTTTTTGTTTGGTAAATTTACTTACTATATTTTATTTTAGTAATTATAAATTATTTTTTAAATTTTAATTTTAAACATATAAGATAAATATTTTAGGTTTAATATCTCTCGATTATTATGTGTATGGATATCTAAACTAGTTTTTATTTGAATTTAAGATTTTTTAAAAATAAATTGTTATGTTTTACTTTTATTTTTTATTTTTATCTAAATAAAGATGAAATAGAGATGTAAGGTATTTTACTATTTAAAAATTATAGTTTATTGTAAAGCATCTATTGAACTACATGGTCTTAGTGGAGTGGGGAGGGGGTTTGTTATGAAAAGGTTAAATTTTAAGCTCTTAAGTGACATTCAAAAATATTTCTTATAGTTTAAGTTTATATATTTATATATATAATATTTTAAAAAAATTATAAATTATAAGTTTTTATTTATTTTAATTTTTTTATTAGATAGAAGAAGGGGTTTTGAAAGGGTTTGTGTACCTTTTACAAATTAGAAGCTAAAACTTCGAAAACTAAGATCAAAATGAGATAAACATGAAGCAACTCCAACCAGAGGATTTAAAAGCAAAAAACAACAGTAACAAGAAGAGGTGGTAAGGAAAAAAATATCTACATGATATAATAAACCTCATTAGTATTGAAATTCTTCTTTCTCATTAGGATCATTCTTTGCCTCTACATATTTCCATCGAATCCTCTCCATTATTATGGTAACCTATTCAACAAACAATGATGTCATTTTGATCGTGCTTCTTAGGGATTTCATCAAATCTTTGACCATCATCCTGGCAGTTTTAGAAGTTCTAAGAGGATCCTGCAAAATGATGGGATTTATCCTTTATCCACAGAGGTCCCCTTGAGAAATTTGGCTTTCTTTCTTTTGACAGTGGTACTAGAATAACCCTCATAATATTTTGAGTCTAGGATATTGTGAATGGCTTTATCAATCTTTATCGCTTTTATTTCAAATGCTTAGAGCATCTTGTTCAATCCTTTATACCTTTGGAGTCTCTCGACTACACAATAACTCTACCTGGTTCCTTCTTAATTCTGGTCTCCTTTTCAATAGGTGAAGCTTTAATCTCAGAAAGGATATGGTCTAAAGAATTTGGAGAGGGGGTTTTAATATTTTTGTTCTTCAAATTGATAGGAGACATAACATTCTTGGAATATTAAGAGGGAATTTTGAACAAGACCTGGCTAATACCTTGCACCTTGTCACCTTTTTTGGCCACGACCTCAAAAATCATTTTCAACAGCCCTTGAAGTAGCGAATTCATCAAATCTTCTTTTTGGAACTATAACATCTTTTTTTCGATATATTTATACAAGAAAGTTGAAATATTCATTCTCTTTTTACGATGTAAGTGGTTCAAGAAGGTAAAGTGGAAGCTCCTAACAATTTCAAAGTTATTGTCAAGGGTAAATACTCCATGATCACCATGGTCACCCTATCCCACGAGGTCTTGAGGGATTCCCATAGGATCCTATTTTGATATATTTTCAAACTTTCTCCTTTCCACTTGAAAATCTTGAGCTTCTTAGCAAGGGAGTGATTCCCCCTATTTATGCATTCACCAACAATGGGTAACCCAATAACTTTAGAGATTAGAGGGATAGTAATGCTAAGATCCAAGCCTTTTGATTTGACAATGTCGTCTTTCAAGAGTGGACAAATTGGAGGGAAAGCTCCCAGTTGAACCCACTAAATTTCTTCGGGAAGTTGAGGAGATCACCCTTCTCCATGATTTCCTTGATCTCATAATCTAGAGAAATGGCTGAAGGTTCCACCCTTTTCAGCTCTCTAACCATGGTTTGCTTCCTTAACCTATGATTTCTTTTGAAAAGCATACAAATATCGTTGGACAAGATACTCATTACTAGAATATATTTATTTTAATAAATATGATTGGTCAAAAATTTTAATTTGTTTTTCCAATAAAATTATAGTGCATAGTATTTATTATAATATGTTTATGTATGATTATATGATGGGTGAGCATTCTCACAATAATATGACACTATTTAAACTAGGTAAGGAAAGGAGAATTAAATCTATTATTATTTATTATATTATCTTTAACTATACAATGCGAAATAAAAAATGTTTATACTTATATTATCAATTTCCAAATACTTAATTATGTAGAAGCATCCATGTGGGAAATTGAAGTAAGAAATTAACACATAAGAACTAGAAGACCAACCATATTGGTAGTTGTAAAACTATCTAGGTAGTTAGGCAACCACTGATTCCTAAGCCTTTAAATTGGCTGGAGTTTAAGATATGAGAAGGGGAAGAGTGTATAAGAGAAGTGACAGAGTAGAGGATAAGTGAGAGAGAGCAGAAGAGAAGAGGGTAAGAAAAGAAAGAAGAATTTGTATGTGATAGGAATAAAATTCATTTACACCAAAATATTTCTATTGGGATGTAATTTTTGAAATATAATTAATAAATATAATACAATTTTCTATCTTATGTTGTGTTCTGATGCATCTCATATAGAAGTTCAAAATTTTCTTACAATAAAGGTAATTGTGTTACAAGGCAAAATACATAGACAAATATTGTAGATTGACATCATCTAGGGTATGTAGACTTCCATACCGAGAGCACCATTTGAAGGTTATCATCAAGAAATTATCATCAGGAATACTATCATCTGAGCACTATTGATAAAACCTAGCCATGTGAGTATTGCAAACTAAATAAGTTATAGGCTGAGAAGTATTATTAATAAAACATTATCGTTAATACACTATCATCTGACCATATCATCAAAATATTATTGTAATTGTCTAGGATATTTTCAACATGAAGCTTTCCCATCTAAAGTGTGTCATTTAAGTCCTATTGTCTTGTAGAGAACTACAATGGAAGCCATTTGAGCCAAGATAACTGTCCATAACTTATCATTTTGGAGCATGTTGTCTAGTAGTTTACATCTTCTTGGGTACCATCATAGAATGAGACAACAAGTAGCATATTATCCTAGAGCTCACCGACTAAGAACATTGCCTTAAATTGTAGTCTAGGAAATCAGTATGCCATCAAAAATAGAAGTTGTCTAAAATTTGAATGTCATCCACCTTTATTGTTTGAAATGTATACGACCCCTATTTCACAAAATTATTTTGGTGTTAGATAAAGATGTTGTAGTTGAGAGTTTATGAAGTGTGTTGAATAAAATATGGCATCAAGTGGAATAGGAAGACCACGAGGATCTCAACCTATAAACATAGTTGAAATACTAAGGAGAATTACTGCTTGACTTGATGTGATCGAAATTGCCCAAAGGAGAGACGTTCAAGTAAAATATGTGAGTGAAAATAAATAAGAAGTTGGTCAACAAGAAGCTTGTGAAAAGGAGTGAGAGCAAGAACTAGAGAAAATATTAATCTGAGAAATTTCTAATATGGACCAAAATCCAAATATAGAAACCCCATCATAAATAGAAGTTTGAGTCCAAAGGAACTCATTGATTAGATTACAAATATGGAGAAATATTTTTATTTTAAATCAATACAAGATCCCGAGAAGGTGAAATTTTACTGTACAAATCTAAAAGGGAATGTGTCCTTGCAATGGGATCATGTTCAAACCAAAATATAAAGAAAAGGAAAGGAAAGTATTGAGACATGGGAGAAAATGATCATAAAATTGAAGGTCAAATTCCTCTCGTTGGATTACCAATTGGGTCTTTTTAGGAACTAAAAAACTTAATATAAAATGATATGAGTGTGAAGGATTACATGGAGGAATTCTATAGGCTCACTATTTGGGCTAGTCATATGGAAGACAATGAGGAGAAGGTTTTAAAGTATATAAATGGACTATAGTTATCTATACAATATGAATATAGTATGATGAGAATGAGGATTGTAGAAGAAGCCTACTAGTATGCCTTCAATATAGAGGAGAAGTTGTTGCAAAGGCAACAAAACAATCAAAAAAGAAGATGATGGTTCTCACAATGACAAGGACAAACAAGTAGTAAAAGAGGACAACAAAAACAAGAAGGAGAAGCTAGTACCTCTCATAATGACTTCAGTCATAACATTATAGGAGGTGTATACTTTACATAAGGAAGAGATAATTTTGGTAGAGGAAGGGATAGAGGATTCCTTGAAATGTGTTATAGATGTGGATAAGATTATCATCAAGTATTTGAATGCCCAACAACACAACAAAGTAGCAATAAGAGAAAAGAGGTCAAGAACCATATTGCATGTGTAGAAGAAGAGAGTGTTGCTTCCTTGAAGAATTTAGAAGAGTCTAAACAAGGAGAATATCTTATGATGAAAATGGTGTTATCGAAGCTAGACAAGGAGAAATATGAACCTATTCAAAGGGGAAATATTTTAAGAAAACTATGCAAATTAGGAGGCAAATGTTGCAAAGTCATTGTAGATAGTTGGAGTACATATAATTTAGTATCCAATAAGATGGTAGAGAACTAGGGTTGAGGAGGATAAAACCCTCCAATTTGTACAAGCTCTCTTGGATACAAAAGAGACACTAGATCTTAGTAAGTGAATAGTGCAAGGTGAATTTTTAAACTAGATCTTACAAGGATGAGGTCCTATATGATATTATGTCTATGGACACTTTCCATGTGTTTTTGGGAAGACCTTGATAATTTGATAGGATGGAAGAACATGATGGGAGGGAAAACACCTATGCTATTTAGAAATATACTAAGTATGTACTAAGCCTATTAAAGGACAAATATGAAAGAGATGATATTGGTCCTAAAGTATGTTTGATTTTCAAGAAAATAATTTTTGAAGAAGAAGATAAAGGAGTGTTTTGATTTGATTACTAAACTAATAAAGGGTGGGATGGAAGACAATAAGGAGGATATTCCAAGTGAGTTGAAGGATTTTATAGAGAAGTATGCAAAATTTTTGTCAAAATAATTATCGTATGGATTGCAATTGATGAGTATTATCCATCACATAGATTTCATTCTTGGATTGAGTTTTCCCAATAAGTTACCTTGAGAATGATACCAATGAAGAATAAGGAAATGGAGAGACAAGTTTAGGAGCTATTGGATAAGGGGTTTATCAAAGAGATATTGATATTGTGTACAATACTAGTTGTACTTGCACCAAAAAAGGGTGGAGAATGATGCATGTGTATAAATTCAAGGGTTATTAGTAAGATAACTATAAAGTATTGATTTTCATTGCCATGCATGGATGATTTGATGGATTGCTTAAGTGGAGCAAAGTACTTCACGAAGATATATTTGAATAGTGGCTATCATCAAATCTAGATTAGGGAAGAAGATGAGTGGAAAATAATGCTCAAGATAAAGGACAGATTGTACGAGTGGATGGCTATGCCATTCAAATTGATAAATGTACCCAATACCTTTATGCAATTGAACAAAGTGATGAAACCATTTCTTGTAAAGTTTTTGGTTGTCTATTTATATGACATTTTGATATTTAGTAAACTAAGGAAGACCATTTGATATGTTTGAGACTCATCGTGCAAAGACTAAAGGAAGAAAATTTATTAGTCAACTTGAAGAAATATAGTTTTATGAAAGGGGAATTGATATACTTAGGTTTTGTGATTTCACAAGAAGGGTTATAGATGGACCTTGAGAAGGTCAAGGCCATTTTAAATTGGGCATCACCAAGAAGTATGTTTGAGGCTAGGAGTTTTTATGGTATAACAAGTTCTTATAGGAATTTTTTCAAAATATTTAGTGGAATTTATGCATCGATTACAAAAATCTTGAAAGCATGGAAACATGAGTTTAAGTGGACAATCATAATAGAAAGGAGTTTTAAAATATTAAGGGAGAAGATAATAGAACAACCAATTCTAGATTTACCATATTTCAACAAGGTCTTTCAAGTGGATTATGATGCAAGTGGGACAATGATAGGAGGATTCTTGAACCAGGAAGGCAAGCCCATTGTCTATTTTAGTGAGAAGCTAAATGAGGAAAAAATAAAATACTTGATCTATGACCAAGAGTTTTATGCCATTGTTCAAGCCCTAAATAAATTGAGGCATTATTTGCTACTAAAGGAGTTTGTCTTGTTCAAATAATCATGTTTTACAATTTGTTAACAACCAGAGTAAGTTGAATAAAAGGCATATAAATTTGGTGAAATTTTTACAAGGATATTCATTTATCTTGAAACACAAAAGTGGAACCTCAAATCGAGTAGTTGATGCTTTGAGTAGAAGAAATTTATTTATGAACACAATATAATTCAAAGTCATTAGTTTTGATGTTATGAAGTAGCTTTATTGTGATGATTTTAACTTTAATAAATCTTGGGAAATATGTAGTAATCCTATTGCAAAGGATAGAATACCATGGCTTGATTATTTCTTCCAATAAGGAATTTTTTTAAAGGGTATTGCTTTATGCATACAATGAATTTCAATGGGATAAAGCCACAGTGGAGGACTTACAAGACATTTCAATATAGATAAAACCCTAAGGCAACTTGAAGAAAGTTACCATTGGTTTGGAATGAGTATGGATGTAAAACATTTTGTGTAAGGTTATTGAGTATGTCAATAATTGGCCATTACCAATTTTAGAATGATCATGGGAGGGCATAAACATGGATTTTATTCTTAGGTTGCTGAGAACACAAAAGGGTAATGATTATATTTTTGTTGTTATTGAAAAATATTTGAATATGACACATTTTATACCTTGTAGGAAAATAAATGATGCTACTCACATTGCCACATTATTCTTCAATGAAGTGGTAAGATTGCATGGATTACCAAAAGGTATTATTTTAGACAGAGATGCTAAATTTGTGGGTCATTTTTGGTAAACTTTGTGGAAGAAATTGGGTACTAGGCTAGGTTTAAGTTCGACGTATCATCGTCAAATGAATGGATAACCCAAAGTTGTGAATAAGAGCCTTGGGAATTTGTTGATATGCTTAGTTGACAAGAAATCAAAACTATGGGATATTGTTTTGGTATGGCTAAAATTTGCATACAATGACTCCATAAATTGTAGTATAGGTAGAAGCCTATTTCAAATTGTATATGGAATATGCCCAAGAGGAGTAGATGAGTTATGAAAGATAACTGATTTACAGAGATCAAGTGTTATAGAAAAAGACTTTTATGACTACTACAGAGCTAAAAACATGACACCAAACAATGCTAAATGAAACAGAATTCAATAAACTAGTTATTGCACAACAAATAAGATTTATATTAAATGGGAGGGCCTAAAAACTCTATTGTTACAATAACAAATTTGAGAATCCTCTTTGATACATTTTTTACAAATATTGCTGGGGTTCTCTGAAACCCTAACCACAACAAATGGTGGTGTCTTCAATTGTGTCTCTTCTCCCAACAAGTGTGAGTGGGCTTCTACATATCCTATGTCGGGCCACTCCAGCTTAATTAGTTATCCAATGCTTCTAATATACTATCTAATCTACACACAAAGAAACACCAAAGAGTTAGTAATAATAATGAGGGCTCCACTATGTGAGCCCTCAAAAATCACAACTAAAACCCTAGCTATAATAATATGAAATGTGAATATAATTAAATAGTATGCAATATAACCAAATGAAATAGATTTACCTTGCTCCTTGCTTGATGTTTGTTGATGATTGGATCTTTTGTAGATCGATGGTAAAAATGTGCCCTAGCGTCGCTCGAAGGCTAGGGTTGCTCTTACATAAAAACTCCCATGGGTGCCTAGCGATTGTAGGAAATGCTCATGGGTGCTCAAGATTGGTGAAGAGGTTCCCAAAGGCACTTGGAGGTGGTAGAAAGCATTTGAAGGCGTTCAAATAATGAGGGAATATTCTGTAGAAGTAGATCTAGCAAGAGAAAACGGACAGCAATAGTTACGGGGGTTACGATGAGCAAGGATGGAGGTAGAAGTACCCAGATATTCCAAGGAAATATGAATCTCAAGGGATCTCAAGCAATGATCTTCAGGAAACCTGGGTGCTTAGGAAACTTATAAAAACTCACGGTTGAGCCATTCAAATGGCTCCTACTTATAATCCAACCTAGGGCATGCTAGGGTTTCAACGACACTAATCATGTGGCTGAGATTAAAGCATATCTAAGGGTAGATATTAAATTTAGGGTGTGGCATGGATTGAGGGAAATGGATGGATGAGATTAAATAAAATTGGATGACTGGGATTAATTTATTTATATAAATATATATATATATATAATATAATTATTTAAATATATTATATATAATAAATATATAAAAATAATAGGTGAAAATGGTGGGAAAGCTATGATGGAGGGCAAGTGGCTATGTTTTGGTGGTGGAAATGGCGGGAAACCATGGGTGGAGGACAAGTGCTATATTTTGGTGTCTAAAGATACCCCTTTTTGTACCATGTTGCATAAAACACAATATGGTGCAAAAATACAAGACACCTAATCGGGCTAGGTACAGAAGCAACTTCTCTCTCTTGTTGAAATGTGAAGATGAAATCAAAGGTAAAAGAATAAAAAATTTGGAGTTATTATGTAGCTTGCCCCCTCAATTGGTGAATGAGGTTACGGATGAATTTCATGAGCCAATTACAAAATTTGTGCAAATGGAATGTGGAAGATATGAATGATGTAAAATGTGATACCGTTTTGTACCAATGGTGGAAAGGGGATTGTTGAAAAATGGGAAATGATTGTCTATTTTTACCCCAATAGATGAAGGGTTTTATGAAATGTGATGAAAATGTGTATGTTTTTACCCCAATAGATGAAGGAATTTTTTCCAAGTTTTGATGCCATGATCATGTAAGATGTATCCCAACGTGGGAAAGTTAGAACCAATTGTGGTTACCCCAAATTTGGGGTGATTCGATGCTATTGAAAATATGCCTTCTGGCATCATTGATATGCAATGATGAATATGCAAAGAAAAATAAAAGTAGTCAACCTCGGAGGGCCAGCTAGTGACTGTCAAATAATTCCTAGGATCGAAACCAATCACCCTAGCTAAATCCAATTGCCATGATGACTTTCAAGGAAATGTGTAATGATAAAATTTGATTTTGTCCATGTTTTAAGCTCCACAAACTAGGCCATCAATGACAACTTTTGTGCAAATTATTCTTGGTAAGGTTTCACGCAAAATGTGAAGTACCAAATATGATTATGCTTTTGATCAAGGAGATATGTGATGATGAAAATGACCAAGTTTTCTTATTGTAGATTTTTCATCTTACCGAATTGCATGGACGTAAATCGTTACAATCGCCAAGTATATAGAAAAATCTACTATATACGAGATTCACTTGAATGTTGTTTGGCACTTGGAAAATGATGATGTGAAATGATGATGTTATGATGTATGAATGATGAAAATTATGATGATTATAATTTTGTGAATATTTTTACCGTTTTGAGGTGCTTTTGTAATTTGTTTGGTGAATTTGCAATATGTGATCGTAAATAAAAAATTGTGTGTCCAAATTAGTTGAAATCTTCACAAAATATAATAAAATTATACAATGTATGGATGGATGAAATTTGGAGTGATTTGATTGGGAGAAGCTACTATTTTGTGGAAATTTGGTCTTTCTGTGCAATTTGACACCAAACGTCGATTGGCACTTTTGGTTTGCAGAAATACTCGTCGATGTTTGGGCGCTCTATAAATACCCATGGGCACTTAAATGTGCTAAGAAATATCCATGGGCATCTCAAGGCACCTAAAGCAACTATAAATAGCTTCCAAGATGAGAGACCAAGCTCATTTGTGCGTTTAGGAGTTTGAGAAGCTACGTCTAGGAGAGTGTAGAGGTGAGGCATTTGGAGTACGAAAGCTATGGCGATGAAGGAAGCTTGTGCAAGGGTCGAGGCTATGATTGAGGTATGATTTGCGGAGGTAACATTTTGTTTATTATGCTTTTGTATTGTGAAAAAAATTTATATTTTTTTCAAAATTATTAACCAATATTTTGTGTTGTGTTGTAGCTTAGGATTTTGGAGGCTCGACACCGATTTTTGCCTTACATATTTAGGATGAGGAAGACAGTTACGAAAGAGGAGTGAGATTTATTGGAGGATGTGGGGCTATCAGAGGTATCCCGATTGGATGTGGTGAGATTCGATGAGGGGTACATCTCTACCTTGGCAGAGAGGTGGGAAGCAGATAGGGGGACCTTTTAGATCCCCATAGGCGAGGTGACGGTTACCTTGGAGGATGTATATTGCATCCTCAAGATACTGATAAAGGGGATCTAGGTTGATTTCGAGCTCAATCAAAAGATAGAGATGATACAATTTTTTGGTTATGCATGGGAGGGGGTGAAGGTGTAGTGTGGGGGTATTTCTTATTTGTCCATGTATGTGGACAAGGAGTTTGACCCCTTTTGTACTTTGGTTATGTTCATGTTGGCCAACATCCTGGCCCCAAATAGCATTGGGAGTAGGTTCCCATGGAACCTAATAGGAGTGGTGAGTGATATACTCACTAGGAGGTAGGTATATGCATGGGCTCTTGCCTTGTTGGTGCAGGTGTATCAGGAGCTATATGATATGATGATGCGAGGGACGAAGGGGTTGGGGTAAAGCCTGCTACTACAATGTTGGACATGGAAGCACTTTAGTGTGTCTCAGTTAGAGGGTTTACCTATGGTAGGCTTGGATAGGGAGCAACCTTATTCTAGGTGATGAGCATTTGTTGAGGAGGTCCAGCCAATTTGGCCAGTGAGGACGAGCTAATGGTACTGTGAGTTATTGGTTGGACTAACATCTATCCAAGTGATATGGAAGTCATGGTGGGGCTACATATGGATTGATGATGGAGAGAACTTACAATGAGTATGGTAGGCTCGATGGTTTGTTGGTAGACATAGGAGTGAGGCAAAGTACTTCCAATTCTAACGAGTGCTTTGCCAATTTTTGCTGAGGTAGGATGTCCTTGATGAGCCGGTGTGCTATATGATACATTAAGAGGAGATAGGGCTACCATGCATGAAGCCATAGAGAGTGGTATTAAATGATGACGAGGAGATAGATCTCCCTGATGTGGAGGATACAGGGACAATCATAGAGTATGATGTATGGTTTGTAGCTTAGCAACCATGGGCATCACCTTGAGGAGTGATCGATGGGGATAGATAAGGAGAGGTTAGGGATGAGGGTATGCAGGAGGCCCAGGATGAGGGGACTCAAGAGGTCGCCAAGTGACAGTGGTGCCTTCAATCAGATAGTCAAAGGTGGAGGGCTAAGGGTGCAGCGTAGTAGGCTCCCGATATTGGGGGAGATGGGGAATATGAGGAGGATGCAAAGGAGGTTCCAGATATACCTCCAAGTTAGAGTGATAAGGATTGGATGTAGATGGAGCAACAGTTGGTAGAGCAGGATACAAGAATAATAAGGCTCCAGGAAGAGCTAGCAAAGAGAGAGTGTCGGTATAATATCGATATAGCACACCTTTGGTCTCAATACAGATATATTAAGGTATTGGAAGATAGGTTAATGGAACAACATATTTCACTTCCTGATCCTCCAACCTTATATGTGTTCGAGGGTACTAGGCATAGTGATTCTAGGCATAGCTCTAGGTCTAAGGCTCCTCCTAGGTCTGAGGCTCCTGCTAGGTCACAGGGGTCCTCTTGAAGGGTATAGTTAGTGCTTAGATGCACTTTTGTATATGAGCCTTGGTGCTCCATTGTATGTAGCCTTTTTGACATTCATTTATATATATATACATGAATTTTACCTTTTATGTCATATTTTTGTGTGAATGCTTTTTGTGGAATGCTTTTGTGTAATGTGTGTTTATGTTTATGATTAATGCATATGATATGTTATGGATGATTAATGCAAAGTGATATGTATGGATGATTAATGCAATATGGCATGTCCTAATTATCATTTATAGTTTAGGTCTTTTCTTAGCCATTTTGTTAGCATTATTGTTTAATCAGGGGTACTAAACTTAGTGGTGAATGGGATGGATGACTTATGAACTAGCATGGATGTTGACATGGAAGAAGATATGGATGTTGATATGGAAGAAGATATGGATGTTGATATGGAAGAATACATGGATGTTGATATGGAAGAAGACATGGATGTTGATATGGAAGAAGATATGGAAGAAGATATAGATGTTGATATGGAAAATTACTTGTTTTGCAAAGACTCAGACATACTAGTGGTGTCAAATAATCTCACTAACATTGCCTAATCCCTCTAGGACCAAATGTGTGTGTAGTGAATTCATTTACCAAATCAAAAGCATGGTAATGTCTTAAGGAAATCAATAACCAGTATGTGTGCAAGTGAGTTCATTAACTCATCCTAAGTAAATTAGGTAAACTTATTATGGTTAAAACCAAGAAGCTAGCTTGCCTATATGAGTGGTCAAGGTCTCTTTTAAAAGAGATATGTCACCATGCATAAGCGTACTCCACTGCCAGTCAAGCGTCTATTGTTCTGGTGGAGGCTAACTACATAGTCCATGACTTTTGTTGTTGATCTCTTAAGTTTTAGGGATGACTACCTAACATTTTGACTGGAAATGTAGTATGATCCTTATGACCCAATTGATCAGTGGTGTGTAATGTAAAATATTTAGAGTTGTTTTTAGGGATTTTTCCCTACTCTTTCTTTTATTTTTAGAATTGTGGTAGTGGTAAAAACCACTATTTTTATGGACTATGTTGCATGATGGGACTAGTAAGGATGACCCTTTTTACTTCGAGGTTTATACCAAGTATGGTGTTATCCCTCTTTAACACAAGATGTTTTTAAGGTGTGAAGTTGCGTTTGGTTCAAAAATGTTTTGGAGTCAATTCCTAAAACTAAATATTTTCTTAGTGTGTATGTGTAATGGTCCTAAATTTTCTTTGACATGTATTGAGGGGGTTGCTTAAAACACTAGGAGTTGTTGAGTGACCAAAAAGTATAGGAATTGTGAATGTGGCTTGTGCTAATGGAAATTTGACTTTATGGAATGAAATGGGTGATGGTTTTGAAGGTGCCCCTGATTAAGGCAACATGCCTTTATTGGACCAATGAATACCTTGAACTGAATAAATTATCCCTAATATGAGATGTGAAATATGGATGGAATGTATGAAATGCAATTTGTGAAATGGAATGTTTGTAAATAAAATATGTGAAATGAAATGTATGTAAATGAAATGTTATTAATGATATGTATGCAAATATTTTTATTTATTAGCCATGTATATATACATATATAGTAGTCAAATCATGCATAGAATGCTCTCAAGTGTATGCCATTAAGTGGTTCAGGTTCTTCTTCTCCCTCTAGATTGGAAAGCTTATAAGTACCATTACCCACTCTTTGTGTAACGATGTATGGACCTAACCAATTAGCCATAAATTTATCATGAAGGTGCGGTAATACATTGATATTTTGTTGGTTCTCTTTAAAAACAATATCTCCTATTTGAAATGCACGTAGATGGACTTTGGTGTTGTAATCACGTTTGAGGTGATCCTGATAAACTCGTAGATGCTCTAGAGCATTGAATTGCCTCTCATAAAGAATTATGAGTTGGTGAAGATGTGCTTGTCTAGAAGTGTCGTCATTTATGAATTCCTACAAAGAAATTTGCAAGGAAGGGATCTCGAGCTCAAGAGGCATGATTGCTTCGACTTCATAGACCAATGAAAATTGCATTTCCCCTATAGGCATATGGATGCTTGTTCGAAAAGCCCATAATACCAAGGGTATTTGTGTATGCCAATATTTATAATTTTCTTTGAAAACTTTCTTGAGAATAGCAATTAAGGTCTTATTGGAAGCTTCAACTTGTCCATTTTATTGTGGGTAATAGGAAGTCAAGAAACTATGTTGAATGTTATATTTCTTGCAAAGTGCTCGAACATCCTTATTCTTGAAATACTTACCATTGTCTAAAATTATTTTTGAGGGGATACCAAAATTACAAATGATGTTATGGAGTATGAACTCCACAATTCTAGGTCTTGTCGTACTGGTTAGAGGAATTACCTCAACCCATTTTGTGAAGTATTTAGTGGTTGTGATAATGAATGTATGTTATCCTGGGGAAGAAGGTGAAATTTTACCAATTAGATCTAGGCACCATTATAAAAATGGCCAAAGGCTTTGAATGGGTTGTAAGGCTTGTGATTTAGCATGTTCTTGACACTTTTTGTAATTTTTAACATATGTGCAACAATCACATTCCATTGTGGGTCAATAATAATCCATGCATAAAATACGCTTAAATGGCCACCACAAGTACCATTATGAGCTTCAACTATGGCTATTTGTGCCTCACTAGACTCAATACAATGAAGGAGGACTCCATCATAACCACGTTTATACAATACGCCCCCCAAAAGAATGAAACAGACTACCTTTTTCTTGAAAGTGCGCTTGGCAGTTCAAGACATGTTAGATGGGAGTGTTCCAAACTTGAGAAAGGTTACTATTTGGCTTGACCAAGGTTCATATGAATTTGATTGGATAAAGAAAACACCCTTTTCATATTTTGACTCAGCACAGGAAATTGCAGATTTAGAGACCGTTGAAATTATAAAGGGTTATAATGAGTCTTTTGGAATCAATGATCCAAGGGAGGCCATCTACAAATCTATTAGTCGAACATGGCAAGCTATTGATTTCATACCAATAAAAATTAGAGAGCAACTTCATTGCTACCTCATGATAAAGCTTAATGGTAGGTTCTTTGGATTGGTATTCTCTATTGATTTGCTTAACAACTAGTTTAGAATCACCAAATATTCGAATACACTTAATGCTCATAGCTATAGCCAATTGAAGACCTAGGATTAAGGCTTCATACTCTACAATTTTGTTTGTGCATTGGAAGTCATGTTTGAATGATAAGGGGATAGGTCCCCCCTGTGGTGTATGAAACATGACTCCAACACCTTGACCTTTCATGCACTTAGATCCATCAAATAATAATGTGATATCGACATCTTCCTTCGAAATGACACCTTCTTCTTGCTCAGTGACATCAAATACCAAATCATTTGGGAGCTCAATAATCAACAGATGATCTCTAGGCAGTGGAGATTCCATAAGTTGATCGGTTATTACCTGACCTTTAATGGATTTTTGGCTAATTAATTCCAAGTCAAATTTAGTAAGGAGCATTATCCATTTAGCAATGTAGGTATTATTGTAAGTGTGGGACATCATGTAATGCAAAGGATTTTCTCTAGCTATGACATAAGTTGTGTGGCTAAGCATATAATATCGAAGTTTCTTAGTGGTAAAAACCACTGCTAAGCATAGTTTTTCTACATAAGTGTATTTAGTCTCATAGCTTACCAATGTTCGACTAATGTAATAGGCAGCTTGCTCTCGATTTTTTTCAAGCATTGTCCCTAAGGCAAAGTCCGTTGTTGAGATATAAAGATAAAATGGGACCCCAAAACGATGAGGATCTAAGACTGGCAAAGAAGCTAGGTATTGCTTAATATCATAGAAGGTTTTTTGACATTCATATTTCCAAGAGAATGACACCCTTTTTTGTAGTAGGTTATTAAATGGCCTACATTTATTAGAAATTTGTGCAATAAAATGACGGATTGACTTGATATTTCCTTGTAAACTACACAATTCCTTTAAGTTAGTTGGGGGAATCATCTCCATGATGGGCTTAAACTTGTTAAGGTCCACCTTAATGCCTCTTTTGGAGATAATGAATCCTAAATTTTTTCTTGAGGTAACACCAAAGAGACATTTCTTGGGATTTAACCTTACATTATGCTCTAGGATTCAGTCAAAACAATTTCTCCAATACACCAATATATTCTTATCAATTATTGAATTTATCCAAGAGATCATCCACATAGTCTTTGGTAATATTATGCATGTAGTCATGGAAAATGTATATCATGGCATGTTGTTAAGTGGCACCTACAATTTTGAGGCCAAAGGGCATCACCTTGTAACAAAAAGTTCCCCAAGGTGTAGTGAATGTTGTTTTGTTTTGGTCATCAGGATTTATTTGAATCTGATTCTATCTTGAAAAACCATTCATGAGTGAAAGCATTTCATGGTCAGCGTAGGTATCGACAAGAGTATCAATATTTGTGAGAGGGAAATCATCCTTAGGACACAGTTTTTTAAGATCTCAAAAGTTAGTGTAGATGTGTATCGTTCCGTTAGGCTTGTGAACAGGTACCATATTTGAAATCCACTCAAAATAGTTGATAGGAACTATGAAGTTCATGTCTAAGAGTTTTTAAAGCTCTATTTTTACCATGAGGTCCATGGTAGGATGCATTCTCCTAAGTTTTTGTTCGATCATCTTAGCATCATGCTATAAGGTGAGATTATGAAAAACCAAACTAGGATCAAGACCAGACATGTCATTGTATGACCATACAAATATCCCCTTCTTCCCCTTGAGGAGAGTGATTAGTTGCTCTTTTTCATCAGGTGATAATATTTTGCTAATCTTGACAATTTGGGGATTGTCTTTGTCTGAAATAAGGTCCACATCTATGGTATTTTCAATAGACATATGGTAGCCTTCCTCAAGCTGATGGGGCATAGGGATCAGATGAATATCGTCTAAGATGTCATAAAACTCTTATGGATTATCCTTATCTATTTATGCCTAGAAAACCTCACGAATGCAGAGGGGATTGAGGAATGTAGTTGGTGTAATATATTAACAATTTCTTAGACAAGATAAATTTAGCAAAGGATGGAGGTGAGGAAATTTTGTCCATATTGATGAGACTTATGTCAATTGGAATTGGTTTAGCTAGATCGTATGGATTACGAAGTGGGGTGAATAAATCAACAAGATTCATGTTGACTTATGGGTAAGGAGAATAAGGTCAGATGAAATGGGTGGAACCTAGGATTCTAATGCTAGGGGCTTGCTTAACCTAAACAATAGCAAGCAACACAAAATGCATTTTACTAAATGATATATGCAATGCTGAAAAAAGAAAATATGTTTTTGAATTTTTTGATTGATTTTTTTTTTTTTTTGGTAGTGGTGAAAACCACTATTTTTGTATTATGTACATATGTTATAAGTTGACTTATGAAGTGGCTTAATGGAATGGAGGTGGAGGTTCACCTATAGGGACGGCTCACTCTTGTGGAAGAAGCAAGTGAAATATGGGTTCATGGATGGGGAACATGTTGAGATAAAACTCATCTTATTCGGTATGGGGAATGATGGGTTTCGATTATTCTTTAGATTTATTCAAAATTATAGATATAAGTTTGAATTCTTCATAGATTTCCTCATAAAAATTATTATAAAAATTATTGGTATGGATGGCATCTTCTCCTGAATTGAGATTAAGCCTTTGGAATGCTTATTCAAAAGAAGAGGTGGTGGAAAGTGGATGGTAACCTAGACTTGAACAATCGTGCACCTCTTGATATGGAACATTGATAGGTTGATGCACTCCCTATTCATGCAATCCTAGGCCATGGCCTTGCCAATTGACAATGTGGAAATATCAAGATGGGAATCCTATCATGTTTGTAACGTTGGAAAGTTTTGGTTCTTTGGGTTACTTTATGGGTACTGGACTTGATGAAGAATCAATTCATCCATATACAAAATTTATGTTATTTGGAGCTGAACCCATGTTATAAGATTGCTCCTATGGCCAATGGTGGGTCACATGGGCAATCAAAATCCTTAGCACTAGGAATTATGAGTGGTGTGATGGTGATGTCTTGGACCACGTATTCACAAATACTAGGATTGGTGAGGTGGATATCGACTTGGGATGACATGGAAGGACTATGGTCAGATGATGACTCAGGAAAAGGTGAATATGGGGATATCTTGCAATCCATTAATTCAACTTGTGAAACATTAGGTGATGAGAATGGATTGGATTGGAAAGGTTGTATAATGGATAATAATGTTGAAGTGGATGGTAATGATGTTAACGATGTGGACTGACTGCGATCACATGTGCATGTAGTCAATGATGAAGATGATGGAGGTGTGGAATTTTGATGAGGGTTGGTGATAGGGAGCTCTTCAGGGATGGGATCCTTTGATGAAGATATCGATGAAGTAGTGTATGGTTTGGATGATGGTGAATGAAAAATGTGAGTGGAAGGAAGCATGGACTCATACGGATTTGAAATGAAATTGCAATACTTAAATGGTTCAACGTTCACCGATATGCAATGTACTTGTCCCTCATGAACGTATTTCAAACATTGATGTAGTATTGAAGGGACACATTTTATTTCCCTCATCCAAGGTCTTCCAAGGATTACATTGTACGCCATGGATCCTTCCAAGATGTGGAAAATTATGTGTAGCATTTTAACCCCCACTTCGATGGGCAAAATGATAGTGCCAATCGTGGAACACAAAGCATCATTAAATTATTTGAGGGTGAACGAATACTTAGTGATGTGAGATTGAGTAAGGTTCAAATGATGAAGAGAATATGTGGTGATGATGTTGATAGAGGAATCAATGTCAATTAGGACTCTTTTAAAGGGATTCTTGTCAATTAGAGTCATAATGTGCAATGAAGGGTCTACTGATTTTGATGATATTGGCTTAATATCAAAGTCATAAAATGTTATGAAAGGCTTCATGCATGTTTGGATGCTCCCCACAAAGTTTTTGAATGCATTAGGATCTTACGATTGTAGTTTTATGGATTTTAGAATATCCATTAATGCCTCACGATGTGGAGGAGATTTTTGGATTAGTTCATAGATTGACAATTTGGTGGAAGTTATTTTCAGACTTGTAGTTAACCGGCTACTCAAGGAGATGACTGATGGAGGTGGATGATTTATGGGTCGATTTTGAGGATTTGATTGGCTAGGGATATGGATGGGTGATGAAGGATTAGGGGAAACTTGGATGGGTGGCGATGTAGAAGGTTGTAACACACTTGCTTGAGGTGGTTGCCTTTGTTGGTTATTCCTTTGACCTCTAGTGACCACATGAATGGCCTCCATAAAACATTGGTATTGTTGAATGTTATTAACTTAGTTAGGAGGAGTTTTGGTGTTAGCCACCCTATATTTTGTCGCATCCCCTTGTGATGAGGAAGTGGTCTTTGAAATATACAAAAGTTTCGGTTTTGTTGAGCGAGGGGATTATCAAGCTTGATCACCCCCTAGTCAATAAGGTCTTGGACTATGTATTTAAACACATGGAATTTGTTAATGTCATACCCATTTTACGTATGATAAGGGTAAAATAAATATTCTCGATAACATTTCCCATGTTTGGTGGAATCATCTTGTTTAATTTTAGGTAAAGCAAGTTTATTTATCTCATACAACCTTCTAAATAGGGGGGCATATGACTCGGCTAATGGGGTATATTGGTGATTTTGTTGGATAGACTATCGTCGGGATGGTTTTCCATAGCTGACACTATTTTTTGTACTTTTGGAGCTTTTGTAGTTGAGGGAACCGCATGATATGCAATTGGTTGTGGTGTTTTTTGCATAGGTTTTTGTTGAGCCATTACCGGCTAGCTCATGACCACTTGATTGACTTGATTGTATTGGGTGGTTGGGGTAGCCTGTGTTGATTTTTTTTGGCCTGAATAGTTGCTTTTGTATTGGCCCTTATTTTTTCATTCTTTCTTTTTAGGCTTTAATATGCCTTCTTTGATTTTGATATCCTCAATGATACTAGCCTAACCTAAAGCTTATTCAAATGATTGATAATTTCGTAATTGAAGCACCCTAGAGATAGGTTTTAAGAAACTCTTGGTGAATAACTTAATTAGCTCATCCATTGTTAGGGTGAATGTCAATTTAGTGATGATAACCCTCCAACAGTTTTTGAAATCATAGATAGATTCATTATCATGATATCTTAAAGTGTAGACATCAAACAATGAGATCTTATTTTTAATATTTAGGATGAAACGATCAAAGAATTGATTAGCCAATTGCTCAAAAGTATAAATACTATGGCTTGGCAATTGATCATACCATTCTATGGCATCCACTCCTAATATTTGAGGAAAATTTTGAAGCATGAGAGCATTGTCATTTTGAATTCTGAAGCAAGCATGTACAAAAGTGCTCACATGTTCTTTGGGGTCCTTAGTTCCCTTAAATTTATCAAAATTAGGTTTCGTAAAATCTATCAGATATGGTAGGGATGGTGCTGAAGAATGAATTTATTGATTGATCAATTAGCATAAGGTTGGTTTTTTATTTTCTTTGTGTAGTAGCCCACATTGGGTGAACCACGTAAATTATGGTGTCTCTATTGTGTATGGTGTTTTGTGCATTGCTTTGACTATTGCTATTGATACTGCTATCTATACACTACATAATATTGATCTAAAAAAAAATTAAAAGTGGTCTTATATTGTTCACCCCCCTCTCAGTATAAGCTTGTGTTCTTCACTTGCACTATCTATGTTCACTAACTGCTCTTTAGGCATTCTAGGTCGCTTACACATGTCATTGGCCCTAAGGGATGATCTAACAACTTCCTTATAATTTTCAAGATGTAAGGGATGTGTGCAAGACACCCATATTTGGACCCTTAAAAATGAAGCCAATAGCCCCTATAATGACAAATAGAATAATGAAAAACTAGTTAGTAAACTTGTAAAGCCATCCAAATTTGATCCTCTTTCTACTATAAATTTATTCATCCTATACATAGAACTTCAATGAAATTTGACTAATGCCTACTTGAGTTTGTTGTCCCCATTATGCCAAACTTGTAAATTAGTGGTGCAATATCATGGGTAGGACTCTTTATATCTTAGAAATTTTTGATAATCTTAGGTTTAGTATAGCTATCAATACATCCAAATCTAAAGCTTATACTCATGAGGGTTTTAGTATTCCTTATTTATAAACCCCTAAATCTTAATATAAATCTATCCCATCTAAAAATACCATAAAGATATAATATGTTAACATGATAGAGGTCAAGAACACAAGAGGAGACATCTCAATTCCAATAATCAAACAACAATCTTTTGTCACAATTACTAACAAAATAGTTAAACCACTCACATTCTCTCTTCTTGTTGAGTTTGATCATTTTTATCAAGATTTATCTAGAAAAGATATTGTACTTTTCTTTTTAAAATGAATTCTCATAAAGTTATATTTATTTAGGTGGATAAAGGGATTTAGAAAGAGGGTGGATTGTCAAAGTTGTTTGGGAAACAGTTAGAGGATGTATTTCTATTACTTTTTTCAACCTTGACCATGTTGAGACCACTTTTTATAATGATATTTGGATCATTTAGAGTCATCTAGCTTACTTGCATAGTTGGATTGTTGATTTTTGCCTTGAGAGTTAGTTATAGTTATTATATCATATTTTGATAACTCTTTTTTTTTCAATTTATCTATAAGGTCCTCTTTGTAGTTAATTATTGCTCAAATTGTCATGGTTTTTTGGTGTCATATTGATAGGGAGAAAATATTTGGCTTAAAAGATCATCCCAAGGTGTGTATGGAAATGAACATATCCAGACCTCTTCCCTTGTCCATGGATTTTTATGTAATGCATGGTTCTACAATCAAGATGTTGACCATCTGATATGAGATTGCCCAAAAGACTTTGAAAAAATAAACAAATAGAAGCAATTAGTGCTATAATTGCTTTCCTCACAATTGTTATTGCAAATAATGATTGTCCACAAACCAAATTCAATCCTAGAATTATAAAACTTATTACAAAACTTGTTGATGATAATAAGGATAATATTTATATAGATTATGCTAATAAAAATTATCCCTCAGATACTAAAAATGGTCTAGGTATGGCAACTAGTTAGGAAAAGGATTGTTCTCCTTGACTAACTAAGTTGAGCATTCGACTATACAAAGTAAGAGATTTGTAAAGGAAGTAGCCCAAAAATTTTCTCCCGCTATGTACATTCACCCTTTCCACTATCTCCTCTCATCACGCCACTCATTCCTTCATCATTCACAATGCCAAAAATATTCCACACTCTTATGTCCCTAGAATTTCCTTATTCAAAGGTTCTAGTCTAAATAACTAGTTTCATGATTATCTAATCTGGTCAAGTAGTCCATTCAAGCTAGTTATCAATGAAATTTAACTACATGATCTAGAATGTGGGAGGGTTAACCCCACCCATGTATAAATTTCATGTGTCAAGGTTTCTAATTAACAAAAATTTTGTGTTCTTTTAACATAAAGTTAAGACTGATGGGGTTTTATTAGAGTATTACCTTTTTATTTACATGCTCAAGGAAGAGTATTTTTACCAAGCATGAAGTTGGGAAGGGTGGTGTTTTCCTTGTATTGCCCCCTCTTGTTTCTCAAGTAGTTGTTTTAGGTCATGATCCCTACAATAGAATTGTCTAGGTCACTATTATGATAATGTCTTGACTTGTTTTTGTTCAATATGTGTTCCAAGTGATTAGGTTGGTTGTATTTCCATCTAGGAATGACTAGCCACCTACTTACCTTCTACAAAATAGATCCTAACCGGTGATTTTAACATGGTTGAAAACTTTGGTGGTTGAAGTTGGAAACGTTCTAATCCTCTCAATGTAATGGGCTATATTGTAGAAACTCCTTAGGTATAAATGATCCCCTGTTTAATAGAACTCAACTAACTAAGCCAAATGGTTTATAAGGTGTATGGTTACTTTGGAATTAATAAAATAGCAAGTAGGTTATATAGGGCCTATATGAGTAAAGCTCTTATTCAAAAGTGCCTACTAATAGGCCTACTTTTTTTATCCCATGCATAATTTTGTCTAATCACCTTCCTCTTTTATTCCCCATGTACTTTTCACCAACTCCTAACAATAATATGGAACTTCCTTTTTAGTTCAATTTGTCTGATCTAGAATTTAAAAAATTGTATATATCTAGCTAAGCAAGTTTGGAAGTCATCCTCCCAACCCATCTGGTAAATAAAATATTATTTTCTAAATTTTAACTTCAAAGGTCCATCAGGCAAGGATGTCTACTACCCCTCTTCTATATGTCATAACTACCAATGTTCCAAGGAATCTTCTAAAGAAAGCTCATTGTGAGAAAATTTTAGAGGGTATTAGATTATCTAATGAGGATTCTACTTTGAACTCTCATTTTGTTGAAAATTTTATATTTTTATTTCAAAACCGTAAAGAAGAACTCGATTTAGCCAAATAATTTATGCAATTGTATTGTGATGTAATAGGGTCAATCAATATTCCTATTTTCTTGAAATTTATCCAACATGGATAGATTATAAGATATCTTGGAATTCCTTTTAGCATAAATGTTTCTCCTAGATCCATATGGGACTAGGTTATGATTAAGTTCCAAAGTAAGTTTGAGGTCTAGCTTTCTAATTTTTTAAATCTAATTGTCAAAACTCAAGTGGTCAGTAATGTGTTGGTTACATCACATGTATACTATTATTCTACTTGGTTAGCATCCCAAAATTTATATCAACACTTAACTCTAGTTATTATACACTATTTATGGTTTAAATGCGATGGCTTGCATGGTATGGTAGGAATATCTAAAAACGCTATGCATTTATCCTTAAAAAAAAGGATGTCTTAGCATACTAAACCCCTTGAAATAGAGTAAATAATTGACAACCAAATGGTTATATATATCACTTTAAGGTATGGAAGCATGGAAGTATTTTTTAGATATAGAATCAGGTGTGCTTCCCATAAAGGTAAGTGAAAGGTTAATCCATGGGAAGACAAGATATTGAATGCTAAACACTTTTAATGTCAAAGGACCATTACTTGTAAAGAAGATTTGGGAGGCATAGGGAGAGATAGTACATATGCTGACATGGAAGCATGATACATTATGCCATGGACTCAGTATAGGAAGGTCTAGTATCTAGTGGAATTGAATTATTCTTTTCAACCATAAACCACTAGCCCTCTTTCTTAATTTTAAAAGTCTAATTTTTCTAAAATTTGACATGAACAAAATTCTTGAATTTTGGGACCACTTTACTTATTCTATGGTCACTTGATAATTTGCTAAAGCATCATGACCTTCCAACTAGTCTATATTCTACATTTAGTCAAATTTATTCTCTGATTCTATATATTGATATTAAAATAGGTAATCCACTCGCTAATATAGTGAGGGACTGTCAATGGACTAATGAGGCACATATAAAAGATTTCTAATATTATTTAATGTATTGTTGTTTGCTTACTCACATACCCATCTTAGATAGACTTCAACTCTAAATGGTAAGTGGCCTTCTTGGAATGGGAATGAGCACACTTTGTCTCACAAATCTAGAAGGTCAAAGTCAAAATAAAATATTAAATTATCGGTTGGAGACTACCTTATTTTAAATTATGCACCTTTATAGTTTTAGCACCCATTCTAGAATGTCCTCCCTACTACACTTTTTCTTTTAATGATGAGACTATTCCACTCTTATTTTGGTATTGTGTCTTTGCTAAACACATATGGTTTTAAGCTTTTCAACCTTTTAGCTATCTTGAAAATTAACTTTAGTTGGCAAATCCATACATGACTATGACATTCCTTTATGGGAACCTTGTGGACCCTTGCCCTCAAACACGTATGGAAGTAAAGATATATGCATTAGTTTGTTGGTTTGACTCCTCCTTGGGGGTGGCTCTGTCGAACTTATATTGTTTGATATTTTATTCCAAGTTGCTAACATTAATTCACATGTGCATAATATGAACAAAGATGTGGAATTGGCAACAAAGAAGATTAATCGTTTGCACAATGAATTTCATCAACAACTCTATGATCAACATGTAACCACATCACAATTGATAGACAAAATGGTGAAGCTCTCAACAACAATAACTAAGATTAAATCAACTTTAGACACCACATAACACATGTTACCTCTTTTTTAACAAGTTTTAAATGCTCTATTAATCAATAAATTAATAATTAACTTTAAAAAATCAATTATTAACATTTTTTATTTATTAACTATTTATTTTAAATGTAATATTTTTTTTTGCTTGATAGGAGAGTTGGTTACAACCACATTATTTTTAGTAGTTAGTAAGCACAACGTTCAAACCACAAGGGCTGCATCCACCAAACCTTTTTTATCTCGTTGTTTTATAGCCCGACGTGAAAATGGACCATTGGGTGCTTGGGTTTCGTACCATCGTCATCATCTTAGCGCGCACTCAAAGGATTCGGATCAGACTACTACCTTTGCAACAGGCTTCCCC
Source organism: Wollemia nobilis (assembly GCA_028583015.1). Classification (NCBI taxonomy): domain Eukaryota; kingdom Viridiplantae; phylum Streptophyta; class Pinopsida; order Araucariales; family Araucariaceae; genus Wollemia; species Wollemia nobilis. Next base: position 4,852,791 of record JAQPPZ010001045.1, read on the forward strand.
CAAGGTTTGAACTTGGGTCTCTTCTTGGTAAGTGCCCAACCAGACTAGCACTTACCAATCCACCTAACCCTTGGGAGTATTTTAAGTGTAATATTAATATTATGTTTTGTTTAACTTTACCCAAATAATGTTACTACTATTTTGATTGTGGACAATAATCTACTAAAATTATTATATATAATATAACTAATCAATAACCTACTAAATTATATATATATATATATTTATTGATTGATTGAGATAGTAATTGTGACTTTTTCCTAACATATAAATACAATTAATTTAATGAAATCGAGAGCAAGCTAACACCACTTATCAAACTATATTTGTATACATTCTATACTACTCACCAAACTATATATTTATATACATTCTATTTCGAATGAGGCTTGAAAAAAACATCTAACCACCGCCATTAGTATACATTTACTTATTCTTCTCCCCCAAACAATCTAGTCATCCCTTAAAAACTTGGGTCATGAAAATTGCAATCATGAAAGTTTGATTCACTTTTCTCAATCATTTAAATCAAAATCTAACAACATATAGGACTAAATTAACATTTGTTTTATCTTTGTCAAAATATTAATATTTTTTTATTATCAAAATTTTTTTAATTTTAATTTATTAAATAAAAATGAAGTTAACATAATCATCATAATTTATAAATCAAAACAAAACAACCCACCCTTTGTTACTATCCAATAAATAAACATCAATATTAATAAGTTAGTCATAAAATCAGCAAACAACATCTAAAACCAAGTCGTGCTCAGTCCACTCCCCACCATTAACAAAATACGTGTCAAATAAATCATGATTCAATCCCTTCTACCAACCCACTATGTGAACCATACTCATTTTTCATCAGTCATTTTCCATTAATAATTCCATCTAGCTTTCTTTAAGGGTTTATTTTCCATAGAGTCCATATCAAAAACAGTATTGCACGACACTAGACGCTAAAAATAAAAATAAAACATAATAAATAATAACAATAGCTTTACCGGCGGTGCCGTTTGGCCACGGCAGTTGGATGCCTAGTCAGTTTTTAAACCGTCGGATTATCGCCACGTGGTACGGGTGTCCGTCCAGTTGGATGCCCAGTCAATTTTTAAACCGTTGCTGTTTGGAGTATTCGGAGAAGATATCTGAGCATACGAACCATGTACAGTGCGTCAGGATTCGCAGAGATATTCCCCACGGAATGCCTACGTGTCACGGGTCATCGAGTCTTTATCTGGCAGTCCCGAATTGTTTTTTCATTTTGAATAGGGCTTGTGACAGATGGATCTCGTGGTGTAGATGACTGGAGAGGGTTTGTGTGGGGAACCTGGAAGTTTCTAGGGTCACTGGGAGTTAGCCACGAGGTGGGTAGGCTTGTCTAAGATAACAGGTGATTTTCTTTTCAGAAAATGTATTGAGGCATACTTTCCATTACGATTAAAAAATTTGGAATGACAACTTTTCACTGTTGCATTGAAGGCTAAAGGTCAACCTGTTAGATTGAATAATATTAGAAATTAATTAAAGTGGAGTTATCAGTTTCTACCAAGGTCATTGAGCTAAAAGACAAAGCTTAATTTGAATCTAGTTTATTTGGGTAGTATCTTTGTAGTTCATTTTTTTGTTAGTGTATTTTCAGCATCATTCATTTCTAAGAGGAAAGGTGTATGGTTTTTGCCAAGATCTCTTTTGTTGGCGTGTGGTTTTATTTTCCAATATAATCAGGCCTCTCTTGTAAAAGGGTTAGGGTCCTTTTCAAAACCTTATTTTTTCACCCAATATAAAAAAAAACTTGAGAACCATCCAATTGTAAATATGGCAATAGGGTAGCTTTAAAACTTGACTAGCATTTACATAGGGTTGCATACATTAGTAAATGCTTTAATTGCTTGTCTCTTTGATGTTGTCTAAACCAATATTTTCTATTTGTTACCCAAAATATATAATGCTTGTCTTGATGTCACTTTCTAAAGTCGATGTCTAAGTTCACCTTGGAAATAGATCATGCCCTGCCCTGATGTTTTGCATTGGTCACCTACACCGAGCCATGGTTGATATGGTGATTAGGCATTTGTCATCCTAATCTATCACAAATCCTTAATTCTTACTTGGCATGACAAATATTAACTCTAACTTTTCTTTCTTATAATGGTCAAGGTCCCTCCCTCTAAACTTGTCTATAAACACATAGTTCTTGTGATAACATAGATATAAGTATCAAAGAGATCAGATATGTCAAAAATATCATATGATATCATATAAAAAAGGAATAGGAAAGAATAGAATATGTGCATTGCATTGATGGACATAATCAACAATCATGCAAGCTAACATAGTACACCTAAGTTTTCATTGCTCTTTCTAGTTTTAAGTATTCCCCTTTGGGACATGCAGACATGACTACTATGTTTAGTCAGCTTCTTGCATGTTCTTTGGATTATCCAATTTGTTGATATGATTGGCTAAGAGTTGTCTTCATGGACACAATCATCTTAGCAGGCTTAAAATCACTCTATCTCCATTTAGCTTTAGACTATCGTCTACTTGTTCAGTTTTCTTTATTCTCTACTACATCTACATAGAATAATTCTTGCATGTCTTGAAATTAACTTATATTTTATTTTTAAATATTCCACAAAGGGAACAGGGATCTGACTTCATAACTAAGAAGATCTTACGACTTTCTCCAAACTTGACAGACCCTTAAATACTTACTATAATTGATATTTTGCTTCTAGTTTTCTCTTATTCCTTTTACCTACAAGAGATCATTGCATCATTGGATTAGACTGGATTGTCGTCTTCTCACTTGCATGGATTTATAAGTTAGATTATTGGACCTTTGAGTTTTGGTATCATTGTACTATGTTCATATTGGCTTTGTTATTTATTAGAATTGCTTACATTTATATAGCATGGTTTTCCTAATCCAAAGAATTGTATTATATTAAATAAAAGATAAGTATTTTGTGGTCCTTTTAGCTAAGAGTATACATAGTTGTATTTGACTAGATCATTATGTGTTGTATTTTATCATAAATTTTTTGTTTTAGAAAGAACTAATTTTTGTATCTAACTATGCAAAGGGATAAAGAGGAATAGAATATAAATTTTGCTTACTGCACTTTTACTTGTTTGTCATCTTTCACTTTGTTATCAAATTTGTAATAAATAATTTTAAAGTCATAATAACCCATAACCTAGATATTCATAAATTAAATCCTAAAATAAAGCCCATGAGTTCTGCCTATTGTGTGCCATGCTCGCATTGGGGTAAGGGTATCCTCTTTTTACTATCCTTACAACTTGATTTGTGACTAATCCAAGAAGAATGAAAAAAAATTAGTTAGAGAAAACATCTATTAAAATAGTATCCATATCTTTAATATATAAAAACCTTCCTCCTTCTCCAATTATAAGGTAGATCCTTCTTTACATAATATGAGTCCAAAAGAGGGGGAATTATTCGTGTCCTTCCTCCTCTTGCTTTATATATTATGGATTCATGATATAACCCTTGGAATAGATGTGTAGGCAATGGTTATGCATAATAATTTATTATTAACAATTTGCTCCATCTATGCTTCTAATTATCAAGTTGGGCACCTTAAATTTTGGAATGGATAGCAACATTCTTTCATATTTGTTGAATGCATATTCGTGGGAGATAATCAATGGTTAATGGTTCTGTCTAACTAAATACCAATCACATAACTAGTTCATTCTAATCTCATTTTATAAAATATTTTTTGCAAGAACCTACTCATGATTTATATTTAATTATCACATGTTATGTTAAAGAATGCATCCCTGCTTTATTATCCATCATTCTAAATAAATCCATGGATAAATAGTATTCTATCTAGAAGATCTTAAATAGGCCCTCTAGGACATGAAAAAGGATAAGGTCCCTAGCATGGAATTATATTAGAAACTTTGGTTGGTGATTGGAAATAATCTCCATATGATATATAGTGAAACTCTTGTGAAAGGTTCCCTTGGATCCTCTTTCAATAAATTTTTGATTAACTCTCAAAAAATATAATAGTAACAATATTAGGATGGTGCCCTATTAAACTACTTAATGTTATATACAAGATTATAGCTAAAGCACTATCTTTATGATTGAGACCTATTAAGAAATAAATTCTTAGTTTGGAGAAAATTGGATTCATTAAAGGACATTATGTTTTGGATAACGTGACGCTCACCTAGGAGGCATCTCAATGGTCATAAGAATCTAGGAAAAGTTCCATTATCGTAACAATTGACTTTGACAAAGCTTATGATAGAATCAAATGGGATTTCATCCTTAAAATATTCAATTGGCTCAATTTTGGGAAATGGTTCTATAAACACATTTAAATCCTCTTCTAAGATGTTTTTGTATATGCATAAATGAATGGAATTTTCTAAAATTATTTTCAATTACAAAGATTTGTTATAAAATGTTTCCCTTTGGACCCCTTTCTCTTTGTGATAATTGTTGATGCTTTAGGTCATATACCAAGGAATATCACTCTCAATGACTATTGTCAAACTTAATGTTTTCAAAATAGGAGATATTCAACTCCCACTTTGTTGATGACTCCCTTTTGTTTTTATAAAAAGAAAAGAAAAGTTTGACATTGTTCAAGAAATATTATAGTTTTATTGTTATGTCTTAGGCTACAAAATCAATGATAATAAAACTAAAGTGATATTCTATATGTTTAAGCCTTGGCTAGAAAATGTGCCAACTCTATAGAAAATCACCCTATACAATTGGATCATGAGACACTTTTGAATCCCATTTGACATCAATGTCTCTTCCCAAGACATGTTGAATTAAGTCTTGATAAAATTCTAGAAACAAAATGATGTTTTGTTGGTCAAATTCTTATCTTTGCTTGATAAGATTTAGATTGTTTGTAAAGTTTTGATGGATTTTTATTTCTACTATTCATCTTCGTGGTTTGCTTCCCATAATGCTTATCAAAGGCTTACTCAAAACATCCATTAGTATGTTTAGTCTATGTAGAATGACTCCAATGGCATGTCAAAAGTTTCTTGAAAAATCTATATTTCTCCTCAAGTTAAAGGGGGACATGGGATATTGGATCTCTTGACCAAAGCAAATCCCTAGTAGTTAAAAGGGTTGTTTGAGCTCTACATAGTGAGGAGCTTTAAATTTTTTTATTCAAACACATAATCACTAATACCTCATTTAAGGTTAGATGGCATGTTGGAATATATGGTGTTAAGCTTCACTTGATACCATAATTGACTTTTATATTATATTCTTTGTGTAGCCCTTTGGGCCCATGTACACTTTGCATAGATGAGATTAATATAATATTTTATTATTTAACTTAAAGGTTGGTTCTATAACCCTAACCTAAATTTCTTTCGAAATTAAGTATAACCACTCTATTTTCCCAACCATTTTATTATTAGTTGGAATGTAATTTCAATTTTTTGGTGAGATGTTTTGGTGTCTATAGACACCCCTTTATATCATCAATATTCTTTCTTTGAGTTATTTCTACTTATTTGGGTAATGTGTTGATATCATTAATTTCTTGAAAGTATTATAAAATCTAACATGGTATAAGAGCAGATGTGAATCTCCATTACTCAATTGCTTGTTTTTAGCAATTTTTTCTTCTATGATAATTCCAAAGGATGGTGTTGTTTGGAAGTAGTTAGAAGAAGCTTTGTGTGCAATCAATATTTTTTTATGGGATTTCTTATTAAAACCCTAGTTGGAATTGTATCATGAGGATCTAAATGGTCACAATAGATTTGTTCTATAATAAATATTCATTCATATGTTACTCTTGCATCGCCCGACACTCAATATATTATATATATTTTGTATGACCAAATGTATGTGCTAACTACTAGATTGATTTCTTCAAGATTGTTCGAAAACCTCATTTGTATTTTACAAATTTTTCAAAAAAGGACTCATTTCTTTTTATTCTTTAGATTTTTTGTTAGATATAGCAACATGAGAATATTATTTGCATGTTTTTCAAGGAAAGAAGAGAATGAATATTTTTTGGAATCCCACATATGCTAGGGAAGTCATGAGAACAAATTTGTGCATGTCAAAGACCTCAAAGCCACTTGACAAAGTTAAAATGGTCTGGCAAGTTTTTTATTCCATTGGTAACATAGGATGGCTTGATTGGTTGCATCCAATAAAAAGGTTATGTAGGAAAAACCATGATAGATGCGGATGAGCTATGAACATTTTTGGATTCTTTTAAAAATTTTAGGGGATTTCTTGTTCAATATTTTTCATCATTTCCCCTCTAGGCATATTTTTCATTACATTAATAAAAGTAAAAAATTCCCTTCATTTTTTGAATTTTAGAGTTAAAAAAAAATATAATACTCCATGCAATATTCCATGGAAGGGGTAAAAATGGCACAATGAGCATACATGGATTTCAATGTGTGTGTAAAATAGTTTGTCATGCCAAAATAATTTTTCACCAAAATATTTGGTGCCTTTGAAAAAAGTTCCAATTGTCTCCTTTAAAGGAGAACCGTCCTCTTTATTATTTGCATATGCATAGAAGGTACCATGGCTAGAGGAGAGAGACAAAGGCCTTCGGTTCTTAGAGGTTCAAGGTTTTAAACACATGTCCACCTTCTAACCATGTTGACATTAGTAATGTGCATTAGCACTATGCTCAATGATGTCATTAATATTGACAAGGCATTTTGACCATAGATCAACGATATGACTAATGATATAGCTATTATGACATAGGCAACTGATGTTGGTCAATAATGGCATCATATGCTTGGGCATATTGGGTATGGATCATTGAAGTACATGAGTTATTATCAGTTGGCCATTGAGATTCCTCCTATTTTTTCCTCTAGTGGTGTTTGTGAGGGGTATTTTTAGGGAAGCATCATCAATTGTCCTTACCAAAATAGACTACTAGACATGGTATGAAACCTTGGAGCTCATTCATAGTGATTTTTGGACCCATGATTGCACCATATTTCTTCCATAATAGGTACTTTATTGACTTCATTGATGATTTATTCTAGTATGTTAAGATGTACTCTATTAATACTAAAGATGGGGATTTTGCGAAGCTCATGGAATACAAAGCAATAGTGGATAATTGATTCAAATGGAAGGTAAAGTTCTTGAGGATAGATAGAGGAGGTAAGTATGTGAGTAATGATTTTTTTAATTTCTTGGCTTTTCATGGTATTATATTTCATATGAATTTCCATTATACCCTAGAGCAAAATGGGTTAGTTAAGAGGAAGAAAGGGGTGATTTTGGATATGGATTGATGTAGTTTGTATGATAAGGGTATGTAGCCCAAGTTTGGGGGTAAAGAAATCACTTGTAAAATACATATCATTAACCTAACTCCAATTAGAGTTATTCAGGGTATGACTCCTCTTGAAAAATTGATAGGCAACAAGTCTAATGTGCTTCAATATAACTAAGGATATTCAAAATAAGAAAGCACCCAATATCGTATATGTGTTTTTGGGTATTATGGTACCTAAAAGACCTATCACCTCTATGATCCTAAGAGGTGAGATGTTCTCATTCGATGAGATCCATTTTTTGATGAGATTCTTTTAGTAGCTTGTTTAGGTATTCTTCTTTGCTATTTTATTTAAAGATCCTTAAATTTTTCCAATGTTTCTAGAGGTTTCCTTAGATATTCTCATTGGCACCATTCTAGTTGTTCTTACATCTTCACTCTTCAATATAGGCTCTATAGTTAGACCTATTGACTCCTCTTATGAAAACACATCTCTAGAACCTTTAGTTTCAAACTCTAGGTAGATGAGCTTGATCCTTCCAAATCCTATGCAACAATGATGGATGATGAGGTAGACAATAAGTTTGATTTGGACGCTTTAGTTCTAGCTTTTGGTGTTGCTCCCCTTCAATATATTCCATATTATTCTATGGTCTATCCAAACACCCAAATGAGTTTACACCCTCATTTAAAATTCTTAGCCCATTCTTTCTCAACAAAATCATAATAAGGATCCCTCTTAAGCCTTAGTTTGAAAGGTTGATGACTATGAAGATATTTCCACCTATTCCTAGGCTAAGGGTTGATGAAATTAGGAAGATACCATGCTAAATAAGTATGAGTATCTAATGAAGAATTATGCACGGTTGCTTGTTCCTCTTCTAAGAGAGAAGAATATCGATTGGTAAAAATGGGTCTACAAGATTGAATAACACAAGCTTATACTGATAGGGGGTGAATAGTATAAGACCATTTTTTACTTTTCTTTCCCAATCAATATTATGCAATGGATAGATAACAATATCAACAATAGTAATCAAAGCAATACACAAATCCACACACACAATATAAACACCAATTTTATGTGGTTCACCCAATGTAGGCTACTCCACGGAGAAAATATTTCACTAAAATTTTCTCAATCAATCCTTGGGAATCCTTTCCATTTTATAATATTTATGGACCCTAGTCCAAAGGAGACACCAATCCCCTAATCAAGTTCATGGATATCTATCCATACGATAACTTATTTCTCCTTAGCTCTAACTAGTGATCTTATAGAAGAACTGTTTCCCCCACTACTTAGGCTAATGGATATCTATCCACTAAAGACACCTGTCCTCACTTCCCTGGCTAATGGATCTCTATCCACTAGAGACTGTCATCCTCTATACTTTGTAACCTTCAAAGATCTATCTCAAATCTGTACTAAACATAGTCCTTTAGTCTAGCACAAATTTGATTAATCTTTATCTCTAGTCTGCCACAAACTTGTCCTCAAATATGCACCAAAATTTGTCCTCAAATCTATACTAAACACAGTCCTTCGATCTAGCACAAATTTATCCTCAATTTCTATCCTCTGATCTGCACTAAACATAGTCCTTCGATCTAGCACAAATATGTCCTCAATCTCTGTCCTCAAGCATTAACACAAAGCTTGACTTAATCTCAAATCAACTCTGCTAGATCTGCCCCAAACCTTAACTCAAGATTTGAACAAATCAATCAATCAACTCAACTCTCATGTCTTCTCAAAGACTTGTCTCAAATATGCCTTGTAAGCTTCCATAAAAGCTCACACTAATTTATCCACAAGTCCTCTCTAGAACTTGCCTAATTTGATCTCAAGTCTTCACTAAGACTTGCCTCAAATCTTCTCAACAAGTCCTCACTAGAACTTGTCCAAATATACTCAATAAGTCCTCACTAGAACTTATCCAAAGTCATAGAAACATAAAGAGAATTGTTAGAGACTCAATATGCTTCACACTTATCATAATGCTCAATTAATTTCAATCACTCTTTTAGAAACATATAGAGAATTTTTAGAGACTCAATATGATTCACATTCATAAACTCTCAATCACTTTCAATCTCTCTTTTATCACAAAAACATATAGAGAATTGTTAGAGAATCAATATGTTTCACACTCATCTACACTCAATCTATTTATCAACTAAATTCAAAATATAGAATATTTGTGTTATAGAACTTGAACTAACACTTTAACACATCCACTTGAGTAGGGTCAACCAACTCTACTCAACCAATCACTCAATGAATTAATCCTTGCTCACAAACCCTAGTCCAAGCATATGAACACTCACTCAAATGTTTCCAAAAATGCTTATCAATCAATCTCACATAACAATGATACTCATGATCTTTGCAAACCCTAGTTCAAGTTCTTCACTCAATTAATCACTTAAAAAAAAATGCTTATAAAATAAGGTTTTATCAACAACTCTTTATTCTAGAAAACCTTGAAGCATTAATTCAAAACACACTCAACAATGCTAACCAAACAATCCTTTTCACTCCAACTTTGCATTCATAACTTTCAACAATCACTCACTAGGAATATGTGCCCATACCTTTTGTTTGATGTAGAAGTGCCCTTAGAAAAACCTGTCTCAATCACAATTTTCTCCTTTGCCAATTTCAATAGTTAGATGACAAATATCACATTAACTCTCTTTCAAAATATTTCTCAAACACAAAAATAATCAATCCCAAATACACCTTATTACTCCTTGAAATTAGCAATCATAAAATTACACATAAAAATAATCACTCAAAATGCTTCTTAAAATCTCCAATTTAGTAAATCACACATTAAAAAATAACCCTTAAGAAATAATAATTGCCTACCCTTTTATCTCCCTCAAAACACTTGATAACCAAATTTAATTTAGGCAAAAATTAAATCTCACAAACCCTCAAAAATTATTTTTCAACCTTAGGCACATAAAAATATTTTCTATTTTCTTTCAACCTTAGCACATTCTAAATTAAGCAACAAACCCAACAATCATTAGTGCATACCTTTGTATCAACAACTAAAATGTCTCGATGGGTTTTGACCCCGAAACCTTTCCTTCGAGCGCCTTACCAAGGCACTAGTCCACCACGTGGGCTAGGTGATCCCACAAGGAGGGGAAGGCACTTGCCCCTCTTTATCTCCTCGTTTGTGTCACTTCAAAGAAAATGATGACCTTCCTTGCAAAATGTGAACCCCACAGGATTCGAACCTACGTCTTCCTTGCCACAAATATCTTAACACCTTTCGTCGTTGCCAACTGCGCTACACGGTGCTTGTGCAAGGTGAGAGGAGCCTAGCTCCTATTTGTCCCTTCTCTTCCACCGAACACTTTTTAAACACGAAAATCGCTGCTCTCTTTCTATGCATAAATCAGAACATTGGCATTCAAATAAGATATGGTGGGGAGTCTTAAGGTAAAGTTTTTGTCTTTATATATATGTAGTGCCTTGATGTTATACACGTCGGTGCTCAAATTGAATGTAACAACATGATTTATAAACTTTGCTTTATAACCCTTTTAGGATTTATTTAAATTAACAAAAATTAATTTATAATTAAATTAATTTATAATAAAATTATATTAATTAATTTATAATAAATTTAAATTTCCTTTTTAATATTATAATAAATTATTATAATATTATTTTCCTGGGCCTCTTCTTTGCCCTTTAGACCTCATATGATTTCTTGGAACCGGGTTTTGATCAACTGAAGGTGGACTATCTTTTTGCACTTATTGGAGAACCTGAAACTGATGCTACCCACTAAAACTACCACTGATTGGTTTTGAAAGCTTTACATAAATGACCACTCACTCTTGACATCAATGATAACTCATCTACTCAAAATGCCCAACAATCTCCCCCTTTGTCATTGATGGCGACCCAAATTATTTTTACCAAAACTTGACCTTTTTCCTGCTCTGCTCCCCCTGACTCAATGCTCTCTCCTTAAACCAAATATCTCCCCCTTAATCAAATATCTCCCCCTTTGAAATCAATGGCAAAGGGTCACCTTTGGGGCTTGGGGCTAAGAATGAGTCTCTTAACTTAGCCCCTCCCCCATCTCCTCTTGAGGTGGTTAATTCTGGGGTGGGAGTATTTCTACTCCTAGCAAGCATTGTTATTTACCTTTGTTCTCTTTTCTTCTCATCTGATCCTTCTAATTCTTTGGATTATTCCTTTTCATGTCCATATTCATGTTCTTGTCTATATTCTTATTCCTGCTCATGTCCAAATTCTTATTCTTGTTTATGTTCATGTTCCTATTCCTATTCATGTCCATATTCCTATTCCTATTCTTGTTCCTGTTCTTGTTCCTATTCATGCTTGATTCTGGAATGTCTGCTCTACACCACTTTGTTGTATGTCCATAATTATTGCACTTATAACACTTAATGTTATTATTCCTTGGAGGTGCAAATGTCTTGGGATTTCTCCTAGTGAAGCCATCTCTATTTCTATCATGTACCCTATAATTCATTGCCTTGGGACCAAACTGATTACATGAGTATCAATACCCATGGAAATTTGCTTGTTCCTAAAGTTCCCATATTACTGACTTTTATGTGTCTTGCACTGTGAAGCCATGTGCCCAAATCTGTGACATGAGAAACATCATCCATTGCAATTTCCTTGCCTTTACCTCATTGGTCTCTTAGTCTCTTTTTCTCTATGTTGGTTCATGTTCCATTTGATTCTTCTTTGTGCATTGTTCCTTTCCTTGTTGAACATTCTGTTGTCCAACTCATCCTCAGAAGTCTCATTTTCTCTTACACTTTCTTCTTCTTCAAAACTTGAGGTTGACTCTGTTTCTTGTTTCCTTTGAGCCTGTTCAAAACCCAAACATGTTTTTTTTGTTGACCTTCTTTGTACCTTGATCATGTTATCTACAATATTTGAACTCTTTCTAAACTTGTGTAGATTATCCTTGGAATTTTCTAAATCCTCTCTTAGTAGAGCTACTTCTTGTTTTAACTTTTCACATTCTAAGACCTTTGCTTCTAGCTTATCCTTGAACTTCTTTGTCTTAGCCATTGACTTGTTTAGATACTCTATAAGCTTTCCTCTCTCTTCATAACATTCTTGAAACTGAAACTCAAGTTGGGAATTTTGCTTTATTACCTTCTTTAAAGTTTTAAGAGCATAAATAAGCTCTCCCTCAAGATCAAATCCTCCTTTTTCCGATTCTTCCTCTATTTATTTGTCTTTGTCAACATCTTCATTTTCTTTTGACTTGATTGTTATAGGATCACCTTCTTCTTCTTCTAGTGCCATTAGAATCTTCTATTCTAGTCCATCAAGTGTATCCTCATATTCATCATCACTGAAATGAAAACCATTCCTTGTACAACTATCTTCAAGATGTCCAAAATTACCACATCTAAAACACTTGAGAATTATTGGTGACCTTTTCTTAACTTCTTATTTTTCTTCAATCAGAAATAAGACTTCATATTTATCATTGTATGAAAAACTATTATCATTATCACTTGAGTACTTACTTGTCTTTTTTGCATAGTAGCTCCTCTTTTGTCTTTGAAAGAACTTCTTTCCTTGTTTTCCTTTTCCATCCTTGCCTTTATTTTGGTACTTGTTTCTTTCTGATTCCCTGTTCTTGTGATCATGTTTTTCTTCATCATTGTTATTTTTAGCTTCTTGACAATCAATTGCATAGTGACCATACTTTCCACAATTGAAATATCTAATAGATTTTGCATCTTTAAATCTTCTTGAATCCTTATTCCTTCTACCATAATTAGCTTCTTCATCACTAGATGACTCATTGCTTGAATATGAATTTTTTCCCTTTGTCTTCTTAGTAACTTTGAATGCTACTTCCTTCTAGGAATTAGGTTCATATTTTGTTCGTAACTCTAAATATGTAAGAATACCAAGTAGCATATCTCTTGTCAAAGAATCACCATCTTTTGATTCTTCTATAGCAGAAATATTTTCACTAAATATTTTTGAAAGAGATCTTAAGACCTTATCACAAACATCCGATTCTTCAACATTAAGTCCAAGTTCTTGCATGTCATTAACAACCTCAACTACTCTAAGTAGATAATTACTAATGTTTTCCTCATCCTTCATTCTTAACTCTTCAAATTTCCCTTTGATATTTTGTATCTTTACCTTTTTGACACTTTTATCTCCTTCATATATGCTTTGCAAATTATCCCAAATTCCTTTTGCATCTCTAAAATGCATAAATTTTATTGATTTGTTCTATGCAAACCTCTCAAAATTGCATTCATTTATTTTGAATTGTGATGTTGTAGAAGCTTACCTTCCTTATCTATAGGTAGATCAACTGGTGGTATGTATCCATTTTAAACTACTTTCCAAATTTCATTGCCAAGTGTCATTAGGTGAATCTTCATTCTCATACTCCAAAATATATAATCACTTCCATCAAATATTGGTTTTGAATTATTTGAGGACACATTATTTTTTTTTTGAAAAAAATGAAAAACTTGAATTAATACAAAGAACAATTACAAGCGGGAGAGAACACATCCCAACCGAGAACAACAAGCAACCCAACAAGAAAAGAGCACAAAGGTAGCCCAGCACATCACAGAGCAAAGAAGTCAACTGGGCGCGAAAAAATGACATGTCGCAAAATCGCGACATGTCGCGAGATCGCGACAGTCAACCCCGGCTCCCCCACTGCGGTGCCAACAGTCGCGAAAATGCGACATGTCGCGAAATCGCGACATGTCGCGATATCGCGACATGTCGCAAAGTCGCGACGACAGCACCCACCTGCAACCCTTCGACAAAAGTGTCGCGAAATCACGACGAATTCACCAAATGGCAACCAGATCGCAAAAGCGTCGTGATATCGCGACAGTTTTCGCCAACCCGCTGGAAAGCCAAAATTGTCGCGATTTCACGACGGGTTTTCCTTATGACACCAGACCGCCAAAAGTGTCGCGATATCGTGACGGTTTTTCCTTTCGGCTCCCAGTTCTCAAAACTGTCATGAAATCACGACGAAATATCCTCTCGGCACCCAGTTCTCAAAACTGTCGCGATATCGCGACGAGTTTTCCACTTTGCACTCCGTCTGCAAAAGTGTTGCGATATTGCGAAAATTTTACCAGTTAGCACCAAATTGCCAAAACTGTCATGAAATCACGACCAATTATCCAAGCGCCTTCCCCAAGGGCAGCGATGGCGAGACATGTCACGAAATCGCGACAAAAACCTGTCAAAGGCCGAGAAGGCGCAACCTGTCGCAATATCGCGACATGTCGCGATATCGCGACATGTCTCGATATCGCGACAAAAACCCGGAAGAGGCCAAAAGGGCGCAACCTGTCGCGATATCACGACAGAAACCTTCCTTAGCAAAAAAACACTGCACATCATTTCAGAAAACGTTCAAGGCCTTGTCGAATCTCTGCATCCTCCATAGGCATGTCACTGTGCAGCTGCATCCCAACCTCCCTTTCAGCACCCATCTTAGCAAGGAAATCGGCCGCCTTATTGAGATCTCGATTCACATAGACAGGTATCACATCATCTAATTCCCTCCAGAGCTCTTTGATTTGGGAAACTAAGATCCGCAACCTCCAAGCTTTTGAGACAAAGTTTCTCATACAATCAAGAGCACCCACCAAAATTTGGGAGTCAGACTCAATAATAATCTTCCATTTGAGGACACATTATTAAAATCCATTGTGTTCTTGAAATATTTCCCTTCAAGCTGTTAAACTCTTCTGAAGGAACCCGCTCTGATACCAATTGAAGAACACAAGCTTATAATGAGATGGGGGGTGAATAGTATAAGACCACCTTTTACTTTTCTTTTCCAATCAATATTATTCAATGTATAAATAGCAGTATAAACAACAGTAATCAAAGTAATGAACAAATCCACACACACAATAGAGATGCCAATTTTACGTGGTTCGCTCAATGTGGGCTAATCCACGGAGAAAATCTTTCACTAAAATTTTCTCAATCAATCCTTGGGAATCCATTCCTTTTTACAATGTTTATGGACCTCAATACAAAGGAGACACCAATACCCTAATCAAGTTTATGGATCTCTATCCATAGGAGAACTCCTTTCTCCTTAGCTCTGACTGGTGATATTCTAGAAGAACTACCTCCCCCATTGCTCTAGCTAATGGATTTCTATCCACTGTTCTCACTGCTCTAGCTAATGGATCTCTATACACTAAAGACACCCGTTCTCACTGCTCTAGCTAATGGATCTTTATCCACTGGATACTGTCATCCTCTATACTTTGTAACCTTCAAAGATCTGTCTCAAATCCATACTAAACATAGTCCTTTGATCTAGCACAAATATGCTCAATCTTTGTCTCTAGTCTGGCACAAACCTATTCTCAAATCTGCACCAAAATTTGTCCTCAAATATATACTAAACACAGTCCTTCAGTCTAGGACAAATATATCCTTAATTTTTGTCCTCTGATCTGCACTAAACATAGTCCTTTGGTCTATCACAATTCTATCCTCATCTATCCTCAAGCCTTAACACAAAGCTTGACTTAATCTCAAATCAAATCTACTAGATTTGCCCCAAACCTTAACTCAAGGTTTGAACAAATCAATCAATCAACTCAACTCTCAAGTCTTCTCAAATACTTTTCTCAGATATGCCTTGTAAGCTTCCATAAAATCTCACACTAATCTATCCACAAGTCCTCTCTAGAACTTGCCTAATCTTCTCTCAAGTCTTCACTAAGACTTACCTCAAATATGCTCAATAAGTCCTCACTAGAACTTGTCCAAATCTGCTCAATAAGTCCTCACTAGAACTTATCCAAACTCATAGAAACATAAAGAGAATTTTTAGAGACTCAATATGCTTCACACTTATCACAATGCTCAATTAATTTCAATCACTCTTTTAGAAACATATAGAGAATTGTTAGAGACTCAATATGATTCACATTCACAAACTCTCAATCACTTTTAATCTCTCTTTTATCACATAAACATATAGAGAATTGTTAGAGACTCAATATGTTTCACACTCATCCACACTCAACCTCTTTCTCAAATCAATTTAGAATATAGAACAATTTGTTTCATAGAACTTGAACTAACACTTTAACACATCCACTTGACTAGGCTCAACCAACTCTACTCAACCAATCACTCAATGAAATAATCCTTGCTCACAAACCCTAGTCCAAGCATATGAACACTCACTCAAATGTTTCCAAAAATTCTTATAAATAAATCTCACATAACAATGATACTCATAATATTTGCAAACCCTAGTTCAAGTTCTTCACTTAATTAATCACTTCAACAACAATGCTTATAAAATAAGGTTTTATCAACAACTCTTTATTCCAGAAAACCTTGAAGCATTAATTCAAAACACACTCAACAATGCTAACCAAACAATCCTTTTCACTTCAAATTTGCATTCACAAATTTCAACAATCACTCACTAGGAATATGCATCCATACCTTTTGTTTGATGTAGAAGTGCCCTTAGAAAAACCTGTCTCAGTCACAATTTTCTCATTTGCCAATTTCAATAGTTAGATAACAAATATCACATTAACTCTATTTCAAAATATTTCTCAAATACAAAAATAATCAGTCATAAATACACCTTATTACTTCTTGAAATTAGCAATCATCAAATTACACATAAAAATAATCACCCAAAATGCTTCTTATAATCTCCAATTTAATAAATCACACTTTCAAAAATAACCCTTCAGAAATAATAATTGCCTACCCTTTTATCTCCCTCAAAATACTTGATAACCAAATTTAATTTAGGAAAAAATTAAATCTCACAAACCCTCAAAAATTATTTTTCAACCTTAGGCACATAAAAATATTTTCTATTTTCTTTCAACCTTAGCACATTCCAAATTAAGCGACAGACCCAATAATCATCAATGCATATCTTTGTCTCAACAACTAAAAGGCCTCGGTGGATTTTGACCCTGAAACCTCTCTACTGAGCGCCTTACCAAGGCACTAGCCCACCACGTGGGCTAGGCGTTCCCACAAGGAGGGGAAGGCGCTTGCTCCTCTTTATCTCCTTGTTGGCACTACTTCAAAGAAAACGACGACCTTCCTTGCAAAATGTGAACCCTACGGGATTTGAACCTGCATCCTCCTTGCCACAAACATCTTAACACCTTCTATCATCGCTAACTACGCTACATGGTTCTTGTGCAAGGTGAGAGGAGCCTAGCTTCTATTTTTCCCTTCTCTTCCACCAAACATTTGTTAAACACGAAAATCACTACTCTCTTTCTGCGCATAAATACGAACATTGGCATTCGAATAAGATATGGTGGGGAGTCTTAAGGCAAATATTTTTTCCTTTATATATATGTAGTGCCTTGATGTTATACACATCGAGTTAAATTCGATTTATAAACTTTGCTTTATAACCCTTTTAGGGTTTATTTAAATTAATAAAAATTAATTTATAATTAAATTAAAATTAACTTAAGTAACATGAAAGTTAATTAAATTAATTAATAAATTAATTTATAATAAAATTATATTAATTAATTTATAATTAATTTAAATTTCCTTTTTAATATTATAATAAACTATTATAATATTATTTGCTTGGGCCTCTTCTTTGCCCTTTAGACCTCATCTAATTTCTTGGAACCGGGTCTTGATCAACTGAAGGTGAACTATCCTTTTGCACTTATTGGAGAACCTGAAACTAATGTTGCCCATTGAAACTACCACTGACTGGTGCTAAAAGCTTGACATCAATGACCACTCACTCTTGACATCAATGACAACTCATCTACTCAAAATGTCCAACAAAGATCAAGTATACTTTGATTATCAGGTGGAGAAGCATAAAGAATGCCTTGTTGCTAAATGTTTCTCTTAGAAGGAGAGAATTAACTAATCAAAGATAATTTTCCTAGTTGCTTATATGATTTTTATTTAGATAAGTATATTCGTTGTTGCTTATATTGTTTAAAGGTATATTAAATGGATGTTAAGAGTGTCTTCATGGTGGGCTTCAAGGAGAGATCTATATATAGAAACCACCTATTTTTTAGCTTGATGGAATCACCCCTTGATATATTGTCTGATGAAGTCCTTGTATGGGCATAAGTATGCACCTTATTCTTGGCATGACAAGATACATTAATTACATATTAGTTTTGGGTTTTGATGATGTGAGAGGCATACCATGATGTCTACATCAAAAATCAAGATGGTCAGAAAATAGTGAGTGTGTTATATGTTTGTGATCTACTTATTACGGGTAGATTATCCTCTTATATTTAGGAGATAAAGTCATAAAGTCATAAAGTCATGATAATTTTAAGATGATAGACTTAGAGATTATACATTATTTTTGGGAATTAAAATTGATTATACCTCTTTTAGGATCACCATCTCCCAGCCCAAGTATACCTTAAATATTCTATAATATTTCAAGAATAGGGACTACAAATCTTCTTGAACTTTATTTGCTTATAGCTTAAATCTGCAATTAGATTACATACTCCCTTGGTGGATGCTATTTTATATCAATCCTTATAGGGGATCTTCTCTATCTCACTTACACTTATCTATACATTAAATTTGTCATCATCTATCCTCCCAAGAAGATGCAAGCACCTTGTGAGAGTTATTGGACAATGGCCAAGTGGATCCTTTAATACATTAGAGGTATACACCAAGTGGATATCACTATTAGTTTAAGTATATATATTTTTCATAGTCTTGTTATATGTATATTAAAGCCAATTATTTGGATTATAGGTGCTTCATTACCAAGTTTATCTTCTATCTTGGTTCTAATATAGTCTCTTAGAAAGTAGTTTATTATTTCTTGGTCTTTTATGTAAGCTGAATAGTATGTTGCCATTGAAGCCACCAAGGACCTTCATTGGATTTTTATGATTTTGGAGCAAGTTGGAATTCCTCATCTATTTCTAATCACCATTCATTGTGAGAATCATAGCAAAATTAAGATTGCTTACATTATAGTGTTTCATAAACAAAATAAGAACATTAAAATTTAGATAAAGTATGTATAATTTCCTTATACCCACGAGATTCTTGATCCATTTTCTATGTCATAAGCAATGTGGATAATAGATATCTTGACCAAGATCATGTCCAAGATACCTTTTATATGACTATGAGAGTGTGTTCGAGTAGGAGAGTGTCCCTAAGTAGGCCCAAGAGTAAGACTTTTGAAATTTGAATAGGATGTTCAAGGTTTAAATCCAATGGGGAATAGATTTGTATAGCATCCTTCAGTAACTAGAGTTTGATTGAATAAATATCTATTGGGTAAATAACATTCTCTAAAAGGGTCATCTCATATGGTCTATGGTCTCATGAACATTAAATATACTTTAAATTTTATCTTTTAAAGGGCATGACTAATAACGGTCTCTCTTCATGTATCCCATTCAAATTAAAGGAGGATTTTGTAATATGTGGTGTTAATATTCACTTGAGTCCATGACCATATTTTGTATTATACTCTTTGTATAGTCCTTTAGGCCTATGTACACCTTCTATAGGTAAATTTATTGTAATATTTTATTATTTAACCTAATGGTTAGTTATTTAACCTTGAACTAAAGGTATCTTCCTATAAACCATTTAATTATAGGTTGGGGTGTACTTATATTTTATTTAGTGAGATATTTTAGTTTCTACAAATATTCCTTTATATCATGCATATTATTTCTGTGAGTTATTTTTGCTTATCTAGGTAATGTGTTGATTCCATGTGTTTCTAAAAAGTGTTGTGAAATCTAATATGACAAACCAACCTATAGTACGATATACTATTTTAATGCTATATGCTTTTAAATTAGGATATGTTTACATTTTTTCTAGATTTGGTTAGCTTGGATGAGATCACTCCTTTAGCTTGGAAAAATGACACCCCATGTTATGGTCTCAACATAGGAAGGTCAAATACTTGGTGCAATAGGGAATTCCTTTACAATAAGAAGAAACTTTATTTACACATAAATCTCAAAGGTTCATCATTTCTAAAGAGAGGGATAAATATAATCCTAGACTTCTATGATCATTCAACATACTCATCGTTATTGTGGAATCTAGCCAAAGGTACTCATAGAATATCATCATCTTTAAGAATATTTTTTTATTGCTTTTGTGATGCACCTTGTCGGAGACATAACTTGTGAACCATACGCCCGTTGGCCTTGAAATTTAACAGGTGGTTTTGTGTGTGTGTTTTGCATCAGGTGAATCTTTTATTGGCTTGAATCTCCAAAAAAAAGTGTTTTCAGGACCTAAATCCTCCATCTAGTGTTCCAAAATTAGCTTTTAGAATAGGTTCTCGGGTTTTTTTGGGTTTTTTTGGCTGTTAGAAGTTTATTATCTTTTTTTATACCTTAATTTGAGACCTAATATTTTAAAGTAAGGGTTTTTATTGTAAGAGGGATGTGTGCACCGAATTTGGGCGCAATCCGACTCATTTCTATTTTTAGAAGTTTTTAGAAAGAAGATATATTTTTAGCAGTTTTAGAAAAAAGATGTTTTTAGGGTTTATTTGGTTTTCGGTTGCTATATAATGGATTGTAATACTTTGTAGAAGGGGTGTGAATTTGGGAATGAGAATAATATCAATTTGTAGTTTTCTTCCATTATTTCATTTGTGTTATGTGATTTGAGTCCATTTTATTGGTCTCTTGTAGCTGAGTTTACACCATTTGGTATTAGAGCGGGTGTGATCTCGCTAGTGAAGGGAATATTCCACCTAGAAGTTATGCCCAAATGAATAGGCAGATCGAGGATCTAAATGCATAAATAGCATGACTGACTGGTGTGATTGATCGCATGACAGAGAGACATTCTAGGGTGCATGCAGATCAAGGATCTGATGATGAAAACATACCTGAGGAACATGGATTTGAGATCCACGTAGAAGAAGAACTAGAGGGCCCAGAGGAAGAAGGACACAATTTTGAAAATTTACTGATACGAGCTCTAGAGGGGCTTAAGGGGAATCAATATGGGATCAAGATCGAGGTTCCCGAGTATGCTAGTGGGTTGAAACCAGAGGAGTTGATCGATTGGATCAATAGCCTAGAAAAATATTTTGAATGGAGTAACCTTGCTAAAGAGAAGGTTAAGCTCACATGCACAAATCTGAAGGGACATTCATTTATTTGGTGGGATCATTTACAGACTACACGACAAAGGAATGGAAAGGAAAATATCAGGGATTGGACAAAGATGGAGAAGAAGTTACACAAAAAATTTATACCTATAGACTACTCCCAAATCCTATTTCATAGATTTCAGAATCTCCGATAGAAGGATCAAAGCATTGAGGAATATACTAATGAATTCTACAAGCTATCCATTCGAGTGGATCACAATGAGACGGAGGACCAAAATGCTACCAGGTATGTAAATGGCCTAAGTTTTTCTATTCAAGATGAGATGAGCATGCATCACATTCTTTCAGTGGAGGATGCGTATCAAATGGCCCTCAAGGCAGAGGAGAAATTGAAAAGGATTAATAGAAGAGATAAGAAGGGATTCATGCCCTATTCAATTCAGGGTCGAAGTGGATCTAATTTTCTTAAGGGAGAATCCTCAATACCTGCTAAACAAGAAGAATATGGGCAAAATCTGAGAGGAAGAGGATACCAACGAGGTAGAGGTTACGATGGTGGATGAAATGGAAATGATCCGAGGAGGTCGTATACCTGTTATGGATGTGGTGAGGAGGGTCATAGAGCATTTGAGTGTCCCAAATGTGATGTCCAAGAAAGGGGTCAAGGAGGACAAGGAAGGGTCAATCTGGTTGAGATGGAAGAGCAGGATGAGGATGAAGTTGTTGCTGACATGAGGGAAGCCCTTATGATAAGGAGGATTTTGATTGCTCCTAAGAAAGAGATGGTACAGAGCAAAGCAAAGGGGCATACCACATATGGTGAATATTATTGGCTTTGAACGAACATATTTTGAACAAGGTGTACATCAAGAGGGAAGGTATGTAACATTGTTATTGATGGTGGTAGCTGTGAGAATATGGTGTCAAATGTCATGGTTGAAAAAATGAACCTTAAATGTGAAAAACATCCTTATCCATATCACATCTCATGGGTTAAGAAGGGGAATGAGGTAATAGTAGATCAAAGGTGCTTAGTTAAATTTTCAATTGGGAGCACTTACAAGGATGAAGTGTGGTGTGGTATGATCTCGATGGATGCATGTCACATTCTATTGGGAAGACCTTGGTAGTACGACAGGGATACTAACCATAATGGGAGAAAGAATACTTACACATTTTGGAAGGATGGTGTAAAGGTAGTTCTTGTGCCTCTAAAGGAGGATGGGCCAAGTGAGAGCTTGTTGACGATGAAGGAGTTTCTTATAGAGATTAGGGATGCTAGCTTTTGTTATGCCTTAACAGCTAGGAATCTAGAAATAGAGGAAGTGGTTATGCCTACAGTAGTAGATAAGTTTCTAAGTGAATATAAAGATGTCACACCATAGGAGTTACCAGATGGTCTACCACCAAAAATGCATATCCAACATCACATGGATTTGATTCCAAAATTAGTGCTCCCAAATCATGCAGCTTATCGGTTGAACCCAACACATAATACAAAGTTGAGTAGGCAAGTGAAAAAGTTGATAAATAAGAGATTAGTTAGGGAGAGTATGAGTCCATGTGCGACTCTAGCATTGCTGACCCCGAAGAAATATGGTGATTGGTAGATGTGTGTGGATAGTAGAGCCATAAACAAGATCACAATAAAGTATCAGTATCCTATGTCGAGAGTGGATGATATGATGGATGGATTGGCTGGAGCTAAATACTTCAATAAAATTGATCTGCAGAGTGGCTACTACCAGATCAAAATTCGAGAAGGGGATGAATGGAAGATAGCTTTTAAGAAAAAATATGGATTGTACGAGTGGATGGTGATGCCATTTGGGTTGTCTAATACACCCAATATATTTATACGGTTGATGAACATAGTACTGCCAGAATATAATGATAAGTTTGTGGTTGTGTATTTTGATGATATTTTGATTTATAGTAAAAGTAAATAAGAGCATTTGTTACACCTGAAATTAGTGTTAGAAGTGCTCAGGAAGGAGAAATTGTATGTCAACCTGAAGAAATGTAGATTTCTTCAAGATAGTTTAGTGTTTTTAAGATTTGTAATCTTGAGAGATGGCATGAGGATGGATGATGAGAAAGTGAAGGCGAGTCTGGAATGGCCTCTTCCAAGATCTATAACAGAAGTAAGGAGCTTTGATGGACTAGCTACCTTTTACAAGAAGTTCATCAGGAACTTCAGTAGTATAGTTGCCCCTATAACTAAGTGCACGAAGGGGAAAGAGTTTATATGGACTACAATAGCAACATAGAGTTTTGAACTCTTTAAGAAGAAAGTGTCGGAAGCCCCTGTTCTAGTGTTACCAAATTTTAGTAAGGTGTTTGAGGTTGATTGTGATGCCTCATTTGTTGGGATTGGTGGCGTCTTAAGTCAAGAGGGCTAACCTGTAGCATTTTTTAGTGAGAAGCTGAATGATGCAAGGAAGAATTATTCCACATATGATGTGGAATTTTATGCAATTGTGCAAGCATTGCAACATTGGAGGCACTACTTAATATTAAAGGAGTTTGTGTTGTTTACTGATCATGAAGCATTGAGGTATGTAATTTTTCAAAAAAATTTAAATAGGAGGTATGCCAAATAGGTTTCATTTTTGCAATAGTATACATTTGTCCTGAAACAAAAGTCGAGAAAATAGAATAAGGTTTCTGATGCATTGAGTAGGAGAGTCTTGTTGTTGACCACTATGGAGAATGAAGTGGTAGGATTTGAGGGGATTAAATATCTGTATGAATCTGATGTGGATTTTGGGAATATTGTGCAACAGTGCAAAAGTGCGATATGGGGTGAGTCCTGTACTATTTTTGAAGAGTGTTTTTTAGAATGGTTCCTTGTTTAAGGGTAATAAATTATGCATTTATAATGGCTCTATGAGAGAGAAAATCTTGAGGGAATTACATAGTGGGGATTTGGCTGGTCATTTTGGAGTAGCCAAAACTACCACTCTTGTAGAGGAGAAGCACTATTGGCCAAAAATGAAGAGAGATATAATCAAGTTTATCTCTAGATGCAGAGTATGTCAAATGGCTAAGGGCCATGCACAAAATATAGGGTTGTATATGCCACAACCAGTTCCTATAGGACCATGGACCTATCTAAGTATGCATTTTGTGTTGGGGTTATCGCAACGGGGTAAGGATTCAATTTTTGTTTTGGTAGACAGATTTTCAAAAATGGTGCATTTCATTGCTTTCCAGAAAACTAATGATGCAACTAGGACTGTGTATCGCTCCAAATTTTTTGCATCCTTACCTTCAGGCTATAGGATCCGCGCCCGAAAGGGGGATGCGAGAAGGATGGGACAATACCTCGGACTGAGAGGCCCTTTGAAGGTCGCGCCTCTCGGGGGAGGGGTATCAGGGTGAATTTTTGATGGATGGTGGGGTTCACCAGGAAACTTTGAGTGGCAGTTTCCATGCCTAGGTTGAGAATGGGTTTGATGTGTTCCTTTTTGTATTCAATCATTCAATTCCTAGGTTTGGCCAAAATGAATCTAAGCTATTCTATATGCCAATGCTGATTTATATGGATACAGAAAACATGAATAAGTGCTAAACATAGAAAGTGTGCTAAATAAGATAGAATGTACCTGATTTCGGATGTCTGATGAAGATTCTGAGGTTTGTAGAAGTCCAGATCATCTCAAATCTTACATTATCATCTGCAATTGCATAGAATCATCTCAGATCACAGTCGGTCATCTGAGATCAGACGAGATCATCGTCGACCTGATGAATTCATTAGAAACCTGCAATCACAGAAACAGATACCAAAAACCAAAAATACAACTGCAAAAGCAAGGGGAAATGATAGAAATAATAGTAAACTTGCCTAAATGATAAATCCAGATAACAATTAAAGGAAATGCATTAATTTAATAATTTATTTTAACTTTATCATGCATCTATGCTAAATGAGGTGAACTCCAGAATGCAGAAATAGAATAAACTAAGTTAATGCATAAAGAAATGAAGAGAGAAGATAAAGAAATGCAAACTCCGGGCTCTGATTGCCCCCAATCTGGACTGTAGTCGAGATCACCTCCAATCATACGAGATCATCGCCGATCTATGATAGGATCATCCGAAATCATCTGGAATCGCCTACGACGATCCGAGCTTGCTCCAGCTGAAAAATAGTAAAATTCTTGCAAGAAAAACTTGAAATACACAATGCAAGCGATGGTGTGAAGGTGTTCTAATGCACGAAAAACTAAAGTTGTAGGGAAAATCAGCCAGGGGGAAGTCAAGGAAAATCCTAAGTTTATATAGGATTTAGGGAGAGGTTAGGAGGTTGGAGATCACCCCAATTTGGGAGATCTCCAACGGGGGAGACTCTAACCATGCAGACACGCTTTCTGCCCAAGTTAGAGAAGTTGTTGAAATAGAAGCTAATTATGAAAATCAGTTTTGGGATGAAATCATCTGGACATTCTGTTCTAGATGAATTCGTTAGATCTAGGATGATTTCGTCTGATCATCGATGATATCGTCCAACGGTCAAAACAAATCCTAAAAATGGTGCAAAAAATGAGGGGAGCGGGTAACAGGCGATTTTGGGGTTAAAATTCAAATTTTTATCTTTTTACTAAGGGTTTAACTATGCCAATTTTAGGGTGCTACATTTTGCCCCCTCTTTAGCAAATTTTCTAAAGAAAATGCATTAAAGACGAGTTCTTCCCATTTTACGAGAAAGCAAAAATTTACTCCATTTTTTAGACGACGATTCTAGGTCGAATCGTACGACTGTTTACTATGGTGCCCCCTCCGGGTTTTTACCCAAATCGAACGTTTGAGGTAAAAGCGCGAAAAGCAAAATTAAAAATGTTGTTGTTTTTAAAATAAAATTAAGAAAAATAGGGTAAAACCCTAATTCATTTTTACTATTTTTAGAGCTCTACAGACAAAATGGTCGAAACAACGCACAGATCGACAGAGGTCCGGCGTGGGCTACGGGTAAGAATCTAAACCTAGTGAATTATGTTTTTAATTTGATTTGTGTAATCTTTGATTTAAATTTTGACTATTTTGGGGCATCGTGGCCGTTTTTAGGCCGTCGACGACGTCGGGATGAAATCGTCCCAATTTCGTCGAAATCGTCCCTAGATCGTCGATTTCGTCTAGCGACGAAATCGGTGGAATAGGGGCGATCCCGTCCAACAAGGGGCGATCCCCAAGTTGCGAAATCGGAGATGATTTCATCCTACCAAGGATGATTTGACCCAATTTAGGATGATATCATCCAATAGTGGATGATATCATCATTGTTTTTAGAAGATTAAATTGATTTAACTAATTTTTAATGATTATCTATTGATGATTTTTATTGTTTGATTGTTTATTTTGCAGAGGGGATTACTAAAGAGTCGAGAATGGAAATACGGGGGGCTGAGGGATGACGTGGCCATGCTCGACCAGGCAGAGCGAGACCGACTAGCGGAGGTCGGACTACAACATGTGGCAGAGATGCCACAAATACCGACAGACATGGGGCTACTGACAACCCTAGCAGAGAGATGGTATCCGGGGTCGTCCTGCTTTTGGTTATCGATAGGGGAGATGGCTCCCACTCTAGAGGACGTATGGAGGATCTTGAGGATCCCCATACAGGGATGGTTTATGACTCCTACGGCCAATCAGGGCCAGGCTATGATGAGGCTGTGCGGAGACCCGAGCTTCACCCTAGAGAAGGGCGGAGTGAACATCGAGTCTTTGAGGCAGATGCCTGGGGCATCTAGGTTGACTCAAGTTTTGGCAGGGATAGTGGGTGGCCTACTACTGTGCCACCAGAGCGGGTGTAGATTACCATGGCTCCTTTCAGATGTGGTCTACGACATGAGAGACCACGGGTATAGATTTGCATGGGGCAGCTTTGTACTGTGTCGCTTGTATAGGATCCTGCACGGGGTCGTATACAAGGGAGGTCGATGTCTAGTTTTGACATCGCTACTGTAGGTATGGTGCTGGGAGCACATCACGGTGTAGAGGCCGGTAGGACTCCCACTGATAGGGGTTGACCGGGAGAGACCCCGAGTTTTCTATTGGTGGCTCTAGAGAGGGTCACAGTGGTGGATAGATCTGTCGATGTCACGGAGGTTACTAGATGACCTCATCCCTAGACCAGATCACCTGGAGGCCATGGAGAGAGCATCCAGGGTGGGGAGAGGATGGACAGGAGTTGGCTCGCATCAGGCGAGTCTACTGGCTGAGGATGGAGTGGGGAGAGGTAGAGCTCCACCGCTACGACCGAGTTTTGTGATAGTTCGGTCTACAGTAGGGGATCCCATCTCTTAGGGACTATGAGTACTCCCGGACTATCCGGGATAATACCACACTGAGCGGGGCTCCGGATATGCAGCGATTCTAGAGCCAGGACGCGGATGATGCCCCTATCCAGCCAGTGGATGGGGATGATGCTGGGGTCACTGATGGATACGATGCCTGGTACGTAGGCATCCACCCTCCTCGGATGATGAGGGCATAGGGTCCGATGCACGTGATTGTGCGACGGATGGGGAGGTGGCGCCAGGCTACCATTGAGGCAGTGCGGGGTCACGAAGGGAGAGAGCAGTGATGGTCTCCATAGGAGAGATGCCAGAGGATGCCACAGGCTCCATAGAGACCGTAGCAGACAGGGAGGAGGGAGGAGGGATTCCCTTCTTAGCAGGGGGAGAGGCCACCATCGCCCGATAAGGGCAAGGGTGTCGAGGTGGGGGAGAGCAGTGAGATGGTGGCTCTCCGGGCTGAGAATGCCCACCTCTGGGCTCAGGTGTAGACACTACAGGATGAGGCTACATGGCTCAGGGCTTAGAGCGGAGGGGCGAGCATGCAGGAGTTGGCATGGTCTATGGCTCAGACCATGTTCTATCAGGGAGTATACTTCCAGCTGGTTCCAGAGGGCCAGAGGTTACAGCTGCCAATCGGCATTGCGGAACCGATCAGGGTGGGATCATCGAGGACATCCTCACGATCGATGGTGAGGACCCGAGACACAGCACGGACCTCTATGGGACCACCTCCTCCACCTCAGGGTGGGAGAGGAGATGAGGCTGAGAGCTCGAGGGCTTCTCGAGGCTAGCTGCTATAGATGGATTGTATATATATTTTTGAGAGGATTGAGTATGCCAGGGTATAGATTGTGGCATACCAATCCAGTTGTGATATGATGTACAAATATTTTTGATATATATATATATATGATCTTTTTGTGATATAACTTGTCCATATGTTTTTATGATGCTTCAATGTTTGAATTGTTTGTTTGTTGATTGATGATTCATGTAATTATGTCGTTTGGAAATATTATAATTTGATGTCATGCTATAAAATTTAAATGAAATAATCTGATGTAAACAAATTGGTTGTGTATGGTGTAATTTGATGAAAAATAAAAAGGGACTTCTAACAATAATTTCAAAGGACATTGTCGTTGTTATAGACCATTTCATGGAGTCGCCGCTCGCTAGGTCGTCAAGCTAATCCCAAGTATAGAAATATTGCTAAAAGTAAAAGAGTGCTTAAGAGACTGTCTTAAGACTTTGTGTTGTGATGATGAAAAATGATGATGGTGATGATTTGTTTTCAGATTTCCATGAAAATATTATGCATGAAATATTAAAAATATGATTTTTGCTGGGTATAAAATTCCTAAGTGTGATAAATTTTTTGAATAATTCCCTAGGAACTATACCATCATTGCAAAATTGAATGTTGACATAATGAAATGAAATAGAAAAAGTGTTCGTTCTTTTTAAAGCACAATTGTGTAACATAATGATGTAAGCCATATGTTTTTATGGATTAAAATGAATGGGAAATAAAAGGAGAACAATGGTTTGCGCTAGGCATAGAATTATAGGTATAGACTTATACCATCATCGCGAAATCCAAAGAAGAAATTGATATTTTAGTTTTATTGCATGATTGATTTTTGATTTTTTTTAGATAAACAAAAAATATATAAGATAAGGACTTGCGCTAGGCATAAAATTCCAGTTTAGGTTTTGGAACTATACCATCATTGCGGAAGTCGAATATATAAAGAAATGTGACTTTATTGCATATTTTTGAAAGGAGGTTTGGATTTTTGAAAAAAATGTATGTAATTGTTTTTATACTAAATAGATGTTCTTAAGTAAGAAGATGAAATTATTCCAAAAAGAGTTGCAAAAATATTTTAAATTATCTCAAAGACAAAATGTAGATTTATAAGGAACCCCATGTGCAGATGTGAGTTCATTGCCGATCTTGATCTATCATAATGATACAAAAATCTCTCAAATACAAATGTGTGTGCAATTGCATTGTTCATTCACCAATTTTGAGCAAGATAATTTGATACAAGTAATTTGAATTAACCAAATAAGTGTTCGTTGACCATGATTTATATGCATGTAACCGTACCAGACTACTATGTAAGTCGGGTCATCAAGAGCTAGCTGATCCATAAGCAGACATAGGTCTATACAAAAGAAGGTCGCTAATGTGACAGACATATCACCACGCTAGGGATTACCCAAGGCCAAGCGGGTTGGGCACAAACCACCTGTTATGGGGCTTACCTCACAGTTTTCGAATAATTGAGAATTCCAGGGATTCAAGCTCATTCACCCTTCTTTTCTTTTCAAGGGGTAGGGAAAAGGATTTTATTGCTTTTTGCTTTTGCTTTTTCTTTCTCTTTTTTTTTTGTATTTTTGCTTGATACTGAGATAATGCTGAAATATTGCGGCGATGGTACAAAATGATATTTTTCTTTTTCTCATTTTCTTTGACTTTTCTTTTTCTTCCTATACTAGGGATACTTGCTCGGATTGGCTGTAGAGCAAGGGATTTTTATTCTGGGTAGGGGTGAGCTTGTCCTTTTGTCAATTCTCAAAGATTCTAGACCATGTGCATGATAGGATAGCAGGGGAAACTTTTCGCTCAAGAAACCATTTCTACTATGTAGCATCATATCGAATTTGCAATGAAATCATTTTAATGTGAAAAGATATGCTTGGTTCAAGTAAATAACAAGATCAGTTCTCTATGCTCAAAACTTTATTTAATTCAACTGTGGACTTTAATATAAGAGAGATTAATAATCATACCAAATAAAATCAAGATATTTATTCATGTGAGTGTGAAAGTGAGGGATTCCAAATAAATGCTAATTTATCCAAAATAATTGAAAATATAACTGCAATACTTCAAGAATTGATAGGTGTGAAAATAAAAGATGTTTTTTTGAAGATTTTGATGATTTTGATGTTTTTATATTTTGATTTTAATTTATGAATTGAAAGAATAAATAATATTATTGTTTTTGAAATTTTTATATGAATGACTAAAATGAAACAATATGCAAAATAATAATATATACAATGATGAAATGACCAGATTTATGCATAATAGCGTTTAAGATGCATAATGTTCATAGGTTCTTTAAGATCTTTACCATCTAAGGTAGCTAATCGGTATGCTCCCGAGCCAAATTTAGCAGTGATGATATACGGTCCAAGCCAGTTGGGCTCGAATTTACCTTTAAGATCTTTAGTTGCATTAGTATTTTTTTTATTTTCTTTTAAGACAAGGTCGTCGATCTCAAAGGATCGATGATGAACTTTCTTGAGGTATGCTCGTTTAAGCTTGTTTCGATAGGCTCGAAGATGCTCCAAAGCATTGATGCGCTTCTCATCTAGGAGTTCCAACTGACTAAATCTGCCAACACGATATTCATCTCCTACTTCAGTATCTTGAAGTAGTAGAGCCAAAGAAGGAACTTCTAATTCAAAGGGAAAAACAGCTTCAGCGCCATAAACCAAAACAAAAGGTGAAGTGCCCGTGGGAGTACGAACACTAGTTCGATAAGCCCACAAAGCAGGATATAGTTGAATGTGCCAATCTCAAACAGATTTATTGACCGAGTATTTTGAGGATTTTAATTAATGTTTTATTAGATGCTTCTGCTTGGCCATTACCCCGAGGATAATAGGGAGTGGACCAACGATGTTGAATTTTATATTTTTGACATAATTTCTTGACATCTTTATTTTTGAAACAAGTTCCATTATCTGAGATGAGATTTGCAGGAATTTCGAACCTACAAATAATTTGATTAAAAATAAACTTGGAGACTTGGGTTCCAGTGCAAGAAGCTAAGGGCATAGCTTCAACCCACTTCGTGAAATACTCGATGGCGGTTATGATGAATTTGTGTCCATCAGATGACACAGGGTTGATTTTTCCAATGATGTCTAAGCCCCATTTTGAAAAGGGCCAAGGAGATGAAATAGCCTGTAGCTCTTGTGCAGGCGCATGGACAAGGTCAGCATGTTTCTGGCACTTGTCGCAATGGTGCACGTAATCATGTGCATCATTCTCCATGGTGGGCCAAAAATATCCTATCCTAAGGAGCTTCTTAGCAATGGCGCTACCACTGAAGTGTCCCCCACAAGATCCATCATGGGCTTCACTCAAAGCTGATCTAGATTCATCTAAATTCAAACATCTCAATAGGATACCTTCAAAAGATCTCCTATACAATGTATTGCCAATAATTACGAAGTGACTTGCTCGTCTACGTAATAACCGACACTGGTTGCTATTACAACCTTCAGGGAAGGTCCCATTTTGAAGAAAATTAAATATATTAGAGTACCAAGGTTCAGGAGTAGTTTCATTGATTAGAAACACATCCAAAGGTTCTAAGCATGATTTATTTGAAGTGGGTTCCTGGAGTCGATGAATAATGATGGTAGCATATTCGTCATCTAACTCCAAGGGCAAAAGAGATGCAGTTGCAGCCATAGCATCAGCCGCACGATTGCTAGTTCGAGGAATAGCTTCCAAGGTAACTTGATCAAATAAAGATATTAATTGTAAGACATATGCTTTATATGGACGTAATTTATCATCTCTGGTCTGATAAACATCATTAATTTGATTTATGACAAGTTGAGAATCATCGAAAACCAATAGATTTTTAATTTTTAGTGCCAAGGCAGCTCGTAATCCAAGGATTAGAGCCTCATATTCAGCAGTGTTATTAGTACAAGCAAACATTAATTTAAAGGACAGAGGTATAAGATGTTTCTATGGAGATATTAAAATAATACCTGCACCAGCCCCACTCATGCATCGGGCTCCGTCAAAGTATAGGGACCATTGCTCTGGATGGTCTACCTCTAATTTAAGGCATTCATCAGGAAACTCAATGATGAGGGGATGGGTAGACTCTAAGGGTGCAGCAGCTAATTGATCTGCTATGATTTGACCTTTAACAGACTTTTGTCCTATAAACGTGAGTTCAAACTCGCTTAGCGCAAGAACCCACTTTGTTGTGCGACCAGATAAGTATGGTCGACTCATGAGATACCGCAAAGGATCGGATTTAGCAATAACATACATTTTTTGACTGAGCATATAATGGCATAGTTTTTGTGTAGAAAATATGACTGCTAGACATAGTTTCTCTAATGTTGTGTAGCGGGTTTCATAACTGATTAAGGTTCTACTGATATAATAATTAGCATGTTCTTTCTTCTCATCGTCAAGTTGAGCTAACATCGCTCCTAAGGCAAGATCTGAAGCAAAAATATACAAGATAAATGGGTGATCAGATCTAGGTGGTGAAAGCACAGGTGGGTTAAGGAGATATTGTTTGAGGAGTTCAAATGCTTCCTGACATTCATCATCCCAATGAAAAGAGACATCTTTCTTAAGAAGCTTAAGAAAGGGTCCTGTTTTGTCCGCCAACTTATCGATGAAGTGACGAATAGCTTGAAGCTTACCTTGTAAACTTCGTAATTTTGATATATTTGTGGGTGTGGGCATATCAGTGATAGCCATGATCTTGAGAGGGTCAATTTCAATGCCACGTAAAGAAACTATAACCCCCAATAATTTATCGGACTTAACTCCGAATATACATTTGGCTGGATTCAGTCGGATAAGATATTCCCTTAACCGATCAAATACTTTTCTCAAGTCATCTAAATGATCATCTTCTTTGATGGAATGAGCTATAATATCATCTACATAATCATGTAGAATATCATGCATCATATCATGAAAGATATAAGTCATGGCTCGTTGATATGTTGCACCTGCATTCTTCAAACCGAATGGCATCACTTTCCAACAAAAGGTCCCCCAAGGGGTAATAAAGGTTATTTTAGCCTGATCTTCAGGAGCTATCCTGATCTGATTATAACCAAAAAATCCATCCATTAAGGATATCATTCCACTCCCAGAAGTAAAATCAATGATCTGATCCATGTTGGGAAGAGGAAAATCATCTTTAGGGCATGCAACATTAATATCTCTAAAGTCTGTGCAAACCCTAACTTTGGTAGCTTCTTTCTTAGTTACTGGAACTACATTCGAGATCCATTCAGCATAATCAATGGCTTGTATAAAAATAACCTTCAGGAGTTTTTCTAATTCCCCTTTGACTAGTAAGGCCACTTTAGGATGCATTTTTCTAAGTTTTTGTTTAACGGGTTTAGCATCCGGATGGACTACTAGGTGATGCATAACTACAGAAGGGTCTAATCCTGGCATATCTTCATATGTCCAAGCAAAGACATCTTCATATTCCTTAAGAAATGCAATGTATTTATCTTGTTTGTCTTGACTCAATTCTGATCCAATGTTGATTATGTGAGGATTATCTTTGGTTCCAATGTTAATTTTTATGACGTTTTCTACTTCCATGTGTAGATCTCTCTCAAAATTAGGTGGGGTGGGTGAAACGCCCAATTCTTGCAATTCTTTCGAGGTTAGCTTGGATAATTCATCTTGAGGAGTCGTGGCCTCAAGCTGGGCTATACTAGGTATAGAGCCATCGAAATAAAATCCGTTATGTAATAATTCCTCAACGGAGACATCATGGAAGATATCTCCCTCCAACTCATCGTCGGATTCAGCAATCATCTCAGGGTAAGCTATAGATAGCATATTACATGTAAATGGCTTATTCATTAAATGCAAGGCATCATGTTTATCCAAATAATCTTGGTAAGATATGAGATGGTCATCATCCTCAAATGGGAAGGGCTGACCTTTACTAGGAAATAGGCCCACACCACATCGGGCAGGCCATGGTTCTACCTCAAAAGGTTCTTTCATACCATTTTGGAAAGGTCCCAAACCTTTCCCTTTATATCCCAATTTAAGCATTATAGGCTTAGCTTTAATATACTCATTAGCAAAATAACATCGAGCATATCCATCATAATGAGTCTTGATGTTTTTGGGTATTCTACCCCAGTCATATCCCTTGTAAATAAAAGTGCAACTCCCGACTTGGTAAATACTTCCCATAGGCTATGGGAGGCCCAAGGTACGAGGAGAGGGTGGAAAATTATTTAAAATAAGGGAATCTTGCATAGCAGCATTTGTTTTTTCTGATATAAGAATTTTAGATAAATCGGGTAAGAGCTCATCAATAAGAGCGTAAGAGGTAGAAGGAACATTTCCTACATCTTTGGATGTGGAAAATATGCCTCTGGTAGGTGTAGATGTTGTAGGGATGTCGATGGATGGGTCTATAGGTATGGAAGTTATAGGAGTAAAACAAGAAGCATTGGTTGTGGGTTTAGGATCTTGTTGAGGTCCTAATGTGGTTTGTTCGGAAGATGGTTGAACTATATGTAGAGGTGGAGTTGATGGAGAAAAATTAGATGATGTTATGGGTGTGTGTTTCACACGTTTAGATGGATGATGAGAATTAGGATGTGTGGATGACAGAGCAGGGCAAAATTGAACTCCAACAGGTTCTGCCAAAGCACACATATCAAAGGGTCTGGGATCACCATGAATGGTAACCAACTGATTTTTAAATTCGAATTTAACACACTCATGTAAAGTTGAGGGAACAACTCGCATCGCGTTGATCCAAGGGTGACCCAAGAGTATATTGTACGATGCAGGGCAATGTACAATAAACACGGTCGTGTCTAAGGTTCTTGGACCAACTTGCAATGGGATAGTAATAACTCCACATGTTTCTTGTGTTTCGTCATTGAAGGCTTTTATGATCATATCAGTTCTTTTCATTTCATCACTTCTAAACCCAAATATTTGGTAGAAGTCAAAAGTGCAAATGTTTAAAGATGAACCATTATCAATCAAGACTCGTTTAACTGCTACATCTCCAATTAGGGCAGTAATATATAAGGGGTTATCCTTATGTAAACTATGTTGCGGTATATCTCTATCCCGGAAGTCAATACAATCGACTTCTCGAGTTATGATAGTATTGGCCATGGCTTCGGGTTGAATATTTTGTGGTACCATCATTTGGCTTAATGTGAGCATTAATTCATCCCTATGTGTAGGAGAAGATCTTAAAAGGTCCAAAAGGGAAATTCTAGTTGTAGTATTTGATAATTGTTCATTAATATTATAAGGAGGTTTAGGTTGAACATTAGGTGCATGATTCCATTTATTAGGAACTTTCAAAACAAATGGAGCTGATCCATCATTTTGAGTTTGATCTTGTTGAGAATTTTGAGCCTGTTGTCTAGTAACAGCTCCGATGGTACCTACAATATTATTTTGCGGATGATGAATGGGTCTTGGTCTAGCATTTATGGCTTGTTCATTAGAAAGTGATTGGTGAGAAGATGGTCTAGTAGTGACTCTTCTTGGAAATGGTTCTTTCGAAACCATAGAATTTGTGATAGGTTGAATAGCATCTGATTCATCTTCAGAACTATTCGATTGATTTGATGTGATTTCCATGTCACTTTCAGTCTCGTATTCTGTATCACTAAGATCAGGTGTCCGAATATTATATAGAGGTCTAGTCGTAACCATGGATAAAGTTGTGTCAAATATTTGTAGATCATGAGCAGGTAAATGTCCACTAATAGTCCCTACATATCGGGTAGGAGGGGGAACATTATGATGCTCAATTTGATTAGCCACCTCTTTACCATGCTTTGGTAAAGGATGTTGAAATATGTCCAATGATTGATTGGCATTCTGATTCTGATTTTGGGGGATGTTCTTTTGAGCATTATTAGGAGGATTTTGTTTAGGTTGAAAGGCTTGCACCTCCATCTCATTGTTATCAATCAGGTCTTGTATTTTATGTTTTAATATTTTACAAGAGTTGGTAGTGTGTCCAGGTCCTCTATGGAAATCACGGTGTAAATCAGCTCTGTATCCGGGTATAGTTGGATCAAGTTCCCGGATAGTTGGTAATTGAATCAAACCTCATTCTAATAATTACGGTAAAATGGTTGATAGAGGTTGATTTAACCTAGTAAATTCTCGAGGTGGTTTATCAAGAGGTTTTAGTATAAACTTCTTCGTTGTTTTCGTAGCATTAACATTAGCAATGTTTCTACTATCAGTGACTCCATCACCCACAACTTGTTTATTCTTATATTGATTTTTGGATGTTTTCTCATCGTCTTTCTTTTTAAGCTGACCTCTCCTAATGAGAGCATCTTCCACTCTTCGAGCTAAGTCTATAGCTTGATCGAAGGTGGTCAAGGTAGCGATTGATAACTCATAGGATAGTTGTTCTTGTAAATTATTGATAAAGATATCCAACATTTCTCGATAAGGTAACACAAAGTGCAATTTTCCTATCAACTGTCTCCATCGAGCTAGGAAATCAACAAAACATTCATCTTTGTCTTGTTTTAAGTTGTACAAATCTTTAATGGTTACATGCCTTTCGATGTAGGCACTAAATTGATGAACAAAAGACTCGGTTGTTTCTTCGAAATTCCTCAAAGAATGAGTGGGTAATTGATAATACCACTCTAATGCCATTCCTCCTAAACTTTTTGGGAACATTTTTAGTAATAACAAGTCATCATGTGATATATCATGACATGCTATCCTAAACATACGAAGATGCTCTATGGGATCTTCGGTTCCTTTGTATATAGGTAGGACAGGCATAGGAAAGTGTTTAGGATATGGTTGTGCTACGACTATAGGATCTAAAGGCTGACTACACATCTCTCGATAATTGTACGAGGGATGGTAGGGATCTATCTGGTCCATGCGGGAGACTAACTATTTCACCATGGCTTCCAGATTACTAGTTTGTCCACCATATTGGTTCGGTGGTACCTGAGTATGGGATTTATGAGCGTATGATGGCGTGACGTAAGGATTAGATGCTATATTGCTATTATGCAAATGGTTGGTAGGGAGAGTATTATGAAGAAGATTTGTAGTAGCATTATGTTGTATCCCAGATTGTTGGAAATTGGTGTTTGGTTTTGTTTTGGGCTTTTGTTGATTTGAGGTATATTGATCAATAGCTTGGCGAAATAGAGCAGTGAATGAAGGTTTCTTTTGTGTGGGAATAACTCTAGGCTTGGTAACAGGCACTCTAGGTGGTTGGGTAACCTGTTGTTGTTGCATGTTCTGGATTATAGCGGCCATATCCAAATTGGATGGTCCAGCTTGATCACTTTCTTGATCAACGAAGGACAAGGGATTAGTGCATGTGTGATATATTTCTTCTAGGGTTGCTTGAGTGTCACTAATTTGATCCTTGTCCATATGGACTGCTCTATTAAGAGTGCCAATATTAGTATTGAGGAACTTCCAAAAATGTTCCATGTTCTCAAAAGTAACAACTCCTCCCGGAGACATTTTAGGGGATGAGGATCCTTCCTCTCTAACAGTTTCTCTTTGTTCATTTCCTTCAACAAACTCTTCTTCTTGTTGGTCTAGGGTTCCTTCTTCCTGAATTGGGTCTTCAGGAAGGACATCTGGTTTATTTAATGGTTTTCCTAACCAATCTTCTTCTACTTCAGTCTGTTTTCCATTCCTAAGTCTAGTCATTATGCTTAAACTTAGATTTTAGCAATATATATATATATATATATATATATATATATATATATATATATATATATATATATATATATATATGCGACAAGTTTGGGAGGTATATATTTTAATTATATACCTACTATAATACTTAAAGAAAACGTTTTAATTTTTGTTATATTTTTGTTTTGTTTTTTTTTTTTGTTTTTATGTTTTTATAATAATATTATAAAGACAACAAACAACATACTAAATGCAAGAAATAATAATAATAAAAGAATGGCTTAGTTTTCTATAAATAGTTTATGGATATCATTAATAGGATCAAGTTCATCAAGAGTCATGAAATGCTCCTCTTCAAATTGGAAATGGTTTTTCAAGAATTTGACAAAGTGTGCTATGGTGATATTATCTATTTCAGAATCTAACCTGTAGAAATAAAGTTCATGACAATACTCTCGATATAACACAGCTCTAGGAACTCTATTCCATCTCTTTCTATCCGTAAGAACGACCTCTTGATCCTCTATACGAGATAGAAATTTATGTACTACAACTGCGTTGTCGAGGTATTCCTCAAAGGTGTACAACTCGGAAGACACAAGTGCTCTTTTATCGGCTAACCACCTATGGCAAGCTCTCTGAAGCTCATGGTACAAAGTCACTCGATCAGGATCCAGGATTCTATCTAGGACAAACCTCTTAATTTGCCTAAGTTCTGTCGACCTAGATGAAATAATACCCAATCTCCTATCAAGTTCGTCCCATAAAGGTTGGACTCTATATGTTTGAGATACTCTAAGCAAAGAGGTAATCTCTATGGCTGCTAATTGATTTTCAACATTTATGGTGACAACTCATCTTTTATTATAATCTACCATCTAAATATGATATGCAATCTTAACAATCTTCTATTATATAATTTTTTTTTTTTTTTCAAAAGGTTTTTAGTTTTCACGTCGGGTTCACCAAAATGTATCGCTCCAAATTTTTTGCATCCTTACCTTCAGGCTATAGGATCCATGCCCGGAAGGGGGATGCGAGAAGGATGGGACAATACCTCGAGCTCGAGAGGCCCTTTGAAGGTCGCGCCTCTCGGGGGAGGGGTATCAGGGTGAATTTTTGATGGATGGTGGGGTTCACCAGGAAACTTTGAGTGGCAGTTTCCATGCCTAGGTTGAGAATGGGTTTGATGTGTTCCTTTTTGTATTCAATCATTCAATTCCTAGGTTTGGCCAAAATGAATCTAAGCTATTCTATATGCCAATGCTGATTTATATGGATACAAAAAACATGAATAAGTGCTAAACATAGAAAGTGTGCTAAATAAGATAGAATGTACCTGATTTTGGATGTCTGATGAAGATTCTGAGGTTTGTAGAAGTCCAGATCATCTCAAATCTTACATTATCATCTGCAATTGCACAGAATCATCTCAGATCATAGTCGGTCATCTGAGATCAGACGAGATCATCGTCGACCTGACGAATTCGTCAGACGAATTCATAGAAACCTGCAATCATAGAAACAGATACCAAAAACCAAAAATACAACTGCAAAAGCAAGGGGAAATGATAGAAATAATAGTAAACTTGCCTAAATGATAAATCCAGATAACAATTAAAGGAAATGCATTAATTTAATAATTTATTTTAACTTTATCATGCATCTATGCTAAATGAGGTGAACTCCAGAATGCAGAAATAGAATAAACTAAGTTAATGCATAAAGAAATGAAGAGAGAAGATAAAGAAATGCAAACTCTAGGCTCTGATTGCCCCCAATCTGGACTGTAGTCGAGATCACCTCCAATCGTATGAGATCATCGCCGATCTGCGATAGGATCGTCCGAAATCGTCTGGAATCGCCTACGACGATCCGAGCTTGCTCCAACTGAAAAATAGTAAAATTCCTGCAAGAAAAACTTGAAATACACAATGCAAGCGATGGTGTGAAGGTGTTCTAATGCACGAAAAACTAAAGTTGCAGGGAAAATCAGCCAGGGGGAAGTCAAGGAAAATCCTAAGTTTATATAGGATTTAGGGAGAGGTTAGGAGGTTGGAGATCACCCCAATTTGGGAGATCTCCAACGGGGGAGACTCTAACCGCACAGACACGCTTTCTGCCCAAGTTAGAGAAGTTGTTGAAACAGAAGCTAATTATGAAAATCAGTTTTGGGACGAAATCATCTGGACGTTCTGTTCCAGACGAATTCGTCAGATCTGGGATGATTTCGTCTGATCGTCGACGATATCGTCCAACGGTCAAAACAAATCCTAAAAATGGCACGAAAAATGAGGGGAGCGGGTAACGGGCGGTTAACAAGCGGTTTTGGGGTTAAAATTCAAATTTTTATCTTTTTACTAAGGGTTTAACTGCGCCAATTTTAGGGTGCTACAGACTACAGTCTTATTCTTTGATGAAATTATGCGGTTGCATGGTGTTCCAAAGACTATTACTTCTGATCAGGATACTAAGTTCTTGAGTCACTTTTGGAGGACGTTGTGGAAAAATTTGAACACCAGAGCTACGGTTCGATGAGTGCTTACCACCCACAGATTGCTGGACAAATAGAGGTAGTGAAGAGAAGCTTGGGAAACCTCTTACGATTCATAGTTGGAGAAAAACCAAAACAATGGGATTTAGCCTTGTCATAAGCCAAATTTGCATACAATAGTTCAGTGAACAGGTCGACATGTAAATCTCCTTTTCAAATTATTTATGGTAAAAATACTAGAGGTGTATTATATTTGGTTGAGTTACCAATTAGGGAACAAGTTAGTGATGATGCAGAAGCATTTTTTGAGCATATCCAGAAAGTGCAAGAGTCAGTGAGGGAAAAATTGTAGAGTAGTAATGCTCACTACAAAGAGTCTATTGATGCACACAGAAGGGTGAAAGTGTTTGAAGAGGGTGATATGGTCATGGCTCATATTAAGAAAGACAAATTTTTTAAGGGGACATATAACAAACTAAAACTTAAGAAAATTGGGCCATGCAGGATTTTGAAGAAGATCAATGATAATGCCTATAAAGTGGAGCTGCTTGATGAATTTGATATTTCACCCATTTGTAATGTTTTTAATTTATTTTAGTATCTTGGTGCTATCAAGGATGGCAAATTACAGGAGACAATAAATTGGGCACGACAGATGCCTAAGAAGAAAAAATACAGAGTTGCACAGGTGCTCGATAAGAAGGTGATCACCATCAGACATGGGAGCTACAATATATTTTTGGTTCAGTGGGAAGGATTACCACAATCAGATAACACTTGGGTTTTAGAGTCAGAGCTAAAGAAAAATGATAACCAACAGCTACAGGATTTCAATTCAGCTGAAGTCCCAGGAGCTGAGTTCTTTTTCACCAGAGGAGAATGATGCACCTTGTCGGAGCCATAACTTGTGAACCATACGCTCGTTGGCCTTAAAATTTAACAGGTGGTTTTGTGTGTGTGTTCTACATCAAGAAAATATTTGATTGGCCTGAATCTCCAAAAAAAGTGTTTTTGGGACCTAACTCCTCCATCTAGTGTCCCAAAATTAGCTTTTAGAATAGGTTCTCGAGTTTTTGGGTTTTTTGGCTATTAGAAGTTTATTATCTTTTGTTATACCTTAATTTGAGACCTAATATTTTAAAGTAAGGTTTTTTATTGTAAGAGGGATGTGTGCATCGAATTTGGGTGCAATCCGACTCATTTCTATTTTTAGAAGTTTTTAGAAAGATCTATTTTTAACAGTTTTAGAAAAAATACATTTTTAGGGTTTCTTTGGTTTTCGGTTGCTATATTATGGATTGTAATATTTTGTAGGAGTGTGAATTCAGGAATGAGAAGAATATCAATTTGTAGTTTTCTTCCATTATTGCATTTGTGTTATGTGATTGGAGTCCATTTTGTTGGTCTCTTGTAGCTGAGTTTACACCACTTTGTGCACTAATTCCTAATAAGTTTATCATTAAATTGGTAACTTCTATTGTTATCATCCTACATTAATGGTGTTAGCCCAATTTGTCTCTCATTCAAGAGTACAAGTTATGATTTATTTACCTCCAATTACTTACATGTTTTTCCCTCTAATCCAAACTTGGTTCCTAGTGGAAAGTTTCTTTTACTGAACATGAATGGTTATTCCTTACTTTCAAAAATATGCAAAATCAAAATACAAGCTAACTATCAAGTATTAGGATGGAGACTCCACTTCAAATTGGCAATATATCTTATTTTAGACCCCATTCTAGGTTATTCTCCTTGTGCTTTCTTCGTATATCATAAAATACTTATCATATTTTTTGTTAAAAGGTATGCTCAAAGCTTCTAGCCTATTATAGGCTTAGTATTTTTGATGCTAAAAATATTTCAGAAAATAGCCCTCCTTGGAATATCCAAACCTGATAATGATAGTCCCTTATAAAGATATTGTCGCATTGTTCTCAAACACATATGGAAGTTGAGGTGTCAAAGTGTGTTTACTAGTTTAAATTCTCCATAGGTTGTTTATGTTAGATTTATTTATAGATTGAATATTGTAGGATTCTAGCATCTACTCTCATGTGCACAACATCTCTAATGCTCATCTTCACCATTATTTTCACCATCAAATACATTAACAAAGTAATTTCAATGAATAATTAAGTATCTGGGATTTTTATTTTAGTTAATAATATTAGGGTAGTTAATCAAAAGAGCTTATCTATTATACCAGCAGTCAAGTGCTTTTATCGTCTATGTAAGGATTAAAATAGCTTATACATTTTTGGAGAAAATTTTTTCTATAGATTTAGTAAATTGATTACAGTAAATTCTATGGATTTAGTTAGAAACTTCCAAACCTATCATTTAGTTATTCTATTTGTATTCTTTTTTTGGTGGATAAATGATTTCTCCACCTAGTTTATGAAATTATATATGTAATTTTTTTACTTTGAATAATTAATAATATATCTTCTCTTCTTTTCAAAAATATATTTGCTTAACAATAATAAATAGGAGATATATCATTCATATAATTTCCAACTATTTTGGTATCTCACTCATGCTAAGTTTATCTCATGGGCCTATAGGCCCAAATGGTGCTCTGAACTGCGATAGCGGCTCAACACAACATGATTTAGACCATGGTCAACTCAATCAAACAGGCACTTCAAATTTCAAATCGTGGCTCAGATAACAAAAGAAGAAAGCAGCTTACAATAAATATTTTTCACCGTGCAACACAGAGCATGGTTCTATACCGTGGTTAGTGTTATCAAAGATGGCAAGGTGGTATTTCAAATTGTAGCTTAGAACATGGTTCTCTACCATGCATTCTAGCTTATGCATCTATACCATGTGTCTTAGAATATGGTTCTATGTTGTGGTCAACATGGTCAAACTATTGAGTTCGATAATTCAAATAATGGCTTAGAACACGGTTCTCTATTGTGCACTCTAATGCATGGTTTTACACCACACACTTTAACTTGTTTTTCCACATCATAGTTAGCAAGGTCAAAGCTACTACATAGAAGATCAAAAGAGCAGCTTAGAACATAGTTCCACAACACATGGTCTAGAGCAAAGTTTCAAAAGCACATATTTGAGGATAAAAGCACCCTTGTCCCAACCCATGGTCAAAATAGTCAAATGATTCAAATAAGATTTTTGAGCTTTGGATTAAGATGTGGTTCTTCATCATGGAATATGAATTTAAAATGGTAAGGTAGTTTCCAGGTTGTGATAGGCTCTAGGCTATGAGGTGTTTTAGATCATAAATCATAAGAAGTACACCAAGATTTTAAAAGGTCTAATCTTAGTCGTTTCATAGCATAGTAGTGATCTACATAAAAGTGGCTCAACTCATATATAAATATAATATTTGATGCAATATAATATAGCAAACCTCTATTCGAACCATTTCAAAGCTAAAACTGAAGAGCAGGAAGATGGAGTGATAGAGAATCAAGATCCATGAGCCAATTCAGTTGCAGATATACAATGGGATAGCCATAGCAAGAACAAGATATGGCCTTG
Organism: Wollemia nobilis; assembly: GCA_028583015.1. Classification (NCBI taxonomy): domain Eukaryota; kingdom Viridiplantae; phylum Streptophyta; class Pinopsida; order Araucariales; family Araucariaceae; genus Wollemia; species Wollemia nobilis. Next base: position 4,897,067 of record JAQPPZ010001045.1, read on the forward strand.
ATTTTAGAATAACTAGATCTACAGTTGGGAGCCACGAGATTTGAGTACCTCATAGAATTCAAGTTGTATAAGATCAAAGGGTTGCACAATGTCCTTTCTTGAAACGAACAAAGGACTACCACCTTAGCATCTTGTTTATATGGCGCTCCAACTCCTTTGTAATGTTCCTTATTATTTTAAATCTTTTACTGTAAAAACTATAAATAGAGGTCAAATCCTCACTTTCAAGGGTTGGTTCTAAAGTATTTGCTTGCACTACTGGGTATATTTTCTGCCATTCAATAGAAGGACCATTAATTGGATGTTTGACTCAAACTTGTGCCTTCTTTCTTTTGTGGATCATCAATATTTAAAGTCATTTCTACTACTGCTATGGTTAGTCTATTATGTTGATATTGGATTGCTAGCTTAGAGAAAATTGAAATACTTCATTTCTAAATGTGTGCTTGGAAAGAATTATATTTCTATTATTCAAAGTATCAGTCTAACTTTGCTATTTAGATTATTTATGCCTAGATGTTTGAAATAATTCTTGAAGTATGCATACATGCTTTAGTGTTGAAGATTACTAAGTTTTGAGTGTTGTTAATCATAAGTGTTATTTATTGGAAATTGAGTTGTTAGAGGTTCCCCATATATACCTATGTTGTTAGATTTATTCATCCACTGTTGAATCATTACTTTCTAAACCCTTTCCCCTTTCTGTCCCTATTCTTATACAATTAATTAAGATTAAATGTAAACATTCAATTAGTCGACAAGGTATACCAACCTACTCTAGAGGTTGGATTAAAAATAATTTTGTTCGATATAATGTTGGGATCAGGGTTGAGATTAGTGGGTGTTCACCTTTCCAAAAAACCATTGCAGATGATAGTCATAGCTTGAATTTACATTGATGTCAATTTAGATGCCAACAATTTTTAGCACACTCGGTGGGACCCAATTTATAGAATGTTCATTCACCCCTAGATAATATTTTCCATTTTCTTGGAGGAATCAGTATTTAGTGAGTTGTCTTGACCTCACCAAGTTGTGGAAGCAAATTCACTTAGTGAATTTTTGAAAATCAAGAACCTAGAAATCCCTTTCAGTAGCTCATTATTTCATGTTTACTAGGTCATTTTCTAAGAATAGGCAATAACCTATTCCATTCTTTTAGCTACCATCAAGAATATCTAGGTATACAAGAAGCTTATCCCTAGATTCAACCCTTGGAGAAATTTAAATACCATCAAGAAACTGGTTCTCCTCAATTCAAACCCCAGTAAACATGGTTGGATAACATAATGTAAACCAGAATCAAGCTCCACAGGAGTTCCCCAATTGGGATACCATTGGTCCTTTAGGAATCATCCTTATACATGATATCCACAAAGTTGTATCTAAATCTATACCCATGTATGATAGTTCAGGTAAAATTACTTATGAGCACTACTAGGATATACTATATCTAGCAGGTATCCACAATATTAGTAATGAATATGTCATCATCAAGATTCTAGCCATATCCTTCAGAGGAAAATTTTTACACTGGTTTAGACCCCTTGAAGAAAATAGCATCAATTCATGGGACATATTAGTCAATCCCTTTATGGAAGAATTTAATGAATTTGCTAATCCTTTCTCTCTCCTAAACCAATTCATAATTATGCAAAAACATCAGCAAGAGTTAGTCTCTAATTTTAAACTGAGGTTTAACAAGACATGGAAAAGAATACCCCGTGAAGCTAGACCAATTGCTCCCCTTGCTTTCATGTATTATATAAGAACCCTTGGTTCAAACTTGGGGCTACAAAAAATATCAGTCAAGAATAACTACCTTTTCTCAGGTATACAATGTAGTCGTATATGCAAAAAATATCTTAATTGTTGTAGGGAGGCTTCCCCTAAAGACAATCATGCCATATTGTTCTATCGCTCAATTTCAGGCTAAAGTGTCTACATCTTCATACGTAGATCCTCCTTCCTTGTCATCATGACTTCTCCAAATAGCTCCAATTCCTTCCTCAAAAACAACATCTACCTCAATTCCTTTTCCCCCACTTCCATATTAAAATCCCCAAGAATCCACTATGTTGCTTGATATTCAGAATAATCTAAAGACAATCAATAATAAGGTGAATGCAATGGAAAAGAGAGAGATGAAGAGGTCTCAATAGAGAATATTTCCATACATTAGTAAGGATCAGAAGGTTGGTACTAGCTATAATACAGGGCCTAGAGTTAAAAGAAATAAAAATATCAAGAATTTACCCCTAAGACAAGTCTGGTAAATGTGTGGTGCCTTGTTTGTAATGATCCTCATAATTCTAAAACCTGTGTCATGTACCAACACCATGTACAAAAAATACATTGAGAAGACAGAGAGGAATCAAAATGGAAGAGTCAACATGCTATGGCAACCAGAACAAATTATAGTCGAACAAGATCCCTGTGAAGAAGAAACATTTTTTGTCATGACCAGATCTAGAAAGAAGACATTGCAAGTTGACCCATAGAAGATGGGTCAATTTCAAGTCCCCTCTTATAAGAAGAAGGAATAACCTTTGTAGAAAAATGATAAGTTCCTAGTTCCGCAAGCAACTAAAAAAGATATGCAACTCCTAAAATCCAGGAAAAGGAGATGAGTGATCCAAAGCAGTATGAGAAGGAAAATAATAAAGAACAAATAAGTTCTAAAGATGAAGCACAAAAAAATCTAATATTTTCTTCCATCACTAAGAGATAGAGGATTGAAGCTACCAAGAAATACAAGAGAAAGTATAGTGAACTAGATAGGAAGTATGAGAAAGCTCCCTTGGAGAAGTCAAAATTTAACATTGTGGAAGAGATGAAGAGAACCCTATTTAGAGCAAGTCTCTATGACACCCTCTTTATCCTTAGATCATATTGATCTACTCAAGGCTTCTTTAGGCAAGAATTATCAATAAAAATAGACTACCATAATTTTTAGCATACGTTTTGACAAGGAGAAAAAGACTCCTATAGCCTTAAAAAACAAACCCTCACCCTTTTATATTTCTTTGAGAATGGAAGGTTGGATAGTCCACAACTACATGATATATTTAGGGGCTTCAACCACAATCATGCACAAAGCAGTCTGTGATGAAATGAGGATGGAATACACTCATTCCTATCCAAGAGTTTTGTAGTTATATGGTACATCAATTAAGACCATTAGAGTGGTAAAAGATGTGTTGATGAGATTACACATATCTCCAAAGGTTCATATTGTACAAAAAATTGTAGTGGTGAACCTAGAGCCTTACTTTGGTTTGTGTCTTTCTAGAGATTTCACTGCTAATATGGAAGGTTACATGTATTTGGATTACTTTAGTATGATGATTCCATACAAAGTTAAGAGAATAAGGACATCCCTTGAAAAGCTTGTATCCTATCACATTGAAAATATAGAGGAAGACATGTGTAACATCTTAGTCCTGGATGAACCTGAATTAGTAGAAATATTTGAAGAGTTAGAAATGGAATATGAGTTGTCATTCAAAGAAGACTATAGCCTGTTCAAAACACGAATGGGCACTTATAGCATATATTCTAAGGCTGACAAAAAGACCCCTGCCATATCCAATCAATCACTAAGGGGATCAAAAATTTAGACAATGCATTTTGATGGGGGAAGATGCAAAAATGGGACTGGTGCTAGTGTAATTTTGAAATTCCCTTTATTGAAATTCCCTTTAGAAGGTCTAATTTTTTTTTCTTATATATTGACACGGTCTTGTACTAATAATATTGTAGAATATGAGGCTCTATATTTAGGATTATTGCAAGCAGAGAGTATGAGAATTAATATGTTAGATATATATGGTGACTCAGAGCTAGTAGTTAATCAAGTCATAGAGAAGTGCAATAGAAAGCACAATTACTTGAAATCATATAGGAATAGAGTATGGGATTTAATGGAATCTTTTGATGCCTTAAACATTCACTCTATTCCTAGAAAATAAGATATGTTAGTTGATGCTTTAGCCATTAAGGGTTCTAATTTCAGTCCTTCTTCAGATCTTGGATCAACAGAAGATAAAAGAGTCAATTTTTTTTTAGGCCTGTAGTGCTAGACAAATATATTTTCTAGCAGGTCTTTGAGAATGATGATCATATCATCAACTTTTAATGAGAGAAGCTTGTATGTCTAATTTATAGGAAGATTTTCCTCAAGAAATAGATCAACAAGATGTCATACAGCTGAAGAATAATTATATCTCTAAGGGTTTGATCACACTAGAAAGCCTCTTTGATAATTAATATGGGAGGAAATCAAGAGCCATGAAAATTAATGATGAAATCTATAAGGATATTAAAGTAGAAAAGGATAAAAAACTTAAGATTGGAATTCGTTGTTCTCCAAAATAAGTGGGGGAAATTAAGGCCATATGCCTAAAATACCTAGATGTTATAGCCTAGTCATATGAATATTTTAAGGTATATTATAATGAAAGTCGAATGCGGAGCGATGGCGTACCAGATTATTGATGCAAACGAAATAGATATGAGGTGCAGATGCTAAGTCCTACGAATGCGATGAACAAATGCATGTAGGAAATAAAGCATAAATGAGACGAGATGTAAGCAAAACAAAGTGGGGCCTCTTTTATTAATGTTGCTTTCAATCCGGTTACAATGCGTCCCCCCTCTAGGGCTCAGAACGTTTGATACAGTTCGTTACATCAACGGATGGTACGCTTCCAGTGTCTTCCGCATGCCCACATTTGAAATGGGTGGGCCAAACGTTGTCGCCGCTTGCATCCATATGTTCATGGTTCTTTGCTGCCCCTTTGGTGTTCCTGGTGGTGAGATCCTATGCTCAGAGAAATAGCAAATAGTTAATAGCATATGCGGATATTAGGAAAACATGCAATCCCCAAAGCCTCCGGCTAGTTAATGTAAAAAGGAATTAAATGATGGTCAAAACATGTCATAATGGACCCAAATTTTGATAGAAGCATCAAGACATCATCAGGGACCCATTGCAAAAAGAACAGTCAGGAAATCATGCATGGATTTCTAATCGCTCTGGGGTGGGACGATTAGGACTGTCACAAAATGTGCAAGAGCGACCTTGCAAATGTCCTACCTAGAGGCCTCCAAAACTCCTGCAAACTTGGGGTTAGGCTAAAAGGGGCATTTTGGGATGACCCAGAAGGTCAGATTTGGCAGATTCTACCCAGATTGTCCTGTATCCGAAAGCGCTCCCTGTATGTTAGTAAACGCATAAAATGATAAAAACACAGTCAAATCAAGTCAGAATGACATGAAACTTGAACAACAACATAAGTACATGAAATATGACAGAATGCAAAAATAATAGTAGAGAAATCCTTCATATATTTCTAATCACTTCGGGGTGGGACGATTAGGACTGCAGCAGTGCGGGGGGCACCCGAGGCAGGACGCCCACCGTTTGGGGCTTAGTTTTGGCACCAATCCAAGTGGGATGGGTCCAAAACCTCCTAGGGGGTTGTGTCAAAAAATTTGGTGTGGGATTGTGGCTGATTGCTTGGGTTTTGGGTCGGGATTGCATTCCTAGTGTTCACCCGATAACCTCTCTTCCAAAAGAGAAATTAGGGATGTAGGAAGCACAAAGGGGAATGGGGGTACAATTTGGCAGCACTCCATTGCTCCAAATGCTCCAGCTCTATTATTTTTTGGGGTGAGGAGGCTCACCATTTTATAGACCTCAGGGGTCTCCTTTGAATGCGCATGCGAGGGCGCCACTTGGCTCACCATGCCTTTCTTGGGGGAGAGAAGATTCCTCCCTGATTTAGGGCCTCCATGATCAAGGCATGCTTGACTGAAGTCCCTCTCTCTGATTTGAAACCGTTCCTCGCAATTGCATGCCTTGAAGGTGAAGTTGAGTGGTGGATCTGGGTTGCCATTTGTCAAGGCTTGAATTTTTTCCAGTCAAACCTGCTATTCGCCCCACCCTGGAGCGATTGCTGCTAATCATCCCGGGGTGGGGCGAATAGGATTCTAATCGTCCCAGGGTGGGACGAATAGGGAGCAGAGTGCTTAAAAGGTGCCAAATTGACCTCTGACCTTCCAAAACTGATTTGGGAGTGGTTAGGACCACTGTTTAACCTCTGGAGGCTGCCCTAGGGGGTATGTATGCCAATTCGGTCAGTGCTTGTAGTCACATAATCGGATTGGTGTTGTTTTGGTGTCTATAGATGCCCCTTTTTGGGATGCACTGTGTGTGGCACAGTGTTGAGCAAAAATAGATGACCAAAGCACTTAATGATTAGGGTTTCTTAGTAACCTAACCAAATTTTGATGCCCCAAGTATGGAAAGGGCACGCATTCTTGAATCCTTGCTTTTGACGAGCTAAGGAGCTTAACTCAAGTGTAACCTTTTTTAATGAGGTGTACTTGATCTTGGACATTGTTCAATCATGAATAGGCAAAGGGCGCAACCTTTTGTCTGAGGAACCTTGTCTTCATGCTTCCAGAATGCCAAGTGTTTGTTCAGCTTGTGATTATTGCTTGTTTGCTGCCCCAAGCAGGAGCGTGATTGTCTTTGTCAATGATTCTTTGAATGCATGCCATTTCCTTGATTGGGTGTGTATTTGTTGATTTGGTGACTAAGTGTGACTACCCCCTCAAGCGATGAATCGATGAGGGAATGACCAAGATGAGAAAAGCGATGAGTCGCTTGACCCAAGATGACATTTGTAAGGGTGCCTTCAGTTGTTTTTCATTGAATGCTTATGCAGTTTTCCAACAATCGGACCTATTTTTGGTGGGTTTTGACCCTTTTTGTGATGCCGATTGGGGTAGAAATTATCAAAAATCCTCCTTCCCATGGAGCGGTCCGGCTATGCTAGCCTTCTTAGGGAGTAGGATAGTGAATATTTGTGACCCCGATGATGGTTTTGCATGCCATGAATGTCTGGTGCAAAGGCACCTTTGTCTGGCAGATTTATTGCTATTTTTGGTGCATTTTTTGGATGCTATTTTTGTTGCTTTATTTCTTGCTCTGTAATCGTCCCAGGGTGGGATGAATACCAATTTGGTAATCATCCCAGGGTGGGATGAGTGCTAACTAGAGCGCTCATCCCAGGGTGGAACGATTACAGGCCTAACAGCCTATAAAAGGACCAAAACTAGGTTTTGGGCTCATTTGCAACAATTTTTTCTTGGTGATTTGGAGCAGTGAGGAGGAGGAGTGCGAGTTTGCATAGCGGAGCACTATCAAAATTTCATGGACATCATGAGTGCGAGAACCAGATCTTCGAGTGGAGGAGCCGAGGCGAGACCGGTATGATGTTCCTTCCTTCTGCTTGTTATTTGTTTTTGCTTTATATGAAGTTAAAAAACTTGCACATAATTGTTTTTATTTTGCGTTAATACTAAGGTTGAAACCCTAGTATTAATTTTTATATTTTATATTGTTTTTGTTTTATTTTGTTCACATTAAGGCTAAAACCCTAGGATCATTTTTTTTTTTTTTTTTTTTGTTCACACTAAGGTTAAACCCTAGGATTTTTTTTTTTTGTTCACACTAAGGTTGAAACCCTAGGATGAATTTGTTTTTGTTATTTTTTTTCACACTAAGGTTAAAACCCTAGGATGATTTTTTTTTTTTTTTTTTCACACTAAGGTTGAAACCCTAGGATGAATTTGTTTTTGTTTTGATTTTTTGTTTTGTACATTATTTTAATTCTCATCTTTTTATTTGTTTTGAATGTTTTTGTACTTTTTTTATTTTTTTTTTTTTTACTTTTATTTACTTTTTTGTACTTTTGTTTTCCTTACTTTGTTTTTCTTCTATACAATTTTATTGTATTGTTTTTGTTGATATGAAGTATGTACTTAATATCGTTTGCTTTTTTTATTGTTTTTAGGTTGTGAAGAGTCGGTACCGCCAGTCGACTATTTTCTCTGATGCCCGGGAGGCCTTGATAGTTGGGGATTGGGAGTGGCTTGATGCCCTTGGGCTCAAGCAGGTGACGCATTTGGAGCCTGTGGTGGGGGATCGGGCATATTTGACTGCCTTGATCAATCTATGGGATCCCCGCACCAATACTTTTCATCTCCCAACAGGGGAGATGATGGTGACTCTAGAGGATGTGTATCAGATTCTATGGATTTCGATAGATGGGCTTCCTATCCGGATGACCCATCGGGACCAGCGGACAATAGTACTGACATGGTGTTTTGGTTGGGCGGGGGAGATGGGGGTGGAGAGGGCTATGGAGAAGGTAGAGGCTGACTGCCAGATAGGTGGTATTCTGGTGCGGTGGTGGCTGGAGAAGGGTGTATTGGGGGTGAGGCATGCTTTACTCATGGCCCTCATTTCCAATATGCTGCTTCTAGACTATTCAGGTGTGAGGTTCCCTTGGAACCTGCTAGAGTTGGTTTTCACTTTGGTGGAGTGTTCGACATCAGCTCCACTTATTATGAGATGGGGTCAGACATTGTTGGCATAGCTGTACGATGAGTTGTACGAGGTCCACTACTAGAGGTGAAAGGGGATCGGGTGCAGCTATCTCTTGCAGTGCTAGGGGTGGCAGCACATAGCTGTGGAGCGGCCATAGGGTTTGCCTTGGACCACCCGAGGTGAGATGGTGGATCGAGAGATTGGGTATGCCAATCTATGGTGAGTCAGAGGAGCATGGATAGAGTCGATGGGCAGGTGACGTAGGTCACTATACTGATGCCTTCTCTCATCTAATGCCAGGGTAGGTGTTTTGGTGATCGTATCGGGACTGTCCTAGCCTGGCCTGAGGCTGGAGAGTGGCTTCGATGGGTGCGTAGGGGTAGGTGGTTGATTGGGCATCATGGGACAGAACAGGAGTACTTCTCGTATGTCCGGGTGACGTGGTAGTTTGGGGTGCACCAGGGATTTCTTGGTGATCCCTTGATCTATCGATGATGCAGGGATGAGATGACCCTAGTCTGGCCGATCATTGAGCCATTGGGTGAGGGGTCTGATGTAGTTATTGATGTACCCAATGTGGATGATGTCGGGGTAACTACAGAGTATGATCGATGGTGGACTATGCGATGATGGCGGGGTGAGGGGCCTCTGGGAGGCACGGATGTGGTAGAAACAGGAGGTGGGGGTGCAGAGGCACCGATGGAGGGTTGGGGGGCTTCGCTGGATGATGCAAACATGGTGGAGGTCGATGACTTCATTGGTGATGGAGATGATGTGGGGGTTTCAGAGTAGTCGGATGTACAGGATGTCCCGGAGTAGTGGGTGCCGGAGCAGTAGGCCGTCCCGGAGGTGCCCATGCCGTAGGCTATCTCAGGGGATGTGGAGGCTGGGTTTCATGTTGAGATAGCATGATTGGAGGATATCTTATGGAGATGGGATGAGGAGCATAGAGACGTATTGGAGAGGGATCTCCTATGGGCTCAGTTGGCATAGTGGGACAATGCATTGGCTATGTATCATCGACGAGATGTGGAGTGGGGGCGGTATCAGGTGGAGTTAGAGACAGAGGTTGTCCGCCTCGATGGGCAATTACCTGATCTCGATGGAGGTGGTTCATTGCATCGCACGAGAGGTAGTGAGACTGAGCAGTCTGCATCCTCTCATCGTAGGTGGTTGGATGAGGGTAGCATTGGTGGGCATGGTGCGTGGGCTAGCAGCAGCCACCCTGAGAGGTCCCATAGGACCCATACTACTAGGGGTAGTTCCAGTCGCACCGATCCTACATGATCATGGTGGTCGACTCCCTAGGCTTTGGGGATTTTGAATTTTTGGTTTTTTGTGAGGTCAGAGGACCTTCTTATTGTAGCCTGAGGGCATTTTGACTCGATATATATACATGACTCATTTTTGGTTTGATGATATGCTTGTCATGATTTATTGTTTCTTTTATGCACATTTATTTATGTTGATGTATGCATATGCTATTATGACTACGGATGATGTTAGCTATATGATATAGATGTATGCATATGGAATGGATGGAATGATTTGTTGGTATACAGGTGATGGCACCATAGACTATACAGGATTTACTAGCTTTCTGTACTATGTGATTGCTTTATGGAACAACTGTGCATTTGTTATTTTTGTTTTGTATTTTTTGATGGTGATGTGAGTAATGAAATGTACAACAATTGTTTTAAAATGTAGTTAAGGTTTTTCTGAGACTCAGATGCTTTAACTAACTAATCAAGACTGTACATTATCTTACAAGACTTTCGAACAAGGTACGAATCAGACTTGAGTTTGACCAAGTTATTTCACATCCCTGTGTGTGCGATTGAGTTCGTTTATGTGGTATTCATAAGGATACCGCCAGTGCCAGGTAGGCTGTCCACCAAACCTGTACTGAGGATCACCTAATTAGCTCCACTAATTCCTTTGTTGCATTTAGTAAGATTAATCCATGTCGCAATCTAAGATACCATAAGCTAGCTCATCCACATGCAAACATTGGTCTACACACACGCAAAATGTGATAGACATATCGTCATGCATTTAGGATACCGCCATTGCCAGGTAGGCTATCCACCAAACCCGTAATGAGGATCACCTAAATGGTTTTTTGAATGCTGAGAATTCCAGGGATTCAAGCTCAGGCATCTTTCGGTTGCTCAATCTTGTTGGGATACTTGCTCTCATACATAGTGATGAAAATCACTATTTATTTTTCACTCTTTTTTTTCTTGAGCAAGGGGTTTGAGTAGTGGTGATAACCACTGTTACTTTTTATTGTTGCCTTTTGAGGAGTTAGATTTTGAATTTTGATTTCAAAGTTGAGCTCGTGGGTTTTTGGCTTGTGAATGGCATTGATCCTTTTGGCCTTGGGGATGACTACCCATCCTGTTCAGGGACGTGTAGTACGAATCCTTACGACTTTGGGAATCAAAGGTGGTTGGGAATTTTGCTTTGGAATGGCATTGATATTTTAGGCCTTGGGGATGACTACCCATCCTTCTCAGGGGTGTGTAGTACGAATCCTTATGACTTTGGGGATCAAAGGTGTTTTGGGATTTTTGATAGTGGACTTTTGGGATTTTTCTTCGTGAATGGCATTGATCCTTTTAGGCCTTGGGGATGACTACCCATCCTTCTCAGGGGCGTGTAGTATGAATCCTTATGACTTTGGGGACCAAAGGTGTTTGGAATTTTTGATAGTGGTGAAAACCACTATTTATTATGGGGAATTGGATGGGGAAGAGCTTGTCCTTTTGTCAATTCTCAGCATTCTTGAACCATTCACACAGGGGGATGAGCAGGATAACATTTCACCTATGGTACCCTAGACTGCTTTGTAGGTTTCATCTTGCGTTCACACAACTTGGGAATTTTTATGTGTTTTAAGCTTGTGTTGGGATGCTATGTAACAAGGCGTGATCCAAGTAAAACTCTACCTTGTAAAAATCGGTCTGACTTTGTACAACATTTGACTAGAAATCTAAAGACAACTGAATGACGAAACCCTAAAGACATTAGAAGACAACTGACTATGATATGGCGAAAATGCGAAGGGCGTTATTCTTGATGGATCTTTTTACAAAATGGACTGAATTTGGAAAATGATGGAATTGTCGAGTAATTACAGTCTATGGTGCTTTTGACATGTATGACCAACAAATATGCAATGTATGTATGGGATGCCTAATGCAACTTTTGTTTTCTTTTTGGTGTTTTGATTTTTAAGAATATGCATGAAAGTGAGATGCAATTTTTTTGTTATTTTTGATTATTTGTTGTTTTTGAATATTTGTTATGGTGGTTTAACCCGAATGGGTGTGGACCAAGTGATTCTTACGGATCCTTGGAGGTTTTGACCAAAGGGATTATAGATACCTTTGGGGCATTTTGGGTGACCAAGCGATTGTGGGAACCCTTGGAGCTTTTGGTTTGACCAAAGGGATTATGGATACCTTTGGGGCATTTTGGGTGACCAAGCGATTGCGGGAATCCTTGGAGCTTTTGGTTTGACCAAAGGGATTATGGATACCTTTGGGGCATTTTTGGTGACCAAGCGATTGTGGGAACCCTTGGAGCTTTTGGTTTGACCAAAGGGATTATGGATACCTTTGGGGCATTTTGGGTGACCAAGCGATTATGGAATCCTTGGAGCTTTTGGTTTGACCAAAGGGATTATGGATACCTTTGGGGCATTTTTGAACCAAATATTTTGATGAATCCTTAGAGATTTTGGTTTGACCAAAGGGATTATGGATACCTTTGGGGCATTTTTGGTTGACCAAGCGATTGTGGGAATCCTTGGGGCTTTTGGGGTGGGCTATGGCTTCTCTAAATGTTGAATGGCCTCAAATGACTGATGTTCAAGGGTTCTAGTTCCTTGATTCCTTCAAGAGAGGTGAGTCGGTATGTTCCAGGTCCTATTTTACTATCGATTACATAAGGACCTAACCAATTTGCCATGAACTTGTCCCTTAAATGGGGTGGCAAGTTAGAATTTTGTTGGTTCTCTTTTAAGACTAGGTCACCAACCTGAAAGTCCCTCAGGTGAACTTTCATGTTGTATGCTTTCTTAAGTCGCTCTTGATAGATACGTAAATGCTCGAGAGCATTGATGCATCATTCATCGAGTAACGTAAGCTGGTCTAACCGGGCCTATCGCATAGTGTCATCATCGATGAACTCTTGCATTGATATGCGTAGGGAGGGTATTTCCAACTCGAGAGGCATGACTGCCTCGGAGCCATACACTAGCAAAAATGGAGTTGCCCCAGTGGGCGTTCGAATGCTAGTGTGATAAGCCCATAGTGCAAGTGGTATTTGGATGTGCCAATCCTTATGATTATCTATGACCATATTTTTAAGGATGGCAACTAGCATTTTGTTTGATGCCTCTGCTTGCCCATTTGCCTATGGATAATAGGGTGTCAAAAAACTATGCTGAATTTTGTACTTTGTTGTCAAAGCACGCACATCTTTGTTCTTAAATGACGTCCCATTATCCGAGATGATCTTGGATGGAATACCAAAATGACATATGATGTTATGTAAAATGAACTCCGCAATGCGGGGTCCAGTCGTAGAGGTAAGCGGAATTGCTTCCACCCACTTAGTGAAGTACTCTATGGCCATTATGATAAACGTGTGATGACCTGACGACGTAGGGGAGATCTTTTCGATGAGATCTAAGCCCCACTATAAAAATGGCCAAGCCGATTGGATCGATTGCAAGGCCTAAGAAGGTACGTGTGTCAAGTTAGCATGGTGTTGACACTTCATGCACTTTCACACATATGCGCAACAATATCGCTCTAAATATGGCCAATAATAGCCCATGCGAAGAATGCGCTTGGCGATGGCCATACCGTTGAAGTGGCCACCGCACGTACCATCATGCGCTTGGGTGATCACCCAAGTGGACTCTTGCTGGTCCAAGCAATGGAGGAGGATCCCTTCATAGCTTCGACGGTACAAAATGTCTCCTAGCAAGACATGTTTTGCCACTTTCTATTTGAATGATCTTTTTGTGACGTGCGACAATCCAAGTGGGAGGCTACCTAACTTGAGATAGTCTCTTATGGGTGTGTACCAATCCTGCTGATCAGAAACCTCGATGGTATGAATGATCGATCCCTCTTGAAGTTCATCCCTAGCAAAAGTTGAGCGGGAAAGAACTTGTAGAAATAGCATTGTGTTGCTATTAAGAGGGGTTGGGGAGAACAAAGACCCCTAGTTGGCATGATTCAGACTATCATGGATTCGAGAGAACCTATCCTGAGATGGTTCAATCTGGATCAGGTGGATTCTTGGCATTATGTCAGAGCTTGCATGCTCCATCATGGATTGTGATAATGTTTTGACTTGAATGGTTGTCATTTCACCAGAAGGGTCTTGCGGGATTAGTGACCCCAAGGAGGCCATAGTATCCACAAAATGATTCGATGATCGAGGGAGTGCCTCGATGTCGTACCATTCAAGCTTTGCCAAGAATTTATCCACAAGGGCTTTGTAGGCCTACAGAACTGGGCATTTGCATTGGAATACCCCTTTCACTTGGTTGACAATTAACAATGAATCACCAAAGATATTCAAGCATTTGATGTTCATGGTGATGGTTGTCTGAAGACCTATGAGCAAGGCTTCATATTCAACATTGTTATTGGTGCATGAGAAATCAAGTTTAAATGATAAAGGCATTGGAGCCCCTTGCGGTGTGAAAAACATGATTCCCATGCCACCCCCTTGCTCACATTTAGAACCATCAAAAAATAAGGTTATGTCGGCCTGTGACTCAGGCTCATCAGAATCTGGCGATTCTGAGACATGGAAGACCCCATCATCGGGTAGCTCTATGGTCAGAGGCTGATCATCTTTGAGAGGAGCCTCTGCTAGTTGATCGGCGATGACTTGACCTTTGATGGACTTTTGTCCAATGAATTCGATGTCAAACTCCATCAACAACATGATCCATTTTGTCGTGTGACTACTATGATAAGTATGACTCATCATGTACCGTAATGGATTCTCCTTAGACACAACATACGTCGTATTGCTCAGCATGTAATGGCATAGCTTTTTGGTGGCAAATACCACTGCCAAGCATAGCTTCTCAATGTATGCATAGTTAAGTTCATAACTGACCAGGGTGCGGCTAAGATAATAATTAGCCTGTTCTTTATGTAATTCATTTTTCTAGGCTAGCATGGCACCCAGTGCCACCTCAGTAGCTGAGATGTATAAGTAGAATGACACTCCTGGTCTAGGTGGTGCCAATACTGGTGGTGAAGCCAAGTATTGTTTGATGTCATCGAAGGTTGATTGGCACTCGTCATCCCAATGAAATGCTACCCCCTTGTGTAATAATTTATTCATGGGTCGGCACTTGTCAGATAACTATGCTATGAAGCGCTTGATCGACGCGACCTTACCCTGCAAGCTTCTGAGCTGCCTGATGGTGGTTGGGGGAAGCATTTCAAGGATTGCCTTGAATTTATTTGGATCTACCTCGATGCCTCATTTTGAGACTATGAAACCCAAGAGTTTTCTAGATGTGATGCCAAATACGCACTTCTTGGGGTTTAGCCTAACCTTGTGTTCGATGAGGCGATCAAGGATCTTGCGTAAGTCATCGAGATGATTTTGGTGCAAAAGAGATTTGGCCAACAAATCATCCATATAATCTTCCAAAGTTTTATGCATGTGATCATGGAAGATGTATGTCATAGCGCGTTGGTAAGTGGCACCAACATTTTTAAGGCCAAAGGGCATGACCTTATAACAAAATGTCCCCCAAGGCATCGTGAACGCCATTTTTAGTTGATCATCGAGATTGATACGAATCTGGTTGTATCCCGAGAAACCATCCATGAGGGAAAGCATTTCATGGCCTGTTGTAGCATCTACCAATGCGTCGATGCTAGGCAAGGGGAAATCATCCTTGGAAATCATCAAGATTTTTGATGGGTACCATGTTGGACAGCCATGGTGGGTAATCCACGCAGATGACAAACTGTGCATCCAACAGCTTTTGTAGCTCATATTTGACCATTAAGGCCACTGTTGGGTGCATCTTACGTAGCTTTTGCTTGACTGGCTTGACTGTCGGATCAAGTGTTAGATTATGCGTGACTAGCTACGGGTCTAGCCCCGACATGTCTTTGTAGGACCATGCAAAAACCTCCTTCTTCTCTTTGAGAAGGGCAATGTAATCGGCTTGCTCTTCGGGGGATAGACTTACCCCCAACTTGATGATTTGTGGATTCATTGGATCAGAACCGATGTCTACGTCAATCGTCTCTTCGATTGACATGTGGGATCCATCCTCCAACTGGTGTGGAGTTGGGATCAGGTGGATATCATTCGCTGAATTTAGATCTACGTTGGGAACGTCGGGTTCCTCTTCAGCATGGAAGATATCCTGAGTCTGTCCTGGGGTGAAATGAAACATCTCACCACAAGGCCAGTACTCTGATGGGGATGGTGGTGAGTCAGCGTGATCCCAATCTATGGCATCTAGGTCTAGATACAATGGTCATGTTGGATCGGTTGGATTGTGGATGGGGGTGGTTAAATCAATGGAGATCATGTTGATGGAATGAATTTGGTCTCCATTACCGTGCGGGTGTTGATTCGGACATTCTTGGTGATCCTTGTGCCTCGGATCTGGCTCTGTGGGTACTGGCACAAAAGGATCGGCCCTATGTGTGGATAGAAGGATAGGGTCTACCCTTGGCACTGGTGGCCCTATAGGGTCTCTAGGTGGGAGGTGCTCTCTGTATGCCCAAAGTGGTGGATGAAGCACTTGGTTTAACTGTGCTTGGTTTAAATGCCACCTATGCCTTGGTCCCATATTTAGATGTTCGAACATACCATCGATGTCTATGGGGTATTCTTGTTGCCTCATATGGTTGAGATATGCCATCTCAGTCTCATCCTCATAGTCACTATCAGAGATCCATAGGCCTTCATTGGCTCTGACAACTATGTGCCCCTGTGGTTGGTATAGCCTCCCACTAGGCGTTTCTTGATCACTTGGCCTTATGGCCGGCATGGGAGGCTCATTTTGTTTGAGCATGTTGATTTGGCCCCTTCTAGGTTGTGTCGCTCTCTATGGGAGGGCTGGATTCTCTAGAGGTGGCAATTGCCTAATTGGAACATTAAAGGGGAACATTGCCATGAAGTCCTCCTGATAATCGTCGATGGGCGTCACCTATGAGTGATTGCTATCAGACTCAAATGGGTCCCAAGGTGCGACCTCATAATCCGACTCATCTTTCGAAGAGCTCTCTTGATTTTCTTCATATCTTTCTTGGAAGTTACCTCTTGAACTTTCCCCTTTCTCGATCAAAGGGGAGGGGCTGTTGAGATCAACAAGGTTTGTTGTTACCAATGGGAAATAATTCCCCAATGTGTATGTAGTGTTGGGATTGGCATATGGATCTTGTGCCAACCCATCCCTGTTGCCTAGACCTAAGCCTTGCATGGTTTCTACCAAGATGTCGAGGGGCAAAGGGTGGTTGAACCCTACTCCTGATTTATCATATGGCATCTGGTATCTTGGTTGACAAAGAGTGTGCATTCCTTGTTCGTATCTGCCCAATCCATATCCATGCCAATTACATTGGTCTAGGTATTTCAAGGTGAAGTCTGGGTTGGATAGATAATCAACATTCTCAACAAATGGCTCTTCATCCTCTTCCTCTTGTAGGTAGGGTTCCAGGCCATTCTCGAGGCCCCCATATACAAAGTTGGTCTGATTTGGTGGGTAGCCTAAAGGGATGATAGTGTCGATGGGGAGGCGAGGTCTCCCCATGTCTTGCATGGATTCGAGTGTGGGTGTTGCCACAATGTTCTACACTAGGTACTCCCCTAGGCCCGTATTGGCCATTTCAATGGTAATCATCGATGGTTGAGGGGGAGGGAATGGGAGTTCTCCCTGAGTCCACTCCATGTTGGGTGAATCAGGTGTCTCGACTTCCATTCGGTTGGGCACCTCCTCGGTAGAGATGGTTGAGACTAATGGTGGTGCCTCCTCTAGGGGCTTCTTCCCATTGTCCTTTGGTGTGGCCACCATAGGTGGCATTGTTGGTGAAGGGACAGATGATGAAGATGGGCCAGGTCGGTTACTTGAGGGACTCAACAACGGGGATGTAGGCAGAATCGGACCCTGAGTGGATGGATTCAATTGAAAGTCCAAATGTGTCGATGGGAGGGTCGATTGTGGCATCAGCTGCACCGCATTGCAAAACTTAAAGGGCTCTAAGTCTATTGGGACTACATGTACTTGCCCTTCGTATGTGTATTTGAGGCATTGATGGGCTATCGAAGGGACACACTTCATGTCCCTGATCCAAGGCCGACCTAGCAAGATATTGTAGGCCATATCACCCTCAAGGATGTGACACAATGTAGGAATGGTCTTTTGTCCTACTTGGATGGGCAGGACAATTGTGCCAACCATCGAGCATAACGCGTCATTGAATGCTCGAAGAGTGTAGGTGGATGCCACAATGTGGGATGCTGGCAACTTAAGATGTTTTAATGTCACTATCATGATTATATTGTTGGATGAGCCAGTGTCCACCAACACCCTCTTGAATGGAATCTCATTGACCCGCACGATGACGTGTAGGGGTGGATCCACCATATCACCAGTCACCAATTTTAGTTCATCTTCCTTGAAGGTTATGACTGGTTCTGTGCATTGTCTCACATGTCCCACAAAGTTGTTGAAAGAATTAGGTTCATGGGGTTATAGCTCAATGGCTTTGAGTATCTCCATTAGAGCCTCCCGATGGGGCGGTGATTGTTGGATGAGCTCATAAATGGAGAGCCTAGCCGACGTGGTCCTTAAACTTTGAGTAAGCTTAGTCCGAATCATGGCCACTTGGTCTAGGTGGGGGAGGTTGTGTAGGGTGTTGTGGAGGTTGTGACATTGATGGAACATCTCCCGTAGCTACAGCGGGTGCAGCCGTGTTTGGGTATCTTTTGTTCCGTGTCACGATGCTTATCATCCCCACGTATCCTTGCATGGGGCAGTTTTGTGTTACCTCATTTACTTGTAAAGTCTTTGCCTACGCATCATGGGCAGGCAGGGGGTCTTTGAAGACTTCCATCTGTTGGTTGCTCAGTGCTACGGGATTATCCACCATGAGCGTTTTGTTGTCTATCAAGTCTTGTACCAAGTTTTTGAATTTCCAACAACTGAAGATGTCATGTCCTTTCTGTCGATGGAATCTACAATATAAATCTTCCCTATAGCCTTTGGGTTTTGGTGCGTTGGGGTCTATGGGTCAACTTTTCGACAAGTTTATCAGGTTTGCCATGAACAAGTGGTCAAACAAGGAGTCTCTAGACTCTGTGAATTGTGTGAATTGTCGCTTAGGGTGATGCTGCTGATTTTGCTCTTGTTTGTGGTTTTCCTTTTCATAGTTAGCAAGAGGAACTGCCTGATAATTAGCCTTTGGGGGCTGTGTCATTTGTGCAGGTGATGGTACAGTTATGGCAACTTGATTGACCATGATGGGTTTCGGTTGCGTGGGCCCAGTTTTGGCATTTTTGGTCCACTCTTTCTTGCGCGGCTTGGCAATCTCACCGTCTTGAATTTTGATCTCCTCAATTATCCTGGCTTGCACCAGGGCTTCTTCTAGGGTGGCATATTGCTACAGCTACAATAGCATGGAGATCGACCTTATGCAACTCTTTGAAAACATCTGAGTCATGTCGGCCATGGGAGGGAGGTAAGGTAGCTTTGAAAGCAATGTCCTCCATCGATTCCCATAAGCGGCTATGGTCTCATCATCATACTACTTAAGGCCAGCTAGGTCACTTAAGGATGCCTTCTTCTTGGTGTTGAAGGCAAAACGTTCAAGGAACGCATCCACTAGCTGGTCTAGATTGTTGATGCTATGCTTCGACAATTGGGTAAACCAATCCGAGGTAGGGCCTACGAACGTGGTTATAAACATTCTCAGAAGCAATGCATCATTGTCCTGAATGCCAAAGCATTGACTCAGGAACCTTGTTACGTGCTCTTGGGCATCCTCATCCCCTCTAAAAATTGCCAATTGAGGCATTTTGAAGTGGTCGGGGTATGGGGGTGCCGGAACTAAAGGATGCATAGGGTGACTATGGAGCTGGCATAAGGTGGGCTTTTGGGGCCCCGAAGTCTTAGTCTCCATAGACTCTAAGCGCTCTAGCAACACTTTGTATGCATCAGAGGATTTGATTTCCTCTTCTTTGGTTTGTTCCCATTGTGAATTGCGAGGAACTTGAGGCCTATGGAGGGGTAGCCGGGTAGCGCCCCCTGCCTTGGTAGGGCGTTTCAGCCCGCTCTTCTTCTCGCTCAAATTCCTCATAGGCTTCTTGAGGAGTTTTTGGGTGTGACCTATAAACATGGATGGGTGCCCGAGGAAGGCGCCCATCATTGGTTCTAGGGGTGGCCTCCCGTTCAGGTCTCGGAGGTCTTGGAGGCAACACTTGATAAGGTCATGGAGACCTATCTCGCACTAAGGGGTTGTGCCTCTCATAAATTTCTATCCTATGCATGCGAGGGGTTGGAATCCTCTCATGCATAGTGTTCTGGAGCAACTCATCTATCTGGCATTGAATGCGCTCTTTGTTAAGATGATACAGTTGCTCTAACTATTGTTGATCTTGCCTAAGCTGCATGATTTGTGCTTGGTGGGTGGCATGTTTGGCAAATGCCAAGTCGATTTGTTCCATCGTCCTAGGTCTAGGAGGCCTAGATGCCTCCCCTACATATCTATCTCGGTCATGGTGATCCGAGATCTCTATGGGTCACTTTCCTCTATCGAGGTTAGCAGCATTCACCTGAGGCTCTGGCCTCAATAGGTGATCTTGATAATTAGCTGGTGTGGAGGTGCATTGCTCCCATGCTGTGTATTGCTCTTGAGGAATATACTAGTTTTCCTTATGCTCCCTCTCATACATGTGAAAGGGACGGGCGGAGTTGGCTCACCCTGTCTGAAGAGCCTTGTGCTCTAGATTTGGCCTATTAGTTCTAACAGTAATGAGGGGTGGAGGAGGGATGATATAATCATGTGGTCCCTCCTTATGAACCCTATGCTGCTCTAGCGCTTCATCACGTAGTGGCCACTCATAATGAGTGTCTAAGGGGGCCTTCCCATGTATGTACTCCTCCTGAGAGGGTCTATGTTGAATGGGAGTGCCCCTCAAAGGGGTGCCTCTATAGTCCTTTTCTGTAGTGGCATAGTGTGGACCACGTTGTGGGTCAGGCTGCCAAGGTGGTATAACCAAGTCCTTGGGGCTATAATGGAGGTGACTTGTGCCTCCTTGTACACTTTTCGCAACTTCTGCCCATGATTGGGCTTGGCTACGGGTATACACCATGGTGGTGGTCTTTCTAGAAAGATATGTGTATTTTTATCTCCTTTACAAATTTTTATGCTATACCAAACAAAGGGGGACCACACAAGCAAAGAAATGATTATCTCATTTATAGATTAAATGTGTGCCCTAGATCTGGTCTAATGTGTTTGATTTTTGTTGTGTGAATCTCGTAAAGGAAACTTTGTTATACATGCAAAATGAGGGCTCTTGTATCTCCAAAATGGTCGCCCCTTCAATATACCATTGCCAGGCCATTATACCGAACCTCTCAATATACCCGCCCTTACGTGAGGGAAACTATTGGTACGCGAGAGCAGAACAGTACGTGGAACATAGGCGGTACGAAAGGGGGATCACTCTATTTTTGACACCTACCATAGAAGACTTATCCTCATGCACGGGGAATCACCCCCATTACACTTGGTCAGCTTTCATCAGGATTTACGTCTAGCAACAGTTGTGATCAGGGTAAATGTATGCAAAATCCAAGCCAAGGTGGTGATGAAATCCACCGTTGGTCTTGATCAAGTGTTGGGGTATTAAGACCAACTCCTTGATGTTAATTTTATTAGGTGGTGTGTGTGTGGTTCCTTTTAATCATGTAAAGAAAGAAAACATACAACAAAAGATGATTTTCACTAATGCAATGCTTTAAAGTACATTTTAATCTTTCAGAAACAATTAGCAGCAAGAAGGAAATCACAAAACCTACCTAGAACTGAAACCTATGATGAGGACTTGCCATTGGTGCAAGTATCATGCAAGAAAACCAGAGAAGAATGCATTCCTAATCAAGTTCCTTCCATTTAAGTTACTCTATGTTTTTTTTTATTTTTTTTTTATTGCAAGAAAGCAAAGAAAATAAAAATCTGCAGAAACAAAAAATAGAAAAACATAGAGGATGTTCAGAAGGCCTACCTCTTCTCTGTCCAAACCAGATGCCTCTGAGTTTCTGCTCAGAAAATGCATAGAGCTCTAATCATCCTGGGGTGGGATGAATAGCAGGTCTGTATTCATCATAGGGTGGGATGAATACATATTCATCCTAGGGTGGCATGAATTCTAGGTCTGTATTCATCACAGGGTGGCACGAGTAGCAGTCCAGCGCCCGAATGAGTAACACCTGCAAAGAATCCATAAAATTTTGATCAAAAACTTGATCTTAATAGTAGGGGATAGGGTCCCACCATGATCACCACTGAAATCTGAATGCGGAGTGATGGCGTACCAGATTATTGATGCAAATGAAATAGATATGAGGTGCAGATGCTAAGTCCTACGAATGCGATGAACAAATGCATATAGGAAATAAAGCATAAATGAGATGAGATGTAAGAAAAACAAAGTGGGGCCTATTTTATTAATGTTGCTTTCAATCCGGTTACAATACGTCCCCCCTCTAGGGCTCAGAACGTTTGATACAGTTCGTTACATCAACGGATGGTACGCTTCCAATGTCTTTCGCATGCCCACATTTGAAATGGGTGGGCCAAACATTGTCGTCGCTTGCATCCATATGTTCATGGTTCCTTGCTACCCCTCTGGTGTTCCTGGTGGTGAGATCCTATACTCAGAGAAATAGCAAATAGTTAATAGCATATGCGGATATTAGGAAAACATGCAATCCCCAAAGCCTCCGGTCAGTTAATGTAAAAAGGAATTAAATGATGGTCAAAACATGTCATAATGAACCCAAATTTTGATAGAAGCATCAAGACATCATCAGGGACCCATTGCAAAAATAATAGTCAGGAAATCATGCATGGATTTCTAATCGCTCCGAGGTGGGACGATTAGGACTGTCACAAAATGTGCAAGAGTGACCTTGCAAATGTCCTACCCAGAGGCCTCCAAAACTCCTGCAAACTTGGGGTTAGGCTAAAAGGGGCATTTTGGGATGACCCAGAAGGTCATATTTGGCAGATTCTACCCAGATTGTCCTGTATCCGAAAGCGCTCCCTGTATGTTAGTAAACGCATAAAATGATAAAAACACAGTCAAATCAAGTCAGAATGACATGAAACTTGAACAACAGCATAAGTACATGAAATATGATAGAATGCAAAAATAATAGTAGAGAAATCCTTTGCATATTTCTAATCACTCCGGGGTGGGACGATTAGGACTGCAGTAGTGCGGGGGGCGCCCGAGGGCAGGACGCCCACCGTTTGGGGCTTAGTTTTGGCACCAATCCAAGTGGGATGGGTCCAAAACCTCCTAGGGGGTTGTGTCGATGAATTTGGTGTGGGATTGTGGCTGATTTCTTGGGTTTTGGGTCGGGATTGCGTTCCTAGTGTTCACCCGATAACCTCTCTTCCAAAAGAGAAATTAGGGATGTAGGAAGCACAAAGGGGAATGGGGGTACAATTTGGCAGCACTCCATTGCTCCAAATGCTCCAGCTCTATTATTTTTTGGGGTGAGGAGGCTCACCCTTTTATAGACCTCAGGGGTCTCCTTTGAATGCGCATGCGAGGGCGCCACTTGGCTCACCATGCCTTTCTTGGGGGAGAGAAGATTCCTCCCTGATTTAGGGCCTCCATGATCAAGGCATGCTTGACTGAAGTCCCTCTCTCTGATTTGAAACCGTTCCTCACAATTGCATGCCTTGAAGGTGAAGTTGAGTGGCGGATCTGGGTTGCCATTTGTCAAGGCTTGACTTTTTGCCAATCAAACCTGCTATTCGCCCCACCCTGGAGCGATTGCTGCTAATCATCCCGGGGTGGGGCGAATAGGATTCTAATCATCCCAGGGTGGGACGAATAGGGAGCAGAGTGCTTAAAAGGTGCCAAATTGACCTTTGACCCTCCAAAACTGATTTGGGAGTGGTTAGGACCACTGTTTAACCTCTGGAGGCTGCCCTAGGGGGTATGTATGCCAATTCGGTCAGTGCTTGTAGTCACATAATCGGATTGGTGTTGTTTTGGTGTCTACGAGATAAAAATATTATTCAACACACTATTGAGTTGGAAGTTGATGCAAAGCCTTTTAGATATAAGCAGAGATCTATGAATCCCAAGATTGAATCCATAATGAGACATGAATTGCTCAAACTATTGAAAGCAAATATTATCTATGCTATCTAACATTCCACATGGATTTCCAACTTAATGCATTTCAAGAAGAAGAATAGAGATATCCGCGTATGTGTTGATTTAAGGAACCTGAACATAGCATCAATGAAATACCACTATCCTCTTCCTTAGATTGACCAAATTTTGTAGATTGTTGCAAGGACTAAGAGGTTTTCTCTATTAGATGGCTTTTCAGAATACAACCAGATTTGGGTGAAGGATGAATATCAATTCAAGACATCCTTTACTACTAAGGGGTACCTTTTCCTATGAGAGAATACCTTTTGGTTTATCTAATGTAGGGGCTATTTTCTAGAGAGCCATGAACTATTATTTTGGTTAGTGTTGGCATTTTTGCCACATTGATTCTCATTGATGAATGCATTGATGTATTGTTGGGGATCTGACCTTTGATTGATGCAGCTTGGGCGAAAAAAGGAGAAAAATTGAGCAAAAAATGGTTAAGTCTCGAAAATCTAGCCGACGCGCCGACATGTTGCGTAATCGCGGTCAACGCAACCAACGCAGCGAGTTGGCGGAACCGTCGCGATATCGCGACGTGTTCCGAAATCGCGGGTCGGCGGGCGAAAAAGCACTAAGTTGAAAACATGCAGCGATTCGCCGACATGTCGCTGAATCGCGACCCGGGAGCGTCGAAGGCAAAAAGTGAAAACTTGCAGCCGCGTCGCCGACATGTCGCCGAATCGCGACCAAAAAAGGTGATTTGTATGGCGACGGAAACATGTAGCGAAATCGCTACATGTTCCGATTTCGCGGGGCAGAGCGCAGGGAGGAGCCAACGGCGGAAACATGTAGCGAAATCGCTACATGTTCCATTTTCGCGGGTCAACGGTGGTCAAAGCGTACTGAATGATAAGACGTCACGATTTCGCGACCCGTCACGATTTCGCGACCCGTCGCATTTTCGCGACCTGCGCAGTTTTCCCGCCAAGTGCAATATGAACGGCCGAAAGGGTTTTTTCGATTTTCGATGATTTAATGCTAACCCGAATTAAATATTTTGCGGATTTCCGATGCGGTTAAGGTCGAAGAGTGCCCAGGCCACCAAAATTAAAGGATTTATTGGTTCAAAGTATTGCGTTCGTGGATTAATTCAACGGTTTTCATGCACATGTTTGAAAAAACGAATTTAATGAAGGGCCGCGAACGTTTCATGGCATTTAATTTTTATTTCCTCGAGGCCGCTATTAAGGGGTCGTGTTCCTGATTTTCAAGATATTATTGTAGATCACGAGGAAGTTGGTTTTACGTTTTTAATGCTGCAAAGAGGACGGACCTCTATAAAAACCAATGTAATTTTCATTTGCAAAGGTTGGAAGTTTTGCTAAAAACTGGAAGTGCATTTGCAAGAATAAATTATTGGCTTCGGATTTTTCAAGCAGTTGTTTGGGGGATTGTCTTTTCTGTTCGTTGCATTTCTAATCAAATTTATATTCCTTGAGTGCTGTTACATTCAAATTCTGCATATTGAATTTGAATATTGCTTATAAGGATATGATTCTTGGAGTGTAGTCTTGGAGAGATTTTCTGCATACAGATTGTGTGGGAGTTGAGTCATTATATTCTCGTTGCTTGTCGTTGCCGCACTTTAAGTTTTCTCGTCGTTGTTCTTCCGATCCCATAACTCCGGCTCCGTGGCCATATTTCATTTCTTTCTGCAACTTTTAATTTCTTTCCAAAGAACCCTTATCTTCAAACAGAAATTTAGAATAGTAAAGGGAACCACCCCACTGGAGATTGGTCTGGGAGCCATTTCTTGCTTCCAGCCTTTCAATGTTGGCCAGGTCTAGGGTGCAATTATAAAATCCTTTCCTGTGGCAGATTTTGGACCAACAGTTTTTGGCACGCCCGGTGGGACAGACTGTTTCTGTCTCCAAGAATTCATAATCGGTGGGATACGCATAATTTTCCAAAGTGATAACCCCACCGGTGCCAACAGTTTTGGCACGTTTTAACACCCGGAGGTCTCAAGATTTGATGAGCTGTCTTGGCCTCACAGCGGAGATTTTTAAGTTCATCTGGCGACTTTGCTGAGTTGAAGATCTGTTCGTGGACGCCTATTGTTTTAAAAAAAAAAAAAAAAAATTCAAAGAATGTTCATCTGGCGACTCTGACTTAATGGCGATGGCCGTGATTCCGCAGACCACTGCCACAAAGGCGAGGGTTTTTTCTAGATGGGATGATCCTGGCCCTCTGAATCTGCAAGTTCGGCATGAAATTCCTGAAGGTGCCCCGAAGAACCTCGGCAAAATATGATGGTACCGAAGGCATGGCTCTGACACATGTTGAAGATATTGCTATTCTGTCCATGATCCATGTCATAGAACACGAAGATGTCATGATCCGACTTCTGGTTCAGTCTTTGGAAGGAAGAGCATTGCAATGGTACAGACTGCTCAAACGTCAAAGCATCAGCTCATGGGATGATCTCGCGGGAGCACTGATCAAAAGATTTGATGAAGATCCTTTCTACAGTTCTTTGGATCTCTACCAATTTTTCATGTACATCAAGAGAGCACCTCAAGAGAGCATCACGGACTTCAATGTCCGATTCTTGATAAGTTGGAAGAGAATTCCAGAGAAGATTCGTCCATCACCCACCCAAGCCCACCTCTTTTATGTTCGAGCTTCGAACTCTGACATAGGTCTCTTTTTGCTGCAATCGAGTGAACAACGGTTCCCACAAATATTTGAGGAAGCAAAGGCGAGCAGAACAACTGTTGCTCTTATCAAGAAAATTACCGTGGGGAGAAACTCCATTACCTTCTCCGGTGGTTGCTGCTCCTGTTTACCCTGCACATTCATGCCAGATCCCTGAGATGCAGTCATGTGGAGTTCAAGGGACAGATCTCGTCCAAAGTCAAGGATTGGAACATGCAAGCACTTTTCCAACAATGAACAATATGGTTGCTTGCGCTTTCATCAAGAGATGGGCCAAGTAGAAGAACAAGTGCAAATTCCAGAACCTGAGGAGATCCCAGAATCCGAGTTCTCACTTGAAGAGCCCTGTGATCACATCAAGGAGTTAGAGGAGCCTGTACTCAACCCACAGCCAGTAAAGTCTGCAAAGTGGTGGTGTTGGTTCCAGCCACTACATCCGGTACCTGAAGAAGTCCTCCATATGGGTACTAGTAAGAAGGATAATCTGCTGAATTGCATCCTATCAGCACCATGGAGAACTTCAGGAAGGAGCCAGCCCAATTTCAAGGACCGACTTAAGTATGATCAGATCTGGTCGGGACATTGCAGATTTACCGGATAACATTCTGAGATTGGGTGTCTGGTGGCGACATGCCAATCATGTCGTGCATTATTGTATATAGTATTTTGAAAAAAACAAAAAAAATAGAAAAAGAAGAAGAAAAAAAAAAAAAAGTGGTATTGTTTTTATTTGTTCATCTCGGCTCTTGTTGCCTGCGAGCCGTAGATGCTTGTTTTTTCCTTTGTTTTTCTCCTCCCAACAGTTTGGTGGCTTTCTAGCACTTTCTTCTTTTCCCTTCCCCGTTTCCTCTCTTTCCTTTCTTCATCTTCTTCCTTCTTTTTCTTCTGCATTAAAACAAAATAAGCCACAACTGTTGTTTCTTTTCCCTTTTCTGTTTTTCCCCGTTCCTTCTTATCCCTTTCCTCTAAGTTCAGTCTTTTACGCATTTGCTAACAGTCTAGTTCATTTCATTTCACAGCTTTCCTAGTTCCATTCCCACTCCATAACTTCGTTCATTTTCATTTCATCATTCCATTGCAGTCACCGCTTGCGCAACCGCAAGAGCTCACTCCACCATCACATTCCATTTCTTCAGTTTATAACCGCTTCTATGCAGGTTCTTCCAGTTCTAGTTTTCCGCAGCAGAAGAAGTTTGGCAGCAGTCCCCTGACATGTTTTGCAGCAGCTTGTTTACAGTTCCAATATGACTCTGTGCCCAATGGACTAAGGCCTGGATTCTTGCATACAGCGAGCTGTATACCCCGCGAGCCGCCAAGAATGTTGGCATTTTTGCCACATTGATTCTCATTGATGAATGCATTAATGTATTGTTGGGGATCTGACCTTTGATTGATGCAGCTTGGGCGAAAAAAGGAGAAAAATTGAGCAAAAAATGGTTAAGTCTGAAAACTGCAACGACGCGCTGACATGTTGCAGAATCGCGGTCAACGCAGTCAACGCAGACAGGTTGGCGGAACCGTCGCGATATCGCGACGTGTTCCGAAATCGCGGGTCGGCGGGCAGAAAAGCACTAAGTTGAAAACATGCAGCGATTCGCTGACATGTCAGCGAATCGCGACTCGGGGAGCGTCGAAGGCAAAAAGTGAAAACTTGCAGCGCGTCGCTGACATGTCAGCGAATCGCGACCAAAAAAGGTGATTGGTACGGCGACGGAAACATGTAGCGAAATCGCTACATGTTCCGATTTCGCGGGGCAGAGCGCAGGGAGGAGCCAACGGCGGAAACATGTAGCGAAATCGCTACATGTTCCATTTTCGCGGGTCAACGGTGGTCAAAGCGTACTGAATGATAAGACGTCGCGATTTCGCGACCCGTCACGATTTCGCGACCCGTCGCATTTTCGCGACCTGCGCAGTTTTCCCGCCAAGTGCAATATGAACGGCCGAAAGGGTTTTTTCGATTTTCGATGATTTAATGCTAACCCGAATTAAATATTTTGCGGATTTCCGATGCGGTTAAGGTCGAAGAAGCGCCCAGGCCACCAAAATTAAAGGATTTATTGGTTCAAAGTATTGGTTCGTGGATTATTTCAACGGTCTTCATGCACATGTTTGAAGAAACGAATTTAATGAAGGGCCGCGAACGTTTCATGGCATTTAATTTTTATTTCCTCGAGGCTGCGATTAAGGGGATCGTGTTCCTGATTTTCAAGATATTATTGTAGATCACGAGGAAGTTGGTTTTATGTTTTTAATGCTGCAAAGAGGACGGACCTCTATAAAAACCAATGTAATTTTCATTTACAAAGGTTGGAAGTTTTGCTAAAAACTCGGAAGTGCATTTGCAAGAATAAATTATTGGCTTCGGATTTTTCAAGCAGCTTGTTTGGGTGATTGTCTTTTCTCGTTCGTTGCATTTCTAATCAAATTTATATTCCTTGAGTCTTGTTACATTCAAATTCTGCATATTGGATTTGAATATTGCTTATAAGGATATGATTCTTGGAGTGTAGTCTTGGAGAGATTTTCTCGCATACAGCTTGTGTGGGAGTTGAGTCATTATATTCTCGTTGCTTGTCGTTGCCGCACTTTAAGTTTTCTCGTCGTTGTTCTTCCGATCCCATAACTCCGGCCTCGTGGCCATATTTCATTTCTTTCTCGCAACTTTTAATTTCTTTCCAGCAACCCTTATCTTCAAACAGAAATTTAGAATAGTAAAGGGAACCAGCCCACTCTGGAGATTGGTCTGGGAGCCATTTCTTGCTTCCAGCCTTTCAATGTTGGCCAGGTCTAGGGTGCAATTATAAAATCCTTTCCTGTGGCAGATTTTGGACCAACAGTTAGTTGATCAATAAAGTCATTCTCATATACCTTGATGATATGACTATATTTTCCCATGATAAACAAGCTCACTTGGAACACTTGGAGCATTTTTTTCAAAAATATTGAGAGTTTGGCATCTCCATAAATCCAAAGAAGTCATTTTTTTGTAGTCCATGAGGGTAAACTATTAGGGCATGTTGTATCTAAAGAAGGGATGTCAATTGATCCTAATAGAGTAAAATAAATATTGTCTCTTCCTCTCCCTATGAATAAGAAAGCCTTGCAATCCTTATTTGGGTAAATCAATTTTGTGAGGAAGTTCATTTCAAACTTTGCCCAAATTGTTAAACCTATTCAAAACTACTCAAAAATAATATAGAGTTCAAGTGGACCAAAACAATGAAGTAAGCTTTTGAGGCATTCAAGAAAGCCATTGCTACTGCCCAGTACTAGTGAACCCTAGTTTTAGCAAATATTTTATTTTATATGCCTATAAAGTTGAGGAGAGTTATGCACTAGTACTGACACAAAATAATTATGCTAGGTAAGAACACCCTATATTTTTTTGGAGTTAAACTCTTCATGAATACTAGACCAAATATAATTTTATTGAGAGAAAAGTATTTGCAATCTTGAAATCATTGAATAAATTTAGATAATACTTGGCTCAAAGTAAAACTCTTGTTTATGTGGTACATCCAGATGTTAGGAGTGTAATTTTACAAGGAGAGATGTCTGACAAAAGAGCTGGTTGGATTACCAAAATACAGGTGATGTAGGAATACATCCTACAAATTTAGTCAAAGATAGAGCATTATGTCAAGGAATGGTAGTAAAAGTAGTCTTAGATAAAATACGTCTTGTCAACCATCAAGATATAAAATAGGGTAAGGATAGTACTTTAGAAGGTTTAGATTGGGTGGATCAGTTAACAAGTTATTTCCAAATAGGAGTATGCCCTCAAGATATTAATGCTTCACAAAGAAGGAGGTATAGACTTCAAGCTTTGAAATATGTTCTTTTACTTGAAGGAATATATAGAAAGAACCTTGATGGAGTTCTTCTGAGATTTTTGAAAGATAATCATAAATAGAAGGTCATCAAAAATTTTGAAAGCTTGAGCATAATATTTTGCCTACTTGAAGCCCTGGTAAGTGATAATAGTCCATATTTCATAGGTGTAAGGTACATATATTTTATAATTCAATATGGCATATGCTAAAGAATTATTCTAACTATTACCCTCAAGGGAATGGGTTGGCAGAATCTACTCAAAATATTGAAAAGAGCACTAAAATATAACAAAAGAAGCTGACATATTCTACCAGAACAAGCCTTGTGGGTAGATAGGATTACTATCAAGAAGCCAATCAAAACATCTCCCTATGCATTAGTGTATGTAAAAGAGGCTATTCTACCCTCTCACCTTGAGATACCAGCTATAATATTGGCCAGCCAAGATGATGAATTAGATAAAAATACAGTGGAGGCTAGATTGATGCATCTCCAATAGTTATAGGAATAGAGAACCAAAGCATATAAGAGTTTTCAAAATCACTCCATAGACACTAAAGAATGGTTTGATAAGAAGGCCAGATCTAGAAAATTTAAGGTCGGTGAATCAGTCCTAAAATGGAATGTAGAGAAATTCAAACCAGGTAACCACCAAAAAATTATCTCTTTCTAGGATGGTCCATTCAAGGTAGTTGAAGTCAAAAAACATAATGCTTTCCAACTCCAAGATCAAGAGGAGAATTTACAACCAAACCCGATTAATGGATATCATCTGAATTTGTACTTTGAGTAAAAAATCCTTTTCATGTAATATATGTACATACTTGTATTGTATTTTCTTTCTTTTAGCTTTTTTGTATAAAGAAAAAAATAGGGGTAGAATATCATAACATGTTCCCAGCTGGGAGTCAAAATAGTCAAATCTAGAAGTTGTGCGCTACCTCGATGCGTGTTTTGTACCACACTCAAAAATAATAAAACAAAAGTTGATTGTGAGTTGTGATATGTTCTAGACCGTGACCAATCAGCAAATGAGGCATCACTTACAAGTTGCACTATTTTTTCACCAATTTGAATTTTGAAGTGTGCATCTAAGTGGTGGTTCATCTACCACATTAATGGTGGAGGGCATGCATGTAGGATATTTAAAGCTAGAATTTGACTGATTTTCATTTTGCAAACAATGCTAAGTATTCAAGAGTTGTAACAAGTTGAAAAAAAATGGAGAGCACCTAAAGAGTAATTTTAGAGGTTGTTTCAGATATGGCATAAAAATATGTAGATAAAGCTACTCAGTAGGAGGATAGTGAAGTTGTGCGCTATATTGATAAAGTAGAGGTAGTAGCTGATACAAATATGACATGAAAAAGGAGGACTAAGCTTAGGAGGGAGATTGATTATAATTTCTTTGAAGGGCTACCAATTTCACTCTAAGGTACTTATGTTGTTTACTCTCTTTTATCTTTCTATATCTATGATTTTTTTCATCCCTATCCAGAATTTATTGTTGTTATAGTAAAATTCTATGACCCTAGGGCAAAATCAATGAAAACAACCAAGGGAAAAATATTTTTTTATATAACTACACAAGATTATTGTTACCTTTTCACCATGGTAGAGACCCACATAAATCCCAAGTCCTTCGATCCCCAAGACCAAGCTAGGTATTATTCATTAAAGGGGTATCCTCATAATGGAAAACATTTTATAAAATGGGTTTATAGTCAATTCAAGACTATAATGTCTAGGGACACTTTTCTCGACACCCCAATTGCCATCGAGCATTTTGCTTACCCAGAGCTCTTTTCCATGATAGCATGCCTCGCTAATTTGGATTCTGACCAGTATGTAAGAGATTGGTATATAGTTGTTGTTTATTGTATTTATAATAAAAATGTATAGAGCACCTTTGGGAGACAACAACAATAGACTAATTTACTTATATTGTCCTACCTTTCTCTCCAAGAGAATGCATGAGTAGCTTGTTACAATGAAGAAATATTCTAAAGCCCCTTATTTCAGGCATTGATCTAATTTATTCAGTATGTTTCTTAGTATTGTAAGATAAGAGATACCTTGAATCCCAATAATAGATAAGGATGACAGCAGGAATCTTATACCATTCTATACATGGACTAAAATCCTAAGAGATACTGAATCCTAATATAGTTTCAATTTGAAATTTTTGGAATGTACCCTAAAAATTACGTATGGCCAATATCCTATAATTCCTCCTCTAGCTAAATAAATATTACAAACAAAGCAAGCTAAGGAAGGAGACTAGTATATTTTGATTGAGGAAAATGTCATTGGACTCTATGGATTCACTAGAAAACCGTTCTTGCTTCCACATGTTGTCACCAATAAAATGTTCACATTAGAATATTGTAGACAAGTAGACTACATCAATGTCACCTTTAACACTAGGAAAGAAAAAAAAGGGATAATGGTTTACCCTCACAATGTGGAATATATTACAGTAATGAGGAAGGGTCAGCATGAACAAATTACTCAGTATTTGGAGAGACTTAGTCTTATTTATCTTTTGCAAAGATGGAGATATGACCCAAATAATACATTTTTGGATAAGCTAACTACCCTTAATGGAGAGAAGGCCCCTAAGTTTGAAAGGATCTCAAGGCCTCAAGTTGAAAATCAATGAAATAATAAAGAGATATCTCCATTATATTGGAATATCAAACAGATGGAACTTCTCCTTTTGATAGAATTTTATGAACAATTAGTCAATTATGAACCTAAAAATAAGAAGCCCTACCAGCTAAAGAAATCCAAATAAATGGAGGAAAAGCATAGTTGGGATGAAGGTAAGATTTTAGAATGGTGGAGAATGATAGTAGAGATGGACACTATAAAGGTTACATTTGGTCTCCAAGCAAATACTAATTTCTTTGAGTTATATGACAAACATATTGAGACTTGGAAGGCTAAGAATGATAGAAGCTTAGCATTGAGTTACCAAAGGGTTGAAACAAGGAAAACAGATAAAGGCAAGGCCATAGGGAAAATTCAAGAGGAAAAAAATAGAAGAAATATTGTAGCAATACTTATGTTTGATTTTGAACCTTCACAAGAAAAATTGTAGCAATACTTTGTGGACATTGTAATGATGAATAAAATGCAATATTCAAGTGGCAATTTGGATAGATATGAAATAGGAAATATGGAGAATATTTAGTAAAAACAAAGGCTAAAATATCTTGTCTTGGAAGGATAACTTTCTTCATAGGAACTAATGGGATAGAAAGCAGAGGATAGCTTTGTATTTGCCTCTGTAATATTTACTACTGCAAGTTTATTAAAGTCGTTAGATCTCCTGGTTTCAGAAGTTGCACTACCAACTGCACAACATCAGGATGATACTTAGAAGGTTAAGCCTTAAGTGCCTATTGTATTCAAAAGGAAGGTAAAATATTCAGTAGGGAAGGCCAAGAAAGAAGTCAATAAGAAGTAGAAACTAGATCAAAGACAAGTAGTTGAACAAACTCAAGTTACAACTGTAGATCAACCAATTCAATAGACATGGGAACAAAGTGTGGATAACATATTTCAACAGTCTACTTTTGTAGGTGAAGGTATGATTCCTATACTTTCTTCTCCTTATCCAAATCCTTTCCCAAAGAAATACTCCTCCCATTCTCAAGAGAAAATGAAGTAAAAGACATCATCTCTACCTCATAGTTTTCCACCATCTTCATCATTTGTTATAACATCTCACTCCATTCCATATCCACCTCATTCATCAAAAATTATGATATCATCATCACCCACTCACACCCCTTCACCTCCAAAATCATCACCACTTATATCAGCAGGGAAAAAAATGCTTACATCTTTCTTATCATCTTTCACAATTGTAATATTAATTTCCATTTCAACACCTATTACAACCCCTACAATAAGCATGGATTCCATAATTATTACTACCACACCCTTTCCATGTGTGCCAGGCCCATTTTTCCCTTCACTTATTACTACTTCTACACCTATAAATCATCCTACATTAGCTTCTTTGCAGAAGGTCAGGGATGTCTCACAAAAAATCCAAAATTTTTAGGGCAAGAAATTAGGTACTATGGTTTTTGATCCTATGGCTAGGTAAAGAATAGTAGTCACCCTCACCCCTATTTTTAGCAAACCTGAGGAATACATGATTGTAGAAGATTATCAGCTAGAAGAGCTTATTGAGGATATTACTCAATTGCCCATGAAGAATGAATAGGTTATAGCTAAGGCTCATCTTGAGACCATTTATGTGCAGAGTGATATTTGCAAGGATAAATATGAGAAATTAGAAGAAATTATTAAAAGGCTGGAAAAAACAATTAGCAATCAGAAAATGGTGGAGAAGGCTATAAGAAATGAAGCCAAGAACTGGAAAAACAAATATCAAGAGGCCATAAAATTCAAAGAGCAAGTCGAGGAGCTGAAGAAAAATAATGAGACCCATGTCAAGGAGATACAAGCCTTAAAATAGAAAATTCAAGTTGAGAAGGCTAGAGCTACATGTTTCTCTAAATATAAGGTTAAGCATATCGTAAAGTAAATATGGTCTAAAATTCTAGAAAAATGTTCAAATATCCAGTATGTGATTGACTAAATGGATGAGGCTAGCTATTTGTTGCAGGCTACCAAGGAAGAATTACAGAAGTTTAATGAAAAGCTACAACCAATGGTAATACAAGTAGAACAAATGTATAAGTTTTCTAAGAATAGATTCAATGTTGTTGCTAAGCCCATCTCAAATAAAGCATAGAATACTGCAAGGTTACTGGCGAAAAATATCCTTAGGAAAAATAAGTTGCTCCAAAAGGGATGGTTACTAACGGATAAAATTGAAGGTAAGCTCCAAGAGATTGTAGATGCCAACAAATAAATGATGCATTATGGTTTTGAAGGATTCTAAACTGAAGATAATATCCTTTTATCATAATAATACCTTCAAACTATCTTAACATCAATCATGTAGGATGAGTTTAAAATAGATGTTAGGGAGGACCCAATCAATAAGGATCAAGTGTCTCAGATGATAAAATATTTAACCAGGCTTAAATATTTGATGGAAGATCTAGTAGACAAGGGACACTCCATATCCTATGAAGAAACTAGCAAGCTACAATTTTCCCACCAGTAGGTCAAAGAAATAGCTAATACCACTAAATCAGCTTGGGGTCAATACTTAGAAACATTGAATCAGATGATTCAATTATTTGGAGTAGATGCAAAGCAATAAGATGACGAAGAAGAAAATTCTAATGAAGAAGAAGAGAGTTAAAAGGAAGAGGTGATTCAATAAAAGAAAGTAGAGGAACAAACTCAGTAGGAAGAAATGCAAAGAAAATGAAGATCTCCTACTAAGGAATCTAAAATAATTTTGGGTACTAGAGTTGTTAGAGAGAACCTGGGAACATGTTTTGTGAATGATTTTTAGCTTGAAAAGTGTCAAAAATAGTAAGAAAAACATGAGCAGGAAGCTTTGATGCAAAAAATCATACCATCAATCCTTTAAAATGGGAGAAACCTTATTGAAGATGCATCATATATTTGTCTCTTACATTTCTTCCATGTGAACCATTACTCTCTGAATATCTTCATAAATATTCAAGAGAGTGATGGTCACGGGGAGGTTATACCTTGAGACACATCTTGCAGTTAGCTAGATTTCATTCCATTCCTCCATTTCCCTCCATCCAATTTCATTCACACTACTTTATTCAACCAATATTCATTCATCCATTAAATCATTCTATTTCATTCTTCCATTTATTTTCACCACCTCCATCCATCCACATAAAATCTATCCACCTAGATTTTGACTCTAGATGCCCAAAGAATAATACTTTGAGTTCTCATATTTTCTATAAATGTTCCTCGAGAGGCACCAGAATGTAGGCCCAAAATACCACATTGAAAATCTTTTCCAAAACTTTTCGAAGTCTGAAAGGGTGTTTTGAATCACAATAGCAGCTCAGTACAACATGCTCTAGACTATGGTCAACTTAGTCAAACGGGCTCTTCGTAAATTTCAAATTGTATCTCAAAGAACAAAAGGAGA
Organism: Wollemia nobilis; assembly: GCA_028583015.1. Lineage (NCBI taxonomy): Eukaryota > Viridiplantae > Streptophyta > Pinopsida > Araucariales > Araucariaceae > Wollemia > Wollemia nobilis. Next base: position 4,933,519 of record JAQPPZ010001045.1, read on the forward strand.
AAGTAGCTTGTAATAAAGATTTTTCACTATGCAACATAAAGCATGGTTCTATACCACGATCAACATAGTCAAATATGGAAAGGTGGCATTTCAAATTTTGGCTTAGAACATGGTTCTCAACTACCCGCTCCAGCTCATGCATCTATACCACATGCCTTAGAACATGGTTATACACTATGGTAAACATGGTCAAACTATCAAGTTCGATAATTCAAATCATGGCTCAAAACATGGTTCTCTACCACGTGCTCCAACATATAGTTCTACACTGCGCACTTTAACTTGTTTCATACCATGGTTAGCAAGGTCAAAGCTGCTACTTAGAAGATCAAAAGAGTAGCTTAGAATATGGTTCCACATTATGTGGCCCAAAGTAAATTTTCAAAAGCATATATTTGAGGATAAAAGCACCCTCATCCCAACCCACAATCAAAACAGTCAAATGATTCAAATGAGAGTTTCAAGCATCGAATTAGGACATGGTTCTACGCTGAAAAATATGAATTTGAAAAGGTAAGGTAGGTTCTAGGCCATGATGGACTCTAGGTCGCAAGGTGTTTTAGACCATGAATCTTAAGAAGTGCACCAAGCTTTCAAAAGGTCTAATATTAGTTTTTTGATAGCATATCAATGGTCTACATCAAAAGTGGCTTGAGTCATATATAAATACAATATTTGACACAACATAAGATAGCAAACCTCTATGCAAGCCATTTCAAAGTTGAAATCGAAGAGCGCGAATATGGGGTGAGAGAGAATCAAAATCTATGAGTTGATTTAGTTGTAGATCTACATTGGAATGGCCACAATAAAAAAAAGGGATGGTTTTGATTTCATATTAATCAAATCTATAGGTGGAATCCACGAGAGCTAAGTACCTCATAAAAATAAAGTTGCAGAAGATCAAAGGGTTGCACAGTCTCCTTTCTTGAATAAAATAGAAAACTGCCATCTCAGCATCTTTCTGATCTAGCACTCCAACTCCTTTGTAATGTTCCTGATTATTTTAAATATTTTATTACAAAAACTATAAATAGAGTTCAAACCCTCACTTTCAAGGATCGATTCTAAAGTATTTGCTTGCACTCTTGTGTATATTTTTTGCCAATAAATAGGAGCATGACTTGGATGTTTACCTCAAACTTGTGTCTTCTTTCTTTTATGGATCATAAATATTTGAAGTAATTTCTTCTACTACTGCTATGATTAGTCTATTTTGTTGTTATTGGATTGCTAGCTTAGAGAAAATTGAAATGGTTCATTTCTAAATGTGTGCGGAAAGAATTATATTTATGTTAGTCATAGTATCAATCTAATTCTGCTATTTAGATTGTTTATGCCCTAGATGTTTGAAATAATTCTTGAAGGATGCATATGTGCTTTAATGTTGAATATTACTGAGTTTTGAATGTTGTTAATAACAAGTATTGTTTTCTATAAATTGAGTTGTCAGAGGTTCCATGTAGATGCCTATGTTGTTAGCTTTATTCATCCACTATTGAATCATTACTTTATAAACCCGTTCCCCTTTCTATCCCTATTATTATACATTTAATTGAGCTTAAAGGAGTTAACATCCAATTAGTTGGTAAGATATACTAGCTACTCTAGAGGTTGGATTAAAAGCAATTTTGATCCATCCAATGTTGGAGCCAAGGCTATGATTAACGGGGGTTCACCTTTTCAAAAAACCATTATAGATGATAGTCACAGCTCGAATTCACATTGATGTCAATTCAAAATCCAACAAGACCAATTCTATTATAAAAATAACCAAATTGCTAGTTTTATTCCTTAACCATAAGAGAAGAGATTTGTTTGTCCTATTTCTTTAAGGTTTTAATTATAAGATAGGGAAGTTTTCATATTGTGTCAATGGAAAACTATGTCATAAAATCATGTTAAGGTTGTGCAAACAATAAAAATTGTACCTATACATGTTTTTTTTTTAATTTACATGGTGGAATTGGTAACCACCATGAATTTGAGCAAGTTGTCTAACTTTTATGGCTGTCACAATATTCTGTGTTGTCCATCCCAGAAGTTGTCACATAGTTCTTCATGTACTCCACCCTTGTAACCACCATGCCACAATCATTTTAAAACTTTTATGCTATTGAAATCACTAGGAAAGGGACAAGCATTCAGTCCGACGAGGCCCAATATTTGAACCCTGGACCTCCACCCCCATTACAAGGTTTGGTCTAACCAATTGGTCTACACCTCGAACATGTACCTATACATGTTAAAATTATGACAATAAGTTTATATCCATAGTGAACATATAATAATTGGATAAATATTGGCTTAATTGATATTTAAAAATAATAATAGTTATCAATCAATTTCAAAAGGTTTTCCACATCATATCCATTACTACATAAGTTTTTAACACTTAGCATCATGCATTACAAAGGAGTAATACTTCAGTGATAGTAAAAAATCTAGTTATTTAAATGAATGTGCTATGAACCTCTCTTCTCATTAAATATAAATCATTCACCAATATTCATAAATATAGAAACATGCATCCATAACAAATTCCACAATAACAATCCACACAATAAAATAGATATATATAATACCCTTGAGGTAGGAAAACATCAAGAATACTCCTTAAGGAAGGAATCACTCGACAAGATATCTAGCTCCACGAGCCAAGACTCTTACAAAGAATACTTTATATGACTTACTTTTACAATTGGGGGTACATCTCTCTTTATACAAGAATGTGATGGTTCACCTTCCATGAATTAGAAGGTCACCCATGTGGTGATTCACCTTTCATGAGTTACAAAGTGCATAATATTATAATATGGTACTATGTTATAGATTATTATAATTTTATTTGTGACCCATGCCATAATACAATATTACATCCCCACATTCATATACTTAGTTACCTAATAGAATGCTCATCATTCATTTAATGTATTGTAAATATTGAATACAATTTATAATCATACATTTTAGTACAAAGGAATAATTGTTAAATTAAAGTGGGGATAACAATCTCTCCAAAGATAGCTAGTGAAATAGATCTAGCAATCAATAATGTGATGTAAGAAACTTCTAGTATTGATGGTGTTAGTTGAACTTTGATTGGATACTTGGCCTTGGAAATACTGTGAGATACTTATACTATCTATGTTCATGGATCGGTATTTAGGTATTCTAGCTCCCTTACACATGTTACTGGACCTAGGAGATGATCCAACCACTTCCTTTTCCTTTTCAATATGGAAGGGAGGTGTGCAAGGTACCCCTATCTAAACCCTTAAAAATAAAATCATTCACTCCTAATGACAAATATAATAATTGAAAAACTAGTTAGTAAACTCATAAAACCATCTAAATCTAACCCTCCAACTCTAAAATTCATTCCTCCTCTACATAGAACGTCCATGAAATTTGACTAATTTCTACTTGAATTTTCCCTCCCCATTATGCCAAAGTTGTAAATTAGTGGTGCAATCTCATGGGTGGGATTTTTCTATATATTAGAAACTTTTGATAATCTTAAGACCAATATAACTATCAATACATCCAAATCTAAAGCTTATATTCATGAGGTTTTCAATATTCCTTCTTTATAAAACCCTAAATCTTAAAATAAATCTATTTCTTCTAAAAAATACCACAAATATATAGAATTTTAACATGATAGGGGTTAATAACACAAGAAGAGACATAAAAATGCCAATAACCAAACAATAATTTTAAGTTGCAATAACTAACAAAACATGTAAACTACTCACATTCTCTCTTCTTGTTGGGTTTGGTCATTTTTATCAAGATCTATCTTGAAAAACTATTGTACTTTTTTTAAAGAGGAATTCCCACACAGTTAAACTTATTTAGGTGAATTTAGGTGTTTAGAAAGAGGGTGGATCATCAAATTTATTTGAGAAATAGTTAGAGGATGTATTTCTATTACTTTTTCAACTTTGACCATGATGAAACCATTTTTTATGACACTTGGTTCATTTGAAGCCAATTTTGCTTACCTACATAGTTGGATTGTTGATTTTTACCTTGAGGGTTAGTTCTAGTCATGATATTTTTTGGATGAATTTTCATTTTCTCAATTTATCTCTAAGGTCCTCTTTGTTTTTAATTATTGCTTATGTTGTCATGTTTTTTTGGTGTCATATTGATAGGAAGAAAATATATGGTTTAAAAAATCATCCTAAGGTGTGTATGGAAATGAACATATCCAAAATTCTTTTCCTATCCATTAATTTTTATGTAATGCATGTTTTTTCTATAGAAATGTTGGCCTTCTAATATGAGATTTTCTCAAAAGACCTTGAAAAAAGAAGCAAATAGAAGCAACAACCACTAGAATTGTTTCCCTAACAATTGTTATTGTAAATACTTGTTACCCACAGATGAAATTCAATCCTAGGACTATAAAATCTATTACAAAACTTTTTTATGATAATAAAGAGAATATTTAGATAGATTATTCTGATAAAACTTATCCCACATATACTAAAAAGGGTCTAAGGATGACAACTAGCTAGGAAAAATATTATTCTCCTTGAATATGTTGAGCATTCAACTATGCAAAGTAAGATATTTGTAAAGGAACTAGCCCAAAAATTTCCTCCCCCTATGTACATTCACCCTTTCCACTATCTCTACTCATCACCCTACTCATTCCTCCCTCACTCACAATACCAAAAATATTTCACGCCCTTTTGTCCCTAACATTGTCTTATTCAAAGATTCTAGTCTAAATAACTAATTTCATGATTATCTAATATAGTCAAGCAGTCCATTCAAAATGGTTATCAATGAAATTTAACTACAAGATCTAGAATTTGGGAGGGTTAACCCTACCCATGCATAAATTTCATGTGTCAAGGTTTCTAAATTAAAATAAAACTTGTGTTCTTCTTACATAAAGTTAATATTGTTGGGATTTTATTAGAGCATTGCCTTTCTCATTTGCATAATCAAGGAAGATTTTTTTACCAAGCATGAAGTTTGTAAGGGTGGTGTTGTCCTTGTGTTGCCTCATCTAATTTTTCAAGTAGTTTTTTCAAGTTATTATCCTTAAAATAGAAGTGTTTAGGTCACTATTATGATTGACAATATCTTGACTTGTTTTTGTTGAATATGTATTTAAAATTATTAGGTTGATTGTGTTTGCCTATTAGAATGGATAGAACCTACCTACCTTTTAAAAAATGGATCCTAACTGGTTATTTTAACATGGTTTAAAACTTCAGTGATTAAAGTTAAAAAGTTGTAAACATCTTAATAAGGAAGAATATTGTAGCAGGTTATACTATAGAAACTCTTTAGGTATAAATGATCCCCTATTTAATAGACATCAACTAACTAATTCAAATGGTTTACTTGGTGTAATGGTCACTCCGGGGATAATAGCTTGAATCATGTAGTGGTATTTTTCTCTCACAATGAATTCTCAAGAAACACCGGCCTCCTAGGATCCTTTCCCTCTACTCATTGTTGCTCCTGAAAGTCATGGCTTCCTTCAAAGAAATCCTCATAGATAAAATTGGTTCAGTCCCATATGTGTCCATTGATACCCTTTTAGAGAAATCTAGGGCAAAAGAAAAATCCTTAGAATCGAGGGTTGATTTAAAAATGGTGAAAATATGGGAAGAAGTTCCCACCTTAGAGATAAATGATGAAGCTATTAGAAAAGAAATTTTTGGACTATCGACATTGTCATTGATCTATAGATGTACTATTTAATGGCCTACATGGAAAACCATCAAAGGATAGATTGATAAAGAATGAATAACATTGGTAAGAGGAGGAATAGAAATTAAAATTTGGGGAAGAGGATTTATTGTGGCCATTTTCACTTTCAATGAGGAGAAAATTTTGATTTTTATATCTAGCCCTTGGTTTATGGGTCCTTCTGGGCTTTACATAAACATGTGGCATCCTCACTTTGACCCTTTTGAAGAGACTCGTTCCAAATTTTTAGTATGGGTTCATCTCCCCTTTGTTTTGTTGCATTTCTAGAAGGAAGAAATACTTAAGGTTGTTGGAAATAAGAGTACCATATGTAGAATGAAAGGGGAACCAAAAGAATGAAACTTCATGATGGCCAAGATATGTGTTGAAGTGGATCTAGTGGAAGGGCTACTAGAAGACATTACACTTTCATACAAAGGGCTATAGCATACACAAAAGTTAGACTATGATCATATTTTGTTCAAGTGTTCTAGATGTAATGAATACAACACTTCCAAAGGACCTTCCCTATAAATCTTATGGCCCAAGTTCAGTGACAAGATGAATTTACTAAATTCAAAATGAAAAGAGGGAAGAATGTTTATCCTAAAAAATAAATCTCTAAGGATAAAATGCAAGTTCAAAACAAGTTCAATCTTTTGGATGAAAATTTGGAGGAAACAACAAAAGTAGCCTTTGAGCATCTCAACGAGATTCCCTAAAATGACCCCTTGACAATCCTAGAAGAAGAATAAATATAAGAGGAATCAACACATTCAAGTTCAAAATAAGGGGAAGAAAGAGAAGAAAGAGCTTCAAAAATCCCTTTGCTAGAACAAGAAGCAAATATCCTAGAAAATGAGAACAACTTCACTTCTCCAAAGGCCAAATCCAAATAAATAGTAGGAATAAATTGATATGTAGAACTCATAGATAGATAAGCCTCAAAAATGTAGGGGATGAGAAGCAATCCACAATAGAGGACTCAATAAAGACAACTTCAAAGAAAACTTCCAACAGGTAATTTTCTATCCTGCCCTTTATCCTTGTTAATGATGAAATTCATCACTTGGAATATTAGAGGGTTATGACATGAAAACAATAAATTAGGAGTTTAAAACTTGATCATTCAAGAAAAACCAGGTGCATTATTGATCCAAGAAATTGTTAGCTTTTGATGTAATGGCCAAAGGGAGATAACAATCACGAGATGCAGAATAATATGAAAGAAAGTAAATCTGCTAGATGACTGAGATATGCAATAAATAGAAATGATATAAATGAATACAATGTAGCTATGGAGGAAATGAACACTCCATTAATAAAGCTACTGAACTACATTGCACCCATCACCACTGGATGGTGATCTACATAGAACTGTACTATGCTCTAAGCTACTATGTCCTCGACTCTCTCTATATGTCTATATATGTATTACAATGAGGCCTTTCTTATATAGGTAAAATAGGTTCCTTGGCCAACACTCTACCTAGCTGTGCAAGGGACAACTTGCACATATACAACTTGCACATTGACACTTGTGCATTTATTACATTGCATGAAGTAACTAGATAACTTCCCCCTAAAGTAATCTAATGTCCTAAGTATGTACCTTGGAAGATACATTTACATGACCCAAATGATGTAATATACTCTATTTCTAACACCCCCCTGTATTACATTATTTGGGTATTGAAGACTTTAGTCTTCAATATGGATCTTCTTCTTCTTCATCTTGAGCTTTGTACTCTTCTTCTACATTCTTTGTATTCAGGTTCAGTAGGTAATCTGTGTCTTCATATGATGTAGAGTAAGCTATAGTTGAAGCTAAAGATTCTTCTTTCATTGGATGATCTTTGGCTTGTTCAGAGTAGTCTTGATCTAGTTCTTTTTCTACTACTTTAGTATTCATGTCATGGCCTCTTTTAGTATATCTCTTCTTCCTTTTTCTTCTTCTCTTCCTATGATTCTACTTTGATGCTAGTGAAATATCTGCTTCATGACAAGTTAGTCTATCATCACAATAGTATTGTTCTTTATTATCAGCTTGTTTCTTATATTGAGTAAGTACAAACACAATTAATGATAGATAAATCATCAGATATTCTTCTAGTGAAAATATAACCAATCTTTGTGAGTTCCACCATGCTGTGAAGAGGATTTCATGAAGATAGTTAATCAATGTTGTAAAGCTACCTTCTTTGGCTTCTTTAAGAAATAAGGAGAATTTCTCTCTATCACTAGAGGGTAGATACTCATATCCTTCTAGAGTATCAATTAAGTTTTGAGAGTAGAATTCTACTTCATGGAATAGTTCTTCATTATTGAAAGATTTTCTCATAATTTCATCCATGATAGATCTCTAAAATAGTGATTCTTGCTATTGAAATTTGATAGAATCTTGGTAGTCTACCTTATAACTCCCTATATTAGGATATGTGATCCTTAATTGAAGTATATAAGCTTGATTTGATGAAACCTTTATTAATCCTTAGGTTTGTAGGCTTCCTTATGTCTCCCTAGTAATGAGAGTATGAACACCTAATTTTAGGTTTTGAAGAAAGCTTATATCTTCCCAACTTGATAATATTTGATAGATATTATTATCAAGTTTTGTAGAATGCCTTATGACTCCCTAATGATTTTGGAGTATGATATAGTGCTTTTGTAAAATATAGTTCAATTTATGGTTGATTTTGTACAGTTTTGTAAAGATCAAAAATCAACTTTTCTAACACCTTATTACTCCTAATTGAACTAAGCACTTTTCCAATTTTGAAGAGGTTTTAATGTTGGATTCCTTTTGTCCCTTTTTAGAAATTTTGAGACAAGAAAATTATAAATTTCCAACCTTAACAAAAAATATTTAATAACCTCTTTTGTAACCCTTAGGATTTTATTCAAGTGTTTCTAATTTCCAATAACCTAGTTTGATGTTGTAACCCTTATCACTCCCAAATTTGGAAAATTAGAAAATTAATAATATTTGCAAAATATTAAAGAATTTAATCCAAGTAGAATTCCTTATTTCTCCTAGGTTAAATTGCAAATATTATTTCAATTTGATAAGTTATCCCTTATAGCTTTTGCTTTCAAAATCTAAGATTTAACCTTAGCTTATAACCCTTATATCTCCAAAAATGAAAGCAATAATAAAATGGGATTAAACCTTACCTTTGGATGCTAAATATCCTCACTATTTGGCACTTTTGCTAGATATAACAACAATATTAAGGTTACCTTTGGTGCTAGAATCAATGAAGATGCTTTGGAATTCCTTGTCTTCAATGCTGGAACATAGGCGCTTATGGGAGTCAAAGTCTCCTTTGACCTACACTTTCTTCTCCCTCATATGATGCTCCTTCTCCTCCTTGAAATGTACTTTCTCCTTCTAAATTCAGGTGTTGGTTTATGATAGTGCTTTAAATGCACTTCTTACACCTTTGAATGGTGTATGGCTAGAAAATAGTCTTCTCCTTCCAAATGAGCTATGTATTGCCTTTCATCTTCCTTGTTTGACCTCCTTGGCACCTTAAATAGGATGAGCTTCTTGCACTTTGTGACAAGTGTCACCTGAAATATTTTTTGTAGATGCCTTCAATGTAAACCTTGCAATGATGAGGTTAGTGGTAACCTCCCAAGATTTGTAACTCCTTCCAAGCATGTGTAACATATTTTTGGTGAGTGCTTGAGTCTTCACGTACGTTGGAGAGTGTAGAGCATCTGTGCCAAGTGGCACTCAAGGCTTATGCATGTAAGCCTCCCTTGTAACATTTCTTGGAGCCCTTTATCTTGCCTTCTACGTAAACTTGCCTTGTTTCTTGAAATGCAAGTAATCTCCCAACGTTCTTGGTTGCTTCTACGTATTGGCTCTTGGATCTTTGGTGCTCCTCCATGGTGGTCCTATGGTAGCTCCTTGTAGTCTTCAATGGTGGATGTTCTCCTTGGATATAGCACTTCCTTTTCCTTTGTAATATGTTGTTGGTTCATTTTTACAATAGTTGAATGCTTCCCTTTTGCTTGATTTTGATAATGCTCCTCTTACGTAGGTAATTTCTTTCTTGTAGGCTACCCTTCTACGTAATATTTGGCTGATTTTTGGCTCCTTGTTATGCTTCCAATGTTGTAGGTGATACGTACTCTTCTAGGGCTTGATTTGAAGATTGAAAACCGGTGTTTGTAAACACCTTGACTCCTTGGACGTATGGGCTCTTCGATGGCTCCTTTATTTTGCTGGATAAAATATCCTTGTTGCCCCCTATAGATAATACTTTTGTCCTTCCAAAAGAACAAAAGTGGTGCTTTTGTAATATATAGTTTTTGCACCAAAATGAAGAGTTTTTACGTAATCTTTTTTTCTTTCCTTGGATGATAGATGATCCAAGCTAATGCTGATTTTGAATAGGAATTCCTGCTCTCTGCACTGAAATGAACCCCTTATAATTTCCTTGAATCTTGAGACTTCCAAGGTCTCGATTTGAGGCTTCCTTCAAGGACTTCAATGGTGGTTTTCTTCTTCACCTTTTGCTTCCAATGGTGGCTTCTATAGGCCATGAAAGTGCTACAGATTTTGTGCTAATTTTTATGCTTTCAACAACATAAATTAATTGAGATAACTAGTTAACAAATCAACTAGTATAGTGCTTAACAATGCACCTTTTAATGGTAACAATAATCTCACCTTATTGCTCCACTAATCTCTTAAAAATGCACTTAATAATTTCACTGCAACCTTTCAAGCATAATCTGGAATGAACCCATGCATATTTCACTACAAACACAGTTGTAGGATCAAGTCTTCTTTTTCTCTTTTTTTCAAAGTAGAAGATAGGTAGTTGATAGATAACTCTAAAATCTAATCAACCCCTAATGTGCAAATGAACCTTAAAATGAACCTTTTATTTTTTTGCACTTTTGAAGACTGTAATTCTGCTTTCCCTTCTTGCAACTTTAATCTAAATAAGGTGCTCCAATGAATCTGATAAGTAATCCAATTAATGAGTTAGCTAGCACCAATAGTTGCATACCTTTTTAAAATATTATGTAGCTCTTTTGCCACTTCTGTAGAGGATGTGGATCTTGGTGTCTAAGATCACCAAGTTGTTGCTTCGAGTAGGATCTTGTAACTTTTTGTAGACTGTCTTGAACAACTCCTTCACCAAAATATGGTCTCAAACTTTCTTTCACGAGCCTAAGATTTGGTGGCTTGTTCTCCTCTTGTGTTCTCCTCCTTCTACTATAGATTTGGAGAAGTCTTTGTCTCTGAAGTGGTGCCTTCTTGCTGTGAGAGGTAATCTTCAAATATCCTAGATTTGGTGAGCTTCTTCTATCTTCAAGTCTTCTTATCAAATTTTAACTTCAAGTAGGATCTTCTTCTCAAGATTCTGAATGTCTTGAGGTCTTTCACTAGATTCTTCTTTTAGGATTTGGAACTCCTTACCAAATTCTTCTTCTCAGATTTGGCACTCCTTGCCAAATTCTCCTTCTCTTGGGCTTGTTGTCGAATGGCGATAATTGTCCCAAGTCCTTCACTATCAGGAGCTTCTCCTTGGTAGTGGATTTCTCCAGTGAGTTCTCCTTTGATGATTTCTTTAGTAAGGCTCTCCTAGCCTTTTTTGGATGCTCGATGAGACCTTCCCAAGGTCTTTGATCTTGCAACTTCTACTGGTCTTTCCTTGAGACCTCTTCAACCTTCTACTCCTGGAAGTGTTGGTGGTGAGATCTTCTTCTAGATATCTGATTCTACTACTTCTAGATTCGAGTAGGACTCTCCTAGTCCTTCTTCTTCTTCCAAGTCTAGAAGTCCTTCAATGAGATCTTCTCCTGATCTCTTTTGCTTCAGGTGCTGAATTGATTCTGAAGAAGATACTCTTCCTAAATTTCTTGTAGGAAGTTTCCCAACTCACTGAATCTTCTTTCCCTACAACAAAAATATTAGTACTAAAATCTTAATCTGCTTCTGAATTAGATATTCTTTTTGAATTCTTCTTCAAGATCAAGGCTTTTGGAGCCTTTTTCAGTATCAAGGCTTATGGCCTTTTTAGTATCAAGGCTTCTATGGCCTTTTTAGTATCAAGGCTTCTATGGCTTTTAGTATCAAGGCTTTATGGCTTTTTAGTATCAACTATTTGGCTTCTTCTTCAAGGCTTCTATGGCTTTTCTTCAAGGCTTCTATGGCCTTTTTGTATCAAGGCTTCTATGGCCTATTCTTCAACTATGAAGTTCTTCAATCTAGCAATGGAGATCTTCAATCTCCTAACTTCACCATAACTCTTCTCTAGAAGTCTTCTTCTATAATGTTCTTCTCTTGCACAAGGAACTAATATCTACACTATGAGGGCACACCGACCTTCGAGCAATGAAGTTGGAGTCTCCTAGATTTCTATTGTAGGAGGAGTACCAATCCTCTAAGAATTAATTATCTACAACAAAAGAAACTTTGGGCAATAGTTAGCAAGTTCTAGATATCCTGGATGATCTTCACTAGATGATCTATCAATCTAGTGGATTGAATGTTGAGTCTTAGTCTTCACGAGTTTTTCCTGTAACTCTGTGGAAAGACTCTAGTCAAATGCAATCTCAGTATTTTTTAGAACTAAGATTTCTTTCAGTCCTCACTTGTGACTCTCCCTAATTCTACCACCTAGATTCTTCTGAGATATTTTGATAGTGGTTGGTCCAGCGGTGCATTAGGTTGACAAAAAACTCAAGCTCAATGATAATGGTGGTTTCCCTATTGATCTACTTAGACTAGATCTACCATAGCTCTGATACCACTGTTAGCTTTTGATGTAATGGCCAAAGGGAGATAACAATCATGAGATGCAGAATAATATGAAAGAAAGTAAATCTGCTAGATGACTGAGATATGCAATAAATAGAAATGATATAAATGAATACAATGTAGCTATGGAGGAAATGAACACTCCATTAATAAAGCTACTGAACTACATTGCACCCATCACCACTGGATGGTGATCTACACAGAATTGTACTATGCTCTAAGCTACTATGTCCCCGACTCTCTCTATATTCTATATCTATATTACAATGAGGCCTTTCTTATATAGGTAAAATAGGTTCCTTGGCCAACACTCTACCTAGTTGTGCAAGGGACAACTTGCACATATACAACTTGCACATTGACACTTGTGCATTTATTACATTGCATGAAGTAACTAGATAACTTCCCCTAAAGTAATCTAATGTCCTAAGTATGTACCTTGGAAGATACATTTACATGACCCAAATGATGTAATATACTCTATTTCTAATAGAAACTAAATTGGATCTAGAAATAATCAATAGAACCATGGGTTTTTGTTGGCCCTCAAGCAGATATTTAGCCATATCAGCAAAATAAATTTTAGGAAGAGTTGTAACTACCTAGAAAATAGATTGGGAGTTAACTTTAGTAGAGGCCACTAAATACTGGTTTACAACAGTGCTTAAAGCTCATTATGATCAAGTTTACACCATCATCAACATCTATGATTATAACAACCTAGTTGAAAAAAATTGGTGTTGGAGGGTGTTGCTTAATGTGTATTCCAACTCACAATAAAAAATAAAAAATTGGATAATTGGAGACTTCAAACTAGTTTTGAAACCCATGAAAAAAGAGAGGGATCTCCATAAGAGATCTAAATAGAGAACTTGTAGAAGATCTCATGCACTAGCACAATATTATGGATTTTCGACTAACAAGGGGTAAATTCACCTAGACTAACAAAATATTTAGCTCCAACTTTATTGCTAAAATATTAGACCAATTCCTTGTTGATGATAGTTTATTAGATCATAGGATCAAAATTTCTCAAGAAATTTTGTCTAATGGTCATTGTGACCATAGAATAGTGCTTTTGGGTCGAACAACAAGCCAATTAGGGCCCCATTCCCTTCAAATATGAATCTTTTTGGTTTATGGAGGCTGATTTTAAATATTTATTTCAACATGTATGGGAGGAAAGCTAGAAAAATGGCACTTATGCCCAAAAGTGGGTAAATAATATTAAACCTTTAAATCAATAAATTATAACATGGATAAAAAATAGATCTAAGGATACTCCTATCTCCATACTAAAAGCAAAACTTAATAAGGTTCAAACTACAATGGAAATTAGAGAAGGTGAGGAGAGTCTCATTCAAGAACAAAAAGAACTCACTACCCAAATACTGAATATGGAAAGAGAAGAAGAAAACAATTAGAGAATAAAATATAGAATGATTTGGCTTAAAGATGGTGATAAAAACATCAAATTCTTTTATAAGAAAGCACAACAAAGAAATATGTACAACACAATAACAAAGCTAAAAATGGAATATGGGACAATATCAAGAAATGTACAATAAATGAAAGAATGTATTCTTGATTTCTTCAAAAAATTGTTGAGTAAAGATGGAGAAATTAAATCCAATAGCCAAAAATATCTTATTGATCTCATTCCTAGTTCTTTAAATCAAGAGGACAATAAACATTTGATCCAACAGGTCACCATGGAGGAGCTCAAAGGAGTTGCCTTTTCCATGCAATAATATAAATCCCCAAGACCCAATGGATTTAATTTAGACTTTTATCAAGATTTTTGGCATATAATTAAGAAGTATCTTCTAGAGATGGTTGAAGAAAGAAGAATTAAACAACTTCATGGGGGATTGTAGCCCTAATTCCTAAAGAAAAACATACCCATTCATTGCAAATATTTAGGTCAATTTCGCTTTGCTATACTTCATACAAAATTATTTCTAAAATTATTAAAAGTAGAATGCTCCCATTGCTATATTCAATTATTTCTCCCAATAAATCAGGGTTTGTGAAAGGGCAAAGGATTTATAAAAGGTATAATATCAATTCAAGAAGCTATGCACTCTAGCAGGAAGGATAAATCTAATGATATGGCCCTAAAAGTAGATATGATAAGTGCTTTTTATATAATAGACCATGACATGATCTTGAAAACTCTTATCAAGATGGGATTCCATGAACAGATCAAAAATTGAATAGTTGCTTGCATTTCAAGACCTTGTATTGCTCACCTATTTCATGGTAGACCTACCTCATTCTTCCAAGATTCTCGAGGAGTTAGATAAGATTGTTCCCTCTCCCCATTTATATTCATTCTAGCTACATATGTTTTATCTCATATTCTATAACTACAAAGAGGCATAAAAAAGCTTTCAAAACTTCCCATCCATGAGAAGGTTCAAAGAATTAATAATTCTTAGTTTGTAGATGACATGATTGTTAGATTTTAATTAAGTATGCTATGGGAGATAGCAATCACAATATGCAAAAATATAATGAATTTCAGGAATGACACTGAAATATTTTATTAATGGAACTCACGAAAATAAGGAACTGAATACAATAGGTAGAAACCTATTCTGAGTGCATGTTGAGAGCAATGCACTCACACACACACACTCTATTCAATATGGGCCTTTATATATAAAATAAATACATTGTTCCTTACTCTTCATAACTACAATTCCTATGAATCATGTACAAGTGGACTTCTTGCACATTTACATTATTGCACATTGACACTTGCACATTTATTGATTCTACCCAAGTAACTCCTAATATAATAATGTACCCAAGGTGGTACATTGACATGTACCTAAATAATGTAATATACTCTAATACCTCTTGTATTACATTATTTGGGTATTGAATACTTTAGTATTCAATATGGATCTTCTTCTCTTGAATGGTCTTCAACTTCAACCGGTTCTTCTTCTATGATAGTCTTCATGTTATATTCATTTATCAAGCATCTTTGATGAACTAGTGATCTCATAATTTTGCATGTTTCAAGTGGATCAAGGTTGCTCCATTTCTCATCCTTGTATTCTTCATATGGCATGTTTATTTGATCTTCACAAATGTTGAGCTTAAAATTATTGTTAATGGATGCTTCTGAAATAAGATCTTGAAAGAAACAATATATTTTGTGTAGTAATATTTCTTCATGACTGCTATAGTACTTATATTTATAGTAACAAAATAAAGATAAATGATTCTTTCCTCCACAATATTTACAAGGATGGAGGCTCCAGTATTTCACCTTTTCATGACCAACTTGGTTGCAATAAGTGCATAGTAAGGATATTCCAGTTGCTTTATTGTTTATTTTAGGAATATCATGTTTTTCTATCTCCTAGATGAGATACTTAAACCATATGTGGAAAATTGATGCAATTGTATTCTTACTTTGTTCATACATTTGTATGATATCTTTTTTTCAATATTATTTTCTTATCTTATGTAGTTATCACCAATTTCTTTTGTTATCTCATTTGAAGGTGTAATGGATGAATCTATCTTCCTTTTAAACTCAATTGTATTTTTTAAATTATTATCCATTGTATCATCAATCATGCTTCTAATCCAAAATAGTACCTTTCTTAAGCCTTTTCTGATAGTATTATTTAAGATGTTAGTAGACATCCTTATGGCTTCCTAGATATATTATAAAGTGCTTTGGTAGTACCTGTATGAGATAGATTCTTCTGAGTAATCTTACCTTATAACTCCTTAGATAAGAGTATTAAATTTAGATTTTGTAGAATCTCTTATTTCTCCCTAGTTTAAGGATTGTGAACTAATTTGATGAAACCTTTCTTGAATTAGGTTTTGTAGGCTTCCTTATATCTCCCTAGTAATTTAGGATATGCTATGAGATTCAATAGAAATCTTATCAATATTTAGTTCACCTTTTGGATTGATTTTGTAATGTTTTGAGAATAATAATCAACCTTCAATTTTACCTTATTTATCCTAATGAAGTATGCTCTAATGGTTGGATTTCTTTTGTCTCCTTAGTATGGATGTGAGACAATTGTTATCATTTAATTCCAACTTTAAATGATGCTTAATGATCTTCTTCCTTCTATCTCAAGTAGTTTAATTATATAAATTCCAAATATCTATGGTTTTGGTGTAGAAATTTGTATAACTCCCTACTCTTAGAATATTAGAAAATAATTGTATTTGAAAATTAATATTTGAATTTACTAAGGTTTTCACCCTTATATCTCCTAATTTATTTACAAATGTCCTTCAATAATAATATTTTAGAATGATCTTGCTTGATAGATTACTAAAGCTTGGTTTAATGTTGGTTATTCCAATGCAATAAAATATTTGAATATATCACCTTATAACTCCAACATTACCTTAATGAAAGCAAGCAATAATGGCTTTACCTTAGAACTTGTAGTATGTAGCTTGTAGCTTGTGATGTGGTTGAAGACTTCAATGTATCTCCAATAGATTACTTGACATTGCTCAACATGCTTCTCCTTTATGTGGACCTCGCTATGAGTTTCTTGTGGTATTAATGACTAGTGGCTTCACTGATTGGTGTCTTCTCCTCAACCTCTCTCGATGATGGGTCTCTTATGTGTGCTATGGCTAAGAGAATTGAACTCACCTGATTTCATAATGATTCTAATGAAGTATTAATATTTGCTTACAGTGCGATTATGCAATGGCTATGGTCAAATCAATGTTTGACCTCCTTCTAAAAATGGATAATTCACTGATGAGTCTCTGAATGACTGATTTATTGGAGGTAATGGTTATGCACTAGCTTGAGTTGATTGATGCTTCAACATATCTTTTGATTGGGTAGGAATGAGCTTCCAATGCTCTCTCTTTCTAAATGTACAACACTTGGTTGATGCTAGAATTCCTATGAAAGTGTTGGTTTATGATAACCTTAATTACTCCTATGCTCCTCATTCAATATTGATTACACTCTTCGCTTGAAATTCACTGTTATTTCTTCCAATATGTGTATATTGTCTTTAATGCAAATATATTAATAGAGATCTCCTTCAACAATGATTCCTTGAGGCGTTATTCTCTTCTTCATGCTTTAGATAAGTGGTAATTATATTGGTGGTGGTTGCACCTTTAGTTTCAACGTTCAAGGTGTAGTGATGAATATGGCATTACTTCTTAGCTTGCATTTCTTTTCTAACACTCCAATATGGATGTTACTCTTTGCTAGGCTCTTGGACGCTTCAATACAAGCATTATATTCTTGTTGGGATCTTACATGAGAGGTGTAACATCCCTTTTCTATATGCCAAGCGGAAGTTGCATGCTCAACTCTCAATGTCCTTCTTGAAACTCAATAACTCCTCCAATGAATGGAAGTTATTGACTTATTTTCTTTTACGCATTGCCATTGAATGCTAGCTTGCACCTCGAGTGATGATTTCCTTACAATTTTGGCTTTGACGTAGCTTCTATATGGTGAAGTAGCATTTCTTAATTGCAGCTTTTAGATGCTTTGATGGCTCTCTTCTTTGTTGATTGTTAGGCACTTGAATGAGGTAACTTTTCCTGGACTTCCCTTGCAATTTTTTGTGGATTTCCCTTGGCTTATACATAGATTTCCAAGTTTTTATTCTACATTGTTTTGTGATGGTTTTAATGCCTCTTATTTGACTATAGATTGGCTTAATTTAAGGGTGTTGCTTGGATGATTTGAATGGTGTTTATGCACACCTAAAACCTAGCACTTGTGAACCCTGGATTCTCTCCTTTTCTACCTCTCTTGTTTCACCAAGAGTAGAGATAGGATTTCTGTAGTGTTAGTGTCTTCAAAACACTTGATAATTTGACCTCTTTTAGAGGTATTAAGGTGCTCCAATGTAGTATGCATAATAGATTCAATTTTGCACCAAAGCTTAGTTTACTTCTTGTCTCTTATGATTCTATTTTTTTTATTTGATAGTTTCAATTTCAAGTAGATAGATTTGCTCCTCACTGTATAGCTTGAGACTTATGTAAGATAATCCAAAGCTTTCCTTTGGTTTCTTGGATATGTCCTCTACTTGCTCTATTCTTTTGATAGCAATGTATTGTTGCCTCTCTTTTAGACAACATTAGAATCTCACTTTTTCACTTGGATAGTTTAGTAACAATGAATCCAAACAAGGTTTTGCATAGTGGCAAATTTCGCAATTTAGCACAAATATTCAAATTTTCAAAATGTTAATTTTGTGAATTTTGGGACCATAGAGGTCTGGCCGTTCACCCAAAAATTTTGGGATCCAATATTTTTAAGGGTAAATTCGCCCTATTGTCATAAGGTTTCCCACCTAATTTTTACCCTAAATTTATTAAAAATAAAAAATATCCTACCCAATTCGCCCCTTGTACCCCATTATATATAGTTAACCGTAACAACAACTCTCATACAATTACAATATTAATTTTTTGGATAGTGAGTGATACAAAGTAGACGACTAACAAAACACGAGTCCACAATTGATAGAAGGCGAATGGCAAAATGTAACTAGCATAAGGCAACTAGCATAAGGCAACTAGAATAAGGCAACTAGCATAAGGCAACTGGTATAAGGCAATTGGCATATGGTGAATGGTAGAAGGCAAGTGGCAGATGGCAAGTGGCAGATGATGAGTGGTATATGGTGAGTGGTAGATTGTGAATGGTAAAAGTCAAGTGGTATAAGGCGTGTGGCATAAGGTGAGTGGTAGATGGTGAGTGGCATAAGGCCAATTGCAGAAGGTGAGTGGTAGATGGTGAGTGGTACAAGGCGAGTGGTACATGATGAGTGGCACATGGCGAGTCGCACAAGGCGAGTGGCAGATGGTGATTAAAAATCATTTCATAATTTTAGGCATCAAAATATATCTAAACATAGGCATATTTGTACTCGTTGGAAAGCTCTTTTCAAGCTTGATCTAATGGTGGTATTTTTATGAAGTTGATTTAATAGGTCAAAATTGGTCCCAAATATGGTGGTGAGGAGGTAATGTCATTTGAGTTACATTTTGACCTACTAAATCATCTCAAAACTTCATAAAAGTAGTACCATTATATTAGGCTTGAAAGAACTTTCCAATGAGTATAAATATGCCTATGTTTGAATATATTTTGATGCCTAACACTATGAAATGATCATCAATCACCATCTTCCAGTCGCCATGTGGCAAGTGGTAGAAGGCGAGTGGCATAAGATGAGTGGCATAAGGCGACTGGTAGATGGAAAGTTGCACAAGATGAGTGGCACATAGCGAGTGGCACACAATAAGTGGCACATGGCGAGTGGCATAAGGCGAGTGGCATATGGCGAGTGGCAAATGGTGACTGATAATCATTTCATAGTTTTAGGCATCAAAATATATCCAAACATAGACATATTTGTACTCATTGGAAATCTCTTTTCAATATCGATCTAATGGTGGTATTTTTATGAATTTTGAAGATGATTTAATAGGTTAAAAGTGGTCCCAAATATGGTGGTGAGGAGGTAATATCATTTTGAGGTATATTTTGACCTACTAAATCATCTCAAAACTTCATAAAAGTACTACCATTATATCGGGCTTGAAAAGAGATTTCCAATGAGTACAAATATGCCTATGTTTCGATATATTTTGATACCTAAAACTATGAAATGATTGTCAGTCACCATCTACTAGTCACCTTCTGCCAGTTGTCATGTGGCAAGTGGCAAAAGGCGACTGGCACAAGGTGAGTGGCATAAGGCGAGTGGCAGATGGTGAGTGGCACAAGGTGAGTGGCATAAAGCGAGTGGTATAAGGCAAGTGGCAGATGGAGAGTGGTAAATGGCGAGTGGCAGATGGCGAGTGGCAAATGGTGACTGATAATTATTTCATGGTTTTAGGCATCAAAATATATCTAAACATAGGTATATTTGTACTCATTGAAAAGCTCTTTTCAAGCTTGATCTAATGGTTGTATTTTTGTGAAGTTTGAAGATGATTTAATAGGTTAAAAGTGGTCCCAAAGATGGTGGTCAAGAGGTAATGTCATTGTAAGGTAGATTTTGACCTACTAAATTATCTCAAAACTTCATAAAATTACTACCATTAGATCGTTCTTGAAAAGAGATTTCCAACGAGTACAAATATACCTATGTTTAGATATATGTTGATACCTAAAACTATGAAATTATTATTAGTTACCTTCTACCAATCGCCATGTGGCGAGTGGAAGAAGATGACTGACATAAGACGAGTGGCATAAGGCTAGTGGTAGATGACGAGTGACATAAGGTGAGTGGCACAAGGCAAGTGGCACATGGTGAGTGGCACATGGTGAGTGGCATAAGGCGAGTGGCACATGGCGAGTGGCATAAAGCAAGTGGCACATGGTGAGTGGCACATGGCGAGTGGTATAAGGTGAGTGGCACAAGGCAAATGGTAGATGGCAAGTGGCAGATGGTGACTGATAATCATTTTATAGTTTTACACATCAAAATATATCTAAACATAGGCATATGTGTACTCGTTGGAAAGCGCTTTTTAATCTTGATCTAGTGGTTGTATTTTTATGAATATTTAAGATGATTTAATAGGTCAAAAGTGGTCCCAAATATGGTGGTGAGGAGGTAATGTCATTTTGAGGTAGATTTTGACCTACTAAATCATCTCAAAACTTCATAAAAGTACTACCATTAGATCAGTCTTGAAAAGAGCTTTCCAATGAGTACAAATATGCCTATGTTTGGATATATTTTGATGCCTAAAACTATGAAATAATTTTTAATTACCATATGCCAATCACCATGTGGCTAGTTGCAGAAGGTGATTGCCATAAGGCGAGTGGCACAAGGCAAGTGGAATATGGTGAGTGGCACAAGGTGAGTGGTACAAGGCAAGTGGTACATGGTGAGTGGCACAAGGTGAGTGGCACATGGCGAGTGGCACATGGCGAGTGGCATAAGGCAAGTGGCACAAGGTGAGTGGCACAAGGCAAGTGGCACAAGGTGAGTGGCAGATGGCGAGTGGTAGATGGCGAGTGGCAGATGGTGACTGATAATCATTTCATAGTTTTAGGCATCAAAATATATCCAAACATAGGCATATTTGTACTCGTTGGAAATCTCTTTTCAAGCCTGATCTAATGGTGGTATTTTTATGAATTTTGAAGATGATTTAATAGGTCAAAAGTGGTCCCAAAAATATTTATAATTTATGTGCAATTTTTTTGAAAATTCACCATATTTTGATAAATTTTCTACAAAATTTTGAAAAATTTGCCCCATAGTTTATACATGATTCACCTTGATTCACCCCAAATTTATAAATACTTTTAGGTACTACCCCTTATGCATAACCTTGAATCCAAGCTAATAATCATATAAGCAATATGCTAGAAAGATTAATCTTTGCACAAAAATTTACTATAATATTTAGTGCACTTCTAATAAGATTTAAGAGAAATTTATATAGTGTAACTCAAATCACCTTATTACTCCTTTAAGGAACTTTGTAATATGCACTAATACTAACTCTTAAATAATGATCAATAATTTCTACAACTTAATGTAATCCTTTTTCTGTAAGTAGATGATAGGAAGAATGTATCTAACTCCTATTAATGTGCAGGTAATAATCCTTAACAGAAACTATATTTTGCACTTCCTTTGAAGACTCAATATGCAACCTTTTATTTTGCAACTTCTAAATTCTAATAATATGCTTAATGAATCTAAGTAGTAATCCAAATAAGTGTTCAAGTAATGAACTCTTTTGTACCTTAAGTTGCTTACCTTTGATCTCTTTTAAATATGATGAATATCTTAATGATTTGATTCACCAAGTCTCTATCTGGAATGGTGGTTGCTCATATCTATTAATCCTTCTAGTTTCTTTTCTTGAAACTGTAGTAGATGGATTCAACTTCTCCTTCAGGATGTAGCCTAGAACTTCTAAATTTTTGTTGCTAGTAATGTTGGCTTGATTGTTTCCATTTAGCAGACAATCTATTCATTGAAATGTTATTATTCAAGAATCCTTTCAGTATTTTACTATGAATTTATAAAATACCTATCTCCAAAATATGCCTTCTTAGCCATGAAAGGTTATCTCAAAATATTTTGGATTTGGTGGGTTTTTCTATCTGAGTTATCCTTGTTAAATTCTGACTTCAAACAAGGATTTCTTCTCAAGAATCTAAAAGTCTTGAGGTCTTCACTTGTCTCTTCCGGTATTTGATAACTTGTTTGTCAAACCCTTCTTCTTTGGGCTTATTTTCATATGGAAATAATTATCCCAATTCTTTCACTATTATGAGCTTCTCCTTGGTAGTGAATTTTTTCAATAAGTTCTTCTAGGAACTCTTTTAATGGTTTCTTCAAATTTTGCAATAAGGCTCTCCAAGCTTTTTTCCTTAAGACCTCTCCAAGGACGTATCCTTGTTTCTCCTTGAGACCTAGCCAAGGTCTTCTCCTCATAGCTTCTCTGACCTTATTAATGAGACCTTTCCTTCAACCTTATACTATAGAAGTGTTGGCAATGATATCTCCTTCATGGATCTCTAAAATCTAGAACAGGACCTTGATAGTCCCTCTTTATCTCTTCCAAGACTGGAAGTTTTTCAATGAGATCTTTGTGGGTCTTTTCAGCTTCTTTTGAAAGAAGTCTTTAATTAGTAAGAAAATTCCAATCTCCTGAATTCTCTGTACTCTTATCTAGATTCTCTTATTGAATCTTGTAACAAGGCATCTAGGACCTTTTATCAGTCAATCCTAATACTGCGATGTTTTGCATGTAGCAATACACAAAGGTAGATATGGTTTGCAAAGGTGCAATGGAGTTTAGGATGATAGTAGCAATGGTGTTCTCTCTATCTCCAACCTTCAATCTTCACTCTTCAATGAGAACCTTCTCCTTGGTTCTTCTCCAATGTCTACTTTTCTACAATACAGAGTTAATTGCTAATGGGATGAATGTTGAGTCCTGGTCTTCATGAGTTTTTTGGAACTCTGTGGAAAGACTAGCCAAATGCAATCTCAAAAATTTTGGAACTGATATTTGCTTCTCTCTTCTCAATATCTCTTGTAACTCTACCTATTCCTATCTAGACCTACCATGGATCTGATACCATAGTTAGCTTTTGATAAAGTATACTATGGGAGATAGCAATCACAAGATGCAGAAAGATAATGAAGTTCAATAACAACACTAAAATATGCTATATTAATGGAACTCATAAAAATAAGAAACTAAATACAATAGGTAGAAACATATTCTACAAGTGCATGCTGAGAGCAATGCACTCACACACACACACACACTCTATTCACTATGGGTCTTTAAATATAAAATAGGTAACTTGGCCCTTACTCTTTCTAACTATCATTCCTATGACTCATGTACAAGTGACTCCTTGCACATTTAAATTATTACACATTGACACTTGTGCATTTATTTATTATACCCAAGTAACTCCTAATCTAATAATGTACCCAAGGTGGTACATTGACATGTACCTAAATAATGTGATATACTCTAACGCTGATCTTATTGAGTAAATCCACTAATGCAACTGCAATAAGAACAAAAAGGCTCTCATAGCTTATAAAGAAGCAATAGGAAACAAGATAAACCTCAACAAGTCTACTATACATTTTTCTAGCAAATATAATATAGAATTCAAAGAGATAGAAAGAATTTTGGGTTGTCAAAGTAAGACTAATACCACTTTCAAGTATCTAGGAGTTCCTATTGGCTTCAATGAAATTAAGAGTAATCAATAGAATAAAATTATTTAAAAAATAAAAAATATAATGGAGGGATGGTCTAATGACCCTAATAAAGTTTTTCATTAGTGTGTTACCCATTTACCATTGCTCTATTATCCATGCTCCAAATTCTTTTCTAAATAAGATGGAGAAAAAAATGAGAAGATTTCTTTGGGCAAGGGATAAATAGGATGGTAAAAGAAAATATAGTCTTATCAAATGGGATATTTTAACTAACACAATGAGTAAAGTATGGTTGGGTATTAAATTTATAAGTAAGAAAATTCTAGAATTAAAATCAAAATTGATTTTGTAAATGATCACCCAGCCTTCAAAATGGTGGGTGCAAGCATTGGTGCATAAATATTGCAATGGGAAAATTGCAATAAATACCTTTTTCAATCCAAAAATTCTAAAGATAATTGAAATATGGAAATGAATTCTAGAGGCCAAAGACATCATTATTGAAGAACTATCATGGAATCCCATCTCTAGAAGAGAAGTTTCTCTCTCACACAATATTCTAGAAAAATACAGCCTTCAAATAGAGCCTCCTATTCTAAAGTGACTAAAGGACAATAACTTCAATTCTCTCAACTCCATCATGCACAACCAAAAGTTGAAAAGCAAAGAGCAACTTGGTCTTCTTTTTTATTTACAACCTCATTTGCATATGGTTAAATTTCAATTGAGTAAAAGACTACCTTCTTATGCTGAAACAAATATGTAATCATTTGGGGATCTACTAGTGGATATGGTATTTAATCTGTTACCAAGAGATATCAATCCAAAATAGATTCTACTTCAGTAGGTAACCTCCCTTGGAATTTGATATGGCCTCATTTTCTATTCCAAAGGTCAAATTATTTCTTTGGACTGCTTGTCACAATCATCAACTCACTCAAGATAGTTTTAAAAAGATTTTTTTCTAGACTATCTATTTATCCCTTATGCTACAATCAGGAAGAATTTTTAGCTCATCTACTGTTGTCATGTAATTTCTATAGAGACGTATGGACTAGGATCCATGAAGGTCTTCTTGGCTAGAATGAAGCCCCTATGCTTTCTTATATTATGATTTTATTTCTCTTAGAAGTATCTCCCTTCATATAGAATTTAGAAAGGATAAATCCTTGCTCTGAATTTAGAAATTTATTATTAGATTCTTCCTGTGGGGAATTTGGATTTGTAGAAACAAGAAAGTATTTGAGGAAACTCCTAACATAGATAGAACCAAGATCAAAATCCAATGTCTAGTTAGGGATTCCATAAAATATTACCCTTGCAATATCCAAAATAAAGCCCTTATTCTGCTTTCTCAAGGGAATGTAGACACATATCATCTCTTAATGTTTGATGGTTCCTCCAAAGGAAACCCAAACAATTTTGGAGTAGGAGGATCTATCTTCAATTAAGAAGGCTTGGAGATTTTATCTTATTTTCAATCTATCGATTTTAATTCTAACGATTTTACTAATTTTCATACCCTTAAGATAGGAATAGAGCTAGCAATTGAGAAGCAGATCTGTAGACACAAAAAATTGACCCACTAAGGTGAGTAATTTTCCCTAGATCCCTTGTTTTCTCCTTGGAAAAGTAGGGTCATATTTGAGCCTATTTTCCCCTACCAAATCTTATCCATTCCTCCTAAATCCTATACCATTGGATCGGGCTCGAAAAGAGCTTTCCAACGGTATATGATATGACCCATTTTGACTCCGTTTGACCCTCCAAAATGCATTAAAACCGCACGGGGGTCTAGCTGGTGCGAGGTCGTGCCCCGTCTTTTATGGAGCGCGATTTTGCATTTTAGGGTTTTCTCTTAAGAAAACCCTAATTTTCAAAGTTGATATTTTTAGGGTCGGTTGTGCTTAGTTTTTCCCACCCATTCTTGTTTCAAATCCACTATATAAGGAGGGTTTGAAATTCATTTTCTCCCAAGTTCTCAATCAAGTTTTCATCAAGTTTTTATCAAGCAAGTTTCATTTCTCATTCAAGCTTTATTTTCTTGAGGTCTTCTTCTTCTTCTTCTGCAAGCAAGCTAACTCACAAGTGTGAAGTGTGATCTATTGAAGCTTTGTTTTCTGCTGCATTGGATTGTGTGTTGCTACTCTTGGTGGACAAGTGTTGAAGCCCTAAGGAGGAATCTACTACTTGGAGGTCTCCATCCCTTTTGCTTGCTTCTTCACTACCGCCAGGTTGTTTTTGCTCTTCTGTACTTTGCATATTAATTAGATTTTTGATTACGCATCCATTAATTCACATTTTTTGAGTTTTCTCCTAGCTTCTACGAAATCATGCCTGGGTTCTACGAGGTGCGATTTCATCGTGCGATATCGCGATCGCTCCATATGGGGTATGATTTTGCATAGACCACATTTGGGGGTAATCTGCTACCCCCAAACCCTATATCTGTGTTATAGACTACATTTAGGCCATATTAGGGCATTTTGTACTCTATTTTTCTATTTTGTTCTGCTATATTCTGTTATGCTTGTTCATCTTCCAAAGGTCAATTTTTGCTTCTATTTTCAAAGGTCATCTAAAAGGACCTAGGGGGCTTGACTTCTGCACCTCCAAGCATTATTGTATAGTGGCCTAAGTAGGCCCCCTAACGCTAATCATATTTTCAAGTGTTTCTTAAGTTATCTTGCAGGAACAAGGATTATTGATAGCATTGGATAAAAGGATAAAAGCAAGGATCAACCATCGGATAAGCTAAGTGTTCTGATTAATCTTTAGGTTATTTGTTGAGTGCTTTATATTTTTATTGTAAACCCTAGATCTAATTTAAAATGAAATATATTTAATTAATTTTTAGGTATTTAAAAGATAAACAACATATAGTGTGCACTTAGGGTTAATTATGTTTGTGCATTCTCTTCTTGAGCCCTTGCTTAAAAGATTTTTTATTTAAAACCCTAGGTTAGAAAGCATTCAAAGAAAGAATCATTCTAGGGTTAGCTCTTGTATTCTTGCATTTTATATTTCTGCATTGTCCTTTATCTTTCATAGCATAGATCTAGAAAGGCCAAACTTAGGTGATTGCTTTAAACTGAATACATCAAACTATCCCAAAATCCTGAGGACTTGGAGCGAGTCCTAAAACCATTCCTAGTGAACCCTTCCCCCTAGCACCGAGTGTAGAGAACAACATACCCCCATGGTTCACCCCATAAGGCTTTCTCTCTTTGTGGATCCAACCTTTTTGGGAATTGTACATGGTAGGGCAGTTTTCCCCCTCTACATCTTTGGTGAACCCGACGTGAACACCTCCTTTTCTTTTAAAACTTTAATCAAGATCATTAATTCTATGTGTTAGATCAGAAAACATTAAAAACATAATTTCTTGTGCTTTTTCTTCATTAGTCTTTAGTTCCTTCATTTTTGCCCTAGTCCTTTTCTCCTTATCCTAATGGCTTTCAACCTTGGGAGTGAGCAAAGGCCTTTAAGGTTTGATGATATTTTCCAAGAGAATGATCAAATTGATAGAGAAAATCATAATCTAGAAGAAGAGGAAAATGAGGAGATTGATAATAGCCTTGATCCTACTAAGGGACCCAATGGGAACCTTACCTTTAAATCATTTGATCATGTTTTGGGTTTCATGGAATGCCATAAGGAGGCTTTACTTAAGGCTATGGAACAGGAAGCTCAACTCGAAAAAGGTGAGACTCCTCTTCCTCCTCCAATCATCTCTCCTAGGCATGTTCATGATAACCCTTTGTTTGAATCTTTGAATCATGGTAATCATGCCCATCAACCAACCTATGCCACTACTGTAACCACCAATGTTGGAAGAAGTCCACAAGTTCATCCAACCAGTAGTGTCACTCAAAATTATTTTCAATTTCCTCCTCAATCTGCTAATCTCAACACTTTTGCCTCTATTCCACCAAATGTTAGTTATCCTCTCCAGCAAGGTATCACATATCACAATAGTATCAATACCTCCAACTTAAGCCAAGTGCCTTTTCAACAACCTACCTATACCCCTCCCTTAGGGAATCTAGGGGTATTGCACAATAGTAATCCAAAAGTTCAAAATTTGACAAATATGGTAAAACAATTGGTTTCAAAAGTGGAGATGATTCAGCCTTCTAGTTTTACTTACAATTATAAAGAGATGTGCAATCAACCCCTAGACCCTATGGTTGTTGCTAGGCCTTATCCTAAGCATTTTTCCATGCCAGTTTTACCTATATATAAGGGAACAGAAGATCCGATTGAGCATCTAAGAAGATTTAGAATAGCTTGTCATGATCTCATCTATGATGATATGTTATTACTAAAGATGTTTCCTAAGAGTCTTGTTGGCATTGCATTAGAATGGTATTATCGGTTACCTAATTATTCTTTAAGGAGTTTTGAGAAGACAGTAGAATTATTTGTTCATCAATTTAGTGCATATATTGAAAAGGAAGTGACAATGAGAGATCTATATAATTTAAAGCAAAGTAAAGAAGAAAGTTTTTCAGAATTCTTAGCTCATTGGAGAAGTTTAGTTGGTCGATTAAGACATCATGTATCTCAAAAATATATGCTTGAGATATTTATTAGCAATTTACAAGAACAGTTATCTTATGAATTAGAAACTACAATCATCACATATTTGATCAAGCAATTGAGTTAGCAAGAAAAGTAGAACAAGCTCTTATCAGAAGAGGACAACTCAAAGTGAAAGAAGATAAAACCATTCAGTCACAGTATAAGAATAAGGATGTGGTAGGTGATGGTGTAATGGATAGTAGGCCTATTAATAATGTTGTTAACAACCTACAAAAGATAATACTTCAAAAACCTCCACAAAGGAATTTCACAAGACTTGGCATACCTATGGAAGAAGTCCTAAAGCAACTTTTAGAAGCCAATGCAATTGAGTTACCTCCTATAAGGCAACCAGATACTACAACTAGTTGGTACAAGGTAAGACAACATTGTGCATATCATAGAGTAGAAGGACATTGGACAAATTCTTGTAAGAAGTTGAAACATGTGGTTCAAGATTTAATTGATGCAGGACGTCTTGATGTAAGAAATTCTCAATCTTCAAATAGTCAACAAAAGTCCACTACTAACCAGAATGTACCTAAGCAAGGACAATAGGTAGTTAATCAAGTATCTTGTAAAAATGTACCACATCATTATGATAACCAAATGGTTGGTATGGTAACAACTACTTCAGAAAAGTAGGTGCAGAATCGACAGATCCAACGGTCTCAATAGGAGATGAGTTTTTCAGCAAATATTTCCCTCTTAGAACTTTTGCAAAATTCTCCTACTCATGGAGAAGCCTTAATAAATGTTCTAAAACAACAATCTATCCCTCCAGATATTTCCCCTAGTGATATGGCCAATGTTGTAAGCTTTCTTGGGACACATCACATCACATTCTCGGATGATGATATTTCTTCCTCAGACCTACGTAGGGATTCTTCTCTCTACATTACTGCATTTATTGGGGAAACCTTTATCAAAAGGGTTATGATTGATAATGGTTCTTCCCTCAATTTATGCACATATCAATTTATCCAAAATTTTGGATTAAAAGAGGAAGATTTAACTAAATCTGATGCAATCATCAAAACATTCAACAATGAGTCCCAAGAAGCTTGTGGCACTATATCTCTCCCCTTAAAGTTGGACCTAAAATTTTAGATACATTGTTCTATGTGGTACCTTGCCTTGCATATTTTAATCTACTTCTTGGACGTCCTTGGATCCATGCAATGAAGGTCATCCCTTCTACTCTTCATCAATGTTTGAAATTTAAATTTAAAGATCAACTTATTACCATTCCAGGCGACCTTCATCCATTCGAATATTGTTCAATGGTTGAACAAGCTCAGTTTGGTCTCAATGCTTGTCCTTCAGTTTCATCATCTATTTCTCCAAGTTCCTCATCTCAAAAATCTGAGCAATTCAACAATCTAAAAGTGAGTGAGGAACCTCTAATCAAAGTTTCATCATGGGATCAAGACAATCAGTTTCTTCAAGAACCTCTTCTGGATATATCTCATCAAGGTTTGGAGCAGAGTAATGAGGATAAGGATCCCCCTTATCCCTCTAACATCTTATTTTGTAATATGATAAATTATGTGTGTTCTAATGATAAATATTTTGCTTCTCATAGAGATCTTGCAAAGTTAGGGATTTCTCCTCCTTATGTTAAGAATGATGGTTTTGTTCAAGAATGTATAGATTATCATGTTATGGCTGCCAAAGAAAGAGCTATGAAGGAGCCTCTCCATGATTATAATCATCGAGATGGCTTGCCTTCTAGATTTTTCTTTGATGAAGTAGTCCCTTGAATGTATGTTCTTTTTGTTAAGATAGGAGGTACAATTAGAATATGTGTTGACTATCATTCTGATTGCTTGTTTAACATAAAATAAAATAAAATCCATCATTAATTAGGTATGCATTTGCATTCTCATTCCATCATACCTGTTTGCTTGCTCATACTGCATGATTTCCTATCATACTTTGCATGGTTGCCTGACATTCTATTTTCTTGCACTTTTGCTTGTCATAATTGCATTGTTGCTTGCTCATGATTGCTTGTTCATATAGCTTCTAGGGATTCATGACAATGGCATGTGATGATACCTAGTTAGGTCATAGCTCACATGCATTGCACTTTTCACTAGGGTTCTGATGCCTAGCGAAGCCCCAACCTAGGGCCCATGCATTTTCATCCCTTCTTCTCTTCTTGTCTTCCTTTGTTCTTTTCTTCTCTTCTCTCTTCTTCTTGTATTCCTTGACTTTGAAAGTTTTTACAATGATCATCATTTCTCTCCAAAGTCAAGGAATGCAATCCTCTTTTGGTATATCCTTGTATTTTTGCATGATTCTTATTTCTCCTTTGTCTTCTTTGTTCAGATAAGGATATACATTCTTCTCTTCTTTGATTACACATTTCCTCCCTCTTGAATTTTCAATAGTTGAAACTTCAAGCTGGGGATACACACACAATTCATTGCTCCTCATTTTCTTCCTCTTATTTCTTCTAGCACATGCACACACTCACATTGTGTTATGCTCATATGACTTGGTCTATATATATATTCTTACACCCCTATCGGGTAGTACTTGCTAATACATCATTCACATCAGCAATAACATATTACCCCTATCGGGTTACGCTTCTTTTGACTCAATGGGCTCAACACCCCATTACAAGATAAGCTCCTTGGCCATTTTAGTAGGCCTCGACATACATCCTAGTGGGTAATCACCCCACAATAGTCACTAGCGAGCAATCATCCATAGCGGGTTACGCTCCATCATTTGATCATTTGAGCAATCACCCATAGCGGGTTACGCTCCATATTTTGCCCATCTATCCATCTTAGCGAGTACTACACCCATAACGGGTTTTCACTCCACATCTGGACCTTCTCTTTGGGCATAACACCCTTCATTCAGGGTTCTTGATCAACTTCTCTCAATTTCTATGGTTGACCTTTTGGAATTCTTCTTTTCTTCTTGTTCTTCTTCTTCTCTTCTCTTCCCTTCTTCTTTCTTTCCCTTTCTTCTATTCATCCATGCATTTCATACTAGCTGCATTAGATTCATGTTGTACCCAATGCTCTTTGCTCTATTGTTTGTTTGCTTGCTTTGTTCTCCATGTTTCTATGTTTTGCTTTTTCTTTCTTTACCTTTTTCAAGTTTCTTAAGGAATTTTCATTCCTTTCGAAACTCGAGGGGGCACCCTAGCCATAGAGGCATTAATGGTAGTAATGTCTCACCCTTTTGCCCAAACTTGGCCACCCATTTTTCTATGTTTGTTGTCTTCTTTCCCATAGGAGTCTACATATTTCTTTGATGCATTTACTTGGCCTTAAATACATCAAAGAGGGGGCAAAATGTAGACACAAAAAATTGACCCACTAAGGTGAGTAATTTTCCCTAGATCCCTTGTTTTCTCCTTGGAAAAGTAGGGTCATATTTGAGCCTATTTTTCCCTACCAAATCTTATCCATTCCTCCTAAATCCTATACCATTAGATCAGGCTCAAAAATATCTTTCCAACGGTATATGATATGACCCATTTTGACTCCGTTTGACCCTCCAAAATGCATTAAAACCGCATAGGGGTCTAGCTAGTGCGAGGTCATACCCCATATTTTATGGAGCGTGATTTTGCATTTTAGGGTTTTCTCTTAAGAAAACCCTAATTTTCAAAGTTGATATTTTTAGGGTCGGTTGTGCTTAGTTTTTCCTACCCATTCTTATTTCAAATCCACTATATAAGGAGGGTTTGAAATTCATTTTCTCCCCAAGTATTAATGCAATCAAGTTTTAATCAAGTTTTTATCAAGCAAGTTCATTTCTTACCAAGAATTATTTCTTGAAGTCTTCTCTTCTTCTTCCACAAGCAAGCTAACTCGCAAGTGTGAAGTGTGATCTATTGAAGCTTTGTTTTCTATTGCATTGGATTGTGTGTTTCTACTCTTGGTGGACAAGTGTTGAAGCCCTAAGGAGGAATCTACTACTTGGAGGTCTCCATCCCTTTTGCTTGCTTCTTCACTACCGCCAAGTTGTTTTCACTCTTCTGTACTTTGCATATTATTAGATTTTTGATTACGCATCAATTAATTCGTATTTTCTAAGTTTTCTCTTAGCTTCTATGAAATCGTACCCGAGTTCTATGGGGCGCGATTTCATTGTGCGATATCGCGGTCGCTCCATATGGGGTATGATTTTGCATAGACCATATTTGGGGGTAATTGCTACCCCCAAACCCTAGATCTATGTTATAGATTGCATTTAGGCCATATTAGGGCATTTTATACTCTATTTTTCTATTATGTTCTACTATATTCTATTATGCTTGTTCATCTTCCAAAGGTCAATTTTTACTTCTATTTTCAAAGGTCAGCTAAAAGGACCTAGGGGGCTTGACTATTGTGCCTCCAAGCATTATTGTATAATGGCCTAAGTAGGCCCCCTAATGCTAATCATATTTTCAAGTGTTTCTTAAGTTATCTTGCAGGAACAAGGATTATTGATAGCATTGGATCAAAGGATAAAAGCAAGGATCAACCATCGGATAAGCTAAGTGTTCTGATTAATATTTAGGTTGTTTGTTGAGTGCTTTATATTTTTATTGTAAACCCTAGATATAATTTAAAAGGAAATATATTTAATTAATTTTTAGGCATTGAAAGATAAACAACATATAGTGTGCACTTAGGGTTTATTTTGTTTGTGCATTTCTTCTTGAGCCCTTGTTTAAAGATTATTTATTTAAAACCCTAGGTTAGAAAGCATTCAAAGAAAGAATCATTCTAGGGTTAGCTCTTGTATTCTTGCATTCTGTATTTTTGCATTGTCCTTTATCTTTCATAGCATAGATCTAGAAAGGCCAAACTTAGGTGATTGCTTGAAACTGAATACATCAAACTATCCCAAAATCTTGAGGACTTGGAGTGAGTCCTTAAACCATTCCTGGTGAACCCTTCCCCCTAGCACCGAGTGTAGAGAACAACATACCCCCGTGGTTCACCCCATAAGGCTTTCTATCTTTGTGGATCCAACTTTTTGGGAATTGTACGTGGTAGGGCAGTAGAGGGGGAAAACTACCCTACCATGTACAATTCCCAAAAGTTGGGTCCACAAGAGAGAAGCCTTTGGGGTGAACCACAGGGGCATGTTGTTCTCTACACTCAGAGCTAAAGGGGGGAAGGATTCACCAGGAATGGTTTAAGGACTCTCTCCAAGTCCTTTGGTTTTAATAATGTTTGATGTATTCAGTTTTAAGACAAACACCTAAATTTGACATTTTTAGATCTATGCTACAAAAGATAAAGGACAACGCAAAAATACAAAATGTAGGAATACAAGAGCTAAGCCTTAGAATGATTCTTCCTTTGAATGCTCTTCTAACCTAGGTTTTTAAACCTACAACCTCTAAGCAAGGGCTCAATAAGAGATGCACAAACATAATTAAACCCTAACTACACACTATATGTTGTTTATCTTTCAAATGGCTAGAAATTAATTAAATATATTTTATAAAATCATATCTAGGGTTTACAATAGAAATATAAAGCACTCAACAAATAGCCTAAAGACTAATTGGAACACTTAGCTTATCCTACGATTGATCCTTGTTTTTATTCTTTTATCCAATGCTATCAATAATTCATGTTCCTGTAAAATTGTAATCAATGAAGAAGGCTTGGAGATTTTATCTTATTTCAATATATTGGTTTTAATTCTAACAATTTTGCTAAATTTCATGCCCTTAAGATAGGAATGGAGCTAGCAATTGACAAGGAGATTAAACACCTTATAGTAAGGAGGGATTCTTGACTGGTTAGTAACCTTATGAACAAAAAAATCCAACCAAAATCTATTTGGATCCAAAGGGTGCATCAAGAAGTGAAGCATATTAGCCTAAAATTTGACCATATCCAATTTGAACACATCCTCGATATTCTAAATAAGAGACTAGATCAGTTGGCCAATAAAGGAACTTGACTAAAGAAAGGATTTTTAAAGATATACCAATCAAGATACTCCCATAATAGGGTCCAACAACAAGCAAAATTTGAATAATGTCAAGATCAATGTTGATAAAAACTGATTGTGATCTTGACTGGGAGTACCAATTTAGTACATCAACCATCCTAGTGATATCATTTTGGGATTAGTTGGACAGGAACACTAATGGTATTCTAACAGTAGTTCAAACATTGAGGCTAGTCATTATTGTTTCTTGGAGTAGCTGAGCCATTTGTGCTAATGTACACATTTGTGTTCAACCTTATCGATGATCGAGGAGACTTGGGACCTTAGTTGTATTTGGCCTAGCTGGGTTGGGTGTGTGTTTGGACTACATTTATGTTTTTATTATTTTCAATGCCTAGAAATCAATTATGGAAAATTTTCCTTTAGTGAGCTTTCCATATGTCTCATGATATTTTCAATGCTCTTTTATGTAACTATGTTGTAATAAATCTCTGTTGTGATGATCTTTCTTGCAATTTGCTAATAGGATTGTCTACCATCTAGAATCTCTGTCCATTTTCAGAAGATAGAGTTGTTTGTAATATTGTAGAGTTTGACATGGAATAATAATAGAATTCGAGATGATTTTTTTTTTTTTGAAATGGTCACTCTGGATTTAACAAAACATCAAGTAGGTTATTTAGGGCCTATATAAGTAAATATCTTATTCAAAAAGTGACTATTGATAGGCCATTATCCCATGCATATTTTTTATCTAATCACCTTCCCCTTTCATTCCCCATGTACTTTTCATTAGATCCTAACAATAATATGGAACTTCCTTTCAAGTTGAATTTGTCCTGTCTAGAATAAAAAAATTGTATATATCTAGCTAGGCAATTTTAGAATTCATCCCCCCCATCC
This sequence comes from Wollemia nobilis, assembly GCA_028583015.1. Classification (NCBI taxonomy): domain Eukaryota; kingdom Viridiplantae; phylum Streptophyta; class Pinopsida; order Araucariales; family Araucariaceae; genus Wollemia; species Wollemia nobilis. The sequence goes on from JAQPPZ010001045.1 coordinate 4,969,153, forward strand.
ATCTAGTAAATGGAATATTGTTTGCTAAATTTCAACTTCAAAGGTCCATCAAGCAAGGATGTCGATTGTCCTTATTTTGTATGCCATAACTACCAACGATCCAATGCATCTTCTACAGAAAGCTTGTTATGAGAAACTTTTAAAGTATATTAGATTATTTAATGAGGATTCTACATTGAAATCTTATTTTGTAGATAAATTTATGTTTTTCCTTCAAAAATGTGAAGAAATAAATTTAGCTTAAGAACTTATGCAATTATATTACGATGTAGTAGCTGCAAGCTTACTGCAATGGTAAGGGATTTGGCCTCTGTTTGAGAGGTCCAAGGTTCAAACCCCACTTAGTATGAAGGGACTATGACCCCTCATAAAAAATGTGTAGACTCATTGAAATTTTTAGAGGTTCAAGGTTCAAACCCCACTCAGTACGAGGGGATTAAGACCACTCATAAAAACCTATGTAAACTTAATTTTAAAAATCAAGTGACATTAGTTCAACCGGTTAGATTCCTCGATATTTCATGAAGGATATCCAGGTTCAAATATTTTCAAACAATACATGGATAATATCTAATATTTGTTGTAATACCACTATGTGGTGATGATGTAATACAGGTGGGGCATGTTTCAATCCCATATAACCCATTGAAAAAATTATATTATGATGTAGTAGGGTCAGTCAACATTTCTCTTTCTTAGAAAGTTATCAAACATGGATAGATTATAAGGTATCTTGGTATTCCTTTTGGAATTAATAATTCTCTTGGATCCATATGGGACTAGGTTGTGGTTAAGTTTCAAATAAATTTTGAGGTCTAGCTTTCCATTTTTTTAAATTTGATTGGCAAAACTCAAGTGATTAGTAAGGCATTAGTTGCATCACATGTACACTATTCTTGTACTTTTTTAGCATCCCAAAATTCATATCAGCAATTAACTCTAGTTATTGTAAATTATTTATGGTCTAAATGTGGTGGCTTGCATGGTATAGTGGAAATATCTAAAAAACCTATGCATTTATCCCCTAAAAAATGGATGTGCTGGTATACTAGACCCCTTGAAATAAATTAAATCACTAACAACCAAATGGTTAGCTAGATCACTTTAGGGTATGGAAACATGGAAATACTTTTTAGACATATAATCAAATTTGCTTCTCATAAAGGTAAGTGGTAGGTTACTCCATGGGAAGTCAAGATCTTGAATGCTAAACACTTTTATGTCAAAGGATCATTACTTTTAAAGAATATTTGGGAGGCATGGGAAGAGATAACACCTACGATGATATGGAAGCATGATACATTGTGGCATAGGCTCAATATTGGAAGGTCTAATATTTTGTGGAATTAACTTGTTCTTTTCAACCATAAACCACTAGCTCTCTTTCTCAATTTTAAAGGTCTAAATTCCCTAAAAAATGACATGAACAAAATCATTGACTTTTGGGGCCACTCTTGCTCTTTGGTCACTTGATAATTTGCTAAAGTATCATAACCTTCCAACTAGTCTATACTCTACATTTAATCAAATTTATTCTCTAATTCCATATATTATTGTTATTAAAATGGGTTTTCCACTTGATGATATAGTAAGGGACTCTCAATGGACTAATGAGGCACATATACAAGATTTTAAATCTTGTCTAATTTTTTCTTGTTTGCTTACTCTCATCCCATCTTAGATGAATGTAAACTCTAAATAGTAAGTGGCCTTCTCTAAATGTAAATTACCACACTTTATCTCGCAAATGTAGAAGGTCAAAGTGGAAGTAAAATGTTAAATTCTTGGCTGAAGACTACTTTTTTTATATTACCCCTCTTTGTAATTTTGGCACCCATTCTAAAATGTCCTTCCTACTACACTTTTTGTTTTAATTATGAGACTATTCCACTCTTATTTTGGTAGTGCTTTTGCTAAACGCATTTGTTTGTCTTATTTTTAAGCTTTCCAACATTTTAGCTATCTTAAAAATTAACTTTACTTGGCAAATTCATACTTGATTATGGCATTCCTTTATGGGAACCTTGTGGACTCCTTTCCCTCAGACACATATGGAAGTAAAGATATATGCATTTGTTTGTTGGTTTGACTCTCCTTGGGGGTGGCTATGTTGAACTTATATTACCCAATATTTTATTCCAAGTTGCCAACATTCATTTACATGTTCAATATATGAATAATGTGGAATTTAAAATAGAGAAGATTAATCATTTGCACAATGAATTTCATCAATAACTTCATGATCAACATCTAACCACATCATAATTAGCAGACAAAATGGTGAAGCTCTCAACAACAATAGCTAAGATCAAATCAACTTTAAACACCACATAACACATGTTGCCTTCATTTTAACAATTTTTAAATGCTCTATTAATTAATAAATTGATAATTAAATCAAAAAATTAATTATTAATTTTTTATATATTTTTTAACTATTTGTTTTAAGCATAATATAAATATTATGCTTTGATTATATTTACCCTAATAAAATGGGGAGTGTGTGTAGTTGTGTTAAATTCCATATTGACAAGTGAAGAACACAAGCTTATACTGAGAGGGGCGGTGAACAGTATAAAATCACTTTTTACTTTTCTTTCCCAAATAATATTAATCAATATAATCAATGACAATATTAATAGTAATAACCAAAGCAATGCATAAATCATCACACACAATAGAGACACAGATTTAACGTGGTTCACCCAAAGATGGCTACCTCCACAAAGAAAATCTTTCACTAAAATTTTCTCAATCAATCTCTTGGGAATCCTTCCCAATTACAATTTTTATGGACCTCTGTCCAAAGGATATGTTGATCCCCTAAATCTAGTTTGTGGATCTCTATCCATAGGATAACTCCTTCTCCTCTACTCTGGCCGGTGATCCTCTAGAAGACTATTGCCTCCACTACAATGGCTTGTGGATCTCTCTCCATTAAAGACTCTTATCCCCACTTAGAAGACCTATCCTCACTACCCTAGTTGATGGATCTCTATCCACTAGAGACTCTATCCTCTCTGCTCTGTCACCTCTAAAGCTCTATCTCAATTCTATACTAAACACGGTCTAGTTGGTCTAGCACAACTCTGCTCAATCTCTTGCACTAAAGATAGTATAGTCGGTCTAGCACAATTTTTCTCAATAATCTCACTCAAATTTGCACTAAAGATACTCCATTTGATCTAGCACAAATCTAATCAAATCTTGTACTAAACGTAGTCCAATCAATCTAGCACAAGTCCACTCAAATTTGCACTAAACATAGTCCAGTCGATCTAGCACAAATCTGCTCAACAGGTCCACTCAGAACCTGCTCAAATCTGCTCAATAGGTCCACTCAGAACCTACTCAAATATGCTCAACAGGTCCACTTAGAACTTGCTAAAATCTGCTCAATAGGTCCACATAGAACCTGCTCAAATCTGCTCAACAAGTCCACATAGAACCTTTCCAAATCTACTCAACAGGTCCACACAAAACCTGTCCAAATATGCTCAACAAGTACACACAAAACCTGTCCAAATCTGCTCAACAAGCTCACACAGAACTTGTCCAAAACTTCTCAACAAGCTCACATAGAACTTGTTCAAATCTGCTCAACAAAATCACACAGAACTTATCCAATCTCATAGGAACATAAAGAGAATTATTAGAAACTCAATATGTTCTTTACTCATGCTTAATCACTTTCTCAACTCAAATCAATCTCATAGAAACATAAAGAGAATTGTTAGAGACTCAATATATTTTATACTCAAAACTCAATCACTTTCTCAACTCAATCTCATAGAAGCATAAAGATAATTTTTAGAGACTCAATATGTTCTATTCTCAAAACTCAATCACTGGCTCAACTCAATCTCATAGAAGCATAAAGAGAATTGTTAGAGACTCAATATGTTCTATTCTCAAAACTCAATCACTTGCTCAACTCAATCTCATAGAAGCATAAAGAGAATTGTTAGAGACTCAATATGTTCTATTCTCAAAACTCAATCTCAACTCAAATCATAATATAGAATAGTTTTTTTTTATGGTACTTGATCAATCACTTCATACATCCACTTGACTAGGCCCAATAAACTCTACTCAACAAATCACTCCAAGAAACAACTCTTGCTCACAAATCCTAGTCCAAATTCTTTGCATAACAACTCACTTCAACAACCATGCTTATAAAACAAGGTTTTAAACACAACTCTCAATATCATAAAATCTTGAAGCATTAACTCAAACACTTCACTCAACCAATGATCTCAACAAAAATGCTTATAAAATAAGGTTTAATCACAACTCTCAATTCAGAAAACCTTGAAGCATTAACTCAAACACTTTCAAAAAGGAAACCCTAATCAAATCCTTTTCACTGCAAACTTAATTTTCAAGTAAGTCAATCAACCAACTCAACCAAGGAAGAATTTGCCCATACCTTTTGTTTGACAAGGAGTTGATCTCACAAATCTACCACACTCACAAATTTCTCTTTTCTAATCTCAATAAGGGTTAGAAGACTTCAATCAAATCACAATAAAAAATAATGACCCAAAATACACCTTATTACTCCAACTCAAAAATAAAATTCACCATAGTCTTCTTTAAATGGAAAAACCCTTATACAAAAATAATGCTCAAAAGTCTTAATAAGAAATTAATAAGACTTTACTAAAACTCCTTATTACTCCCAAAATAATAAATCTCAATTATCAATACCTCCACAATAATCCTCAAAAAACATTCACCATAAATCTTAAATATCAAACCTTCCACAATAATCCTCAACAATTATTCACCATAAATTTCAAACCTTAATGTATAAAAATAATAATCACTTATGCACCCTTATTCCTCCAACATTAGGCAACTAACAAAATTTAAATCAAAATTAAATACCTTGTCCTTGGAGGGAATCAAACCCTCAACCTTGTCTCACCACAAGTGCCTTAACCGAGGCCAAAGTCGTTGCACAAGCCAAGCGCTCGCTTGAGATTAAAGAAGCACCACGTGCTTCTTAATCTCACACCACCTTCCGCAAAGCAAAATATCATGTGCCTTGGGCGCCTCAAACAACACACCAAACAATGCACACAGGGATTTGAAACGTCAACCACCTTGCTGTCAGTGCCTTTGCACTTTCCCAACTACCACTAGGCCATGCTTGCCCAATGAAACTTGAGGACGAAACCTTCCTCCTCTATGCCTTTCACTGCCACGTTTTCGTAAATCACAAGCTCTCTTTTTTGCATGCCACCAATTTATTAATTCGAGCAAGGGTAACTTCCCAATGGTTTTGGCAAAGTATTTATATGCATTATATTTTCTTTGGACACGTCGGCGCTAGCTCCTCCATGATGACATCGACGAAAATATAGAGGCTTCGAAAGTCTTTTTATTTAAACCCCAACTTTGGGTTTAATTTACTTTAAACTTTGCGCTTTGAAATCTTTTTCCCTCCAAAACCCAACCTTAGGGTTTTATAAAAAAAAATTAATTGTCCTTTATAAACCAAATATATTATAATTAAAATTATAATAATTTATTTGGTTTTTTCACCACCTTGGATAATTTTTTTAATAAAGATTATAATATTATATTCTTCCATTGCTTCGGATATATTTGCTTCCAAAGGAGAATTGAAACCATTTTTTGAACCATTCTTTTGGGTGTAAAATAAAAATATTTTAACCCATTACAACTTCTATTGAACTTTGCACTTGAACTAGAGAAGAACTATCATTGACATCTTGACATCAATGACAACTTTGGCTTAGGGACTCAAAATGTCCAACAACAAGTTCAACTCTCCCCTTATGAGAGGTCATGGTGGGATAGGGATGCTCAGGCGTGTCATCGAAGTTTCTCACACTAACTAAATTATAAAAAAAAAAAAATTGTTTAATAATGTTAAGGTCTTAAGTTTCTCACACTAGCTAAATTAAAAAATATATATACTTTTATTTAATATTGTTACTACTATTTTAGTTGGTGGACAACAACCCATTAAAATTATTATATATAAATATATATATTAATATAACTGATCAATAAATATATATGCTTTCAAAAAAAATTAAGATAACAATTATGACTTTTTTCTAACATATAAATACAATTAAAATAATGAAAATGAAAGCAAGCTAACCACTTACAAACTATATTTGTATACATTTTATACTACTCACCAAACTATATATTTATATACATTTTATTCCGAATGAAACTTTAGAACCACCATCATTAGTATACATTTACTTATTCTTCTTCCCCAAAAAATCTAGTCATCCTTTAAAAGTTTGGAATATGAAAATTGCAATCATGGAACACTTATCTAAATCATTTAAATCAAAGTGTAACAACGTTGAATATGATTTTTCAAGGACTAGCTTATCTTTTTAAAACATTAATATTTTTTAATTTTAATTTATTAAATAAAAATAAAAGTTAATTTAACTCAACAATTTAAAAATCATAATATGACAATCTACTAACAAACTCTGTATTATCAATCAACAAATGATATGAAATCAACAAACAACATCTAATTTAATCCACTCCCCACCATTAACCAAATAAATATCAAATTAATCATCAACCATACTTATTTTTCATCAGAGTCATTCCCCATTAATAATTCAATTTCAATCTAACTGTCTTCAAAGGTTGGGTGGAATTTGTCCCTTTGCGTATGAGTAAATTCACTTCATCTCTCTTCAACATCTTAAGAATTGTAAAAGTTCCATCGATAGCTTTATTTGGCCACGGCAATCGTGAGGTTTGTCACCACGTAGTACGGGTGTCGGTTCACGTGACTGTGGCGGTTTGGAGTATTCGGAGAAGATATTTAAGCATATGCATATTGAAAAATTATAAATAAATTTAATTTTCATTTTAATTGTTATAACTAAAAACTTGTATTATTTTATATAAAATATTTTAATTTTTAATTTTCATTTTGTATATCTTATTCAATTTTAAGTGTGAATACAAATATTTCATAATTTAGCATAATTTAATACCTTTTTTTTGACATCTTCCTACAACAACCTTCACAATACAAAAATTCTATCTCTACAATCTTTGCATTGCATTTTAGTAGAGAAATATTTCCAAAACAGAGTTTGTTTTACCATATCTTGATTGCTAGTTTCTTTCTTGAAGCACAAGTGCAACCACAAAAATTATAATAAATAGGTTTATATGAAAGCACAAAAAAACAAATATTATCAATGAAAAATATTAAAGTAAATCATAATTATCCCTGCAAGTGTGGTCTACTAGCAAGGATGCCACTTGCATTATCGATGATGTGACCCGGGTTCAATCCCCATGGTGGATGTGTATAAGAAGTATTACTCAAGTAAATCATAATCATTATTTGATTTACGCAGTAAATATTTTTTTGTTTCCTTTAGATGCTCCATCAAAATTCAATTTGAAATTTCACATATGGTAGTTTCCACTTTATATTCTTTGCCTTCTTTTTGTTTTTCCTGTATCCAACATCATAATTCCACTTGATGACTTGACTCCATCTATAAAGGTTGGTTTAGAATTCTTTATGGCTAAACAAATCTTTCTTTTCATTACCTCTAAACTGCTTTCCTTTCAGTTTAAATATATTTATTGTTATGAATAATTTTATTAATTTTTATAAAGGATAATGTTATAGATAGTATGTAATTAATTGGTATTAAATGTAAATGAAATTAATAAAATTAATTTATTATATTAAAAAAAATGCTTAAACTTAATAATAATATTAAATATTTAAATAATAATATTTTTTAAAATAATTTGAAAAACTTATAGTAAAACAAAGATCATTTACAAGTTGGTGAGACTCCTCCCAACCTTAGCCGAATAGAACATTTGTTTACAACGATAAAAGAAAATTTGCATTAGAGCCAAATCTTCTAAACCATATTTCTACAATGGTTGTCCACTTATTTACAACAATAAAAGAATATTTGCATTGGAAACAAATATTTTAAACCATATTTCTACAATGGTTGTCCGAATTAGCTAAACATTGGATTTGTCCAAAGTCATCATGAATCTTTCACTACTTGAGATCCTAACTTTAGAGTCTGCCACACAAAGGACCCATTACCATCCAAATGGAAACAACTCACCTCATTCGGGTTCACTTGTCCCAAATATTTACTAGTTAAAACTCTACTAAATAAAGAAGTTGGATGGGAAATCCACCTCCAATAAAGCTTTCCAACCGAAGCTTTATTATTTAACTCTGATCTACTCAGTCCCAAACATCCCTTTATCTTGGATTGGCTTGCTTTCTCCCAACCTACTAAGACCCATTTCCTCTCTCCTTTTACTCTTTCCCATAAAAATTTCTAGCCATCTTGTCCAACTCTTTCCATAGTATGTGAAACAACAATAAAGAGAATAACAAATAGTTAATATATTGCATATTGTTAGGACCTCAATAAAAAGAATAATACATAATCAATATATAATTTATAATTTAATTTTTATATTATTATTGAAGGAACCAATAAAACATTTGAAAAATGATTATTATATTTACATAAACCTAAAAGTAATATTAAATAAATTCATAATATTATCCATCTTCTTTGTAATGCAACCTTTCCAAAATTGTTGGAGCCTCAATAAATAGTATGACATGGAGAGAATTTTATAATTGAACTTTTGTGGGATTGTTGGAGGAATGAACAAGACATTCGAAGAATAAGTATTGCAATTGTATAAATAAATCTTTAATTTGAATTCAATTATCAATTATAGGTTGTTTACCAAAGGAGTTAATAGCATAACTTATAACTTATAACAAAGAGTGGTTATTATAATCATATAAATGAGTCTTTAATTTTATTGGAATTAAAATTGTTAACCGCTGCACATATTTATTTTGTTTCTTCTTTTTTCTTAGATTATCTTGAATTTGTGCAACCCTCTTAAAATTAGATCATAAACTTATATTTTTTATATAATAGCTAAAATTAAAAATTTAAAACTAAAAAAAAATCAATTCTACAAAAACAATATATTTTTGAATTATTTTTTCACAAATCCTTATATATATATATATATATATATATATATATATATATATATATTATGGAAAAAAATTTAAACATAATGTGAATTCAAAATCTTTTAAGCAATTCATTCCCAGGCAAAATTGTGAGAGGATGTTTAAATTCCTCAACTTTTAAGAAGACCCTATAAAAAGATAGATGCATAATTGTCAAGTTGGCGTATATCAATGAAGGTAATTTTAATTCCAAATAACTAATTAAAAATAATAAAATTTGAAAACAATTATGTTATTTAAGGCAATAACAATAAATATTTAAATCAACATGGATATATCTATATGTATATTAAACTTCTAAGAGTCAAACAAAATAAATAAATATATAGAGGGGATAACTAAAGGCAAGAATATGTCAATTTTGGTAATATTAAGAGATGGGGTTTTGACCAAGAATCCCCCAACTGTTACAACAAATCTACCAGGGACACACACCCACCCCTTCACACATTCACCCACACCACGGTTTGAACCTTGGACCTCCAAGGAAGATCCAAAGCCCAAACCCCAAACCGACGATGTCAATTTTTGAAATATTAAAGTTTAATATTTTTAAAGAATGGTATATAAAATGATAATAATGAAATTTATTAATCTACTTTATAAATTTAGAAGCATTTATAATAAAATAAAATTAAGTACATAATTAAAAGATTATTATTATTATTTTAATAAGTTATGTGTGGTTTTTATTGAGTGCCACTCTCATTAAAAAACAAAACAATACATTACTCTCATTACATTTCTAACAAGTTAATTAAAGTATACCCATCTTTGCCTTTTTATTAAAGATATTCTTCATCTTCTTCAAATTGCTAAGTTTCCATGATCAGCTTTTTTTTTTTAAAACTAACAACAAAAACAACTCTTACATGACACATAACTCCAAAAAATAGAAGGAAAACAAACATAACAATCATCCATCACAGAGAAAATCAGTTTGATTATTTTTTCTATGGAATCATCTGGATGGTCTTTAGTAACCATTTGGATTTTATCAATGATCTTATTCAAATTCTTCTTTTGGGGTTGAGTCTTTTGCTGCTCTCATGATTTTTGTTGGATAACTGGTGCATTGGAGGATGAACTTCTTTATTTTGAACTGAGATATTTGAAGATTTCGAATCATTCGCGTGTAAGGCTTTCTCCTCCATCAAGGAGAAATCAGAGCATAATTGGATGAGTAGGCATCTCTTCTTTAGGTGGCCATATTGCTAACAACCATAACATCTTAGGGAGAAATTTTCATATTCAATATTTTGGATCCATTCCCTTTGCTTGAGGACATAGTAATGAATTGAGGTCTAGGAGAAACATTCATCCAGACAATCAATCTTGCTTTACTCATATTAATTTTACTGAACATATTTTACTCTGTTTGGGCATCCATATACTAGAATGCACCAATGGCATCACCGATTTTGGTGAATATCTTATTTTTCCAAAACTCCATAGGAACAACATAAAGATTCACCTAGTTTGGGAAACCATTTTCTTTTGTAAAAGGGTTGAAGGGAGTCAAATGTCTTTTATAAACACCTTTGTACAAAAAAATCAATTATATCTATAATCCATTACCTCATCTCTATATGTTAAATTAGAAAATAAAACAAAAAAGACATTTTTGGGTAGGAGAGTTACTTGAAATTCTGCACGTCCACCAATCTTTAATGTATCCCATAAGCTCCTCCAAGCTTGGTCTTTTGCCCTTGAGTTTGTAGATAACATTTTGGGCTTCATGATCAATCAGATCCAACCCAAATTCATCCCCTAAAATCCTAATAAAGGGTAGAGGTTCATTCACTTGTGAACCCAAAAATCCCTATGAGATATTTCTTCTAATCGAAGAGGCTTTCTCACAGACTGAAGAGATGATCTACCAACAACCCTATTCCTTCAATGCTTGATTGCACTTAGGGTTTGCATCCCTTTTGTAAATACTAAGTCAAATTTATCACTTTATTCCATCACTTGATTGCATCTAAGGTTTACACCCCTTTCGCAAAGACTGGAAGATCGCTTTGTAGGTCTTGCGTTCAAATCCAGGAGGCATAGATTTCTTTCAAGAAATAGATGTTTCTTCACCACCTGCGTTTATTGAGCCATCTGCTTATTGAAGAGGTCAAGCTCCTTCATGTGTTGCATGTTCTCTCCATTCACATATTCCTCATCTAAAAGCACGAAACCCCTAAAAATTTAAAAATATTATTTATAAATAATTTAAATTTACTTGAAATAATGGAAAATAGAATAAATATAAATATTTTTATTATTTTTACAAAGGTTAATATTTTTAGATAATATAAAATTAATTGATATTAGATATAAATGAAACCAGTAAAATTAATTATATATTTAAAAACTTTTATAATAAAAACTCACAAGAAAGAGATGGGTTGTAAAGGTTATTTTTAATATATTATAAGATATATATTTTTCAATAATTTATTTAATAATTATTGTTTTCTATTGTGACTTTAGAGTGATAAACTATAATAATATTTAATACATTCATAATATTTGTAATTCAAACTTAGTAAAATTGTTGAAGCCTTTAAAAAGTACAATGTGAATTTTATAATTCCACTTCTATAAAATTGTTGGAGGAACCAATAAAACATTTTTAAAAGACTATCGAAGTTACATAAATTTAATAATAATATTAAATAAATTCACAATATTACACCCATCACTTTTAAAATTCAACCTGCTACCATCTCTTTTAAAATTCAACCTGCTAAAGTTGTTGGAGCGAACAACACAAACAATTTTATAATTTTGGATTGTTAGAGGAGCCCATGGTGCGTTGTTAAAATAACATTTCATTAGCGTAAATAAATCTTCAAGTTAAATTTAATTACATGTTATTAACCAAAAATAATAATAATATAATATACATGTTATTAACCAAAAATAATAATAATATAATATATAATAAGGACTAGTTATCGTAGTTGTAAAATTAAGTTTTTAATTTTAATTCAATTAAAATTTGTTTACCTATACATATGTTTCTTTTTCTTTCTTCTTTTAATTTAAATTATCTTGTATTTGTAAAGCTTTCTTAGAATTAAGATCCACAAATTTAAGATTTTTATGCATAACTAAAAACTAAAAGATTATAATTAAAATAAGAGATTTAGTTCTTTATATTTTTTAATAGAAAATTTACAAATTTTTTAAATTTTATATATATAAGAAATATTTTTTTATTAAAGTTAAAAAATATTAATTATAAAAAATAATTAAAGGTTTTATGAATTCATAATCCTTTAAACATTTCATTCTTAAGCAAAATTGTGAGAAAATGTCTAAATTGCAAGTAGAAGGTGAGAGATAGGAACCTATTTAGTTTTTCTCCAACCTTCAAAGTTAATTTTTAATAAATTTTATCAAATGACATAAGTTCAATCTTGGGACATATATATAATTGTCAAATTCTTTTAATATCATTATGTGATTATGATGTAATACTTTTGGAGGTCCTTTATCCAATTAAAAAATAATAAATTTTGAAAATGTTGAGAACAATTATGCTACTTAGGATAATAACAATTTGTTTAGAAAATAAATATTTAAACCCAATCTAACAAGTTTATCAAGCTTATATAATTTTTTTCTTTGTGTGTGAGAGTTAGATCTAAAAACTTAGGTTTTCCATATTTTGACTAAAAACTTATAATTTTTTAATTAGAAGAACAGTGACTAAAATTTAAATATGAAAGTTTTTGGCATATATTTAAAATACAATTTTCTTAGCATTTTTAAGATTATATCATTTTTCTCTAGGACTATATTGGATTAGTGTAAATATGTGAGAATTAAACCTAGAAATTTAGGTTTTCAATATACTTGACAAAAAAAATGTTATTTTTAACTAGTAGAATAATGACCAAAATTTAAATATGCAAGTTATGGTTTACGATATATTCTTTAAAACTTGGTTAAATTTCATTAATAAATAGACTTAGACAAGAAACAACACTTATTATTTACTAAAACTTTTGTAAACATTTTTATTTTTATTTTTAATAAGTTGTGTGGCTTCTATTAGGGACCACTCTCATTACAAAAATAAAACATTACATTTCTATTAAGTTAATTATACCATAACTAACTTACCTTTCTATCAAAGATATTCTTTATTTACCTATCTATCAAGTATATTTTCCACCTCCCTCAAACTAATAAGTTTCCACATTCAATTCCTTTATATAATTTTTATTAAGAGATAAAATCTCACTCTATGGAAATTTAAATTTTGTCAAGATGAAATTCAACACCGTAAATAGTTAAAATAGTTGATGCCTAGTTTCCATATCTATAAATATCTTGTCTATAACAACCTAACAATTACTTATTGCCTTTTTATGGGTTCTTATTCATGCCCATAATATTCCAAGATATTATTCTCATTGTTTTTTTTTTTTTTTTTTTATTAACACTTTTGATATTTTCTTTTGTTTTACCATATAAATATCTCTTTGGATTTCTTTTTCTTTGGTTTTGCTTCTTGGATCTTCCTCTTTTTTTTATTCCTACCAATACTTTCATCTTCATCAATCTCTTCAATCTTCTCATATTGTTCATAGTAAGACTTATCATCTTTAGGTTTGTCTTGCTTTGAAGGATTTGAAGTGCAAGAAATAACCTCAAAAGCACATTCTTCTTTATGTTTCCCTAGAAACCCTAAAGTGCAAGGATGCTCTTCCATAGCAATTACCTTCTTATTTTATCCTGAAAACCCTAAATTGTTATGGATTTCCTCCATCCTCATTTCCTTATTATGCTATTCTTGAAACCCTAAAGTGGAATGGATATCCTCTACACCACTTCTACTTTTGTTACCAAGAGAGGATTATATACTACTTGAGGAAAATGAAGATGATTTACTTGGAATAAACTTGACATCTTCTATCGTCTTTATTTTAGAAGTTTCCTCTACATCTTACTTTGTACCTTTAATTTCTTTTGAACTTGAACTTACATATTGTGCTTTCTCATCCCTTATATCATTTTTTACTTCTTTTAATGGTTTATCCAAGTGAGCTATGGTGGACTCTACCAAATGATGTTGTAGATAGGTCTTCTTTGCCTCTTATTTTGGAGTGGAATATCCTTGATCTGATCTGACCTTCTATTACTGTATGATTTTCTTGCTTCATCTTGAAGTTTATATCATGATCAAAATTTTCTCTCTTTCTTCATAGTTTTCGCTTCGCAAACTCTTACCATGTGTCCAATATCATAATGTTTATGGCATCGAAATTCAATATTTTTATAATCCACTTATTGACCCCATTCTCTTGATTTAGATTTAATCGTAATAGATTGTGGTAAAGATTTTAGATTATGGTAAATATTTTTAAAATATTCATAGCAACACATATTCAGGTATATATAGCATGCTTTTGCTCCTTAATAGTTAGTCCTTGATGATTTCCACCAAGGTATTGCCAATATTCTTAAAAATATCCTTCGTAATAAGCTGATATGGTGAGCTTTAAGAAGAGGTCTACATATAGAAACCACATAATGTTTAGCTTGATAGACTAACTCCTTTGGTGTGTTGTCTGATGAAGTCCTTGTTGGGCTTGATTAGGAACTTTATTCTTTTTTTTTACATGGTGGAATCAGTAGTCGTCATGAATTCGGGTAGGTTGTCTGGGTATTATGGCCACCACAGTATTCTATACTATCCACTTCAAAATTTGCCACACAGATCTCTGTGTAGTCCGTCCCTATAACCACTAAGCCACGATCATTTTAAACCTTTTACGTCGCTAAAATAACCTAGAAAATGACAAGTGTTTAGTCTGGTGAGGCCCGAGATTTAAATTTTGGAAAAAATAGTGTGGTTGTGACTAACTCTCTTATGTAACCGAAAACATAGGAACCTTATTCTTGGTATGATAATATCCTTTCATTACATTTTAGTTTTATATTTTGATGATGTGAGGTAGACCATGATGTCTACATCAAACATCAAGATGGTCAAATAATAGTATCGTTGTTGTATGTTGATGATTTACTCATTACAAGTAGCTTGTTCTCTTAGATTTAGAAGATGAAGTCATACATTTATGATACTTTTGAGATGATGTACTTAGGGCTTGTACATTATTTTGGGCATTTAAAATTTATTAGACCTATTTTAGGATCACCGTCTCCCAACCTAAGTATACCTTAAATATTATATAATTTTTCAAGATTGGGGACTACATATCTTCTTAAACTCCATTTGTTTATGAATTAAATCTAAAAATAGATTAAAATACTCCCTTGATGAATATACTTTATATCAATTCCTTGTAGGAGGTCTTCTCTATCTTACACTTATTTAGACATTATGTTTATCATTATCTATTCTTCCAGGAATATGCAGACACCTTATGAGAGTCATTGGACAATGGCCAAGTGGATCCTTTGATAAATTAGAGGTATATACAAAGTGGGTATCACTATTATTTAGAGTATATCTAATTTTTATAGGCTTTTTAGATGTAGATTAGACCGATGATTTGTATTAGAGGTCCTCCACTACCAAATTTATCTTCTATCTTGGTTATGGACTGGTGTCTTGATGTTATAGATAGTGTTCATTATTTCTTAGTCTTCTATCAAAGTTGAATTATGTTGTCATTCAGGCCACCAAGGACCTTTATTGGATATTCATGATTTTAGAGCAAGTGAGCATTCCTCATTCATTTATATTCATCATTCATTGTGAGAATCAAATCATAATTAAGCTTATTTACAATTTAATATTTCATCAATAGAATAAGAAAATTAAGATTTGGATATAGTATGTGTGATGTCCTTATACACATGGGATGCTTGATCCATTTTCTATTTCATAATTGAATAATAAATATCTTGATCAATATCATGCCCAAGGTACTTTTATATGACTATAAGAGTGTCTTGGAGTAGGAAAGTATCCCTAAGTGGGCCCATTAGTAAGACTTTTGAACTTTGAATAGGAGGTTCAAGGTTTGAATGGGGAATAGAGTTGTATGCCATCCTTCAATAACTAGAGTTTGGTTGGATAAACATATATTATGTAAAATAACATCCTCTATGAGGGTCATCTCATATGGTCTATGGTATCATGAATGTTAAAGATATTTTACCTTTTACCCTTTAAGGGGTATGAATAATAAATGTTTGTCTTCATGTCTCCCATTCAAATTAAAGGAAGATGTTAGAATATGTGGTATTAATCTTCACTAGAGGCCATTACCATATTTTGTATTATATTATTTGCATAGCCCTTTAGGACTATGTGCACCTTGTATGGGTGAAGTTATTGTAATATTTTATTATTTAAGCTAACAGTTGGTTATTTAACCTTGATCTAAAGGTCTCTTATAATTGGGTATAAATACTCCTTCCTACAAACCATTTAATTATAGATTGGGGTGCACTTATATTTTTTAGTGAGATATTTTAGTGTCTACAAGCATTCCTTTATATCATGCATATTATTTATGTGAGTTATTTTTGCTTATCTAGGTAATGTGTTGATTCCACGTGTTTTTGAAAAGTATTGTGAAATTTAATATGGTAAACCACGCTATGTGAGGATAAGGTTTTAAATGCTAAATACTTTTAAAATAGGATATTTTTACCTTTTATCTATATTTGGTTAGCTTGGGATGATATCACTCCTTTAGCTGTGACACCCTATGTTATGGCCTCAACATAGGAAGATCAAATATTTGGTGCAACAGGTAAGTCCTTTACAATAATAATATCCTTTATTTACACATAAATATCAAAGATTTTTCCTTTCTAAAAAGAGGGATAAATATAATCCTAGACTTCTATGATCATTCAACATACTCCTTGTTATAATGGAATCTAGCCAAAGCTACTCATTATATTTTATCGTCTTTAAGAAAACTCTTTGATTGCATTTGTGCACTAATTCACAATAAGTTCATCATTAAATTGATAACTTTTATTATTAAAATCCCACATGAATTGTGTTGGTCCAATTGGTCTCTCATTCAAGAGTACAAGTCCAAATTTGTTTACCCCCAATTACGTACATGTTTTTCCCTCTAATCCAAGCTTATTTCCAAGTGGAATGTTTCTTTTATTGAACATGAATCATCATTCCTTGCTTCTTGAAATGTGAAAAATCAAAATACAAACTGAGTATCAAATATTATGATGAAGACTCCCCCACTTGAAATTGGCAATCCCTCTTATTTTAGCCCCTATTCTAGGCTATTCTCATTATTGTGATTTCTTTCCATATCATGAAACTATTTATTACTTTTTTTTGGTATTATAGGTCTGATCAAAGGTTCTGGTCTATTATAGGCTTGGTATTTACTGCACTAAATATATTTTAGAAAATAGCCCTCCTTGGAAGATCCAAACCTAATAATGATAATTCCTTATAGAAATCTTGTCCACCTATTCTCAAAAACATCTAGAACTTAAGGTGTCAAAGTGTGTTAACTAGTTTGAATTCTCCATGCAAGTTGTTTATGTTAGACTTATTAATATATTTTAATATTGCAATATTTCAATATATACTCTTATGTGCACAACATCTCTAGTGCTCTTGAGATGGGGGTGGACAAGTGAATTGTCATCACCATTAGTTCCACCATCAAATACATTAACAAAGTAAATTCAACGAATAATTATCTTGGAATTTTATTTTAGTTGCTAACATTAGTGTAATAATAGAAAATATAAATCAAAAGACCTTATCTATTGTAGCAATAATAAAATGCTTTGATCTATTATCTCCTAATAAATAGTAATTATTATAATAACTTCTATATTTTTGGAGCAAATTTTTTCTATAGCTTTTGTAAACTTGTTATAATAACTTATATGGATTTAATCAAAGAATTCCAAACCTATCATGTAGTTCTTCTATTTTTCTTCTTTTGTTGGTGGAGAAAGGGTTTCTCCACCTAATTTATGAAACTATACGTGTAACTTTTTGACTTTGAATAATTAATTAAATATCATCTCTTCTTTCTAAAAAATATCTTTGCTTAACAATTATAAATATAATATATAAGTCATATCATTTCCAACTATTTTGGTGTCTCACTCATGATAAGTTTATCTCAAATACCCAATTCTATTAAAAAAGAACAAGGTTACTAGTTTTATTCCTTAATCATAAGAGGAGAGATTTTTGACCTATTTCTTGAAGGTTATAGTTATAATATAGGGAAGTTGTGGGTTTGTATCAATGGAATTATATGTCATAAAACCATGTTAAGGTTGTGAAAACAATAAAAATGGTACCTGTAAATGGTAAAATGATGACAATAAGTTTATATCCATAGTGAACATATAATAAATGGTCAAATATTCACTTAATTTTTTAAATAATAATAGCTTTCAATCAATATCAAAAGGTTTTCCACACAATATCCATTACTAAGTAAGTTTTTCATACTTAGAATCATGCATTATAAAGGAGAAGCACTTCCATTATAGTAAAAAGTTGAGCTACTTAGATGAATGCTCATCGTTTGTTTAATGTATTGTAAAATATTGAATACAATTTATGATCATACACTTTAATACAAAGGAATAATTGTTCAGTTAAAGTAGAGATAACAATATCTCCATATATACCTAGTGAAATAGCTCTAGCAATCAAGAATGTGATGCAAGAAACTCTTAGTCTTGATGGTTTTAGTTGAACTATGATTGGATACTTGGACTTGGAAATACTATGAGATACTTGCACTATTTATGTTCACTAATTGTTCTTTAGGTATTCTAGCTCCCTTACACATGTCATTGGCCTTAAGGGATGATCTAACCACTTCCTTGTCATTTTCAAGATTTAAGGGAGGTGTGCAAGGTACCCCTTTTTTAACCCTTAAAAATAAATCCAATGGCCCCTATAATGACAAATAGAATAATGAAAAACTAGTTAGTAAACTTGTAAAACCATCCAAATCTGACCCTCCTACTCTAAAATTCATTCACCCTCTACATAGAACTTCAATGAAATTAGACTAATTCCTACTTGAGTTTGTCCTACCCATTATGCCAAACTTGTAAATTAGTGGTGCAACCACGTGCGTATGATTCTTTATATCGTAGAAACTTTTGATAATCTTAGGTTCAGTATAACTATTAATACATCCAAATCTAAAGCTTATACTCATGAGGATTTTAGTATTCCTTATTTATAAACCCTTAAAGCTTAAAAAAACTACCCCTTATCAAAAATACCATAAAGACATAATATGTTAACATGATAAGGGTGAAGAACACAAGAAGAGACATCTCAATACCAATAACCAAACAATAATATTTTGTCGCAATTACTAAAAAAATAGGTAAACTACTCACATTCTCTCTTCCTATTGAGGTTGACCATTTTTTTTATTGAGTAAATACTCTGTATACATATACATATCCATCGTGGGGGTTGAATCCGGGTCACATCAATGATAATGCAAGTGGCATCCTTTCCGGTAGACCACAACACGCGGATGAGGTTGACCATTTTTATCAATATTTATCTAGAAAAGATATTGTACTTTTTCTTTTTAAAATAAATTCCCATAAAATTATACTTATTTAGGTGGATTTATGGGGTTTAGAAAGATTGTGTATTGTCAAAATTATTTGGGAAATAGTTAGAGGATGTATTTCTATTACTTTATTCAACCTTGACCATGTTGAGGCCACTTTTTATAATGATATTTAGTTTATTGAAATCCATCTAGCTTACTTGCATAGTTGGATTATTGATTTTTGCCTTGAGGGTTAGTTCTAGTCATTTTATCATATTTGGATAAGTCTTCCTTTTTTCAATTTGTCTTTAAGGTCATCTTTTTTATTAATTATATCATGGTTTTTTGGTGTCATATTGATTGGGAGAAAATCTTTGGCTTATAAAATCATCCCAAGGTGTGTATGAAAATGGACATATCCAAATCTCTTCCCTTGTCCATGGATTTTTATGTAATGAATGTTTCTACTATCAATATTTTGACCATATGATATGAGATTGTCCAAAAGACCTTGAAAAAAGAAGCATATAGAAGCAACAAGTTCTATAATTGCTTTTATTACAATTGTTATTGTAAATAATCATTGCCCACATATGGAATTCAATCTTAGAATTATAAAACCTATTACAAAATGTGTTGATGATAATAAAGATAATATTTATATAGATTATGATAGTAAATATTATCCCTTAGATACTAAAAATGGTCTAGGGGTAGAAACTAGTTAGTAAAAGGATTGTTGTCCTTGACTAAGTTGAGCATTCGACTATGCAAAGTAAGAGATTTGTAAAGGAATTAGCTCAAAAATTTCCTCCCCCTGTGTACATTCACCCTTTCCACTATCACCTCTCATCACCCCACTCATTTTTCCAATATCATTGATAATACCAAAAATCTTCCACACTCTTTTGTCCCTAGCATTACCTTATTCGAAGGTTCTAGTCTAAATAACTAGTTCAATGATTATCTAATATGGTCAAGTAGTCCATTCAAATTGGTTATCAATGAAATTTAACTACATGATTTAGAATATGGGAGGGTTAACCCCACCCATGAATAAATTTCATAGGTTTCTAATTTAAAATAAAACTTTTGTGTTCTTTTAACTATATAGTTAAGACTAGTGGGGTTTTATTATAGCATTACCTTTTTCATTTGCATGCTCAAGTAATATTTTTTTACCAAGCATGAGGTTGGGAAGGGTGGTTTTTTCCTTGCATTGCCCCATCTTGTTTCTCAAGTAGTTATTTTAGGTCATGATCCCTATAATAGAAGTGTCAAGGTGTTGGAATATATTACATTATTTGGTACATGCTAATGTACCATCATGGGTATATGTTTAGATTAGGATTTTATATTAGATTAGTTTTTGAGTATTTACTTAATTCAATGTAATAAATGCACAAGTATTATTAGAATATGCAATGGTGTAAATGTGCATGGTGTTCAAGTGTACATGAGTCTAGAATAGGAATATAGAGAGTCATAGGAAGATGGAAGATGAAGAGTCATACTCCATTTTATATTGTCCTTTGGAGTATTTGAGGAGTTGAGTTATTGAGTAGTAGAGTAGTATAGTTGAGTGAATGAGGAAGTTAATCACAATGTAGAGCATGAAGAATGGAGCACTTGAGATCTCCATATTTTGTATGAAGATTCATATTTTCATGAGCTTTCATTAATATCTATTTTATGATTTATTTTAGAAGTTTCTCATGCTATTTAATTGCATATTATATTATAATTATCATAGATATAAAATTGTATACTTATTCTAGTACTTGTGGTTGCATTTCATTTAATATATAGCATCAAAAGATAACAGTGGTATCAGAGCACTAGGTTGATTGATATGAGATTAAGAGAGACACAAGAGAGATTGAGAGGAGATAGAAAATTTCATATTCATAATTTCTAAAATTACTATTTAGATAGAGTATTTCCACAAAGTTGTAAAAAAACCTATGAAGACTTGGACTCAGCATTGATTCCACTAGATTGACAAATCAACTAGTGAAGTTTATTTTCTTTAGATTCAAAGAAATTACTATTCTAATTTTCTAATCCTTTGTTACCAAAAAAAAAAGGAGATTCAAAGAAATTTTAGAATCTTCCTACAAGAGCTAGGAAGAATATCTTCTTTGGAATCAATCTAGTACTCGAAGCAACAAATTGAAGATTGAAGATTTTAAGGTCTAATACGAAGGCCCCATTGCAGATTGAATATTGAGGAGACTCAAGAAAGAGATCTCCAATGAATATTGAAGACTTCATTTTGAATATTGAAGAGAAGACCCAAAGGAAGTCTCATTGAAAACTTTCAATTTTGGAAGATTGAAGATAGAGAAGGATTAGGAAAGGTCCTATTACAGATTTTAGAAGTAGCAAAATTAGGAGATCCAAGAAATATATCTCATTGCAAAACTTCCATGGTTGAAATATTTAAGAGATCATGGAAATATCTCATTGAAATTTTGATAAGAAGACTTAAGGAGCTACAAAATTTGAAGGTCAAGAGAAGAAGGCCTAAAAAAAACTTGGAAGGAGAAAGAAGGAGAAGGCTAGAAAAACCCTATTGAAGGAAGTTGAAACAGTGGCCATTGGAGAAGAATTCAAGATAGCTCAAGATAGGATATTGCAAGCAAGGATAAGTTCTTGATAAAGAAGAATTTGAGATAATTGTTGCCATCCTACAACAAGACCAAAAGAAATAAATATTTGGCAAGAAGTTTGCTAAATTTTTGAAAGGATTTCCAAAGACCTCAAGACATTAGATTCTTGAGAAGAAGGCTAACAATGAGGTCAATATTAAAGTCAAAATTTTACAATGAGGTTGAAGGAGAAATGAGCTAGAAGAGATCACCAATTTTGATATTTTTAAGGTCATCCTCAAAGAGTTTGAAGGCTAATTTACAAGGAGATTGCTATTTTTTACAATAAAAATTGAAGGGTTCTAGAAAGTAATATTGAACTGAAAACTTGAGGAGTCTCCAAGAAGATCTGATATATTCATGGATAGGAAGAGGGCAGCATTTTAGAAACACTAATAGCTTCAAATTCTCAAAAATCAAGATACAAATTGTAAGATTTTAAATGTAATATAAGTAGACTACATTATAGCAGCAAAAATACACACTCTTGGACAACCTAGTTGAAGGAGAAATAGTAAACATTGGAAGCTACAAAATAGAGGAGTTTAGGATAGTAACTAAATAAGAAGTATTCAATTACTTAAAGCAAGAGTGGGCAACAAGCTATAGGAATTATAAAGCTGCATTTCCTACCAAATTTGAGAGGGTTAAGAACAAAATAATGGAGGAGAAATTGGTTGCATTAATAGCTATAAAGAAAGCTATAAATTTACAAGTTTTGGAGCAGCAAAGTAATTGGAATTGAAGCATCAAGTTTCATAAACTCGAAGTAGCAATTAGGTGATACAAATCACCAAGAAATCCATCATCATATGAAGTTCAAAAAAAAGTATGCAATAGTGGTGCAAAGGTTCATTATTTGAACATTCAAATTCATCTTATTATTAATTTTTAAAAGTGCCAAATTTAAGGGTTTAAATTTGCAAGAGGAAGGTTTTAAGTTTATGTCTTCAAGAGTACAGAAGATAACTTATAAAAGGAACTAAAATGTGTACAAAAGAAAGAGGATTTATATATATTTCAAAGGAAAATAAAATATCAACTTCCTACTATCTATTCAAAGCAAAGAAGACAATATTCCAAAGCAAAGATTGGATATACTAAGTTATCCAAAAGGCATAGTACTGACATGATTTAATAATCTTGGAGTCACCATAGGAAATATCATCAAGCATTGAGCCAGCAAGGAGACGTAGTATAAAATTTACCAAAGAG
Source organism: Wollemia nobilis (assembly GCA_028583015.1). Taxonomy (NCBI): domain Eukaryota; kingdom Viridiplantae; phylum Streptophyta; class Pinopsida; order Araucariales; family Araucariaceae; genus Wollemia; species Wollemia nobilis. The sequence goes on from JAQPPZ010001045.1 coordinate 4,992,612, forward strand.
GAAAAAGCAACACCATTACCACAGGCTTGGTAAGTGAAGAAGCACCACCACCACGTTTAAGAGGAGAAACCACCATTTTATGAAAGCAAAGGTGAAGGTTGAATGCATATGGGAGCAAGCATTTGAAAAGCACAAGCTAGTGTCTTCTTAAGCTATATATAGTAGTACATAAGCACTTAAGAGTAGTGTCATTTATGTAGAAAGACATCAAGCAAGTCTACCTTCAAGTAATAAGGTAAGAGCACCATCAAGAAGATGATATCAATCATTACCAAGACTAAGTAACGAGCAAACAAGTGGAAGAACCATTAGGACAATGAATATAAGCTACTACTATCATCAAGAATGGATATCCAGAGCACCATCACCATGTAGCCAAGGAAAAATAAGAGGAGTCACCACCATTTAGCCAAGAACCACTAGGGAAATGAAGAGGAGCCACCATCCCTAGGAGAGAATGTTACCTGGAGTGCCACCTTCATACAACCAAGAATAGAGTTGAGATAGAGTTTCAACATCCAAAGAGCACTGATTAGGGTTACAAAAAAATACATCTTAAAAACCATTCAAAGGAGGACAACATAGGGATTAGCATAATGTGATGTAACACTTGAGTTGTAACCAACATAACTCATACATGATAAAGAGCAATAGAAAAGGTTGGATATTTCTCATTGATGAACATTATGCGTTGGAGAATCTAGTAACCATACATGAAGGTTTCAATATTTAATTTGACATATTAACCATAGAATGCCAACCATCAAGTCGAGAGTATAAGCACCTATAAAGTGAAACAATCACTACAGAAGGAAGTGCAATGATAATGTAAATGTTATCAAGGAAGAACAAGTAACAACATCTATATTAAGCACTACAGGTATAATATAACAAGTGTCACCAAAGAGACAAAGATTCAACTGCCAAGGAACAACTAGACACCATAGAAGAAGCACAACTTCAATTATCACATAAGTAACGTATCCTAAAGGACAACATCAACTTGAATGTCAAGCATCATGGTAGAAATAAGGTGACAATATTTACGTAACACATAGCATCAACTTGAATTTCAAGTACCATTCTAGAATAAAATCAATAATATTTACATAACATATTTCACTTGCGTTAAAGGGTATTTCAGGGAAGAACATAGAGAACAAAGCATACACAGTGAATGTAGAACACAATGAAGAAGAGAAAGGTACATGCTAGAAATTGGTGCATATTCGAGGAGTCAAGATATAGTTGAAGGATCAATAATGAGCTCAAATAACACTAATTAATAATAGTGATAAATACATAAGTGAAGCACCAAATATTAGGGCTTAAACATTACATAGAAGTGAAGAGAAACCCGTAGTCACAACATTGAAGTTTGAGCACAGAGAGCATTGAATGCATCGCATGGAAGGAGAGAATCATGAGAATGCAGGCCGAACAACATTAAGTAAGCCATTGGAGTGCTACTTTAGAGAGGTAATAAATATCTAATCTTACCTATAATCTTAACAAAGGATACTAGGCATTATATTGAGGGCAAGTTAATTATTGCTTTATACACAAGGTTTTATAATTAAAAGGAGAAATAAGGAATCATATTACAACCTTAGTAGTATTATTAAATGCCTTAGAATTTTTGAAGGAAGAAGTATTTATAAATGTTATAGATTTACCTCATTCAAATTGCAATGAAATAAATTTGTAAATAGTTAAACTTGGAGGTATAAGGACTACTACACAAAACCTGGATTACTTTATTTGCAAATACTTTAGTTTCTAAATTTACAACTAGGTAGGTATAAGAAGTTCTACACAAAATCTAAATTATTAAAATTTAGAAACTATATCATTGAAAATTGAAGGAAGCAAAACATACAATTGCTAGATAATTGAAGGACACATTGAAATTAGTCTCTTGCTAAATTTAAAGAGACATAAGAAGTTCAATTCTAAAGGTCTTGAAAAATAGTGAAGATCATCAAAACTAAAAGTGCACTAAAATATCTTTAGTTTTTTATTCTTAAAAAGGGAGAAATAAGGTGATTATCATTGAACATTAGGGAGATAAAAGGGATTCAACTAAAAGGAAAACTAAGAAATCCAAGAACTTTATCAAGATCAAAGTACATTCAAAATACTTTATAAATACAAAGTGGTCAAGAACATATCAAATAATCAAAAACTAGGGAGTCATAACGCATGGTAAAAATTTATTTTTACCACAGTAAGGTTGGACCTTACCTTTTACCTCCCTAGACAGTAGAGACTGGACGACAGAGGTTTGACGGCATGGGCGGCAGAGAGAATGAATTCTAATTTTCTTCTTCTTTCCTCCCTATTTTCCTTCATCCTTTTCTCTTTCCCCTAAGTTAGCGATTATGGTTTATTTCCTTCTATTTAAACCTTGTAACCGCAGATTAATTCCTAATGCAATTTTATTCTATTTTCTCCTAAATTTTTCTTCTTGGTTACTAACCTAAGCTCCTATCACAATATCTGGTATCAGAGCTGGTTCACGTTTGGCTGGAAGGTGCGACGAGCGAGGCACGGATCCTGAGGAGGTCAGCCCACAATGCACAAACCGAGGCAAGAGGCCCACAGCATGCAAACTGAGGCAACAAGAGGCATGGATCCTGAGGAGCTAATCAGGAGGTAACACATGGCAGACAGCGAGCGAGCAGACGCGACACATGGCAGGGAGCGGACTCGACAATCGAACACGTAGCAGGGAGCAAACACGACAGTGCGACATGTGGCAGGGAGACGATGCGACAAGTGGCGAGTAGACAGGCGAGCGACTAGACAGGCAATGCATGGGAGGCAAAAGGCGTGGTCTCGATTGCCCACAGGCAATCGAAACTCATCCGCCGAACACAGGATTTTAAATCTTGTAAGTTTCATCTATAGGGCGGATGTGAGACAAATGTCCCGTATTTTTTTTTTAAATATTTGCTAGCCTGATGGAATAGAAGGAATGCAAGCGCCTTCCATTCGCGTCGGACAGGCTAGCCCGACTGACCATTCGGGCCAGCGTTAAGGCTTGGCGCAAGAGGTCGCAGGGTTGAACCCCATGCGCGCCATATATAATCTTTTGCATGATAAAAATTAATTTTTTTTATTTTTTTCATATTTTTTATAGATATTTTTTTTTAAAAATTATTTTAACAGTTTTTTTTTAAATCTTATCTATAGAAGATATATTTTATAAAAAAAAAATTGATTAAAATTAAAATTTTTATGCATTTAAAAATAAGTTTAAAAAAAAAAAAAAAAAAGGGGGAATCTATCTATCAAAATTGTGGAAGAAAAGATATTTCCTAAGAAGAAATTGGTGTAACATTTTTTTACGCTTTGAGAGGTAAAAATTTAGTAACATTTCCTAAGAGGAAATTTTGTGTAAAATAAAATTTCAGAGAAATTTTCTTAGATGATAAGATCGAATGGATGTTATCAGGCTCTTTGTAAACTGTTACTAAGAACGAATGCCAAAAACTTTGATGAGCATGTGAGAACACTAGGTATAAATTCAGTCTTTTCACAGTTGCAAAACATAGTTATTGCACAACAGAGAAATCCTGATCTAGGATACGAAGCAGATTCAGAAGATAACTCTTTTGGGAGTAGATTTGAACAATCCGAATCTGTGGAGATTGCTCCACAAGGATCTGAATATACTCATTATAGTAATTCAGTTGAAATCCTACAACCTCCTTCACCTAAAATTATATTGATCAGTGACAACGATGAACAAGTCGCTGAAAATTTTGTAATTGCTGAATCACAACAAGAATAGGTTGTTTTTTGAAGGATAAATCAAGCAAGGCTTGATAGTTTGTAAAGTATTTTTGTAATAAGACTATATAAGAAAGGTTTCTTGTTTTAATAGATTGTAATGGGATCAAATAACAATCTACCAATCCCCCGAATTCAATGGGGATAATTATGAGTACTGGTCCATCAAAATGAGGACATTACTCATAGGAAAAGGACTATGGGATAGTATTGAAGACAGTTACACTGCTCCAACAGATTGGACTACTTTGAGTGCAACCGACAAGAAGACCTTCAAAGATGCATAGAAAAATAACTCTTTTGCCTTATACCATCTTCAATCAGCATTAGATCCAAGTATCTTTCCTAGAATTGCATCTTTCTTAACTGCCAAAGATGCATGGAATGCCTTGAAAGAAGGATTCTAAGGAAGTGATAAAGTGAAGCAAGTCAGGCTTCAGACCTTAAAAAGAGATTTTGAAAATCTTAGAATGAAGGAAAATGAAAGAGTCGGTGACTATTGTGTACGAGTCAAAGCAATAGTTGATATGATGCAAACTTTAGGTGATAACACAACAGTTGAAACAATTGTGAAGAAAGTGTTGAGAACACTTCTTCCTAAGTGGAATCACATTGCCATCATAATTGAAGAATCAAAAGACCTTTCTACTCTTACATTTTATAGTTTGATTGGATCATTAACATCACATGAAGAGCGCCTTCAAGGAGCACCTTCAACAAGCTATGGAGGTGATGACAAAGCCTTCACTTCGAACGAAGCTGCAAGACGAGGACAAGGAAGAGGCCGAGGCAGAGGACAACAACAAAGAGGCAAAGGCCAAAGCAACTCCTACAGAGGAGGAAATCAAAATAGAGGTGGAAATCAAAATAGAGGAGCCAATCAAAACCAAAGCGGCAATGCAAGCCATGGAAATCAAGGATGAGGAAGTAACAAAACTAAAATGGCTTGTTTCAATTGTGGGAAACAAGGACACTTCGCTCGTGATTGCTGGTCAAAGTCTTCAAAAGATCAAAGCAGACAATATGGCTCATTTTATGGAGAAGAAGAAGGCACCTCAAATCTTCTTCTTTCATATGGACAGTCAGATCAAAATCTCAAAGACACATGGATTTTAGATACTGGTTTCTCCAACCACATGAGTGGCAAAGAAAATCTCTTTGCTACATTAGATTCAAATTATAAATCCCATGTTAATTTAGGAGATAATAAATCTTTGCAAGTTGAAGGCATTAGAGCTATGGAAGTTCCAACAAAAGAAGGCCTTAAAAAGGTGAATGACATATACTATACTCCACAGCTACAACACAATTTGTTAAGTGTTGGCCAAATGATGGAGAAGCATTACAAATTAGTTTTTGATGAAGGAAAATGTATAATCCTTGATAAAAACAATTGTAACAAAGTCATCACAGAAGTACCTATGACAAAGAATAGGTTATTCCCTCTAAAATTTGGTGAGCCAGGGGGAGCTCAACTTGCAAATATTGCTATTTCAAATCCAAGTGTATTGTGGCACTTGAGATATGGTCACCTCAATTCCGCTAGCTTGAAAATGTTAACTTCACAAGCTATGGTGACAAGACTACCAAAAATTCAAGAACATAAGAAGGTATGTGAAGCATGTGCTTTGGGAAAGCACTCCAGAACGAAGTTTCCAAAAGGGCAAGCGTGGAGAGCAAGCTATCCTCTTCAGCTAGTACATTCGAACATTTGTGGTCCAATACAAACAAAAATCCTTGGAAACAATTATTATTTCCTAACATTCATAGATGATTATTCTAGAATGTGTTGGATCTATTTTTTGAAACACAAAGATGAAGCATTTGATTGCTTCATAGACTTTAGAAATAATGTAGAAAAGCAATGTGACTACTATGTCAAATGTCTTCGCACTGATAGAGGAGGAGAGTACTCAAATGAATTTTTAAATTATTGTAAGCAAAATGGGATAAAAAGGCAGTTCACCACTGCCTATACCCCACAGCAAAATGGTGTGGCCGAAAGAAAGAATCACACCCTTGTTGAAATGGCACGTACGATTCTTCAAACAAAACATCTAACATACAGCTATTGGGTAGATGCAGTGAGAACTAGTGCATATATTCTAAATAGAAGTTCGACTTCTAGTTTAGATGGTATCACTCCTTATGAAGGATGGTACGATAAGAAACCAAATGTCAAACATTTTCGAGTATTTGGTTCTTTAGCTTATGCACACATTCCTGAGGAGAAGAGAAAGAAGCTTGATCCCAAGATTCAAGCATGTATTTTTGTAGGGTATTGTGAATCTACCAAGGGGTATAGATTGTACAATCCCAAGACACATAAATAGTTATCTCTAGGGATGTAATTTTTGATGAAGGGGGAGAATGGGATCATAAAAAAAAAATTGATATAGACTCTAATTCTGAAAGTTCCACATTTGTACAGCCCAAGAAAAGTAGTCGAAGTAGTTCCCCTCCACAAAGTCCACATCAAGAATCTTTATCGAGTACATCAAGTGGTACATCAAGTCCAAGAGGAACTCCTTTGTTGGCACCCCCTAACTCTTCAAAACGATTTCAGAGATCTGTAAGCACTCCAAGTCCGATGGATATTGATCCAGTTTCTCAAAGGAAAGAAATAAATAAAGGAAAGCACATACTACAAAGTCATCCATCTTCTCAAATGTTGGATAGGAATTTCCAACAAATATACACTAGGAGTCAAGCTAGTGAGATGGACGACATTTTGTCAAGACTTGAAAATCTTCAAATGTCAAGAGATGATGAGTCTCATGAACCAAGGGGTGATGTAGTCAATTATGCTTTGTTGGCTACTTGCACAGCTAGAACCATCTAGCTATGAAAAAACATGTACTGAAAGTATATGGCAAGATGCCATGGAAGAGGAAATATCCTCAATTAAAAAGAATGATACTTGGGAGCTTGTGAAGCTTCCCAAGGGAAAAAATGTGTTGGATGTAAATGGGTCTATAAGACCAAATTCAATGCTGATGGAAGCATTGAAAGGCACAAGGCAAGATTAGTAGCTAAGGGTTTTACTCAGAAATATGGCATAGATTATGAGGAAACCTTTGCTCCAGTTGCTCGACAAGAAACAATAAGAACTATTTTTTCCTTGGCAGCCCATAAAGGATGGAACATTCAACACATGGATGTGAAAAGTGCATTTTTAAATGGATACCTGATAGAAGAGGTGTATGTTCAAAAACCTCAAGGTTTCCAAGAACAAGGAAAAGAGAACCTTGTTTATAAATTGAAAAAAGCACTTTATGGCCTCAAGCAAGCACCACGAGCGTGGTACTCATGCATTGATGGCTATTTTAGCGAGTATGGTTTCACAAAAAGTAAGAGTGAACCAACTCTATATTACCTTAAGAATGGAGTAGATATCCTCATAGTTTGTTTATATGTGGATGATCTAATATTTATGGGTAGTAATAATAAGATGAATATGGAGTTCAAAAACTCCATGATGAATCAGTTTGAGATGAAGGATCTTGGATTAATGAGATACTTCCTAGGCATGGAAGTACATCAATCAAAGCAAGGGATCTTCATATGTCAACAAAAATATGCTCATGACATGATCAAGAAATTTGCTATGCAGCAGTGCAAATCAGTTGCAACACCAACAGGACATGGAATCCAACTAAGCAAAGATGATGGAGCACCAAAGGTTGACATGACCAATTTCAGAAACATGGTTGGGAGTTTAATGTTTCTCACCAACACTAGGCCAGATATACAGTATGTTGTTTCTCTAGTATCAAGGTTTATGGCTTGCCCATCCGAGCTGCACCTTTAAGAAACCAAACGAATTTTACGATATGTAAAAGGTACATTGGATTTTGGAATCCATTACCACAAGTCTAACTCTGTGAAGTTAGTTGGTAATAGTGACAGCGATTGGGGCAGTAATATAGATGACAAAAAATCTACATTAGGGAACTGTTTTAGTCTAGTTTCAGGACTAATTGGAGTTCCAAGAAGCAATCTGTTGTAGCATTATCATCTACAGAAGCTGAGTATATAGCCATTACCGTACTCAAATCCTCTGGTTGAGGAAAATCCTTGAAGAGATTGGCGAAAATCAAATTGGTCCAACCAAACTGAATTGTGATAATATTAGTGCCATACAGTTGGCATATAATCCGATCCACCACAAAAGGTCAAAACATTTTGATATGAAGTATCACTTCATAAGAGATATGGTGGAACAACAGATAGTTGAGCTTCAATACTATAGCACTTTGGATAATCTAGCAGACATCTTCACCAAAGGCATGGCTAAAGATCAATTTATAAAGCTGAGAGACTGTATAGTCAATCCTCTCAACTTTAAGGGGGAGAATGTTGGAAATAACGCATGGTAAAAATTTATTTTTACCACAGTAAGGTTGGACCTTACCTTTTACCTCCCTAGACGGTAGAGACTGGACGACAGATGTTTGACGGCATGGGTGGTAGAGAGAACGAATTCTAATTTTCTTCTTCTTTCCTCCCTATTTTCCTTCATCCTTTTCTCTTTCCCCTAAGTTAGCGATTATGGTTTATTTCCTTCTATTTAAACCTTGTAACCGCAGATTAATTCCTAATGCAAGTTTATTCTATTTTCTCCTAACTTTTTCTTCCTGGTTACTAACCTAAGCTCCTATCACAATATCATAAGGTAGACAACTTTAAATGATTTGGAAGATAAAAGGTTCTATCAAGGTTGTTCTCAACACTAAAGAGCAAAAAGGAATTCTATTAAAAAAAATTACCATTGAGTATTCATATGCTACAAGAATTGAAAAAATATTATCCATTACTAGGGAGCCAAAAGGAATACTATCTAGAAATTTAAAACATTACAAATAAGAAATTGCAAAACATGCTACAAAAGTTGAAGAATTGAAAGATAGTATTTGATCACATACTCAAATCACTAGGGAGTCATAAGATAGTCAACATCAATAGGTTCTTAAAAGTTAAAATATTCTATCAAAACTATTCACAATATATAACACTAGGGAGCTATAAGGAAATTCCACTTCAAATATTAAAATAGAAGAAGCACAGATGAAATAGTGAGGAATGCATTCAATAATGACGAACTATTCCATGAATTGAAATTTTACTCACAAAACTTAATGGGTACTTTTGATGGATACAAATACTTGTCTATTGGTAAAAATTCTCTTTGTTTCTCAAGGAAGAAAATGAAGGAAATTTTATGTCATTAATTGGATATCTTCATGAAGTACTCTTCAAAGCTTGGTGGAATACTCAAAACATAGTTATATTTACATCAGAATAATGTTTGATGATATATCTATCATTAATTGTTTTTGCATTCTTTCAAAACATCAAACAAAATGAACATACTAGCAATCCTAGTCAATATTATTGTGATGATATACTAACTCATCATGAAGAATATATATCTCTAGTAAAAATAGAAAAACAAAGAAGAAGAAGAAGAAGAAGAAGAAGGAAGAGGAAGAAGGAAGAGGAAGCATAACAAAAAATAAAAGATAAAATAAAATCTCCTCAAGTTGAATATAGATCAAAGTAGACTCAAGGAACAAGATGAAGATACTAATTATTTGCCTGATCAAGATACAAATAAGGAGAACAATGAATAAAGCAAAAAATAAGAGCTCAAGTTCCAGGACCAAGACAAATACCATATTGAGAACTAAAGTCTTAAATATCCAAATAATGTAATATAGGGAGGTGTTGGAATATATTACATAATTTGGTAAATGCTAATGTACCTTCATGGGTATATATTTAGATTAGAAGTTTATCTTAGATTAGTGTTTGAGTATTTACTTAATGCAATGTAATAAATACACAACTATTATTAGAATGTGCAATGATGTGAATGTGCATGTTGTCCAAGTGTACATGAAAGGGAGTCTTTCAAAACACAATAAAATTAGAAGAATGATTCAGATAAATCATCCATATCTTGTTTTTCTCTAAGAAACAAAGATGTCAATGGAGGATATGGACTCAATTGCCAATAAAATTTGGCCAACTGGAAAAGTGGTTTCCCTTAGTTCCCAAGGGACTTCTGGTGGCATTGCTTGTCTTTGGGACCCAAAAGAGGTAGTTATTCACCATATGGTTGGCATTTGGGGTTTGTTGGCTATAGCTATTCAAAGTAGACATTCCAACCAAATTATGCTCTACATTATAGTTTATGCTCCGACTTCTTTGGAGGAAAAAAGAAGGTAGTGGAAGGATATTACTCATATTATTTCTCATTTTCCTGAAGCTTGGATCTTGATCGGAGGAGATTTCAATACCATCCTCTCTTTGTATGAGAAAAGGGTGGGAAATAGAAATTTGGACAAGAGCACTGACCTCATGAGCGAATATATTGCAAACCTCCATCTTGTGGATATCCAACTAGATAATGGTCTTATGACTTGGTCTAACAGAAGGTAAGGCTTAGCTTGTATAATGGAGATATTGGATAGGTTTTTGCTCTCTGAAAATTTCTTAATCCATGGTCACATTCCTAAGTGAAGACTCTTAATAATGCTAGTTTGGATCATTGGCCAGTCATGGTGAAAATGTGGAATACCAATGCGAGTTTCTCTCCTTTTTGTTTTTAGTTAATGTGGCTTAGATGCATTTACTTCAGACCTCGTGTGCAACAATGGTGGAAGGAAGGTAAACCTAGGAATGGGACTAAGATGTTCTGTTTTGCCAAAATACTGCAATACATTAAATCCAAAATCAAGACTTGGAACTGGAAAGAGTTTGGGGATATTCATAAAAAAAAGCATGAAGTTATTGCTCATATTGAAAATTTGAATAAGAAAATCCGTTTATATGGCCTCACAGTGAAGAGAAGTGCAGATGAAATTAAACTCACAACTTAGAGGAATGGGAAAAAAGAGAAGAAATCTTATGGAAGCAAAAATCTAGAATTCAATGGCTCAAAGGAGATCGAAACACAAATTTCTTCCATAAATATCTTCTAGCTCGAAGATCTCACAACTTTATTTCTTCCTTAAAATCATATTCTGGAGATGTTGTTTATACTTGGGATGGCATGAACTCTATTATTGTTGATTACTTTTCCAATCTTTTTGTTGCTACTCCTCTTGAATCAGCTTCACAACAAAATGTTCTTCAAGCAATCCCTTCTCTTATCACTTCTAAGGAGAAATCTATTTTGACTGCTCCTATTACTATCAATGAGCTTCAACAAGTAGTTTTTAAAATGCAAAAAGGGAAAACCCCAGGTCCTGATGGTTTTCCCATTGAGTTCTACCAAGAGTTTTGGGATATCCTTCATGTTGATTTATTAGAGGTGGTGGAAGAAGCCAGGAAATCCAAATAAATTTTGAAGGTTATCAATAAAACTTGTATTACTCTTGTTCCAAAATCTCAATAGGTTGATCATATCTCAGCTTTTAGACCTATTGCTTTATGTAATGTTCTCAAAATTATTAATAAAATCATGGCAGAAAGGTTGAAGTATCTTTTGCATAAGATTATTTCCCTAGAGCAAGGGGGTTATGTGGAAGGACATAAAATAGTAGATGAGATAGTTCTTTCTCAGGAAGCCATCCATTCCATGGATATGCAAAAATCTCCTTTCATGTTCATTCGGTTAGACTTATCCAAAGCTTATGACAGAGTGGATTGACACTTCCTTATCAAAGTTTTGAGACAATTTGGATTCTCTAAGGATTGGATGGATTGGATTATGGGATGTATCTCTTCAGTTTCCTACTTAGTTCTAATCAATGGCAGGCCTTCTCATTCATTCCCAACTTCCAGAGGTATTAGGCAAGGTGACCCGATATCCCCTTATTTATTCATCATTCTTGTTGAATGCTTGGGTAGGACTATAACCAAAAAGAGGGAAAACAAAATCCTTGAGGAGGTTACCATTTCTCATGGAGCTAGACCTATCACTCATCTTCAATTTGTGTATGACTCTACTCTTTTAGGTAAAGCTACAGTTAAGGAAGCTTCTAATATTAAGCAAATCATTAGTTGTTTTTCTAAGGCTATTGGGCAGTTGATCAATGAAGACAAATATAAAGTTATTTTCTTTCACTGCTCTGCTAGACAGGAATCCATGGTCTTGGATAAATTAAGATATAAGAAGACCTCCCTTCCAATCACTTATTTAGGTATTCCTATAAATATTCAAAGGTAGAAAAATAAATATTAGATTTGGTTGTTGGACAAAGTCAAGAAGAAAATTGGAAAGTGGAACAACAGGTGGCTTTCTTCTGGGGGTAGAATCACCTTGGTAAAATCAGTCCTTCAAGCTATTCCTATTTATGTTTCTTTTGTTTTGAATATACCAAAGGGTGTTCTTCAATAATTGGATCAAATCAGTCATTGTTTCCTTTGGAGTGGTACTAAGGAGAAAAGAAAATGGGCCTTGGTGAAATGGGATACTTTATGTCTTCCTAAGAGTGAAGGGATGTTAGGATTCCGGTCTTCTATTAATAACAACAAAGCTTTAGTTGCTAAATTATATTGGAGGATGTTGCATAACCCCAATGCTATTTGGGCCAATAATCTTTGTGTTAAATATGTTGAGAACAAAAGCCCTGAAGACCTTGTTCGCTATCAACTTCCTACCAAAGGTTCTCCCATTTTAGCAATTTTTAAGACTGGCGAGGATTTGATAAAGAAAAAATTATTTTGGATCATTCATAATGGTCAACAGATAAATTTTTGGACAGATTCTTGGGATGGTCACAAGACTTTGATAACTCATTTTCCCAATTAGAGGTCTTGGATGGAGGAGCTTCACCGAGCTAATTGGATAAAGGTGGCTAATTAATGTCGGTACCATACTGGTAATTCAAAGGTTGGTAAATATTGGATCCCTATTGAGGACTGGCCTATTCAAATCCCAAAAAGGCAAAGACAAGATATCCAAGACATCCTTCATATGAGATCCCTCTCTTGGTCCCATGAAAAATATTATTTTGGATGGAACAACACTACTAAGGGTGAGTATTCAGTTGCTCAAGGTTATTTGACATTATGCCATAATAATCCCAACCATTCTTCTGACATCTTTTCTTGATTATGGGCTCAAAAGCTTTGGCCTAAGGTGAGGTTCTTTAATTGGATTTTATTGCATCGTAGGGTGCTTACTGGTGAGCAACTTATGAAGCGTGGTTTTCATGGCCCTTTTAGATGTGAAATGTGTGAAGAGAATGTAGAAACTCTCAACCATATTTTTATTGAGTGTACTTTAGCCTCTGATCTATGGAGGAGAATGGCCACTTTACTTGGCTTACAGTGGTCCAATTTTTTTACTTTTGAATAGCTTTGGAGGGATTGGCCTAATCAAGAGGGTGTTGATCATTTTATTAGGTAGTTAGTTTGGATGGGTTCTACCATTCTTCTTTGGAATATTTGGAATGAAAGGAACAACCAAATTTTTAATCAAGATAGGAAGGATATTCACTATATTTGGCAAAATGCCATAGCCAACTTAGTTGAATCAGTCCATCAACTCCTTAATCACCCCCAAAACTCCCACCAAATATGGGATCAAGTGATGCAAATATTGAAGATTAAATCTTCTAAGGGCAACCAACTTAAATGGAATGTGAGTATTAGAAATATGGATAGGACAAGAAATTGACAACCTCATCCTAAGGATATTGGAAAAGTCAATACTGATGGAGCCTCTAGAGGGAACCCTAGAAAAGCCGATGTGGGACGAATTGGTAGACTTTCAGATGGCTCCCTGGTTTTTAATTTTGCTGAGAATTTGGGTATTCTTTCCAATAACCTTGCTGAGGGGTATGGTATCCTCAGAGGCCTTTAGGAGGCTACTAAGGTTGGATGGGAAAATGTGTTAGTTGAGTCTGACTCTCAACTTATGATTAATCTCTTGAAGACTCCTTCTAAGAATCACAAGGTGGATTGGAGAATAAAAAGAATTATTGAGAAGATTCAATTAATCCAGATGGGATTTTTGAAAGTTGATTACAATCATGTGGTCAAAGATCAAAACAAGAGTGTTGATGCTTTAGCTAATTGGACTTTGGACAAAGGTGATCTTACTTGTTATGTCCACCCTCCTAGATGGTGGTCTTCTCAAATTAGAGAAGCTCTTCTTTCTATCATTTCTTTAGATGGCTCCAATTTTGAAGGTACCTAGTTTCTTCTTGTTTTTTTTTCCTTTTGCTTCTCTTTGGTTCATTCAGTTTTTTTTAGTTCCCTAGCTCATTCTATTATTTATTTTGTTTCTTTTGTTGATTCTTGCCTTAATAGTCCTATGGTCTAGATAGGTCATTGTTATGTTCAATTTTTTTCTTTTTTCTTTTTTGTTTTTTTTGTTTAGTTTTTTAAGGTGGGTGGGTTCTTTTGTTTTGTTATGTTTTGTTTTTGTGTTCTTTGTGTTGTTTTGTTTTGTTTTTGTGTTCTTTGTGTTGTTTTTTTTGTTCTTGTGTTTTTCTTGTTTTGTGTTTTTTTTTTAATGTTTTTTATTATTGTTCTTGTGTTTTTTTCGTTCTTGTTCTTGAGTTTATCTTTGTTTGTGTTAATTTGTGTTTTTATGTGTGAGTGTTTTCTATGTTTTTTGTTTTTGTTTATTGTCTGATGTTGGTTGTTTTTTATTTTTATTTTTATTTTATTTTTTTTATTTTTTAGGTTTTGGTTGTGTTTATTTTTCATGTTTTTTTTTGAGTTATGTCTTTGTAGTGTTTTGTTGTTTTTGTCTTGTTTGTGTTTTGTTATGTGGTTCTTGTGTTTTGTTATGTGGTTCTTATTGTGGTTTCTTTTATCTTATTGTGGTTTCTATGTTTGGTTGTGCTTTTGTTTTTGACACACTCAAGGAGCATGTTTTTTATTTTATTTTATTATTTTTGTTGTTATTTACTTATTTATTTACTTATTTTTAAATTGGTTTTGTGTGTTTGTTTTCTCCTTGAGTATGTCAAAGGTGGTAGGCCAGGTCCGAGTCCTGGGCATTTTTGGCGGAATGGATACCCTTGCCTCCTTGGGTCTTACCCGAAAGTGGCATCCCTTTTGGGATGTTTTCCACAAATAAAAATAAAAAGTGCACATGAGTCTAGAATAGGAATATAGATTCATAGGAAGATGGAAGGCCAAGAATCATACTCCATTATATATTGGCCTTTGGAGTATTTGAGGAGTTCAGTGATTGAGTAGTAGAGTCGTATAGTTGAGTGAATGAGGAAGTTAGTCACAATGTAGAGCATGAAGAATGGATCATTTGAGATCTTCATATTTTGTACGAAGTTTCGTATTTTCATGAGCTTTCATTAATGGTTATTTTATGAGTTATTTCAAAATTTTATCATGTTATTTACTTGCATATTAGATTTCCATTATCATAGATATAACACTGCATGTTAATTACAGTACTTGTGATTGTATTTCCTTTAATATATAGCATCAAAAGCTAACATAAGGTCACTATTATGATTGACAATCTCTTAACATGTTTTTGTTCAATATGTGTTCCAAATGGTTAGGTTGGTTGTATTTCCATATAGGAATGACTAGCCACCTACCTACCTTCTACAAAACAGATCCTAACCGATGATTTTAACATGTTGAAAACTTTGGTGGTTGAAGGTGGAAAATTTGTAATCCTCTCAATAATAATTTTTTTGTAGTGGGCTATACTATAGAATCTCCTTAGGTATAAATGATATCTTGTTTAATAGACCTCAACTAACTAAGCCAAATGGTTTACTTGGTGTATGGTCACTTTGGATTTAATAAAATAGCAAGTAGGTTATATAGGGTCTATATGAGTAAAGCTCTTATTCAAAAAGTGCCTATTGATAGGCTGATTTTTGTTATCCCATGCATAATTTTGTCTAAGTACCTTCCTCTTTCATTCCCCATGTACTTTTCACCAACTCCTAACAATAATATGGAATTTCCTTTTAAGTTCAATTTGTTTGATATAGAATTTAAAAAAATGTATATATCTAGCTAGGCAAGTTTGGAAGTCATCCTCTCAACCCATCTAGTCAATGAAATATTATTTGCTAAAGTTCAACTTGAAAGGTCCATCAGGAAAGGATGTCTACTACCCCTCTTCTATATGCCATAACTACCAATGATCCAAGGAATATTCTAAAGAAATCTCATTATGAGAATATTTTAGAGGGTATTTTATATGTCATAACTACCAATGATCCAAGGAATATTCTAAAGAAATCTCGTTATGACAATATTTTAGAGGGTATTAGATTATCTCATGAGTATTCTACTTTGAACTCTCATTTTTTTGACAAATATATGTTTTACTTTCCTTGAAAGTTATCTAAAATGGATAGATTATAAGGTATCTTGGTATTCATTTTGGCATAAATTTTCTCCTAGATCCATATGGGACTAGGTTATGATTAAGTTCCAAAGTAAGCTTGAGGTCTAGCTTTGCAATTTTTTAAATCTAATTAGAAAAACTCAAGTAGTTAGTCAGGTGTTGATTGCATCACATGTATACTATTATTCTACTTGGTTGGAATCCCAAAATTCATAACAATACTTAACTCTAGTTATTGTACATTGTTTATGGTCTCAATGTGATGGCTTGCATGGTATGGTGGGAATATCTAAAAGTGCTATGCATTTATCCTTAAAAAATGGATGTCTTAGCATATTAAATCCCTTGAAATAGAGTAAATAATTGACAACCAAATGGTTAGCTAGATCACTTTAAGGTATGGAAGCATATATATATATATATATATATATATATATATATATATATATATATATATATATATATAATCAAGTGTGTTTTCCATAAAGGTAAGTGGAAGGTTACTCCATGGGAAGATAAGATCTTGGATTCTAAACACTTTTATGTCAAAGGATCATTACTTTTAAAGAATATTTGGGAGGCATAGGGAGAGATAGTACCTATGCTAACATGGAACCATGATACATTATATCATGGACTCAGTATAGGAAGGTCTAGTATCTAGTGAAATTGAATTATTCTTTTCAACCATAAACCACTAGCCCTCTTTCTTAATTTTAAAGGTCTAAATTTTTTAAAATATGACATGAACAAAGTTTTTGAATTTTAGGACCACTTTACTTACTCTATGGTCACTTGATAAAATTGCTAAAGAATCATAACCTTCCAACTAGTCTATATTCTATATTTAGTTAAATTTATTCTTTGATTCTATATATTGTTACAAAAATAGGTTTTCCACTTGCTAATATAGTGAGGAACTATCAATGGACTAATGAGGCACATATACAAGATTTCAAATATTATCTAATGTATTATTGTTCGCTTACTCACATCCCCATCTTAGATAGACTTCAACTCTAAATGGTAAGTGGCATTCTTGGAATGTGAATGATCACACTTTGTCTCACAAATTTGGAAGGTCAAATTCAAACAAAAATATTAAATTATCAGTTGGAGACTGCCTTATTTTAAATTATGCACCTTTGTAATTTTAGCACCTATTCTAGTATATCCTCCTTGCTACACTTTTTCTTTTAGTGATGAGACTATTCCACTCTTATTTTGGTATTGTGTCTTTGCTAAATTCATCTGGTTTTTCTTAGTTGTAAGCTTTCCAACCTTTAGCTATCTTAGAAATTAACTTTACTTGGAAAATCCATACAATACTATGACATTCCTTTGTGGGAACCTTGTGGACTCATTGCCCTTAGGCACGTATGGAAGTAGAGATGTATGCATGTGTTTGTTGGTTGGACTCCTCCTTAAAGGTGGCTATGTCAAACTTATTTATTTTATTCTAGGTTGCCAACATTCATTCACATGTGCATAATATGAACAACAATGTTGGCAACAAAGAAGATTAATCGTTTGCATAACAAATTTCATCAACAACTCCATGATCAACATGTAACCACATCACAATTGGTAGACAAAATGATGAAGCTCTCAACAATGATAGCTAAGATCAAACCAAATTTGAACACCACATAACACACATTGCCTCTGTTTTAACAATTTTTAAATGCTCTATTAATCAATAAATTAATAATTAACTAAAAAATTCAATTATTAATCATTTTTTATATACTAACTATTTATTTTAAGTGTAATATATATATATGGGAGTTGGTTACAACCACACTTTTTTTAGTAACTGTCAAGTGCAGCATTCAAACCATAGGGGTTGCTCCCAACAAGCGTATTTCATCTCATTGTTGTTGACCCGATGTGAGAGGGAAACCACCAGTCGCTCAGAAATCGTACTATCATTGTTGGTCTGACGTGCACTTAGAGGTTTTAGATCAAACTACTACCTTTGAAAATTGACAAACCCAAGGTTTAAACCCAGGTCTCTTCTTAGTAAGTACCTGGCCATACAAATACTTACCAATCCACTTAACTCTTGGAGGCTTATTTTAAATATAATTAAAATATATTATTTTGTTTAACTTTACCCTAATAATATTACTACTATTTTGATTAGTGGACAATAACCCACTAAAATTATTATTTATTTATATATATATATGACTGAACAATAAAAATAAAATTGAGATAGCAAATGTGACTTTTTCCTAACATATAAAGCAAACTAACACCACTTATCAAACTATATTTGTATACATTCTATACCACTCATAAAACTATATATTTATATACATTCTATTAGGCTTGAAAAAAGCATCTAACCACCACCATTAGTGTACATTTACTTATTCTTCTCCCTCCAAAAAATATAGTGATTCCTTCAAAGCTTGAGTCATGAAAATTGCAATCATGGAAGTTTAATTTACTTATCTCAATCCTTTAAATCAAAATCTAACAACTTTAGAATATGATTTTTCATGACATCTCATTTATCTTTATCAAAATATTTATATTTTTTATTGTATAAAAGTTTCCTAATTTTAATTTGTTGAGTAAAAATAAGTTAATATAATTTTAACTATTTAAAAATTAAAAAACAATTCACCAACAAACACTTTATTATTATCAATTAATAAATAAATAAACATCAATATTATTAAATTATCAAAAAAAATCAACACAAAATCTAAAACCAAGTCCTGCTCCTCGGTCCACTCCTTATCATTAACCAAATAAGTGTCAAATAAATGATGATTCAATCCCTTCGGTCCACTCCTTATCATTAACCAAATAAGTGTCAAATAAATGATGATTCAATCCCTTCTGCCAACCCATGATGTGAACCATACTCATTTTTCATCAGAGTCATTCTCCATTAATAATTCGACCTAACAATTTTCAAAAGCTAATGGATTGTTTTATTTTGAAGGTATGTTTGTACAAAGAAGATATCGTTCTAAAGAAGCGATTTGATATGATAAGTGTTCAGTTAGGTTCTTATGTTCGTGATTCATCCAATAGTTACATTGTGTTTGGAGTATCTTAGTGGCGGTGAGAATATGTTATTGCATGCAGAGCCTTCATCGATGGAATTGACGGTTCTTATGAAAAAGCAAAATCTAAAGTTCTTTCCCCTTATATTCTAAAAGAAGATAGAGTCAATCTACCCGAAAAAAGGTTTCAGCCTTTCAACTCAAGAATTCCAGCACCTCTGCGGTACATAGAATGACGGAGCAATAAGTTTACTTAATGCCTAGAGCTACAGTTTAAAGTATTTTCTGTTTACTCTAGTTTATTTCTCTATATTGTTGTATATAAAAGGGTTGGTTCTGGTTTAGCTTGTAACCTCTTTTATTTTTATTTTTATTGAATTTAATTGTTGGTTCCAATAAAAAAAATGGAGGTATGTTTTATACAAAAATGTAGTAGTCTACTCTGCTAAGTGTATGTTAGTTAACCTACAGCTGATCCCTTTCACACTAATCAACAAAACAATTATAAAAACAACTCTAAAATTTAAACCATATTTAATTACGCCGAGAGGAGGCAAAGACAGGGGGTGGGAGGAGGCAAAGAGGTCATACATGTCAACCTTAAACAATTTTTTTTTTTATTAAAAGGTCGACATTAACAAAAACATTTAGGAGCCTCGACATTAATAACTCTCAGTGTTTTTAGATATATATCCTTTATATCTAAACTAATAATAAAAAACTGTAAATATTACCTATTCTCATGTATCAAAATTTAATTTTTCCATGCTACTGTTAACTTTTTAATTGTTCAAATGCAAACTTTTGTCATCTATACTTCGGTCAAACACGGAATAACGGCGCTTAAAAGGTAGTAACCGATAATAGCGAGCAACCCTGGCTCCCATTGATCCCCTCGATACCATCATATCCTAGTTTTTAATCATAAAATTTGGTAGCCAATAAAATTTAAAAGTAAAGGTTATTATGGTCTTCATGGTTTAATTTGCATAGAATTCAAAAGATGTCCTGGTTGCAGGTCGGTTGATGATTGGAAGGTCGTTGGTGAGTGTTTGTAAATTGGTTTATAATTGGAAGATAGTTGGTTGATGATTGGAAGGTAGTCGTTCAGTGTTTTTAGGTTAGTTGATGATTGAAGGATAGTTTACCAATGTTTAGAGGGCTGTTGGTGATTGGAAGGTAGTCGACCAGTATTTACATGTCCGTTAATGATTGAAAAATAATCAATCAATATTTATAAATTGATTGTTTTAGTTTAATTTTGTTAATGATAAATGCAGTCGAATACTCAATTCGCAATGTAAGAGTTCCATAAAAAAATCAAAGGGTGTCATTTTCTATTAAAATAGACTACTCTGCTGTATGTAGCCTGACACCCAAATTTTAATTGATCTGCTTACTTTTGAGTTTGTCTATAAAGCTTTCGGCGGAATCTCGAGCTATTGATAACTAGCGTTTATTAAAAAATAATTAATATTTTGAGTCCTAGTGTTGTCCGCACACTTGTCCCGCAGGGAAGCAGAATATCTCGGGAATCGGAAACACCAAACTCCGCCCACTTTATTTTCCGTGATGTCCATACCAAAAAACAGTATTGCACGACACTACACGCTAAAAATAAAAACAATAAATAATAACAATAACAATAACAATGCCGTTTGGCCACGGCAGTTGGATGCCCAGTCAGTTTTTAAACCGTGGGGTTTGTCGCCACGTGGTACGGGTGTCGGAACACGTGATTATTGCGGTTTGGAGTATTCGGATAAGATGTTTAAGAGTGTGTGCAGGATTCACAGGTAATACCTACGTGTCACGGGCCATCGAGTCTTTATCTGGCAGTACGAATTGTTTTGTTTTTTTTATCGTAGGGATTGTGACAGGTGGATCTCGTGGTGTAGATGACCTGGGGAGGGTTTGTGTGAGGGGGAACCTGGAAGTTAGGCACGACGTAGGTAGACGTGTCTACACGTGACTATCAGAAAATAATCCGTACACGCATGGATTTGTGTGATGTGGAGGCACTCCAAAGTCGTGTCATGATGTGACGATATAAAAAAAGTATTAATCGTATTGATGTGGATAATCAATACCTTATTTAGATGATCCCCTTTTGTTTTTGAGCCTTTCCATTCCAAAAACGTTGAACGATCTGAATCCTTGAAAAGATGCCAAGGTGAGAGAGATGCCACGTAAAGGTTTCCCGTTTGGAGATCCACACATTCACATCAGGAGTGGCAAGACTTTGGCCTTCAATATGGAATTGAGTTGTGTAAATTATTAGGGATTCAGACTTTAAAATATAATATTAATAAAATATTATATTATATTATATTATAGTTTCTTCAAAAGAGGAAATAACTAGATAAATTTGGAAACAAGAACATGTTATTATCGATCTGGTATATACTAGAGGATTCGGAGCAAACTACTACTTTGCAAACAAGCATGCTCCGAAGGTTTGAACCTTAGGTCTCTTCTAGACAAGTGTCTAACATAATTACCAATCCACCTAACCCATGGGGCAAGCAAGTTCAAGCAGTCCTCAATAAAGGAAATAACACTTAGTCAATATATAATTTATATTTTGATTCTTATTTGGATGTTTTTTTCTTTTGGATACATAGGAGTTGGTTACATTTATTATTATTTTTTTAGTAATTGTCAAGTGGATGATTTAATTCATAGGGACTCCCTCCTATACCACCTTGTTATTTTATAACTCAATATGAAGAGGGTCACTGATTACTCAGGATTTGTATTGTCATTATCGATCTGACACACACTCATAGGACTCTGAGCAAACTACTACCTTTGCAAACAAGCATGCTCTGAAGGTTTGAATTTAGGTCTCTTCTAGACAAGTGCCTAACGAGACCGACAATTACCAATCCACATAACCCATGGGGGCTAAAAAATGTTTAGGATAAACACAGGAAGGGGCTTGAACCCCTATCAACAGGAAACACAGAGGGGTTTGAATCCCTATCAACATGATGGCATAGAAGGAATGGAGCCCTATCAGCCACTACCAACACATAAGACATTCTCAAATGTGTTACATATCTACAAGATAGAAGTAAGGGAAATGGAACCTGGATCAATCTTTACCAACATTCAAGACATTTACCACTATACCTCAACAAATAAAAAAAATGTTTTAAGGTAAACATAGGATTTTTAGAGGAGCCTAAATCAATAAGGTGGACATAGAAAGAATTGAGTTTTTTCAACCTCTACCAACACATAGGACATTCCTAGCTACACCACATATCTAAACGGAGAGAGGTAAGAGAATGGAACTGGATCGACCTCTCCCAACACTCAAAATATTTTCCACTACACCACCACAATATAATTATTGAGGAACCAATTACACATTTAAAAATAATTATTTTTTTATATAAACCTAAAATTAATATTAAATAAATCCATAATATTATTATTTTTTTAATTCAACGTGTAAGATTGTTGGAGCCTCAATAAATCGTACGACACATATAATTTTATTATTGAACTTTCGCAATAATAGGACACCCAAAAGAATGAGTATTACAGTTGCATAAATAAATCTTTAAATCTTATTACAATTTGTTTATTAACTAGTTAATAACATAACTTATAATAAGATATGATTTAGGTGTTCTAAGTGAGTTGGAAAGGAGAGGGTAATTCTCCAAGGGAGGTCTCAGGTTCAAATCTCCACCTTACCAAAACAAGCTGAATTGTGTATCCAAAATCCAATTGATAATGTTGGTACGGGCAATGTCGGGTGCGACTTCCGAGAGACTTTGACGATGTAAAACCCTTTATTCGTGGTCTCTCAGACTAGGGCGGCTCCGCAAGGGATTTTCCGCTAAAAAATAAATAAATAACAAGGTATAGTTATTGTAATTATAAAGCTAAATTGTTTATCATTACATATATTTATTTTCTTTTCTTTCTTTTTTTGGTTGGATTATTTTGGATTTGTGCAATCCTTTTAAAGTCAAAAACTAAAAATTTAAAACTAGAATAAAAAAATTTAGTTCTCCAAAACTATGGTATACTGAATATTTTTGAACAAATCTTTTAAATTTTATATAAGAGGCATGGTTGGCTTTGGATCTTCTTCGGGAGGTTCAAGGTTCAAACTGCGGCGTGGATGAGTGTGTGAGGGGTGGGTGTGATGGCTTTGTGTTAAATTCTTTATTAATAAGTATAACTCTCGGATTTACGAGGGGTCATGGTTGGGAGAAGACTGCTCAGTCATGTGCATCGGTCATATAGGTTTCTCACAATAACCTAACATAAAAAAATTATATAAGAGAATTTTTTTGTTAAAGTTAAAAAATAACACAAAACCATGGTATATTGAATATTTTTTATTGAATATTTTTTTAACAAACCTTTTAAATTTCATATATATATATATATATATATATATATATATATATATATATATATATATATATATATATATATAGTCGAATGACATTTGGTGTAATGGCAATTGTCTAGTTATTATCATCCATGTGGTTGTGAGGTCGATTCTTCTTGTGTTTGCTCGATCGAGCGCTGATATTTGTACATATTTATAAACCATGTTCAATATAAAATATATATATATATATATATATATATATATAAATAAAAGTTTTCATTAAAGTTAATGAATAACTATTGAATAAAATTTAAACATATTGTGAATTCAAAATCCTTTAAACAATTTATTCCCAAGCAAAATTGTGAAAGGATGTTTAAATTCTTTAACTTTTGAAAAAAGATTCTACAAAAAATAGATGCATAAAGTTGTTGTAATATCACACACTAACTAACTAACTATCTATCTATATATATATTATATATATATAGGAAGGTAATTTTAATTCGAGATATCGTACTAAAAATAATAAATTTTAAAACTAATGATGCTATTTAAAGCAATAATAATAAATTTTTAAATCAAAATGGATATATCTATATGTATATTAACCTTTTAAGAGTGGAACAAAATATATATTTATATATAGATAACCAAAGGTAAGAAGACATCATAAATGAATTACTTCCTGGAATATTAAATCTTATCATATTTAAAGAATGGTATATGAAATGATAACAATGAAATTTATTAATCTACTTTATAAATTTAAACGCGTTTTTAATAAAATAAAATAATGTAAATAATTAAAAAATTAAAAAGTGTAGAAGGTTGGGTTGGTTGAAGGAGCGTGGAAGGTTGGGTTGGCTAAGGACAAAGGTTGAAGAAGCGTGGAAAGTTGGGTTGACTGGAGGAGCTACAATGGAAGGTTAGGATGTTGGGTGGAAGGTTGGGATGGCTAAAGGAGCGTAAAATGCCAGTAAGGTTGAAGGAGCGTGGAAGGTTGATCTGATTGAAGGAGCTGCAATAGAAGTTTGAGATGTTAAGTGGAAGGATTGAAGGAACTGCAATAGAAGGCTGAGATGTTAAGTGGATGGCTAAAGGAGCGTAAAAGGCCAGTAAGGTTGAAAGAGCGTGGAAGGTTGATCTGATTGAAGGAGCTACAATAGAAGGTTGAGATGTTAAGTGGAAGGTTGAAGAAGCATGGAAGGTTGGTTAGGTTGAAGGAGCGTGAAATACTGACCTTTACTGGGTGGAATGATTGTTTGAGGTTGGATCGGTTGAAGGAACCGTAGCAGCAAGTTGGATTGTTGGATGAAATGCAACAACAGGTTGGGTTGTTGGGTGGAAGGCTAGAACAATTGAATCCTATTTTTTTGGCTTTAATGTGCGTGTGGATTTAGAAACCACAAGGATTGGGGTGTTTTTTCCCTCTCTTTGTGTGGTGGGAGTGAACCTCTTTGGTATTTTGATCAAATCTTTCTCATTTCCTCCTGGTCTATTGTGTTGGGTGCTAGTGGTTTGTGCTTCTAGTATTAGGGTTCTTGTTTTGGGTGGGTTTTGATTTTGATTTTAAATTTGAGCACCCCATGCACTTGGTGTTTTGGGTAGGATTCCAAAAATTTGTTATCTAGGTTTCTATTTTGGGTGAGTTCTTTAATTTTGTATTCATGCTTGAGCACCCTTGGTTCCAAATATCTGCTTCTTGTCTTGGTCAAGAAGGTTTTATTTTGGAAACCCTATTGTAGTATGTGTTTTTTTTGTTGAAGATCAACATTTTTTATGACTGTAGGGTTCCTGATGGATCGAATAATATTTTTTACCTTTTGATTCATATTTGAACAGTCTACCCCCTGGTTTTGTTGCAAGTTTTCCAATTTTCTAGTGGAGGGAGGGGGAAATTTTAAATTTGAATTTGATCCAAATTTAGGCGGGAACCTAACAATGCTTTGGTCTGTTTTTGCCTACTAAGGATTCATCCTCAAGAAGTTGCAGGGTATGGTTGTGACCTCT
This sequence comes from Wollemia nobilis, assembly GCA_028583015.1. Lineage (NCBI taxonomy): Eukaryota > Viridiplantae > Streptophyta > Pinopsida > Araucariales > Araucariaceae > Wollemia > Wollemia nobilis. The sequence goes on from JAQPPZ010001045.1 coordinate 5,018,101, forward strand.
CTACAACGTTGTGCAGAAGGTTGTGTAGTGGGACTTTCTAGCAATTTTTTATTGGTTTGGGGTTTGACCCTACATGTCTGATGCTAGAAGGTAAATTCTAGCTTAGTTCCAAAATTAAGGTTTCTGGGTTGGGCGAGATTTTTGAATATTGAATTAGTGAAAAAGCGCAAGCCTATCTTTGGGCAGGATCTGCTTATTTGAATGGATTTTCCTGTGTGGTGGTTGTAGGACTTCTTATTGTTGGTTATTGGGTACTTGTTGGTGGAGGCATGAGTTGATAGAATCAAGATTCCTGTTATGGGCGGGAAGGCCTAATTTTTATCTATGATTCAAATTCGAGCGCTCTTGGTGTTTGAGCAATTTTTTTCAAAATTGAGTGCTCTTTTTATTTTTATTTTTAAATTCAAATTGACGTCAAATAGCATTGTTGGTTGTAATGTTGGATCCGTCGATCAATTTCTCTAATTCATGAGGTAATTAGTTCTTTGGTTTGGGCAAGAAACTTCATTTCGATTTTTTTTCAAATCCTCCAAGTTAAGGCCAAATGTTGTTTGTTTTGGTTCCGTAGGTTCCGACTCAGCTTGGTTTGTGGGTTCTCAAATGTAGGATGAGTTTATGTCAGATACAAATCCAAATCTTAAAATTTTGTTGCTTTCGGTTAGGTTGGATAGGAGCTACCTGAGCTTGATTTAATTTATCTAAAGTTTGGTCTTCGTTTTCCTTTGGTAGGTTAAACCTTCTTGTGTTTCATCTTGGTTTCTCTTTAGATTTTTTTATTGCTAGATATTAGGTTCGAGGTCCCTTTCAAAACTCCTTATACCTAATAAAAAAATAAAAAATAAAAATATTATCATTAATTAAATTAAGTTTATTTAAAATGATGGAAAATATAATAAATATAAATTATTATTATTATTATTATTATTATATTTTTTTTTATTTTGCAAAAGTTAATGTTTTTAAATAATATAAAATTAATTGGTGTTAGATGTAAATGAAACTAATAAAATTAATTTATTATATTTAGAGACATATATAGTGAAAGGAGAGATGACTTGTAAAGATTATCTTTATATATTATAAGAAAATATTTTTCAATAATTTAGTAAGTATTCTTTTCTACCCATGCATAAATGTAATAATAATATTTAATAAATTCATAATAGTACATTCATTTATTTTTGGTAATTTAACCTTGGTAAAATTGTTGGAGCCTACCCCCAAGGGCTAGGTGGATTGGTAAGTGCTTGTTTGGGCAAACACTTACCAAGAAGAGACATGTGTTCAAACCTTAGGGGTGATAATTTAGGTAGTAGTCTGATCTGAGTCATGTGACTGCATGCTAGATCAATGATGACGGTATGAACCCCGAGCAACCGATGATCTTCATCTCACGTCAGGTCAACAACAATGAGATGGATAGGCTTGTTGGAAGCAACCCCTATGGAAACAACCCCTATGGTTTGAACCCTACACTTGTCAATTACTAAAAATAGCGTGATTGTAACAAACTCTCTTATGTATCAAAACAAAAATTATTGGAGCCTTAATAAAGAGGACAAGGCCCATTGAATTTTAGAATTCCACTCTATGGGATTGTTGGAGGAATTAATAAAATATTTTAAAAAAACTATTAAAGTTACATAAACCTAAAAATAATATAAAATAAATTTATAATACTACACCTCTATGTTTTATAATACGACGTGGATAAGGTTTTTAGAACCTCAATAAAGAAAACACCATGAAGAATTTTATAATTTGACTTTTGTGAGATTTCTAGAGGAGCCAATGGGACATTTGAAAAATAAGTATTTTATTAGCATAAATAATTTTTTAATTTTAATCTAATTATAAATTGTTGATCAAAGGAGTTAATAGCATAATGTATATTAAGGATTAGTTATTGTAGGTGTAAGATTTAGGCTTTAATTTAATTCAATTAAAAATTATTTAATTATGTACATATTTCTATTTTTTTTAATTGGTAAAAATAAAGGTTTTGAAAGGGTCTCCAAACCTTTTATAATTTGAAAAATAAACCCAAGTAAAAAAAAAAAAAAAATTGAAAGTCCTGCCCAGGTTCCATATTATGAAAGGATCCCATTTGAACGAAATATACTAAATTAAAAATAGTCTCAGGATCCGAAAACCTCCCAATGCAAACCAAATATTGGAATCCCTGCAACAGTATGGAATATGATCTCATAATCCGTTAGAGACTTAGAAAAAAAAAAGATCCCATGCAAATGAAAGATTCAAATTGTAAACAACTTCGGGATCATAATACCATCTAGAGACCGCCACCTCACTAACCATCAGAGGCCTGTAGCAAACAATCAGGAAACATTACAATCCTGTTGAAGAACAACCACTCTCAGGGCCCTTGGAGAGAAAATAGGAAACACCCAGCCAATACTTGAGAGAGAAAAATGGAGGATCTCGTAGAAGAATGGAAACATTGAAACCTTGGGATATGACACAACCAACATTATTGGATCAGGAAACAAGACCACCCTCTGCAATCCATCGAAGCTAGGGGACAACACTAGATAGGGGTCAACAACCATATTTTTTTGCAGTGATTCAACCCAAGGGCACCCCTTAGGGTTTGGGTCGGAGGGGAGATAACCCAAAAAAAATACGAAAGAAACCTGAGCAAGACCCCACAAATAGTAGAAAACCCTAGCAACATGGTAAGACAACAGAGAGGGCAAAACCACCTACAACGACCCATCGGAGCAAAGGGACCATACTAAACAAAAGGGCCAACCACAATACTTCTCTGAATCATACATTAAATCCAAGGTCTTCCCTTGGGGTTTGGATCGGTATGGGAAAGACCTAAAATAAGTAAACTGAAAGAATCCTCAAGAAGCCACCTCCATCCGGACATAGTCCTTTGCAACAAAAAGAAAGAAAGAATGAACAACCACTAGCTAGATCTTGGCAGCACAAGAATGAGTCCACAATCATTTGAAGGTGTAGGGTCTTCTCTTGAGTTTGGGTCAGGGAGGAAGACTAAGAAATCCCATGGAGAGACACCGTATTGTTTAGAGAAGACAACCAACAAAGCGGTCTAAGGGGCTAGATCTAGTAGAGAAGAGCGGGAGGCCTCTCGCTCAAAGATAGGGCTTTAGAATGCAGGAGCAAGAGTAGGACGCCTTAGTTGGAAGAAGGGATTTTGAAAGGAGCCTTGAACCTTTTACAAACCAAATAAGGGGTTTTTAGGATCCTCGAACCTTTAACAATAGAAAAGGGTCTTGAGAAGACAATCATAAGAGGAATAGAGAAGATAAAGTAAGCGAGATACAATGAGATCTAGTAGCAGGATCCAAGAACAAAATTCCTAAAGATAATTTTGGATCCCCCAGGATACAAATACACCTTCAATAGTAGAAAAAGAAACAAGGTGTGAATCTTAAGGGAGACTTGGGATCCACAAAATCACTTCCACTAAAATTAAATAAATTCTTGCTCATATTTAAAATTAAATTTTGAAAGGCCTTCTTGTCTATCCAAATAGGGAATTGCTTGAATCCAATTGTCAACCACCATTTGCCAAGGGCCCACTCATATTTAAAAATAAAGAAAAAAATTCCCGCCTAGAACAAAACGGGAGCAAACATGCATCCAGTTGGTAGGTATTTCTAGACAAGTCATCCCAGAAACCATAGTTCTAGGGAAAACCACAATCTCCCCTAAAACAAAGTGTATCCAGTCCCTTGAGAACACAAAAATTATCAAGCCTAGAAGCTAAAATTGCAAAATACCAACACCAATCTAGGAAACCATCAAGAAGATACTTCTGCTAGACAACCCATTATCAACCAAAAACTTGTTCTCTCTTGAATTTTTTTTTGCCCAAGCTAGAAACCATGGCAGAGTTCTCTTAGAATATTTCCAAGGATTCATAGGCACGGGTGGATTAGGATCCTCCCCTAAAGAATCTAGATTCATACCTTTTGAAACAAAAAAACCTTCATCGAGATAGGAATCTGGAGGACAAAAACTCAAAACCGAAATCCTACGAGTATCAAACAATATCTTTTGAGCCTTTCTCTCTCCAAACACAAAGGTCACCTAAAGAGATATCATAGGACCCATTAACTCTAGATTCAAAACTCAAGCAAAAAACTTCCAGGAACAGTCATTGAACCCCTAACAACCTGAATCCTGCTCTCATCACATTAAGCATTTGGTCTTTCTCCCTCCGAGCACAAAGACCATGAAAGAGATTACCTGCAAGAACCTCACAAGATCCAAGAACACAAGATCCACATTCTCAAGCGAAACATCTCCAAGACCAATAATAAGACAAGCAACAACCATAATCTTGCTCACATCAACATTCGACTTTTGAAGCGTTTCCTACCCAACCCAAAGGCTTCAGAAGGCATAGTCTTGAAGAACATCTTAGGATCCACATAGGGATCTATGTTCTCAGACATAAAAACTCTAGGATCCGTCGAGATCTTGCATAGAATAAAACTGAGTAACCAAGGAATCTAGGTATAAATGGTCCCCTATTTAATAGACCTCAATTGAGTAAGCCAAATAGTTTACTTGGTGTATGGTCACTTTGGATTTAATAAAATAACAAGTAAGATATATAAGACCTATATGAGTAAAGCTCTAATTCAAAAATACCTACTTGTAAGCTGATTTTTTTTATTCCATGCAAAGTTCTATCTAATTACCTTCATCTTTCATTCACCATGTCCTTTTCAATAGCTTCTAACAATAATATGAAACTTCCTTTTAAGTTCATTTTATTTGATCTAAATAAAAAAAATTATATATCTAGCTAGGCAAGTTTGGAAGTCATCCTCCCAATCCATATTTTATTGTTTGCTAAATTTCAATTTCAAAGGTCCATAGCAAAGATGTCTATGCCTCTCTTCTATATGCCATAATTACTAATGATCCAAGAATCTTCTAAAGAAAGCTAGTTATGAGAAGATTACCTCTTCTATATATAATAACTACCAATGATCCAAAGAATCTTCTAAAGAAAGCTTCTAAAATATTTTAGAAGGTATTAAATTAACTAGGATTCTACTTTGAACTCTCGTTTTATTGATAAATCTATGTTTTTTCTTTTAAAACCACAAAGAAGAACTGAATTTAACCAAATAATTTATGCAATTGTATTGTGATGTAATAGGGTCAGTCAATATTCCTCTTTCCTTGAAAGTTATCAGCATGGATAGATTAATTCTAAAGGACTCCTTCTTAAGGGTGACTATAAACTTATACTGTCTGATATTTTATTCTAGATTGCCAATATTCATTGGCATCTTCATAATATGAACTACGATATAAAATTGACAACGGAAAATATTAATCGTTTGTTCAACGAACTTCATTAACAACTCCATAATCAACATGTTCAAATGTAAACTTTAAAAGGTATGCAGCCCTGGCTCCCATTATCCCCTCCATACCATCATATCTGTTTTTTTAATCATAAAATTTGGTAGCCATAAAAATTTAAAAGTGAAGGTTATGGTCTTCAAGGTTTAGGCAAATTCAACCCTGTCCCGGTCAAATAGATGATCGGAGGTAGGCTGTAGGGATGGTTTGAGGTGGATTATTTCAATTTAGATTGATTTGTTTGAGGTGGATTATTTCAATTTAGATTGATTTATTTATTTATTATTTAATATATTAAAAATAAAAAAAATAAAAAAATTTGAAAGGGTCTTATTTTTTGTATAAGAATAGACTACTTTGTTCTAGGGCCACGAGGGAGGGTTTTTTTGAGGGGGACAACAGAAAGGATTTGTGATGTGGAGGCATCCCCAAAGTCGTGTCATGTGGTGGAACTAGTGACGATAAAAAAAAAAACGATATTGATTGTATTTAGATGATCCCCTTTTGTTTTTTGGCCTTTCCATTCCAAAAACGTTGAAAAGATTATTGGTCCATCCCATTGGTGAATAAGATGCCAAGGGGAGAGATTGTGTGAAAGATACCAAGTAAACGTGTCATGTTTTGAGCTTCACACATGCACATCAAGGGCGGCAAGACTTTGGACTTTACATGGAATTGGGTTGTGTAAATTATTCTGCATTCAGACTTTAAAATATATTATTTAATTTTTTTAAATAAAAAATTTTAATATTAATAAAATTGTCTTTTGTATATTATAATTTTTTAAATAATTTATTTAGTAAATGTTTTGCTACCGCTTAAACCTAATAATTATATTAAATGTTTAAATAATAATAATAATTTTTTTTTTTATTTGGTTATTATAAGAAACCTCTATGACCGACACATAAGTCTCTTCTCAAGCATGATCTTTCGTAAAATTGAGAGTTGTACTTATCAACAGAGAATTTAACATAAAGTCACCACACACCCACCCCTCACACACTCGCCCACGTCGTGGAAGAAGAGCCAAAGCCCGAACCGTTATGGTGCACAGGTGCCCATGTCGTAGAAGAAGAGCCAAAACTCGAACCGTTGTACTGCACCCTCATGTACATAATAATTATTTTTTTTAGAAAAAGAATTTGAAAACAATTATATTTTATTAAAAGAAAGATCATTTACAAGTTGGGATGAGACTCCTCTCAACCTTAGTCGAAGAGAACACTTGTTTACAACAATAAAAGAAGATCTGCATTGGAGCCAAATCTCCTAAACCATATTTCTACAATGGTTGTCCATTTGTTTAGTTATCAAGTTCGAGTTCGTATTTGAGTTCGACACTCTTGAAGTTTGAAAAAAATTCGACATGTTTAAAAATTTGAAATAAAATTCGACATAAAATTTGATTATTATAAATACATATTTTTTAAAAATAATTTTATTTTTTATTTTTTAATATAATATAAAAATCAAAGATATAAAATTATAATATTTGATTTTAATAATTTTTTTTTGAAATATATACTTTAAAATATTTTAAAGAATATAAATATTTTTATAACTTTATTTAAACATAGTAATTTTTTAATAGATTAAAATATTTTCAAACTTTTTTTTTTACTGAGAAGGAAAATAGAAGTGAAGGCGGTTGACGAACCGTCGAGGAGGAAAATCCCAAGCATTAGTTATACGCATACATCCCACATTGCAGGTATTTATAAAAAGAACAGGGCATTCTGAAGAATTTAGACCAAACAAAGTTCTCGCTTCAGAGGTGGAGACTGCCTTGCACAACTAAGTGGCCGAGGTCAGGGATAAACTAGGAAGCTCCCAAGAAAAGAACAAGGGTCCCTCACAGGTTTTAAAAGAAAGTTTGAATTCATTCTAGGTCGATACAACAATGAGCTTAACATAAATTAAATACTTCGACAATTAAGAAACTCAAAGAAAAGCAACACAATACTTCATTTTGTCAACTAGCTACACGAAAGCACATAAAGAAAACTTTCGGATCTGGTTCATTCTTGTGGGACGGTGGTCTTCCCATTTTTTTCCTCCACACAGTCCTCCCTTTCTCTCCGTGAATCCTCTTCCTCCTGGCTCTTCGTGAATCAAACGTTTTTTCCCTGTCGAATTTAGGGTTTATTCGTCAAATTTATTCATTAGAGTTTTGAATTCGACGAATTTCGAATTTTATCTAAAAAATTCGAGAAATTTGATAACTAAGTCCACTTTTTTACAACAACACAAGAAGATTTGCATTGGAGTCAAATCTTCTAAACCATAGTTCTACAATGGTTGTCCAAATTAGCTAAACATTGGATTTGCTCACCAACCTGCTTAATCCTCTCATCCTCAATAGCCATGTCACTGTGCCATTGAACCCCTACCTCATTCTTAGTACTCATCTTAGTCAAGAAGTCTACCACTTTATTTAGATCTCCACTATCATAAATTGGAATCGCATCGCATCATATAATTCCCTCCACAATTCCTTAATTTGAGTGACAAGAATCCTCAACCTCCATGTCTTCAAAGTAAAGTTCCTCATACAATCTAGAGCTCCTACTAGTATTTGAGAATCTGATTCTAGGATTATCCTCCTATAACCTTGTCTTACCACCTAGATAGAAGCAAATTTGATAGCTAAGGCTTCTACTTCATTGTTTGTGGCCCTTCTCAAGCCTTACAGTTCCTAATAAAGCACTATCCCAACACGATTCCTGTAAACCACTCCAATTCCAACTCTACCCAGATTACCTTTTGTAGCTCCATAAATATTAATTTTAATCCAATCTTTTGGGTGAGGTTTCCAACTAGTTATGTCCTTTCCCTCTTGCACTTCAACTTCCTTCTCCATCGTCCCTATATCAGCTTGAGTTTCCTCTTCAACATACATTACCATAGTTTCTGTGAATTTGCTCCAAATAGCGTGTTAAACGCCATCTAAGGATGAAAATATTTCTCTAAAAATTCTACCATTTATCTCCAACCACACTTACCACCAAATGAAGTTTAATCCAAGCTTCCAACCAATACAAAGAGCTTTAGATTTAAACCTACAACTCTTCCATATTTCCCAAATATTAATCCAATTTAAATCACCATTGGCTTAAATTTTATAAGATAAAAACCATCACTCCTAGATCTAGCACATGAATGGGCACTCAAAGATCAAGTGATCAAATATTTCCTCATTCTTCTAGCATAAAACACATTCAGATGGACCAACAATTTCCCTATGTCCTAGATTATCAAAAGTAAGAATTCCATTGTGCATGAAATGCCAAGCAAAGAAGTTTACTTTTGGCCAACCCTTAGACTATCAAATCTTTATCCAATCCTCAACCTGATATGAATGAGGAGGAGGTTCTAGAAGGATCTTATCATATCCATCCTTCATTGTGTAGAATCCAAGGCTCCCATAACCCCAAGCTAATTCATCCTCCTCATTTTTACCTATGAGAAAACATTTTTCCAAGATTTAGTCATGATGGGTGTCAATTTCGGAGGGATTGGAATTGATCACTCATCCAACTTCTTAAACTGCTTAAACTTATAATCCCCCACTTGGCTAGTGTTGAAATAACTCTTAATTTAGATCCAACTCTTGCTTTCCATGTTTTTTTTACTAGTTATAGTTATGGGAATTCAACAATGATATATGGATATTGATCCCATGAATCTGTCCAAAATCGTGTCTTCTCCCCTCTCCCCACTTTCCAAAATCGTCCATATTTCACTACTTAACATCCTAACTTTAGAGTCTTCCACACTAAGGACCCATTACCATCCAAAGGGAAACAAATCACCCCATTCGGGCTTTACCTATCCCAAATGTTTACTAGTTAAAACTCTATTGAATAAAGAAGTTGGTTGGAAAATCCACCTCCAATAAAGTTTTCCAGCCAAAGTTTTATTATTTAACTTTGATCTCTTCAATCTCAAACCTCTCTTTACCTTGGGTTGGCTTACTTTATCTCAACCTACTAAGACCCATTTCCTCTCTCCTTTTACTCCTCCCCATAAATTGTTTTTAGCCATCTTGTTCAACTCTTTCCATATGATATGTGGGGCAACAATAAAGGGAATAACAAGTAGTCAATATAGTACACATTGTCCGAACCTCAATAAAAGGAATAACACATAATCAATATATAATTTATAATTTGATTCTTATATGATTGTTGGGGAACCAATAGAAAATTTGAAAATTATTATTATATTTACATAAACTTAAGAGTAATATTAAATAAATTCATAATATTTTTTTTGAATTAAACCTTTGTAAAATTATTGGAGCCTCGATAAATAGTATGTAAAATTGTTGGAGCCTCAATAAATAGTATGACATGGAGAGAATTTTATAATTGGACTTTTGTGGGATTGTTGGAGGAACCAATAGGACACTCAAAGAATGAGTATTACAATTGTATTAATAAATCTTTAATTTGAATCCAATTAAGGTTGTTTACCAAAGGATTTAATAGCATAACTTATAACAAGGAGTGGTTATTGCAATTATATAAATGAGTCTTTAATTTTTTTTTGGATGATAAGGTCATTATATTAATAAAATAATGTCTAATCATAAAAAATAAAAAGCAAGTGGGGATAAACTTATGACCATATGGAAGAAATGAGTCTTTAATTTTACTCGAGTTAAAATTATTTGTCATTGCATATATATATATATATATATATATATATATATATATATATGTTTTCTTTCTTATTTTTGTTAGATTATCTTAGATTTGTGCAACTTTTTAAAATTAAACCCACAAACTTATGTTTTCTATATAATAACTAAAAATTAAAAATTTATCACTAAAAAAAAAAATCAATTCTACAAAGTATATTTTATAGTTATTTTTACATAAATCTTTTAAATTATGAGAAGTGTTCATTAATGTTAAAAAAATATTTACTATGGAATAAAATTTAAACATAATGTGAATTCAAAATCTTTTAAGCAATTCATTCCCAAGTAATATTGTGAGAGGATGTCTAAATTCCTCAACTTTTAAGGAAGAGACCCTACAAAAAGATAGATGTATAATTGTAAGTTGTTGTAATATCACTGTATATTAATAATGAAGGTAATTTTAATACCATATAACTAATTAATAAATAAATAAATTTTGAAAACAATTATGCTATTTAAGGCAATAAAAATAAATATTTAAATCAAAATGGATATATCTATTTGTGCATTAACTTTTTAAGAGTCACGCAAAATATATATCTATCTATATAGGATAACTAAAGGCAAGAAGATGACATAAATGAATTAATTTTTAAAATATTAAATTTTAATATGTTTAAAGAATGGTATATGAAATGATAATAATGAAATTTATTAATCTGATTTATAAATTTAGATGCATTTATAATAAAATAAAATTACATAAATAATTAAAGGATTAATTTTTTTAATAAGCTATGTGGCTTCTATTGGGTGTCACTTCGATTACAAAAACAAAACATTATATTGCTTTCATTACATTTTTAACAAGATAATTAAAACGTACCCATCTTTGTCTTTATATCAAAGATATTCTTCTTCTTCATCTTCTTCGAAGATGTTCAAAATTTGCTTACAATCAAGGTAATTGTGTTGCAAATGAAATACATAGACAAATATTGTAGGTAGACATCATCTAGGGGATGTAGACTTCCATCCCGAGAGTACCATATAAAGGCTATCATCAAGAAATTATCGTCAGGAATATTGTCATTTGAGCACTGTTGACAAAACTTTGTCATGCGAGTATTGCCAACTAAAGAAGTTGTCGATTAAGAAGTATTGTCGATAAAATATTATCGTCAACACACTTTCATCTAAACATGTAGTCAAAATATTGTTGTCATTTTCTAGGAGATTGTCGATATGAAGCTTGCCCATATAAAGTGTGTCATTTAAGTCCTACCATCTTGTAGAGAGCTAGAGTGGAAGCCATCTGAGTCAAGATAACTGTTCATAACTTATCATTTTAGAGCATGTTGTCTAGCATTTTACATCTTCCTGGGTGCCATCATAGAATGAGCCAACAAGTAGCATGTTGTCCTAGAGCTTGTCGACTAAGAATGTTGCCTTAAGTTGTAGTCTAGGAAATTAATATGCTATCAAAAAGAGAAGTTGTATAAAAGTTGAATGTCGTCCACCTTTATTGTTTGAAACATATCCAACCTCCCTTTTGCAAAATCATTTTGGTATTAGAGAAAAGATTTTGTAGTTGAGAGTTTATGAAGTGTGTTGAAGAAATGATGGCATAAAGAGGAATAGGAAACCCACGAGGACCTTGACCTACAAACATAGTTGAAATGCTAAGGATAATTATCGCTTGACTTGATGCGATCAAAATTTTCCAAAGGAGAGACGTAAAAGTAAAAGACAAGAGTGACAATGAAGAAGAATTTGGTCAACAAGAAGCTCGAGAAGAAGAGTGAGAGTAAGAACCAAAGGAACAATTAGTCTGAGAAATATCTAACATGGGCTAAAAGCCAAATATAGAAACCCTATTGTAAATATAAGTTTTAATCCAAAGGAACTCATTTATTGGATTGCAAAGATGGAGAAATATTTTGATTTTGAATCAAGACAAGACACCAAGAAGGTGAAATTATATGGACAAAGCTAAAAGGAAATATTCCTTGCAATGGGATCATGTTCAAACCAAAAGATAAAGAAAAGGAAAGGAAATGATTGAGACATGGGAGGAAATGGTCATCAAATTGAAGGTCAAATTCCTCCCATTAGATTACCAATTGGGTCTTTTTAGGAACTACAAAACTTAAGATAAAATGATATGAGTTTGAAGTATTACATGAAGGAATTCTATAGGCTCACCATTTGAGCTAGTCATATGGAAGCCAATGAAGAGAAGGTTTTAAAGTATATCAATGGACTATAATTATCCATACAAGATGAAGTTAGTATGATGATAATGAGGATTATAGAAGAAGCCTACTATTATGCCTTAAAGGTAGAGGAAAAGTTGTTGCAAAGGCAACAAAATAATCAAAGAGGAAGAGGACGATTCTCATGATGAAAAGAACAAACAAGTAGTAAAAGAGGATAACAAAAAAAGGAAGGAGAAGCTAGTATCTCTCACAATGAATTCAATCATAACACTAGAGGAGGTGGATACTTTACACAAGGAAGAGGATATTTTGGTAGAGGAAGGGATAGAGGATTCCTTGAAAAGTGTTATAGATGTGGAGAAGATGGTCATCGGGTATTTGAATGTCCAACAACACAACAAAGTAGCAAGTAAGGGAAAGGAGGTCAAGAACCATATTGCACAAGTAGAAGAAGAAAGTGTTGATTCCTCAAATAATTTGGAAGAGCCTAAACAAGAAGAATCTCTTATTATGAAGAGAGTATTATTGAAGCTAGACAAGAAGAAATGTGAACATGTTCAAAGGAGAAATCTTTTTAGAACACTATGCAAATTAGGAGGCAAATGTTGCAAATTCATTGTGAATAGTGGGAGTACACATAATTTAGCATCCACTAAGATGGTAGATAAACTAGGGTTGAGGAGGATAAAATCCTCCAATCTGTACAAGGTCTCTTGGCTACAAAAGAAAATAATGCAAGGTGAATTTTCAAATTGGATCTTACAATGATGAGGTCTTATATGAATTATTCCTATGGACACTTTTCATGTGTTGTTGGGGAGACCTTGATAATTTGATAGGAGGGTAGTACATGATGGTAGGGAAAACACCTATGTTATTGTGAAAGATGGTAAGAAGTATGTACTAAGTCCATTGAAGGACAAAGATGAAAGAGAGGACAATGGTCCTAAAATATGTTTGATTTTAAGAAAACAATTTTTGAAGAAGATGATAAAGAATGAGTGTTTTGCTTTGATTACTAAAACAACAAAGGATGGGATGGCAGACAAGAAGGATATTCCAAGTGAGCTAAAGGATTTTCTAGAGGAGTATGCAAAATTTTTATCAAAATAATTATTGGATGGATTGCAATCGATAAGGAGTATTAGCCATCATATAAATTTTATGTTTGGATTGAGTTTTCCCAATAAGATAGCATTAGAATGACACCAATGAAGAATAAGGAAATGAAGAGACAAGTTTAGGAGCTATTGGACAAGGGGTTTATCAAAGAGAGTTTGATATTGTGTACAATACAAGTTGTACTTGCACCAAAAAAGTGTGGAGAATGATGCATGTGTATAGATTCAAGGGCTATTAGTAAGATAATTATAAAGTATCAATTTTCATTGCCATGCATGGATGATTTGATGGATTGCTTAAATGGAGCAAAGTACTTCACGAAGATAGATTTAAATAGTGGTTATCATCGAATATAGATTAGGGAAGGATATGAGTGGAAAAATGTGTTCAAGATAAAGCACAAATTGTATGAGTGGATGGTTATGCCATTCAGATTGACAAATATACCCAATACCTTTATGCAATTGATGAATAAACTAATAAAACCATTTCTTGGAAAGTTTGTGGTTGTCTATTTAGATGAAATTTTGATATTTAGTAAAATTAAGGAATACCATTTGATACATTTGAGATTGATCTTACAAATATTGAAGGAAGAAAATTTGTTAGTCAACTTGAAGAAATATAGTTTTATGAAAGAGGAATTGGTATACTTAGGTTTTGTGATTTCACAAGAAGGGTTATAGATGGACCCTGAGAAGGTCAAGGCCATTGTAAATGAGCATCACCAAGAAGTATGTTTGAGGCCAGGAGTTTCCATGGTCTAGTAAGTTCTTATAGAAAATTTATCAAAAATTTTAGTAGGATTTATGCATCAATTACAAAAATATTGAAAGGAGTAAAACATGAGTTTAAATGGACAATCGTAGTAGAAAGGAGTTTTCAAATCCTAAAGGAGAAGATAATAGAACAACCGGTTCTAGCTTTACCAAATTTCAACAAGGTCTTTCAAGTGGATTGTGATGCAAGTGGGACAATGATAGGAGGATTCTTGAACCAGGAAGGCAAGCCCATTGTCTATTTTAGTGAGAAGATAAATGAGGCAAAGAGAAAATACTTGGTCTATGACCAAGAGTTTTATGCCATTGTTCAAGCCCTAAATAAATGGAGGTATTATTTTCTACCAAAAGAGTTTGTCTTATTCATAAATAATCATGCTTTGTAGTTTATTAACAACCAAAGTAAGTTGAATCAAAGGCATATGAAGTGGGTGAAATTTTTACAAGGATATTAATTTATCTTGAAACACAAAAGTGGAACCTCGAATCAAGTATTTGATGCCTTGAGTAGAAGAAATTTTTTGATGAACATGATCTAAATCAAAGTCATTGATTTTGATGCTATGAAGGAGCTTTATGGTGATGATTTTAATTTTAAGAAAGCTAGGCAACATGTAGTAGTCCTATTGCAAAGGATAGGATACCATGGCATGATTATTTCTTCCAAGAAGGAATTTTGTTTAAAGGGCATTGCTTTATGAATACAATGAAGTTCAATGAGAGAAATCCACAATGGAGGACTTGCAAGACATTTCGGGATAGATAAAACCTTAAGGCAACTTGAAGAAAGTTACCATTGGCTTGGAATGAGTATGGATGTAAGAAAATTTGTGTAAGGTTGTTGAGTATGTCAACATGCAAAAGGGAAAAGTCAAAACATTGGACTATATCTACCATTACCAATTCCAGAATGACCATGGGAGGGCATGAACATGGATTTTATTCTCAAAAGGGTAATTATTTTGATGAGGACACAAAATGGTAATGATTATATTTTTGTTGTTGTTGACAAATTCTTGAAAATTGTACTTTTCATAGGAAAATAAATTATGCTACTCACATCACCACATTATTCTTCAATGAAGTGGTAATATTGCATGGATTACCAAAAGGTATTATTTTAGACAAAGATGCTAAATTTGTGGGTCATTTTTGGAAAACTTTGTGGAAGAAATTGGGTACTAAGTTGGGATTCAGTTTGACATATCATCCTCAAACTAATGGATAAACCAAAGTTGTGAATAAGAGCCTTGGGAATTTGTTGATATGTTTAGTTGACAAGAAATCAAAACTATGGGATATTGTTTTGGCATGGGTAAAATTTTCATACAACTCCATAAATTATAGTACAAGGAGAATCCTATTTCAAATTGCAAATGGAATATGCCCAAGAGGAGTAGATGAATTGCGAAAGACAACTGATTTGTAGAGACCAAGTGCTATAGCAAAATACTTTGTTGACTACATTCATGATTTACATCAGAAGGTGAAAATGAATTAGAGAAGAGAACCATAAAATACAAACAATATGATGATCTTAAATGAAGAATACAGGAGTTTCAGGTTGGAGATTTAGATTTGGTGTATTTGCAAAAGAAGCGATTTCCAAAAGGTACTTATAATGAGTTAAACTAGAAGAATATTGGACCATGTAAGGTCTTGAAGAATTTTGCATATAATGCATATGAAAATAAACTTCTAGAGGGCGTAGACATATCTGTGATATTTAATGTAGCTAACTTGTACTTATACTATGACCAACCTTAATATGATGATGAAGATCTTACGGTTGATATTTCAGTAGAAAAATGGATAGCATAGCTACCAAAGAAAGAACGAGATAAAATTGAAGAAATCATAGATTCTATAGCGGAAAGAAGGATAAGAGGTAAGGCATATTATGAATATTTGGTTAAATGAAAGAATTAGGAAGTTGATGTAGCAACGTGGATAGGTGCTTCTAAGATCGTTGAATTCAGAGTATCTATAAAAGATTTCTAGCAATGGTCATAAAACATTTATTTTATTCGATGAGTATGATGCAAGAGAATCCACATGGTGAATTGACACGTGAGAATTGGAAGGTAAACCATATGGGTAGTTGTAAAACATTCTGGGTAGTTAAGCAGTTACTGATTCTCAAGCCTTTAAATTGGATGGATTTCTAGAGATGAAAAGGGTGTAGAAGAGAAGTGAAAGAATAGAGAAGTGTGAGAGAAAGAAAAAGAGAAGAGGGCGAGGAAAGGGAGAGGAATTTGTCTATTATAGGAACCAAATCAATTTGTATCGAATGTTTCTAGTGGGTAGATGGACTTCAAGAAATAAAATTAATAAATATAATACAATTTTCCATCTCATGCTATGTTTTGATGCACCTCATATAGATGCTTAAAATTTACTTGCAATTAAGGTAACTATGTTGTAGGTTGAAATACGCAAACAAATGGTATATGTAGATTCGTCTAGGGAATGTGGACTTCCTTCTGGAAAGCACCATTTGAAGATTATCATCAAGAAATTGCAATCAAATATAATGTCATCCGAGCACTATCAAAAAACCTAGTCATGCGAGTATTGTTGACTAAATAAGTTGACTAAGAGGTATTTTCAATAAAATATTATCAATAAACTATCATCCGAGCATGCTATCAAAATATTACCATCATCAAGGCGATTGTTGACATGAAGCTTACCCATGTGAAGTGTGTTGTTTAAGTCCTACACCAAAGTCGTTTGAGCCAAGAGCACTGTTTATAAATTGTCATTCTAAAGCATATTGTTTAGCAATTTGTTGTCTTTATGTGTGTTTTCATAGAACGAGCCAACAAGTAGCATGTCATCCTAAAGCTTGTTGACTAAGAATGTCACCTTGAATTATAGTATGAGAAATCAATTTGTCGTCTTGAAAGTTGAATGTCATCCAACTTTATTATTTGAAACATATATAGCCCCCCTTTTCACTACATCACTTAAACTTTAGGATTTTTTCAATTGGTTATATGGGATTGAAATGGGCCGCACCTATATTACATACCACAAAGTGGTATTACAACAAATCTTGGATATTATCCATGTATCGCTTGGCAATATTTGAACCTTGGCATCCTATTTAAATGTTGAGGAATTTAATTGGTTGATCTAATGCCACTTGTTAATAAACTTTAGGATTTTTTATAATCTATAAAACTTCTAATAAAAATCAACTATATGATTATAAGTGATGGAATATCTCAGTAAATTGCTTAAAAGAAGGAATTTTTTAGCCCTTGATGTTGTAGGAGCCTCATGAGGAGTGGCTATAAGGTGGAAGGTAAATTAGTTTAGGCTAAGCAAATTTGTATTGATTGACTTTGGAGTAGGGATCAAATTCTTTTCAGTGGAGCTTGGAAAAATAGTGTCAGTGGTGAACATTTTTGGCCCCTATAAAGACACGATGCAATACTGGGAGAAGCTTATGGATTAAAAGTTTTGAGAAGATAATAACTTAATTTTAGGAGGTGATTTAAACTTAACTCTCTCGAGGAGTGAAGTATGGGGTTTTGCTGCTAGAACCGATCCACTGGCTAATTACTTCGTATAAAAGTTTGAATCCAAGGGGTTCATAGACTTGGTGCCTATAAAATCTATCCCAACTTGGAGAAACATGAGAACAAGAGTTGATAGAATTTCTAAGAGATTGGACATATTCTTAATAGAAGAGAGTTTGGTAAATGATACTTACATATTGAAGTCTTGGATTGAAGTTGGAGATGATTCTAATCACTCCCCTATCATGCTTCTTTTAAAAAAAGAGGAGAAATAACCACACTGTCCTTTTAAATTAAATTCTAAGTGGCTAAAAGAGGATAACTTTGTAACTATAGTAAAATCAAAATGGGTGAAGTTTGATTCTAGTCTAAGAGAATATGCTAGTATATAATTTGCAGCAAATTTAAAAAGGGTTAAGGTAGTAGTGGCTCAGTGGGCCCATAAAAAAAACTGAGGGAGGTTGAGTAGGAGCTTGTAGTGTTTCTAGAAAATGACTTTGAAAAAGAAATGGATGAGCAAATAATGCTTAAGTATAAAATTTTGGAACAAGAGAAGATTAGATTGTTGGTAGAGAGAGAGAAGCATGATGGAGGCTCAAAAGTAGAGCACTATGAATTGCAAATGAGGATGAGAACATTAATTTTTTTTATAGCTTTGCAAACCATGAAAAACAAAAAAATATAATTTGGGAGTTACAAGGACAAGATGGAAATAAATTCTACTCCTTTAAAGGAATAACAAACATGGGTGTAAGGTATTTTGGTCAACTGTACAAGGATCCTAGTCAAGTTAATATAGCTAAAATAGTTAAAATAGCTTCTCTCTTTCCCATATTTATAGATGAGGAAGCCAATGATGAGTTGATTAAGGAAGTAGCAAAGGATAAGCTCAATGTTGTTTTATTCTCCTTCCAAAAATTTAAGAGTCCAGGATTTGATGGGTGGACTATGGAATTCTTTCTCAAACTCTATGACATTTTGGAGTCAAACCTACTCAAGGTTGTGGAGGAATCAAGGCTAAAATGAAGGGTAAATACAATTTTTAACTATACCTTCATTGCTCTTATTCCAAAAAAGGACAATCCTTCTTCCTTTGATGATTTTAGGTCCATTTCTTTGTGTAATTGTGTGTATAAAATCATAGCAAAAATAATTGCTTCAATAATTAAAAGGTTCTTTTTTGCTTCTATATCTATTGAGAAATTTAGTTTCCTACATGGTAGACAAATTCATGAAGTAATTGGTGCTGCTCAAGAAAGTCTCCATACCATAATATCAAAGAAACTACCAACAATGGTGATGAAGTTGAATCTCTCCAAGGATTTTGATAGAGTAAATTGGTTGATAAAGAAGGTGGAAGGAAGAATTATTATTTGGTGCAACAAATGGCTCTCTTTGAGGGGTAGATTAACTTTGGTCAAGTCTATGTTGGAGGAAATACCAGTATATTGACAATCTTTGGCTCATATACCAAAACGAGTTTTGGAAAACAAAATAGACAGTTAAGCTATAGATTCTTATGGATAGGGAAAAGGGAAAAGGAATGTATTTACTTCGTTAAATGACAAGCCATAGCCAAGTCCAAGAAAAATGAAGGGTGGGGACTTAAGAACATATTCCTATTTAGCAAGGCTTTAGCAGCAAAGTGTGTTTGGAAGATAATATCAAAGGAAGACTTATGAAATAATATTAATACATGAAAAGTATTTAGAGCCACTCACAGTTGAGGAGTGGATAAGGGACCCAATAAAGCAAACATGTAATATTTCAATCTGTTGGAAGGCAATGATTTAGGCTTTTTATATTGTTGGTGATTGACTTACCTAGAAAATAAGGGATGGTTCAAGGATAATACTAGGATTAGACCCTTGGATTGGTTGTGGTGATATGCACATATTGCCAAATAATATAATTCAAACCCTAAGAGCACACGGGATTGGAAATTTGTCCCAAGCAACTAACCCAAAATATTCTACAAACTAGAGTTAGGGATGGAAGGAAGAAACAGTGTTAGGGCTTCAGGTCCAAGAGGCACATTAATGGGAAGAATATGTGGGGAGACTTAAATATGGACATATCAAGTTGTGAGAGGAAACTAATCAATTGGTCTGGACAAAGAATGGAGCTACAGGGGAGTACACTCCAAAGTTGGGGTATAAGACTCTATTGGAAGATAGTAATGACAATCCAACATGGTGGTGGAAGATACTTTGGAAGTAGAAAGCCCCATTGAAGACAAGACTATTCCTGTGGCTTGCCATGAAAAATAAGGTTCTAACATGGGATGTTTTACAAAAGAAGAATTGGAATGGTCCAGGAAGGTGTCATTTATGTAAGTTAAAAAATGAAACAATTGATCATTTACTAGTTGCTTGCTCCTTTACTAGATAGGTTTGGAGGGAGGTTATAGCACAGTTAAAGCTTCCTATAGGATGGCAAGAAGATTCCTTAGGAGAGTGCTTAAAATCTTGGCTTGAAAATAGGTCTTACAAAGGTTTTATAAGTCCACCATTATTTGTGTCTTGGGGAGTATGGCTAACTAAGAATGCATTAATTTTTTAGGTTCAAGAGAAGCTTACTTGGTAGGTCTCCTCCCAAATTATTGGAAGTTTAAAAAACTGTAAGGTTTCGACAACAACAAAGGTAAAAGATAAATCATCCCTCCAAATATTGATAAATCGGGGGCCTTGGGTTTTTTTGATAGGGCTAGATAGGGGTCCCTGGAGTTTGTGGAGGAGGATTACTATATATTTATTACTCTCATTATTTTAAATTCAAGGTTGGATTGGGAGAAGGTTCTAATAATTATGCTGAAATTATGGCCCTCAAATTGTTGGTTCAGTTGGTAGAATCAAAAGGAATTCAAAAAAAATAAATTTATAGAGACTCGCATGTGGTAATAAATTGGATGCTTGGTGTTTTTAGGATGGAAAACATGATTCTACAACCTATCTTCTCTCAAATAAAAGTTGTGGATTGAAGTGAAGCTTTTAGTTTTGGTATATTTATAGAGAACTAAATAGAGAAGCAAATGAACTCTCAAAGGAGGTACTTTAGATTGATCCAGGTTTGATCTTAGTACAAGAATTTAGTGAGGGCAATGCACTTCAGCTGGTCAAGATCTCTATATGGGGATTAATACACTCTAGTTAAAGCAAGCACATATAAAACAACTTTTTCAAAAAACTCAGAAGTTAGTGATTTAAAAGACATGGTTTGATAAATTGGGAAGGTGCCTAAGGATAAAACTTAACATAATAGAGATAGCTAGTTATGATGTATAAATGACCTGAATTTTAGGTCACTATTGAAATATTGAAGAAATGTCAAAAATATTTACTTAATATAAAATTACAACTTTTTTCAAAAAAAAATTATTATATATAATTATAATATAATATATTATGAATATTCTCGCGACATTATTTAAACTAATTAAAAATATATAATTTATTTTTCACTATTTATATTTTAACATAATAATATTATATATAATATTTTAAATTTTAATAATAATAAATTTATTAAGATATTTCCACAATATATATCTTATCAACCGCGAATTTGCAACATGTCGCGATATCGCGACATTTCTTCTCTTTGGCCGCGATTTTACAACATGTCGCGATATCGCGACACTTCTTCTCTTCTGGCACCAACCTTGCAACTTGTTGCGATATCACGACACTTTTTCTCCTTTCGCAGCAACCTTGCAACATGTCGCGATATTGCGTCACTTTCTCTTCTTCGGCTGCGATGCTGCTTCTTGTCGCGATTTCGCGACATCTCTTCCTCTTTTGGCTGCAACGACGCAACATGTCGCGATATCCTTTCCTCCTTGCTTTTTCCCTTTGCTGTGGGCCGCAAAAACGTAACTGGTCGTGATATCGCGACACCTTCCCTCGGGTGGTGTTTTGCTTTCTCTCTGATCTTTAGCTCTTGGGCCTCCTCGGTCGACTTGAAAAACATGTAAAAACCTCTTGTACAAGATTCAGGGACCTTTCAACACCCTTTCAACCAATCAAAAAAATGTATCTCTTATCAACCATCCACATATTTAAACTCAAACAAAAATAATTGTAATAGGATATACAATAAGTTTGTTTATAATAATGTGAGTGGGAAGCTCACTTTCAAGAGGTTTTCTCTTTAACAAAAATAATGATTTATTTGACTTTTTATACATAAGCAAATTTTTAATAATATTAAATTTATAAATGTTAAGTTTATTTAATAAAATAAAGTCAATAATTTTTTAGGCATTAAATTTAAAAACTCAATAGAATTTCAAACTCAGACTTTAAGCTCTCGAATTTCGACCATCGAAGTATCAAACTCAATCTTTAAGCTCTCTCGACAAAACAAAGTTAATCCGACTCTGAGAAACAGGACCATCTACAATAGAAAGCATTTTAACACATTGGATCAAATTTTGATGGGTGTTAAACTTATCCAACCTTAACACGTGTCTTAATCTAGATTCGAGGAAATGGAGTATGAGGTTAAATCAATCAGTATCGCATATGTCACCTCATCACATGTCAATCTTGGATCATCTTGAAGTAAGCAGCCACACAACATACAAAACATCAAGTTCATGATATCTTGTATGCGAAAGACATGGGTCTAACCTTGTAGGACAATAATGCATTTTTTTAAAGGAAGTTTAAATTTAAAGCATAACATATTTAAAAGATAGGTTGAATGATAGTGATTTAATGTGAGTTAATTGTCTTAGTTTATTGTGGGATCTTAGTTCGATGAACTAAGGTTTATAACCACAATATCCTAGTCCCGATGAACTAAGGTTTATAATCACAACATCCTAGCCTCTATGAACTAAGGTTTATAACCACAACATCAAATCCGATTCCTTATATATTAAAAACAACACAATTTCACCCAGGTGTTGTAGGTGAGTTGGAGAGGAGAGGGCAATCCTCCAAGGGAGGTCCCAGGTTCAAATCTCCACCCTACCAAAAAGCTGAATTGGGTATCTAAAATCTAATTGATAATGTTGGTACGGACAGGGTCGGGTGCGACCCTCGAGTGACTTTGACGATGTAGAACCCCTGTTTGTGGTCTCTCAGACCAAGGCGGCTTCACAAGGAGTTTTTTGCTTTAAAAAAAACAACACAATAAAAAATTATAAATCATTTTAAAGTTTAGCAATACATTATCTTTTTTATGGAAAGGAAGCATGAAAATAAATAAACAATGATTTTTCATTAATGTTTTTTTTTTTAAAAGAAAAAATTAGATTATATTAATTCATTAACTGGAACATTATAATGATATAATGTTAATACTATTCACCAATTAAAAAACTAAATGAAGTTGATAAGAAGTAAAACATTCATAAACATAAGAATAGAAGCTAATAATAAAAAAAAGACTATAATTATATCTTGTTGCAATACTATATCAACACTCATTTTTTGGAGAGCAGTTTGTTATATGAGGAAATTATGAACGTGTCTTCCATGATAACTTTTGAAGTCTTTAAAGAAGAAATAGAAGTAATCAAATCTTGAACTTGCTTGTTATTATTAACTACCTTTTTTTTAGTTTCTTGTTGGACCTTCTAAAGATCTTGAATCATTTGAGAAAGCTGATGAAATCTATCAATAACATCTTGTGGTGTGTTGGAAGTTCCATAAATTTAAAAATGAATGTGTTCCAAATATAACAAAAGATCAAAGTTCAAGTCTACTAAAATCATATTCCATATCAATTCAATTTTTAATGTTATGAACTCAATAATTACCATCAATTGTAAAAAGGTTTGCAATCAATCACCTTAACTTGGCCTCTATTTCTTGTTGTCAAGATTAACAAAAAAATAAAAAATCGTATGCACCTACTACAAGGTATTGATAAGCTTTCAGGTGATATGTCACTCAATGCACAAGAGTCGATGTGGCCTGCTACTCTTAATTATACCTACAATGATTGATGGACGAAGATAAATGCATGCAAGCAAAATTGGGTGAAAGCCCTAATACCAATTCAATCATTGTGGTCATAAATTCAAAGTCAAGATATTATATTTAGGGACATATATTTATATAATCATTATAATATATTTATATATAAATACGTGAAAAAAAAATATAAAGCTCAAAATATCCATTCAATATAAAAATTATATGATCATATATATATATATATATATATATATATATATATATATATATATTGATTATATGAAATTAAACAGAGTCTCATCTTTATTACATCATTACTATATAGTAGTGGTATTACATCAAAGTTTAGATATTATCCATGTAATCTTTGAATCTTGGACTTTTTTTTAAATATTGAGGAGTTTAACCGATTGAGCTAATGTCACTTGATTTCAATGAGTTTACATAAGTTTTAATGAAGGTCAATAGAAGAAGCCTATTCAATATGAGTTAAGTATGATAAGATTGAGGTCAATAGAAGAAACCTATCAATGTGCTTTAAGGCAGAGGAGAAGTTGTCTCGAAGGCAACAAAATCATTCCAAAGGAAGAGGATGCTTCTCTAGGGGAAGAGGACAATCAAATAATGGTAAAGGACAACATATGCAAGAAGGAGAAGCCAATACTGATCAAAATAGTAATTTTCAGTCAAATTACAAGAGGGCTAAGAAATTCCTCAAGAGGAAGAGGCTATTATAGTAGAGGAAAAGGTAGAGGATTCATTGAAACTTATTATAGGTGTGGAGAAGCTAGTCATAGACTATTTGAGTGTCCACAATAGGACAACAATAGAGGAAATAGAGTTATAAATCACATTATTCAAGTGGAGGAAGAAAATGTTGTTTCACAAAAACAAATGGAAGAACTAGAGCTAGAAAAATATCTCATGATGGAAAGAGTGTTATTGAAACTAGCTAAGGTGGAGCATGAGACACAACAAAGAAAGAGCTTGTTTACAACTATATGTAAATCATGAGCTAGATGTTATAAGGTTATAAGGGAATAGCCTAAAATTTTCCCCTATGTACATTCACCCTTTCCACTATCTCCTCTCATCACCCCACTCATTCCTCCATCATTCACAATACCAAAAATCTTCCACACTCTTATGTCCCTAGCATTACCTTATTCAAAGGTTCTAGTCTAAATAACTAGGTCCATGATTATCTAATTTGGTCAAGTAGTCCATTCAAAATGGTTATCAATGAAATTTAACTACATGATCTAGAATGTGCGAGGGTAAATCCCACCCATGTATAAATTTCATGTGTCAAGGTTTTTAATTTAAAATATAATTTTTGTGTTCTTTTAACATAAATTTAACTACTTTACTTGGACTAACAAGAGGAGGGAGCCACACAGCAGGAAGGTAAAGCTAGACCATTTTCTGGTCTCAGAGGAGGCATTTGTAAAGTGGAATATTAAATTCCAGATTTTGGAGGGCCCAGTTTCAGATCACTTTCCCATTTTGTTGGAGGGAGGGACTATGACAGGGCAGCATCACAAACCGTTTAAATTTGAGAATTTTTGGTTACAAAAGGAGGATCTTCGAGAGAAAATTTTGCAGTGGTGGGAAGAAGGTCGTCTACCTTCTGGGACAGCAATGTTTAGATTCCACAAACAACTTCATTTTGTCAAAGTTAAACTGAAACAGTGGAGGCAAGCTAATAAGTCAGATTTCCGGCTCCAAAGAGCTCCCTTGGTGGCCGGATGGGAAGAGGTTCAAAAACACTTCGGGGAAGGAACAATTACTGAGCGAGCTCAAAACCGAGGATGATGCCTTGCGCAAAGTGGTTGAGGACATTGATAACCAAGAGGAGACTTACTTGGAAACGAGAGAGCAATAAAAACTTGGTTATTATAAGGAGATAGAAATACAAAAATTTTCCATCGATCGGCTGTGCTAGGAGACAGGATGAATAACATGGAAGTCCTTCAAGATGAGAATGGACACTCCTTTGATACTCTTCCCGATATGCATTCCCATTCAATGGATTATTTTTCTAAACTTTTTAAGGGAAGTATGGAGCAAGATGTAGAGGCTCAAAATGAAGTTATTGATGTCATACCCTCTATTATCTTTGAAGAAGAAAATCAGGCCCTTCTTAGACCCATTGATAGAGATGAACTGAAGAATGTGGTCTTTGGAATGAGCACTGGCAAATCTCTAGGTCCAGATGGTTTTCCTATTGAGTTTTTTCAGGCCTTTTGGGATACCTTGGAGGAGGATGTTTTGGCTGTCATAGAGGAGTCCAGAACTAATAAAAGAATGCTTAAGGCAATAAATCATACCTTCATCACTTTAATTCCAAAAGGGGAGGAGGGGGCTCATATCTCTGATTTCAGACCTATTGCCTTATGCAACGTGATTTATAAAATAATCACAAAGATAATGGTTGAACGGCTAAAACCTCTCCTTCATAACATCATTTCCTCAGAGCAAGGGGGTTTTGTAGAGGGTAGACGAGATCTTGGATGGGGTGGTTCTCGCCCAGGAGGCAAACCATACAATGCAAAAATCTGGTAATAAAGGAATGTTCATTAAAGCTGGATATGTCCAAGGCTTATGATAGGGTGGAGTGGGGTTTCTGTCAAAGATGATGGCAGCCTTTGGTTTCTCTCAGGACTGGATAGATTGGGTCATGAGTTGTGTTTCTATGCCTTCTTATTCTATTCTAATCAAGGGTCTTCCCTCGCAACCTTTTGGAGCCACACGTGGTCTTCGTCAAGGGGACCCTTGCTCTCCCTATCTTTTCCTCATTTTGGCTGAAGGATTAGGTAGACTCTTCTTGAGGAGAAGACATCAAGGCCTGATAACAGGTATCAAGGTGGGTGAGGAAATTTTGACTCACTTACGGTTTGTGGATGATACTAGACTGGTTGGAGTGGCCAGCTTCGGGGGAAGCTAGAGGAATCAGAGATACTCTTAATGTCTACCTTAGGGCCTCAAACCAAGTCATCAATGATAAAAAATCCAAAGTGGTCTTCTTCAATCTTGACCAAAGGCTACAGGACAGAGTTATAGAGATCTTGGGATTCACTAGGACCTCTCTTCTAGTAGTTTACTTGGGGGTTCCTTTGCATTTCAAAAAATTAAAAATAGATATCTGGAAGGATCTTTTGGATGGTATCAAAGATAGAATGAATCATTGGTCTCATAAATGGTTAAGCTATGGGGGTAGATTAACTTTCTTACAGTCAGTTATTCAGGCCATGCCAATTTATAAATTCTCTATCTTGGCTGCCCCACATACTATTTGGAAAGAGCTGGACAAAATGGCTAGAAGATTTTTATGGGAAGGAGCAAAAGGGGAGAAGAAATGGGCCTTGGTTGGTTGGGATAAAGTTACCCAGCCCAAGGAAAAAGGAGGGCTGGGACTGAGAATCTCCAAGCTTAATAACAAAGCTTTGGGCTGGAAAAGCTGCATCTGGAGGTGGATTTCCCAACCAACATCCTTATTCGATAGAATCCTAACCAGTAAATACTTGGGTCATGTTCACCCCAATGAAGTGGGCCGTTTCCCTCTGGATGGTACTGGATCCTTAGTGTGGCAGGCTCTCAAGCTTGGATCTCAGGTTATTAAAGACCAATTATTTTGGAAAGTGGGGAGAGGGGAGAAGGCACGTTTCTAGACTGATTCATGGGACCAGTACCCACCCATCATTGCTGAGTTTCTAGAATTGCAACCAATTAAATCCACCATAGAATCCAAGGGCTGGGTCCAAATTGAAAGTTATTTCAACACTAGCCAAATGGGGGAGTATAAGTTCAAGAAGTTTAAGAGGTTGGAGGAGTGGCCAATTACAATCCCTCCGGAGCTGGCACCCACCTTGACCAAAATCTTGATAGAAAGGTTTCTCACAGGGAGAGACGAGGAGGATGAATTAGCTTGGGGCTATGGGAACCTTGGGGTATATACAGTGAAGGACGGATACGATAAGATCCTCCCAGAGCCTCCCCCACATTCATTTTCGATTCAATATTGGAGGAAGATATGGCATTCCAAGGGCTGGACGAAAGTGAATTTATTTGCCTGGCAGTTTATGCACAATGGAATTCTCACTTTTGACAATCTCAGAAGTAGAGGAATCATCGGTCCATCTCAGTGTGTATTATGCCACAAGAACGAGGAAACAGTTGATCATCTGATGTTTGAGTGCCCTTTCACGCGTTAGATTTGGAAGTGTTGGTTCTCTCACTATAAACTCTAGGCTAATGGTGATCTGACTCGGCCCAATATTTGGGAAATATGGAAGAGAGGTAGATTTAAATCTAAAGCTCTTCGAATTGGTTGGGAGCTTGGCTTACTTTTCATCTGGTGGCAAGTGTTGTTGGAGAGAAATGCTTGTATTTTTAGAGAAACTTTCTCCTCGCTAGGAGTTTGGCAGGTCATCTGGAGCAAAGTCACAGAGACGGTTGCCATCTATGCTGAAGAGGAAAATCAGGTTGGTCCTGGGCCACTGGAAGAGGGAGCTGAAGATCAGGAGAGACAGGACAGAGCTAGCTGGAAACCTCCCCCAGAAGGTTGGATCAAAATCAATACTGATGGAGCTACAAAAGGCAATCCGGGTAGTGCCGAAATTGGTGTAGTTTGCCGGGATCAAGCTGGTTCAGTGCTCTATTGGGAACTGTAAGGTCTGGGAAGAGCCACAAATAATGAAGCAGAAGCCATTGCTATCAAATTTGCTTCCATCTGGGCTGTTAATCAGGGCCACAGGAGGATAATTCTTGAGTCTGATTCTCAAATTCTAGTTGGCGCTCTAGACTGCATGAGGAACTTTGCTTCGAAAGCATGGAGGTTGCAGATTTTGGTCTCTCAAATCAAGGAACTATGGAGAGAATTAGATGATGTGATCCCCGTCTATGTGAGTAGAGATTTAAATAAAGCGGTCGATTTCCTTGCGAAGATGAGTGCTGAGAAAGAGGTAGGGGTGCAGCTGCATAGTGACATGCCTTTGGAGGATGAAGTGATTAGGCAGGGCCTTGAACGATCCTTGAGAAAATGAGCAAAGATAATGCTAAGGGTGGTTTTTGTCGCGATATCGCGACCTATTGCACTGTCGTGGCCTTTGGAGGGAAGTTGTCGTGATATCGCGACATGTTGCACCATCGCGGCCTTTGGAGGGAAGCTGTCACGACATCGTGACATGTCGCGCCGTCGTGGCCCTTGGAGAGAAGTTGTCGTGATTTCATGACCTGTTGCGTCATCGTGGCCTTTGGTTGGAAGCTGTCGCGATTTCGTGACCTGTTGCGCCGTCACGGCCTTTGGTTGGAAGTTGTTGCGATTTTGCAACACTTTTGGAGAATGGGCACCAAGGGGGATAATCGTCGCGATATCGTGACACTTTTGGAGAATAGGAGCCAAGGGGAAAAGCCATCGTGATTTCACGACACTTTTGAAGAATGGGTGCCAAAGGGAAAAATCATCGCGATATCGCGACACTTTTGGAGAATTTGCGCCATGGGGAAAAGACGTCGCGATATCGCGACACTTTTGGAGAATGAGCGCCAAGGGGAAAAGTCGTCGCGATTTCGTGACACTTTTGGAGACTGGGCGCCAAGGGGAAAATTTGTCGTGATATCGCGACATTTTTGGAGAATTGGCACCAAGGGGAAAAGTCGTCGCGATATCGCGACACTTTTGAAGAATGGGCGCCAAGGGGATAACTCGTCGCGATATCGTGACACTTTTGAAGAATGGGCGCCAAGGGGAAAACTCGTTGCGATATCGTGACATTTTTGGTGAATAGGCGCCATGGGGAAAAATCATTGCGATATCGTGACACTTTTGAAGAATGGGCGCCAAGTGGAAAACTCGTCGCGATATCGCGACACTTTTGAAGAATGGGCGTCGAGGGGAAAACTCGTCGTGATTTCATGACACTTTTGGAGAATAGGCGCCATCTGGAAAAGTCGTCGCGATATCGCGACACTTTTGAAGAATGGGTGCCAAGGGGAAAACTCGTCGCGATATCGCGACACTTTTGGAGATTAGGCGACTTTGGGATAACTCGTCGTGATATCACGACACTTTTTGTGATTGGGCGCCAAGGGGAAAAGCCATTGCGATTTCGTGACACTCTTGGTGAATAGGCACCACGGGGACAGGCTGTCACGATTTCGCGACTTGTTGCTCTGGCGCGGCCAAGGTTGGTTTGATTGTCGCGATATCGTGACATGTCGCGATTTCACATGTCGCGTTTTCGCGCCTTGTTGACTTTTTGCGGTCTGCGGTGGAAAGTGTCGCGTTTTCGTGCCTTGTAATCTTGTTTCTTTGTTCTCGGCTGGGATGTGTTTTCTCCCAATTGTAACTGATCTTTGTTTTAATACAAGTTTTTTCAAAATTTTCAAAAAAAAAACATAAATTTAAGACTAATGGGATTTTATTAGAGCACTGCCTTTTTCATTTGCATGCTCAATGAAGAGTTTTTTTTACCAAGCATGAGGTTGGGAAGGGTAGTGTTGTCCTTGCATTATCCCCTCTTATTTCTCAAGTAGTTGTTTTAGGTCATGATCCCTAGAATAGAAGTGTCTAGGCCACTATTACGATTGACAATGCCTTGACTTATTTTTGTTCAATATGTGTTCAAAAATATTAGGTTGGTTGTATTTCCCTCTAGGAATGACTAGCCACCTACATACCTTCTACAAAAGCGACCCTAACCGGTGATTTTAACATGGTTGAAAACTTTGGTGGTTGAAGTTTGAAATGTTATAATCTTCTCAATAAGAAAGAATTTCGTGGAGGGCTATACTATAGAAACTCCTTAGATATAAATGATCCCATATTTAATAGACCTCAACTAACTAAGCCAAATGCTTTACTTTGTGTATGGTCACTTTGGATTTAATAAAATAGCAAGTACGATATATAGGGCCTATATGAGTAAAGCTCTTATTTAAAAGTATCTAATTTTAGGCTGATTTTTTTATCCCATGCATATTTTTGTCTAATCACTTTCCTATTTCATTCACCATGTACTTTTCAATAACCCCTAACAATAATATGAAATTTCCTTTTAAGTTCAATTTGTTTGATCTAATAATAAAAAAATGTATATATTTAGCTAGGCAAGTTTGGAAGTCATCCTCCCAACCCATCTAGTGAATGGAATATTGTTTGCTAAATTTCAACTTCAAAGGTCCATCAAGCAAATATGTCCAATGCCTCTCTTCTATTTTCCATAACTACCAATGATCCAAGGAATCTTCTAAAGAATGCTCGTTATGAGAATATTTTAGAGTTTTAAATTATCTAATGAGGATTCTACTTTGAACTCTTATTTTGTTGACTAATCTATGTTTTTCTTTTAAAACCACAAAGAAGAACTGAATTTAGCTAAATAATTTATGCAATTGTATTGTGATGTAATAAGGTTAGTCAATATTCCTTTTTCCTCGAAATTTATTCAGCACGGATAGATTATAAGGTATCTTGGTATTCTTTTTGGCATAAATGTTCTCTTGGATCCATATGGGACTAGGTTATGATTAAGTTCCAAAGTAAGTTTGAATTCTAGCAAGTTTGAATTCTAGCTTTCCAAATTTTCAAATCTAATTGGAAAAACTCAAGTGGTTAGTAAGGTGTTGGTTGCATCACATGTATACTATTATTCTACTTGGTTAGCATCCCAAAATTCATATCAACACTTAACTCTAGTTATTATACACTATTTATGGTCTAAATACGATGGTTTGCATGGTATGTTGGGAATATCTAAAAAAACTATGCATTTGTCTTTAAAAAATGGATGTCTTAGCATACTAAACCCCTTGAGATAGAGTAAATAAATAAAAACCAAATGGTTATATAGATCACTTTAAGGTATGGAAGCATGTAAATACTTTTTAGATATAGAATCAGGTGTGCTTCCCATAAAGGTAAGTGGAAGGTTACTCTATGGGAAGACAAGATCTTGAATGCTAAACACTTTTATATCAAATGACCATTACTTTTAAGAAGATTTGGGAGGCATAGGGAGAGATAGTATGCAAGGTCAGTCCATGGGAAGACAAGATCTTGAATGCTAAACACTTTTATGTCAAAGGACCATTACTTTTAAAGAATATTCGAGAGGCATAGGGAGAGATAGTACCTATGTTGACATAGAAGCATGATACATTATGTCATGGACTCAGTATAGGAAGGTCTAGTATAGTAGCCCTCTTTCTTAATTTTAAAGGTCTAAATTTCTTAAAATATAACATGAATAAATTTTTTGAAGTTTGGGACCACTTTGCTTACTCTATGATCACTTGATAATTTTCTAAGGCATCATAACCTTCCAACTAGTCTATACTTTACATTTAGTCAAATTCATTCTTTGATTCCATATATTGTTATTATTAAAATGTGTTTTCCACTTGCTAATATAGCTAGGGATTGTCAATGGACTAATGAGGCACATATACAAGATTTCAAATATTGTCTAATGTATTGTTGTTCGCTTACTCAAATCCCCATCTTAGATAGACTTCAACTCTAAATGGTAAGTGGCCTTCTTGGAATGTAAATGACCACACTTTGTCTCACAAATATGGAAGGTCAAAGTCGAAGTAAAATGTTAAATTATTGGTTGGAGATTGCTTTATTTTAAATTATCTACCTTTGTAATTTTAGCACCCATTCTAGAATGTCCTCCTTGCTACACTTTTTGTTTTAATTATGAGACTATTCCACACTAATTTTGGTATTATGTTTTTTCTAAACGCATCTAATTTATCTTAGTTATAGGCTTTCCAACTTTTCAACTATCTTAGAAATTAACTTTACTGAAAAATCCATACATGACTATGACATTCCTTAAACACATATGGAAGTAGAGATATATGCATGTGTTTTTTGGTTGAACTCCTCCTTAAGGGTGACTATGTTGAACTTATACTGTTTGATTGCCAACATTCATCCACATGTGTAAAATATGAACAATGATGTGGAATTGACAACATAGAAGATTAATTGTTTGCACAATGAATTTCATCAACAACTCCATGATCAACATGTAACAACATCACAATTGGTAGACAAAATGATGAAACTCTCAACAACAATAGTTAAGATCAAATCAACTTTAGACACCACACAACACATGTTACCTATATTTTAACGACTTTTACATGTTCAATTAATTAATAAATTAATAATTAACTAAATAAATCAACCATTAATTTTATTTTTATATATATACTAACAAGCCTAATATTTTTTTTGATTTGGTTAGTGTGAGAAACCCCTATGACCAACAAGCCTAATATTAATATTATGCTTTTTTTTTTGCTTTACCCTAATAAACCCTTTATTTAATAATATTACTATTATTTTGAGTGGTAGACAATAACCCACTAAACTTATTTTATATATATATATATATATATATATATATATATATATATATATATATATATTTGATATGACTAATCAATAAATGAGTGTGTTTTACCAATGAGTCCTTGGTTCAATGGTTGAAACTTATGGATGATGTAGCCTACACCAAGGTTCAAATTTCAACAACACCAAATAGGTTATATAGCTCAATGTGACAAAGTTGATATGAAAAGAGAAAAAAAATAAATGAGTGTGTTTTCTTCCAAAAGAAATTGAGATAGAAATTGTGACTTTTTCCTAACATATAAATACAATCAATTTAATGAAAGTGAGAGCAAGCTAACATCATTGTCAAACTATATTTGTATACATTCTATACCAATCACCAAACTATGTATTTACATACATTTTATTCCGAATTGGGCTTGGAAAAAAGTATCTAACCACCACCATTAGTATACATTTATTTATTCTTCTCCTCCCAAAAATCTAGTCATCTCTTAAAAGCTTAGGTCATGGAAATTGCAATCATAAAAGTTTAGAATATGATTTTTTAAAGGCCAAATTGACATTTGGCTTATCTTTGTCAAACATATATATATATTTTGATTGGTGAGCAAGGGTTTTGAAAGGATCTTGTAACCTTTTACAAAGAGACGAAAAGATGATGATTAATATAAGAGCTCCCAATCAATCTATAACAAAAGCAACAGACCCTCTACAAACCATCAAAGATAAAAATCTTAAAATTAAGAGGAAAAGCCCATGCAAGAGCAGGAGAGAAAGCCTCATAGGGCAAAAATATAAGCTCTTCTAGGGCAACAAGAAATATCACCCATGCTGAAACATGTCTTCCACACATGGTATTGGGTAATGTCTGTAAAGTCCACGCTGTAACAGGTCCTCCATACATGGCAACTATTATCGCCTATGAGAACCACATTGTGGTAGATCAAAACTAGGTATCAGATGACACCTGTGAAATCTTCATTGATACACATATTCCCCATACGCCTAAGAATAAGAACATACATAGTTCGAAGAATTCTCTGAATACCAATGACCTCAAAAAGTTGGATATGTGTTGTAAACCCTTCTACAAGAACATGAAAACTCCGTGCTACAACAAAGATGTGAATGATGGTAATACTAAATAAACCCCATAAAAGGAAAACATCCCTCTAATCCTTTGGAGAGATCACTTTAAAAACATAAAAAAAAAATTATTTTTTATTATATAATTATTTTTTCTAATTTTAAAATTAATATATTTTTTATTATACAAATAATTTTTTTTGTTAAGTAAAAATAAAAATCAACCTAACTTCAATTTATTAAATAAAAATAAAGATAAACATAACTATAACACATTAAAAAAACATAACAAAACCATCCATTTACAAAAAAAACTTCCTTAAATTTGGTAGCAACCTTGGCTCCCATTGATCCCCTCAATACCATCATACCCTGTTTTCTTAATCATAAAATTTGGTAGCCAATGAGTAAAGGTTAGGCAAATTCAACCCTGTCCCAGTCAGTTGAAATGATTAGAGGTAGTTGGTCAGTATTTGTAGGAATGGTTTTTCGAGTGTTTGTAAGTAAATTATTTTCATTTAATTTAGATCATTTTTTAATTAATTTATTAAAAATTATAAAAAAAATAAAAAATCAGGGTAGGAACAGACGATTCTGTTGTAGAGCCATTGGGAGTTAGCCTCCCTCGTGTGAGGGGGACAATACTTGACTTTCAGGAAAAATAGTCCGTGTAGGCATTGATTTGTGATGTGGAGGCACCCCAAAGTCGTGTCATGTGGAACTAGAGACGATTAAAAAAAAAAATATTGATCGTATTGAGATGATTCCCTTTTGTTTTTTTAGCCTTTCCATTCCAAAAACGTGGAAAAGATTATTGGTCCATCCCATTTGGTGAATAAGATTGACAAGGGAAGAGATTGTGTGATAGATACCAAGTATACGTGTCCCGTATGGAGCTTCGCACATTCATATGAGGGGCGGCAAGACGTGGAATTTACATGGAATTGAGTTTAAAATATATTATTTTATTTTTTTAAATAAAATAATTTAATATTAATATAATATAAAATAATACTATTAGAAAAAATTATGGCATTCAACTTCCATAACATCAACTCCCAATGTTTGCAAATATACGGTTGAACTTAGGTTAAATAAAAAGATTTATTAACCTGGTTTATTTATAATAGAAATAAATATATAAAAAAATTAAAAGATTAAAAATATAATTTATAATTAAATAAAATTAGTTTTTTTATATATATTTTTGTTGGAGAACAAGAGGTAAGAGGTTGTATTCAGGCTATAAATTATAACTTTTTTTTGGGGAGCTTCAGAATTTATAAATAAATTTAATTTTTATCTTATTTCAATTGAGTTGTTATAGCTAAAAACATACGTCTTTTTTACATAAAATGTTTATTTTTTTATTTTCATTTTCTAAATCTTTTTCAATTTTATGTGTGAATACAAATATTTCAGAATTTAGCATACCAAAACTTTACCTCTACAATCTATGCATTGCATCTTAGTAGAGCAACATTTTCAAAACACCATACTATCACAATCCGTTTTACCATATATGGATTGCTAATTTCCTTTCTCAAGCACAAATGCAACCCCAAAATTTATAATAAATAAGTTTATATGAAAGCATAAAAAAACAAATATTACCAATGAAAAAGATTAAAGTAAATCATAATCATTATTTGATTCAGGCAGCCAACATTTTTTTGTCAGCTTCAACTAAACATACTACTTCCTCTAACCATAGAAAAAAGAATTTAACTTTACGATCCTTAATTAAAACCCCTCTATTGGCTAGCCTATCTAAACATTTGTTTCCTTCCCTTAACATATGTGTAAACCTGATTTCTTCACAATTATCTTTTGAGTGTTCTATGAAGCCTTTTCTTTCCTCAAAAGTACATTTATTACTATAAGAGAATCACCTTCCATCCATACTCTGCTCCATTTTATTTGTTTGCATATTTTTAACCCTTCTAAAGCCGCCCAAGCTTGAGCTTTTTTTTTTAATTACATAGGATAGTTGGTCACAACCACACTATTTTTAGTAATTGACAAGCGTAGGGTTCAAACCATAGGTGTTGCTTCCATCAAAATTATTTCACCTTGTTATTATTGACCCGATGTGAAGGGAACCACCGATTGCTCAAGATTTGTATTGTCATTATCGGTTTGACACACACTCAAAGGATTCAAATCAGACTACTACCGTTGCAAATAGGCTAATTGAAAGCATAATGAGATAAAATCTTTCTATGATTTCTAATTATTCCTCCTCTTGTTGGTCTAATTTCCTTTAGATGCTCCATCAAAATTCAATTTGACCGACTAGACATATGATGGTTTTCAATTTATATTCTTTGTCTTCTTTTTGTTTTTTCTGTATCCAATATCATAATTCTATTTGATGACTTGCCTTCATCTATGAGGGTTGAATAGACTCATTTATGGCTAAACATATCTTCTTTTCATTACCTTTAAACTGCTTTCGCTTCAGTTTAAATATATTTATTGTTATGAATATTTTTATTATTTTTTATAAAGGATAATAATATATAGTAGGTAATTAATTGGTATTAAATGTAAATGAAACTAATAAATTTAATTTATTATATTTAGAGATGTTGAGAATAAAAGCTAAAAAGAAAGAAATGGGTTGTAAAAATTCTCTTGTATATTATAAAGTTTTATTTTTTAATAATTTATTTAGTAAATATTTTTTACCTATAACTTTTGAAATGCTTAAACTTAATAATAATATTAAATATTTAAATAATACTAATTTAGGTGAGTTGAGAGGAGAGGGCAATCCTCCAAGGGAGGTTCCCTAGTTTGAATCTCCACCCTATCAAATAGTTGAATTGGGTACCCAAAATCCAATTGATAATGTTGGTGCGGGTAGGGTCGAGCATGACTCTTGGGTGAATTTGACGGTGTAGAACCTCTTGGTCGTGGTCTCTCAGACCAAGGTAGCTCCGCAAGGGGTTTTTCGCTAAAATAATAATAATAATGATAATTTTTTTTTTTGTTTTAGAAAAAATTATATTAAAACAAAGATCATTTACAAGTTGGGATGAGACTTCTCTCAGCCTTGGTCGAAGAGAACACTTATTTACAACAATAAAAGAAGATATGCATTTGAGTCAAATCTCCTAAACCATATTTCTACAATGGTTGTCCACCTGTTTACAACACTAAAAGAAGATATGCATTGGAGCCAAATATCCTAAACCATATTTCTACAATGGTTGTCCAAATTAGCTAAACACTAGATTTGCTCACCAACTTGCCTAATCCTCTCACCCTCAATAGCCATGTCACTGTGCCATTGAACCCCTACCTCCTTCTCAGTATTCATATTAGCCAGGAAGTCTGCCACTTTATTTAGATCTCTAATTACATAAACTAAAATCACATCATCTAATTTCCTCCACAATTCCTTAATTTGAGTGACAAGAATCCTCAACCTCCATGTCTTCAAAGAAAATTTTCTCATGCAATCTAGAGCTCCTACCAATATTTGAGAATTTGATTATTGAATTATCCTCTTGTAACCTTGTCTTACCACCTAGATAGAAGCATATTTGATAGCTAAGGCTTCTAATTCATTGTTTGTGGTATTTCCCAAGCCTTACAGTTCCTAATAAAGCACTATCCCAACATGATTCCTGTAAACCACTCCAATTCCAACTCTATCTAGATTACCTTTTGCAACTCCATCAGTATTAATTTTAATTCAACTTTCTAGGGTGGTTTCCAATTAGCTACGTCCTACCCCTCTTTCACTTCATCTTCCTTCTCCATCATCCTTATATCATTTCGAGTTTCCTCTTTAGCATACACTGCCACAATTTTTGTGACTTAGCTACAAATGACATGCCAAACGCCATCTAAGGATGAAAAGGTTTCTCTGAAAATTCTATCATTTCTCTCCAACCACACTTGCCACCAAATGAAGTTTAATTCATGCTTCCAACCAATACAAAGAGCTTTAGATTTAAATCTACCTCTCTTCTTCCATTAGAGTGGCAAGATCTGAGAATGCATTTTTGCACTTCAAGCTCCTAAGGTAATATCTAGTTGTAACACATTTTGTAGGATCTTCATTTTTAGAAAACTATCCGTCATCGATTATTTCATAATTAGCTTCAAGAATACCATGTAAGGTGCTAATATTTTCCATGGAATCGTTTGGATGGCCTTTAGTAACCATTTGGATTTTATCAATGATCTAATTCAAATTCTTCTTTTGGGGTTGAGTCTTTTGTTGCTCGCATGATTTTTCTAGATAATTGGTGCATCTGGAGGATGAGCTTCTTTCTTTTGAACTATAACATTTGAAGGTTTTGAATCATTTGCATGTAGAGCGTTCTCCTCCACCAAGGAGGAATCATATCATGATCGAATGAGTGGTTATCTCTTCTTCAGGTGGCCATATTACTAACAACCATAACATCTTAGGAGAAGTTTTCATATTCAATATTTTGGATCAATTCCCCTTTGCTTGAGGAGATAGTAATGGATTAAGGTCCAAGAACTAAAACATCCATCCAAACAACCAATCTTGCTTTACTCATTTTAATGGATAAATTTTCCTCTATTTGGGCATCCATATACTGGAATGCACCAATGACATTATCGATTTTGGTGAATATCTTCTCTCCCTAAAACTCCACAAAGAGAGCATAAAGATTCACCCAGTCTAGGAAGCCATTAACTTCTTCTGTAAAGGGGTTGAAACTAGAAGTCCAAGGTTTTATATAGAAACCTCTTTGTCTGCAAATCAATTATATCTATAATCCATTATATCATATCTATTTGTTAAATTAGAAAAGAAAAGAAACAAGAATTTGCTGGATAGGAGAGTTACTTCGAATTTTGTACATCCACCAATCTTTAATGTATCCTTTGAGCTCCTTCAGGCCTGGTCTTTTGACCTTGAGTTTGCAAATAATTATTCG
Source organism: Wollemia nobilis (assembly GCA_028583015.1). Classification (NCBI taxonomy): domain Eukaryota; kingdom Viridiplantae; phylum Streptophyta; class Pinopsida; order Araucariales; family Araucariaceae; genus Wollemia; species Wollemia nobilis. The sequence goes on from JAQPPZ010001045.1 coordinate 5,057,089, forward strand.
GGCTTCATGATCAATAAGATCTAAACCAAATTCATCTTCTAAAATTCTAATAGAAGGCAGAGTTTCATCCACCCGCAAACCCAAATATCCTTAAGAGATATTTCTTCTGATCGAATAGGCTTTTTCACAGACTGAAGAGATGGTTTGCAAACAACCATCTTCCTTCAGTGCTTGACTGCACCTAGGGTTTGCATCCCTTTTACAAAGACTATAGCTAAATTTAACGCTTTGTTCCATCAATCGATTGCACCTATAGGGTTTACACTCCTTTTGTGAAGACTAAAAGATTGCTTGGTAGGTCCTACGTTTGAATCTGGGAGGTGCAGCTTTCTTTCAAGCAATGGGTGTTTCTTTACCACCTGCGCTTGTTGGGCCACCTGCTTATTGAAGAGGCCGAGCTCCTTCATGCATTACCTATTCTTCTCTATCTGCGTATTCCTCACCTGAAATACGAAAAGCTCTTATTTTTTTTAAATAATATTTATAATTAATTGAAGTTTAGTTGAACTAATGGAACATAGAATAAATATAAATATTTTTATTATTTTTCCAAAGGTTAATGTTTTTAGATAATATAAAATTAATTGGTGTTAGAGGTAAATGAAACCAATAAAATTAATATATTATATTTAGAAATGTCTATATTAAAAGCTCGCAAGAAAGGAAGAGATTAGTTGTAAAGATTGTTTTTATATATTATAAAAAATTATTTTTCAATAATTTATTGAGTAAGTATTTTCTATCATGGCCTTTAGAGCGCATAAACCTAATAATAATATTTAATAAATTTATAATATTGCATTCATTTCTTTTTGTAATTCAACCGTGGTAAAATTGTTGGAGACTTAAAAAAAAGAGAACAATGTGAATTTTATAATTCCACCTCTACGGGATTGTTGGAGGAACCAATATAATATTTTAAAAAAGAGTACTGAAGTTACACAAACCGAATAATAATATTAAATAAATTCACAATATTACACCCATATCTTTTAAAATTCAACCTTTGTAAAGTTGTTGGAGCGTACAACACAAGGAATTATAGAATATTTTAAAAAAGAGTACTAAAGTTACACAAACCGAATAATAATATTAAATAAATTCACAATATTACACCCATATCTTCTAAAATTTAACTTTTCACACAAGGAATTTTATAATTCTACTTTTGTGGAATTGGGACATTTGAAAAATAAGTATTTATTGTTTTGTTTGTGGAAAATATCTTAAAAGGGATGTCACTTTCGGGTAATATCTAAGGAGGAAGGGATATCTCTTCCACCAAAAATACTCAGGGTTTGCACCTGACCTCCGGGATATTTGAAAAATAAGTATTTCATTAGCACAAATAAATCTTTAATTTTAACCCAATTACAAGCTGTCAACCAAAGAAGTTAATAACATAATGTATATCAAGGACTAGTTATTGTTGTTGTAAAATTAAATCTTTAATTTTAATTCAAATAAAAATTGTTTACCTATCTACATGTTTCTTTTTCTTTTTTATTTTTACTTAGATTATCTTGGATTTGTATAACTCTCTTAGAATTAAGATCCACAAATTTAAGATTTTTATATAGAACTAAAAACTAAAAGATTATAATTAAGATAGAGATTTAGTTTTGCAAAACTTGATATATATTTTAATAAAATATTCACAAATCCTTTAAATTATATATATATATATATATATATATATATATATATATAATTTTTAACTTTAATTTTTTATTAAAGTTAAAATATTAATTACAAAAAACAATTAAAGGTTTTGTGAATTCATAATCCTTTAAACATTTCATTCTTAAGAAAAATTGTGAGAGGATGTCTAAATTGCAAAGTAGAAGGTGAGATATAGAAACTTATTTAGTTTTTCTCCAACCTTCAAAGTTATTTTTTAATAAATTTTATTGAATGACATAAGTTGAACCAGTTAAATTCCTCAACTTTCAAGGAGACCTTAGTTCCAATCTTTAGATTTATACATAATACCAAATTGTTGTAAATATCATTATGTGATCATAATGTAATACTCTTGGAGGTCCTTTATCTAATTAAAAAATAATAAATTTTGAAAAATTTGAGAACAATTATGCTACTTAGGGCAATAACAATCTGTTTAGAAAATAAATATTTAAATCCAGTCTAACAAGTTTATCAAGCTTATATAATTTTTTTCTTAGTGTGTTAGAGTTAGACCTAAAAACTTAGGTTTTCCATATTTTAACTAGAAACTTATACTTTTTAATTAGAAGAATAATGTCTAAAATTTAAATATGTAAGTTTTTGGTATATATCTAAAATAAAAATTTCTTAACATTTCTAAGATTGTCAAATATTATATCATTTTTCTCTATGATTATCTTGGCTTATTGTAAATATGTGAGAATTAAACCTAGAAATATAGGTTTTCAATATACTTGGATGAACAATTGTTAATTTTAACTAGTAGAATAATGGCCAAAATTTAAATATGTAAGTTATGGTTTATAATATATTATTTAAAACTTAGTTAGCTTTCGTTAATAAATAGACTTAGAAAAAATTTAGTTGATACTGAAAAATAAAACTTATTATTTACTAAAACTTTTGTAAACACTTTTTTATTTTTTATAAGCTATGTGCGGCTTCTATTGGCGACCACTCTCATTAAAAAAATAAAATATTACATTTCTATCAAGTTAATTAAACCATATCTAACTTACCTTTCTATTAAAAATATTCTTTATATGCCTATCTATCAAACATATTCTCTGTCTTCCTCAAACTACTAAGTTTTCGCATTCAATTCCTTTATATCATTCTTATTAAGAGATAAAATCTCACTCATATAGGTGTATGTGGAAATTTAAATTTTGTCAAGATGAAATTCAACGCCATGAATAGTTAAAATAGTTGATGCCTAGTTTCCATGTCTATAAATATCTTGTCTATAACAACCTAACAATTTTTAATGCCTTTATTATGGATTCTTATTCATGCCCTTATTATTCCAAGATATTATTCTCATTGTTAATTTTTATTTTTATTTGTGGACTTAGCCCCACTTCTTATTAACACTTATGATATTTGCTTTTGTTTTACCATATCAATATCTCTTTGGGTTTCTTTTTCTTTATTTTTGCTTCTTGGATCTTTTTTTTTTATTTCTACCAATACTTTGATCTTCATCAATCTCTTCAATATTCTCATATTGTTCATAGTAATTCTTAACATATTTAGGTTTGTCTTAATTTGAAGGATATGAAGTGTAAGGAATAACCTCAAAAGCACATTCTTCTTTATGTTGCCATAGAAACCCTAAAGTGCAAGGATGCTCTTCCATAGCAATTACCTTCTTATTTTGTCCTAAAAATCCTAAATTGTTATGGATTTCCTCCATCCTCATTTCCTTATTATGCTACTATTGAAACTATAAAGTGCAAGGGATAACCTCTACACCACTTTCACATTTATTACCAAGAGAGGATTGTATACTACTTGAGGAAAATGAAGATGATTTACTTGGAATAAACCTGACATCTTATGTCATCTTTGTTTTAAAAATTTTCTTTACATCTTCCTTTAATTCCTTTTGAACTTGAACTTACATATTGTGCTTTATCATCCCTTATATCCTTTTTTGCTTCTTTTAATGGTTGATACAAGTGAGCTATGATGGCCTCTACCAAATAATGTTGTAGATAGAACTTTTTTACCTCTTCTTTTGGAGTGGAATATCCTTGATTTGATCTAAGATTTTGTTACTGTATAATTTCCTTACTTCATCTTGAAGTTTATATCATGACCAAAATTTTCTCTTTCTTCATAGTTTTCACTTTGCAAACTCTTGCCATATGTCCAATTTCATAACAATCGTGGCATCAAAATTCAATATTTTCATAATCCACTTGTTGATCCCATTCTCTTGATTCGAAATTAATCGTAATGGATTGTGGTAAATATTTTTAAAATATCCATAGCAACACATATTCAGGTATATATAGCATGCTTTTGCTCCTTAATAGTTTGTCCTTCCTTGATGAATTTGCCAAGGTATTGCCAATATGCTTAAAAATATCCTTAGTAATAAGTTGATATGGTGAGCTTTAGGAAGAGATATACATATAGAGCCCACCTAATTTTTAGCTTGATAGATTAACCCCTTTGTTGTGTTGTCTAATAAATTCCTTGTTGGGCTTAGTTAGGAACCTTATTCTTGGTATGATAAGATCCTTTCATTACTTCTTAGTTTTATATTTTGATGATGTGAGGTAAACCATGATGTCTACATCAAACATCAAGATGGTCAAACAATAGTGTGTTTGTTGTATGTTGATGTTGTGAACCTCTCTTCTCATAACCATAAATCATTCAAAATATATCAAAATATTCAACATGTATTCATAAATAAATTGATTGCACAATAAAATTGCTCAATATAAAATAAAAATTGATTATACCCTTGAGGTAGGGCAACACCATACAATGCTCCTTTTAGAAGAAAGCCACTCCACAAGATCTCTAGCTCCATGAGCCAAGACTTCTCAAAAAATACATTATAGACCATAGATTCCGTTTACAATGGGGTACATCTCTCTTTATACAAGAATGTGATGGTTCACCTTCTATGAGTTACAAGATCACCCATGTGGTGGTTCATCTTCAATGAGTTACAAAGTGCATAATAATATGACAATATTTCTTGTAGTTACATATGATAATATTTTCCCAAAGGTTAATTTTCTCATTGTTAATTTTTATTTTTATTTGTGGACTTAGCCTCACTTCTTATTAACACTTATGATATTTGTTTTTACTTTACCATATAAATATCTCTTTGGGTTTCTTTTTCTTTGTTTTTGCTTCTTGGATATTTCTCTCTTTCTTATTCCTACCAATACTTTCATCTTCATCAATCTCTTCAATCTTCTCATATTGTTCATAGTAATACTTAACATATTTAGGTTTGTCTTACTTTGAAGGATCTGAAGTGTAAGGAATAACCTCAAGAGCACATTCTTCTTTATGTTGCCATAGAAACTCTAAAGTTCAAGGATGCTCTTCCATAGAAATTACCTTCTTATTTTGTCCTAAAAACCCTAAATTGTTATGGATTTCCTCCATCCTCATTTCTTTATTATGCTACTATTGAAACTCTAAAGTGGAAGGGATAACCTCTACACCACTTTCACATTTATTACCAAGAGAGGATTCTATACTACTTGAGTAAAATGAAGATGATTTACTTGGAATAAACCTAACCTCTTATGTCGTCTTTGTTTTAAGATTTTTATTTACATCTTCCTTTGCACCTTTAATTCCTTTTGAACTTGAACTTACATATTGTGCTTTCTCATCCCTTATATCCTTTTTTACTTCTTTTAATGGTTGATACAAGTGAGCTATGATGGACTCTACCAAATGATGTTGTAGATAGGCCTTCTTTACCTCTTCTTTTAGAGTGTAATATCCTTGATTTGATCTAAGCTTTTGTTACTGTATAATTTCCTTACTTCATCTTGAAGTTTATATCATGATCAAAATTTTCTCTTTCTTCATAGTTTTCACTTTGCAAATTCTTGCCATATGTCCAATTTCATAATAATTGTGGCATAAAAATTCAATATTTTCATAATGTACTTGTTGATCCCATTCTCTTGATTCAGATTTAATCGTAATGGATTGTGGCAAATATTTTTGAAATATCCATAGCAACACATATTCAAGTATATATTTGCATGCTTTCATTCCTTACTAGTTTGTCCTTCCTTGATGAATTTTCCAAGGTATTGCCAATATTCTTAAAAATATCCTTAGTAATAAGCTAATATGGTGAGCTTTAGTAAGAGATCTACATATAGAACCCACCTAATTTTTAGCTTGATAGATTAACCCCTTTGTTGTGTTGTCTAATGAAGTCCTTGTTGGGCTTAGTTAGGGACCTTATTCTTGGTATGATAAGATCCTTTCATTACTTCTTAGTTTTGTATTTTGATGATGTGAGTTAGACCATGATGTCTACATCAAACATCAAGATGGTCAAACAATAGTGTGTTTGTTGTATGTTGATGTTGTGAACCTCTCTTCTCATAATCATAAATTATTCAAAATTTATCCAAATATTCAACATGTATTCATAATTAAATTGATTGCACAATAAAATTGGTCAATATAAAATACATATTTATTATACCCTTGAGGTAGGGCAACACCATACAATGCTTCTTTTAGAAGGAAGCCACTCCACAAGATCTCTAGCTCCATGAGCCAAGACTTATCCAAAAATACATTATAGACCATAGATTCCTTTTACAATGGGATATATCTCTCTTTATACAAGAATGTGATGGTTCACCTTCTATGAGTTACAAGATCACCCATGTGGTGGTTCACCTTCAATGAGTTACAAAGTGCATAATAATATGACAATATTTCTTGTAGTTACATATGATAATATTCCCCCAAAGGTTACAAATATGATTTCATGACATACCTATTTCTAATTTGACATGTGGTCTTCCTTACTCAATAATTAATTTATGGCTCATATCATTATACAATACAATATTAAATTATTAAGTCCATATCTTGGGTACCTAACTTTCCACCCCCTTACAAAATGTTTCGTCCTCAATATTAGAAGAGACTAAATAATATGATTTTTTGAGCTATGTTGAATACTGGTACCAATCTCGAGCATCTATCCATTCGAGTGAAACTTTGACTAATGGTGTTCCTTGATGGTGATATGCCCTTATGCCACTTGAATATCCATAATTAACCCTTTGTTTCCATGTATGTCCATCATAACTCCTTTGTTACTTTGTGCTCGATTCCATGATTATTGCCTCTCATGATGATGTGGATGATGATATGCTTCAACCTTAGCCCTATGTGCTACTTTCCTTGACTCTTCAATATTTTGTACCTCTATTTTATGCTCTTTTGTTATGCTCCCATCCATTGATTCTTCCCTTACTTTTACTTTCTTGATTTCTATTACTGCCTCCTCTTGAGATTCTATTTTAGGTTCTTTTATTTGTTTTTCACTTTGTTCCCTTGCAATAGCTACATGTTTATCCTTATACTGAGAAATTTCTTGTAATGTTATCTTCTTCTTCTTGTACCATAACTTCATGAATTGATTTTGCACATTAATATTAATAGTACCCAAAGAAAACAACCAAAGATAACCAAGGGCAATATCTACATCATTAATCTCAATAACATAAAAATCTGAATGTAAAACATATTTATCCATGACGAGCTTCAGGGTTATGTATAAAGTGTCGGACACGAAATGTACTTGTAAAAATTTGGTCATTCTGTTACGAAACCTTGGCAAATCTTGGCCAACCTCACGTCGGAGGATATGGTGAATTACCTTATTTTTGAAAAAAAATAGAAAAAATGGTGAATTTGATAGTTTTGGCCGGATCGCATGGAAAACACTATCGGATAAAGGATCGGGTAAAAATAATATTTGAGCTCGGATTGGGTGCAAAAACATGATTCGAACTCAGACTGGGTGTAACACACGATTTGGAATTTACATGGAATTGGGTTGTGTAAATTATTTTGGATTCAGACTTTAAAATAATTTTTTTAATTTTTTTAAATAAAATAATTTAATACTAATATAATCTAAAATAATTCTATTAGAAAAAATTATGGAATTCAACTTCCATAACATCAACTACACGTATGATGGTTTTCATTTTATATTCTTTACCTTCTTTTTGTTTTTTCTGTATCCAATATCATAGTTCCATTTGATGACTTGACTTCATCTATGAGGGTTGAATAGAATCCTTTATGGCTTAACAAATCTTCTTTTTCATTACCTTTAAACTATTTTCCCTTCAATTTAAATATATTTATTATTTTCAGAATAGGCCAAGGCACCTTACTGGGTTTCTTAGGAGACTCACACAACTTGCTATTTTGTTTCAGGTTGGAAGAAATTTGCAGGTTTCTAGGAACAAGTTGGCTCGTATTTTCAAAGCTATTCAGGATTGGGAGTTGATGGATGATGACACAGAAATCATGGATATGTATAGCTACTATTATATTCTTGCACAAAAATATTATTATATGTTTGTAAAATGATACAATGATACAGTTACACTCATATGATGTATAGTATTTCTGTTTCCTCCTTGCATGGAGATGTTTAGCTTAGTTTGATTTTTGAGGCTTGGACCTTCTTTGATGTATATTTGTTGTTGGTTATTTAATATGACAGTTATATATTCCAATTCAAAAAATATATATATTTATTGTTATGAATATTTTTATTATTTTTTATAAAGGATAATAATATATAGTAGGTAATTAATTGGTATTAAATGTAAATGAAACTATTAAATTTAATTTGTTATATTTAGAGATGTTGAGAATAAAAGCTAAAAAGAAAGAAATGAGTTTTAAAAATTCTCTTGCATATTATAAAGTTTTATTTTTAATAATTTATTTAGTAAATGTTTTTTACCTATAACTTTTGAAATTCTTAAACCTAATAATAATATTAAATATTTAAATAATAATAATTTAGGTGATTTGAGAGGAGAGGACAATCCTCCAAGGGAGGTCCCAGGTTTGAATCTCCACCCTACCAAAAATTTGAATTGGGTACCCAAAATCCAATTGATAATGTTGGTGCGGGCAGGGCTGGGCGCGACTCTTGGATGATTTTGACGGTGTAGAACCTCCTAGTCATGGTATCTCAAACCAAGGTAGCCTCGCAAGGGATTTGTTGCTAAAATAATAATAATAATATTTTTTATTTTATTTTTGAAAATGAATTTGAAAAAGTTATATTAAAACAAAGATCATTTATAAGTTGGGATGAGACTCCTCTCAGCCTTGGCCAAAGAGAACACTTTTTTACAACAATAAAAGAAGATTTGTATTGGAATCAAATCTCCTAAACTACATTTCTACAATGGTTGTCCACTTGTTTACAACAGTAAAAGAAGATCTACATTGGAGCCAAATCTCCTAAACTATATTTCTACAATGGTTGTCCAAATTAGCTAAACACTAGATTTGCTCACCAACTTGTCTAATCCTCTCATCCTCAATAGCCATGTCACTGTGCCATTGAATCCCTACCTCCTTCTCAGTTCCATATTAGCCAAAAATTCTGCCACTTTATTTAGATCTCTACTCACATAAACTAAAATCACATCATCTAATTCCCTCCACAATTCTTTAATTTGAGTGACAAGAATCCTCAACCTCCATGTCTTCAAAGCAAATTTCCTTATGCAATCTAGAGCTCCTACCAATATTTGAGAATTTTATTATAGAATTATCCTCTTGTAACCTTGTATTACCACCTAGATAGAAGCAGATTTGATAGCTAAGGCTTCTACTTCATTGTTTGTGGTATTTCCCAAGCCTTACAATTCCCAATAAAACACTATCCCAACATGATTTCTGTAAACCACTTCAATTACAACTCTATCTAGATTGCCTTTTGCAGCTCCATCAGTATTAATTTTAATTCAACTTTCTAGGGGTGGTTTCCAATTAGCTATGTCCTACCCCTCTTGCATTTCATCTTCCTTCTCCGTCATTCTTATATCATCCCGAGTTTCCTCTTTAGCATACACTGTCGTAATTTTTGTGACTTTGTTCCAAATGACATGCCAAACGTCATCTAATGAAGAAAAGGTTTCTCTAAAAATTCTACCATATCTCTCCAACCACACTTGCCACCAAATGAAGTTTAATTCATGCTTCCAACCAATACAAAGAGCTTTAGATTTAAATCTACCTCTCTTCCTCCATTAGAGTGGCAAGATATGAGAATGCATTTTTGCACTTCAAGCTCCTAAGGTAATATCTAGATGTAACACATTTTGTAGGATCTTCATTTTCAAAAAACTATCTATCATTGATTATTTCATAATTAGCTTCAATAATACCATGTAAGGCGCTAATATTTTCCATGGAACCGTTTGGATGGTCTTTAGTAACCATTTGGCTTTTATCAATGATCTAATTCAAATTCTTCTTTTGGGGTTGAGTCTTTTGTTGCTCGCATGATTTTTGTTGGACACTTGGTGCATCTGGAGGATGAGCTTCTTTCTTTTGAACTATAACATTTGAAGGTTTTGAATCATTTGCATGTAGAGCGTTCTCCTCCACCAAGGAGGAATCATATCATGATCGAATGAGTGGTTATCTCTTCTTCAGGTGGCCATATTACTAAAAACCATAACATTTTAGGAGAAGTTTTCATATTCAATATTTTGGATCCATTCCCCTTTGCTTGAGGAGATAGTAATGGATTGAGGTCCAAGAACTAAAACATCCATCCAAACAACCAATCTTGCTTTACTCATTTTAATGGATAAATTTTCCTCTATTTGGGTATCCATATACTGGAATGCACCAATGGCATTATCAATTTTGGTGAATATCATCTCTCCCCAAACTTCCACAAAGAGAGCATAAAGATTCACCCATTCTAGGAAACCATTAACTTCTTCTGTAAAGGCATTGAAATTATAAGTCCAAGCTTCTATATAGACACCTCTTTGTCTAAAAACTAATTATGTCTATAATACATTACCTCATATCTATCTGTTAAATTAGAAAAGAAAATAAACCAGAATTTGTTGGATAGGAGAGTTACTTAGATTTCTGTACACCGATATTTAATGTATCCTTTGAGCTCCTCCAAGCCTGGTCTTTTGACCTTGAGTTTGTAGATAATTATTCAGGCTTCACAATTAATCAGATCCAAACCAAATTCATCTTCTAAAATTCTAATAGAAGGCAGAGTTTCATCCTCCTGCAAACCCAAATATCCCTAAGAGATATTTCTTTTGATCGAAGAGGCTTTCTTAAAGACTGAAGAGATGGTTTGCAACCATCTTCCTTCAGTGCTTGACTGCACCTAGGGTTTGCATCCCTTTTACAAAGACTATAGCCAAATTTAACGCTTTGTTCTATCAATTGATTGCACATAGGGTTTACACTCCTTTTGCGAAGATTGAAATATTGCTTGGTAGATCCTGCATTCGAATCTGGGAGGTGTGGCTTTCTTTCAAGCAATGGGTGTTTCTTTACCACCTGCGCTTGTTGGGCCACCTGCTTATTGAAGAGGCAGAGCTCCTCCATGCATTACCTATTCTTCTCTATCCATTGCATTCCTCACCTAAAAATGCGAAAAGCTCTTAAATTTTTAAAAATATTATTTATAATTAATATAAGTTTAGTTGAACTGATGGAAAATAAAATAAATATAAATATTTTTGTTATTATAAATATTTTTATTATTTTTCCAAAGGTTAATGTTTTTAGATAATATAAAATTAATTGGTGTTAGATGTAAATGAAACCAATAAAATTAATATATTACATTTAGAAATGTCTATATTAAAAGCTCGTAAGCAACGAAGAGATGAGTTGTAAAGATTGTTTTTATATATTGTAAAAAAATATTTTTCAATAATTTATTTAGTAAGTATTTTCTAGCATGACCTTTAGAGTGCATAAACCTAATAATAATATTTAATAAATTCATAATATTGCATTCATTTCTTTTGTAATTCAACCTTGGTAAAATTGTTTGAGACTTAAAAAAGAGAACAATGTGAATTTTATAATTCCACTTCTATGGGATTGCTGGAGGAACCAATAGAATATTTTTAAAAAGAGTACTGAAGTTACACAAACTGAATAATAATATTAAATAAATTCAAAATATTACACCCATATCTTTTAAAATTCAACCTTTGTAAAGTTGTTGGAGTGTACAACACAAGGGATTTTATAATTCTACTTTTGTGGAATTGCTATAAGAGCCAATGGGACATTTGAAAAATAAGTATTTCATTTTTTTTGTTTGTGAAAAACATCTCAAAAGGGATGTCACTTCGGGTAAGACCCAAGGAGGTAGGAGTATCTCTTCCACCAAAAACACCCAGGGTTCGCACCCGGCCTACCACCTCCGAGATACTTGAAAAATAAGTATTTCTTTATCACAAATAAATTTTTAATTTTAATTTAATTAAAAGCTGTTAAACAAAGAAGTTAATAACATAATGTATATCAAGGACTAGTTATTGTAGTTGTAAAATTTGTTTACCTATCTACATGTTTCTTTTTCTTTTTTCTTTTTACTTAGATTATCTTGGATTTGTATAACTCTCTTAGAATTAAGATCCACAAATTTAGGATTTTTATATATAACTAAAAACTAAAAGATTATAATTAAGATAAGATATTTAGTTTTGCAAAACTTGATATATATTTTAATAAAATATTCACAAATCCTTTAAATTATATATATATATATATATATATATATATATATATATATATATATATATATATATATATATATATATATATTTAAATAAATGGGTAAAAATTTATTGATAAAAAGTCTGGATTACAGAGTACAATTGAGCTTCCAACCAGGACTCAAATAAACAACCAAACATGCTAAAACCACTAGACTAGAATGACACCCAAAAAATACAACAAGAACACACCACATTAAGTCTGTACATCCTTGTGGATCAACTCCCACAAGTGTTGAGAGTCCCCAGACGAGAGACTCTCCCAATTATCGATACTCCAAGGATCCAACAGCTCATAAATCCTTTTGGCTAGGTAATCAACAACCACATTCCATTCCCTTGGAATGTGCAAAAAGGATATAAATTTGAACTCCTCATTCATTCTGAGAATATGAACGACTACAGAGGCCAACTGCCAATTAAATTCCTCCACCCTTTTACTATTTAAAATATTAACCACAATTTGAGAGTCAGACTCGCAGATAATCCTATGCCAGCCAAGAGAAAACCCCCTCCGCAAGGCCTCAAAAATTGCAAGAGCTTCCATAAAATTGTTGGAGTGAACACCTTTATAAATGGAAAAGAAAAAATTAACACCACCAATAGAATCTCTCCCAACACGGCCAATGCCAGCATGTCCAGGATTACCCCTGGATGATCCATCAATATTAATTTTTAAAACTCCTCTAGGGGGTGGCCTCCACCTACCATCTCTCCTAACCTTCTTACTGAGCTGAGGAACCCTACTAGGGCTAGAAGAGTTCACACCATCCCCAAAGAGACCAAGGGATTGTTGTACCTTCTTCTACCTAGAATCCAAAAGAGGATCCACATCACATTTGCTATTGATGGTTTCATGAACCATATATAGGATCCTTTGCCAGATCTGTTGAACAACAAAATAACTGCCCTGAAATATGTGCCAGTTTTGTTCAAGCCAAATTTTCCAGATGATGCAAGAAGGGCCCAAATTCCAAGCCACCCGAAGGAAGGAGGCCTTGGTCGGAGGTCTTCCCAGACTACTCCAAAAATCCACTAGGGATAGCACATGAAAACATGGATGGTTCCAGGCGCTCCACCAACGGTGCCAAATATCTTTGGCAAAGGAGCATTGGAAAAATAAATGAGAAGAGTCATCCTCATTATTACTGCAAAGGACACAAAAAGAGGGACCCTGAAATACCCTCTTCCTCACATTATCCCAAGTGAGGCATTTATTATGAGCTACCAACCAGAGAAAGAAGTTACATTTTGGCCATGAAAATTTATTCCACACCTTTTTCCACCAAGTGACAGGAAGACTCCCATACTTTTGCTTATCAAGAACCTGATAACCATAGGCTACCGAGTAGGTTCCCTTAGGATCAGGGTTCCAAGCTAGAATATATTTACCCCTCAATGAAGAACAATACCTCCCTATAAGAATAAGAGCAAGCACATCTCTGTCCTTGGCCAATCCCCCTTGGGTCCATTCTTGCGGATATTTCCACCTGTACATCTCCATATTTCCAAAAGACTGGATTTTTTAAAGTCCTCCACATGAGACCAACCTGCTTCTAAGAAAAAAATGCTTAGGGAACGTAACCTAGGATATTAATTCAAGATAGGAGGGTGGCCATCCCAAGAATCCTCCCAAAAAAGAGCATTTGATCCTTGATTGCAAATCCAGAACAAACCCTGCTTGATTAAATTAGCTCCTCTTTTCAAAGTGTTCCAGATAACAAAACCTTTCCCAACCAAGCTGACTCTAGGTATCTCAGCCTCATAAATACCTCTCAAGTATTTACAAGATAATATTTTAGCCCAAATTTGATCTTGAGAGGTACACCATATCCAATAAAGTTTTGCAGCCAAAGCCTGCCCGAAAAGAGTTATCTGTCGCAACCCAAGACCTCCCTCTTGCATCGGTCTACATATAGAATCCCACCTAACCAAACTCCATTTATATTGATCAAGTTTTCCAGACCATAAAAACTATCTTGACAAAGCATCCATGTCCTTGATGAAGTGAGAGGGAGATATTTGTATAAAACATCTATAAATAGGTAAAGCTTGAAAAAAAGCTTTTAAAAACAACACTCTACCTGCAGTGGATAGCCATATGAAAGTCCAGTGATTCACCTTCCTTCTAAACTTATCAAGCATAGACTGCCAAGAAGATCTAGGTAGAGGATGAGATGAAATTAGAATACCAAGATAAATGAAGGGGGGAGTCCCAACCTGGAATATTAGAATGCAAGCAATCCTGGCTTGAATAAGAGGAGGGGTATTGAAGAAGAAAATAGAATACTTGTCCTCATTAATCAACTGTCTAGAAGCACCAAGATATATGTCAAGAGACTATCTAATATTGCCAGCCTCCCTGATAGTGGAAACTCCCAATAAAGCAGTATCATCAACAAATTGAAGGTGGGAAAGAGGTGGCAAACTACTATCCCACTTCCACCCTTGAATGAGACCCTGCATGACTTGAGACTTGAGCAATCTTCCCAACCCTTTTGCCATAATTGTAAACAAATAAGGAGATAAAGGATCTCCTTACCTCAATCCCCTTGAGGCATCAAATAGATCTGATGGCTCATTATTAACAAGAACAAAGAATGAGGAAGAAGAAACACAACTCATCACCCATCTAATCCGTCCTCAAATCCAAAAGTAGCAAGAACTTTTTGAAGAAAGGACCAACTAGCCCAATCATAGGCTTTGGCCATGTCCAACTTAATGAACATAGTTTTATCCTTAGAAGTTTCCATCGAGTGAATAGCTTCTGTAGCAATAACAACCCCATCGAAGATTTTTCGACCAACAACAAAACCTCCTTGTTCCTCAGAGATGATTTTGCTCAACCATATATTCAACCTCTCAACAATAATTTTTGTGATGATCTTATACACAACATTGCAGAGAGCAATAGGCCTGAACATATCCAAGGAATTTGCTCCCTCTTTTTTTGGGTATAAGCACCACAAAGGTAGTATTTTGGGACCTTAGCATCTGTTTGTTCTTTTGGGACTCATGGACCACCTCCAAAAGATCAAATTTGATTAAATCCCAAAAATCCTGATAAAACTCAATCGGGAATCCATCCGGGCTTGGGGCTTTTCCTTTTTCATATTGAATACAACATTTTCCAACTCCTCAAGGGAAATTGGGCCCATCAAGTGCTCATTCATATCTCTAGAAATAATCGTTGTAATATAGTTTAGAATAAGTTTTTCATTCTCATCATCTGATAGGGAGTCCTTGAAAAGAGAGGAAAAATACCGTTGAGTCTCTTCTGAAATATCCCTAAAAGAAGAGAGCAGGGCACCCTGAGAATTCACAAGAGAGGTAATCAGGTTACCATTACGGCGAGCCTTAACTGAGTTATAAAAGAAGGCTGTGTTCCTATCCCCTTCCTGAAGCCAATCTACTCGAGCTTTTTGTTTCCAAAAAATTTCTTCCCTCAATTCCCATTCAACAAGGTCTTTTTTGGCCTTAGATTCCTCAACAAGGAGCTCCTTCATGAATCCATGATCTCTAATATTCCTTGAAGCTTCTTCCATCTTCCTAAGAGTTGTCGTCTTAGCAAAGGAAAGGTTTCCAAAATTTAGTCTATTCCATCTCTTCAATTTATGTTTTACAAATCATAGTTGCTTCATAAAGGAATACATAGCGGTGCCATGAGGAGGTTTGCCAGTGGTCCACCAGCCTCGTATGAAATCATGAAGCTTAGTATCAAGAAGCCACATAAGTTGAAACTTAAAGGAGGGATTATTTTTTAGCCCTAAATCCAAAGCAAAGAGTTTTATAGGCCAATGATCAGATCCCCTACCCTCCAGAATCACAAAACTAGCACTTCTGTTATTACCCATCCAATAACTGGATATCAAAAACCTATCCAGTCTCTTTGATATGGAAGCTTTCCCACACCTTCTATTGTGCCAAGTAAATATCCCATTATATGGCTTGATGTCAACCAAATTTAGGGCCTAGATATGAGCACTGAAGACATAAGGAAAAGGCTTGAGACGGTCCACCCCACCACGTTTCTCGTCTAGACAAGTGATAGAGTTGAAGTCTCCAACCAAAATCCATGGGTACAGGGGAACCAAAATTCTCACAAAGCAAATGTGCTTCCACAAATTCACTTTACCATTGTAATCAACAGGAGCATACACATTTGTAAGTAGGATGGTTTCAACAGATTCATTATCATGTCCGACCATTGAAATAGACCATTTGCTGGAAATCCAAGTAAGAGGGGATATCTTAACTAGATACCATAAACAAGCAACGCCACCAACATATACACATGCACCAATACACTGGAATTACCCCCTTCTCCACAACTTGGGAGCAATGTTGAACATACTATCAATAGCCAATTTAGTCTCCTGAATAAACACCACATCCGAAGAATGCACACGAACCAAATCACGGATAACTTTTTGTGTGGGGATGCTTTTCAACCCCCTTACATTCCTTGAGAGGATAATAATTTTTAGGGGTTATAAAAATGGGAGTCCAATGTTCTCACCAAGCCTGACTCCACCAAAGTATCCCCCATTAACTTAATTTTATCCTGGTTATTCTTCTGACCCACCTTCATATTCTTATCCGAAAAACTTTTTTTAATTATTTTTTGCTGCAATCCCAACACCGTAGGAGTTTTGCAGTCCAACGATGACTGCATTAGTGCCTGAGTAGGAGAGGGCATAGCTAAATCTGTACCACTTTCCAAAATAGTTTCCCTTATAGGGCTAGACCCATCCATGTCCCCTATACTCAGATCCAAAGCCTTTTGTTCTTCATTTAAACCCCCTAGATCTGATTCCTTAAGTTCCCCCTCAAGAAGAGGCATCTGATTCGGCCTTGTTATATTTGCGTCAGGTAGCGATATTTTAGGTATCTCCATGCACTGATCAAGATCATATAATATTTCAAAATGGTTGAGTAGAGCATCTGGCTGGCTATCCTTAAGGTCTTTGTTTGCCCTTCGTCCTCTGTTTCAAGCTTTTACCAGAATAAAACCTTCTTTATCCTATTCCCCTTCCTTTATCAAGGCTTTTCCTTTATCCAAACTTTGTCCAGACCGAGAGGGCCCAGGATTTGAAGCCACAGGCGAGATAAACTTAGGGTATTTTCTTTGCAGGTGGCCATATTCATGGTAAATCCGGCAACGAAATGGAAGAGCTTCATAGTCAAGTTTTTGAACCCATGTAGTTGATCCAAATTGTATTTCAATAGAATATGGAATAGGATTATTTAAGTCAATTTCAACACAAATACGAGCAACAAAGATTACATTTTTATCCATTTTCTATTGTGACGGTCCAACCGGCTTCCTAAGCAAAAGGGCAATATGCAAGATATCAATTCACCATAATTCCAACGGGAGCCATGGAAGCCGCACCCATACTAAAACCCATGACGACCGCTCCTCTGATGGGTTGAAACCCACATGCTAGGGTTTAAGAAAGAGTCCCACATAGAAATAAGGACCCCCTTCAAATGCGTTGTTACTATTTGCAATACAAGAGAAAACCACCATAAAATAGTTGTTTGCACTCAGCATCACCTCCACATCGCCTTCAGGATTCCAAGTTTTCCTGACCCAAGCCTCCACAAAGGGGAGAGAAATTCGAAATCCCAAAAATTTGCCAATAAGGGCATGTTTGGTTAGATACTCCACATATTCCATCATCGAGTCTGGTTGAACCACTAGAACTGGCCTGGCTTCACATCGTTCCAAACATCCATTGTTCTTTAACAAGCGATTCCCAACATGCACTGGAAAATCCTATTCCTTCTAGTAATTTTCAGATGAAAAAACATCACGAGCATGCACTCTTTGTGCCGGACCCGAAGCCATCACAACATTCCTCCAATTTTTCAAACCTCCGAAAGCTGCTACCATCCCTGCAGAGCAGTTTTTCTTCATCAAACCCTAGCAGAGTAGTCAAATATAGAATTCACACACACACACACACACACACACACACACATATATATATATATATATATATATATATATATATATATATATATATAAGATAATGTTTTATTAAATTTAAAAATATTAATTACAACAAATAATCAAAGGTTTTGTGAATTCATAATCCTTTAGACATTTCATTCTTAAGCAAAATTGTGAGAAGATGTCTAAATTGCAAAGTAGAAGGTGAGAGATAGAAACTTATTTAGTTTTTCTCCAACCTTCAAAGTTAATTTTTAATAAATTTTATTGAATGACATAAGTTGAACCTGTTAAATTCCTCAACTTTCAAGGAGACCCTAGTTCCAATATTTAGATGTATATATAATTACCAAATTGTTGTGAATATCATTATGTGATCATAATGTAATAATTTTGGAGGTCCTTTATCTAATTAAAAAATAATAAATTTTAAAATTTTTGAGAACAATTATGCTACTTAGGGCAATAACAATTTGTTTAGAAATTAAATATTTAAATCCAATCTAACAAGTTTATCAAGCTTATATAATTTTTTTCTTAGTGTGTTAGAGTTAGACCTAAAAACTTAGGTTTTCCATATTTTAACTAGAAACTTATACTTTTTAATTAGAAGAATAATGACTAAAATTTAAATATGTAAGTTTTTAGTATATATCTAAAATAATTTTTTCTTAACATTTCTAAGATTGTCAAATATTATATCATTTTTCTCTAGGATTATCTTGGCTTATTGTAAATATGTGAGAATTAAACCTAGAAATTTAGGTTTTCAATATACTTGGATGAGAAATTGTTAATTTTAACTAGTAGAATAATGGCCAAAATTTAAATATGTAAGTTATGGTTTATAATATATTATTTAAAACTTAGTTAGCTTTCATTAATCAAAAGACTTAGAAAAATTTTAGTTGATACTGAAAACAAAACTTATTATTTACTAAAACTTTTGTAAACACTTTTTAATTTTTTATAAGCTATGTGTGGCTTCTATTGGCGACCGCTCTAATTACAAAAATAAAATATTACATTTCTATCAAGTTAATTAAACCATATCTAACTTACCTTTCTATCAAAAATATTCTTTATTTACCTATCTATCAAACATATTCTTTGTCTTCCTCAAACTACTAAGTTTCCACATTCAAATTCTTTATATCATTCTTATTAAGAGATAAAATCTCACTCATATAGGTGTCTGTGGAAATTTAAATTTTGTCAAGATGAAATTCAACACCATTAATAGTTAAAATAGTTGATGCCTAGTTTCCATGTCTATAAATATCTTGTCTATAACAACCTAACAAATTTTTAATGCATTTTTTATGGGTTCTTATTCATGCCCTTATTATTCCAAGATATTATTCTCATTGTTAATTTTTATTTTTATTTGTGGACTTAGCCTCACTTCTTATTAACACTTATGATATTTGTTTTTACTTTACCATATAAATATCTCTTTGGGTTTCTTTTTCTTTGTTTTTGCTTCTTGGATATTTCTCTCTTTCTTATTCCTACCAATACTTTCATCTTCATCAATATCTTCAATCTTCTCATATTGTTCATAGTAATACTTAACATATTTAGGTTTGTCTTACTTTGAAGGATCTGAAGTGTAAGGAATAACCTCAAGAGCACATTCTTCTTTATGTTGCCATAGAAACTCTAAAGTTCAAGGATGCTCTTCCATAGAAATTACCTTCTTATTTTGTCCTAAAAACCCTAAATTGTTATGGATTTCCTCCATCCTCATTTCTTTATTATGCTACTATTGAAACTCTAAAGTGGAAGGGATAACCTCTACACCACTTTCACATTTATTACCAAGAGAGGATTCTATACTACTTGAGTAAAATGAAGATGATTTACTTGGAATAAACCTGACCTCTTATGTCGTCTTTGTTTTAAGATTTTTATTTACATCTTCCTTTGCACCTTTAATTCCTTTTGAACTTGAACTTACATATTGTACTTTCTCATCCTTTATATCCTTTTTTGCTTCTTTTAATGGTTGATACAAGTGAGCTATGATGGCCTCTACCAAATGATGTTGTAGATAGGCCTTCTTTACCTCTTCTTTTAGAGTGTAATATCCTTGATTTGATCTAAGCTTTTGTTACTGTATAATTTCCTTACTTCATCTTGAAGTTTATATCATGATCAAAATTTTCTCTTTCTTCATAGTTTTCACTTTGCAAACTCTTGCCATATGTCCAATTTCATAATAATTGTGGCATCAAAATTCAATATTTTCATAATGTACTTGTTGATCCCATTCTCTTGATTCAAATTTAATCGTAATGGATTGTGGCAAATATTTTTGAAATATCCATAGCAACACATATTCAAGTATATATTTGCATGCTTTCATTCCTTACTAGTTTGTTCTTCCTTGATGAATTTTCCAAGGTATTGCCAATATTCTTAAAAATATCCTTAGTAATAAGCTAATATGGTGAGCTTTAGTAAGAGATCTACATATAGAACCCACCTAATTTTTAGCTTGATAGATTAACCCCTTTGTTGTGTTGTCTAATGAAGTCCTTGTTGGGCTTAGTTAGGGACCTTATTCTTGGTATGATAAGATCCTTTCATTACTTCTTAGTTTTGTATTTTGATGATGTGAGTTAGACCATGATGTCTACATCAAACATCAAGATGGTCAAACAATAGTGTGTTTGTTGTATGTTGATGTTGTGAACCTCTCTTCTCATAATCATAAATTATTCAAAATTTATCCAAATATTCAACATGTATTCATAATTAAATTGATTGCACAATAAAATTGGTCAATATAAAATACATATTTATTATACCCTTGAGGTAGGGAAACACCATACAATGCTTCTTTTAGAAGGAAGCCACTCCACAAGATTTTTAGCTCCATGAGCCAAGACTTATCCAAAAATACATTATAGACCATAGATTCCTTTTACAATGGGATATATCTCTCTTTATACAAGAATGTGATGGTTCACCTTCTATGAGTTACAAGATCACCCATGTGGTGGTTCACCTTCAATGAGTTACAAAGTGCATAATAATATGACAATATTTCTTGCAGTTACATATGATAATATTCCCCCAAAGGTTACAAATATGATTTCATGACATACCTATTTCTAATTTGACATGTGGTCTTCCTTACTCAATAATTAATTTATGGCTCTTATCATTATACAATACAATATTAAATTGTTTAGTACATATCTTGGGTACCTAACATTCCACCCCCCTTACAAAATGTTTCATCCTAAAAATATTAGAAGAGACTAAATAATATGATTTTTTGAGCTATGCTGTATACTGGTACCAATCTCGAGCATCCATCCATCCGAGTGAAACTTTGACTAATGGTGTTTCTTGATGGTGATATGCCCTTATGCCACTTGAATATCCATAATTAACCCTTTGTTTCTATGTTTGTCCATCATAACTCCTTTGTTGTTTTGTGCTCGGTTCCATGATTATTACCTCTCATGATGATGTGGATGATGATATGCTTCAACCTTAGCCCTATCTGCTACTTTCCTTGACTCTTCCATATTTTGTACCTCTATTTTGTGCTATTTTGTTATATTCCCATCCATTGATTCTTCCCTTACTTTTATTTTCTTGATTTTTGTTACTGCCTCCTTTTGAGATTCTATTTTAGGTTCTTTTATTTTTTTTTCACTTTGTTCCCTTGCAATAGCTACTCGTTTGTCCTTATACTAAGAAATGTCTTGTAATGTTATCTTCTTCTTCTTGTACCATAACTTCATGAATTGATTTTGCACGTTAATTTTAATAGTACCCAAATAAAACATCCAAAGATAACTAAGGACAATATCTACATCATTCATATCAATAACATAAAAATCTGAAGTAAAACATATTTATCCATGATGAGCTTCAGGGTTATGTATAAAGGGTCGAACCCAAAATGTACTTGTAAAAAGTTAGTCAATCTGTTACAAAACCCTAGCAAATCCTAGCCAACCTCACATCGGAGGACATGACGAATTACCTTAATTTTTGAAAAAATTAGAAAAAATGGTGAATTTGACAGTTTTGGTCGAATCGTGTGGAAAACACTATCGGATAAAGGATCGGGTAAAAACAATGTTCGAGCTCAAATTGGGTGTAAAACACGATTCAAAATCGAACTGGGTGTAACACACGATCTAGGATCATACCAGGTGCAACACATGATATAGGCTCGAAACGGGTGCAACACACGATACAAGCTCAAATTAGGTAAACAATTGATCTAAAAAATGGACCGTGTGCAAAAAATGAACCGGGTAACAAGATGGGTGGAAGAAATATCTGGTATATGGATCGAGTGGATAACATGCTCTAACCAACAGATCAGGTGTAATATAGATCCGATTTATGGATCGGGTGAAGTAAAGGTCTAGTTGACTCACCGGGTGTATATAATGCTCCGATCGCATATCGGGTGTAGATATTACTCTATCCTCATACCAGGTGTAAAAAAAATCTGGCTTCACCCTACCATGCATCACACCACCACATGCATGTCCACTAACATGTTGCCACGTGTCCACCCCACTCAATTTTATCTATAAAAAGGCATCAATAGTTATTTTTTAGGATTTTTTTGTTGCACGAGATCAGAGCGAAGTTGCGAACCCTTCCCTCCCCCAAGTGACCATTACCCCACACCTTTCTAGAGTGATGGCCACCATGTCCACAACCTCACAAAAAATTTCATTCAAAAATCAAAGTTGCATCGGATTTTTAGAGTACTTAATGGTAACCACACCTGAGATAGACCATTCATGGGTTGAGAATGCAGGTTTTGGGGGTTTGACTTCTATGCCCCAATTTAGAATAGATAAATTTATTCTACACAATATCATCCAAGGCTACGACAATGATCTTGGGGCCGTTACTCTATCTGTACAGAATAGAAAATTATATTTTACAATCAAACCCTCTGATATCCAGAGATTGATTGGTCTTCCATAGAAGGGTGTCGGTCCAGTTTCATAGAAGTTAATTCTCTCGAAGAAGGATAAGGCTTACCTGGTGAGCAACTACGATATCTCTTCAAAATTATTGTCAGGTATAATTCTCTTCAGTTGATTATCTTAAATTTCACAATTTAAAATTTGTTGTCACCTAATTTTTTTTTGCAGCATCTACGACGAAGTCCAAGAGAGGGTTAACTAATAACTCAGTTTCCAACAATGATTTCAAGTCAATTCTTGAATTTTTCCAAGCAAGACTATTTCTTCTTGGAAGAACGGAGATTCCATTCTGGTCATTGGCTTATATTATTCATTGTCTAGAGTACCACAAAAATTCAACTGGTGTACATATATTTCAGATCGAATCAGATTAGAGCTCTATATTATTCAAACAAAACAATTGGACAAACCTCACACGATCGCCTTGATAAATTATATTTTAGCACTTTACTACGAAAGTTTTCATAATTTGCAGGATACTGGTTCACCAACTGTAGTGCACCCAAAATTACAAAGCATTGCTATGACTACCGAAGAGTTGAAGGTAATTATTCTATTTTTCACCATTAAATAATTTTTATATTTTAGCATGTTTTTTATTTATTTTTTAACTTTTTTTGCACCTAAATGCAGAGTAAGGTAGCCATCGCATAGACAAAAAAGGATGTTGGTGTCAGAAGTCACATGCCAGAGGATGGTGCTGATTCAAAAGGCACAATGTGTGAATTTCAACCACTGTAGAGACCTAATAAACGCTAGAAGCTAGCTTCTTCTCCTATTTCTCATCAACATGTGCAAGCACATACCATGGAATGTGAATCCAATTATGTCACACCAATGATGGGTAAGTTTACTATTTCGAGTTTTCTTGATTCATTACCATTATTATTTAGTTGAAATTATATCTATTTTTTCATTTTTTTGTATGTTTTCAGTTTTACGCCACACCCCCACATGCACTCGCACCTAGTTGTCTCCATAGGATGAAGGGTAGCAGGAGATCTCTTCATTGAGTAAGTGAGTTTTTACTATTATGTACTAATTTTATCCACTTTAATTTTGTTTAATAATATCTTGTTATAATGTATTTAGGTCCCTCCTAAAAATTTACTAAAAGAAGGAAGGATATGATGCCATCGTCGCCACCACCACCACCACCAACAGGACAACCTCAATAATGATAATAATTAATGTGAGGTCAAGTTGCTAGAAAACAGCTTGTTGGACCGAGATCATGGGCGGGACCCACACCATCCAAGACACAAGGTTCTACATTTCCAACCTTGTCATTTTCAACTGGTTGTTCATTGAAAGATGTTTCGACCTCCGGATTAGATGTGCCAACATTAGATCAAGATTATCTTTTACAGGGGAACATTGAAGGGTTTAAAGTGTCAGAGATGTTTCAAGGACTACAAGAACAAGAAATTCCTATAGCTGAGCCAATTTCATCGTCACCTTCTGACACCTCCGATCCTGGTCCTCAAACTAAGGATGAACAAGTTACTTTTTCTGAAAAGAATTTGGTTTCTGATAGTTGTTATACACTGATCCAAGATGTTTTGGTTAAAAATGTGAAGGAAATGAAGGATTGAGAATTTTGGGCAAAGATCCTTATCAAGGAAATAAATGCCCACTATAAAAATTATGATAAAAGGGAAGAAATTTTCTCCTCGATCAGAAACCAACCTGAGAAGCTTGTTGGGTTGTTACATCAAGCTCAATCAAGATCGGTGAACCCTTTTGTGTCTTATGAAGATCAAATTTTAAAGACTATGTTGAGCAGGTTAGAGAACCTGAATGTTGAAGCCCAAGCATATTACAACCTATGGGCTTCTGATAAGAAGAAAGTTTTAATCGTTGATGTTGCAAGAGATGTTGCTGAGGTGAGACTTTAGATGCAATCAAATTTATCATTATCTTTTGTAATATAACTCTCGACTAACTAAGGTTTTCTTCAATTTTTTTTGCAGGTAAATTTTTAGAATTTACAGAAACAAGTTGATTTCATGGTTGTTAATCTCAAGGTTGCAAAGAAATCAATCTTAAATTCAATATCAATGAAGGAGACCTTACAGGCTAAGGTCAGGGATAATAATTATTTAAAAGCAATTATCATGGAGTACAAAATGGATCCAAATATCTTGCTTAAGAAGAAGCTTAAACAAAATGAACATGTAGTCCTTGAGGATCCAACCAAAGAAGATAGATTGTTTATGGGGAGCTTACAGAAGGTAGAGGAAGGCCTCATCAGAATGGGAGCACTAAAAGGGCCTACATAGGTTATTGGTATAGAAGATAAGGGAAAATAACCTACAACTTCAAAAGCATCTCAAACTCAAGGAGATATACAAGGAGCATCTCAAACTCAAGGAGATGCAGATATACAAGGAGCGACTAAATCTCAAACTCAAGCCCTAGGTGATCCATGTGCACAAGGAGCGACTGAATCTACCCCTGCTCACCCATGATAAAATTAATATATTGTAAAATATTTCATAGTTGATAGCAAGTTCTACTGTATTTCTGTGAACAATTTTGTACAATGTATATTTTCTATGCAAATAATGAAAAAGGCTTTTATTAATTTGTCTTCTATCACTCAGAGGTTGTTTCCATTTATATTCTTGTGCAATTTTTAAATTTAGAATGATTCAACTATATTCACAATTACAATCTAAAAAAATAAACGATTCAACTATATTCACCATTCAACTCAGTTATGCCATACATTAATATCAGTACACTAACAATACTATAACAAAAACCATATATTTTGAAAGACAATGTTGTAAATCGGTTATGAAAGTCAATGTTGTGTTATAAATCATAAAACATATAATTTGAAAGATAATGTTGTGTTATAAATCATAAAGTTACAATTCAGATAGATGAAACAATCTTGTGATGACAAATAAACACAAATTTATAGATGAAAATGATAACTAACAAATTCATATTGATCAATGTTGTAAAATCTTGTAAAAATTACAATTCAGGTAACTGAAACAAACAAATACTATGATATAAAGGCAATTAAAACTATTTCAAAAACAACAATGGGATATAAAACATTAAAATTTATGAATAATCAAATTTTGTGAAATCTAACAAATCTGAAACAATATTGTGAAATCTGATATCAAATGAATTCAAATTTATTAATGTTGTGAAATATTGGAAAAATCACAATACTGGATAAATCACAAATCAGGTAGCTGAAACAAACACTTCTCAGCTTGTCCAGAATCACTATTGTGAAATATGATATCAAATGAATTCAAATTTATTAATGTTGTGAAATACTAGAAAAATCACAAATCAGGTAGTTTAAACAAACAATTTTTAGCTTGTTCAGTATCACTATGAAGCATAGCGGATATCTGTGTCTCCACAATCTGATCACTGAAAGCATCATTATCTTCCATATCGGTAATATTCATTGTACCCCTTCTATCTACAAGGGAATTCCAACATGCAAATGCTCTGTCATAGGGAAATTTGTCCAACTGATAGGATGATACATAAATTCTCAAACAATTTTCTAAATTTTTGTCCAACCTATTGTGGAGCTTAGATTTAACAAAATATAGTGCATTGAAAACCCTCTCATCTTCCACTGATCCCAAAATCATTGTTTGACATAATTCATATAAACAAAAGTATTCACTTATAGTATCTTGTAAGACACTACTTGGATACAATTTTTGCCACAAATGTGCAATGGAACCAGTCTCATGGATGTTACTCAAAAGTGATGTTTGCTCAACCATTGTTCTTCCAAAATGCGATGACTGTTCTTTCAAAATATTTTTGTTGAGTATACCATTGATTTTAACACCATTCACTTCCACACTTTTACTGAAATGCTGAATAAGTATGAGCATATATTTAATAAACAACTCATTTGTAGAATTGAATTCAGTACTAGGAGCCCAAAACATGGGGTTAACCACACCCATGGCCTCAAGCAACTCATCTCTTTGAAACCGATCTCTTATCTCACTTGTCAAATATTTTGCTATATTTGACAAATTTGTTCTAGTTTTGTGTAATACAACATGAAATCTATTGTGTGTTATAGGAACTTCTTCAACATCATCCACAACTATACTTGATTGCCTTTCAAAACAATAAAGAGGTATCAAATTTCCATGAATATTAATACAAAGATGATCATTGATGTCAAACTTCAAAAAGCTTTTTGGATCATTCACGTTTGTCAATGTATTCCAACTATCAAACAAGGGATCTATAAAATCTACTTTGGACACATATAAACTATCAATAACCATACATATTTGTTTTCTCATCCTCATGAAATCAATGATATAGATGGATCTCTCTTGTGCAAATTTAATCAATCTACTCATTTCCTGTAACATTGGAAGAATACCACATAACGTCAATAGGGTTTCAAAGTCAATCAAATGAAACAACAAATATTTTGCCTTATCAACTCCCCTACGATTTGCATACATAAACCCTGTTAATGATTGATATTCTTTAAAAACTTTGTGTGCAGGTTGATACAATGAAATCCACCTTGTATCCACATATTTTAACAATTTTTTTCCTTCTGTAACTCCTAGTGCAAACTATTGAAACTTTGCAAACCTTTTTGGACTGCAAGAAAAATAAGAATGTATTTCACGAATAAGGTCTTCCACTCTCGCAACATTTTCAAAAGAGCTCACGATTTTATATGCAAGATTCACTCTATGAGCCATGCAATGAATGGGTATCATATATGGAGCAATTATGGTTTGGAGTCGAACACAAAGACCACTCCTATGCCCTTGCATTATAGCAACACCATCAACTCCAATGCATATTAACTTTGAGGCTATGTCTATATCATTCATTCCCATAATATCCTTTAAACTAGTCACAACAACATTATAAATGTTTTTTGCATTTGAATTTTCAACCATCTTATGTAATCCTAGCAAACTAGGTTGCCTGACATGATTTTGAAAAGTATACACATGCATGCAAATCCAGGATGTGTTATCCACAATCATCACCTCATCAATAGATAGTGAAATGAATCTGGAAAGTTTTACTTTCTCCCTCAGGTCCTCCTTCTCTACTAATGATAGATATTTTACCATTTCCCAACCACTTCGATCAGACCAATGGGAACTAGGAAGGTTTTGCACATCAGCTAGTTGAAATAGGTGCTTATAATCAATAAAATCGGACATGGGTCTACCCTTCTTGAGAATACTATATACAATAGCAAACTGTAAACTTTTTGAAGCTAAGGTGGTCTTTTTAATTTTTTGAAATTGGGCTTCAATCGTTGCACCTTTCTCAACAAGAGATAGTTGTTCCTTTAAGTGATTGTCATATTCTATTGCATATCTGACATGCATACATTCTGATGCATCCTTCCACCTAACTATTTTATTAATTTTACCATCACTTCCTTGAACTTTTACATAAACTTTGCCAGCATGTTTTTCTATTGTATCTAACTTATTTTGCAACCTATGATCCTTACCTAGTTTCCAACTACAAATTTTGCATCTACATACTTTTTGATCGAATTGGTTGTCCTCAGATAGGATAGGCTCTATCCAAGGAAATTTTTCTGCCCATTCATACTTAAATGCCCTTCCAATAGCCCAATTAGATGCCTTTCTCTTTTTAGTATTTTTTGCTTGAAGATTCAAAAGAATTTTGTAATGTATTTGATTTATCGCTTTCATTTTCAACTGGCATGTCCTTTTGAGGATTATCTTCAAGTGCTTGTTGGATGTCATTGTTAAGAGAATTTTCATTAGAAGGCATCTCTTGGTGAGGAATATCTTCAAGTGGAGGTATATCAGGGTCAATAAGGTATTCTGCATAGTAGCATACAATAATATTCTTAATTATTTTTTAATTTAACAAAAAAACTTACAAACAAGAATATGATTCATATCATCATGAAATATGGATAGAGGTACAAACAATGAATAAACTATTTGAGGAAGAAAGCATTATTTAAACTAATCATGAAATATACAACTAACTATTTAGAAGTCAAAAATCATTTGTACCTTGAATTTGCACAGATGTCGATGGCTCATTGGATTTCAACATATTGCTAAAATAATTTAGGATACTCTTTTCAAAGATTTGGCCCCCTTCTTTGCATTGCCAGTAGGTGACATTTTACTTGTAAAGAAAATATTTTTCAATTTAGAAAAGTAATAAAATGTTGAAGAGATCTTAATTCTATGAAGCCTCAAGATAATATTGTAATTAGAATAAACATATGGATGGTTGGTAGAAAATAAATACATGTTTCCAAATATTCTTTATTGTGATTTTTTTAGTGTATTCAAATACACTATTTTATAGAGATAGCACTTGTAACTAATAAGAGCAAAAAACTAATCAATATACAAATTCAAATCAATATAAGAAAAAAACCTTGTGTAAGTGAAATATATAATTACATATACAAATGTGGAAAAATATAAGATTCTAGTACAAAATGGACAAGAAATAGAGCATCACAATATCCTTAGAGAACCAAAGTATTTACCTATTTATAATATTGTAACAGAAAAGCAGATCTCAATAGAAACAAAGAATCAAAGAGTTTTAACAGAGAGAAAATAGAGAAAAACATGGAGAACAAGAGCATTGACTTATTTTTAATAAATGATAAAAAAATAGCAAAAGAAAAACCAACAATTAGATGACAGAAAAATAGATCTTATTACTACAATTGCTTCAACTACTATTCTCTATAAAACCAAAAAAACATAGGATCACAAATTCAAAATGTCTAAAGAGAAACAAAGTACCTAGTGCAGGAAAAGGTCCATCTGAAAAGAGGCCCATAGGGTGGTCCCTGCAAGAAAAGAGGATCAGTAGTTAATTCAAATGGAAAAAGAGGTCTATCGGGTGATCTAGGTGGAAAATATGGTCCACCAATCGATTTATGTGGGACAGTCGATCTGACAAGTGATCCGAGTGGAACAATCAATCCGATAGGTGATCCGAATGGGAGAAATGTTTGGAAGTCATACAGTATGAAATAAGTAGTTCGATAATCGATATGGGTGGACTAAGAAATCCGACAAATGATCCAGGTGGAACAAGCATTCCAACACTTGATCCAAGTGGAACTAGCAGTTCAACAATCATTCCAAGTGGAATAAGAATATCGACAATCTATCTAAGCAAAATAATGTTTGGTTGACAAGTTGGGTGGAGAACTATGTTTGGGTGTCGGTCCGGGTACATAACTATGTTTGATAGTCATTTTGAGTGCAGAAAAGGGTCTAGCAGTCGTTTCGAGTGCAGAAAAGGGTTCAATTTTGGTTCGAGTAGAGTTTTGATCCGAATCAACTGGTTTTTGCACATGACTGAAGTTCGATGGAATTTTGCAATAGATCGAATATTTTAGTTCGTCTTTTCGCTTTAAAGTTTTACTTTTCTCTGCGCCCGCTCAATTTTCTAATAGTTTGAATGTTATAAATGAAAAAGTATCTCTAGTGTGTTACTTATATATAGTGGTATAGTTGGCAAATTTGGTGGGATAATTTAAAAAAATTTAAAATTTTTGGCAAAAATGGTCCACGACTTAGGCGGGAGTGTTGGCGAATTTAAAAAAAATACATAATACTATTATCAACGCATAGTGAATCGACACCTAAAAAAATTTTGACCCAAAAATTTTGGGCGAAATGGCCGACGTCCAGGGTCCCCAAAATCGCCAATTTGCATTTTAAAAAATGCTAATATTCACAAAATTTGTGAACATTCGTTGCTATGCATAATGCTGACGAGCTTCAAATCTTCAAAAACTTGAACATTTTTACCCTCAAGTTGTATGTCTTTGATTTTCATTGCTTGAACTTGTAACCTCTTAGTCAAAGACATATTGATAAAATTATATTTGTTGTTAGGTTTAATGGAAACAATAATTTTGTGATTTTGAATGCAACCATGAACTTGCAAAAAGTGTTGTTTGGCTCAGACACAAAAAGTGTAGTTTTCTTAGCCTCCACATTATTATCCTTTTCTTTTGGTCCCCATTTGTTCAAAAATGCAACTTCAAATTCTTCCCATGTGTATGTTTTGTTATGGGCATACTCAAAGTTTGAAAACCAAGAAGAAGCTTCCTCTTTCATATAAAAAGAAAGATAAAATTTCCTTAAGAACTTAGGAAAAAATTCCTTAAACTTCTGCAACCATTCCCTGACATCACTATCATCCCTTCTAGTAAAATTAAGCAAACCTATTTTTTTAAAAGTAGTTAGGGTTTTAAATAACCAAAAACTCAAAAAATTATTTATTTTTAAATATTATCTATTTCCTTCTTCAATAATTATATCTACAATTTATCTTCAAAATAAAACAAACAACAACTAATTTCCTTTCCCGAATTGAAAGTTATGAATTTTTTCCCTTTTTCATACAACTCGAAAACAACACCAAAAACCCAGCTTGCAACAACTCTAACTCCCTCAATACCTATCAAAATTTAACAAGTAAATAGCCATTTATGTAGCACTCAAAATAACCTGCACACTGATGCAAAAATATTTTGTAAATGACAGCTAAAAAATTTAATATGAATTTCTTTTTGAAAAAAAATTGCGCAGCCCAAATACAGCCTCTATAGCTCAACTTCAAACAACTGTAATGTTAGCGTAGTTATACTGTCTGTTATTTCATTATTTGTCTTATTTATGCATTTGTTATTTTGTTATAACAATATGCTATTGTACGCTGGTTGGTTTGGCAACCTCCGGCAAATTCTTGTTATTGCAGTCTTATTTAAACTGCATAATTTTCAATAAACAAATTGGTTCGTTTTTCTAACATGGCATCAGAGCCAGATTGCTACGGCAATTTTTTTTGCAGGGAAGCGTGAGAAGAGAGGCTGGAGGAGGACGCATTTTTTTCTGTTGTGCTTGGGAGAGGACGCATTTTTTTTCGCCGTGCTGGGGAGGCAAATTTTTTTTTTGCTGTGCGATTTGTATTTGCAGCAAAATTTTTTAAACAAAAAAAAAAAATTTATCGCGCGCAGACGCGCGACAGTCGTCGCGCATCCACGCGCGACAGAAGGGAGGGAGGCCCCCACCCGCAGACAGTGCGGACGTCGCTGGAGGCTGCGCAGCGCAGCACGTGGACGTGCCGCGCGCGTGCCCCAACCCCCCCGATGGAATGCGATGCACGGACTGCGTGCTCGTGCCCCCGCTAGAACGCGACGACGCAGCGCCGACGCGTGAGCGCCCCCCCCGCTGACGCGCAGACCGCGCGAATTTAAAAAAAAAAAACCCGGACGTGCGCGCGACTGTGGACGTGGGCCGCGATTTGCAGAGGAGTCCGCTGCGGAGGAGGAAGCTGCGGCCAGGCAGCCGCGCTCGGGCAGCAGACTGAGGACCCTCCTCAAATACGAGGGGCCCCTTGATCCTTTCGGATCAGCCCGGTGGCTCACGTGGTCGTGAGCCGTGCGGTAAGGCTCTGGGAGCCTGCAGGTCGAGGGTTCGAAGGTAAAAAATAAATTTCAAAGTTTTTTTTAATTATTATTTTTTAGTTAAAATTTTTAATTTTAATTTATTTTTTATAGTTTTAAAACTTTATAAATTAAAATTTAATTTTAATTTATTTTTTCATAAGTTTTTAAAACTATATAAATTAAAATTATTTATTTTAACTTTAAATACATAATAATTATTAAAATGCTTTGTTAAAGAGAATTTTTTTTAGGGGGGATATTTTTTTCAAAAAATCAAAGGGGGAATGTGAGTAATTTTTTGAAAAAAAGCAAATTTTTGGCATTATTGTAAAGGTGCATTTTGAGTTGTGTCAGACACCTGGAGGGTTAATTCTTGTGGGCACTTTTTATGTTGTATGTTGCATATTTCATTTTTTGCACTACTTCATTAAAAGTTAAAAAAAAAATCAAATACACTCCCTAAGTCCCCGGAATAATTAAAACCCATCCGTGCAATTTATTGCACTGCAGCGATCGGTATTTGTGATACCTCTGGCCAGCACTTACAGGTAAAGCTGTCGTGATTGCGCTACTGTATCCGCCGCCTAATATAGCTGCTACAACGACGTCTGAGCTTGTTCTCTATAAATCGTCGGGGAGAGATAAGTTTGCCATTTTTTGCATTTTTTTACTCCATCCACTACCCTTAATCGCTCTTGTGTTTAGGCGTAAATCCTGACGAAGTATTCTTCATAGTGTTTAGGGGAAGTTACGCCCCACGCATGAGAAGAATCTTCTATGGTAGGTGCCATCAACAAGGCGATTCCCTTTCAGTACTGCTTATGTTCCACGTATCGTATGATCTCTAAAACTCACCTATAGTCTCCCTCACGTAAGGGCGGGTGATTTTTGTTGATCTTTCTAAATACCTATAGTTTCCCTCACGTAAGGGCGGGTATTTTGTACGGTATAACGGCCTAGCAAAAGGTATATCGAAAGGGGGACCAATTGGTGTTATAAGGAACCTTCACTATGGCCGTTGTTGCAAAGTTGATGACTGATCCTCATCAGTTATTGAAAGGTCCAAATTATACACCATGGAAACATAAGATGAAGGCAATTCTCCAAATGGAAGATTTATGGGATATTGTTCTTGGAGTAACACCTAGGCCTTCACCGGCATCAGGATCCACGGCTCCTCTGCGATCGGATAGCTTTTGACAAGAAAGACGAGTCGAGCAAAGGTGCTCATTTTGTTTGCTGTTTCAGATGAAGTGCAACCTCATATAGGTGACAAAGCAAGTGGTAAAGAGGCATGGGATGCCCTTAAAACCATCTATGAGGGAAAGAATGATTCCACCATTCTTCATCTTCAACAACAACTTCATAACATGAGTTTGAGACAGGGTGAAACAGTTGAACTCTTTCTGTGCAGAGTGTATGAATTGAAAGAGAAATTGAATTCTTTGGGAGATTCTGTGGATGAAAAGCTTCTCATTTCAATTGTGATGAGAGCTTTACCTTCTTCATTTGATATGTTGATCACCTCCATCCAGGTGTCTCAACGACAAATTACCTACATCGAGTTGGTCAATCTGCTTCAACAACAGGAGGCACGCCAACTTCACAAGGATGATTCTTCCAATACGGCCCTATACACCAACGAGGCGGGGTTCTAGGAAGAAAGGTAATGGGCAAAAAGGAGGCAACTTTCAGAAAGGAGGAAATTCTCAACGAGGACATGAAAGGAAAAGGAAAACAACCTCAACAGAAGAAGAGGTGGTGCAAGATCTATGAGAAAGACAACCATGACACCAACAGGTGTTGGCATAAGAACAAGCGAAAGGCCAAAACAAACCACAAAATAAAAACAAGCAACCCCGAGGTGAATGTTGTTGTTGAAGAATCGACTCGGATTACGAATGGGCACACAAGGTGCTCATGACTACCACAGATTCCACACGAGAGGGATCCTGTTTGGTATGTCGATTACGGAGCTAGCAAACATATGAGTGGCGACGGATCGTGGTTTGAATCATTCGTGGCCAAAGAGGGCAAACCTGTCACCATTGTCGATGATAAAACCTACGGGGTTCGGGGAGAGGTACGATTTCAGTCACTCTTCCTGATGGCAAGTGTCAGATTGACAAAGTCCTCTATGTTTCGGGATTGGCTAACAATTTGTTGTCAGTCACACAAATCCTGGATAGAAATATGGTTGTCAACTTTCATGTTGAGAATGGCAAGAAGTGTTGTACTATTACCAGGAAGGGTAAGCAGTTGCAATGACTTCATATAAGCACAGTTTATTTTCCCTAGATGCTATCTCTACTCCACATGTTGCCATGATTGTCTCTACCAAGGAGGCAACTTCCCTATGGCACAAGAGATATGGGCATCTTATTTCTGGCTACTTACTTGAGCTCAGTAAGTATGAGATGGTAAAGGGTCTTCCTTCCCTTTACGCCACATTGCCGGTGTGCTCGGTTGCTTGGCGGGAAAGCGGCATAGAGTACCATTTGAGAAGAGCTCAACAAGAGCACAAAAACCTTTGAAGTTAATTCACACCGATCTGTGCGGTCCTTTCACACCCAACAGTTATGGAGGGAAGAGGTACTTTCAATTATTCGTAGATGACTACTCACGAAAGATGTGGATTTTCTTTCTCCAAACTGAAATCCGAAGCTTTCGCATTCTTCCAGCAGTTCAAGAAATCCGTTGAGAAGGAGTCAGGAGCTTCTATTAAAACCCTTCGCTCAGATCGAGGGGGGGAGTTTACCTCTAAAGAATTTTTTGCATTCTTAGATAAGCATGGAATCAAGAGACAGTTAACAACTGCCTATACTCCTCAGCAAAATGGAGTTCCTGAGAGAAGGAACCGTTCTATCATGGAAATGGTTCGTTGTATGCTCACAGGAGCTACTCTTGGGCAACAATATTGGGCGAGAAGCTGTCACCACTGCGAGTATATCTGTTGAATAGGGCACCCACAAAGGCCCTAAAAGGAATGACTCCACAGGAAGCATGGAGTGGTCGAAAACCCTCCATATCTCATCTACGTATTTTTGGATGTCACGCTTTCATGCACATACCAAAAGAGAAAAGGAAGAAGCTAGATGAGAAAACACTGAGATGTATTTTTCTTGGTTATGATGAGCACTCTAAAGGATATCGTTTGATAGATCCTTTGACCAAGAAAATTCATTCTAGCAGAGATGTTGTCTTTGATGAAGCTTTCACATCACAGAGCACATCTAAAGTACACCTAGATCTTGTGGAATCTAAGGAAGAGAAGATTCCTTCGTCAACACAGACAGGAGGTCCTTCTACATCTTCTTCAACACCACCGAAGAAGAATCCAAAATGGTGTACAAATACAATCGAAGACGCAAATTTATCCACTCCTCCCAATTTGAACTTGGATAGACCTCGTACACGCGGTATGGCTCAAAAGGAAAAAGAAGCCAAAGAAGCTGGTGAGGTTGATGATCTTTGTCAATCTTTTGAGGAACTTTACGTAACTCCACGTACGAAGTAGAGGATATGGATATTGATGATGACGGGGCGTTCATGTCTACCATAGACGATCTTGAACCTGCATCAGTGCAAGATGCTCTTAGTGAGCCTCGGTGGAAGGCCGCTATGGATACAGAGTATGAGTCTTTGATGAAAAATAAAACTTGGAAGCTTGTTGATCTGCCGCATGGAAAGAAACCCATTGGCTGCAAATGGGTATATAAAGTCAAGTACAAGGCGGATGGAACAATTGATAAGCATAAGGCCCGTCTTGTTGCAAAGGGCTATGCTCAAAAGGAAGGCATTGACTACGAGGAAACTTTTGCACCTACTTCTCGGATGACCACAATTCGAGTTATGTGTGCTATGGCAGCACAATATGGGTGGAAAGTTCACCAGATGGATGTCAAAAGTGCCTTTCTAAATGGTGATCTCCAAGAAGAAGTCTACATGACTCGGCCGGAAGGATTTGAAGTGGAAGGCCAAGAGCGAGAAGGTTTGCAAATTGGTCAAATCCTTATATGGTACTGAAACAAGCTCCTCGAGCTTGGTATATAAAAATGGACAATCACCTTATGCGGCATGGATTTAAGAGATGTCCGTCGGATGCAAACCTCTATTTCAAGAAACGGGGTTACGAGATAGTGTTGCTTGTACTCTATGTTGATGATCTGCTCATTACGGGGAGTTCAGAAACTATGATCTCTCTTGTCAAAAGAAACTTGTGTAAATATTTTGAGATGACGGATCTCGGACTTCTCCATTACTTGTCTTGGTGCGGAATTCAGCCGGAAGGAGCACTCCATCAAAGTGTCTCGAAAAAAATATGCCAAGACATTGCTGGGAAAAATATCGCATGAGTGATTGCAAGCCAATGGCAACTCCGATGGAGAATGGACTTCGGTTATCGCGATATGATGATTCACCTCGGGTAGATGGTACTCTCTATCGACGATTGATTGGGAGTCTCATATATCCGACCAATACTAGGCCGGATCTCGTATTTCTTTGTCAACTATCTTTCGAGGTTCATGCGGGAGCCTAAGACCACTCATTGGAAAGCGACAAAACGTGTTCTTCACTATGTCCGTGGTACTATGGAATATGGCCTAGAATACAAGAGGAACAACAAATTCTTCTTGCAAGGATACACGGACTCCGACTATGCCGGATCATTTGATGATCGCAAGTCAACTTCCGGATACATTTTTCATCTGGGATCCGGTCCTGTCTCTTGGCACAGCAAGAAGCAACAGGTGGTTGCTATTTCATCAACGAGAGGCGAGTATCGCGCCGCACGTGAAGCTGTGTGCGAAGTGATATGGTTGCGTCGCATTCTGACAAGTATGGGCCATCCATCAAAATCTCCAATACACTTGTTTTGCGACAATCGGGGTGTTACGAACCTCGTCAAGAATCCGAGTCCATCATGAAAGAACAAAGCACATTGACACACAATGTCATTTCATTCGAGATGAAGTTCCAAAGCACCGAATTCAGCTTCAGCACATTCCCACCGATGCTCAAGTTGCAGACATTTTCACTAAGGCACTTGCACGTGTCAAATTTGAATTGTTTCGCAGCTCTCTTTGTATTGCAAAATGATGTAATCAGGGGGGATGTTAGTATAGCTAGTAGTCATCCTATTACCCAAATAATGTAATAAGGGGGGATGTTAGCGTAGTTATACTGTCTGTTATTTCATTATTTGTCTTATTTATGCATTTGTTATTTTGTTATAACAATATGCTATTGTACGCTGGTTGGTTTGGCAACCTCCGGCAAATTCTTGTTATTGCAGTCTTATTTAAACTGCACAATATTCAATAAACAAATTGGTTCATTTTTCATAACATGTAACTCTCTCAATACTAATCAGAATTTCGTAAATGAACAATCATTTTTGTAGTACTAAAATTAATCTACATGGTGGTGTAAAAATATTTTGAAAATGACTACTAACAATTTAATATGGATTTTTTTTATTTATTTTGGAAAAAATTAGTGCGACCCAAAAATAGCACACATAACCCAACTTCAAATAGCCATAACTATCTCAATACTTATTAGAATTTAACAAATAAACATTCGTTTTTGTAGCACTCAAAATAATATACATATTGGTACAAATATATTTTGAAATTGATTGATAAAAAAATTAATACGAATTTTTTCCTTTTGAAAAAAAATTGCGTAGCCTAAAAATAGCCTCAGCAACCCAACTTCAAACAACTATAACTCTTTCAATATGTATCATAATTTCACAAGTGAGTAGTAGTTTTATAATACTCAGATTAATCTACATTCTGGTACAAAACAATTCTGAAAATGACTGATAAAACATTTAATACAAATTTTTTCCTTTTGAAAAAATTTGCATTGTTAAAAATAGCACAAATGACCCAACTTCAAACAACCATAAATTTCTCAATACTGATCAAAATTTAACAAATAAATAGTCATTTTTGTAGTACCTAAAGGGATATAGACAATGGTACAAACACCTTCTAAAAATGAGTTCTAAAACAAAAAATATGACCTCTATAAAATGATTGTTTTTCAAAAAGAAAAAGTGTGCCATGAATCTGCAAAAATAAACCCAATTTACCAAACTTTTTGCTTTGATACCAAATGTTGTGAACCTCTCTTCTCATATTCATAAATTATTCAAAATATATCAAAATATTCAACATTCATTCATAAATAAATTGACTACACAATAAAATTATTCAATATAAAATAAACATTAATTATACCCTTAAGATAGTGCAGCACTATACAATACTTCTTTTAGAATGAAGCCACTCCATAATATCTCTAGCTCCACAAGCCAAGACATCTCCAACAATACATCATAGATCATAGATTCCTTTTACAATGGGGGTACATCTCTCTTTATACAAGAATATTAATATTAGTGTTCACCTTCAATGAGTTACAAGATCACCCATGTCGTGGTTCACCTTCCATGAGTTACAAGATCACCTATGTGGTGGTTCACCTTCCATGAGTTACAAAGTGCATAATAATATGACAATATTCCTTGCGGTTACATATGACAATATTCCCCAATGGTTACAAATATGATTTCATGACATACCTATTTCTTATTTGACATGTGCCCTTCCTTACTCGATAATTAATTTAAGGCTCATATCATTATACAATGCAATTTTAAATTATTAAGTACCTATCTTGGGTACCTAACGGTTGGTGATTTTCTCATTAAAAGTAGCTTGTCCCCTTAGATTTAGGAGAGGAATTCATAAATTTATGATAGTTTTGAGATGATATACTTAGGGCTTCTATTTTGGGCATTTAAAATTGATTAGACCTCTTTTAGGATCACCATATCCAAACCTAAGTATACCTTAAATATTCTATAATGTTTCAAGATTAGGGACTATAAATATTCTTGAACTCCCTTTTCTTATGGCTTAAATCTACAATTATATTACAATACTCCCTTGGTGAATGCACTTTATATCAATTCTTTGTAGGAGGTCTTCTCTACCTTACACTTGTTTAGACATTATGTTTATCATCATATATCCTTCTAAGAATATGCAAGCACCTTGTGAGTCATTGGAAAATGGTCAAGAGGATCCTTTGATATATTAGAGGTCTATACAAAGTGGGTATCACTATCAATTGGAGTATATCTAGTTTGTATAGGCTTCTTAGATGTAGATTGGACCAATGATTTGTATTAGAGGTCCTCCACTATAAAATTTGTCTTCTATATTGGTTATGGACTAGTGTCTTATTGTTATAGATAGTAGTTCACTATTTATTAGTCTCCTATTAAATTTAAATATTGTGTGACATTGAGGTCACCAAGGATCTTCATTGGATGTTAATTATTTCGCAGCAAATGGGTATTTCTCATTAATTTGTAGTCACCATTCATTGTGAGAATCATATCATAATTAAGATTGTTTACAATTTAATGTTTCATCAATAGAATAAGAACATTAATATTTGGATATAGTATGTGTGATGTCCTTATACATATGGGATGCTTGATCCATTTTCTATGTCATAATTGGATAATAATATCATGATCAAGAGCATGTCCAAGGTACATTTTATATGACTATAAGAGTGTTTTGGAGTAGTTGAGTGTCCCTAAGTTGACCCAATAGTAAGACTTTTGAACTTTGAATAGGAGGTTCAAGGTTTGAATCCAATGGGGGATAGAGTTTTATACCATACTTCAATAACTAGAGTTTGGTTGGATAAATATATATTAGGTAAATAACATCCTCTATGAGGGTCATCTCATATGGCCTATGGTCTCATGAATGTTAAAGATATTTTACCTTTTATCCTTTAAGGGGTATGAATAATAAAGGTCTCTCTTCATGTCTCCCATTCAAATTAAGGGAAGATTTTAGAATATGTGGTATTAAGCTTCACTAGAGGCCATTACCATATTTATATTATATTATTTGTATAGCCCTTTGGGACTTTTTACACCTTCTATGGGTCAATTTATTGTAGTATTCTATTATTTAGGTTACAGTTGGTTATTTAACCTTGACCTAAAGGTCTCTTATAACTGGGTATAAATACTCCTTCCTATAAACCATTTAATTATAGATAGGGGTCCACTTATATTTTCTTTAGTGAGATATTTTAGTGTCTACAAGCATTCCTTTATATCATGCATATTATTTATGTGAGTTAGTTTTGCTTATCTAGGTAATGTGTTGATTCCATATATTTTTGAAAAGTATTGTAAAATTAAATATGGTAAACCACCCTATATGAGGAAAAGGTTCTAAATGCTAAATACTTATAAATCAGGATATTCTTACATTTTTTCTATATTTAGTTAGCTTGGGGTGAGATCACTTATTTAGCTTGGAAAAACGACACCCTATGTTATGGTCTCAACATAGAAATATCAAATATTTGGTGCAATAGGAAACTCCTTTACAATAATAATATCATCGATTTACACATAAATATCAAATTTTTATCCTTTCTAAAGAGAGGGATAAATATATTCCTAGACTTCTATGATCATTCAACATACTCGTTATAATGGAATCTAGCCAAAGCTACTCATAATATTTTATCGTCTTTAAGAACACTCTTTTATTGCATTTGTGCACTAATTTCTAATAAGTTCATTATTAAATTGGTAACTTTTATTTTTAAGATACTACATGATGGTTTTGGATCAATTGGTCTCTCATTCAAGAGTACACATCTAGATTTATTTACCCCCAGTAACATATATTTTGTTTCTCTAAACCAAGCTTATTTACAAGTGGAATGTTTCTTTTATTGAACATGAAGGATCATTACTTACTTATTGAAATATAAAAAGTCAAAATACAAGCTAAATATCAAGTATTAATATGGAGACTCTTCCACTTCAAATTGACAATCTCTCTTATTTTAACCCCCATTCTAGGCTATTCTCATTTTTGTGCTTTCTTTTCATATCATGAAACTATTTATCATTTATTTTGGCATTATAGGTCTAATCAAAAGTTATATTCTATTATAGGTTTTGTATTTACCACACTCAATATATTTTAGAAAATAGCCCTTCTTGGAAGATCCAAACCTAATAATGATAGTCCCTTATAGAAATCGTGTCCACTTGTTCTCAAACACATCTAGAAGTTGAGGTATCAAAGTGTGTTTACAAGTTTGAATTCTCAATGCAAGTTGTTTGTGTTAGACTTATTGTTAGATTAAATCTTGCATGATTTTAACATATAATATCTTGTGCACAACATATCTAGTTCTCTTGAAATGGGGGTGGACAATTGAATTATCTTCACCATTGGTTTCGCCATCAAATACATTAACAAATTAAATTCAATGAATATTAAGTATCTTGGATTTTTATTTTAGTTGCTAACATTAGTGTAATAATAGAAAATATAAATCAAAATACCTTATCTATTGTAGTAACAATCAAATGCTTTGATCTATTATATCCTAATAAATAGTAATTATTAAAGTAGCTTCTACATTTTTGGAGTAAATTTATTCTATAGCTTTTGTAAACTGGTTATAATAACTTTTATGGATTTAGTGAAAGACTTCCAAACCTATCATCTAGTTCTTCTATTTTTATTCTTTTGTTGGTGGAGAAAGGGTTTCTCCACCTAATTTATGAAACTATACATGTAACTTTTTGACTTTGAATAATTAATGAAATATCATCTCTTCTTTCCAAAAAAAGATCTTTACTTAACAATAATAAATATAAGATATATAGTTCATATCATTGCCAACTATTTTGGTGTCTATTTCATTCTAAGTTTATCTCAAATATCCAATTATATTAAAGAAATAATAAGGTTACTAGTTTTATTCCTTAATCATAAGAGAGGAGAGTTTTTTTGTCCTATTTCTTGAAGGTTTTAGTTATAAGATAGGGAAGTTGTGGGTTTGGGTCAATGAAATTCTATGTCATAAAACCATGTTAAGGTTGTGCAAACAATGAAAGTGGTACCTATAAATGTTAAAATGATGACAATAAGTTTATATCCATAGTGAACATATAATAAATGGACAAATATTGTCTTAATTGATTTTTAAAAATAATAATAGCTTTCAATCAATTTCAAAAGGTTTTCCACATCATATCCATTACTACATAAGTTTTTCATACTTAGCATCATGTATTATAAAGGAGTAGCACTTCAATGATAGTAAAAAAATTGAGCTACTTAGATGAATGCTCATCAATTGTTTAATGTATTGTAAAATATTGAATACAATTTATAATCATACACTTTAATACAAAGGAATAATTGTTCAATTAAAGTGGAGATAACAATATCTCCAAATATACCTAGTGAAATAGCTCTAGCAATCAAGAATGTGATGCAAGAAACTCTATCTTGATGGTGTTAGTTGAACTATGATTGGATACTTGGCCTTGGAAATACTATAAGATACTTGCACTATCTATGTTCACTAATTGTTCTTTAGGTATTCTAGCTCCCTTACACATGTCATTGGCCCTAAGGGATGATCCAACCACTTCCTTATCCTTTTCAAGATGTAAGGGAGGTGTTCAAGGTACCCCTCTTTGAACCCTTAAAAATGAAGCCAATAGCCCCTATAATGACAAATATAATAATGAAAAGCTAGTTAGTAAACTTGTAAAACCATCCAAATTTGACCCTCCTACTCTAAAATTCATTCACCCTCTACATAGAACCTCCATGAAATTTGACTAATGCCTACTTGAATTTACCCTCCCCATTATGCAAAACTTGTAAATTAGTGGTGCAATATCATGGGTAGGATT
Source organism: Wollemia nobilis (assembly GCA_028583015.1). Lineage (NCBI taxonomy): Eukaryota > Viridiplantae > Streptophyta > Pinopsida > Araucariales > Araucariaceae > Wollemia > Wollemia nobilis. Next base: position 5,100,575 of record JAQPPZ010001045.1, read on the forward strand.
TCTTTATATCTTAGAAACTTTTGATAATCTTTAGTTCAATATAACTATCAATACATCCAAATCTAAAGCTTATACTCATGAGGGTTTTAGTGTTCCTTCTTTATAAAACCCTAAATCTTAAAATAAACCTATCCCTTCTAAAAAATACCATAAAGACATAATATGTTAACATGATAGGGGTCAAGAACACAAGAGGAGACATCTCAATACCAATAACCAAACAACAATATTTAGTTGCAATTACTAACAAAAGAGGTAAACCACTCACATTCTCTCTTCCTATTGAGTTTGATCATTTTTATCAAGATTTATCTAGAAAGATATTGTACTTTTATTTTTTAAAGGAATTCCCATAAAGGTATACTTATTTAGGTGGATTAAAGGGTTTAGGAAGAGGGTGGATTATCAAAGTTATTTGGGAAATAGTTAGAGGATGTATTTCTATTACTTTGTTCAACCTTGACCATGTTGAGGCCACTTTTTATAATGACACTTGGTTCATTTAAAGCCGTTTGGCTTACCTGCATAGTTGGATTATTGATTTTTGCCTTGAGGGTTAGTTCTAGTCATTATATCATATTTGGATAAGTCTTTATTTGTTCAATTTGTCTCTAAGGTCCTCTTTGTTGTTAATTATTGCTCAAATTGTCATGGTTTTTTGGTGTCATATTGATAGGGAGAAAATATTTGGCTTAAAAAATCATCCCAGGGTGTGTATGGAAATGGAAATATCCAAACCTCTTTCCTTGTCCATGGATTTTTATGTAATGCATGTTCCTTCTATCAAGATGTTGGCCATCTGATATGAGATTGCCCAAAAGACCTTGAAAAAATAAATAAATAGAAGCAACAAGTGCTAGAATTACTTTCCTCACAATTGTTATTGTAAATAATCATTGCCCATAGACAAAAGTCAATCCTACCATTATAAAACCTATTACAAAACTTGTTTATGATAATAAAGAGAATATTTAGATAGATTATGCTCATAAAAATTATCCCTCAGATACTAAAAATGGTCTAGGGATGACAACTAGTTAGGAAAATGATTGTTCTCCTTGAATAACTAAGTTGAGCATTCGACTATGCAAAGTAAGAGATTTGTAAAGGAACTAGCCCAAAAATTTCCTCCCCCTATGTACATTCACCCTTTCCACTATCTCCAATCATCACCCCACTAATTCCTCCATCACTCACAATGCCAAAAATCTTCCACACTCTTTTATCCCTAGCATTACCTTATTCAAAGGTTCTAGTCTAAATAACTAGTTCCATGATTATCTAATCTAGTCAAGTAGTCCATTCAAAATGGTTATCAATAAAGTTTAACTACATGATCTAGAATGTGTGAGGGTTAACCCCACCCATGCATAAATTTCATGTGTCAAGGTTTCTAATTTAAAATAAAACTTTTGTGTTCTTTTAACATAAAGTTAAGACCGATGGGGTTTTATTAGAGCATTGAATTTTTCATTTGCATGCTCAACGAAGAGTTTATTTTTACAAAGCATGAGGTTGGAAAGAGTGGTGTTTTCATTGCATTCTCCCCTCTTGTTTATCAAGTAGGTTTTTTTACGTTATGATCCCTAGAATTGAAGTGTCTATGTCACTATTATGATTGACAATGTCTTGACTTGTTTTTGTTCAATATGTGTTCCAAATTATTAGGTTGGTTGTATTTCCATCTAGGAATGACTAGCCACCTACCTACCTTCTACAAAATGGATCCTAACTGGTGAATTTAACATGGTTGAAAACTTTGGTGGTTGAAGTTGGAAAAGTTGTAATCCTCTCAATAAGAAAGTAGTGGGCTATACTATAGAAACTCATTAGGTATAAATGATCCCCTATTTAATAGACCTCAACTAACTAAGCCAAATGGTTTACTTGGTGTATGGTCACTTTGGATTTAATAAAATAGCAAGTAGGTTATATAGGGCCTATATGAGTAAAGTTCTTATTCAAAATGTTCCTACTGATAGGCTAATTTTTGTTATCCCATGCATAGTTTTGTCTAGTCAACTTTCTTTTTCATTTCCCATGTACTTTTCACTAGCTCTTAACAATAATATGGAACTTCCTTTTAAGTTGAATTTGTCTAATATAGAATTAAAAATTTGTATATATCTAGCTAGGCAAGTTTGAAAGTCATCCTCCCAATCCATCTAGTAAATGGAATATTGTTTTCCTAAATTTCAACTTCAAAGGTCCATCAGACAAGGATGTCTACTACCCCGCTTCTATATGCCATAACTACCAATGACTCAAGGAATATTCTAAAAAAATCTCATTATGAGAATATTTTAGAGGGTATTAGATTATCTAATGAGGATTCTACTTTGAACTCTTATTTTGTTTAAAATCTATGTTTTCTTTCAAAACCGCAAAGAAGAACTAGATTTAGCCAAATAATTTATGCAATTGTTTTGTGATGTAATAGGGTCAATTGATATTCCTCTTTCCTTGAAAGTTATCCAACATGGATATATTATAAGATATATTGGTATTCCTTTTGGTATAAATATTTCTCCTAGACCCATATGGGACTAGGTCATGATTAAGTTCCAAAGCAAGTTTGAGGTCTAACTTTCCAATTTAAAAAATCTAATTGGAAAAACTCAAGTGGTTAGTAAGGTGTTGGTTGCATCACATGTATACTATTATTCTACTTGGTTAGCATCCCAAAATTTATATCAACACTTAACTCTAGTTATTGTACAATATTTATGGTCTAAATGTGGTGGCTTGCATGGTATGGTGGGAATATCTAAAAATGCTATGCATTTGTCCTTAAAAATGGATGCCTTAGCATACTAAACCCCTTGAAATAGAGTAAATAATTGAACAACCAAATTGTTAGCTATTTTTCTTTAAGGTATGGAAGTATGAAAATACTTTTTAGATATGGAATCAGGTGTACTTCCCATAAAGGTAAGTGGAAGGTTAATCCATGTGAAGACAAGATATTTAATTCTAAACACTTTTAATGTCAAAGGAAATTTACTTTTAAAGAATATTTGGGAGGCATAGGGAGAGATAGTACCTATGCTGACATGGAAGCATGATACATTATGTCATGGACTCAGTATATGAAGGTCTAGTATTTAGTGAAATTGAATTATTCTTTTCAACCATAAACCACTAGTCATTTTTCTTAATATTAAAGGTCTAAAATCTCTAAAATCTGACATGATTTTTTTTTTTTAATTTTGGGACCACTTTACTTACTCTATGGTCACTTGATAATTTGCTAAAGCATCATAACCTTCTAACTAGTTTATATTCTATATTTAGTCAAATTTATTCTCTGATTCTATATATTATTATTAAGATGGGTTTTCCACTTGAAATATAGTGAGGGAATTTCAATAGACTAATGAGGCACATAAACAAGATTTTAAATATTATATAATGTATTGTTGTTTGCTTACTCACATACCCATATTCGGTAGACGTCAACTCTAAATGGTAAGTGGCCTTCTTGGAATGTGAATGACCACACTTTGTATCACAAATTTTGAAGGTCAAAGTCAAAGTAAAATGTTATATTTTTGGTTGGAGACAGTCTTATTTTAAATTATGAACCTTTGTAATTTAAGTACCCATTCTAGAATGTGTTAGCTTTTTATGAGATTGTAATATAGGGAATACAACCACAAGATGCAATATAACTAATTTGAGATATCTATAAACTAATGGTACAATAATATGTAGAAAAATAATGAAATTAACATCTGCAAATAACTCAAAAATATGCTATTAATGAAAGTGACAATAATAGTACAATGCTATATTATGGAGGACATGAACACTCCATGAACAGATATGAAAGAACTACATTATACCACACTACTAAACTATAACACACACTCACTATATTTTCCACTCCTCTCAAATCACTAACTATGAGCCCTTTATATAAGAATATATATTCCTTGGCCCTTACTCTACCTAGGACTCATGTACATGTGGATTACATGCACATTTACAACTTGCACATTGAAATTTGTGCATTTATTACATTACTTGAGGTAACTAACTTTACTCTAAATTAAACTCCTACCCTAGTTATGTACCAAAGGTGGTACATTTACATGACCCAAATGATGTAATATACTCTAAAAAAATGTCCTTCCTGCTACACTTTTTATTTTATTGATGAGACTATTTCACTCTTATTTTAGTATTGTATATTTGCTAAACACATTTGGTTTGTCTTAGTTTTAAGCTTTCTAACCTTTTATCTATCTTAGAAATTAACTTTACTTGGAAAATCCATACATGACTATGACATTCCTTTGAAGGAACCTTGTGGACTCCTTGCCATACACAACAAAGGAGGACAAAAGATAGAGTATCTCAAAGACACTAAAAAAACAAGCATCCTACGTCTACAAAGCAACCAAATCATCAAGTTTGTAGAGAAAACTTTAAGCAAGGGAAGAGAGCCACTGAAGGGCTAAAATAGTTGAGTTTCAAGGTGTCTAAAGATACCAAATCCATCACCAAATTGAGCATCTACAAGCAACATTAACCTACAACATCAAAGCCTACGTAAGGTAACTTTACATCCATTACAAGTCCAATGTAAAGCAAGGAGAATATCATGAAGGATAAAGAAGTGCAAGGTACAAGACTAAAGCTTACGTAGGTTACAAAAAATCAAGGTGAAAACAAAGGTATATTACCCAAGCAATAGATGAACCGCAAGCTAAGAAGAATTTTCACCTAAGAGGGGAGCACTGAAGCACCATAAAACCACCACTTATGGGGTAAAATCATCACCATAGAGGGCAGCATTGGAGCGCCATAGAACCACCATAGCTAAAGCCAACTTCATAAGAGAACATCATCACCATTCTCTTGAGAAAAAACATTGAAGACAAGACTCATAGTGCATTTGTTAGCAAGAAGTATTCAATAAATAAAAGACGTTGAAGGTATCATTACATGCAAAGGAAAGGAGCACCACTTGCAATCTAGAGCCAAGGCATCTTGTGCCACTTGGCACAACAAAAGAAGACACCTCATATTCGTTCTAACACCTGCACAAGAAGGGAGCACCCATCATGAGCATTGAAATAATCATTCAAAAGCTAGAAGGAATCATAATTATTGCAAGGAAGATAAGAGCGCTCATCAAGAATGTAACCAACATTCATCCAATCAATGTATGCGCCACATGGTTAAAACATTAAGAAGGGATAGCGTCTATTAAAGCATCCAAGTCTAAGTGAAGAGAGAGAGAATATAAGGCACATAATAAAGCACTAAATAAGGGATTCAAAGCACCATTAAGGAGGAGAAGAAGGTGCCTATGAACATTGATTGATCTTTGCCATACACAAGAGACTAGAAATACGCGCTTGTATTAAAGAGTCACTCCATAAACCAATCAACATGCACAATACACTTTACAAGGAAGGTAAAAAATTTACATTATTTAATATTTGATTTCCTAAGTTTAAGGAATTATAAGGTGCCTAATACAAGGTTGAAAGTTATTTATTAATACATTAAAATATCAACCTTAGAGAGTAAGAAAGCAATTTTAGCAAAGGAAGTATATTCTAGAAGATATTATAAATTGTTTGATATTTAAACATACAATATTTACAAATAATTAATTTAGGAGATATAAGGTTTTCAACATTGGATAAATTGAAATATTATTTTACAAATATTATTATTTTCTAAAATTCCAAATTAGGGAGTTATAAGGTATAGTACTTCAAATTTTAGTTTCTTAGAATTTAGAAAATTGAACCATTTAAAATTTAAGGAGCAAAACCATTAATTGCTTACAAGTTGGAAATTGCATTTTACATTAGTCTCTTAAATTAATTTATGAGACATTAATCCAACTAAAATGTCTTGAAGGAAAATAACCTTATTAAAACATGAAGGTCCATCACTATTTATCTTTAGCTTTCTACTTACAAGTCAATAGGGATACATAAGGCAAGAAAGTAAAGTTGAACATTAGGGAGACAAAATGAATTCAACTTAAACTAAGAAAGCTAAGCATACTATCAAGTTTCATAGTGCATTTAAACACTTTCTAGATAGAAGAAATTTTACAAAATTTGTAAAATTGAAAAGTTCTTAGTAAGATTGAGCATATACTCTAAACTAGAGAGACATAAGGTAGACTACTTCAAAGGTTCTATCAAAAATATTCTCAAGTGCTAAAAGAATTCTACTAATTGAACATATACTTAACACTAGGGAGCTATAAGGATGTCTACTTCAAAGAATGTTGGCAATTTGAGTTATTTTATGTTGTCATTGATGTCACATGGATCATTGATGTCACATGGATCACATTGAGTTTTGGTGGCCAAATGATATTTTGGAAAGCATGGATAAATACAGGGTTTTTGTGAAAACCAAGGCAGGAAAAATAAAAGGTTTTATTTAAAACCATGGATGGCAGATTTGAACTGGGTTTTTCTTAAAACCCAAGTTGGCCTTTCGTTTCGTCGAAAAAGGTGCCCCGGTGATGGAGATATTTAATTTTTAATATTTAGTTTAAATTTTAATTATTTAAAATTTAAATTTAAATTTAAAATTAAATCCTTTAGAAAGCAGAAGCAACGAATAAACGAAGGTTGGTCGAAGTCCAAAGTCATCGTGGGTAGAGTGGCGCATTGGCAATTGGCTTTTGGCTAAGGTGTGTGGCAGCACAAACGTCAAGGTTTCGAATCCCCTTGACTACGTTCGGAAGGCGTTGGAAGAAAAGCGCTCGAAGCGCTTTTGATTTGTGGAAAGGGAGGAAAGGTTTTAAGGCACGTTGTGCCTTTCCCTTTCGAACGAGTGGCTAGCTCGTGTGGCAACCTTAGCCGTGGCTAAGGCGCTCACGGTGTGGGCAAGTCGGGGGTTCGAATCCCCTTGAGGAGGTAAATACGTTTTTGCTCTAATTAATTTTGTTAAGCCCTAAGTTGGAGTTATAAGGTGGTTAGGAATAATTAAAGTTTTTAATTAAACTTTGTTTTTATAAGGGTTGTGATTATTATTTCAAAGGTGGATGAGTTGTTGATTTAATTTGATGTTCATGAAATTGAGAATTAAGATTTAGGAGAAATAAGGAGTTGTTATAAAATAATTTTTGAGAGGTTTATTGATTATTATTTTGATAAGGGTTTTTATTAAAAAAGGACTTTGGTGGATGTGTTTATTAAGTTGGAGTAAAAAGGTGTAAATTGAGTTATGCTTTATCTTGTGATTATTATTTGAAGTCCACTAACCCTTATTGAGATTGGAAAGGAAAGTTGTGTTTAGTGTGGCAGATTTTGTGGACAACTTCTTGGCATCAAAAAGGTATGGGCACATTCTCCTATTGATTGTTTATGGTGGTTGATTTCTGAAATATCATTGGAGTGAAAAGGATTGATTGTGGTTTCCTTTTCGAAAGTGGTTGGTTGAATGCTTCAAGGTTTTCTGGTTTGAGAGTTGTGTTTAAACCTTGTTTTATAAGCATAGTTGTTGAAGCCCATTGGTTATGTAAAGAACTTGAAAAGAACATGAGTATCATTGTTATGTGAGATTTGTGGTTGAGCATTGTTGGAAACATTTGAGTTGGTTGATACATGCTTGGACTAGGGTTTTGTGAGAAAGAGTTGTCCCTTGTGGTGATTGGTTGAGTTGAGTTGATTGAGCCTAGTCAAGTGATTGTGTGAGGTGATTGTTCAAGTCCCATGAAACAAACTATTCTATAATTCTGATTTGAGTTGAGATTGAGCTTAGAACATATTGAGTCTCTAACAATTCTCTTTATGCTTCTATGAGTTGACTTGAGTTGAGATTGATTTGAGTTGAGTTGAGTTGAGATCATTGTGGATCATTGTTGTCATCCATTGTAGAGTGCATTGCCATTCATTGTTGAGTTCATCTTTGAGCCTTGCCTTCATAGATTTGTGGATGAGATTTGAGTACTACTTGAGCATGATTGATTGAGCCTTTGAGAAGGCCTTTGGGATAGATTTCTGGACAGATTTGTGGCAGTTTGTGTATGATTGATTGAGCCTTTGAGAAGGCTTTGGATTTTGTGGATATTTTAGAGTGAGATTTGGGATAGATTTTGATGAGGTTCTGAGTGAGCCTATTGAGTAGAGTTTGAGCAAGTTCTTGGTGAGCTTGCTAGAGCAGTTTTGGACAAGTTCTTAGTGAGCTTGTTGAGAATTTGAGCAAGTTCTTAGTGAGCTTGTTGGAGCAGATTTGAGCAAGTTCTTGGTGAGCTTGCTAGAGCAGATTTGGACAAGTTCTTAGTGAGCTTGTTGGAGCAGATTTGAGCAAGTTCTTGGTGAGCTTGCTAGAGCAGATTTGGACAAGTTCTTAGTGAGCTTGTTGGAGCAGATTTGAGCAAGTTCTTGGTGAGCTTGCTAGAGCAGATTTGGACAAGTTCTTAGTGAGCTTGTTGGAGCATATTTGAGCAAGTTCTTGGTGAGATTTCTAGAGCATATTTGGACAAGTTCTTAGTGAGCTTGTTGAGCAATTTTGGACAAGTTCTATGTGAGCTTGTTATGCATATTTGGACAAGTTCTATGTGAGCTTGTTATTGCCTAGATTTGAGTAGATCAAAGAAATTTGGACAAGTTTTATGTGAGCTTGTTGAGCAATTTTGGACAAGTTTTATGTGAGCTTGTTATACATATTTGGACAAGTTCTATGTGAGCTTGTTATTGCCTAGCTTTGAGTAGATCAAAGAAATCATTGTATTGGATAAGGATCCTTATTTTTATGTGAAATATTATAAGGATATTATCTTGTGGAGTACCCCACATTGGGGGAACCACGTTAAATCTTGTGTCTCAATTGTGTATGGTGACTTGTGCTCTTGCTTACTATTGCTATCTGAGTTATTAATGCACACTACTATATTTGGTTATTGCAATTAAGGACATTAATTGATATTGGTTTGGAAAGAAAGTAAAAGTGGTCTTATACTATTCACCCCCTCTCAGTATAAGCTTGTGTTCTTCAATTGGTATCAGAGTAGGTTCCTTCAGAAAAGCTAACAGCTTGAGGGCAGATTCTACAAGAACACAGATGGCTTCACAGAATGGATCATCTACAAATAAGGCTCCACTATTTGATGGTAACAATTATGCTTTCTAGAGCATGAGGATGAAGAACTACTTGATATCACAAGGATATGAGGTATGGAAAATGGTTGAAAAAGAGTATAGGGTTGAAGGTGATCCCGAGGCAGATAAGACTATCAAGAAATTGGTTGAGATCAATGCAAGAGCAATGAATTGTATTTTGAGTGGGCTACGAGAGACATATTTTGCAAAGGTTATGGTATGTAATTCAGCTAATGAGATGTGGACCAAGTTGTGGAATACTTATGAAGGAGATTCCAAGGTAAAGTTGGCAAAACTACAAACTCATAGAAAAATATTTGAGGAATTGAAAATGGAAGATTCTGAAGATATTGCAAGGTTTTTACTTTGAGTTGATGAGATTACTAACACCATGAGAGGTCTAGGATTTGAGATGAAAGAATCAGAAGTTACTCAAAAGGTTTTGAGATCACTTCCCATGAAATATGATGCTAAGGTTTCAGCAATAGAAGAAACAATGGATATCAACAAGCTAACAATGGAAGAATTGCAAGGAACTCTCACAACTTATGAGATGAGGGTAAGTAAGCATCAGGTTCCAATAAAAGAGATTGCATTCAAGGCTTCAAAAAAAGAGAAAGGGAAAGTTTCAGAAATAGATAGAGTTGTAGATAATGATGAGGAAGCTAACTTCATCAAAAGGAATAAGGACTCAAGGAATTTTAGGGATATAAGGAAAGTCAGATGCTACAAGTGTGGTGATCTTGGTCACTATGCATACAAGTGTCCACATGAAGAAAATAGTGATGATGAAAAATAGGGTCATAGAAGAAAAGAATATGGAAAGCATAAGCATGACAAAGATGATAGATACAAGCAAAACAGGTATGAGAAGAAGAAAATTTTTTGTAAGGCAAAGAAATCTTACTACATTGTAGAAGCAAGTGATAGCTCAGATCATAGTGATAGAGACAAATCAGATGATGAAAAGGAAGAACATCTATTCCTAGGAATAGAAGGTGAAAGAGAACAGTGCTTTGTGTGTGGTCAAAGAGATCACAGATCGGGATATTGCAATGGTTTCAGTGATAGTGAAGATGAGATGACACATCAAGGAAATAAGCATGGTCAAAGAAATCTTGAGAGTTTGTTTGCTATAGAAGATTTTAATAGTATCAGTGACAATGAAGATAAAGAAGTCTCACTTTTGGTAATAGAAAAAGAAGAGGATGAGCCAAGAAAACAAAAATCAGAAGTCAAAAGGCTAAAAGAAGAATACAAGAATCTTGAAAACAAGATTCGAACAGATGTCAAAATCAGAGAAGAACTACTACAGACAATCAGTAATCTCAGAGAAGAGCTTCAAAATGCAAAAAGAATAGAAGAAAGGATGAATGAAGAACTAAGGGTAATAACGGCAAGACATGACACATTAGATGAAAAGGTTCAAAAAGGAGTGGAAACTTATTTTAAAGTTGTATCCTATTTCCAAGAAAAGTCACACTCAAAAGGAAAGGAAGTTCTAAAATATGAAAGCAAGGAAGCACCTAAGTGTTATGAAGAAAGTTCCAAAGTTCCTATGGCTCCAAATATTCAGTTTGGATCTTGTTTTGAGATAGGTGAATCAAGTTCAAAAGGAAAAGAAATACTTGAAGAGAAAAACAAGGAAGAAACTAAGGAAGAGGATTTAGATACTACAAAGAAAGTTCAAGGATGCAATGCACAAGTTGAAAATGATCATAGGGATAATGGTCAAGAAAGGTATGAGGAACCAAGGCATGAACAAAGGGCTTTTCAAGGACATTGTTTTTCTTGTAATGGATTTGGACACGGGGCTATACACTACGAGGGTCTATGGATCAAAGAAGTTTGATTTTGCTAGAAGGAACATCAAAGGAAGAAGGTATGGTTTTTAGGGACATTGCTTCTCATGTAACAGGATTGGTCATAGAGCTTCTCGAGTGCAAAGGAAATGAGCAACATGGTTTTGGTTTTAGAGCTACACAATTCAGAAGTCATGGTCATAATGGTCATGAAAACAGAACTTCACAATACGGGGTTCAGGAAAGGAATGGATATGGAAATTATTTCAAGAAATATTTCAGGATATGGGCACCATCCAAAGGCTACAATATCAAGTGTTTTAACTGCAATAACTTTGGACATATTGCAAAATGGTGTAGGACTCAATTCCAAACAGGTTCAAGGCAAGAAGGTCAAACAGGTTCAAGGCAAGAAGATCAAGAGAAGGATATCAGAAAAACATGGAAGGAAGTTGATAAAGGAAAGAAACAATGTAATATGGGAGTAAAAGTACTCCCACCCCAAAATTAATCACCTCAAGAGAGAAGGTGGTGAGGGGGCTATGCTTAAGAGTCATATATTTTAGCCCCATAGGTGTCCCTTTTGCCATTGATGTCAAAGGGGGAGAGATTTGAGTAAGGGGGAGAGCATTGAGTTAGGGGGAGCAGCCTCCAAAGAGAGCATTGAGTTAGGGGGAGCAACCTCCATAGAGAGTATTGAGTCAGGGGAGCAGCTTTGATTCTCAGAGATGGTTTTTGCAGTGATTGTGGTTTTTGCATTAGAGGTGTTGCCATCAATGACAAAGGGGGAGATTGTTGGCAATTTGAGTTATTTTATGTTGTCATTGATGTCACATGGATCACATTGAGTTTTGGTGGCCAAATGATATTTTGGAAAGCATGGATAAATACAAGGTTTTTGTGAAAACCAAGGCAGGAAAAATAAAAGGTTTTATTTAAAACCATGGATGGCATATTTGAACTAGGTTTTTCTTAAAACCCAAGTTGGCCTTTCGTTTCATCGAAAAAGGTGCCCCGATGATGGAGATATTTAATTTTTAATATTTAGTTTAAATTTTAATTATTTAAAATTTAAATTTAAAATTAAATATGCAAGATTTCCGTCGACGTCATCAAAAATAATAAGGAGGCTATATAAAGGGGATACCTAAGGTTCATAAACTGATACTTGCTCATGGTTAATAATCGTTGGCTAAGCATCCGAATTGAGCTCGTGCAAAAATATTTTAGAAAGCAGAAGCAACGAATAAACGAAGGTTGGTCGAAGTCCAAAGTCATCATGGGCAGAGTGGCGCATTGGCAATTGGATTTTGGCTAAGGTGTGTGGTAGCACAAATGTCAAGGTTTCGAATCCCCTTGACTGCATTTGGAAGGCGTTGGAAGAAAAGCGCTCGAAGCGCTTTTGATTTATGGAAAGGGAGGAAAGGTTTTAAGGCACGTTGTGCCTTTCCCTTTCGAACGAGCGGCTAGCTCGTGTGGCAACCTTAGCCATGGCTAAGGCGCTCGTGGTGTGGGCAAGTCGGGGGTTCGAATCCCCTTGAGGAGGTAAATACGTTTTTGCTCTAATTAATTTTGTTAAGCCCTAAGTTGGAGTTATAAGGTGGTTAGGAATAATTAAAGTTTTTAATTAAACTTTGTTTTTATAAGGGTTGTGATTATTATTTCAAAGGTGGATGAGTTGTTGATTTAATTTGATGTTCATGAAATTGAGAATTAAGATTTAGGAGAAATAAGGAGTTGTTATAAAATAATTTTTGAGAGGTTTATTGATTATTATTTTTGATAAGGGTTTTTATTAAAAAAGGACTTTGGTGGATGTGTTTATTAAGTTGGAGTAAAAAGGTGTAAATTGAGTTATGCTTTATCTTGTGATTATTATTTGAAGTCCACTAACCCTTATTGAGATTGGAAAGGAAAGTTGTGTTTAGTGTGGCAGATTTTGTGGACAACTTCTTGGCATCAAAAAGGTATGGGCACATTCTCCTATTGATTGTTTATGGTGGTTGATTTCTGAAATATCATTGGAGTGAAAAGGATTGATTGTGGTTTCCTTTTCGAAAGTGGTTGGTTGAATGCTTCAAGGTTTTCTGGTTTGAGAGTTGTGTTTAAACCTTGTTTTATAAGCATAGTTGTTGAAGCCCATTGGTTATGTAAAGAACTTGAAAAGAACATGAGTATCATTGTTATGTGAGATTTGTGGTTGAGCATTGTTGGAAACATTTGAGTTGGTTGATACATGCTTGGACTAGGGTTTTGTGAGAAAGAGTTGTCCCTTGTGGTGATTGGTTGAGTTGAGTTGATTGAGCCTAGTCAAGTGATTGTGTGAGGTGATTGTTCAAGTCCCATGAAACAAACTATTCTATAATTCTGATTTGAGTTGAGATTGAGCTTAGAACATATTGAGTCTCTAACAATTCTCTTTATGCTTCTATGAGTTGACTTGAGTTGAGATTGATTTGAGTTGAGTTGAGTTGAGATCATTGTGGATCATTGTTGTCATCCATTGTAGAGTGCATTGTCATTCATTGTTGAGTTCATATTTGAGCCTTGCCTTCATAGATTTGTGGATGAGATTTGAGTACTACTTGAGCATGATTGATTGAGCCTTTGAGAAGGCCTTTGGGATAGATTTCTGGATAGATTTGTGGTAGTTTGTGTATGATTGATTGAGCCTTTGAGAAGGCTTTGTGGATAATTTTTGGATAGTTTTAGACAGATTTGTGGACAGATTTGGGATAGATTTTGATGAGGTTCGAGTGAGCCTATTGAATAGATTTGGGCAAGTTCTTGGTGAGCTTGCTAGATTGGAATTAGGACTTTTGAAAGAGAAGTTCTTGGTGAGCTTGTAGAGCAGATTTGGACAAGTTCTTAGTGAGCTTGTTGGAGAATTGAGCAAGTTCTTGGTGAGCTTGTTAGAGCAGATTTGGACAAGTTCTTAGTGAGCTTGTTGGAGCAGATTTGAGCAAGTTCTTGGTGAGCTTGCTAGAGCATATTTGGACAAGTTCTTAGTGAGCTTGTTGGAGCAGATTTGAGCAAGTTCTTGTGAGCTTGCTAGAGAAAATTTGGACAAGTTCTTAGTGAGCTTGTTGGAGCAGATTTGGACAAGTTCTTGTGAGCTTGTTGAGCAATTTTGGACAAGTTCTATGTGAGCTTGTTATGCATATTTGGACAAGTTATGTGTGAGCTTGTTATTGCCTAGCTTTGAGCAGATCAAAGAAATTTGGACAAGTTTTGTGTGAGCTTGTTGAGCAGTTTTGGACAAGTTCTGTGTGAGCTTGTTATGCAGATTTGGACAAGTTCTATGTGAGCTTGTTATTGCCTAGCTTTGAGCAGATCAAAGAAATCATTGTATTGGATAAGGATCCTTATTTTTGTGTGAAATATTATAAGGATATTATCTTGTGGAGTACCCCACATTGGGGGAACCACGTTAAATCTTGTGTCTCAATTGTGTATGGTGACTTGTGCTCTTGCTTACTATTGCTATCTGAGTTATTAATGCACACTTGCTATATTTGGTTATTGCAATTAAGGATATTAATTGATATTGGTTTGGAAAGAAAGTAAAAAGTGGTCTTATACTGTTCACCCCCCCCCATCTCAGTATAAGCTTATGTTCTTAAAAGAACACATTAAATAATGTAATTAGAAAAGCAGTGAGGAAAATACCAATATGGTTTAAAAAAAATTGATTCAATGGAAAACATGATTGACATTTCAAAGAATTCAATGGATAATAATAAGGAAGATGCAAATGGAAGATAAAAATAAATAGGGTTTGAAAAGATTTATGAGAACTCACAAACTAATAGTTTGGAAAAAGTAAATTCTTTAGAAATATCTTCCAATGAGATAATAAAGGGAGTTGATGACAACTATACTAATGAAGATATTGAAAACCATATTCAAAAGGTAGAAAATAATATTAAAAGGATATCATACGAATTTATGAAAGAAGTAAAGATGAAATAGCATCAATTGTACATAGATGGTTTAACTCTTTCGTCAAGGAAATGGATGAACATGATTCTCCTAAAAATAGTGACAAAGAAATTGGAATATCTCTACTATGACTTATTGCAACAAATTTGATCATAAGAAAGCAAACTGTTGGAGTTTCCATTCATGTAAATATTATGGAGGAAAATCTCATTCATCTTACTTTTGTTACTACAAAGACAAGTACTATAAAATATTTGAAGAAATATTGATATTCATATTAAGATTTTTTCTTTCAAGTTCTTATTTCAGAAGCATCGACTAACAATAAATTCAAGCTTGACATTTTTGAAGATCAAAGGAACAGGTCATACAAAAATCAAAGGAAAGAAAATGAGGTAATTTAGATCCACTTATGACTTGCAATATCATTAGATATTTAGTTCATCAAGGTTACCTAGAAGACTTCAAGGTCAAGAATTCTACAAAACACTTTGAAATACCGAAAGATAGTGGAATGAAAAAAACATGGAAAGACAACATGAAGACTGAAGTAGAAGTAGAAGAACACAAATTCTAGAATCAAGACAAAGATCCATATTGAAGATTAAAGTTTTCAATACCCAAATAATGTAATATAGGGGATGTTAGAGTATATTGCATTATTGGATAATGTCAATGTACCACCTTCGGTACATAACTAGATTAGGAGTTTACTTTAGAGTAAGGTTTGATTAGTTACTTCATGCAAGTAATAAATGCACAAGTGTTAGAATGTGTATGATGTAAATGTGCATGTAGTCCACACGTATATGAGTCATAGGATAAGATAGATGAAGAGTCATGGGTAGAGTAGAGGCCAAGGCACATATCTTCCTATATATATGCCTTTAAGAGTAATAGCAATAGAGAGAAATAAAGTGAGAGATAGAATGAGAGAGAGACAATGTTACTATAGTAGTGAGTAGATACAATGTAGTTCTTCATTGAAAATTATGGAATGTTCAAGTCCTCCATTATATTGCATTGTACTATTTTTATGAGCTTTCATTAATGACATATTACTAAGTTATTGCAAAATTTTATCTCATTATTTTTTTGCATATTATAGTGTCATTATCATATAGTTATCATAGCTTACTTATTTCACATCTTGTGGTTGCATTTCCTTTAATATACATCCTCAAAAGCTAACATCAGACACATTTGGAAGTAAAGATGTATGCATTTGTTTATTGGTTTGACTCCTCCTTAGGGATGACTATGTTGAACTTTTATTGTTTGATATTTTATTCCAAATTGCCAACATTCATTCACATGTGCACAATATGAACAATGATGTGGAATTGACAACGAAGAAGATTAATTGTTTGCACAACAAATTTCATCAACTCCATGATCAACATGTAACCACATCACAATTGGCTGACAAAATGATGAATCTCTCAACAACAATAGCTAAGATCAAATCAACTTTAGACACCACATAACACATATTGCTTCTATTTTAACAACTTTTAAATGCTCTATTACTCAATAAATTAATAATTAACTAAAAAAATCAATTATTAATCATTTTATATATATATATTAACAATTTATTTTAGATATAATATTAAGATTATGTTTTGTTTAGCTTTACCCTAATAATATTACTACTATTTTGATTGGTGGACAATAATCCACTAATATATATATATATATATATATGACTAATCAATAAAAAAGAAATTGAGATAGCAATTGTAACTTCTCCTAACATATAAATACAATTAATTTAATGAAAATGAAAACTAACACCACTCATCAAACTATATTTGTGTATCGGGAAGCTAACAAGTCTGTTTATTTACTCGTCAATGTTGGGGTTAGTCACAAGAATCTGTCCATCTGACACCAATTTTTTTCTCAGAATGTTCTTAATGTTGTTGTTGTTGACTTGGAAATGCACAACCGGTCCTGAGAGGTATGCTCGCCTCAAAAAGTCGGATGATGGAAGTGATAGAACTGCTTCTCCGGCGGGCATCTTCAAATTGGTCCACAACACCATCCTCAGTAGCATCATTAGTGGCATGGATAGCATCAACGCCTCCCTAAAACTGTTGGTCAAGAAACATGGCCAAAAGAGCTTTGTAGCTGAAGAGATTGTCGATGATTAGAGTTGGGTTGTTTTGTCTTTCGAGCTTTGTTCCCTTGCATGAAACTTTTGGTACTAATATTTTGACCCCTGCGTGGGCAATGGTTTGATTTTGCTTTATGTTCTCCTTAGCCTCTATGTTGACTCTCTCTTTCGATCATTGTTTATCAGTTACACAAACCTTGCATGGGTTTGTTTTTCTCTGGTTTTGTTCGTGGAATGGCTAGGGTGTAGACACCCTGTTTTGTGCTTCTCTATGAAATTTTTGTCATATGTTTATGTTTCTGGTTTTGGGCACTAGTTAAAACCCATATAATATAATTTGTACCACTTACAAAAAAAACTATATTTGTATACATTCTCCACCACTCACCAAACCATATATTTATATACAATCTATTCCGATCGAGGCTTGGAAAAAAGCATCTAACCACTACCATTAGTAGACATTTACTTATTCTTCTTCCCCCAAAAAATCTAGTCATCCCTTAAAAGCTTGGGTCATGAAAATTACAATCATGGAAGTTTGATTCACTTTTCTCCCTCATTTAAATCAAAATCTAACAACTTTAGAATAGATTAGCATCGGCTTATCTTTGTCAAAACATTAATTTTTTTATAAAGAATCTTTTTAATTTTAATTTGTTGAGTAAAAATGAAGTGAACACTTTTGTCTTTGTAGCACAAGTAGAGAAGAGCTTGGCCCCGTTGAACGGGAGGTTCATGGTACAAACCTCTATGATGAGAAGGGGGACACAAAAAAATATTTCTTGTGGCTTCTCTTTAGATAGTAGTATACCCAGATAGGATGACACTATCAGCCACCCTAAGAGCGGCTCTTGAGGTTTTCTCTCTATCTTAAAAGTTTTGTTCACCTTTGTAGCGCAAGTGTAGAAGGCAAGCTTGGCCTCGTTGAACGGAAGGTCCATGATATGAACCTCTATTCGCCTTTGTAGCGCAAGTGGAGAAGGTGAGCTTGATCCCGTTGAACGGAAGGTTTATGATATGAATCTTTATCCGCATTTGTAGCGTAAGTGGAGAAGGCGAGCTTGGCCCCGTTGAACGGAAGGTCCACGATATAAACCTCTACGATGGCAAAGTAGACACAAAAAAATCTCTTGTGGTTTCCCTCTAGATAGTGGTATACCTAGATGGGACGACATTGTTGGCCACCTAAGAGCGGCTCTCGAGGTTTCTTTCTAACCTAAAGTTTTGTCCCGATGGGAATAGTGCAACGGTTTGGGGTTTGATTCTTCTCCAAAAGGTCCAAGGTTCAAAACGTAGCGTTCACGTTTGGTTTGGGGTTTAAATCTTCTCCAAAAGGTTCTAAGGTCCAAAACCGTAGCATTTGCATTTGGTTGTGTGTTAATTCTCTATTACCCTATTGATAAGCGTAGCTCTTGGCTTTACGAGGGATCATGGTTGGAAGAAGATTGCTCAATTCTATGTATCGGTCGTATAAGTTTATCACACTACCCATTTAATATTTGGTCTTAAGAAGACAAAGTAACGGTATAGGCTTTGACTTTACAAAGAGTTATGGCTTGGAAGAGACTCCTCATCCCTGTAGTGAATCATAAACATAATATCACACTACCCATTTAATTTTTGGTCTTAGAAAAACAAATAGAGAAATGCAGTAAGAGTGTAGGCTTTGACTTTAAGAAGAGTCATCACTTGGAAGAGACTCCTCAGCCTATGCTGAGTCGTATAGATTTTTCACACTACCCAGAGCTTTGATTTACAAGGATGCCGTTTTTAAAAAAATAAATAATATCAGAATATCTCGGGAATCGGAAACACCAAACTCCGCCCGCTTTATTTTCCATGTAGTCTATATCAAAAACAGTATTGCACGACACTAGACGCTAAAAATAAAAATAATAACAATAGCTTTACCGGCGGTGCCGTTTGGCCACGGCAGTCGGATGCCCAGTCAGTTTTTAAATCGTGGGGTTTGTCGCCACGTAGTACAGGTGTCGGGGTGTCGGTCCACGTGACTGTTGCGGTTTGGAGTATTCGGAGAAGATATTTAAGCATATGAAGCAGGAACAGTGTGTGCAGGATTAGCAGAGATATTTCCCACGGAATGCCTACGTGTCACGGGCAATCGAGTCGCTATCTGGCAGTCCCGAATTGTTTGTTTTTTTAAGGCTTGTGACAAGTGGATCTCGTGGTGTAGTTGACCTGGGGAAGGTTTGTGTGATACGGAGCTGGAAGTTTATAGGGGCTCTAGGAGTTAGCCAACACGTGACTGCCTGAGAAAATAATTTACGCATAGATTTGTGAATACAAATATTTTAGAATTTATTTTTTTAATAAAGAAATGAAAAACATTAAAGTAAAATATAATTATTATTTAATTTATGGGGTCAATATTTTTTTTGTAGTATTTAATTAATTTAACTTCATTATCCTTAATTAAAACTTTTCTATTGGATAGCCTATTTATACATTTGTTTCATTCCTTTCTTCAAACTTTATAGCAAGGTTTTGAATTTCAACAATTTTCTCTTGAATGTTCCATGAAGCGTGTCATTTCCTCAAAAGTACATTTATTACTATAAGAGAATCATCTTCCATCCATATTTTTGTTTCATTCTATTTGTTTGCATATTTTTAACCCTTCCAAAATTGCCTAAAGCTTCAACTTTATTATTTGTCTTAAATCCACTATTTAAAGCATAATGAGATAAAATCTCTCTTTATTTGTTCCTTCTCTTGTTGGTCTGATTTCCTTTAGATGCTCCATTTGTCCAACTTTACATATGGTGGTTTCCACTTTATATATTTTTGTCTTCTTTTTGTTTTTTCTGTATCCAACATCATAATTTCATTTGATGACTAGACTCCATCTATTAGGGTTGGTTTAGACTCCTCTATGGCTAAACAAATCTTCTTTTTTATTACCTCATTTCCTTTCAATTTAAATATATTTATTGCTATGAATATTTTTATTATTTTTTTATAAAGGATAATGTCATATATAGTATGTAATTAATTGATCACTCTTGCTTTGGAGAATGCCTAACTTGTTTCTACATTTGAAGTCCCTAAACCTAGCCTTGAAACTCGCTTGTTTAATATGTTCAAGTTTAAGTGTAATATTTTTGTGGCCTCTCAAACCTGCATTGATATATCTATTATTAAGTGGACTCCTCCTCTGGTTGGTTGGTTAAAACTAAATTTTGATGGTGTGGCAAAAAGGAATCCTGGGATGGCCGATGTTGGGGGCATTATCAGAAATGATATGGGTCAAATAATCTTTGCTTATGCGGATAATATTGGGATTCAATCCAACAACGTTGCAGAAGTGAGAGCCATGTACCAAGGTCTGATAATTATGTAAGAGTTTAGTTATGACCACCTCATTGTTGAAGGTGATTCTATGCTTGCTATCAATTGGCTCAAAGGAAATCAAGTCTTGCCATGGAGTGTTCACAATATGATTAATGAATGCAAAAGCTTACTGGGTAGATACACAAACATGATTATTCATCACGTGTGTAGAGAAAGAAATAAAGCAATAGATTTACTTGCAAACAAAGGAGTTTGAATCCCTTAGCATTTGGCGATCTAACTTCCCAGTGGGACTCGTGGAGGCAAAGCATGGTGATGGAATTTGTTTACTTTAGCAAGTATGGTGGTCCAAGTAAGCCTATTGGACCCCAAATGAGACTCCCTTGCCTCTAGCCTGGGAGTAGTCACTTCCCGCATGGTATTTGATTCCTCATGAGAATTTTGAGATGTAAGTCAATGTCAGATCAAGTGATAGTTATGGTTTCATGTTTTGGTTTGCATGGTTCCTATTCATGGTTTGCTTGTCTTGACATTTTCTCCTATTTATTTTTTGGGTTTGTTGGGTTTGTTGGGAACTGCTAGGTTTCCTTTTTGTCTTTTTAGATGGTTTGGTTGGGTTTTCCCAGATGTTTTTTTGTTTTGTTTGACTTTCAGTGTTGATCCCAGTTGGGTTCACACCTCTTTCTCTCTATAAAAGGTTTTGGGTCCTTTCAAAACCCCTCTATCAATAAAAAAAATGTAAATGAAATTAATAAAATTAATTTATTATATTTACAGATGTCGAGAATAAAAGCTAAAAAGAAATAAATGGGTTGTAAAATTTGTCTCTTGTATAATATAAAGTTTCATTTTTTTAATAATTTATTTAGTAAATGTTTTTTCTACCTATAACTTTTAAAATGCTTATTATTAAATATTTAAATAATAATAATAATAATTTTTTTTTTAAAAAGAAACTGAAAAACTTATCTTAAAACAAATATCATGTACAAGTTAGGATGAGACTCCTCCCAGCCTTAGCTGAAGAGAACAATTGTTTACAAAAAAAAAAAAAAAATTGCATTAGAGCCAAATCTCCTAAACCATATGTTTACAATGGTTCTCCACTTGCTTACAACAATAAAAAAAGATATACATTGGGGCCAATCTTCTAAACCATATTTCTACAATGGCTATCCAAATTATCTAAACACTGGATTTGCTCACCAACCTACCTAATCTTCTCATCCTCAATAGCCATGTCACTGTGCCATTGAACACCTACCTCCTTCTCAGTACCTATCTTAGCCCTAAAGTTTACCACTTTATATAGATCTCTACTCACGTAAACTCGAATCACATCATCTAATTCCCTCAAATTCCTTAATTTGAGTCACAAGAATCCTCAACCTCTATGTATTCAAAGCAAAGTTCCTCATGCAATCTAGAGCTCCTACAAATATTTGAGAATCTAATTCTAGGATTATCCTCTTGTAACATTGTATTATGACCTAGATAAAAATAGATGTGATAGCTAAGACCTCTAATTCATTGTTCATGGTCCTTCTCAGGCCTTGTAGTTCCAAATAAAGCATTGTCCCAACACGATTCTACAAACCACTCCAATTCCAGCTCTACCTAGATTACCTTTTGCATCTCCATTAGTGTTATATTTTAATCCAACCTTCTGGGGTTGGTTTCCAACTAGCTTTGTCATGCCCGTATTGCACTTCAACTTACTTCTCTATCATCCTCATATCAGCCCGAGTTTCCTCTTTGGCATACACTACCACAATTGTGGTGAATTTGCTCCAAATGACATACCAAATGGCATCTAAGGATGAAAAGGTTTCTCTAAAAATTCTATCACGTCTCTTCAACCCTTACCACCAAATGAAGTTTAATCCAAGCTTCCAACCAATACAAAGAGCTTTAGATTTAAATCTACCCCTCTTCCATATTTTCCAACCTAATATGCATGAGGAGGAGGTTTTGGAAGGATCTTATCATATCCATCCTTAACTATGTAGACTCCAAGGCTCCCATAACCCCAAGCTAATTCATCCTCCTCATCTCATCTCTACCTGTGAGAAATATTTTTGCCAAGATTTAGTCATGATGGATGTCAATTCCGAAGGGATTAGAATTGGTCACTCATCCAAATTCTTAAACTGCTTAAACTTATAATCCCCCAACTGACTAGTGTTGAAATAACTTTCAATTTGGATCCAACCCTTGTTTTCCATGGTTGTTTTTACTGGTTACAATTTTAGGAATTCAACAATGATAGGTGGGTCTTGATCCCATGAATCTGTCCAAAATTGTGTCTTCTCCTCTCTCCTCACTTTCCAAAATAGTCCATATTTCACTACCTGAGATCCTAACTTTAGAGTCTGCCACACTAAAGACCCATTACCATCTAAAGGGAAACAACTCACCTCATTCAAATTCACATGTCCCAAATATTTACTAGTTAAAACTCTATTGAATAAAGAAGTTGGTTGGGAAATCCACCTCTAGTAAAGCTTTCTAGCCAAAGCTTTATTATTTAAATTTGATCTCCTCAGTCCCAAATCTCCCTTTACCTTAGGCTGACTTACTTTCTATCAACCTACTAAGGCCCATTTACTCTCTCCTTTTACTCCTCCCCATAAAAAAATTCTAACCATCTTGTCCAACTCTTTCCATATGGTATGTGGGGAAGCAATAAAGAGAATAACAAGTAGTCCATAGATTACACATTGTTGGGACCTCAATAAAGGGAATAACACGTAGTCAATATATGATTTGTAATTTGATTCTTATATGATTGTTGGAGAAACTAATAGAACGTTTAAAAAATGACTATTATATTTACATACCTAAGAGTATATTAAATAAATTCATAATATTATCCATCTTTTTGTAATTCAACCTTTGTAAGATTGTTGGAGCCTCAATAAATAGTATGACATGGAGAGAATTTTATAATTGGATTTTTGTGGGATTATTGGAGGAAGCAAGAGGACTCTCCAAGAATGAGTATTGCAATTGTATAAATAAATCTAAAATATGAATCCAATTACAAGTTGTTTACCAAAGGAGTTAATAGCACAACTTATAACAAGGAGTGGTTATTGTAATCATAGAAATGAGTCTTTAATTTTACTCGAATTAAAATTGTTTATCACTGCATATATTTATTTATTTATTTATTTTGTTAGATTATCTTGTATTTGTGCAACCCTCTTAAAATTAGATCCATAAACTTATGTTTTCTATATAATCTAAAACTAAAATTTTATAACTAAAATAAAAAAAATCAATTCTACAAAACTTGGTATATTTTTGAATAATTTTTTCGCAAGTATTTTAAATTATATATATAACAGAAGTGTTCATTAACGATAAAAATATTAACTATAGAAAAAAAATTAAACATAATGTAAATTCAATTTTTTTTAATCAATTCATTTCTAAGCAAAATTGTGAGAGGATGTCTAAATTCCTCAACTTTTAAGGAGACCTACAAAAAGATAGATGCATAATTGAAGTTGTTGTAATATCACTATATATCAATTAAGGTAATTTTAATTTCATATAACTAATTAAAAATAATAAATTTTGAAAACTATTATATTATTTAAGACAATAACAATAAATATTTAAATCAAAATGGATATATCTATATGTATATTAACCTTTTAAGAGTCAAATGAAATATATATCTATCTATATAGGATAACTAAAGGCAAGACGATGCCATAAACAAATTAATTTTTGAAATATTAAAGCTTATTATGTTTAAAGAATGGTATATGAAATGATAATAATGAAATCTACTTTATAAATTTAGACATATTTATAATAAAACAAAATTGTGTAAATAATTAAAAGATTATTTTGATTTTTTTAAATAAGCTATGTGTGGCTTCTATAGGGTCCCACTACCCTTAAAAATTAAAATATTACATTGTTCTTATTACATTTCTAACAAGTTAATTAAAGCATACCCATATTTGCCTTTCTATCAAAGATATTCTCCATCTTCCTCAAATTGCTAAGTTTCCATAACTCTTTTTTTTAAAGGAAGTAACAACAAGAACAACCTTTACATGAAACATAAATTTAACAAATAGAAAGAGAACAAACGTAACAGTCATCCATTACACAGGAAATCAATTCGATTATTTTTCTTGTATAGAAGATGTCCTTCCTCCATTAGAGTGGCAAGATCTGAGAATGCATTTTTGTAATTTACGCTCTTGAGGTAATATCTAGTTGTAACACATTTTGTAAGATCGTCATTTTTAGAAAATTGTCTATCATTAATTATTTCATAATTAGCTTCAAGAATACCATGTGAGGTGCTAATATTTTCTATGGAACCGTCTAGATGGTCTTTAATAACCATTTGGATTTTATCAATGATCTGATTCAAATTCTTCTTTTGGAGATGACTTTTCTATTGCTCGCATTATTTTTGTCGGATAATTGGCACATTTGGAACATGAGATTTCTTTTGAATTGGGACATTTGAAGGTTTTGAATCATTCGCATGTAGGGCCTTCTCCTCCACCAAGGAGGAATTAGAGCATGATCGGATGAGTGGGCATATCCTCTTTGGGTGGCCATATTGTTGATGACCATAACATCTTAGGGAAAAGTTTTCATATTCAATATTTTTTATTCATTCTCCTTTGCTTGAGGAGATAGTAATGGATTGAGGCCCAAGAACTGAAACATCCATCCAAACAACCAATCTTACTTTACTCATATTAATTTTACTAAACAAATTTCCTCTGTTTGGGTATCCATATACTGAAATGCACCAATGATATTACCGATTTTGATGAATATCTTCTCTCCCTAAAACTACATAGTGAGAGCATAAATATTCACCATGTTTGGGAAGCCATTAACTTCTTCTGTAAATGGGTTGAAACTGGGAGTCCAAGGTCTTATATAGACACCCCTTTGTTTGAAAAACCAATTATATCTATAATCCATTACCTCATCTCTATATTTTAAATTATAAAAGGAAATTAAAAAAAAAAAAATTGAGTAAGAGAGTTACTTGAAATTCTGCACGTCCACCAATATTTAATGTATCCTTTGAGCTCCTCTAGGCCTGGTCTTTTGTTCTTGAGTTTACAAATAATTATTCGGGCTTCATGATAAATCATATACAACCCAAATTCATCCTTTGAAATCCTAATAGAAGGTAGAGGTTCATCCACCTGCGAACCCAAAAGATCCCTAAGATATATTTCTTCTGATGGAAGAGGCTTTCTCACAAACTGAAGATATGGTCTGCGAAAAACCATCTTCTTTCAATGCTTGATTGCACCTAGGTTTTGCATCCCTTTTGCAAAGACTATAGCCAAATTTATCGATTTGTTTCATGACTTGATTGCACCTAAGGTTTACATCCCTTTCGTGAAGATTTGAAGTTCGCTTGATAAGTCTTACGTTTGAATCCGAGAGACGTGGCTTTATTTTAAGCAATGGGAGTTTCTTCACCACTTGTGCTTTTTAAGCCATCTGCTTGTTAAAGAGATCAAGCTCCTCCATGCATTGCTTGTTCTCCTCTATCCGCACATTCCTTGCCTAAAAATGCAAAAAACCCTAAAAATTAAAAAATATTATTTATAATTAATTTAAGTTTATTTGAAGTGGTGGAAAATAAAATAAATATAAATGTTTTTTTATTATAAATATTTTTATTATTTTTACAAAGGTTAATGTTTTTAGATAATATAAAATTAATTTATTATATTTTGAAACGTATATAATGGAAGCACACAAGGTAGAGATGGATTGTAAAGATTGTTTATGATGTATTATAAAAAAATATATTTTTCAATAATTTAATTTGTAAGTACTACCGTGACCTTTAGAGTGCATAAACCTAGTAATAACATTTAATAAATTCATAATAGTGCATTCATTTATTTCTTGGTAAAATTGTTGGAGCAATGTGAATTTTATAATTCCAATTTTATGGGATTGTTGGAGGAACCAACATAACATTTTAAAAAAAGACTACTAAAGTTACATAAACTTAATAATAATATTAAATAAATTCACAATATACACCCATCTCTTTTAAATTCAACCTTCGTAAACTTGTTGTAGCAAACAACACAAATAATTTTATAATTCTACTTTTGTGGGATTGTTAAAGGAGCCAATAAGACATTCGAAAAATAAGTATTTCATTAGTAAAAATAAATCTTTAATTTTAATCCAATTGTAAGTTATTTAATCCAAATAAATAAATAATGTATATAAGTATTAGTTATTGTAATTGTAAACTTAAGTTTTTAATTTTAATTCAATTAGAAATTGTTTACCTATATATATGTTTCTTTTTATTTCTTCTTTTTACTTAGATTATTTGGGATTTGTGTAACTCTCTTAGAATTAAGAGCCACAAAATTAGGATTTCTAAGTATAACTAAAAACTAAAATATTATAATTAAAATAAGGGATATAGTTTTGCAAAACTTGGTATATTTTTTAATAAAATATTCACAAATCCTTTAAATTATATATATATATATATAGTGAAGGCAGTCAGGCTATAGGGAGTGGTGTTGGCCAGGACAAAGGAAGCATTGTGGATCTGGTTGCGATGAGTGGTGACAATTGAAAAAAGGGTCTCAAACATGTGTCATTTCATTAGCCTTTTGTATCAGGGGCTCAATCTTGGGTTAGTCTTCTTAAGGGGAAACAAAAATCAATGAGCCTAGGGTTAAATCTCCTTTCTTGTTCAGGAAGACTTGTGGTTCTAGACCCTCTTGTAGATATGGTTGCTTCCCATGGGAACTTTGCTCTTGTTGGGAAATTTATTGGGGTTCGTCTAGATCTGGTTGCTATTCGAAAGTGGGCTCAACTAAAATGGCATCCTAAGGGTTATTTGGAGATGTTTGTATTCCTTAAGGGATTTTCTTTGTTAGGCTCAGTGGTTTGGAGGACTATAATAGGATTCTTCAAGGTGGTCCATGGTACTTTGGGCGTACAGGTTTGTTCCTAAGAAAGTGGGCACCCAATTTCAACCCTAATTTCCAATGCATTGACCAAAATCCTATGTGGGTTTGTCTTCTTGTCCTTCCCTTATATCTTTGGCATGAGGAAATCCTAGCCATAATCACAAGTGAAATAGGAGATATTGTGGTGATAGATCTTGTTACCATTACTAGATCTAGGTTTTTGTTCAGGGTTATGTGTAAGGGTTCGACACCAAAATATATTTATAAAAATTTGGCAAATCAGTTTTGAAATCCAGGCAAATAGTGTCCAAATGCATGTAGAAGGTTCACTATTATTAGGGGCAATGTTGGAAATTTAAACTTAAAATGGTCAAATTATTATAAAATTGGGGTAAATCAATCCAAAAAAAATTGCACCCAAATTGTTTTGGCTAATGGGCCCTGGTCAAGGGTCCCAAATATTAGTCAATTATAAATTTCAAAAATCCTAATTTTAGCCAATTTGGAGATAAATAACCACTATGCATAGCCCTGTTTTTGTTGTTAAATTTTATGTTAATGTTATGCTTGATAAGGACCTTCCAAAGGCAATTGAAATCGAGTCTAATTTGGGGTCTGGATCCAACCTTTGAAATATGAGAAAATAGCTGGGAAATGCTCGGTATGCAAGAATTTCGGTCATCCCAGCTTCACTTACGCTCCATCTCAAAAAGTTGATAAGGGAAAAAAAGGCTTGGGAAAGGAAGCAGACCCCAAATCCAAGTTTTATGACATTTGAGTCAGGGATAGATAGAAAAGGTGTTCATGGTGCTCCTAAGGAGTTTATTCCCATGAAAAGTTTGGTTGCTAGTGTAGTTGAAGGTCTTGTCACAAATGAAATCAATGAAAAGTGTTTAGAGAAAAAGAAGACTACTCTAAATTTGCTAGGGTTTTTCCAAAAATTGGTGGGCATTCCAAGGGTGGAGATGTGAATATAATTGTATTAGGAGAGTTGCTACCTTATGGTCTTGGGGCTCTATTGGATGCTATTCTAGATAAGGGAGTGGAGATCCTGGATCATCAAGGGGATTAGCTACCTTTTTCTCAAGCTCCTATTGAGATGTTTTCAGGAGCAGTTGCCCCTGTTTTGTATAATAAGATGGTTGATGCCCCTCTTGATAAGGAAAAATATGAAGATATCACAGAGTCTATTTAGGATGTAGAAGAGGGAGAGATTTATACAAATTCTTTGGATAGGAAATCAGATGAGGTCTTGTCTTCCTCGGATGAATATGGCTTTCAAGAAGTTCTAAATAAGAAAAAGATAAAACTAAAGAAGATAGCTCAGTAGTAGCAACTCCTTAATCAACAAAAGCAAGAAAGAAGGGAATGATTGGCTCTATGTGGCCCATAAAAAATACTCGAAAACAATGAATCTAAGTAGTGGGAAGGGTTTAGGAAGATAAAAAAACCTAAGGTGCTCTTAAAGAAAATGACTCAAGATGTGGATAATGGATTCCAGCCTACATTACCTTTAAATGGAGGGAAGACTCCGCAATCCTTGAAGTAATGAAGATTATATTGTGGAATATTTGGGATCTGCATACCCTGACTAACAAAGAGTGCCAAAAAATTTCAAAAAAAGTTTCAAACCTGATATTATTTTCTTACAAAAAAACTAATATGGGCGATGAGCATTTTGATAGATTATGAAGGTTTGTTTGGAAGGGGTGTGAAGGTATGAGTAGGGCTACTTGTGGTTCTTCCAAATGGTTGTGGATAATTTGGAATATTGATTCTATTGAGGGTAAGCTCATTCATCAGGTTGATAGATTCTCTTCCTTTTTATTCTATTGTAAAAAACTAATTTTTCTTATATTTATACCAATGTGTATGATCCCAATGTTGTTGTGGATAGAGAGAAACTCTACGTTGACTTAAAAGTTCTTGGTTCTTCATTTGACCTTCCATGGCTTCTTGTTCGTGATTTTAATTCCATTCTACTCCCTAGTTATAAACTTGGAGGCTCGACTATTTTTTAGATAGTATGGAGGAGTTTGGTGAGTTCTTGACCTCCATGACACTAGTAGATATTGATTTGCAAGGTTCTAAATTTACTTGGTCCAAAAAAAGAAGGGGAGGAGGTCTGATTCAATCTAAGATTGATATGGCCCTTACTTCAATGAGTTGGATTACCATGGTTTAGGATTTCTCTTTGATAACTTTACCAAGAATTGATTCTGACCGCAACCCATTACTATTATTATTCAAGGAGAAATGTTCTAAAGGTTATCCTTTCAGGTTTGAGACATTGTGGCTTTCTCATTCAAATCTTGAAGGCTTGATTCAGGCTTGGTGGAATATGAATTTCTATGGCACTAAGATGTTCTAAATGGCCAAGAAGCTAAAAATCATAAAATTTAACTTGAAGAGGTGGAATCGAGAGGTTTTTGGGAACCTCTTCCATAGGAAGCAAATAATCTTTCAAGAATTGCAAGAAATTGAGGAAAAAGGTCAAAGCGAAGGTTGA
Organism: Wollemia nobilis; assembly: GCA_028583015.1. Taxonomy (NCBI): domain Eukaryota; kingdom Viridiplantae; phylum Streptophyta; class Pinopsida; order Araucariales; family Araucariaceae; genus Wollemia; species Wollemia nobilis. Next base: position 5,130,301 of record JAQPPZ010001045.1, read on the forward strand.
TCAGAGGAGTTGACAAAAAAATATCCAGGATTATGCACAGTGGTGAATATTCACAAACTGGGTGAATATTAGGATTTCCAAAAATATAAATTTGTGAATATGAGGACCCTCGACGTCGGCCCATTCGCCTAAAATTTTTAGGACCAAATTTTTTCTTAGGGTCAATTCACCACAATATATATCCAAACATAGGCAGACTTGTACTCGTTGGAAAGCATTTTTCAAGCCTGATCTAATGGTGGTATTTGTATGTAGTTATAAGATAATTTAATAGGTCAAAATGTATACCAAATATGACTTTACTTTTTAGGGCTTCAAATGCCCAAATTTTTGTGTGAAGATGATTGATTTTATTTGCTTAGGATTACCATGATTTGCCTTGATTTCAATTAAGTTTTGAGTCCAACCCCTTATGCATAACCCTGCAAAGAGAAAAATTACTCTTGTAGAATTCCATAATATTGTTGCCAACGAGGACTCTTTTTGGAGGTAAAAATCTTGAGCTATGTGGCTTAATGAGGGGGATAGCAATACCAAGTTTTTCCACCTCTCAACCTTGAAACATAGGAGTGCTAACAAAATAAGATAAATTACATTAGAATCTGGTGAATTCCTTAAAGATAAGAAAGAAATTGCTACTACCATAGTATCATTTTTTTAGGATTTATTTTCTAGATATAGGGAGGAAGATAGAGATGCTTCAGAGGAACTTCTCAGGAACATTCCCCAATTGGTGACAACTGATATGAATAATGATTTTAATGCCCCATTTTCTACTGATGATATTAGGACCAACCTATTTAGTATGAATAAGGACAAAGCACTTGGGCCGAATGGGTTCCTTGTTGGTTTTTTAGAGGTTTTAGCACCTTATTGGTTCAAATATTTGAAAGCCTTAAGAGAATTACGATCTTATTTCACTTTGTTGCAGGCATGTAATACTACCTTTATTATTTTGATTTTTAAGAAACATGGTGCCTCTTCTCTAAGGGATTTTAGACTTATCAACTTATGCAATACCCTATATAAGTTGCTTACTAAGACACTTTCTAATAGGTTGAAAAGGCTTCTCCCCATATTGATTTATCCTCTTCAAGGTGGTTTTATTCATGGTAGGTATATTGTGAATGGGATCATTACAGTTCATGAGACTTTACATTTTATGTTCAAAAGTAGGTTGGTTGGAATACTTCTTAAACTTGATATGCAAAATGCTTATGACAGGGTCTCCTAGGAGTTCCTTGACAAGGTGTTGCAAAAATTTAGCTTTGGGGATCTATTGAGGAGGTGGATTAGAGTTTGTATTTTCTCTGTAAAATTTTCTATCATCATCAATGGGATTTTGAGTGATTTTTTTGGGGGTCAAAGAGGTATATGCAAGGTGATCCCTTATCTCCATATCTTTTCATTTTGATGATTAAATATTTAAGAAGATCGATTCTTGCTGCTATCTTATCCTATAAGATTAAGGGTATTAGATATGTTGGTATTGTAGAGGTATTTTCTTGTCAATAGTTTGTATATGACACTATACTTATTGGGGAGGCTACTGTGAGAGAGGTTAAGGAATTATTGATTATTTTGTAGCTGTATGAGAAAGATTCCAACCAACAAATTAACTTCCCATAAAAGTTAAATGTTTTTTGTGAATTTTGGGGGATAGCTTCAACATAGAATTGCAGCGATATTTGGTTGTGGCATTGGTAACCTTCTTTATATCTAGGTCTATCATTGTTTACTAGGAGGATGAAGGAGGATTTGTGGTCTCCTATGTTGGATAGGATTCAATGTAAGTTAGCTGGGTAGAAAGGTAATCTCCTAAGCCAAGCAGATAAGTTGTGATTGCTTCAAGCTACCCTCCAAAGCATTCGTATCTATTATATGTCTATTTTTAGAATTCCCTTCAAATTTAGGAGGATGATTGACTAGCCTTTAGGAGATTTTTCTGGGTTGGGGTGGAGGATAAACAAAGGGTGTCCCTTGTCTCTTGGGAAAGGGTTTGCTCTTCTTGTAAATAGTGTGGTCTTAGGATCAAAAAATTATTTTTTTTCAATAAGGCACTGATTACAAAAACAACCTAGAGATTATGTGTTAAAGAGGACCAACCGTGGAAAGATATTATGAGAGGTAAGTATTTGGAAAATCACATTATTTTTTTAGAAGTGCTGCTCCTCCTAGGCATTCTGTGATCTGGAATGGTTTGTTGGGGGTCAGAGGTTTGGTTACGGAGGATATGCAATGGAATATTGGGAATGGAAATGATGTGTTCTTCTGGGAGGATACTTGGATTCTTCCTAAACCCCTCTTTCTTAGTCATGAGTTTTATGATTTGAAGGCTCCTTTATCACTTAAATATGAAGAAAAAGTAATTGATTACATAATAATCACTAATGGCAAGAGGATTTGGAAACATCTAAATTTACATACGACTGATCTTTGGATCCTTTAGAGTTTGGTAAATTTGAACATGTTGCTACAACAATACTTTCTTCCTAAGTAGAATGATAGGGACTTCCTTCTATGTAATAATTCTCCTAAAGGCCTTTATTTTATCAAGACTACATATGAGGCCTAAATATTATCTAGGGGAGGATATTTTTAACGAAAAGGGTTTGGTATCCTCATTTGATCCCCAAGATTGCATTTTTTGTGGTTGTGTTTGCAAAACAAAATTTTAATTTTTAATAATTTATGTAAGGATTCCATCTTCTCAATATTTTTCTTTTGTGTTCTAAGGATGTTGAATCTATAGATCATATTTTCATCCATTGTGATTTCTCAAATAAGGTGCTCAATACTTTACTAGATTATTTTTTTATCAAATGGATGTTACCTCAAAATTTTGAGAAACTTTTAAATTAATGGAAATCTCCCTTCATCAGTCACTAGGGTGTGGTATTTGGTTCTTCCTCAATTTTTATGGGGTATCCGGTGGGAGAGGAAAAAAAGAATTTTCAAGGATATTTCTAGGGATGAATCCTTTGTCTTTAGAAGGATTAAAGTTGCTATTGAGAATAACCTCATTGTATTTACTACTGTAAATGGTAGGGAGAAGCTATGGAGAAAGGGATTGTTGTTAGTTGGAATTTGAATCTAGGGAATTCTGCTTTTGTATCCACTATTCAAAAAATATTGGCTACTAGATGACATAAACTAGCTAAAGGGTGGGTCATTCTAAACTTTTATGGGGTTGCCAAAGGTAACCCCATGAGGTCTAGTGGAGGGGTATTGTCAGAAATGATAATGGTGAGGCTATTTGGGCTTACGTCAAAGATTATGGTACTAAAACCAATCACCTAGTTGAAGATAAGGTACTTTTCTTAGGTGTTCATTATGTTTTGAGAGGGGCTTCAAAAGACTTCTTTCTCAAGGTGACTCATTGAACATCATTAAGGATTTGCAGGTTGGAAAGACTAATAATTGTTTCATCTTGAATATTATTAAGGACACCTCAAAGATTCTGGAAGGTATGTTAGAAATTAAAATTGAGCATATTTATAGGGAAGGTAACCAGGATGTTGATTTTATGGATCATTTGGGGGTGGATAGTGTCCAATTCAAAATTTGAGAAGATAATTTTCCTTTGCGGTTAATGATAATTATTGCTTTGGAAGCATTGGGTCTACCTATCTAGTAGACCTTTTTATTATCTTTCTACTTGGATGAGATCTACTTTATGTTGTAGTGATCCTCTCTCTAGGGGGTCATTTTTGGGGGGCTGGCCCTTTTGTTCCTTGGTGGTTACCATTCTTAGTGAATATGATTGGTTTTTTCCCTTCACCCTTGCTCTTTGAGTTTGAGGTTTTGTTATTAGCATCTTGATGTATTTGTTGCCCTTCTAGTCTTATGCAAAAATAGAGCAAGATCATTGGTGTCTCTAAAATAAAGTTGAATAAAAATTCTCCTTTATGCCCTATTGGATGGTGGGTTGGTCTTTGCTTTTGGATGGTTGTTTTGATTTAATTTCTATTTCTTTTGGCCTTGGAGGTTGGAATGTGCTTAATTGACCTTATTTTCTCTATCTCCTTTAAAGTAAAAGGTTTTGGGACCTTTCAAAACCCTATTTCACATATGTATATATATATATATATATATATATATATATATATATATATATATATATATATATATATATATATATATAAGATATTATTTTTTATTAAAGTTAAAAATATTAATTACCAAAAAATTTAAAGGTTTTGTGAATTCATAATCCTTTAAAAATTTTATTCTTAAGAAAAATTGTGAGAGGATGTCTAAATTGCAAAGTACAAGGTGAGAGATAGAAACCTATTTAGTTTTTCTCCAACCTTCAAAGTTAATTTTTAATAAATTTTATCAAATGACATAAGTTCAACCTGTTAAATTCCTCAACTTTCAAGGAGATCCTAGTTCCAATCTTTATATGTATACATAATTGTCAAATCGTTTTAATATCATTAAGTGATCATGATGTAATATTATTTTAGGTCCTTTATCTAATTCAAAAAAAATAAATTTTGAAATTTTTGAGAACAATTATACTACTTGGGGCAATAACAATCTGTTTAGAAAATAAATATTTAAATCCAATCTAACAATTTTATCAAGATTATATAATTTATTTCTTAGTGTGTGAGAGTTATACCTAAAAGCATAGATTTTCCATATTTTAACTATAATCTTATAGTTTTTTATTAGAAGAATAGTGGCTAAAATTTAAATATGTAGTTTTTAGCATATTAATTTTTTTTTTCTTAACATTTCTAATATTGTCAAATATTATATCATTTTTCTCTAGGATTATCTTGGAATATTGTAAATATGTGAAAATTAAACCTAGAAATTTAGGTTTTCAATATACTTGGATGAATTATTGTTAATTTTAACTAGTAGAATAATGGCCAAAATTTAAATATGTAAGTTATGGTTTATAATATATTCTTTAAAACTTAGTTAATTAGACAAGTTTTAGTTGATACTGAAAAACAAAACTTATTATTTACTAAAAATTTTGTAAACATTTTTTATATTTCAATAAGCTATGTGTAGATACTATTAGGGACCACTCTCATTACAAAAATAAAACATTACATTTCTATCAAGTTAATTAAACCATATCTAACTTACCTTTCTATAAAAGATATTTTTATTTGCCTATCTATCAAACATATTCTTCACCTTCCTCTAACTACCAAGTTTCCATATTCAATTTCTTTATATCATTCTTATTAAGAGATAAAAACTCACTCATATAGATGTATGTGAAAATTTAAATTTTGTCAAGATGAAATTCAACACCATGAATAGTTAAAATAGTTGATGCCTAGTTTCCATATCTATAAATATCTTGTCTATAACAACCTAACAATTTCTTAATGCCTTTTTTATGGGTTCTTGTTCATGCCCCTAATATTCCAAGATATTATTTTCATTATTTATTTTTGTTTTTACTTGTGGACTTAGCCCCACTTTTAATGCTTGTGATATTTGCTTTTGTTTTACCATATCAATATCTCTTTGGGTTTCTTTTTCTTTGTTTTTTCTTCTTGGATCTTCCTCTCTTTTTATTTATACCAATACTTTATATTCATTAATATCTTCAAGCTTCTCAAACTATTCATAGTAAGACTTAAAATATTTAGGTTTTTCTTGCTTTGAAGTATCTGAAGTGCAAGGAATAACCTCAAAAGCACGTTCTTCTTTATGTTTCCTTGGAAACCCTAAAGTGCAAGAATGCCCTTCCATAGCAATTACATGCTTATTTTTTCCTAAAAATCCTAAATTGTTACGAATTTCCTCCATCCTCATTTCCTTATAATGTTACTCTTGAAACCCTAAAGTGGAAGGGATAACTTGTACACCACTTTAACTTTTATTACCAAGATATGATTCTATATAACTTGAGAAAAATGAAGATGATTTACTTGGAATAAACTTGACCTCTTCTATCATCTTTATTTTATAATTTTTCTCTACATCTTCCTTTGCACATTTAATTCCTTTTGAACTTGAACTTACTTATTATTCTTTCTCATCCCTTATATCCTTTTTTGCTTCTTTTAATGGTTGATCCAAGTGATCTGATGAGGGTCGTTGATCATTCATCATTTAATCATTATGTGTGTCAATCCAGGGCGGTGTCCAGAGGTTGTATACGATAGGAAGTGTCACAGTTGCAGGTTCAGTTTATCCAAGAACAGGTTTTATTGGTGGATCAGTTAGCATTTGGGGGTTTTGTTGTGACCTTTAACTCCTAAGAATTGAAATTAACTCCTATTTACTTTTGCAGAAACAAAATTGCAGGAAATGAAATTGCAAAATCTGGAAATGACAGAAAATGAAATGTTGCTAAATTGAAATGACAGAAAAGTAAAGTGCAGAATTTAAAACACACACACTCTTGCATGAAAGTAAATCAACTGGAGAATGTCAAAATAGAATTTCAACTACTGCAATATTGAATCAACAAAAACTGCCAAATTGCAAAATGACAAGATATCTGGAAATTGTTGTGTAATGCAAAATTGAATCAACAATTACTGTAAAACTGCAAAATGACAAAATATCTGGGAATTGCTGTAAATACAGAAAATGTTGTCCACTGCTAAAAACTATATTGAAAACTACTAAAGAAATGAAAACTGGCAGAATTCTGCTAACCTGCTGCAGCAAGAATTCAGCAAGAAATTCTATCAGAACTGCCTTCCTCTAGTCTGCAAGTGGCCCTTGCTTCCAGAACCAGAAGAAGGTGAGGAGTTATGCTAAGAGAATCTAGCTGTTACTCATCAACCTCAACATGCCAATTGAAAACTGAAGATTGCACCTTTTTATTCAATCTGAAAATGCATTACAGTAATGCAGGAAAAACCTGCAAATTACTGTTCTGCTACAGGAAAACTTTACTCTATGCTAATTTCGGTATTCTATTGCCTATCTATCTATATGTCTATCTATATGCTCGACCATATGGGAGCTTTATTATTTATAATATAATACTGATATGCTTGGTTACTGCTTTGTAGGGATTTACAACTGATTACATAACTGTTTCCTAGACTACAAGAATTTACTTTGTCAAAACTTTATCCATTCATTATTTTTGGGCTGCATTTATTGAGGAAATCATGTTAAGATGAGTTGGGACAACCTCCTGGTCAATTTCCAATAATTTCCTCCATCGGTTTATCGCTTTTTGACCACCTTCAGTTGTTCCTGCGCTATTCCCTATTCCTGCGTCGCTTATTCCTGCACTGCTCCGGAACAACAGGCAGGTGACCATTTGTTGCTGATCTATGGTCCAAACGCGTAGGGAGTAACGTGTTGACTTCTCCTCTCTCTTGCACACCCTTCTGCATCGGTGGCATGTGCTGGAGTGACTAATTCCAAGCCCTACTGTATATGTACAGTTGGCTGGAACTATCATAGTTACAACCTATTTTCCTGCATAGTCAGCTACAGTGGACAAATTCTTGGTGCCCTTTTCCATTTGAATTAGTTTAACCAAAGGAACACAATATTACCAAGCATCAGATATTCAAACAAGGTCTGAATTGCTATAATACTACTGATTAATTAACTAAAAAATAGGTGAAATTGTAGTAAAAATAGTAAAACAGAGTATATGCACTTTGTCATTCCAGAATATGCAAACATCATTATATAATGCATTTTTCCATAATTAACATAAAATCATAGTAAAAAGGGTAAGTCAAATAGTTAAAATGTATCAAAGAGTGTTCATGGATGAGGCAATTCCTGGCCTCATCATTCCCCCCCAACTTATGGTAATGCATGTCCTCATGCATTTTGTACAGCGACAACGACACACAGATCCAGGTCTAGACATCTTTCATGAAATTTGAGTAATGCGCCACCAATTTTATAGAATCCACTGACTGCTTTGATGGACTGAAACCACTGTTGGAAGTGCATATCAGGTTGTGGGTCAGTATCAAAGAAGTAGGGGACAAGAGTAATAATTATGGGCATCCTATATCTCAGACCTATCCAAAGCTCCTTGATTTTTGATATAATTTGGACAATGCCTTCTACCCTTCTCCTTGACCACAACAAATTAGTGGGAGAAATTGGCTCTCTTTTCTAGAGAGATAGATAACTCACCCCATCTATTTTTACAAGTTGCCACAACATCATCAAAGAAATCTGCACAAAAATTTTGAAACTGGATTATACATTTCTGAAGGTTCCCTAGATAGATCTGTTTCATTCTGATATCCCTCATGAAGGTATAATGAACATTTGTACAATCCCTGTGATTCAGAGGAGCAGGTCTGATAAGTAAAATAGCCTGTGATTCCAATTCCTTAGTGAACTTCTTTTCTGTGTCCCAGTAAATCTGATTTTGTAGAGTGGACATGAAGGCTCTAAGTTGTAAGTCACCTGTATAAATGTGAGGCAGAAACATACTTTCTATTGGCAAAAAGAAATTATGCAAGAATAACTCACATAACAGGTTTTGTTGCTCTACTGGACTCTGCATAAATGCCTCTATGAATTCTTCAGGAGTGTTCAACTGATGAGGCAGCTCAGAAGCAAGTCTCATGATTTGCCAGTGAAGGTATCTCTCCTTGAGTAGGAGGCTATAAAACCTAGGTGGTCTTCTGCACTGTATTGCATATTCTGCAATCTGACATACATCCTGCACCTATGTTTTTAACCTATTCACCTCTGTTTCCTTCTCTGCTACTTTGGCTGCTTCAGAGTTTAAAGTGGCAACCTTGCCCTCTAACTGGTGACACTGAGTCATCCAATATGCTAGGTCTTCATTGTACCTAGTTAAAGGCACTATGTCTAGGGGTCTTACAATAGGTTGCATTTGTGCCACTATATTCACTTGTACACCAACTTCCACAGTTGGTATTACAATAGGCAAATCTATTTGTGTTCCTTGTTCTATTGTAATAGCAATGAGAGGAGAGAGTGTGGATACCTGATCTTGTGTTGTAGCCTCTTGTTCCTCTATAGAAGGTGTCTGTGTTTCCTGCTGAAGTGCAGTATCATTTGTCAGCAGAATTCTTGATGGACTCTCATCATCAGATATTGCCATTCCTGCTTCCTCTCTGTCAGGTGATCTCTGTGCAGGTGCTATGTTTGGCTCAGAATGTTCAGCTAAATCTAAGAGAATCTGGGCCCATTCATCAGGTGATGCTTCTGGTAACTCTGTAGATTGATATTCCAGTTGAGACAACTGGTTCTGCAAATCTTGAATTTTCTACTGAAGTAGATCAATTTGTTGATCCTTTTGTTTTATGGTCTCTTCAGCTTGCTCAATCCAATGGGTCTGGGTTTTAATAACACTCTTTGCAGCATGCAATTGAGTGTGGATATCGATTTCCTCTTCAGACTCAGACTCAGAATACTGCTTAGAATCATCATGCATTAAAACATGCACATCATCCTCAACTGGTTCAGAATCAAATTTTAGTTGCTCCTCAGAATCAGAGTCAGTATAATCAACTAATGGACATACAGGGCTTATTGAAGTTTCATCCATAGTTGTATCCAGTTCCATTGTCTGTATCCCTGTGTCTATCATTTCTATTTCAACATTTGGTTCCTGTGCATCCTCTATTCTGATTTCTCCTTCATTTGGGTCTGTGATATCTATTAGTTCTTCTGGTAGGGTTTTAGTTTTCTGAAGTCTAGCAGACCTTCTTAACCCTGTAGACCCTGGATACTTCTTAGCAGGTGCAGGTTTTGGATGTTCTGGAGCAACTACAGATGTTGCTATTATTTCAGGAGCAGATTTCGGAGCAGGTGCATGTTCACTTGCACTTCCAATTTCCCTGCTGGATTGTACCGTATCTGCAAATGTTACCCTTTTTCTTTTTGACTGAGAACCAGATGTGGACGCTTGCTGTTTTCGAGTTCGTGAAGATGGGGGACCATCTGGAGAAGGAGAAATTCTAATTTCAGAGGGTTCTAGACTAGGGTTTTCTACAGATTCTTCCTCTGCTTCTTCTTCCTCTGATGCAGGATTAGGGTCATTTGTTTCTGCCCAAGGGGCAAAGAAGCGGTCAAAATTTCTAGGGTTGCCCCTAAAGTGATACTGGCAAATCAATTTGATGAGCCCATGGTGCTTAGGGCTTCCCTTCCCTGCTTGGTATTTTATGGCCATAGCCTTTAACTCCTGAAAAAGGTATAAGGGCATATTAACCCTACATTCACGGTTTAACTGCTCCATGGCACGAGATGGTTGAGGATACGAAGGTGTGGGCCAGATACAACAGGAAATTGGCCATCACAAGTGATGTACCTCATAACCCACATTGCAACTTCATTCCAAGGGACTGGTAAACTAGGTCTTTTTACCCCCTTACAAACATTTCTATGCATTAAGAACTCAATTTCTCCATCCCCTTCTTCCTTAAACTGATTAACTAGGTCATTTAAAATATTTCTCCTAGTTTTTACAATCTGCAAGCCTTGAAGAGGTAATTCAGTGATTTGGCTGAGTATTTCGAGAGTTACCTGGATAGTCATCCCGTTAATGTGCACTCGATTGTTGCGGAAGGTGCGTGCGAATTCTACCGCCAAGCCCTCGGAATAGCCATCAAATTTTTGCAGGAATGGCAGAAATCCTCCATCAACGAATATTTGCAGGGATGCAGGGTCACTTTCCAGGTAGCTAATATTTTTAGGTTCGGCTCTGATTTTCTTTCCCCCATGGCATAATTTCTTGCCTTCTATTCTGTAGTTTCTGTAAATTGGTGGATAGTACGAGCGTGCATCTGGTTTAGGGTTTCAATCGTCGTAGCAGGAATAATAGCAGTGCAAGAACTGCTTTGGAACTTGCAGCATAATGATGTGGCAGTGCATGTGAAGTTACCACCCGTAACTTCGCTCATTTTTGTTATGGATGCCAGCTGTCACATGCAACCGTGAGTCGGTGACCTATCTTTTTCCTTCTAAACCAATTAACTCACCGTAGGCCACGTGTCATAAATAATTTTTACACATAATTTCATTCCTACGCTTAGTGATTTATTCCTACGCTTAATCAATCATTCCTATGCTCTAGAATATAAACAATTTATTCCTACGCTTGTTAAATCATTCCTACACTTTAGGATATAAACAGTTTATTCCTATGCTTTGGAATATAACAGGTTATTCCTACGCTTCCCTATTCCAGCGCACTTCTATTTTTTCATTCTAGAGCAGAATTAGGCAGAGGCATTACTGACAAGGACTTTCCATGTTTGATTCCCCCTTTTTACATGCTTTTATACTAATCAAGGATATATACACTATATACTAATGATTTACATTATTCAGAGAATGAAAAAGACACATACCTGTTATAACCATTTTATCTACATTTCGAGGTGCTCCTGCTGAGATTTCCAGCTAATCAATCTTTGAACTTAGGTAGGTGCAATCTGAAAATAGACGAAACCACGGTCATGAGACAAGACCGAACAATGATAGTGAAACCAACTAGGTAAACATGCCGAAAAACCGGTTTTCATGTAAACCCAACTCAGGAGTGCCTCAAAGAGGTTTTCACTTCCTGAATTATTATTATTATTATTATTATTTTTTTTTTTTTTAAAATCAAATTCTTGTGTCAATCTGCTGAATTTGGTATGGAAGAAGTGTTTTCTTCCCAAATGTGTACATCCAAACTTTCCACTTGCTTGAGAAATTCTGCCTTGTTGTATGGTTTGTGGTACATACGAAGACGATGTCCATTCACCACCAACTTGCATTGTGAGTCATCAATAGGTGTAAGATGAACAACTCCATTGTCAAACACTTCCTCAATTTGGTAAGGTCCAAGCCATCTGGTCTGCAACTTTCCAGGGAAATCCTTGTATTGTGAATCAAACAACAAGGCCCAGTCACCTTGCTAAAATTTTTGTTGCTTTATGTGACTATCATGCCACATCTTCCGCTGTGCCTGGATTATCTCCGTCTGATGTAGTGCATCCATGCGTAGTTCATCCAATGCATCAAGTTGCAGAATACGATCTTCTTGTGCCTGTGACAGATCAATACCTACTTCCAAAGCAGTTCGAAGAGTTAGTAATTCAAACTCAATAGGCAAAAGTGATTTTTTTCCATAGACCAATTCATAGGGCGTAAATCCAGTGGTAGATTTCCAAGTGGTATTATAAGCCCAAATAGCTTCTGGTAATTTGTCTAGCCAATTTCTTTTATGGACTGCTATGGTTTTGGTCAGAATTCATTCTAATTCCCTATTGGTCACTTCAACTTGGCCATTGGCTTGTGGATGATAAGGTGAGGATTTTCTGTGTTTGACTTGATAGAGGTGAGTGAAGGCTTCAATAATTTTGGAAGTAAATTGGGGTCCGTGATCTGTGGTGATAGATTGTGGGGCTCCAAAACGCAGAAAAATCTGTGAATACAGAAAATCAGCAACTTTTTCTTCTCTAGCATGTTTAAAGGCACGAGCTTCTACCCATTTGGTAACATAATCAGTACATACCAAGATATGCACTTTGCCTTGGGAAGGAGGATTAATGGGTCCTACAAAATCTAAACCCCATATTTCAAATGGTTCTATTCCTATTTGAGGTTGTAATGGCATTTCATTAGTAAAGGTAGGTTTTCCCATTCTCTGGCAAGCATCACAATGTCTAATGTACCTCTTTACATCTTTATGCAAAGATGGCCAATAATATCCGGTTCCCAAGATTTTGTGAATAGTGCTTTTGACTGAATAATGCCCTCCTGATGGTTCATCATGGCATGCCCGTAGGATATCATATACTTCATCCTGGCGGATACACCTACGTAAAACATGATCAGGACTGCATTTAAACAATAAGCCCTCTATCCATTGAAAAGAAGAACTTTGCTTGATTAACTGTTTCTTTTGTTTGGGGGTAAAGTGAAGAGGAATCTTCCCTGTAGCTAAGTAATTAGCTATGTCTGCAAACCATGGAGATTGTACAGAGACAACAAACAACTTTTCATCTGGAAAGGTATCTTCCACAACTTCCCTTATATCTGCATTTGGTATTCTTGACAAGAAATCTGCAACTACATTAGATTTCCCAGGCTTGTTTACTATGGTAACATCAAATTCCTGCAACAGAATCAACCAACGAATAATTCTTGCACTAACCAATGGTTTATTCATCAAATATTTGATTGCAGTATGATCCGTATGGATGAATACTTGGTACCCTATGATATAGTGTCGAAATTTGTTAATAGCATAGATTACAACCAAGAATTCTTTTTCAGTGGTAGTGTAGTTTTTCTCAGCTCCTATCAAGTTTTTACTGATATAATAAATAGCATAATGTTCCCCATTTTCAATCTGTCCTAACACAGCTCCAATAGCAGTATTGGAAGCATCAGTTTGAATATGAAAAGGTAACTCCCAATTAGGACCTCTTAATACAGGTGGAGTGGTTAACTTTTCCTTTAAGTCTTCAAAAGAAGTTTGACATTCAGAAGACCAAACAAATTCAGAATCCTTCATGAGTAGAGCAAACATAGGATTTGCTATAGTACTGAAGTTAGCAATGAATCTACGATAAAAACCAATGTGCCCTAAGAAACTACGTACATCAGTTTGAGTTTGTGGAGGAGGGAGGTTTTTGATGACTTCAACCTTCTTAGGATCAACCTTGATTCCATAAGAAGAGATATGATGTCCAAGGACAATTCCTTCCTCCATCATTAAGAAGCATTTCTCAAGATTCAGAGAGAGGTGGTATGTTTCACAATGAATCAACACTTTTTCAAGTTGTTCTAATGCATATTCAAAACTATTTCCAAACACCGTGAAATCATCCATATAAATTTCAACACTTTCATTGGTTAAATCAGAAAAAATTGCTAAAACAACTCTCTGAAATGTTGCTGGAGCATTACATAAACCAAAGGGTAAAACCCTGTAAGCAAAGGTTCCCCAAGGACATGTAAAGGTAGTCTTTTCTTGATCTTCTGGCGCAACTTGTATCTAGTTATACCCGCTGAAACCATCAAGAAAACAGAAAAATTTCTTTCCAGCAAGGGTATCCAATACTTGGTCTATGAATGGTAATGGGAAATGATCCTTATGTGTGGCCTTATTTAACTCCCTATAATCCACACATACTCTCATTTTACCATTTTTCTTTGGAACAATGACCAGTGGTGAAACCCATTTACTGTCTGAAATTGGATAAATGAATCCAACATCTAAGAGTTTTTCAATTTCCTCTTTCACAATTTCCTTTAGAGCAGGATTCAAGCGTCTCTGAGGTTGCCTTACTGGTTTTACGTTTTCTGTGTATATCCTATGTGTACATACCTCAGGATGAATGCCTGTCATGTCTTTATAATTCCATGCAAAAGCTTGAACATGTCTTTGTAAGACTACAAATAATTTGGTTTCCTGGTCCTCAGTTAGCTAGCTATTAATGTTCAAAAATTTACCTGGCTGGATTTCAATTTGTTTGATCCCTGGATAGATAGAACTAGCTGCTTCATAGTTACTGATTAATGCATTTAATGGACAATGATGTGGCTGTAGAGTATGAAATACTCTAGAATCTATCTCAGAAATGATACCTGGTGGAATCAGAGGACATTTGAAGGTGTTAAGGAGATGATGATGCCATCCATGTGGTAGAATGAATGATCTTTCCTGATTAGGCATGGATGACAGAAGTTCTGAATTTTGTTCCTCCTCTTGCCACAACAACCGATGAACAAGAGTTTGATCATCAGTTAGTCCTTCTGATTGTAATGTTTCAATTAGGATAGTTTCATTCTCGAATATTTCTCTCTCAGGTGTAGTGATTTCCTCAATATGTTCTTTTACTACAACTGTAGCCAAAGTGGCAATGGTTTCCTGTTCTTCATCAGATTCAGGATACCAAATTTGTCCAAAAAATTTAGTTGAAGGTTGAGTTGGTGGATACAAATAAATTTTCTTTAGGTCAACACCATTAGAAATGGTCATTTCTCCTGACCTGCAGTCTATAAAAGCAGTTGCAGTAGCCAACCAAGGTCGTCCTAGAATGATAGGGTATCCATTGACTGATTTTCTAGGCTGCAACACTAAGAAGTCTACAGGATATTCCCAAGAAGAGACTTCAATGGCTACATCTTCTAGGATACCTTCAGGTTTAGCAACGGACCTATCTGCCATTTCCAAAACTGTGGTAGTAGGACTGAGATTCTTGAGCTACAATTTTTGCATTGTGTCCTTAGTCATAACATTAATTGCAGCTCCAAGATCAATTAGCACATTAGGAATTTGCATTAATCCAATAGTAATTGTAACTATTGGACTACCGGGGTCACTATATTTGGGAGGAACTAGTTTCTCGGACAATAAATCAGCTAATTTTCCTTCTACCTGAACGGTTTTAGGAAAGGCCTTCTTTTTACCAGGTTTCTTGATACATAACTCCTGAATAGTTTTTTTGAGTGAAGGCACATCCCTTATTGCCTGCAACAAAGGGAGAGAAATTGACATCTTTTTAAGTTCTGTTACTAATTCTGATTCAGGGGCAGTATCAATATGATCAAACCTTTCAGGGTATGGTAATGCTACTGGAGAAGATTCTTGCATTTTTTTTGTTACTTCATCTTTTTGTTTTTGTTGCATTGTCTCCTGATTTGGAGGTTCTTGTTTCTCACTTATTTCTTCAATGGTGGGTGGAACAGGTTCAGGTAAAACCTTCCCTGAACGTAGTTGGATGTTACTACAGTCAAGTACATGAACTACAGTAGAATCTTCAGACTCAACCTCATAAACAAGGGTTGTTTGTCTAGTATTATTTGGGTTAGTCATAGGCTGAGCTGGGAGTGGAGGTTGTTTCACTTGGTTGCATTTGTTGATGTTGTGTTCTTCCCTAAAAATTTGGATTAGGAGCTGGCAGCAAGTTTTGAGCTTGCCCTTGATACCTTTGTTGTCCTTGATATGGTGGATATTGTTGTCCCCATCTTTGTCCTTGTTGTGTCCATTGTGGATGAGTTGCATTCCAAGGTGGGTTCATCCATCCAGGATGTGACCAATCTGGAGGAGCTATCCAAGGTTGGTTCCAAGGTTGTGCAGGGACTTCTGCATGTCCCCATGGCATGTTCATATTCCAAGGAGATTGTCCCCAGTTTGGAAACCGAGGAGCATTGGGATATTGTGTATAGCCACCACCGGATCTCTGCCCAATAGCATTAAGTTCTTCTGTTTGGGTGCCTAAGACAGATTTTAGATGAGGCAACAAAGGACATCTATCTGTTGAATGTTCCTTGGAACAAATTCCACAAATAGAAGTTTTGTTTAAAGGGCAATCCTGCAAGGCATGCTTATTCCTGCATCTCGGGCAATAAATTGCCAAAGGTGGTGTAGAATTGGATTTTATGTTTCTCTCACCTAATGCAGAATTAAGTTGAACAAGGATATCAGTTTTTAAATTAGCCATTTCCTCCATCAACTCCTTTATGTCATTATTGCCAGAATTCCGTTTCTTTCTCCGATGGTGAGTACGGGAATAGTTTCTACATAACTCCACAATATCTTCAAGGTCAAGTTGATCTATGTCTCCTTTTCCCATTAAATCTAACACTTCCCTAGATTCATCCTGCAATCCTCTTAAGAAGATAGGCTTTAAGAAATCAGGTTCTACAGGACCACATCTCTTTTGGACAAAGGCAAAGTGATCAAGGTAATCCTCTAAACTCTCATCTTCTTCTTGCTTGATCCGAAACAACTCATCTTTTCTGTTTTGTACTCGATAGTAATCCTGATATTTATGTAAGAATGCAGTCTCCATGTCATCCCAAGTACGGATTGAATTAGGTTCAAGATTACTCATAAACCATCGGAGAGCAGCATCCTTAAGCGTAGAAGGAAATAATTTCAATTTTTGATTATCATTTATGTAGTCATAAGTCTGACATAACACTTTGAATTCAAACAAAAATTGATCAGGATCTTCCGAAACAGTTCCCCTAAAAATTGGCAATATGGATGGAGAAATAGTTTTCATGGGAGCATCTAGAGCTGGATCCAACCGTATGGGATATTCAAAAGTCCTAGGAGGATCATCGACATACCCACCTAGTGGTGGTGGTGGTGCTGCCATAGTTATTTTCTTTCTTGAGTTTGATGTGGATGGTTCAGTCTTAAGGGAATGTTTAGCAGAAAGTGCTGCCAAAAGTTCTTGTTCTAATCTGTCCAAAGCTTCAGTTGGTGAAGAAGGTATTTCTTGCTCTGGCAATTCTTCATCTGATCATGAAGAACGCCTTGGTGGTTCAGAACTAGTTCTGATAAACCTCCCTCTTTCGTCTCTTGGCCTATGCATTCATGCCTATTCAATAAATAAACTGAAATACAATATTTCAAAAATTGTAACACAATTCTTGACCTGTGTCACTTTTCCTAACAACACCGTTTGTTCCCCGACAACGGTGCCAAAAATGATGAGGGTCGTTGATCATTCATCATTTAATCATTATGTGTGTCAATCCAGGGCGGTGTCCAGAGGCTGTATACGATAGGAAGTGTCACAGTTGCAGGTTCAGTTTATCCAAGAACAGGTTTTATTGGTGGATCAGTTAGCATTTGGGGGTTTTGTTGTGACCTTTAACTCCTAAGAATTGAAATTAACTCCTATTTACTTTTGCAGAAACAAAATTGCAGGAAATGAAATTACAGAATCTGGAAATGACAGAAAATGAAATGTTGCTAAATTGAAATGACAAAAAAGTAAAGTGCAGAATTTAAAACACACACACTCTTGCATGAAAGTAAATCAACTGGAGAATGTCAAAATAGAATTTCAACTACTGCAATACTGAATCAACAAAAACTGCCAAATTGCAAAATGACAAGATATCTGGAAATTGTTGTGTAATGCAAAATTGAATCAACAATTACTGTAAAACTGCAAAATGACAAAATATCTGGGAATTGTTGTAAATACAGAAAATGTTGTCCACTACTGAAAACTGTATTGAAAACTACTAAAGAAATGAAAACTGGCAGAATTCTGCTAACCTGCTGCAGCAAGAATTCAACAAGAAATTCTGTCAGAAACTGCCTTCCTCTGGCCTGCAAGTGGCCCTTGCTTCCAGAACCAGAAGAAGGTGAGGAGTTATGCTAAGAGAATCTAGTTGTTAATCATCAACCTCAACATGCCAATTGAAAACTGAAGATTGCACCTTTTTATTCAATCTGAAAATGCATTACAGTAATGCAGGAAAAACCTGCAAATTACTGTTCTACTACAGAAAAAACTTTACTCTATGCTAATTTCGGTATTCTATTGCCTATCTATCTATATGTCTATCTATATGCTCGACCATATGGGAGCTTTATTATTTATAATATAACACTGATATGCTTGGTTACTGCTTTGTAGGGATTTACAACTAATTACATAACTGTTTCCTAGACTGCAGGAATTTACTTTGTCAAAACTTTATCCATTCATTATTTTTGGGCTGCATTTGTTGAGGAAATCACGTTAATATGAGTTGGGACAACCTCCTGGTCAATTTCCAATAATTTCCTCCATCGGTTTATCGCTTTTTGACCACCTTCAGTTGTTCCTGCACTATTCCCTATTCCTGCGCCGCTTATTCCTGCACTGCTCCGGAACAACAGGCAGGTGACCATTTGTTGCTGATCTGTGGTCCAAACGCGTAGGGAGTAACGTGTTGACTTCTCCTCTCTCTTGCACACCCTTCTGCATCGGTGGCATGTGCTGGAGTGACTAATTCCAAGCCCTGTTGTATATGTACAACTGGCTGGAACTATCATAGTTACAACCTGTTTTCCTGCACAGTCAGCTACAGTGGACAAATTCTTGGTGCCCTTTTCCATTTGAATTAGTTTAACCAAAGGAACACAATATTACCAAGCATCAGATATTCAAACAAGGTCTGAATTGCTATAATACTACTGATTAATTAACTAAAAAATAGGTGAAATTGCAGTAAAAATAGTAAAACAGAGTATATGCACTTTGTCATTTCAGAATTTGCAAACATCATTATATAATGCATTTTTCCCATAATTAACATAAAAATCATAGTAAAAAGGGTAAGTCAAATAGTTAAAATGTATCAAAGAGTGTTCATGGATGAGGCAATTCCTGGCCTCATCATGATCTACGGTGGCCTCTACCAAATGATGTTGTAGATGGGCCTTTGCCTCTTCTTTTAGAGTGGAATATCCTTGATCTAATCTAAGCTTCTATTACTGTATGATTTCCTTGCTTAATCTTGATGTTTATATCATGACCAAAATTTCTCTCTTTCTTCTTAGTTTTCACTTTGCAAACTGTTGTCATGTGTCCAATCTCATAACAATTGTGGCATCGAAATTCAATATTTTTATAATCCACTTATTGATCCCATTTTCTTGATTCATATTTAATTGTAATGGATCGTGGCAAAGGTTTTTGAAATATCCATAGCAACACATATTTTGGTATATATAGCATGCTTTTGCTCCTTAATAGTTAGTCATTCCTTGATGAGTTCCGCAAATGTATTTCCAATATTTTTAAAAATATCCTTAGCAATAAGATGATATGGTAAGTTTTAGGAAGAGTCGATCTACATATAGAAACGACCTAATTTTTAGCTTGATAGACTAACCCCTTTGTTGTGTTGTCTGATGAAGTCCTTGTTGGGTTTAATTAGGAACATTATTCTTGGTATGAGAAGATCCTTTAACTACTTCTTATTTTTATATTTTGATGATATGAGGTAGACCATGATGTCTACATAAAATATCAATATGGTCAAATAATAGTGTGTTTTTTGTATGTTGATGATTTTCTCATTACAGGTAGCTTTTCCTCTTAGATTTAGGAGATGAAGTTATAAATTTATGATACTTTAGAGATGATATACTTAGGGATTTTACATTATTTTTGTGAAATTAAAATAGATTAGACCTCTTTTAGTATCATCATATTCCAACCTAAGTATACCTTAAATATTGTATAATGTTTCATGATTGGGGACTACAAATATTCTTGAAATCCCTTTGTTTATGGCTTAAATCTTAAAATAGATTACAATACTCCCTTGGTGAATGTAATTTATATTAATTTATTGTATGAGGTCTTCCATACCTTACATTTTTTTAGATATTATGTTTGTCATCATCTATCCTTCCAATAATATGCACGCACCTTGTGAGAGTCATTGGACAATGGCCAAGTGGATCCTTTAATACATTAGATGTATATACAAAGTGGGTATCACTATTAGTTGGAGTATATCTAATTTTTATAGGCTTCTTAGATGTATATTGGACCAATGATTTGGATTAGAGGTCCTCCACTATCAAATTTGTCTTCTATCTTGGTTATGGACTAATGTATTGATGTTATAGATAGTATTTCACTATTTATTAGTCTTCTATGAAAGTTGAATTGTGTTGCAATTGAGGCCACCAAGGACCTTTATTGGATGTTCATGATTTTGGATCAAGGAAGCATCCCTCATTCATTTATAGTCACCATTTATTGTGAGAATCATGTCATAATTAAGCTTATTTACAATTTAATGTTTCATCAATAGAATAAGAATGTTAAGATTTGGATATAGTATGTGTGATGTCCTTATACACATGGTATGCTTAATATATTTTATATATCATAATTGGACAATAGATATCTTGATCAATATCATGTCCAAGGTACCTTTTATATGACTATAAGAGTGTCTTGGTGTAGGAGAGTATCCCTAAGTGGGCCCAATAATAAGAATTTTGAACTTTGAATAGGAGGTTCAAGGTTTGAATGGGGGATAGAGTTGTATACCATCCTTCAATAACTATAGTTTGGTTGGATAGAAATATATTAGGTAAATTACATCCTCTATGAGGGTCATCTCATATGGCCTATGGTCTCATGAATGTTAAAGATATTTTACCTTTTATCCTTTAAGGGGTATGAATAATAAAGGTCTCTCTTCATGTCTCCCATTCCAATTAAGGGAAGATGCTAGATAATGTGGTATTAATATTCACTAGATTCCATTACCATATTTTGTATTATATTATTTGTATAGCCCTTTTGGACTATGTACACCTTCTACGGGTAAATTTATTGTAATATTATATTATTTAAGCTAACAATTGGTTATTTAACTTTAATATAAGGTCTCTTATAATTGGGTATAAATATTCCTTCCTATAAACCATTTAATTATAGATTGGGGTGCACTTATATTTTATTTAGTGATATATTTTAGTGCCTACAAGCACTCCTTTATATCATGCATATTATTTATGTGAGTTATTTTGCTTATCTAGGTAATTTGTTGATTCCATGTGTTTTTGAAAAGTATTGTAAAATTTAAAATGGTAAACCACCCTATATCAGGATAAGGTTTTAAATGATATACTTTTAAATTAGGATATTCTTACCTTTTGTCTAGATTTGGTTAGCTTAGGGTGATATCACTCCTTTAGATTGGAAAAGTGACACCCTATGTTATGGCCTGAACATAGGAAGGTCAAATATTTGGTGCAATAAGAAAGTCCTTTACAATATAATATCCTTGCTTTACACATAAATATCAAAGTTTTATCCTTTCTAAAGAGGGATAAATATAATCCTATACTTCTATGATCATTCAACATACTCCTTGTTATAATGGAATCTAGCCAAAGCTACTCATAATATTTATCATCTTTAAGAACACTCTTCGATTGCATTTGTGTACTAATTTCTAATAAGTTCATCATTAAATTGGTAACTTTTATTATTAAGATCCTACATGAATTGTGTTGGTCCAATTGGTCTCTCATTCAAGAGTACAAGTTCAAATTTGTTTACCCCCAATTACATACATATTTTTCCCTCTAATCCAAGCTTATTTCCAAGTAACACGTTTCTTTTATTGAACATGAATGCTCATTCCTTGCTTCTTGAAATGTGAACAATCAAAATATAAACTAAATATCAAGTATTAGAATGAATAATCCCCCACTTCAAATTGTAAATCTCTCTTATTTTAACCCCCATTATAGCCTATTATCATTGTTGTGCTTTCTTTCCATATCATGAAACTATTTGTCACTTTTTTGGTATTATAGGTCTGATCAAAGGTATTAGTCTATTATAGGCTTGGTATATACCACACTAAATATTTTAGAAAATAGCCCTCCTTGAAGATCCAAACCTAATAATAACAATACCTTCTAGAAATCTTATCCACTTGTTCTCAAACACATCTATAAGTTGAGGTGTTTACTAGTTTGAATTCTCCATGCAAGTAGTTTATGTTAGACTTATTGATAGATTTAATCTTCCAAGATTCCAATATATACTCTTATGTGCACAACATCTATAGTGATCTTGATATGGGGGTGGACAATTGAATTGTCTTCACCATTAGTTCCACCATAAAATACATTAACAAAGTAAATTCATTGAATATTAAGTATCTTGGATTTTTATTTTAGTCGCTAACATTGGTGTAATAACAGAAAATATTAATAAAAGGACCTTATCTATTGTAGCAATAATCAAATGCTCTAATCTATTATCTCCTAATAAATAGTAATTATTATAATAGCTTCTACAATTTTGGAGTAATTTTTTTTCTATAGCTTTTGTAAACTGGTTATAATAACTTTTATAGATTTAGTGAAAGAATTCTAGACCTATCATATAGTTCTTCTATTTTTCTTCTCTTGTTGGTGGAGAAAGGGTTTCTCCACCTAATTTATGAAACTATACATGTAACTTTTTGACTTTGAATAATTAATGAAATATCATCTCTTCTTTCCAAAAAAAATCTTTACTTAACAATAATAATTATAAGATATATAATTAATATCATTACCAATGGTTTTGGTGTCTCACTCATGCTAAGTTTATCTCAAATACCCAATTCTATTAAAAAAAAAACAAGGTTACTAGTTTTATTCCTTAATCATAAGAGAAGAGAGTTTTTTATCCTATTTCTTGAAGATTTTAGTTACAAGATAGGGAAGTTGTGTGTTTGGGTCAATGAAATTCTATGTCATAAAGCCATTTAGGGTTGTGCAAACAATGAAAATGGTATCTATAAATATTAAAATTGTGACAATAAGTTTATATCCATAGTGAACATATAATAAATGGACAAATATTCGTTTAATTTAAAAAATAATAATAATAGCTTTCAAATAATCTCAAAAGGTTTTCCACACTATATCCATTACTACATAAATTTTTCATGCTTAACAACATGTATTATAAAGGAGTAGCACTTCAATTATAGTAAAAATTGAGCTACTTAGATGAATGCTCATCATTTGTTTATTGTATTGTAAGATATTGAATAAAATTTATAATCATACACTTTAATATAAAGGAACAATTGTTCAATTAAAGTGGATATAACAATCTCTCCATATATACCTAGTGAAATAGCTCTAGCAATCAAGAATGTGATGCAAGAAATTCTCAATATTGATGGTGTTAGTTGAACTATGATTGGATACTTGGCCTTGGAAATACTATAAGATACTTGCACTATCTATGTTCACTAATTGTTCTTTAGGTATTCTAGCTCCCTTACACATGTCATTGGCCCTAAGGGATGATCTAACCACTTCCATATCCTTTCAATATGTAATGAAGGTGTTCAAGGTACCCCTATTTAAACCCTTAAAAATGAAGTCAATAGCCCCTATAATGACAAATAGAATAATGAAAAACTAGTTAGTAAACTTTTAAAACCATCCAAATATAACCCTCCTTTTACTCTAAAATTCATTCACCCTCTACAAAGAACTTCAATGAAATTTGACTAATGCCTACTTGAGTTTGCCCTTCCCATTATACCAAACTCGTAAATTAGTGGTGCAACATCATGGATAGGATTATTTATATCTTAGAAAATTTTGATAATATTAGGTTCAATATAACTATCAATACATCCAAATTTAAAGCTTATACTCATGAGGATTTTAGTATTACTTCTTTATAAACCCTTAAATATTAAAACAAACCCATCGCTTCTCAAAAATACCATAAAGACATAATATGTTAACATGATAGGGGTCAAGAACATAAGAGGAGACATCTCAATGCCAATAACCAAACAACAATATTTTGTCGCAATTACTAACAAAAGAGGTAAACCACTCACATTCTCTCTTCATGTTGAGTTTGACCATTTTTATCAAGATTTATCTAGAAAAGATATTGTAGTTTTCTTTTTAAAATAAATTCCCATAAAGTTATACTTATTTAGGTGGATTAAGGGGTTTAGGAAGATGGTGGATTGTCAAAGTTATTTGGGAAATAGTTAGAGGATGTATTTCTATTACTTTGTTCAACCTTGACCATGTTGAGGCCACTTTTTATAATGATACGTGGTTCATTTAAAGCCATCTAGCTTGCTTGCATAGTTGGATTATTGATTTTTGCCTTGAGGGTTAGTTCTAGTCATTATATCACATTTGGATAAGTCTTCCTTTTTTTCAATTTGTCTATAAGTTTCTCTTTTTTTTTTAATTATTGCTCAAGTTATCATGGTTTTTTGGTGTCATATTGATTGGGAGAAAATATTTGGCTTAAAAAAATCATCCAAGGTGTGTATGGAAATGGACATATCAAAACCTCTTCCCTTGTCCATGGATTTTTATGTAATGCATGTTTCTACTATCAATATGTTGGCCATCTAATATGAGATTGGCCAAAAGACCTTGAAAAAGGAACAAATAGAAGCAACAAGTGCTATAATTGATTTCGTCATAATTGTTATTGTAAATAATAATTGCCCATAGACGAAAGTCAATCCTAGCATTATAAAACCTATTAAATTCATGTTTATGATAAAAAAGATAATATTTAGATAGATTATGCTAGTAAAAATTATCCCTCAGATACTGAAATGGTCTAGTTGTGGAAACTAGTTAGGAAACAAATTGTTCTCCTTGACTAACTAAGTTGAGCACTCGACTATACAAAGTAAGAGATTTATAAAGGAACTAGCCCAAACATTTCCTCACCCTATGTACATTCACCCTTTCCACTATCTCCTCTCATCACCCCACTCATTTATCCATCACTCACAATGCCAAAAGTCTTCCACACTCTTCTATCCCTAAAATTACTTTATTTAAATCTTCTATTCTATATAACTAGTTCCATGATTATCAAATCTGGTCAAGTAGTCCATTCAAACTGGTTATCAATGAAATTTAACTACATGATCTAGAATGTGGGAGGGAGGTTATGCATAGCGGCTATTATCGCCAAATTGGCTGAAATTAGGATTTTCAAAATTTGGAATTAGCTAATATTTGGGACCCTTGACCAGGGCCCATTAGCCAAAAAAATTTGGGTGCAATTTTTTTTTGGGGTTGATTTGCCCCAATTTTATAATAATTTGACCATTTTAAGTTTAAATTTCCAACATTACCCCTAATAATAGTGAACCTTCTACATGTGTTTCGATACTACTCGCCCGTATTTCAAAAACTGATTCGCCAAATTTTTATAAATACATTTTGGGGTCGACCCCTTACACATAACCCTATGTGGGAGGGTTAACCCACCCATTTATGAATTTCATGTGTCAAGGTTTCTAATTTAAAATAAAAAATTTGTGTTCTTTTAACATAAAGTTAAGAATGATGGGGTTTTATTAGAGCATTGTCTTTTTTACTTGCATGCTTAAGGAAGAGTTTTTTACCAAGCATGAGGTTGGGAAGGGTGGTGTTTTCCTTTCATCTCCCCCTCTTGTCTATAAAGTAATTATTTTAGGTCATGATCCCTAGAATAGAAGTGTCTAGGTCACTATTATGATTGACAATGTCTTGACTTGTTTTCATTCAATATGTGTTCCAAATTATTAGGTTGGTTATATTTCCATCTAGGAATGACTAGCCACCTACCTACCTTCTACAAAACGGATCCTAACTAGTGTTTTTAACCACGGTGAGGTCACTTTGAGGAAATGGTAAATACCACGTGAGTGCATACAAGGGTTTTTTTTAATGTCAAATGAACCATCGGTAAATTGGTAAGTATATTATAGGGGAGGGGTATTTAAAATTCATGCATACCTACATATAGATTCTACCGGTAAAAAAGGGGGTTGGAGAAGAGGGGGTGGGGGTTATATTTGAGTTGCATACCAAATATTTATAAATATGTTAGGACACTTCTTACAAGGACTAAAATAAAAATAATTACATGCATAATTAAAGTGATTTTATAACCATAGATTAAATAAAAATTCTAACCATAATTAAAGTGGGTATCTTTTTTTTAATTTTTGTACAAGCTCTATAAATAAAAGATTAAAGTGAGTTTTGGAAGGTTATTTTTATAAGTATATATTTGTGGTATCAAATGGCATTGGTTCAGTTGGTTAGATTCCTCATCTTTCAAGAAAGAGACCAAGGTTCAAATATTACCAAATGATACATGTACAATTACCAAGTTGTTGTAATACTACTATGCAGTCATGATGTAATATGGGTGGGGTCGTTTCAATTCCATATAACCCATTAAAAAATAATAATAATAATTAAAAAAAGTATAGATTTGTGGTGGCATTGATAGGGGCAAAGCCGTTTCAATTCCATATAACCCATTAAAAAATAATAATAATTTAAAAAAAAATTATAGATTTGTGGTGGCATTAATAATTTTTTTCTTATGAATACTATTATATAATTTTCAAATAAATTTTTAACTTTTCTTAACCAATAAATAAAATCAAATTTATTTAAATAATAAAAGATCACATTTATGATCTAAAACTTATATAAAAGAAATATAGTAATGTAGAATGAAATTTTATAATAACTCTTATCAATAAAAAAACTTACATTAAAAACATTACAAGTAAAACATCACAAAAAACCAACTACCTTCACAATAAACTAAAAAAAAAAAAAAAAGAGTATAAAAAACATCACAATAAGACCTTCTCGATTATCATATCTTACACGTGTCACAACTATGAAAAAAAATAGATCCCTGAAGAGCTCCTGCATAGTACAGGCACGACACCACACCATGGAGAGGTGCATGTCCTATGAACATCCCCTAAGTAGACCAAAGAAGGAGAAACTTGACTCTAAAGCCTATCGGGCAAATGACATAACATGTACAATGCAAAATTTTGGATCACTTTGGAATTGAGTAAAAATGATGAAAATTTTAAAAGAAATTAATAGAATAGGATTTATATATTTTATTGGGAGTTACAAGTACGAAAATATCAATGCTTCATCAAACCAAGATATAAACATTTAAAACTTATAAATTGTGTCCCTTAAGCAAACTAGACAATAACAGACACATGCATTGAAGCCATGGTTTCTTGTTGCACATAAAACTGGACCATAATTATAAAAATATTCCAGTGATTTATCAACTTACGACATTATATAGCTTGATAAAATATTTATTCTTGAAGGTGTCTCTATGACTACCTACCTTGGTAGGACTTAGAAAACCCTGATGTTTTGGAGGTTCATGAAAAGACAAGGAGGATATATTTAAAAAAAATTAAAAAGGGAGGATCACTTTTTGGAAGGGATTCTCAGGAGAGGGGTAGACCAGGGAAGCACAACTGGGGGAGAATAAACTGGAAGCACAACCAAAAATTGGGAGAATAAACCAGAAGCACAGCCGGAAAGCATACAGGTATGACCCTCTCAAATTGATGGTAAAAAACTAGACCATACTGATTTCTTGTTGCACATAAAACTGGACCATAATTATAAACTAATTCTAGTGATTTGTCAACTTACAACATTATTTGGCTTGATAAAATATTATCTATTCTTGAAGGTGGCTCTGTGACTACCCGCCTTGGTAGGACCTAGAAAACCCTAATACTAACTATAATAGATAGGGATAATGTTATGGAACTTTTTCTTATCCTATGGAAATATTAGATAGTTGGGCCCATCCCACTTTTGTGTATAATTTAGTCCACTAGAAATATCTGTATGTAAGATGTTTGTGGGGTTCAACTAGTTTTTTTGGTCACTATGGGTACTTATTCAACATGAGCTAGTAATCCAACACGTACCATGAAAAGAGCTAAAGTTGGAAATGCTTATATATAGATTGAACTATTGGAGGTCATTTTTTGGTAGAAGAAAGTTTATGTGCACAGTTTGAAGCTATGTTCTAGCTAAGGCAGTGACCACATTTTTTTTGGATTCGAGGTTGAGTTGGTGCTCATATCCTTATAGGAAAGTTTATTTTAGCTACTTATGTATTTTTTCAGTTATTTTTTATAATGGTAATGTCATGTTCTCTTTCCAAATTATTTAAAAAACTTAAGTGTTCAAAATCCTCAAGGATATCATGTAAGTTCTTTTTGCAACTTTAATATTATGCTTCAGTAGTTTCCAGGAGTTTTTAATTCTGGTATGGCTAAATGGCTAGAATTTTAGGGTTTTTAGCTTTATAATTAAAAAAGGAGGAACATATTAGATATTTTAGATTTTAGAATTGAATTTTCCAATTCCAAATTCCAAAACAACTTGCCTAGTCTATGATTTGAAAATTTTTCAGATTGTTCATAACCACCTAATTTAGCTTTTAAGTTTCCAGATTTAGAATGCAACAATGCTACCATAACCCATTATTCGGGATAATTCTTCTAAGTTGTAGTTTTAGATTTCATGTTATATTTGGAACATAATATATAAGAGCACTTTAGGACCCTAAAAACCTCTTATTTCCATAATATGTTGAACTTTATAAAGCAAATCAAAAGAAAATTTGTTATTGGAACTTATCAAAGTGACAAAGAATGCAAATAGTTTAGTCCAAGAAGGTGTGGGTGACTTTTCAAAGGGGTTTAAGCAAGTATACCAAAGAGATGACAACATTGTCTTGTAGCGTTTCCTTGGTTCTTAAAGTCTACAACAGATTCATATGGAAGGAAACTCCTTATGAAGTTTAGATCTATAAAAGTCTTAAAAAGGGCATGTCCATTGGGTTTCCTCTTGTGTGTCTCTCAAGGAAGCTCTGAGTTATTGGTTAAGCAAGATATACTAGTAATTTATTGATTCCTCTAACCATTTTATGTGTTGCATTAGTCTTCAGAAAAATGCCACCTTTGCATTGTTGTCTTATTGATGACTTAGCTAGCAAATATTTTATTAGTTTTGAAGGGTTTTTCACACCAACAGATATCCCTATATATTAGAATTAAATTTATCATAAATGATGAGAAGTTTGCATCACAATTTGTAGCCTATGGGTCGATGGTTGGTTAGGTTCTTGGTATTGTAGATCAATTAAAAGTTTCCATCACAAACCAGATTTATATTGTGCTTTATGAGTATGTAATAATATATATGTTGAACTTTTGATCGGTGATATTGGTAACATAGTCAAATAATGCCATTAAATCTCTTTTATTAAGTGGAACTTAAGAGAACATGTTTAAGTGACAATAAGACATCAACATGAGACATATCACCTATCTAGCAGAAATAGTTATCAGCATATTAGATTATTTATTTTTGGTAATGATTTTAATTGAATTTACTCTTTTTTATAGAATGCTTGTTGTTGTTGGCCGTTGTAGTGGCAGTATCTTGATTTTTTCTTGTTCTTGAAGTCATGCAGTTGTTTCTAAAAATCATTATATGATGACGGTTGATTGTTGAAAGGCCATAAAGTATGTCAACATATTCGCATCTAATCTTCTTAATGCAGAATATCTAAGGTTTGCTTTGTTGAAAAGTCTAGTTGATGGGGATCTACAAATCGCTCACAACAGATTCTTAATTCTCATTAATTACACTTGGAAAAATTTACAATAATGGCAGCAGTCTACCAAATAAACTTCTTTATCCTGAAAGAATGTTTATTTTCTTTTCTATTATAGCATCTTCTGTCCAGGAAGAAAAACAACCTAAAATGGTCCATAATCACCCTGTTGCCTTCACGACTGCAACTATGGCTCAACAGTTTTTCGACTCTGTTGCATGCCTTCGCTTACCCTTTTAAAATCTCTGGCATGACTCTTCATTTCCCTTTTTTGACCCTTCATTTCATTTTCCGTGCCTCTTCGTTGTCTTGGCTTTCGAAACACCTTTCTTTTTGGCCCTTGATCTTCGTCTGCTTTCACTGCACCTCGGTGCCACATGCTGTTCAGTGCTGCCACTATAGGCTCTGTCCGCCTGTCAACCAGTGATGACGTTCGGTATACCACCACTCGGTAATTCCCTCTGTAACGGCCCCTGTAACCGCCTGTGCTTTCTTTTCTTTTGTTTGGTCGCAAAAATGCGACATGTCACGATATCGCGACACTTTTGGCTTCCCTGCCTTCCTACCCTCTTCGAGTCACAAAAATGTGACATGTCGCGATATCGCAATAGGCTTCTCTGCCTTCTTGCCCCCTTTGAATTGCAAAAATGCGACATGTCGCAATATCGCTACACTTTCGGCTTCTCTACCTTCCTGCCCTCTTCGAGTCGTGAAAATGCAACATGTCGCGATATCGTGACACTTTCAGCTTCTCTACCTTCCTACCCTCTTTGAGTCATGAAAATGCGACATGTTGTGATATCGTGACACTTTTGGCTTCTCTATATTCCTGCCCTCTTTGAGTCACAAAAATGCGACATGTCACGATATTACGACACTTTCGGATTCTCTATCTTCCTGCCCTCTTCGAGTCGTGAAAATGTGACATGTCATGATATTTCGACACTTTTCTCTCTTGTGCCTTCTCTTATCTTTTGGGTCATGAAAATGTGACATGTCACGATATCGCGACACTTCTCCTTTCTTACGCCTTCTCTCGTCCTTGGGTCATGAAAATGCGACATGTTGCGATATTGCAACACCTTTTCTCCCTTGTGCCTTCTCTCATCCTTGGGTCACGAAAATGTGACATGTCGTGACATCGCGACACTTTTTCTCCTTTGTGCTTTCTCTCGTTCTTTGGTCGCAATAATACAACATGTTGTGATATCGCGACATCTTTCCCTTTTGGCTCTTCTTTCTCCTTTTTGGTCACGAAATCGTGACATGTCACGATATCGTGACATCTTTCCTTCTTGCCTTCTCCTCGCCTCTCGGGTCATGAAATCGTGACATGTTACGATATCACGACAATTTCCTTCCTTGCTTTCTTTCTGCTTCTTCGGTCGCAATTTCATGACATGTCGTGAAATCATGACATTTTCTTCTCTGGCCTTTCCTATCTTCTTTCGGTCGTGATTTCGTGACATGTCACGAAATCATGATATTTTTGCTCCGCACCTTCTCTCTCCTTCTTGAGTCATGAAAATGCGACATGTCGTGATATCGTGACACTTTTCTCTATCGCGATATCGCGACATCAAGGCAAACACTTAGAATTTTTTTTTTGTCGATGCAAGATTGCTCTGTTGCCACCGGATGCTCCTGCATCAGACACTGAGGGTGGATTGGGAAGTGTCCTTTACTTCTGTACTGTTAGAGGAAGACTCGGGCGGTCGACCTCTATTTTTGACAACCAAGTTGCATCTTCGATAAGTCTGCCCTTCCACTTGACTAGATATTTAGAATACTGCATTTTCCTTGTACTTCTGCCTGCTCGAGTGTTTAGTATTTCCTTGATCTCGTCTGTTGCTGGAGTAGATGTTGGAATACTCCACAATTTTGTACTTGGTGTCTCGCTACTACCTCCTTCATGATATTCTACCAAATCTACAATGTTAAAAATAGGTGATATGTTAAGGCCACTTGGCAATTCCACTTCATACGCATTGCTTGAATCTCGTTTTCCTATAATTTGACATGGTCCAAACTTCTTCATATTCAGCTTGTTATAGGTTTTAGCAAGAAATCTCTCTTTTCTCAAATGGACCATGACTTCATCTCCTACTACGAATTTCTTGAACCGTCACTTCTGGTCTACCCTTGTCTTATATTGGTTGTTCATGTTAGTAATGTGCTTCTTCACTTCTTCATGCACACTCTTCAGATGCTCTACAAAGTCCTCAGCCTCGGCACTACACTTTTCCCCTGTATCCATCTTCCTCAACTCAGAAGCATTCCTTGGATTGCTTCCATATACTATCTGGAATGTATGTTTGTTAGTACTTCTATTGATAGAATTGTTGTATGCAAATTCTGCCTGTGGCAAAACCAAATCCCATCCCCTGGGCTTATCTCCTATCAAGCATCTCAATATATTTCCCAGACTTCTATTAACCACCTCCATTTGGCCATTAGTTTGTTGGTGGTATGCATAACTGAATTTCAAATCTGTCCTCAATTTCTTCCACAAGGTCCTCCAGAAATGCCCAACAAACTTGGTATCTCTGTCAAAAATGATACTCTTTGGTAGACCATGAAGTCGTACCACCTCTTTGAAAAATAAACCTACAACGTGAACTATGTCACTAGTTTTTTGGCAGGGGATAAAATATGCCATCTTTAAAAACCTGTCAACCACCACGAATATGGAATCATTTCCCCGCTGTGTCCTTGGTAGACCAAGAACGAAATCCATACTGGCGTCCTCCCATGGTATCTCTGGTACAGGTAATTGCTGATATAATCCAATGTTCTGGCTCACACCTTTCACCATCTGGCATACTCTACAGCTTTGTACAAACCTCTTCACATCTTGCTGTAGTTGCGGCCAATAGTAGTTCTCACTAACCAGGGCAATGGTCTTATCCCAACCAAAATGTCTAGCCAGCCCTCCACTGTGTTTCTCCTTGACCATATTTTCCCTCATTGAACTCCTTGGAATGCATAATTGACTTCCTCTAAACAACATTCCATATTGGATTAGAAAATCCAACCACTTGGTCCTGTCCAAAGTGACAGGCTTCTGCAAAATCAGGATCTTCAGGGTACAAACCCTTCAGTTCATTAAATCCTACCACTTCCACCTTCATTTTTGTCAACAAACACTACCTTCTCCTTAAGGCATCTGCAACTCTGTTTGACTTTCTGCTCCTGTGCTTCAACACAAAGGTATAACTCTGTAGAAACTCAACCCATTTTAGGTGCCTCTGATTTAGCTTCCCTTGGCTATTAATATACTGTAAGGCCTGATGATTAGTATATAGAACAAACTCTTTTGGCAACAAGTAATTTCGCCACTTCTTTAGAGCCTAAACTATAGCATAAAACTCTTGATCATAAATTGAATACTTATTCCTAGCATCATTGATTTTCTCACTAAAGTAAGCAACAAGTTTACCTTCTTGACTCAAAACAGCTCCTATGGCACTACCACTAGCATCACAATCTACCTGAAATACCTTATTAAAATCTGGAAGTGCCAAAATAAGTTGCTCTGTAACCTTCTTCTTCATCATATCAAAGCTCTTATCTACTCCTAAGGTCCACTTGAATTCTTTCTTATCCCTTCTCATTGTTTTTGTAAGGGGTGCACAAATACCCCTGAAATTCCTAATGAATTTCCTATAAAAACTTGCTAGACCATGAAATATCTTACCTCGCTCATGCTTCTCGGAGTAGGCCATTCAATGATAGCTCTCACTTTTTCTCGGGTCCATTTTTAGACCTTCGGCTGAGATGACAAATCCCAGGTACACTAACTCCTTCATGAAATTACACTTCTTTAGATTTATTAACAACTGCTCCTCCCGCAGATTCTCAAAAACCCTTTTGACCTGCATCAGATGCTCTTCCAAGGTTCTACTAAATATTAAAATATCATCCAAATAGACAATGATGAATTTACCTAAAAATTCTTTCAATACCTCATTCATCAACTGCATGAATGTGATTGGTGCATTGGTTAGCCCAAATGGCATGACCAACCATTCACACAAACCTTCTCTGGTATTGAAGGCTGTCTTCCATTCATCTCCTTCTTTGACACGAATCTGATGATAACCACTCTTCAGATCAATCTTTGTTAAGTACTTGGCTCCACTCAAATAGTCCATAATGTCATCCATCCTTGGCAATGGAAATCTATGCTTTATGGTGATCTTGTTAATGGCTCGAGAGTCCATACACATTCTCCACTCTCCATATTTATTTGGTGCTAGTACTACAGGTACTACACATGGAATTAGTCCCTTCTCCAACAGCTCTTGGACTTGCTTGTTCAGCTCTTCAGTTTCTGTAGGAGTCATTCTATGTGCTGCCTTATTGGGTAAACTAGATCCTGGTATCAAATCTATATGGTGACTGATCTTCCTCATTGGTGGTAAGCCCTCAGGCACATTATCAGATACAATGTCTAGAAATTCTTCTAATAGTCCTAAGACTTCTACAGGGGTATCCTTGCATTCTTCCTTCCTAACTCTAGGAATTAATACATAGCACATATGCTCATGATTTAAACTATCCAAAAATCTTCCCCCTTCAACTAAATAGATTCTAGTGCTACTACATACTTTTTCGCTCGCATCCTTCAAGGGCTTCAGATTATGGTGCACTCCATTCTTCATCACTGAGTAAGTATTGGCGTGACCATCATGCACTGCACACCGATCAAACTGCCATGGCCTTCCCAACAACAAATTACAAGCATCCATAGGCAGGATGTCACACAGGACCTCATCACAGTACTTCCCAATATTAAATTTCATTGAGCATTGCTCACTGACCAAAGCCCTATGGTCCTTCTGTAACCATGCAATCCGATATGGATGCGGGTCTCCCCTCATCTTTAACTGTAACTTGGTAACCATTTCTTTTGAGACCAAGTTATCAGTACTACAATTATCTATAATAATGTTATAGACCTTACCCAAACTTCTACACCTTATGCAGAACATGATCCTTCTCTGGTCTGATCCTTTCTCCTCATTCAACAGGGTCCTCCTTGTAACCATAACTTCTCCTCCCTCTGCCTCCTTAGAATGTTCTGATTCAGCACCTTCATCGGCTACAACAGCTCTAGTAGGACCCTAAGGTCTCTTATTCTTCCTTTCTCGGTGTTGTGGACACTCATATGCTCAATGTCCTTCTTCGCCACAGTGGAAACAGGTTCCAAAAAATCCTCCCCTTCCAAATCCACGTCCAGATCTACCTCTCCCCCTTGGGTAACCGTTGTTATGATTATGGGGTTGGTAGGTGTTCCCATCTTCCTGATCCTGGGTATTACGGGTTTCACCAGCCTTCTTCTGATCCTTATATTTTTCTCCACTGGTCCTTCCACCAGTTCTTCCACCATGACCTCTTCCTCTTTGCTTACCCTCAAACCGTTTGTTCAGCTTCTCTTCGACTTTGAGGGCAAACTGGTAAGCATCCTCAATGGTTCTCATCCTAACCAGACTCAGCTCTTCTTAAATACTAGTTCTCAACCCATTGATGTAACATGCCACCTTCTCCCTGTTAGCCTCTGCATGTCCAGTTCTGATTGAGATCTAGTAGAACTCCTCTGTATATTATTTGACAAATTTTTTTGACTGTCTCAAACCCTGCATTTTTCTCAACAGGTCCAGTTCGTAATCTATAGGAATAAACTGCCTCTTCAACTTCTCTACCATTCGATCCCATCCGGTTATCTTTTCCTCGTCCTCCTCTATTTCTTTCTAGCTGCACTTATTTCCACCATATGCAAGCATGGCCTTTCAACTTTGTTTTTGCAAACTTGATCCGATCTGGATCTACAACCTCCTCATACTCAAAATATTCCTCCATATCATTGATCCAATCAATTAACTCCTATGAATTGAGACTCCTAGAATACGTGGAGACATCAAACTTTGTCTTCTTCCTGATTCGAGATATGGCCTTAATTAATCTGGCTTCTACAGGATCCATTGCTTCTTCTACAACTGATGGTTCATCAACCTCCTAAGCTTCATCTTCACTATGGTCCTCTCTCCTCGGTTCAACCCCTCTTCGCAGCTCCTCTTGTAGGGCTTGCACTTGCCTCTACAAAGCTCTAAAATCTTCTTCAGGTACCACATTCCTTCCACCACCATGGTTTCTTCATGGAGGCATTCTTCCTCACTCTCTTCTCACAATCCTTCCATAGATCCTATTGCAAACTGCCTCACTTTCGACGATCTGCTCACACACTCAGGAACTCCCGCTCTTATACCACTTGATGGGGATCTACAAATCGCTCACAATAGATTCTTAATTCTCATTAATTGCACTTGGAAAAATTTACAATAATGGAAATAGTCTGACAAATAAACTCCTTTATCCTAAAAGAATGTCTATTTTCTTTTTTATTACAGCATCTTCTGTCCAGGAAGAAAAATAGTCTAAAATGGTCCAGAATCGCCCTCTTGCCTTCACGACTGCAACTATGGCTTAGTAGTTTTCCAACTCTGGTGCATGCCTTCACTTCCCCTTTTAAAATCTTTGGCATGACTCTTTGTTTCCCTTTTTTGACCCTTTGTTTCATTTCCCATGCCTCTTCGTTGTCTTGGCTTTCGAAACACCTTTCTTTTTGACCCTTGATCTTCATCTGATTTCACTGCACCTCGATGCCACGTGTTGTTCAGTGCTACCACTATAGGCTCTGTCTACCTGTCAACCAGTGATGATGTTTGATATACCATCGCTCGGTAATTCCCTTTGTAACGACCCCTGTAATCGCCTGCACTTTCTTTTCTTTTGTTTTGTCACAAAAATGCGACATGTCACGATATCACGACACTTTCGGCTTCCCTGCCTTCCTACCCTCTTCAAGTCATGAAAATGCGACATGTCGCGATATCGTGACACTTTTGGCTTCTCTGCCTTCCTGTCCCCTTTGAGTCGCAAAAATGTGACATGTCGCGATATCGCGACACTTTCGGCTTCTCTACCTTCCTGCCCTCTTCGAGTTGCAAAAATGTGATATGTTGCGATATCACGACACTTTCGGCTTCTCTACCTTCCTGCCCTCTTAGAGTCGCTAAAATGCAACATGTCGCAATATCGTGACACTTTCGATTTATCTATCTTCCTGCCCTCTTCGAGGCACGAAAATGTGACATGTCGCGATATCGTGACACTTTTGGCTTCTCTATCTTCCTGCCCTCTTCGAGTCATGAAAATGCGACATGTCACGATATCACGACACTTTTCTCTCTTGCACCTTCTCTTGTCTTTTGGGTCATGAAAATGTGACATGTCACAATATCGTGACACTTCTCCTTCCTTATGCCTTATCTCGTCCTTGGGTTGTGAAAATGTGGCATGTCACGATATTGCGACACCTTTTCTCCCTTACACCTTCTCTCGTCCTTGGGTCGCGAAAATGCTACATGTCATGATATCGCGACACTTTTTATCCTTTGCGCTTTCTCTCATTCTTTGATCGTAATAATGCAACATGTCGCGATATCGTGACATCTTTCCCTTTCGGCTCTTCTTTCTCCTTTTCGATCGTGAAATCGTGACATGTCACGATATCGTGACATCTTTCCTTTCTACCTTCTCCTCGCCTCTCGGGTCACAAAATCGTGACATGTCACGATATCACGACAATTTCCTTCCTTGCTTTCTTTCTGCTTCTTCGGTCGCAAAATTGCGACATGTCGCGAAATCGCAACATTTTCTTCTCTGGCCTTTCCTGTCTTCTTTCGATCACGATTTCGCGACATGTCGCGAAATCGTGACATTTTTGCTCCTCACCTTCTCTCTCCTTCTTGAGTCATGAAAATGCGACATGTCACGATATCGCGACACTTTTCTTTGTTGCGATATCGCGACATCAAGGCAAACACTTAGATTTTTTTTTTTTGTCGATGCAAGATTGCTCTACTACCACCGGATGCTCCTGCATCACTAGTATTCATTCTTCAGATAATTATTTTATATTTTACTTTTATTAGGAATAGAAACAGGTCTTACCATGTTCTTCCTTGTACATTTTACAAGGATATTTTTTGCATATATTGATAAATTTTATTGAGAAACAAGTTTTATATATGTGATAGTAAACCAAGGCTTAGATTGGCCACAGTCTCAATGCAAAGCATAGAACATACTTAAAGAAACTCTAGTCTATTATAGGTTTCAATATGCATCCATTCTCCTTATTTTTCCCAAAGAGGTATGAAAAGAATTGGTGATAATGAAAACTTTAACATATTTATCTTTAAAAAAAATTATGAATAATTTGAATAAACAACTCATACAATACAAGAGGGATTATTGTCGTGGAATTCTAATTTGAAATTTGGTTTGTTCTTTACTATAAAATTCTAGAATTTCATGTTGTCTGTATGTTTTATAGGTGTGGTCCTCTACTTTCTCATTTAAGATGAGAATTTTGAAATTAGAGATGTCTAATTGCAGTAACAATGGTAGGGTGTAGAGGACATGTTGGAATTCCTGAGATTGTTGAGCTAATTTTTACTTTGATTTTTGTGTTCCTTTGGCATAGAATGCAACCATAGTTGAAATGAGCATTTCAAATATAGTTGAATAATCAATAAGAGTAAAAAACACTATGTATGGTACATTAGGTTGCAACCACCAAAATCTATTAGGCTTTTTACCTTTTTTTTTTTGTCGGTTGTATATATATATATATGTTCTATTATGGATGTGTGTAATTCATGGTAACACATCGACATTATGCTTTACTAATATTTAGCTAATGCATATATCATGTTGGAATCATTTTATGATGCCTCAGATGCACTACTAATTACAAATAATAATGTGTTATTTTATTTTAAATATTGTTATTCCTCAAACCATTAGATTGTTTCATTAGCTCCTTTAAGGTTTCATAGATCTCCAAGACACTCAATAAAATACCTCTAGGAAGTAATAGCAAACTGAAACCAAATATAATATCTTTAATATGTCCATTATAGTACCCAGTTAACATTGTTATTCAATGAAATCCTATGCTAGTCTACTGGATGGGCAAGGGGTGTACTCTGACCCATTGATTCTATGGTATTTGATTTATCTCATTAATGAAAAATAAAACCTTGGTGTCAAAAGAGGGTAAGAAAGTGAGCAAACTCCTTTTCCACCTAGTTGATTGTTGCCACATGTAAATATAGTTGTACACACTATTGAATATAAAATATGCTATTCTACAGAATTCAACCTCAAATCAACGATGTAAAAATATGAAAAACTTGAATGTTAAAGCTTGCTATATTCATGGGTTTTTTAGGGGTAATTCTTGGATTCTTCAATTGTAGTATCAATCCCTTTGAATCTGTCTTTAATGCTCTCTAACAACTGCATGAAATCAATATTTGTGTTTATTGATTGCATTTTATTTTTGCTTGTCCCATCAATCTTGTGGTTTTCTAGCTTGACGATTAGGATCCAACTTGTTTATTTTCTTTAATAAAAATGAGCTAGGTGCAAAATTTGTAAGGCACATTTTAAATCAACTACGAAGCTAGTCAAGTATAATCAACCATAAGTCTATCAATTTTGATCTAAAGTATCACCTTATATATTTTTAAAAATATTTTGGAATAACCTTTTCAACGGGGTGGGTTTCAAGTAGTTAAGTTTTAAGACAATTTACTATTTTTATTTTAGGGTTTTCAGCCCAAGAATTTGTGGCTTAGCTCCACTTACTCATGAATTCTATATTAATACAAAATTATTAAAGTGAATGTACTCAGAATTTATGAATGAACATCTTATTTATATAATTCTTTTGTGTAATTCTGTCAATTTATTTAACATTATACCTGTTGGAAATAAAGTAGATATAGTTCGTACTAGAAGACAATTGCATCACTGTAAGACTCTCCCATGTTGGCCAACTTAAAATAATATACCTTGACTACAAACTGCCTCATGCCATGATTTGGGGCCTAAGATATTATGATGGTGATTCTCTTGGAGTTAGTTTGTTGAAGTTAGTAGTGTCTTTACATTCTTAAATGATCACTATTGTCTAAAGAAACCTTTCAGAGCTTTGTTCTAAAGTTTTGACCTGCATGTCATTCTATCATTAATTTACTTT
This sequence comes from Wollemia nobilis, assembly GCA_028583015.1. Lineage (NCBI taxonomy): Eukaryota > Viridiplantae > Streptophyta > Pinopsida > Araucariales > Araucariaceae > Wollemia > Wollemia nobilis. The sequence continues at coordinate 5,170,102 of JAQPPZ010001045.1, forward strand.
TTAAACTTGATCTTGAGCAATAAATTGATGTGTTTAATTATAGGCATGATATAGAAAATATAAACAGTTGGTTGAGACTTCTAGCAATCTTGTTTGTTTTTCCAAGGTTATAATGTTAATGAAAAATTTATTTCAAAGTCAAAGTTGAAAATATTTAAAGGAGCATATATAAACTTCAAAAGGGCCAAGGCAACTTTTTTTTTGACAAGTAAGATTTTTAGAAAAGTAAAAATAAAGAACAATGTTATAGAACCCTTCTTACGAAACCCTCACATCCCTTGGGTGAATATTGGAGCGGTGGTTTGGTCAAGTTGTTCCTAACCTGCACCAAATTATAAGTTTTGAGGTGGGCTCATTTTCCTTGATAGAAGATGCTTCTCATACCCTTTGACATAAATTGAGGCCTTTCTTGATCCAGGAAGTCTATGTTCCTAGCAATAGGTGAGGAAGTTCTTTAATCTTAGAGGAAGCATGGACACATGTGATAAGTAAACATAATCAAGATCAAGAAGTTTTTGGAAATCTATGAATCAAGTCTATTCCTCAAATAGTCTATGTCAATGAGTGAATTATCATCTCCCTAAGACAATTCATTTGTCAACGAAACAACAAAATGTGTCCTAGAATTTTATTGGTTGTTTTATGGTTTATCATTTGCTTGCAATTTTCCAATAGAATATGGGCTTGGTAGAGAAACTTCATTTTGGTAATAAACATCAAATAATAACCAACAACATCTAGATTAAATTTTCCTATTTTTGGTCTATCTAAGAATTGCTAGTTTAATAAGGACTTTGAGAGAGTTAGTAGACAATGGCTTCGATCATGTAATTTATGCAAAAAAATTGTGATTGATGGAATCCATGGGGGAATCTTAATACAGTTGTACAATGATGCAATCACAAACTAGTATACTCTTTCAAGTTTTAGGTGAGTTCTATTGCATTGAGGCATTTAGTGATAAGATTAGTATTCAATTTCAAATTCAGTAAGCTTGGAGTTGGAAAATATTATTCAGTGCATAAAAATATTTTTTGATTTTGACATCAAGTTTGAGATATTACATAAATATATTGATATTTAATGTATATAAAGAAATTTTTGTTTTTATTATTTGCAACTGTCTAAAAACATTGTTGAATGTCTCATTTCCAAATACAAGAAGCCTAGAGAGACCTAAAATTTCAAATATACATAGAGGCATCCTTGAGTTTCAATAAAAATAAAGCATGGGACCCTCTCGAAGACCAAAAAATTCCATCGGGAAAGGCTTTGCATCTCCAACTCCCAAGCCAAGCCATATGAAAGCCAACCACCACCAAAGGTCTCCATGAAAATAATATTTAGGTCAATCCAACCAAACCATCGCAATCATGTCAAAAATGAGATGACACATCCTGATAAGCATAGGAGGATCTGTGGAGGTCTTGAAAATATACCAAAAGATCCCAGGAAGATCTACCCAACTAGATATTAGCAAGACAGGAACAAGGGAAGTAAGGAATTTGAAATGGGGTCCTTGTAAGTCAGAGCAGCAAAATGAAGCATTGATTAAAAAACACAAATTTAATTAATTAAAATAAAACTTTGAAGTGCCTCCAACTACAATACAATATAATATTGTGTGTTTAAATAGGGAGGAAGGAAGGATGGAGGGAAGTGGAGGGATAAGGGAAGAGGGAGGCGGTGGAGGAATATGGAGGTTATGGAGGGATAAGAAGAGAATAGTGGCAAAAAAATAGGGAGGAAAGGAGGCGAGGGAGAGAGGGAATATAGGGAGGAGATTATTAAAAAAAATTTTGACATGATGCCGACATATTTGGGAGGGTGTTCACACTGTGGTCAAAAATTAGGATATTTCTGAGCCACTTAGACAATAACCCTCTTCACATTTGCAACATTCTCCCCCTTAAAGTTGAGAGGACTGACAACACAGTCTCTCAACTTTATAAATTGAGCTTTAGCCATCACTTTGGTGAAGATATATGCAACGTTCTCCAAAGTGTGGCAAAATTTAAGCTCAACAATTTCATGCTCCACCATGTCTCGGATGAAGTGATACTTCATATCAAAATGCTTCGTTCTACTATGGTGGATCGGATTGTATGCCAACTGAATGGCACTGATGTTGTCATAGTAAATCCTGTTTGGACCACTTTGCTGTTCTCCAATCTCTTCCAGCACTTTTCTTAGCCATAGGGCTTGAGTACTAGCATAGGTGACTACTATATACTCAGCTTTTGTAGAAGACAAAGCTACCATAGTTTGCTTTTTGGAACTCCATGTTATTAGTCCTAATCCCAGACTAAAACAGTTCCCTAAAGTTGATTTTCTATCATCAATGTTGCTGCCCCAATCACTATCACTAAAGCCTACAAGCTTGATAGTGTTACATTTATGGTACCGGATTCCAAAATCCAATGTACCCTTCACATATATGAGAATTCTCTTAGTTGCCTACAAATGCAGCTCAGATGGGCTAGCCATAAATCGAGAGACAAGAGAAACAACATACTGAATATCGGGTCTGGTGTTGGCGAGAAACATCAAACTCCCAACCATGCTCCTGAAAGTGGTCACGTCAACTTTTGATGCTCCATCATCTTTGCTCAATTGGATCCCATGTCCAATTGGAGTTGCAACTAGTTTGCAATGCTCCATAGCAAACTTCTTGATCATGTCCCGAGCATACTTATGTTGATAGATGAAGATCCCTGTATCTGACTGATGAACTTCCAATCCAAGGAAGTAGTGCATTAAGTCGAGATCCTTCATCTCAAACTGCTTCATCATGGAGTGCTTGAACTCCATATTCATTTTTCATTACTACCCATGAATATGAGATCATCCACATACAAGCAAACTATGAGGATGTCGTTACCTTGCTTCAGGTAGTAAAGGGTGGGTTCATTTCTGCTTTTGGTGAACCCAAAATCTTTAAAGTACCCATCAATGCGTGAGTACCAAGCTCGTGATGCCTGCTTGAGGCCATAGAGTGACTTTTTTAGTCTATAAACAAGGTGCTCCTTACCTTGCTCTTGAAATCCTTGAGGTTGCTCAACATACACCTCCTCTATCAAGTACCCATTGAGAAAGGCACTTTTCACATCCATGTGTTGGATTTTCCAACCCTTGTGAGCAACTAAAGCAAGAACTGTTCTGATGGTCTCCTTTCGAGCTACAAGAGCAAATGTCTCCTCATAATCAATACCATACTTCTATGTAAATCCTTTTGCAACCAATCTTGCTTTGTGCCTTTCAATGCTTCCATCAGCATTGAATTTGGTCTTGAAGACCCATTTACATCCAACACATTTTTTGCCTTTAGGAAGCTTTACCAACTCCCAAGTGTCGTTTTTTATAGAGGTTATCTCCTCTTTCATGGCATCTTGCCAAATTTTTTGAGTACATGCCTTCTCATAACTAGAAGGTTCAAGTTGTGCACTAGTTAACAAAGCATAGTTAACTACATCTCCTCGAGGTTCTTGGGAGTCATCATCACCATACAAATGCATATTTTCAAGTCTTTGCAAAACAAAACTCATTTCACTAGCTTGACTTCTAGTATATCTTCTTGAAATTTTTTTATCCAACATCTGATAAGATGGATGATGTTGGAGAGTTCTCTTACCTCTGGATGGAGAATCAATATCCATTGGTGAGGAACTGACTGACCTTTGTGGAGAAGGACTTGGTGAAGAAGATGATGAACCGGATGTAGAATGTCTGCTTGGGCTTGGAGGAGGAGACTTATTGCATTTATGTGGTGCCTGTTGAATTTGTGAAGAACTCTGCATCATGAGATTCAACATCACTATAAATTTGGGGATGTCCCCATTCTCCCCCTTCATCAAAAATCACATCCCTGGAAAGTATTATCTTTCGAGTCCTAGGATTGTAGAGTCTGTAAGATTTTGTGGTCTCATAGTACCCTACAAAAATGCATGCTTGACTCTTGGGATCGAGCTTCTTCCTCTGCTCATCAGGAATGTGTGAGTAAGCCAGTGAACCAAACACTCTGAAATGCTTGACATTTGGTTTCTTACCATACCATGCTTGGTAAGGAGTTTTCCCTTTCAAACTTGAAGTAGGGCTCCTATTCAAAATATACACACTGGTCCTGGCTGCATCTGCCCAATACATATTGCTCAAATGCTTCATTTGAAGCATAGATCTTGCCATCTCTACAATGGTGTGGTTTTTCCTTTCAGCCACACCATTCTGCTATGGAGTATAGGCAGTAGTGAATTGCCTCTTTATTCCATGTTTTTTACAAAAATTCAAAAACTCATTAGAGGAGTATTCTCCTCCTTTATCTGATCTAAGACACTTAACAAAATATCCACTCTCATTTTCAACTCTTGCTTTAAAATCTATGAAGCAATCAAATGCTTCATCTTTATGCTTCAAAAAATATATCCAACACATTCTTGAAAAATCATCAATGAAAAGAAGAAAGTAAGAGTTGTTACCAATGCTCTTGGTCTGCATTGGACCACAGATGTCCGAATGCACTAGTTGGAGTGGATAACTGGCCCACCATGCTTTCCCATGAGGAAATTTGGTTCTAGCATGCTTTCCCAAGGCACAACCTTCATAGACTTCCTTATTGTCCTAAACTTTAGGAAGTCCGGTCACCATCGCTTGAGAAGTTAACATCTTCAAACTGGCTGAATTTAGATGACCGTATCTCAAGTGCCACAACACACTTGGATTTAAAATAGCAACATTTGCTAATTTATCTCCCCTTGGCTAGCCAAAATTTAAAGGAAATAACTTGTTCTTTGTCATTGGCACTTGAGTAATGATTCTATCACTATTACTTTTATCAAAAATGGTACATTTACCCTCATCAAATAGCAACTTATAGTTTTTCTCCAACATTTGACCAACACTAAGAAGATTGTGTTGGAGATGAGGTGTGTAATAGATATCATTTACCTATTTGACACCCTCTTTTGTTGGAACCTCCAAGGCTCCAATGCCTTCAACTGCCAATGACTTGTCATCCCCCAACTTGATGCTAGATTTGTAGGAAGAATCCAGGGTAGCAAAGAGTTCTTCTTTGCCACTCATATGATTTGAACACCCAGTGTCCAAGATCCAGGTGTCATTCATGTTTTGATCTGACTGGCCATATGAAAGAAAGAGATTTGAGGTCCCTTCCTCTTCTCCAAAATTGCCATACTTACTGCTTTGGCTGTTGTTGCTCCCTTGTGAGGGTTTTGACCAGCAGTCACGAGCATAGTGGCCAGGTTTGCCATAATTGTAGCAAGCTTGTTTTGACTTGTCACTTCCTTTTCCTCTACCTGGATGCTTTCCTTTATTCTGTTGACCACCTCTATTTTGACCTCCACCTCTATTTGAAGATCCTCCTCTGCTTGGAGTTCCACCTCGTGGACTATTCCTGCCTCTTCCTCTGTGTTGACCTCTACCACGACCTCTACCTTGTCCTTTTCCTTCTTGTGAAGTGAAGGCTTTGTCATCGCCTCCATGGCTAGTGGAAGGAGATTCCTGCAATCTCTCTTCATGTGAAAGAAGAGAACCAATCAGTGCATCAAAGGAAAGTGTAGTCAAATATTTTGACTCTTCAATAATGATTGCTACATGATTCCACTTAGGAAGAAGTGTTCACAACACTTTCTTCACCACACCCTCAGGTTTAACTTCTTCACCTAGAGTGACCATTTTATCTACCATGACTTTAACTCGCACGCAGTAGTCTCCTACTTTCTCATTCTCCTGCATTCTGAGATTTTCAAAATCTCTCTTCAATGTTTGAAGTCTGACTTGTTTTACTTGATCACTACCTTGAAAACTTTCCTTTAAAGCCTTCCAAGCATCTTGAGTTGTTACACAGGATGCTATTCTAGGAAATATACTTTTATCTAGAGCTACTTGTAAATGGTACAAGGCAAAGGAATTATTTTTCTGGGCTTCTTTCTTGGCTTTTCTATCGGCAACACTTAAAGAAGACCAGTCAGCAACAGAGGGTTATGTGTAACCCTCTTCAACTATTTCCCATAAAACTTTACCAATCAACATAGTTTTCATATTTATTGACCAGTATTCATAATCACTACCATTAAATTTAGGAATTGGGAGATTTGAATTTGAGGCCATTTCTACTACTTGAAAGCAAACTTTGATTTGACTAAAAATAGGAAGTACAAAGCAATTACAGATTCAAATCAAATCTAGATTTCTTAATTCTCTCATTGATTTCTTGTTCTTATTTTTGTGGATTTCCTAGTATTGGAGGCCCAAAATTGTCTGCAATGGAATCCTCGTCGTCATTGATGACGATGATTTCAGGAACTGCTACTGGCTCGACCTCTGTTGGCTCAGGCTCTGTTGGCTCTAGCTCGTGCTCAGCTCTACTAGGTCAGGTTCTAGCTCTGGAGAGCATGGGGTATAGCTCTCACTGGATTGTTCCTCAGGCTCAAATGCAACTGAATCAGACTCCTCCACTCGTTGTCCAAAAATATTGTCCTCTGAGTCAGCCTCGTATCCTGAATCGGGCTTCCTTTGGTGAGCTATCACTGAATTCTGCAGTTGACTGAATACAGTTTGTATTCCATCTCGTCGAACCCTCTCATCAAATGACTCAGCTGACTCTCTCCTCAGTAGAGAGCATAGGGCGTGATAGCATCCGGTTGACCGGATCATCTACTCACCATAACAAAGCATTAGCAGAGTTGCATCATCAATTTTTTGGTGCTTAAAAAACTTTATCTCCGGGAAAAAATAATTTTTTTTTTATTTCCACTTTCCAAAAGGTTAAAAAGGTTTTCAAATTTTTATAAAGGCTTTTTAAAAAAATTTAATAATATTCTTTTATATTCTTAATTAAATTTTAAATAAAAATTTTATTTAAAACTAATTAAAAAATATAAAATTGAAATAATTATTAAACTTAATTAAAACCTTAAAAAAAATAAAAAACTTTAACAAAATGAAACCTTTTTTTTTTGGAGCAGATGGGAGTTGAACCGAAAACCTCCTGTGAGCAAATGCGAGCTCCAACCAACATGCCATGTGAACATACGTCATGTCAACACACTGTCATGTCAGCACGTCTAATTCGGAGCTCACCATGTCAATGTCCATGCCACCTCACGTCGTAAACTACCTTGCCACCATGTGTCACCTCCTTGCTAGATCTTCGCAACGTGTCTGCCACCTAGCACCTCGAGATTCATGCCCAGGTCCTACTGGCTGCCACCTCAGCCCTATGTCAACCACCCAGTTAGCACCTGCTCTCTTTCTATCTCAAAATACGTGTTGCCAATTAGCATCCATGCTAGCTTAGCTCTCTGTGCCTGCCTTGGGATTTATGCCCCTAGATCTACCTTGAATTCTATGCCTACCTCGGGATCCATGCCCTCAACCTTGACTCTGATACTAGTGTAAGTCAGAGCAGCAAAATGATGCATTGATTAAAAAACACAAATTTAATTAATTAAAATAAAACTTTGAAGCGCCTCCAACTACAATACAATATAATATTGTGTGTTTAAATAGGGAGGAAGGAAGGATGGAGGGACGTGGAGGGATAAGGGAAGAGGGAGGCAGTGGAGGAATATGGAGGTTATGGAGGGATAAGAAGAGAATAGTGGCAGAAAAATAGGGAGGAAAGGAGGCGAGGGAAAGAGGGAATATAGGAAGAAGATTATTAAAAAAATTTACCGACATGATGCCGACATATTTGGGAGGGTGTACACACTATGGTCAGAAATTAAGATATTTCTGAGCCACTTAGACAATAACCATTTTCACATTTACAACAGTCCTCCCTCCAAAAGTGAGAGACCTATAATATAATCAAAACCTGCTCTTGTATATTACTGGTTAAATGAAATGTGTGAAGACTAAGAATATACATATTTTTACTGCAATTTAGAGCTCAAACCACTAATTTTTGTTATGCTCATAAAGACTTGATAGTTTGATGGAGTCAAACATGCTCAATGGATATGCATTGATAAAAATGGTAAACCTACCAAGGGATATTAAAAATTGATTCAAATATTTTTGATAAAATGGTAAGTTTTGAAAAGGGGTTATTATTTATTAAATAGGGGTTTACCACTAGGGTTTAATAAATTAGAAGGGGAGGTGGTAAATTTAAAAAATAGGGGATTGTTTAATTAGCCCGTGAACGCGCGTGTTTTGAAGGATTTCAACTAAGTGACCCCCCGTGATTTTAACATGGTTGAAAACTTTGGTGGTTGAAGGTGAAAAATTTGTAATCCTTTCAAAAAGAAGAAATTTTGTAGTGGGCTATACTATAGAAACTCCTTAGGTATAAATGATCCCCTATTTAAGAGACCTTAATTAACTAAGCCAAATGGTTTACTTGGTGTATGGTCACTTTAGATTTAATAAAATAGCAAGTAGGTTATATAGAGTCTATATGAGTAAAGCTCTTATTCAAAAAGTGCCTACTGATAGGTTGAATTTTGTTATCCCATGCATAATTTTGTCTAACCACATTCCTCTTTCATTGCCCATGTAATTTTCACCAACTCATAACAATAATATGGCAATTCCTTTTAAGTTCAATTTTTCTGATTTGGAATTTAAACAATTATATATATCTAGCTAGGCATGTTTGGAAGTCATTCTCCCAACACATCTAGTAAATGAAATATTATTTGCTAAATTTCAACTTGAAAAGCCCATTATGCAAGGATGTCTACGATCCCTCTTCTATATGCCATAACTACCAGTGATCCAAGGAATATTCTAAAGAAAGCTCATTTTGAGAATATTTTAGAGGGTTTTATATTATCTAATGAGGATTCTACTTTGAACTCTCATTTTGTTGATAAATCTATGTTTTTTCTCTCCTTGAAAGTTATCCAGCATGGATAGATTATAAGGTATCTTTTTATTCCTTTTGGCATAAATGTTTCTCCTAGATCCATATGGTACTAGGTTATGATTAAGTTCCAAAGTAAGTGTGAGGTCTAGCTTTCCATTTTTAAAATCTAATTAGAAAAATTCAAGTGGTTAGTCAAGTGTTGGTTGCATCACATGTATACTATTAGTCTACTTGGTTAGCATCCCAAAACTCATATCAACACTTAAATATAGTTATTATACACTATTTATGGTCTAAATACAGTGGCTTGCATGGTATGATGGGAATATCTAACAACTCTATGTATTTATCCTTAAAAAATGGATGTCTTAGCATATTGAACCCCTTGAAATAGAGTAAATAATTGAAAACCAAATGGTTAGCTATATCCCTTTAAGGTAAGGAAGCATGGAAATACTTTTTAGATATAGAATCAGGTGTGCTTCCCATAAAGGTAAGTGGAAGGTTAATCCATGGGAAGACAAGATCTTGAATGCTAAACAATTTTATGTCAAAGTACCATTACTTTTAAATAATATTTTTTAGGCATGGGGAGATATTGTACCTATGCTGACATGGAAGCATGATACATTATATCATGGAATCAATATAGGAAGGTCTAGTATCTAGTGAAATTGAATTATTCTTTTCAACCATAAACCACTAGCCATTTTTCTTAATTTTAAAGGTCTAAGTTTTTGGAAATCTGACACGAACAAAATTCTTGAATTTTGGGACCACTTTACTTACTCTATGGTCACTTGATAATTTGCTAAAGCATCATAACCTTCCAACTAGTCTATATTCTACATTTAGTCAAATTCATTCTCTTATTCTATATATTGTTATTAAAATGGGTTTTCCACTTTCTAATATAGTGAGGAACTATAAATGGACTAATGAGGCACATATACAAAATTTCAAATATTATCTAATGTATTGTTGTTCACTTACTCACATCCCCATTTAGATAGACTTCAACTCTAAATGATAAGTGGCCTTCTTGGAATGTGAATGACCACACTTTGTCTCACAAATTTGGAAGGTTAAATTCAAAATATAATGTTAAATTATTGGTTGGAGACTACCTTATTTTGAATTATACACCTTTGTAAAGTTAGCACCCATTCTAGAATATCCTCCCTGCTACACTTTTTATTTTAATGATGAGACTATTGCACTCTTATTTTAGTATTGTGTCTTTGCTAAACGCATCTGGTTTGTCTTAGTTGTAAGCTTTCCAACCTTTTAGCTATCTTAGAAATTAACTTTACTTGGAAAATCCATACATGACTATGACATTCCTTTGTTGGAACCTTGTGAAATCCTTACTCTCATACATTAATGGAAGTAAATATGTATACATTTGTTTGTTGGTTTAACTCCTCCTTAAGGGTAGCTATGTCAAACTTATATTGTCTGATATTTTATTCCAAGTTGTCAATATTTATTCACATGTGCATAATATGAACAATGATGTGGAATTGACAACGAAGAAGATTACTCATCTACACAAAAAAAATCTTCAACTCCATGATCAATATGTAACCACATGATAATTCATAGATAAAATGGTGAAACTCTCAACAACAATAACTAAGATCAAATCAACTTTAAACACTAAATAACACACATTACCTCTGTTTTAACAAAAAAAAATTATTTGATAGACGAAGGTGTTTTGAAAGGACCTCCAAACATTTTTTACAAAGTGGAGCTAGTCACCGAAAAAGTGATAGAACACTTCAACCAAAAAACAAGCTACCAGGTTGTACTTAAAACAATAGAAAAATTTAAACATTAAGCACATATTACCACCCAGACAAGTTAGAATCCAATACAATAACCGAAACAAGAGCAACTAAGCATCCTACCTATCTAAACAAGATCCCTACACCAAAAACCATTAAAAATATTAAACCAGAAATAACACACTGGTTTTGTTCCCAAACCAACAAATTGCACAAATACCATTCTGCCCTCACCATAAGAGATAATCTAGATCTCTTTTGGAAGAAAGGCCTTGCTTGAATCAACCCAAACACCCTAACAACAAGGTGAAATTAAAAAATCCTAAAAATATAGCCATGGAACCCTAGGATTAAACACAACCACCAATGTTGGAACTAGAGATAAAAACTCTATAAATCGTCGAAGCTAACCAGAGTAGTAGGGCAACTAGATCCGATGCTAGATTAGGGAACAATAGCTAGATGTTACCGCAGCAACAACAACCCAATATCACCTCCAACGGATTTGGGTTGACATTTGGCCCTATCCCCCTCAAGGACCTCAGCCAGATTTTCAATGACAAACCAAACCCATAAGAAAGCAAAGCAATCTAACCAAGGGCCCTCAACTGACAACCAACCCTAGTAACATTGTCACCCAACAACCAACCAAAGTAACACAGAGCCAAAGCCAACCAAGGGGTCAATAGCCAAAACTTTTTGTAGCAATACAAACAACCCAAGATCACCCCCTACAAGTTTGGGTCAACATTTGGCCCTATCCCCCTCAAGAACCTCGGCCAAATATTCAATGGCAAACCAAACCCAAAAGAAAAATCAATTATTAATTCATTATATATATATATTTATTTATTTATTTTAATTAAAATATTAATATTATGTTTTGTTTAGCTTTACCCTAGTAATATTACTACTATTTTGATTGGTGAACAATAACCTACTAAATTTATTTTATTTATACGTTATATATATATATATATATATATATATATATATATATATATATATATATATATATTATGACCATAAATTAAAAATAATAATGAGATAGCAATTGTGTCTTTTTCCTAATGTATAAATATAATTAGTTTAATGAAAACGAAAGCAAGCTAACACCACTTATCCCATAGGAAAAGCAAACTATCTCAGGAATCGTAAACACCAAACTCTACTTGCTTTATTTTTCTTGAATGATTAAAAAGATTATCTATCAATATTATAAATAATTATTTTCTTCTGAACATTCACATCAAAGATAATTGGATAGAGAGTTATGTAAGAGAATCCTGCTCAAGAAGCTTTCTGTTCAACATTGTGCTGATCTGGATAAACTTGTTTCAAAGGATGAAATTTGTAGAGCCATTTAGGCTATTAGCAATGATAAAGTACCTGGTATTTATGGGTTTCCAATTGCTTTTTATAAAAACAATCTTAATTGGGTGTGTGAGGATATCTTGGAGGTTTATGTTGAGGCCTTCTATTTGGAATCTTTGGGCCAATCAATTAATACAGGTATTATTAGACTTTTTCCTAAAGGGGGAGATAAATATTTTATTAAAAATAGGCGTCCTATTACTTTATTAAATGTTTCTTATAAAATTATTGCTAAAGTGCTGGTTTTGCGGCTTACTACTGTCTTGCAAGACTTTATTAGCCCTACACAGACTGGATTTATTAAGGGCAGATTTATATTTGAAAATATCATAACTTGCTGGGAGGTTATGAGCTGGGCCAAGAGTTCTAGGCAGAATGTTGGGTTATTGCTACTTGATTTTGAAAACACCTATGACAAAATTGAATGGGATTTTATTTTTGTGGCTCTTGAATATTTTGGCTTTCCTACAAACTTTTGTAATATGGTCAAGGTCCTTTTATCCGATGTTGTCACTTATATAGATGTTAATGGCTCCTTTTTTGATCCTATTTATATTTAGAGGTCTATTCGTGAAGGTTGTCCTTTAGCGCTAGCTCTCTTTGTTATTTTCAGTGATGCCCTTTACTATTTGCTCAAACATTCTTTATATTATCCTAAGGTGCAAGGCATTACTCTTCCGAATGGTGATGACCTTAATAATGTGCAATTTGTTGATGATACTAACATTTTTGTTTCTTTAGATGAGGAAAATATGAATAATTTGTTTCATGTTCTATCCATTTTTCAAAGTGCTTCTGGTGCTAATATTTCCTTTCCCGAATCAATTTTGCTCGGTTGGGATTGGAATCCTCCTTCTTAGTTTTCTAGATTTCCCATTCAATGGGGAGGACCTATGAAGTAGGGTCGTTATCTTGGTATTCCCTTTGCAGTGGATCCTTACCTCAAAGATATGTGGGACTGGGTTAAAAATAAAATAATTGGTAAATTATGCAAATGGAACAAATTTCCATTGTCTTTTGCTGGTCGGTTTCAGGTTTGCCAAAAACTTTTGTCCTCATATTCCACTTATTTTGCTTCTACTTGGCTTTTTTCTACCTATCAGGTGGATGTGATTCAAAAATATATCCGCAAATTTTTATGGTCAGATGGTCAAGGTGGGACTAAAAGGTACTTAGTTAATTGGAGGTGGTGTACTTCTAAAAATTTGAAAGGTGGTTTAGGATTGAAAAATATTAAATTTCAAGGCATTGCATTATCCGTTAAGTGGATTGTGAAATGTTTATATGGCAGCGAACCTTGGAAGGTTCTGGTCAAGTATAATCTTTCCAATGATGCCCCGCATAAAGCTAAATTCTAGAAAAACTTACACATTATGGATATTCTCTTTGGAATGTTTCATGTTGTACCTTCTGGATCAGTAGTTTTCTGTAGTATTTTGAGGGCTTGGGAAATGATTCGTGATAAAATTGTTATTGAGAATTTTGTTGGGCACAATGTTGGTTTTTATTTTAAATTTGGTTCTATTTGGTGGAATATTTGGTACAATAATAAGCCTCTTGCTCTTATCAGAGGTTGTTCTGCTAAAAAATGGGCAGCCAAAGGTATTAATACTTTTAATGATATATTGGTCAACGGTAATATCATGCCTTGGGAATGTCTTAGTTTCGTGTATGATCTTCCACAATCTCAGTGGAGGACATATTCTTTACTGAGGCTTTCTTTTTTTCAGCATGGACATGTTTTATTGATGATCTATAGTAGTTTTATGATTCTTGTAAGTGGTTCGATGGTACCAGAATCAAGTGCACCAAGGCTAAGTTGTTGTATATTCTATTACAGGATGCTTCTGGTATTGTTTTTCATGTCAATAGTAGTTGGCAACTGGCTTAATCAGATTCAAAGAATTTTGTAGCACTTATGGTTCAGTCCATTAGAGCCTAAAAAGGCTTGTTTTAGATGGATGCTTTTGTTACAGAGGTTGCCAATCAGTAGAGAGCCTCATAATTATTCTATATGTTCTCTATGTCGGGTTCCAGATACATTTGATCATATATTTTTTGATTGTTTATATGCTCGTGAAATTTGGAGTTTGTTTTTTTCTACTATGACTGGTTGGAACATCAGTAATGTGCCTATTAGACATCATATCTTATTTGGCTTCATTCCTCAGATGCATCACTATTTTAATATGTTTTGGTTAATGTTATCTACTGATATTTTATGGCATATTTGGTCTGCTAGAAATGATGAGTTACTTCAGCAAGTTATGAGAATCCTTACTGAGTCTCTGAGGAGACTCACAAGGCTAAACATTTTGCTACAGGTTGCTCATGTGATGATGAATTTCAAGTCCAAATTTAGATCAAAGAATTCTCTTTTCTTTCCTCATCTTCAAAAGCTTCATTTTCAAATTGACGACTATTCTCAGGTGCTTTTGATTCAGCATTATCTTCAGATGTTTGTTTCAGATTACAATGCCAAAATGATCGCAGCTAATAGTTTCTTTTATGCAAATATGAGGTTCCTTCCTGTTGCTACCTTGGGTTTTGGGATGATAAAGATATTTTGTAATGGGTTTTGTTGGGTAGTTGTTCATAGTTCTAGTTTTTATAATCTTTGTGTTTATAATTGATGTATATATTCTTTGGGCAGATGCTTTGTACATTTTTGTTTTGATATTAATGAAGTAAACGATCTTTCATTTCAAAAAAATATAAATATAAATGTAAGTATAAGTGTTTTATAGGTTACTAAAATCTATGTATAGCATTCGTTGTGTTCACAAATTTGAATTTATATGTTCTAAAAAATCCTTAACTTCACGATCCTCAATTAAAATCTTTTTATTGCTTAGTTTATCTATACATTTGTTTATTTCTCTTACATCCCTTAAAGTATGTGTAAAATTCATTTCTTCAAACTCTATAGCAAGATCTTGAATTTCCATAATTATCTCTTGAATGTTCCATGAAGCCTTTGCTTTCCTCAAAATTATATTTATTACTATAATAAAATCACCTTCCATCCATACTAGTTCCATTTTATTTGTTTGCATATTTTTAACCCTTCCAAAGCCATCCAACCTACATCTTCATTATTTGTCTTAAATCAATATTGAAAGCATAATGAGATAAAATCTCTCATCCATTATTTCTAACTATTCCTCCTTCTCTTGTTGGTCCGATTTCCTTTAAATGCTCCATAAAAATTCAATTTGACCAATTCCACGTATGGTGGTTTCCAATTTATATTCTTTGCATTCTTTTTGTTTTAACTTTATCCAACATTATAATTACATTTGATGACTTGATTCCATCTATCAGGGTTGGTTTAGACTGCTCTATGGCTAAACAAATATTCCTTTTCATTACCTCTAAATCGCTTTCCTTTCAGTTTATATTTATTTATTGTAATATTTTTTAATAATTTTTTTAAAATATAATGTTATATATAGTATGTAATTAATTAGTATTAAATTAATAAAATTAATTTATTATTTTAGATATTTCAAGAATAAAAGCTAAAAAGAAAGAAATGGGTTGTAAAAATTCTCTTGTATATTATAAAGTTTTATTTTTTAATAATTTATTTAGTAAATTTTTTTCTACCTATGACTTTTAAAATGCTTAAACATAATAATAATATTAAATATTTAAATAATAATAATTTGTTTTTTTTATAGAATTTGAAAAAATTATATTTAAACAAAAATCATTTGCAAGTTGGGATGAGACTCCTCATAGTCTTAGTTGAAGAGAACACTTGTTTACAATTGGAGCCAAATCTCCTAAATCATATTTCTACAATGGTTGTCCACCTGTTTACAACAGTAAAAGAAGATCTGCATTGGAACCAAATCTCCTAAACCATATTTCTACAATGATTGTCCAAATTAGCTAAACATTGTATTTGCTCACCAACCTGCCTAATCCTCTCATCCTCAATAGCCAATTCATTGTGCCATTGAACCCTTACCTCCTTCTCAGTACCCATCTTATCTAGAAATTCTACCATTTTATTTAGATCTCTACTCACATAAACTACAATCACATCATCTAATTCCCTCCACAATTCCTTAATTTGAGTGACAAGAATCCTCAAGCTCCATGTCTTCAAAGCAAAGTTTCTCATCCAATCTAGAGCCCCTACAAATATTTAAAAATCTAAATCTAGGATTATCCTCCTGGAACCTTATATTATCACCCAAATAAAAGTATAATGGATAGCTAAGGCTTCTACTTCATTGTTTTTTGCCCTTCTCAGGCCTTACAATTCCCAATAAAGCACTATTTCAACATGATTCCCGCAAACCACTCCAATTCTAGCTCTACCTAGATTAACTTTTGTAGCTCCATAAGTATTAATTTTAATCCAACCTTTTTGGGGTGGTTTCCAACTAGCTCTATCCTACCCCTCTTGCACTTCAACTTCCTTCTTCATCATCCCTATATCAGCTTGAGTTTTCTCTTTAGCATACACTGCCACAATTTCTGTGACTTTGCTCCAAATGATATGCCAAATGCCATCTAAGGATGAAAAGGTTTCTCTAACAATTTTGTCATTTCTCTCCAAACACACTTACCACAAAATAAAGTTTAGTCCAATATTTCAACCAATACAAAGAGCTTTAGATTTAAATCTACCCCTCTTCCTTCTTTCCCAAATATGTATCTGATTCAAATCACCATTGGTTCGAATTTTATAAGATAAAAACCATCACTCCTATATCTAGTGCATGAATGGGCACTCAAACATCAAGTGATCATATGTTTCCTCACTCTTGTAGCATAAAACACATTGATATGGACAAATAATTTCCCTACATCCTAGATTATCAAAAGTAAGAATTATGTTGTGCATGAACTGCCAGGCAAAGAAGTTTACTTTTGGTCAACCCTTGGACTATCAAATCTTTCTCCAATTCTCAACTTTATATGCACGAGGAGGAAGTTATGGAAGGATCTTATCATATCCGTCCTTCACTGTGTAGACTCCAAGACTCCCATAACTCCAAGATAATTCATCCTCCTCATTTCTACCTATGAGAAATATTTTTGCCAAGATTTAGTCATGATGGGTGTCAATTTCGGAGGGATTAGAATTGGTCACTCATCCAACTTCTTAAACTACTTAAACTTGTATTCCCCCAACTGACTAGTGTTGAAATAACTTTCAATTTGGATCCAATCCTTGTTTTCCATGGTTGTTTTTACTGGTTACAATTTTAAGAATTCAAAAATGATAGGTGGGTATTGATCCCATGAATCTATCAAAAATAGTGCCTTCTCCTCTCTCTCAACTTTCTAAAATAGTCCATCTTTCACTACCTGAGATCCTAACTTTAACGTATGTCACACTAAGAACCCATTACCATCCAAAGAAAAACAACTCACCTCATTCAGGTTCACCTGTCCATAATATTTACCAATTAAAACTCTATTGAATAAAGAAGTTGGTTGGAAAATCCACCTCTAGTAAAGCTTTTCAACCAAAGCTTTATTATTTAACTCTGATATCCTCAGTCCCAAACCTACCTTTACCTTAGGCTGGCTTACTTTCTTTCAACTTACTAAGTCGCATATCCTCTCTCCTTTTACTCCTCCCCATAAAATTTTCTAGCCATCTTTTCCAACTCTTTCCATATGGTATGTGGAGCCAACAATAAATGGAATAACACATAGTCAATATATTACACATTGTTGAGACCTCAATAAAGGGAATAACACATAGTCAATATATAATTTATAATTTGATTCTTATATGATTGTTGGAGGAACCAATAGGACATTTAAAAATAATTCTTATATTTACATAAACCTTAGAGTAATATTAAATAAATTCATAATATTATCCATCTTTTTTGTAATTCAACCTTTGTAAGAATATTGGAGCCTTAATAAATAGTATGACATGGAGTGAATTTTATAATTGGACTTTAGTGGGATTATTGGGGGAACCAACAGGATACTCAAAGAATTAGTATTGCAATTGTATAAATAAATCTCTAATTTGAATCCAATTACAAGTTGTTTACCAAAGGAGTTAATAGCATAACTTATATCAAGGAGTGGTTATTGTAATCATAGAAATGAGTCTTTAATTTTACTCGAATTAAAATTGTTTACCACTGGAGATATTTATTTTCTTTCTTTTTTTGTTAGACTATCTTGGATTTGTGCAACCCTCTTAAAATTATATCCATAAACTTATATTTTCTATATAATAGCTAAAACTAAAAAATTATAACTAAAATAAAAAAATCAATTCTATAAAACTTGGTATATTTTTGAATAATTGTTTCACAAATATTTTATATATATATATATATATATATATATATATATATATATATAAGAGAAATGCTCATTAATGTTAAAAAAATATTAACTATGGAACACAATTATATATTAACTATAATGTAAATTAAAAAAAAATTAAACAATTTATTCCCAAACAAGATTGTGAGAGGATGTCTAAATTCCTCAACTTTTAAGGAGACCCTACAAATATATGGAAGCATATTTTCAAGGTGTTGTAATATCATTATATATCGATGAAGGGAATTTTAATTCCATATAACTAATTAAAATTATAAATTTTGAAAACAACTATGTTATTTAATCCAATAACAATAAATATTTAAATCAAAATGGATATATATATATGTATAAACCTTTTAAGAGTAAAAAAAATATATATTTATTTATATAGGATAACTAAAGGCAAGAATCCCTTGGAATAGAATTTGGGATAAGAGATCTATTCCTAAACTAGAGATTTTCTTTGAGAAGCAGTCCAAAATAAGATCATAACGGTGGATAATCTTAAGAATAGAGGTTTTAAGTTACCTAGTAGATGTAATTTATGTGAAAAGGCAGAAGAATCAGTGGAACACATCTTCTTGGAATGTCCCTACGCTCTAAAAATTTTCTAGCTCCTCATCAACAAGATGGGCATCTCTTGGGTGATGCCTTCTAATATGGTTTTGTGGTTACAATAGTGGGAGAACCCCTTTATCAGTTCTTGTATTAATGTAATTTGGAACTTGATTCCATTTTATTTTATGTGGGGAGCATGGTTAGAGAGGAACAATAGAATTTTTAGAGAGGAAAAAATATCAACAGTAAGAAATTTTGGAAGTCTCTCTTATTTTTTAGAGGAGAATGTTAAATCTATCAAGTACCCTATCAAGCCAGAGAATACTGAAGAGGCTATGATAGCTAAGGTATGGAATTTGGAACCCATTAGTGGTAGAGAGGTAAATGCTCAGGTTTAAAACTGATGCAAAATGACAACCACCCCGATATGAATGGTTGAATTTAAATTTTGGTGGGGCATCCAAAGGTAACCCAGGTAAGGCTGAAGTAGAAGCAATTTTAAGGGATAATCAGGGTAGATTGGTGGGGGTATCCTACAAGTTTTTGGGAATTACTTCTTGTCATAAAGCTGAAGTTAATGATTTAAATATGGGTGTGGAGCTAGCTAAGGATCTAGGTGCTAAAAAAGTTATCTTTGAAGGAGACTCCTTGAATATTATCAATCTTTTGAAAAAGGAGGGAGAAGCTAATTGGTAAATTGATTACATTGTGCAAGATATTAGAGAGATTGTAAAGCATTTTGAATAAGTTGACTTTGTTCATGTCTTTAGAGAAGGTAACAAACTCGCAAACTGGCTGACAAAATTTAGTGCCATTAAAAAAGAGGGGAGATGGATCCCCCCAAGGGGGTCCATAAGGACTTAGAAAAGTTCACAAGGGAGGATTGCAACTAATTGAAGTCTAGGATGGATACAAATTATCTTGAATTTAATGGAATTTTAGCTACTTGCCCCAGGTAGTTGCGTAGTTGATGGGCTAACTTTGTGTTGTAAAAGGGTTCGGGCCCTTTAAAAATCTTGTTTTTATCCTAATAAAAAAAAACTAAAGGCAATAAGATGTCATATATGAATTAATTTTTAAAATATTAAAACTTATTATATTTAAAGAATGGTATATGAAATGATAATAATAAATTTTATTAATGTATTTTATAAATTTAGACGCATTTATAATAAAATAAATTTGCATAAATAATTAAAATATTATTTTTATTTTTATAAATAAGCTATGTGTGGCTTCTATTGGGTGCCATTCTCATTACAAAAACAAAATATTATATTTATCTTATTACATTTATAACAAGTTAATAAAAGCATGCCCATATTTACCTTTCTATAAAATATATTCATCTTCCTATAATTTCTAAGTTTTCATAATCAACTATCTTTTTTAAGAAATTAACAACAAGAACAACCCTTACATGAAAAGGAAGAAAAATCAGTGAAACACATCTTCTTGGAATGTCCCTACGCTCTAAATATTTTCTAGCTCCTCATCAACAGGATGGGCATCTCTTGGGTGATGCCTTCTAATATGGTTTTGTGGTTATAATAGTGGGAGAACCCCTTTTTTAGTCCTCGTCTTAATGTAATTTGGAACCTATTTCCGTTTCATTTTGTATGGGGAGTATGGTTAGAGAGGAACATGAGAATTTTTAGAGGGGAAAAAAGGTCAGCGATGGGAAATTTTGGAAGTATCACCCATTTTTAGAGGAGAATGTTAAATCTATCAAGTACCTTATAAAGCTAGAGAATAATAAAGAGACTATGTGTAGACACCAAAACAGCACCAATCCGATTATGTGACAACAAGCACTAATCGCACTAACACACACAGCCCCCAGGGCAGCCCCCAGAGGTTAAACAGTGGTTCTAACCACTCACACAACAATTTTACAAGTCAAGGATCAATTTGGCACCTTTTAGACACTCTGCTACTTATTCGCTCCACCCAGGGACGAGTGCGGATTAGTACTCGTCTCACCCAGGGACGAGTGCGGATTGATACTCGTCTCACCCAGAGACGATTACCGACGCTCGCTTCGGGGTGGGACGAATGCCGGGTTTGACCGGCAAAAAGTTGGATCTCGGTGCATGACAACTCAGAACTGCCACTTAGCTTTTCTTGCATGGCATAGGAGTGCGAGTGAGTTCTTTTGACAACTCATATCTGCCAATTGACTCTCCCTTCACTGCATGGGAATGAGAGTGAGCTTTTTAAGACAACTCAGATTTGCCACTTAGCTATCCCTTCATTGCATGGGAGTGCGAGTGAGTTTTTCTAAAACATACAAAGACATGCACAGAGGAAGTTAAGAAGCCCTTGATCAAGAAGAAGTCTTCTCTTCACAAAAAAGCATTCATGCAAAGAAACACTTTTGCATGTTAATTCAAAGAGACCCCTTGGGTCTATAAAATGGTGAGCTTCCTCACCCAAAAGATATAGAGAGAAGGAGCATTTTGAGCGACGAAGTGCTGCTAATTCACTTACTTGCGATTTGTGCTTTCAACATCCATAATCTCTTAATCGAAAGAGAGGTTATTGGGTGACTTTTGAAGGCACGAATCAAGAACCAACCCCGATTTTTTTGACCACAATATCCTACCAATTTTCCGACAACACATCACATCAGGTTTCGGACCCATCCCAAGCGGATTGGTGTCGAAGCAAAGTTTCACCCGTGGGTGGTTTGCCTTCGGGCACCCCCCGCTTTATTGCTTTTGGTGACTATTTCTTTTGTAGTATTTAGCTAGTTTCATGTTTATGCTTTTGTCAAGTTTTCAGTTTATTTAGACTCATTTTAACCATCGTTAGATTTATCTTTTATTTTTCATACACAGATGCTACCGATTCTTTGTTTGTTTCTTTGAACGCAGATTTGCAGCATTAGAGGAGCAGCGAGGAATCTACCTTTACCAACGCAAGCGGCGACAACGTTTTGGTTCGCCCATCTTACATGTGGGCACGCGGAAGAAGGAATTCTGAAACAAGTTGTAAAAGACCAACATTTAACGCTCCTATCCCCTAAAAAGGAAGGAGACGCATTGTAACACAAATTTGTAAAGCATATCAATAAAAGGGCCATTATTTTTATATTGCTTTGATATCTTGTGTTCATGTTCTTTCTTTTTACGCATTTTTCAATAACATAGGGTTTAAGCGTTATTTTAGTTTCGTTTACATTGCATTTTTAGTTTATCCTTTTTGTTTTCGAAATCTCGTGTTTTCAATGGCGATCACTGAACGTCCATCGGTTCTCCCGAAGGCAGCATTCCGCCTTTTATGCATATCAAGAGAGAGTGAGGAGGATCACTACGTTCCTCAAGAAAGTACTCGATCAAAACGATGCACGTCCGCACCGCTTTATATCCAGATCGCTCATTGAGACCAGAGCTTCAAGTTAATGCGCCAACCTCGATAGAGGGAAGCAACATATAGGGGTCTCAGAGCACCATGATCGAAATAGATATGTAGGGGAGACATCTAGGCCTCTTAAACAAGAGACGATGGAACAAAATGACTTGGCATTTGCCCAACTAGCCGCCCGCCAAGCGCAAATCACGCGGCTTAGGCAAGAACAACAGGAATTAGAACATTTGTGTCGCCTTAATCAAGAGCGCATTCAGCGTCAGACAGCTGAATTGCTTCACAACAATGCGCTTGAGAAGGCCCCAGTCCCTCGTGCACAGCAATCTGAGATGTATGTGAGGCACAACCCCTTAGTGCGAGACAGGTCTCCGCGACTTCAGCAAGCACTGCCTCCAAGACCTCCTAGACCTGAGCGGGAGGCCACTCCTCGCAACCGTGATGGGCATCCTCCGCGGGCACCCATCCATGTTTACAGGCCTAGGCCAAACACTCCTCAAGAAGATTATGAGGATTATGACCAAGAAGAAGAGCGGGCTGAAATGCCCTATCAAGGCAGAAGGGATGCTACCCATTTATCCATCCAAAGGCCTCAAGTTCCCCGCAACCCACAGTGGGAACAAACCAAGGAGGAGGAGATTACGTCCTCCGATGCATACAAAGTGTTGTTAGAACGCTTAGAGACTATGGAACTCAAGACTTCTGGGCCCCAAAAGCCTACCTTACGCCAACTCCGTAGTCATCCGGTGCATCCATCAGTGCCAGCACCTCCATACCCCGAACATTTCAAGCTGCCCCAGTTGGCACTCTTTAAAGGGGATGAAGATGCTCAAGAGCATGTGACTCGATTTTTGAGCCAATGCTTTGGTATACAAGACAATGATGCATTGCTATTGAGAACATTCATAACCACATTCGTAGGATCTACCTCGGATTGGTTTACCCATCTACCGAAGCATAGCATCTACAACTTGGATCAACTAGTGGACGCGTTCCTAGAACGTTTTGCTTTCAATACAAAGAAAAAGGCGTCACTAAGTGATCTAGCTAGCCTCAAGCAGTATGAGGAGGAATCTATGGTGGCATATGGGAATCGATGGAGGACGGTGCTTTCAAAGTTGTCCTACCTCCCTCCTATGTCCGACCTAACTCAAATGTTCGCAAAGAGCTGTTTGCGATAGATCTCTGTGCTATTGCAGCTGCAGCAATACGCCACTTTAGAAGAAGCTCTGGCGCAAGCTAGAGTTATCGAAGAGATCAAGATACAGGATGGCAAAATTGCCAAGCCTAAGAAAAAAGAGTGGAATAAGAGCACCAAAATAGGGAATACGCAACAGACACCCGCCGCGGTCAATCAAGTTGCTATCAATGCCCCTACGCCTGCCCAAGCAACACAGCCTCCAAAGGCTAATTATCAAGCGGTGCCTCACAATAACTATGAGAAAGATAATAAAAAATAGGATCAAAATCAGCAGCGTCGCCCTAGGCGGCAATTTACACCATACACCGAGTCTAGGGACTCCTTGTTTGACCGTTTGTCAACGGCAAACTTGATTAATCTGCCAGAGATTCCAACAATTGATCCTAATGCGCCAAAGCCTAAGGGCTACAGAGAGGATATTTTCTATAGATTCCATAGAAGGAAAGGGCATGACCTTAATGTCTGTTGGACGTTTAAAGGTTTAGTGCAAGATCTCATTGATAATCACACATTGGTAGTGGATAACCCCATCGCACCCAACAACCAACAAATGGGTGTTTTCAAAGATCCTTTACCCACACATGATGCACAAACAAAACCTCTGCATGTCAACGAAGTGCAACAGAGTTGCCCCATGGAGGGGTATGTTGGGATGATTAGCATTGTGACAAGAAACAAGAGACACCCGGGAGTTGCCCCCGCGATAGCCACCAGGGAAGTTCCATCCACGTCACAACATCAACCGAATCCTACACAGTTGCCCCCGCCTAGACCAGTGGCCACGATTCGAACTAGACTTACTCAAAGTCTATGGACCACATCGGCTAGGCTCTCCATTTATGAGCTTATTCAACAATCGACGCCCCATCGAGAAGCTCTTATGGAGATATTAAAGGCAATTGAATTGCAACCCCACGAAGCGGATTCGTTCAACAATTTTGTGGGGCATGTCAAACAGTGTATTGAACCAGTCATTACCTTCAGGGAAGATGAGCTAAAAATGGTGACTGGAGATGTAGCGGATCCACCCCTGCACGTTATTGCGCGGGTCAACGGGACTCCGTACAAGCGGGTGTTGGTAGACACTGGTTCGTCCAGTAACATTATTACAACCGTTGCACTGAAACATTTGAAGCTGCCAGCCTCTCACATTGCACCTTCCACTTATACCCTTCGAGCATTTAATGATGCGATATGCTCGACAGTTGGCACAATTGTCCTGCCCATACAAGTGGGACAAAAGACCATTCATACGTTGTGCCACATTTTAGAAGGTGAGATGGCTTACAATATCTTGCTTGGGCGGCCTTGGATCCGGGATATGAAGTGTGTCCCTTCAATTGCTCATCAATGTTTGAAGTATACATTTGAAGGACAAGTGCACGTGGTCCCCATAGATTTGGAACCTTTTAAATATTGCAACTCGGTGCAAATCATGCCACGATCGACCCTCCCTTCAACGCATGTGGATTTCTAGTTAAATCCATCTAAGAGGGGTCCGACTAAGCAAGAATCTCCATTACCAAATCAATCAAATTCCCAGGCGGGTTCATCTTCTTCATCCAGTCCTCCCACAACGATGCCACCTACGGTGGCCACACCAACGGACAAAGGAAAGAAGCCCCTGGAAGCGGAACCACCTTTAGTCTCCAACATCTCTACAGAAGAGACGCCTAATAGAATGGAAGTTGAGACGCCTAGTTCACCCCACATGGAGTGGACTCAAGGAGAACTCCCATTCGCTTCCTCTCAATCGCCAACGATTACTGTTGAGATGTCTAACACAGGCATGGGGGAGTATATAGTGCGCAATGTTGTTGCAACGCCCACACTTCAATCTATGCAAGACATGGGAAGACCTCGACTCCCCATAGGCTCCGTGGTTCCTTTAGGCTACCCACCTAATCGGACAAACTTTATTTTTGGGGGCCTGGATCATGGCGTTGAACCTTCCCGACAAGAAGAGGAAGATGAAGATCCCTTTGTGGAAGATGTCAATTATCTGGCTAACCCAGACTTCGCATTACGATATCTTAGCCAATGCAATTGGCATGGATACGAGTTAGGCAGGTATGAACAAGGAATGCGTGTTTTGTGCCAACCAAGATACCAAATGCCTTATGACAAGTCAGGAGTAGGGTTTAATCACCCTTTGCCCCTCGACATCTTGGTCGAAAACATGCAAAGCCTAGGGATAGGCAACAAGGATGGGTTGGCATCAGATCCATATGCCAATCCAAATACAACTTATACATTGGGGGATTATTTCCCATTACAAACAAATAACCTTGTTGACCTCAACAACCCTTTCCCTATGGCCGAACAAGGAGAAACCTCATGGACTCACCCACAAGGGGAAGATGGACAAGACCACGAAGGGTCTTCTGAAGATGAGTCGGAGTACGATCATTCGCACGAATATCCAATGAATGACGATCAGGAAAGCTTCCTGATGATGTTCCCATTGAATGATCCCAGTGAGCATAGGCTACCTCAACAACAACAATATCCTTTGGACATAGATGACATGTTTGAACACTTACACATAGGTCCAAGACATAGGTGGCATTTCAACCTGGCGTAGTTATAGCAATTACTGCACCCGCCACTCCAGGCATACAGAGAGCATCTTCCGCTTGGAGACCCTATCAAACCATCAGTGCCTAGGGCAGACCCTATTTGCAGGTCCACGCATAGGGCTGATCCCTTTGTGCCAGTGCCTACAGAGCCAGATCCAAAGCACCAAGAGCATCCCGAATGTCAGAGTTGTCACATTTGTGGTAATGGAGATTACAATCATTTCATCAACATGGTCTCCATTGACTTGACCGCCCCCATCCATGATCCAGCCAATCCAACATGATTATTGCATCTAGACATAGAGGCTATAGATTGGGATCGCGTCGACACACCACCATCTCCATCAGAGTATTGGCCTTGCGGTGGGATGTTTCATTTCACTCCAGGACAGACTCAGGATGTCTTCCATGCTGAAGAGGAACTTGACGTTCCTAATGATGATCTTAATTCAGCAAACGATATCCATCTGATCCCAATTCCACACCAGTTGGAAGACGGATCCCATATGTCAGTCGAAGCAACGACTGATGTAGACATCGGCACAGATCCAATGAATCCATGGATTCTCAAGGCTAGGGGTAAGTCTTTCCCCCGAAGAGCGAGCCGATTATGTTACCCTTCTTAAGGAAAAGAAGGAGGTTTTTGCATGGTCATACAAGGATATGCCGGGACTAGACCCACAGCTAGTCACGCATAATTTAACGCTTGATCCGACAATCAAGCCAGTCAAAGCAAAAACTATGCAAGATGCACCCAACAGTGGCCTTAATGGTAAAATATGAGTTACAAAAGTTGTTGGATGCCCAGTTTGTCATCTGTGTGGATTATCCTCCATGGTTGTCTAACATGGTTCCTGTCAAGAAGCCCGACGGGAGGATTCGCATATGCACCGATTTTTGAGATCTTAACAAAGCGAGTCCTAAGGATGATTTTCCCTTGCCAAGCATCGACGCGTTGGTAGACGCTACAGCGGGCCACGAAATGCTTTCCCTTATGGATGGTTTCTCAGGATACAATCAGATTCGTATCAATCCTGAGGACCAACTAAAAATGGCATTCACAACGCCTTGGGGGACATTTTGCTATAAGGTCATGCCTTTTGGCCTTAAAAATGCCGGAGCCACCTACCAACGTGCCATGACGTACATCTTTCATGATTACATGCACAAAACTTTGGAAGATTACATGGATGATTTGTTGGCCAAATCTCTTTTGTGCCCAGATCACATCGGTGACTTGAGCAAGGTCCTTGATCGCCTCATTGAGCATAAAGTCAGACTAAACCCCAAGAAGTGCGTCTTTGGCGTCACCTCTGGAAAGCTCTTGGGTTTCATAGTCTCCAAACGAGGAATTGAGGTCGACCCAAACAAAGTCAAGGCAATCCTTGAAATGCGTCCCCCAACCACCATCAAGCAGCTCAGGAGTCTACAGGGAAAGGTTGCGTCGATCAAGCGCTTCATAGCGCAGTTATCTGACAAATGCCGACCCATGAATAAATTATTGCATAAGGGGGTCACATTTCATTGGGATGACGAGTGCCAGTCTGCCTTTGATGACATTAAATAGTACTTGGCTTCGTCGCCGGTATTGGCACCACCTAGACCAGGAGTGTCATTCTATTTATACATCTCAGCCATTGAGGTGGCACTGGGTGCCATGCTATCCCAGAAAAATGAACTTCACAAAGAACAGGCTACATACTATCTTAGCCGCACCACAGTCGATTATGAACTTAACTATGCATACGTTGAAAAGCTCCGCTTGGCGGTGGTGTTTGCTACCAAAAAGCTATGCCACTACATGCTTAGTAATAAGACGTATGTTGTGTCTAAGGAGAATCCATTGCGATACATGATGAGTCGTACTTATCATAGTAGCCGCACGGCGAAATGGATCATGTTGTTGACGGAGTTTGACATAGAGTTCATTGGACAAAAATCCATAAAAGGTCAAGTCATCGCCGATCAACTAGCTGAGGCTCCTCTTGAAGACGATCAGCCTCGACTTTTGAACTACCTGATGATGGGGTCTTCCATGTTTTAGAGTCGCCAGATTCTGATGAGCCTGAGTCACAGGCTGACATAACCCTATTCTTCGATGGTTCTAAATGTGAGCAAGGGGGTGGCATGGGAATTGTATTCTTCACTCCACAAGGTGCTCCAATGCCCTTGTCATTTAAATTAGACTTCTCGTGCACCAACAACAATGCAGAATACGAAGCCTTGCTCATAGGTCTTCAGACAACAATCACCATGAACATTAAATGATTGAACATCTTTGGTGATTCGTTGTTAATTGTCAATCAAGTAAAGGGGATATTCCAATGTAAATGTCCAGTTTTGCAGGCCTATAAAGCCCTTGTGGACAAATTCCTGGCACAACTTGAATGGTATGACATCGAGGCACTCCCTCGATCATCAAATCATTTTGCGGATACTATGGCCTCCTTGGGGTCACTCATCCCGCAAGACCCTTCTGGTGAAATGACAACCATTCAGGTTAAAACATTATCGCAATCTACGATGGAGCGTGCAAGCTCTGATCTGACGCCAGGAATCCACATGATCCAGATTGAACCATCTTCGGATAAGTTCTCTCGAATTCGAGATTGTTTGACTCAAGCCAATTGGGGGTCCTTGTTCTCCCCGACCCCTCTTACTAGCAACACCACGTTGTTTTTACAAGTTCTTTCCTGCTCAGCTTTTGTTCGGGATGGACTTCAAGAGGGATTGGCCGTTCATACTATCGAGGTTTCTGATCAGCAAGATTGGTACACACCCATTCGGGATTACCTCAAGCTAGGTAATCTCCCACTTGGATTGACACAAGCCACGAAAAGATCATTCAAATAGAAAGCGGCAAAGCATGTCTTGTTAGGAGACATTTTGTATCATCAAAATTATGAAGGAATCCTCCTTCGTTGTTTGGACCAGCAAGAGTCCGCTTGGGCGATCACCCAAGCTCACGATGGTACATGTGGTGGCCACTTCAGCGGTATGGCCATCGCAAAGCGCATTCTTCGCATGGGTTATTATTGGCCATCTTTAGAGCGAGATTGTTGCGCATATGTGAAGAAGTGCGTGAAGTGTCAGCACCATGCTAATTTGACACACGTACCTTCTCAGGCCTTGCAGCCGATTCAATCGGTTTGGCCTTTTTCGTAGTGGGGCTTTGATCTAATTGGAAAGATCTCCCCTGCATCGTCTGGTCATCACACGTTTATTTTAACGGCCACAGAGTACTTTACCAAATGGGTGGAAGCAATTTCGCTGACCACTACGACTGGATCCCGCATTGCGGAGTTTATTTTGCATAACATCATATGTCATTTTGGTATTCCATCCAAGATCCTGTCAGATAATGGGACACCATTCAAGAATAAATATGTGCGTGCTTTGACCACAAAGTACAAGATTCAGCACAGCTTTTCAACACCCTATTATCCACGAGGCAAATGGGCAAGCGGAGGCGTCAAACAAAATGCTAGTCGCCATTCTCAAAAAGATAGTTGCAGACAATCATAAAGACTGGCACATTCAGATCCCGCTTGCCCTATGGGCTTATCGCACCGACATTCGAACGCCCACTGGGGCAACTCCATTTTCGTTGGTGTATGGCTCCGAGGTAGTCATGCCTTTTGAGTTGGAAATTCCTTCCCTACGCATTTCAATGCAAGAGTTCATCGATGATGACACTACGTGGCAGGCCCGGTTAGATCAATTGACGTTGCTCGATGAACGACGCGTTAATGCTCTCGAGCATTTGCGTATCTATCAAGAGCGACTTAAGAAAGCATACAACATGAAAGTCCACCTTAGGGAATTTTAGGTTGGTGACTTGGTCTTAAAAGAGAACCAACAGAATTCTAATTTGCCGTCCCATCTACGGGACAAGTTCACGGCAAACTGGTTAGGTCCTTACATCATTGACAGTAGAATAGGACCTGGAACATACCGGCTTGCCTCTCTTGAAGGAATCAAGGAAACAGAACCCTTGAACATCATTCATTTGAGGCCATTCCACATCTAGAGAGCCATAGTCCAACAAAAAGCTCCAAGGATTATCATAATCGCTTGGTCAACCCAAAATGCTCCAAAGGTATCTATAAACCCTTTGGTCAACCCCAAAAGCTCCAAGGATTACCATAATCTTGGTCAACCCAAAAGCTCCAAGGATTATCATAATCGCTTGGTCAACCCTAAATGCCCCAAAGGTATCTATAAACCCTTTGGTCAAGACAAAAGCTCCAAGGATTATCATAATCGCTTGGTCATCCCTAAATGCCCCAAAGGTATCTATAAACCCTTTGGTCAACACCAAAAGCTCCAAGCGTTACCATAACTGCTTGGTCAACATAAATATTCAAAAATCAACAAAAACAACACAAAAATCAAAATCACAAAAACAATTGCATTTCAATTCCATGCATACTCAAAAAAAAAAAAAAAATATTACAAAAACAATTGCATTTCAATTCCATGCATTCTCATAAAAATCAAAATTACAAAAACAATTGCATTCCAATTCCATGCATTCTCATAAAAATCAAAATACAAAAATATAGGTTGCATTAAGCATCACATCCATACATTGCATATTTGCTAGGTCATACAAGTCAAAAGCACCATAGACAGTCATTACTTGGCAATTCCATCCTTTTCCACCTCAGATCCATTTTCATAAACGCCTACATCTAGAATAGCACCATCTCCATTTTTAGCATAGTCAGTTGTCTCCTAATGTATATAGGGTTTTCGTCATTCAGTTGTCTTTAAATTTCTAGCCAAAACTGTACATAGTTAAGCAGATTTTACACGGGAAAGTTTTACTTGGATCACACCTTGTTACGTAGCATCCCAACACAAATTAACACACATATAAAAATTCCTAAGTTGTGTGAACGAAAGATGAAACCTGCACAGTAATCCGGGTCACCATAAGCGAAACGGCTATCTTGCTCATCCCCCTGTGCGAATGACCCTAGGAATGCTGAGAGTTGGCAAAAGGACAAGCATCCTCCCTACCCAATTCCCCAAGAATCCCAAGTTCTCAAAAGTTGCAAAACATCAAAAATTTGCAAAATGTCAAAACACTAAAATTTGACATCCTACAGTGCACACATCAAAAGGCACAAACAATAGTGATTCTCGTCACTCCATATCCAAATCCCTTGCTCAAAAAAAAAAAAAAAACAAATAAAACAAAAATAAACAGTGATTTTATCACTATAAAGAGCAAGTATCCCAATACAATTGAAGAAAAGAAGGGAGTCGAACTTGAATCCCTGGAACTCTCAGCATTTCGACAGGTCATGAGGCAAGCTTCAGTACCGGTTTGGTTGATAGCCTATCGGTCACTGGTGGTAAACCTCCCGCATGACGATATATCTGTCACATTAACTTGTGTGCAGATCAATGTTTGCATGTGGATGAGCTAGCTTATGGTATCCTAGATAGCATCACAGATTAATCTGACTAAATACAATAAAGGAGTTAGTGGAGCTAATTAGGTGATCCTCAGTACGAGGTTCGGTTGAAAGCCCATCTGGCACTGGCGGTATCCTGACAAATACCACATAAACGAACTCAATTGCACACACAAGGATGTGAAATAACTTGGTTAAATTCAAGTCGGATTTAGACCTTGTTCAAAAGTCTTGCGAGATAAATGTATAGTCTTGGCTAGTTAGTTAAAATATCTGCATCTCAAAAAAGCTTAACTACATTTTCAAACAACCGGTACATTTCATTCCGTACATCACCATCAAAAAAATAGACAAAATACAAAAACAAAGTTTTCACATGCACAAGCATTCCACAAAGTTATCCCATTACTATAGCAAGTCAATCCAATCTTGTACAGTCTATGGTGCATCGACAAATCATCAATAATTCATTTCATTCATTCCATATGCATACATCATACAAATTAGAACCATCGCATTCATAATCGCATATGCATACATCAATGTAAAAACATGTACATAAAAATAAATCATGAAAAATGTATAAACACCAAAAAGAGTCATCTGTATATATATATCATAACAAAATTGCCCACAGGCTACAGTGCACCGGTCCTCGGACCTCGCTCCCATAATCCAAAAACTCAAAAACCCCCAGCCTAGGGCGTCGGCCACCATGATCACGCAGGATCGGTGCGACGAGAACTACCCCCTACAGTATCAGTCCTCTGAGACCTCTCAGGGCGACTGCTCCCCCTGCATCATGCCCACTAGCGCCTCCCTCATCTCGTCGCCTACGACGGGATGATGCCAACTGCTCTGTCCCGTTGTCTCTCATCCGATACGATGAGCCACTCGTCGGAGGCTCTGGTATTCGCCCACCAAGGTGGATAATCTCACCCTCCATCTCCCATCGATGTCGACTCCACTCTACCTCCCGCCTATGATAGTACGTGATTGCATCATCACGCTATGCTAGCTGCACCCGTAGGAGATCCCTCTCCCGTGCAGCATCCGTATCACCCTCCTACCGATGAGACGTAGCCCCTGTGCTCTCCCGCTCTACCAACTGTGTCCGTAGGAGATCCCTCTCCTACGTCATCTCCCCAAGCTCTCCATCTCGCCTCCGTAACACCTCCGTCAATCGTGCTACCTCAGCGCGCAACCCCGCCTCTGTATCCCCCGGCATGGCCGGCTGCCTCGACCTCTCTGGAGCATCAGCTTGCTCCGGAGCATCCTGCATCTCTGGCTGCTCCTCATCCCCAAAGTCCTCTCCTACATCTGCAACCTCCACCATATCCACATCAGCAGGAGCTCCCCAACCCTCTCCTGGTGCCTCTGCACCCTCTCCGCCTCCCGTTGCCTCATCCCCTCCCAATGGCCCCTCACCTCGCCATTGCCGGAGCGTCCACCACTCCTGGTACTCGACAGTCACTCCGACGTCATCCACGTCCGGAATGTCCAGTACTGTATCCGACTCCTCCCCCAGTGGCTCGAGGATCGACGCAGCTAGGGTCCTCTCATCGCTCCGACGTCGATAGACTACGGGTTCCCCAGGCAACCCCTGGCGTACCCCAAACTGTCGTGTCACTCGAAGATAGTGAAAGTACTCCTGCTCTGTCCCGTGTCGTCCAATCACCCATCTCCCCCTTCGGACCCGCCGAAGCCACTCATCAACCTCTGGCCATGCGGGACAATCCCGATATGGCCTCCATACCACATCTCCGGGAGTCAGTCATGCCAATGCATCTCTGTAATGGTCCACGTCTCCCGCAAACCGTCGACTCTGCCCTCGCTCCTCAGACCGATACCATAAAGCACCATACCCAATATCTCTGTCCACCATGTCAACCCGTGTAGTCCAGGGTAGCCCTCGTGGTCGCTCTACGGCTATATGCTGCCATGCCCAGCATTGCAACAAGTAACTACAGCCAATCCCCTTTCGCCTTCGATAGCGGACCTCATACAACTCATCATATAATTGAGCCAAAAGCGTCTAGCCCCATCTCATAATCATCGGCTCTGTCATCGGACAATCCACTAACTGCCACACCACCTCCAATAGGTTCCATGGGAACCTCGCTCCTGACGAGTCTGGCAGGAGCATGTTGGAAATGAGGCTCATGAGTAGTGCATGCCTCACTCCCAACATTCCCCTCGCATACCACCATCGTACCAGAATCCCCCCAATCTGACAATCCAGCTCCGCCCTCTCCAACGAGCTCATCCCATCCACATCCTCCCCATGTCCAAAATATCGAGTCAGTATAGCCGTCCTCTGGCCTCGTGGCGTCGTCCGGATGGGAACCCCGTCTATCAAAATCCGGAGAATCCGATACACGTCCTCTAAGGTGACTGTCATCTCCCCTATCGAAAGATGGAAGGTGTTCGTCCGAACATCCCATAGGCCGATCAAAGCTGTAATGTACGCCCGATCCGCAACAACTGCATCCAACCGAGCCACATGCTTGAGCCCTAAGGCATCAAGCCACTCCCAGTCCTCCGCACTCAACGCCTCGCGGGCATTAGAAAAAATAGTCGGTACCCGATGTCGACTCTTCACCACCTGCACATCACAGAAAATAACACACATCAAAAACATGCATCAAATTACCATCACATGTACAAAAATGCATAAGCGTACAAGTAACATCTTTCATTCACATGTACATCCATTACAAAAAAAAAAAAAACAACAAAATTTGACATGGTTTACCTACGGTTTTACCTAAGTTTACCATTTCAAAAAAAAATTCATCAGTTTTCATCTTACATTTCATCAAAAACAACAAAAATTTGACATGGTTTACCTACGGTTTTACCTAAGTTTACCATTTCAAAAAAAAATTCATTCAATTTTCATCTTACATTTCATCAAAAACAACAAAAATTTGACATGGTTTACCTACGGTTTCGACCTAAGTTTACCATTTCAAAACAAAAAAATTCATTCAGTTTTCATCTTACATTTCATCAAAAACAACAAAAATTTGACATGGTTTACCTACGGTTTCGACCTAAGTTTACCATTTCAACAAAAAAAATTCATCCATTTTTCATTTTTTAATTTCATCAAAAATAAAAAAAATTTGACATGGTTTACCTACGGTTTTACCTAAGTTTACCATTTCAAAAAAAAAAATTCATCCATTTTTCATTTTTTAATTTCATCAAAAATAACAAAAAATTTGACATGGTTTACCTACGGTTTCGACCTAAGTTTACCATTTCAACAAAAAAATTCATCCATTTTTCATTTTTTAATTCCATAAAAAAAAAAAATTTTGACATGGTTTACCTACGGTTTCGACCTAAGTTTACCATTTCAAAAAAATTCATCCATTTTTCATTTTTTAATTCCATAAAAATAAAAAAAAATGGGCATGGTTTACCTACGGTTTCGACCTAAGTTTTACCATTCACATAAAAAAAAACATTTTTATAACCATGGTTACCCTAAGGTGTTACTCTAAGTTTCATTTTGGGTTTATCCTATGGTTTTCATCTAAGTTTCCATCGGTTTGCATCCACGTTTTATTTGGTTTCATGGTCTTTAATTCATTCACCTTTTAATTTAATTAATTAGGGTTCCATGTCTTAAACAAAAGAAAAACATAATAAAAACACATTTGCATTTTTCAAATTCAAACTCGAGGAGATAGTGCACTTACTGGTCTCGCCTCGGCTCCGTCGCTTGATGACCCGGTCTGTGCACTCATGGTGGCTGGAAAATCCGGCAGCGCTTCGCGTCAGAAAATCTACCTCCTCCTCCCTAGAGCTCCAAATCGCAATCGATGAACAGTGCAAATGAGCCAAATCCGTCATTTTTGCATATTTATACTTTTTGCTTGTTGGTAATCGTCCCTGATTGGGACGAGCGCTTTTTCCTCGGAGGCGCGCTCGTCCCACCCCAGGACGAGTACCATCATGGCGTTCGTCCCCCCGGGATGAATAAAAAAAAAAATAAAAAAAAATCAAAAACAACCAAAATATAAAAATGACAAATGCCAACAAAACCACTAAAAATTGTCGGACAAAAGTGCTCTTGCACTTAACCTCTTGGCATAAGAAAATTGATGTCGGGGTCTACCTTGTCGTTATCCTACTCCCCAAGAAGGCTACCATAGCCGGACCGCTCCACGGGAAGACGGATTTTTGCCAATGTTAACCCCAAATGGCATCCCAAAATGGGTTCACACCCACCAAAAATAGGTCAAAACAATCGAGAAACTGCTCGAGCATGCATCGGATAACATCTGAAGGCACCCTCACTTAAGTCATCTTGGGTCAAGCGACTCGTCGCTTTTCTCATGTCGGTCATTCCCTCATCGATTCGTCGCTTGAGGGGGTAGTCACACTTAGTTGCCAATCAACACCAATATACCCAATCTTGGAAATGACACGCATTCAAAGGATCATTGCAAAAGACAATCGCG
Source organism: Wollemia nobilis (assembly GCA_028583015.1). Lineage (NCBI taxonomy): Eukaryota > Viridiplantae > Streptophyta > Pinopsida > Araucariales > Araucariaceae > Wollemia > Wollemia nobilis. The sequence continues at coordinate 5,206,019 of JAQPPZ010001045.1, forward strand.
CCCTGGCTTGGGGCAGCAAACAAGCAATTATCACAAACTGATCATATACTTGGCATTCGTGAATCATGAACTCAAGGTTCCCACAGACAAAAGGTTGCGCCCTTTGCCTCTTCATGACTGATCAATGTCTAAGTTCAAGTAATACCTCACCGAACCAGGTTAATGCTTGATTTAAGTTCCTTAGCTCGTCAGAAGCAAGGATTCAAGAATGCGTGCCCTTTCCATACTTGGGGCATCAAGAGTTGGTTAGGTTATTGAGAAACCCTAATCATTAGTGCTTTGGTTATCTATTTTTGCTCAGCACTGCACCATGTGCAGCGCTTTCCAAAAAGGGGCATCTGTAGACACCAAAACAGCACCAATCCGATTATGTGACAACAAGCACTGATCGCACTAACACACACAGCCCCCAGGGCAGCCCCTAGAGGTTAAACAGTGGTTCTAACCACTCACACAATAGTTTTACAAGTCAGGGATCAATTTGGCACCTTTTAGACACTTTGTTACTTATTCGCTCCACCCAGGGACGAGTGCGGATTAGTACTCGTCTCACCCAGGGACGAGTGCGGATTGATACTCGTCTCACCCAGAGACGATTACCAGCGCTCGCTTCGGGGTGGGACGAACGCCAGGTTTGACCAACAAAAAGTCAGATCTCGGCGCATGACAACTCAGAACTGCCACTTAGCTTTTCTTGCATGGCATAGGAGTGCGAGTGAGTTCTTTTGACAACTCATATCTGCCAATTGACTCTCCCTTCATTGCATGGGAATGAGAGTGAGATTTTTAAGACAACTCAGATTTGCCACTTAGCTATCCCTTCATTGCATGGGAGTGCGAGTGAGCTTTTCTAAAACATACAAAGACATGCACAAGAGCAGTTAAGAAGCCCTTGATCAAGAAGAAGTCTTCTCTTCACAAAAAAGCATTCATGCAAAGAAACACTTTTGCATGTTAATTCAAAGAGACCCCTTGGGTCTATAAAATGGTGAGCTTCCTCACCCAAAGGATAGACAAGAAAGGAGCATTTTGAGCAACGAAGTGCTTGCTAATTCACTTACTTGCGATTTGTGCTTTCAACATCCATAATCTCTTAATCGAAAAAGAGGTTATTGGGTGACTTTTGAAGGCACGAATCAAGAACCAACCCCGATTTTTTGACCACAATATCCTACCAATTTGTCGACAACACATCACATCGGGTTTCGGACCCATCCCAAGCGGATTGGTGTCGAAGCAAAGTTTCACCCGCGGGTGGTTTGCCTTCGGGCACCCCCCGCTTTATTGCTTTTGGTGACTATTTCTTTTGTAGTATTTAGCTAGTTTCATGTTTATGCTTTTGTCAAGTTTTCAGTTTATTTAGACTCATTTTAACCATCGTTAGATTTATCTTTTATTTTTCATACACAAGTGCTACTGATTCTTTGTTTGTTTCTTTGAACGCAGATTTGCAGCATTAGAGGAGCAGCGAGGAATCTACCTTTACCAACGCAAGCGGCGACAACGTTTTGGTTCGCCCATCTTATATGTGGGCACGCGGAAGAAGGAATTCTGAAACAAGTTGTAAAAGACCAACATTTAACGCTCCTATCCCCTAAAAAGGAAGGAGACGCATTGTAACACAAATTTGAAAAGCATATCAATAAAAGGGCCGTTCTTTTTATATTGCTTTGATATCTTGTGTTCATGTTCTTTCTTTTTACGCATTTTTCAATAACATAGGGTTTAAGCGTTATTTTAGTTTCGTTTACATTGCATTTTTAGTTTATCCTTTTTGTTTTCGGAATCTCGTGTTTTCACTATGATAACTAAGGTATGAAATTTGGAACCCATTAGTAGTAGAGAGGTAAATGTTCAGGTTTAAAACTGATGTAAAATGACAACCACCCCAAGATGAATAGTTAAAGTTAAATTTTGGTTGGGCATCCTAAGGTAATATAGGTAAAATTAGGACCAATTTCGAGGGACAATTAGGGTAGATTGGTGGGGGCAGCTGCAAGTTTTTGGGAATTACTACTAGTCATAAAGTTGAAGCTAATGTTTTACATCTGGGTGCAGAGCTAGCTAAGGATCTAGGTGCTAAAAAGTTATCTTTGAAGGAGACTCCTTGAATATTATCAATATTTTGAAAAATGTGGGAGAAGATAATTGGCCAATTGATTACAGTGCAAGATATTAGAGATTGTAAATCATTTTGAAGAAGTTGACTTTGTTCATGTCTTTAAAGAAGGTAACAAACCAATAAACTAGTTGACGAACTTAAGTGCCATTAAAGAAGAGGATAAGATATGGATCCCCCGAGGGGGTCCATGAGGACTTAGAATTTTTTATGAGAGAAGATTGTAGCTAATTGGGATCCAAGATGGATACTACTTGTCTTGCGTTCAAGGGATTTTTGGCTACTTGCCCATGGCAGTTATGTAGTTGATGGGCTGACTTTGTGTTGTAAAAGAGTTTGAGCCCTTTCAAAATCTTATTTTTATCCTAATAAAAATAAACTAAAGGCAAGAAGATGTCACAAATGAATTAATTTTTGAAATATTAAAGCTTATTATGTTTAAAGAATGGTATATGAAATGATAATAATGAAATTTATTAATCTAATTTATAAATTTAGATGCGTTTATAATAAAATAAAATTGCATAAAATATTTAAAAGAGTATTTTTGTTTTTATAAATAAGCTATGTGTGGCTTCTATTGGGTGCCACACCCATTACAAAAATAAAATACTATATTTCTCTCATTACATTTATAACAAGTTAATTAAAGCATACACATCTTTGCATTTCTATCAAAGATATTCTTCATCTTCCTCAAATTTCTAAGTTTTCATAATCAACTCTTTTTTTCAAGGAACTAAAAACAAGAAAAACCCTTACATGAAAATGCATAAGAATCAGTGAAATGCACCTTCTTTGAATATACCTACGCTCTAAATATTTTCTAGCTCCTCATCAATAGGATGGGCATCTCTTGGGTGATGCCTTCTAATATGGGTTTTTGGTTACAATAGTGGGAGAACCCCTTTTTTCAGTCCTCATATTAATGTAATCTGGAACCTGATTTCGTTTCATTTTGTATGGGGAGTATGGTTAGAGAGGAACATGAGAATTTTTAGAGGGGAAAAAAGGTCAGAAATGAGAAATTTTGGAAGTATCCCCCAAATTTTAGAGGAGAATGTTAAATCTATCAAGTACCCTATCAAGCCAGAGAATACTGAAGAGACTATGATAGCTAAGGTATGGAATTTGGAACCCATTAGTGGTAGAGAGGTAAATGCTCAGGTTTAAAACTGGTGTAAAATGACAACCAGCCTGAGATGAATGGTTGAAGTTAAATTTTGGTGGAGCATCCAAAGGTAACCTAGGTAAGGCCAAAGTAAGAGCAATTTTGAGGGACAATCAGGGTAGATTGGTGGGAGCAGCCTGCAAGTTTTTGGGAATTACTATTAGTCATAAAGTTGAAGTTAATGCTTTACATCTGGGTGTAGAGCTAGCTAAGAATATAGGTGTTAAAAAAGTTATCTTTGAAGGATACTCCTTGAATATTATCAATCTTTTAAAAAAGGAGGGAGAAGCTAATTGGTAAATTGATTACACTGTGCAAGATATTAGATAGACTATAAAGCATTTTGAAGAAGTTGACTTTGTTCATGTATTTAGAGAAGGTAACAAACCAGTAAATAGGTTGACAAACATTAGTGCCATTAAAGAAGAGGATAGGAGATGGATCCCCCCAGGGGGATCTATGAGGACTTAGAAAGGTTCATGAGGGAGGATTGTGGCTAATTGGGGTCTAGGATGGATACTACTTGTCTTACATTCAAGGTATTTTTGGCTACTTGCCCTTGGCAACTATGTAGTTGATGGGTTGAATTTGTGTTGTAAAAGGGTTCGGGCCCTTTCAAATCTTTTTTTTATCCTAATAATAAAAACTAAAGGCAATAATATGTCATAAATGAATTAATTTTTGAAATATTAAATCTTAGTATGTTTAAAGAATGGTATATGAAATGATAATAATAAAATTTATTAATCTACTTTATAAATTTAGATGAATTTATAATAAAATAAAATTGCGTAAATAATTAAAAGATTATTTTTATTTTTTTAAATAAGCTATGTGTAGCTTCTATTGGGTGCCACTCCCATTATAAAAATAAAACATTACAATTATCTCATTACATTTATAACAAGTTGATTAAAGCATACCCATATTTGCCTTTCTATCAAAGATATTCTTCATCTTCCTCAAATTTCTAAGTTTTCATAATCAACTCTTTTTTTCAAGGAACTAAAAACAAGAAAACCCCTTACATGAAAATGCATAAGAATCAGTGAAATGCACCTTCTTGGAATATACCTATGCTCTAAATATTTTCTAGCTCCTCATCAATAGGATGGGCATCTCTTGGGTGATGCCTTCTAATATGGGCTTTTGGTTACAATAGTGGGAGAACCCCTTTTTTCAGTGCTCATATTAATGTAATTTGGAACCTGATTTCGTTTCATTTTGTATGGGGAGTATGGTTAGAGAGGAACATGAGAATTTTTAGAGGGGCAAAAATGTCAGAAGTGAGAAATTTTGGAAGTATCCCCCAAATTTTAGAGGAGAATGTTAAATCTATCAAGTACCCTATCAAGCCAGAGAATACTGAAGAGACTATGATAGCTAAGGTATGGAATTTGGAACCCATTAGTGGTAGAGAGGTAAATGCTCAGGTTTAAAACTGGTGTAAAATGACAACCACCCTGAGATGAATGGTTGAAGTTAAATTTTGGTGGAGCATCCAAAGGTAACCTAGGTAAGGCCAAAGTAAGAGCAATTTTGAGGGATAATCAAGGTAGATTGGTGGGATCAGCCTACAAGTTTTTGGGAATTACTATTAGTCATAAAGTTGAATTTAATGCTTTACATCTGGGTGTAGAGCTAGCTATGAATCTAGGTGTTAAAAAGTTATCTTTGAAGGATACTCCTTGAATATTATCAATCTTTTAAAAAAGGAGGGAGAAGCTAATTGGTAAATTGATTACATTGTGCAAGATATTAGAGAGACTGTAAGGCATTTTGAAGAAGTTGACTTTGTTCATGTATTTAGAGAAGGTAACAAACCAGTAAATTGGTTGACGAACTTTAGTGCCATTAAAGAAGAGGATAGGAGATGGATCCCCCCAAGGGGATCTATGAGGACTTAGAAAGGTTCATGAGGGAGGATTGCAGCTAATTGGGGTCCAGGATGGATACTACTTGTCTTACATTCAAGGTATTTTTGGCTACTAGCCCTTGGCAACTGTGTATTTAATGGGTTGAATTTGTGTTGTAAAAGGGTTCGGGCCCTTTCAAATCTTTTTTTTATCCTAATAAAAAAACTAAAGGCAAGAAGATGTCATTAATGAATTAATTTTTGAAATATTAAATCTTATTATGTTTAAATAATGGTATATGAAATGATAATAATAAAATTTATTAATCTACTTTATAAATTTAGATGCATTTATAATAAAATAAAATTGCGTAAATAATTAAAAGATTATTTTTATTTTTTTAAATAAGCTATGTGTAGCTTCTATTGGGTGCCACTCCCATTATAAAAACAAAACATTACAATTATCTCATTACATTTATAACAAGTTAATTAAAGCATACCCATATTTGCCTTTCTATCAAAGATATTCTTCATCTTCCTCAAATTTCTAAGTTTTCACAATCAACTCTTTTTTTTCAAGGAACTAAAAACAAGAACAACCCTTACATGAAAAGGCAGAAGAATCAGTGAAACATGTCTTCTTGGAATGTCCCTACACTCTAAATATTTTTTAGCTTCTCATCAACAAGATGGGCATCTCTTGGGTGATGCCTTCTAATATGGTTGTGTGGTTACAATAGTGGGAGAACTCCTTTTTCATTCTACATATTAATGTAATTTAGAACCTTATTTCATTTCATTTTGTGTGAGGAGTATGGTTAGAGAGGAACAGGAGAATTTTTTAGAGGGAAAAAAAGGTCAGCAGTGAGAAATTTTGGAAGTATCACCCATTTTTAGAGGGGAAAAAAGGTCAACAGTGAGAAATTTTGTAAGTATCACCCATTTTTAGAGGAGTGTTAAATTTATCAAGTACCCTATCAAGCCAGAGAATATTGAAGAGACTACGATAGCTAAGGTATGGAATTTAGAACCCATTAGTGGAATAGAGGCAAATGCTCGGGTTTAAAAATATTGTAAAATGACAACTACCCCGAGATAAATGGTTGAAGTTAAATTTTGGTGGGGCATGCAAAGGTAACATAGGTAAGACCGAAGTGAGAGCAATTTTGAGGGACAATAAGGGAAGATTGGTGGGGGTAGCCTACAAGTTTCTGGGAATTACTACTAGTCATAAAGCTGAACCTAATTCTTTACATCTAGGTGTAGAGCTAGCTAAGGATCTAGGTGCTAAAAAAGTTATCTTTGAAGGAGAATCCTTGAATATTATCAATCTTTTGAAAAAGGAGGGAGAAGCTAATTGGTAAATTGATTACATTGTGCAAGATATTAGAGATATTATAAAGCATTATGAATAAGTTGACTTTGTTCATATCTTTAGAGAAGGTAACAAACCAGTAAATTGGCTGACGAACTTTGGTGCCATTAAATAAGAGGATAGAAGATGGATCCCCCTAGGGGGACCCATGAGGACTTAGAAAAGTTCACGAGGGAGGATTGCAACTAATTGGGGTCCAGTGTGGATACTATTCGTCTTATGTTCAAGGGATTTTTTGCTACTTGTCCTTGGTAGTTGTGTAGTTGATGGGCTAACTTTGTATTGTAAAAGGGTTCAGGCCCTTTCAAAATCTTGTTTTTATCCTAATAAAAAAACTAAAGGTAAGAAGATGTCATAAATGAATTAGAGTCCCTTCTGTAGAAGAGGTCCTTCCTCAATTGAGTAGTAATATCTAAGAATGCATTTTTGTACTTCAAGCTCCTGAGGTAATATCTAGTTGTAACACATTTTGTAGGTCTTCATTTTTAGAAAATTTTTCGTCATCGATAATTTCATAATTAGCTTCAAGAATACCATTTGAGGTGCTAATTTTTTACATGGAACCTTCTCGATGGTATTTAGTAACCATTTAGATTTTATCAATGAACTTATTCAAATTCTTCTTTTGGGGTTAAGTCTTCATTTGCTCGCATAATTTTTGCTAGACAATTGATGCATCTAGAGGATGATCTTCTTTCTTTTGAACTAGGACATTTAAAGGTTTTGAATTATTCACATGTAGGACCTTCTCCTACACCAAGGAGAAATCAGAGCATGATCATATGAGCGGGCATCTCTTCTTCAGGTGGCTATATTTCTGACAACCATAACATCTTAGGGAGAAGTTTTCATATTGCCTGAGGAGATAGTAATGGATTGAGGTCCAAGAATTGAAACATCCATCCAAACAACCAATCTTGCTTTACTCATATTAATTTTCTTGGACAAATTTTCCTTTGTTTGGAAATCCATATAGTGGAATACACCAATGGAATTACCAACTTTGGTGAATATATTCTCTCCATAAAACTCCACAAGGAGAGCATAAAGATTCATCCAGTCTAGAAAACCATTAATTTCTTTTGTAAAGGGGTTGAAACTAGGAGTCCAAGGTCTTATATAGACACCCTTTTGTTCAAAAAACCAATTATATCTATAATCCATCACCTCATATCTATTTGTTAAATTTAGAAAAGGAAACAAAAAAGAATTTTTTGAGTAGGAGAGTTACTTGGAATTCTACACGTCCACTAATCTTTAATGTATCCTTTGAGCTCCTCTAGGCCTAGTATTTTTCTCTTCAGTTTGCAGATAATTATTTGGGCTTCATGATAAATCAAATCTAATCCAAATTCATCCTCTGAAATCCTAATAGGGGGTAGAGGTTCATCCACCCGAGAACCCATAATCCTTAAGAGATATTTCTTCTAACTGAAGAGGCTTTCTCACAGACTAAAGAGATGGTTTACGAAAAACATTCTTCCTTCAATTCTTGATTGTACCTAGGGTTTTTATACCTTTTGCAAATACTATAGCAAAATTTATCACTTTGTTTTATCACTTGATTGTACCTAGGGTTTACATGATTTTCATGAAGACTTGAAGATCGCTTCGTAGGTCATGTGTTTGAATCAGGAGGTGTGTCTTTCTTTCAAGCAACAAATGTTTCCTCACCACCTGCGCTTGTTGGACCACCTTCTTATTGAAGAGGTTGAGCTCCTCCATGCATCTCTTGTTCTCCTCCATCCATGCATTCCTCACCTAAAAATGTAAAATACCCTTAAAAGATTAAAATATTATTTATAATTAATTTAAGTTTATTTGAAATGATGAAAAATAGATTAAATATAAATATTTTTATTATTTTTACAAAGGTTAATGTTTTTAGATAATATAAAATTAATTTGTGTTAGATGTAAATGAAACCAATAAAATTAATTTATTATATTTAGAAACGTCTATAATGAAAGCTCACAAGGAAGAGATATTATTGTCATTGTTAATTTTTATTTTTATTTGTGGACTTAGCCCCACTTCTTATTAACACTTGTGATAGTTGCTTTTATTTTACCATATCAATATCTATTTGGGTTTCTTTTCCTTTGTTTTTGTTTCTTGGATCTTCCTTTTTTTTTATTCCTATCAATACTTTCATCTTCATCAATCTCTTCAATCTTCTCATACTTTTCATAGTAAGACTTAACATCTTTAGGTTTGTCTTGCTTTGAAGGATCTGAAGTGCAAGAAATAACCTCAAAAGTACATTCTTCTTTATGTTGCCCTAGAAACCCTAAAGTGCAAGGATGATCTTCCATAGCAATAACCTTCGTATTTTATCCTAAAAACCCTAAATTGTTATGGATTTTCTCATCCTCATTTCCTTATTATGCTACTCTTGAAACCCTAAAGTGGAAGCGATAACCTCTACACCACTTTCACATTTATTACCAAGAAAGGATTATATACTACTTGAGGAAAATAAATATGATTTACTTGGAATAATCTTGACCTCTTTTGTCGTCTTAATTTTAGAATTTTCCTCTACATATTTCTTTACACCTTTAATTTATTTTGAACTTGAACTTACACATTGTGCTTTCTCATCCCTTATATCCTTTTGTTATTTATTTAATGGTTGATCCATGTGAGCTATGGTGGCCTCTACCAAATGATGTTGTAGATAGGTCTTCTTTACCTCTTATTTTGGAGTGGAATATCCTTGATTTGATATAAGATTCTATTACTATATGATTTTCTTGCTTCATATTGAATTTTATATCATGATCTAAATTTTATTTATTTCTTCATAATTTTCACTTTGCAACCTCTTGCCATGTGGCCAATATCATAACAATTGTGACATCGAAATTCAATATTTTAATAATCCATTTTTTGATCTCATTCTCTTGATTCAAATTTAATCGTAATGTATTATGCAAAGGTTTTTAAAATATCCATAGCAACACATATTTGGGTATATATAGCATGCTTTCACTCCTTAATAATTAGTCCTTCCTTGATGAATTCCACTAGGGTATTACCAATATTCTTAAAAATATCCTGGTATTGTGAGCTTTAGGAAGAGATCTATATATAGAAACCACCTAATTTTTAGCTTGATAGACTAGCCCCTTTGTTGTGTTGACTGATGAAGTCATTGTTGAGCTTAATTAGGAACCTTATTCTTGGTATGAGATCCTTTCATTACTTATTAGTTTTGTATTTTAATGATGTGATGTAGACCATGATGTCTACATCAAACATCAATATGGTCAAATAATAGTATGTTTGTTGTATGTTGATGATTTACTCATTACAAGTAGCTTGTCCTCTTAGATTTAAGAGATGAAGTCATAAATTTATGATACTTTTGAGGTAATATACTTAGGTCTTATAGATTATTTTTGGGTATTTAAAATTTATTAGAAATCTTTAAGTATCACCAAAACATTATACATAAGCACAAATTATCGTAAATTTGCTATATTTAGGATTTTTGAAATTTTAAATTTGCTAATTTTGGGACCTTTCACTAGGGACCATTTTCCCAAATTATACGAGGTGGAATTTTTTGGGGGTCAATTTGCCCAAAACTAATAATAATTTTCCTATTTTTATTTTAATTCGCCAACCACTTTTGCCCAATTCCATGGACAATTCACCTTCAAATTATAAATAATTTTATTTTTTTTGTTCAATTCGCCACATATACTACTCATATAAATACTAAAGGGGGTATCGATAAATATACTACTCGTATAAATATTGAAGGGGATACCTACTACCCGTATAAATACTGAAGGAAGTACCAATAAACTTAAAAATAGCTTTGAAGCATCAAAAAACCTATTGTTAATCGACATATTTGTCGATTGGTTGTAGGGTATTATCAATCGGTAGACACTGATCGGTTCCACAAACTTGAAAAGGTTGTAGAGTAGTTCTCAATATAAACTTATCCGTTGTAGATAAGTGTGAATCGGTATATACATATCGGTTGCAATTGAGTGTCAATCGACATAAATCGATCAGTTGCAAAGGAGTGTTTGTTGGTATAAGTCAATCGGTTGCATAGGAGTGCCAATCGTCATAAGTCGATCGATTGCAGAGGAGTGTCAATTGACATAAGTTGATAGGTTGTAAAGGAGTATTTTTTGGCATAATTCGATTGGTTGCAGAGGAGTGTCAATCGACATAAGTCAATCGATTGTGGAGGAGTGTCAATCGACATAAGTTGATTAGTTGCAAAGGAGTGATGGTCGGTATAAGTCAATTGATTGCAGATGAGTACCAATCGGCATAAGCTGATTGGTTACAAGGTAGTGTCAATTAGAATAAGTCAATCGGTTGCAAAGGCGTGTCAATTGGGTTAATTTGATCGGTTGCAAAGGTGTGTCCATCGACCTAATCCAATCATTTGTAGAGAAGTTTCCATCAACATAGGTCAATCGGTTGTAGAGGAGTGTTAATCAACATTAGCAAAATTATTAACTGGCAATTGTCAATTAGTTGTAGATATTTTAATAGTGATGATCTATTACAGAGGACTGCCCCTCGACACATACCGACTGGTTGTAGAAGATTGTCAATCATCAAAAATCAATCTGTTGTAGATATTTTGCTAGTATTGTCAATCGATCGTGATCAACCGGTTGCAATAACATTAAAGTGATTATCAGTGATAGAAATTTGTGACGACTATGACAATAGATAAATTTAAAAATCAATGTGCTTGTTTTGTTTTGGATAATCTCTAGCAATAAATTTAAATTAATATCTCCTTTTTGTATCCTTGTTACTTCTTTTTAACCTTTTTTAGTTTCTTTAGAATTTCTAGGTAGAGTATACTTCTCCCATAGTTTTGTTGTCCAAATCTCTTTTTCTTCAGTGTCATAGGCAGCATAGATGCACTATCTGCAATAGTGGTAGACAAGTATCCATATCATATTGTTGTGTGTTAGGAGTATTTTTGTTGTCAAAGACTACTTCTTATCTGTTAGAGTATGTTTTTTTTGTCTTGTTTTGATTTTTTATTGTTCTCTGAGCACGCAGGAAAAAGTTAGTCTAGAGGGTAGCATAGGTTTGTCTTAAGATTCATAAATTCTTTATAGAATTACAGTTTAACCTTGGTTACTTAGAAACACAAATTATTATTAAGGGAAGTGTGTGATTTTCCTTCAATTTTATATTCATTTCCTAACATCTAAGGGTGTTTTCTTTACAAATACAATGTCACCTATTGAAGACGAAAATAACGGAGGCCAATATTCTGGTAAAAAGATAATTTTGAAATATTTTATAAAAATATCAAAATGCAGTGAAGCATAAACATCTACACAACATGTAGGTACAAACATCTTTTATCATCAAATCATTACTTTTTCTAGTATTCTTAAATATAAAGCCTTTTTTTATTAATAGATAAATGGTTGTCTGTGTAACAACCCCTGTTGTCACTATACGTCTACTAATTTTTTTTTTTTATCTAAGTTCATCTATGTCCACCTTGTGATAAGATAAATTTATAATAATGATCTAAGACAAGATTCTCCCAACAAGAAGTAAGTAATCCAAATTGCAATAGACTAAATAAATAGAAGCACCAACTTCTACAATTCCTATTAAGCCAATTTGCATGTAGGAGCACCAACCCCTACAACTCCATCTCACCATCCCATAATGATAGATGAATAACAAAGTGCAATGGCTATGTCCTCATAATACATTTTCCAAATGACAAGAGAACATCATAATGGTTGAACCAACCATTAAGAAGGACAATTCCTCACCAAAGGAATACCTTTCTCCATACTACCAATAAAGGTTAGTATATTAAGAGAATCCATTAATCTATTGCTCATTATGGAAACTTACATTCAATTTGGGTTAATTATCTTAAGCGTTATTATAAAATTTACTTATCATCAAGGTGTTGTTAGTTTGGTGGTGGTGGATCTTATACCATAGTTTAAGTCTTTGGTTTGATTACATAATTGTGTAGAATACTCCTCTCTTTTACTATAATCCATACAAATAAATGATGCTACTAAACAACCAAAGATCATCATATATTTTGCACACACATTACCATAACTTGAAATAAACATTCATACAAGTAATCTCTATTTACAAAAATGATCATTAACATTCAATTACAATTGCTACCAAGCTTTCCACAAGGTACATCCATTGGCCATATTTCCACATCATATACCATCTATTTGAGATGAAAACATCATTTAAAGACTTCCGTGCAACTATGAAAGCAAGTAGATAAATACATCAAAACTTGGCTCCAACAATTCAACCTTTCAATATTATAATGAGTACATCTCAAAACTAACATAAATAGAATGTGTAGTATAATAGTCTTCAACAAATGCAGGTTGGTTCATCTCTGGTTTTCTTGCAACTTCATGGTGTGAAAGAGATGAGTTTGCAAGGGATCAGGACAACTCGAATGCAAAGTCTACCAATGCAGCACAAGCAAGCCATGCTTTTTCATAATTGAGTGCAATCATGCATCATACATTTGCCATATGAATATTTAATGTAGAATAACAACATCACCAATATTTCATCCTTCTTTAAGAACATGCATAACAATAATTTGCACAAAATACACATCATTATTTGTTTTGTTAACCTCCAAACATAGGGAAGAGTCCCATACCTCTTCCCAAGGAGAAGACACCAATCCAATCCTTCCAAAACACGTAATTTTTTTTTTTAAACAAAACCAAATTATGAACACAAATCATGAATTTATTTATGATACTTCTAAAGAAACATATTTTCTCTTATAATATTATTATAATGCAATTAAGTGTAGAACATACATTTTCATTTGACCATTAAATATATCAACTAAATTGATAGAAAACCCATAAAGACCCATTATACCTGATTAAGTTGGTTCCTACTTTGTCAATTGTACGTTTAACCCCCTTTCTATTAAAACATAGAGGAGCTTTTATTTAGGTCTATAATTCAACTTGAATAAATATGTTAAACATTGTCAATTCTATTTATTGACTACAATCCAAGTCCATCTGAGCCTCCCCAGATACAAGGTATCACGTGGTTATATCCGACAGTTAGAGGAACATAAGTGTATACTATTCAAAGGTACATAAATTTAGCATTTCGTTTGTTTCTAACTAGAAGGTTTCATCAAACTAATTGATTGTTGTGTCCACATTCCTATGCAATTGATTTCTATACATCATAAGCCCATTCTGAAGTAAATCCATTAATTCCTGTAAGACATACACTAGTGTCTTATACATGATTAACACAAATCTCTTTTTAGGCTATTCCATAATATTATGGCCATAAAATAACAATCCAAACATTTCCTTTTATTCCTAGATTGTTCATTGATTAAAATTAAGGACCTGATGTTATTGCGAAATTAATAGATGGCAAAAGATAGACGTATTAGGTGATGGTTGGACGTACTATGGATCCTTTGAGCATCTACTTAGAAAATTTAATCGAGTTCTCTATATCATTTTCAAATGATTAAAATGCTCGAACAGAGGATATTGTGTTATTGATAAAACTCCAAGGAAATTATGCGACTTCAAAATGAAAGTGACATTAACACCCTATATATGAATAAACCCAAAATATTTTAAGCTCTTACCCTGGTGGACACGCATCATAGAACAAGTATCATTAGATAGTCAGGATTTCATCTTGGATATCTCATTGGTTCAACTGGCTACGGGGATAATCATCGGAGACTCGACTATACTCCAAAACCTGGAATCAGAACACAAGCACAATAGAGTTTCGGGTTTATCCAAAGCAGTAAGTTTTAGCTTGCTTGCTAATGGTATCTACAACCTACTATTGGGAATCACCACAACCGACATTTGCATATTCGACTTCGGAATGCTAGCTCATATAGGATCAAACCGACTTCACGATAGTTTTTAAGTACTGCGAGACTGTTGAATAACTGCTTTCAGTCGATGAGTATGGTAAGTTGGAACTTACTATTGTCTCTTCTAAGAGACTTCCACAGAATTTTGGTGTTGGTTAGGCAAGTCAATCAGATAGGTATGTCGAGCTTCTACTGACAAGAAACCCGAACGGCAAGCCCTAGAGTTGATCTTTGTATATAGGCGACGATAACTTAGATACAACCCATGGAAAGGGTATCAAAAAGGGAACGCATTCAAATGAGACTCTAAAATTCCGACTCTAAAATTCCGACCAATCAGGTCATAAGAAAGAAGCTATTATCCAAAATTAACAAGGCTTCCACGTTGTGGACAAGGTGGCTTCCAAATTTCTTATAGACTAAATACCTTTTCTTAGACAATACTGATGATAAAAAAAAATGATCACCTAGTGTAAGATAAAAAACGACTACCTTATAAACCATCATGTATTAACACGAATTCCAATCTAAGAAAAAAGAGTAAAGGAGAAGTATAAAAATTACTCATACATACGGGATAAAGAAGGAAACTTCCACACCTGGTTTCTTTTGCAAAGCCACTAGACCAATGTGTTGGATAGTTCTCCTTCTATCCTCGCTATAGCCTCCTCCCAAACATAGCAAAACATAGAATGTCCTATTTTCTCAAACCTTAAGGTAATTTATAGGCCAATTTATTCTAGACAGCCAAGAGGTTCTTTAATATTTTATTTCTTTTCTATCTTTTCTTTCACATGCAAGCTTCGTAAAAAATATTTTATTTTAAATACCTAGGGGATTCCTTAGGGATAAGGTATAGGCTGGTTATATGTCCTGTGTCTTCCAACCTAAGAGCACTAATACTATTGAGAGCATGTGTGCTCAGATTTTGAACTATTAAAGATAAGAGGAGAGTCTCATCCCTTAGTACAACCATCCCAAAGTTGCCATGTGTAGGAAAGTTGTAATATTTAATTTATAAAATAGTTTTTTCATATTTTGGTCCAAAAAAATTTGGACAGGTTCATAAAAGACAAGCCACCTAATTTATTTTCAAAAATGGGGTCAATAAAATTAAATAATCATGCTCAAATCGATTAATCTCTACTCTAGAGAATGCATAAAATATATTTCAAAATATTAAAAATATCAATCATAAATAAATATGCATTTCCAAGATAGAGTTCCTTAATGCAAATTAATTTTTTCATTCAACTATATAAATGACATACAAACACTCTATGAATGTGCTCAATATCTCTCATCACCATTTTTCCTTTGATTGGGCAGGACTTTTTAGAGTTAGACTCAAGTACATCTCCCTTAGGGAGGTAACTAGTGATGGTCGAGATAGGAGCTTTACCTAATGAGTTGTCTTTGTCGTCATTTCCCTTTTTCCATCTCTGGTGGTCAAACTTCCACTTAAGATAATTCATGTTTCTGCAATCAATCCATGCACACAGCATCATTTTCTTTTAACAAAAATCAATATAATGCAAATACATCAAACATTAAAAATCAGCTATCATAATAAAAATAACATATTAATAAATTTTCTCCAAGGTGGGTTATGACATACTCCCCACTTAGAATAAACATAGTCCTCTGTGTTTCCTACAATATTATATAACAGTCATTACATCATAAGGTTTGCATATTTTTCCACTTTCATAAGTGGTAAATGGTTCAGCCTATATTATTACATAGCATTATCAAATAACATTATCAAAATAAGGAAAATTTATTTTCATATCCTCCACTTTTTCCCAAGTGGAATTCTTCTCAGAATATTGGTCCCATTAGACCTTGCACCGATCAATATTTGTTTTCCTCATACTCTTGGAATGAAATTCCAAGATCTTCACTGGTTTTACCTCAAAGGTTGTTGGATCTGCCATCTGCAGGTTAGAAACATCTAAAACATTATCAGGATCAACAATATATCTCCTCAATAGGCATACATGAAAAGTGTTATGGATATTTGACAGGTTAGGCGGTAAATCAAGCCGGTAGGCTACACAAATTATCTTTTCCATAATCTCAAATGGTCCTACAAATCTAGGATCCAATTTGGTTGATTTAATTGCACTCTTTTTTGGTTTTACTCTCAAAAATACCCTGTCACCTATAGAGAGCGAACCTTGTTGAAGTGCAAAAAACTCCTTATACATATTCAGATAGAATTTCTTTGTAAGGAACATGTCCTTAAAAGCTTCCACGAAAACCTCCCACTTCAACTTGTTAGGTGAAATGTTAAGTTCTTTACTATAGAAATTCCTCCAATCAACTCCTCTTTCTCCCAAATGGGAAAAAGTGAATGTCATTTTAGTTGTAGAGGAATAGTGCCTTATGGAAAAATTAATTTCTAGTTCTTTTATCCATGCTTCAGCCGCATTTTCTCCCTCTTTTCCAGTGAACTTAGTCACTTTAATATACTTCAGATCATTACCATTTTGTTTCTTTGTGCAGATTCTATTTGCACCTTCTTCAGGATCTTCATCCTCCCTATCCTCATCATCTGGCACTTCTGTCTCTTGGTTGTTGTTGGGGTTATGTTGAAAAATTATGGCTTATAAAATTTGTTGAAATTGATATTGTATAACATAAACGGTAGCAACTAAGTTCTCTACTTCATTATTCGAGTTTACAAAACTTTCTTCCATTTGTCTAACTTCAGAAGTATTAGGGATAGCTTGTTGCAAGGTCATTTTCTTCTTGCCTCTTAGTCTAGTTGCCATGATTACCTGGTAGTAGGGAGTTATATTAATATTTACTCTTTCAAAATCAAAATACTAGATGACTAGAATAGTTTTTCCAACTAGTTTATTATTGCTAGGTTTATTCCCTAGTTTTCTTCCTCTAACTCTAGTTGAAAATCATACACACTTGAAATAAGGGATAAGTAATTCATAATATACGAATACCGAGAAGTTTCCCAAAAGCATCTAAGATACACCACTTAAAACCCATATAGTAGGGTTCACTTAGCTCTTCCACTTTCGAACGACTATGGATCTACTCGTGGGAGAAAGGAACTCGGGTACCAATGATCTCAAGAACTGACCTATTCCTTACCAAGTATGCATCGTCAAGAGTTAGGGATTTTATGCCCCAAATATTATGCTAACCGAAATCTAACTAGAATCTATCTGTTAGCTTGGTCTCTAATACCAACTGTAACAACCCCTGTTGTCACTACACGTCTACTAATTTTTTTTTTTATCTAAGTTCATCTATGTCCACCTTGTGATAAGATAAAGTTATAATAATGATCTAAGACAAGATTATCCCAACAAGAATTAATAAATCCAAATTGCAATAGATTAAATAAATAGAAGCACCAACTTCTACATTTTCTATTAAGCCAATTTGCATGTAGGAGCACCAACCCCTACAATACCATCCCATACCATAATGATAGATGGATAACAAAATGCAATGGATATGTTCCCATAATACATTTTCCAAATGACAAGAGAACATCATAATGGTTGAACCAAATGTTAAGAAGGACAATTCCTCTCCAAAGGAATACCTTTCTCCATTTCTCCATACTACTAACAAAAGATAGTGTCTTAGGAGAATCCATTAATCTATTGCTCATTATGGAACCTTACATGCAATTTGGGTTAATCGTCTTAAGCATTATTATAAAATTTACTTATCATCAAGGTATGGATGATTTGGTGGTGGTGGGTCTTATGCCATGTTTAAGTCTTTGGTTTCATTACATATTTGTGTAGAATACTCTTATCTTTTACTATAATTCATACAAAGAAATGATGCTACTAAACATCCAACTATCATCATATATTTTGCACATACATTACCATAACTTGTAATAAAAATTCATAAAAGTAATATCTATTTACAAAAATGATCATTAACATTCAATTACAATTGCTACAAATATTTCCACAAGATAATTCCATTGGCCATATTTACACATAATTTAAATACTTCCTTGCAACTACGAAAGCAAGTAGATAAATACATCAAATATTACAAAACTTGGCTCCAACAATTCAGCCTTTCAATATTACAATGAGTACATCTCAAAACTAGCATAAACAGAATGTGTAGTGCAATAGTCTTCAACAGATGTGGGCCAGTTCTTCTCTGGTTTTCTTGCAACTTCATGGTGTGAAAGAGATGAGTTTGCAAGGGATCAGGACAACTCGAATGCAGAGTATGCCAATGTAGCACAAGCAAGCCATGCTTTTTCATAATTGAGTGCAATCATGCATCATACATTTGCCATATGCATATTTTATGTTAAAGAACAACATCACCAATATTTCATCCTTATTTAAGAACATGCATAACAAGAATTTACACAAAATCCACATCATTATTTGTTTGGTTAACCTCCAAACATAGGGAAGAGTCCCATAACTCTTCCCAAGGAGAGGACACCAGTCCAATCCTTCCAAACCCCATAATTGTTTAAAAAAAAAATAGATTATGAACACAAATCATGAATTTCTTTATGATACTTCTAAATAGACAATCTCTTATAATATCATTATAATGCAATTAAGTGCAGAACATACATTTTCATTTGAACATTGAATATAACAACTAAATTGATACAAAACCCATAAAGACCCATTATACCTGATTAAGTTGGTTCCTACTTTGTCAATTATACGCCCCTTTCTATTAATATATAGAGGATATTTTATTTAGGTCTATAATTCAACTTGAATAAACATTTTAAACATTGTCAATTCTATTTATTGACTACAATCCAAGTCCATCCGATCCTCCCCATATACAAGGTATCACGTGGTTATATCTGGCATTTAGAGGAACATAAGTGTATACTATTCAAAGGTACATAAATTTAGCATTTTGTTTGTTTCTAACCAGAAGGGTTCATCAAACTAATTGATAGTTATTTCCACATTCCTACGCAATTGATTTCTATAAATCATAAGCCCATTCTAAAGTAAATCCATTAATTTCTTTAAGACATACACTAGTCTCTTATATATTGATTAACACAAATCTCTTTTTAGTCTATTCCATAATATTCTGGCCATAAAATAAAATCCAAATATTTCCTTTTATTACCATATTGTTCATTGATTAAAATTGAGGACCTGATGTTATTGCAAAATTAATAGATGACAAAAGCTAGACGTATTAGGTGATGGTTGGACGTACTATAGCTCCTTTGAGCATCTAGTTAGAAAAGTTAACCGAATTCTCTATATCATTTTCAAATGATTAAAACGCTTGGACACAGGGTCTTGTGTTGTTGATAAACCTCCAAGGAAATTATGCGACTTCAAAATTAAAGTGACATTAACACCCTATCTACGAATAAACCCAAAATATTTTAAGATCTTTCCCTGGTGGACACGTATCAATAGAAAACCAGGGTTTCATCTTGGATATCTCATTGGTTCAACTAGTTGCGGGGATAATCATTGGAGTCTCGACTGTACTCCAAAATCTAAAATCAGAACATAATAATAATAGAGTTTCGGGTTTACCCAAAGTGGGAAGTTTTATCTTATTTTCTAATGGTATCTGCAACCTCAACCTACTATTGGGAATCACCACAACCGACATTGGCATATTCATAAAAAAAAAAAGGTAAAATAAAGAAAGATTTTCATATACCCTTTTTTTATGCAGATGTTACACAACCAAAAAGTTAAGAAGGAAGAAATATTAAAGTGGAACGCAACTCCGACATAACCTGTTAGGATCCTCAATCCTAACATTATGAGTTAGTATTATTAATCATTTAATTATTATATTATTAACTTATAAAGTGAACCATCACAACTCTTCATAACGTGAACCATCACGTCTCTTCATACGTGAACCATCATGTCTCTTCACCAACATTGCTTTAGGGTAGATATATATATTAGGTTGTCCATCCATATCAAATCATCCAACAAGAATAATATCTATTATTTAGACCCATTGGAGGAATTTCCCAAACCAATGCAAAAGGCGATTCATATCTAAAAGCGATTCTTTTAATTTAGATGCTATTTTAATTATTTCTTTATTAAAATTGTGCTAGAACCTTTAGGGTTCTACCAGTTGGTATCAGAGCCATGTGGGACCCAGTCATGTAGGAATTGCTCAAATATCTTCATCAAATCACTTTTGTGCATGAGTATCAAACTCGGTTTGAGGATATCACCAAACACAACACAAGATTGGATGAATCAATTCTCATAAATGGCTTCATTAGGGGATTAAAAGAGGAAATTAGAATGGAGGTGACAAGGTTCAATCCCTATACCATGATGCAGACCTATGGATTGACAAAATTAGCTGAAGATAAAATCAATGCACAACAACGATTAGGGAAACCACTTATGGAAAAATTGTTGATCACTTACATTGCTCCCAAACCTATGCATAATGGAAGGTCACAAAGCACTTACACAACCCCCAAATCTAATCGAACTTTACGAATTAAACATCTTAGCTTTGAGGAGATGAAGGAACGATGAGCAAAAGGACTCTATAATAATTATGATGAACAATTTGGATCCCACCATAAATGTGCTACACTAACATTGTATTTATTGAAGGAAGTTGATCTTTGTCTCTCCATAGAGCAAGCAGATGAGGTAGTTGTGTTCAAAGCGACCAGTACACCTACTCACTGCAATGAAGACAATGAGGTCAATGTGCAAGAAGTGATTGATGTACCAAGCAAGGATGAGGTAGACATACCCAAAGTGATCAATGCTAGCCAAACATGCACTCTACAAGACCTACACATACCTTCCTCACCAATAGTGAGTTCTTGTCATATGACCAAACCTATTTGGAACCAACGCAGAGTGACTACACACTCCTTCTCCGTTGGCTCTACCAAGGAACCAAAAAAGGATATGAAATCATTACCATCACATTTTATGCATCATTCTAAAGTATTTGAGGAACCCCAAGGGTTTCCCTCCCATCGTCATCATGATTTTCCTAAGGAATATTCTACTATTGTTCTTGGAAACCCCCCGCTAATGCTTCATCCTTCTTGATATCCTTGCCTACGAAAGGATACCATTAAAAGAGTCCAAGAACTTACACAAATCCTTCTTGGAAAACAAAGGACAAAGCTTCTCACTTTGAGCTTTGAGGAAAAAGCTCTTTTTAAGGAGGGTGGCATGTTAGGATCCTCAGTCCTAACATTATTAGTTAGTATTATTAATAATTTAATTATTATATTATTAACTTATAAAGTGAACCATCACAACTCTTCATAACGTGAACCATCACATCTCTTCATACGTGAACCATCATGTCTCTTCACCAATGTAGCTTTAGGGTAGATATATATATTAGGTTGGCCATCCATATCAAATCATCCAACAAGAAGAATATATATTATTTAGACCCATTGGAGGGATTTCCCAAACCAATGCAAAATGTGATTCATATCTAAAAGCGATTATTTTAATTTAGATGTTATTTTAATTATTTCTTTATTAAAATTGTGTTAGAACCTTTAGGGTTCTACCATAACCTATCAAGCTCATCCTCATACTAGTGCACTTAAGGTGACAGATTACAGGTCTTGTCGAGCTTCTACTGGTAGGAAACCCGGACGATAAGCCCTAGAGTTGATATTTATATATGAGCGATGACAACTTAGATATAACCCATGGAAAGGATATCAAAAAAGGAACACATTCCAACAAGACTCTAAAATGCCAACCAATCGGATCATAAGAAAGAAGCTATTATCCATAATTAACAAGGCTTCCACATCATGAACAAGGTGGCTTCGAAATTTCTTATAGACTAAATACCTTTTCTTAGACAACACTAATTATAAAAAAATGATCATCCAGTGTAAGATAAATAACGATTAGCCTATAAACCATCATGTATTAACATGAATTCCAATATAAGGAAAAAGAGTAAAGAAGTATAAAAATTACTCATACATACGGGGTAAAGAAGGAAACTTCCACACCTGGTTTCTTTCGTAAAGCCACTAGACCAATGTGTTGGATAGTTCTCCTTCTATCCTCGCTATAGCCTCCTCCCAAACTTAGCAAAACATAGCATGTCCTATTTTCTCAAACCTTAAGGTAATTTATAGGCCAATTTCTTCTAGACAACCAAGCAGTTTTTTAATATTTTATTTCTTTCTATCTTTTCCTTCACATGCAAGCTTCTTCAAAAATATATTATTTTAATACCCGGAGGATTCCCTAGAGATAAGGTATAGGCTGGTTATATGTCTTGTGTCCCCCAACCTAAGAGCACTAATACTATTGAGAGCATGGGTGCTCAGATTTGGAACTATTAAAGATAAGAGGAGAGTCTCATCCCTTAGTACAACCATCCCAAAGTTGCCATGTGTAGGAAAGTTGTAATATTTAATTTATAAAATAGTCTTTTCATATTTTGGTCCAATAAAATTTGGATAGGTTCATAAAATACAAGCCACCTAATTTATTTTCAAAAATGGGGTCAATAAAATTAAATAATCATGCTCAAATCGATTAATCTCTACTCTAGAGAATGCATAAAATATATTTCAAAATATTAAAAATATCAATCATAAATAAATATGCATTTCCAAGATAGAGTTCCTTAATGCAAATTAATTTTTTCATTCAACTATATAAATGACATACAAACACTCTATGAATGTGCTCAATATCTCTCATCACCATTTTTCCTTTGATTGAGCGGGACTTTTTAGAGTTAGACTCAAGTACACCGCCCTCAGGGAGGTAACTAGTGATGGTCGAGATAAGAGCTTTACTTGATGAGTTGTATTTGTCGTCATTTCCCTTTTTCCATATTTGGTGGTCAAACTTCCACTTAAGAGAATTCCTATTCCTGCAATCAATCCATGCACGTAGCATCATTTTATTTTGACAAAAATCAATATAATGCAAATACATCAAGCATTAAAAATTAGCTATCATAATGAAAATAGCATATTAATAAATTTCCTCCAAGGTGGGTCGTGACATACTCCCCCCTTAGAATAAACACAGTCCTCTGTGTTTCATGTAATATTACATAATAGTCATTACATCATAAGGTTTGCATAGTTTTCCACTTTCATAAGTGGTAAATGGTTCAACCTGTATTATTACATAGCATCATCAAATAACATTATCAAATAAATAAGGAAAATGTCTTTTCATGTCCTCCACTTTTTCCCAAGTGGAATTCTTCTCAGAATATTGGTCCCATTGGACCTTGCATTGATTAATATTTATTTTCCTCGTAGTCTTAGAATAAAATTCCAAGATCTTCATTGGTTTCACCTCAAATGTTGTTGTATCTGCCATCTGCAGGTTAGAAACATCTAAAACATGATCAAGATCAACAATATATCTCCTAAGTAGGGATACATGAGAACTGTTATGGATCTTTGACAGGTTAGGCGGTAAATCAAGCCGGTAGGCTACATGACTTATCTTTTCCACAATCTCAAATGGTCCTACAAATCTAGGATCCAATTTGGTTGATTTAATTGCACTCTTTTTTGGTTTTACTCTCAAAAATACCCTGTCACCCACAGAGAGTGAACCTTGTTGAAGTGCGAAAAACTCCATATACCTATTTAGATAGAATTTCTTTGTAAGGAACATGTCCTTAAAATCTTCCATAAAAACCTCCCACTTCAACTTGTTAGGTGAAATGTTAAGTTCTTTACTATAGGCATTCCACCAATCAACTCCTCTTTCTCCCAAATGGGAAAGAGTGAATGCCATTTTAGTTGTATAGGAATAGTGTTTTATGGAAAAATGAAGTTACACTTCTTCTATCCATGCTTCAACTACATTTTCTCCCCCTTTTCTAGTGAACTTAGTCACTTTAATATATGTTAGATAATTACCAATTTATTTCTTTGTACGAATCCAATTTGCACGTTCTTCAGGATATTCATTATTCCTATCCTCATCATTTGACACTTTTATCTCCTGGTTGTTGTTGGGGTTATGCTGAGAACTTATGGCTTGAAAAAAAATTTGAATCTGATTTTGTATAACATAAACGGTAACAACTAGGTTCTCTACTTCATTATTCGAGTTTCCAAAACTTTCTCCCATTTGTCTGACTTCAGGAGTATCAAGGATAACTTATTGCGAGGTCATTTTCTTCTTGCCTCTTAGTCTAGTTTCCATGATTACCTGGTAGTAGGAGTTATATTAGTATTTAATCTTTCAAAATCAAACTACTAGATGACTAGAATGTTTTTTTTAACTAGTTTATTATTGCTAGGTTTATTCCCTAGTTTTCTTCCTCTAACTCTAGTTGAAAATCATACACACTTGAAATAAGGGATAAGTAAGTCATAAGACATGGATGCTGAGCAATTTCCCAAAAGAGTCTAAGGTACACCGCTTAAAACCCATATAGGAGGGTTCACTTAGCTCTTCCACTTTTGAACGATTGTGGATCTACTTGTGGGAGAAAGGAACTCGGGCACCAATGATCTCAAGAACTAACCTATTCCTTACCAAGTATGCATCGTCAAGAGTTAGGGAGTTCATACCCCAAATATTTTACTAATCTAAATCTAATTAGAATCTATTAGTTAGCCTGGGCTCTGATGCCACCTATAACAACCCATGTTGTCACTACATGTCTACTAAATTTTTATTTTTATTTTTATCTAAGTTCATCTATGTCCACCTTGTGATAAGATAAATTTATAATAATGATCTAAGACAAGATTCTCCCAACAAGAAGTAAGTAATCCAAATTGCAATAGACTAAATAAATAGAAGCACCAACTTCTACAATTCCTATTAAGCCAATTTGCATGTAGGAGCACCAACCCCTACAATACCATCTCATCATATCATACTGATAGATGGATAACAAAGTGCAATAGATATGTTCCCATAAAAAATTTTCCAAATGATAAGAGAACGTCATAATGGTTGAACCAACCGTTAAGAAGGACAATTCCTAACCAAAGGAATAACTTTCTCCATTTCTCCATACTACTAACAAAAGCTAGTGTCTTAGGAGAATCCATTAATCTATTGCTCATTATGGAACCTTACATGTGATTTGGGTTAATCATCTTAAGAATTATTATAAAATTTACTTATCATCAAGGTATGGATGGTTCGGTGGTGGTGGGTTTTATACCATAGTTTAAGTCTTTGGTTTGATTACATAATTGTGTAGAATACTCCTCTCTTTTACTATAATCCATACAAAGAAATGATGCTACTAAACAACCAAAGATCATCATATATTTTGCACACACATTACCATAACTTGAAATAAATATTCATACAAGTAATCTCTATTTATAAAAATTATCACTAACATTCAATTAAAGACTTCCTTGCAACTACGAAATCAAGTAGAGAAATACATCAAATATTACAAAACTTGACTCCAAAAATTCAGCCTTTCAATATTACAATGAGTACATCTCAAAACTAGCATAAACAGAATGTGTAGTATAATAGTCTTTAATAGATGCAGGTCGGTTCTTCTCTAGTTTTCTTGCAAATTCATGATGTGAAAGAGATGATTTTGTAAGGGATCAGGACAACTCGAATGTAGAGTATGCCAATGCAGCACAAGCAAGCCATGATTTTTCATAATTGAGTGCAATCATGCATCATACATTTACCATATGCATATTTAATGTAGAATAACAACATCGCCAATATTTCATCCTTATTTAAGAACATGCATAACAAGAATTTGCACAAAATCCATATCATTATTTTTTCGGTTAATCTCCAAACATGGGGAAGAGTCCCATACCTTTTCCCAAGGAGAGGACACCAATCCAATCCTTCCAAAATCCACAGTTTTCTAAAAAAGAAAAAAATATATTATGAACACAAATCATGAATTTCTTTATGATACTTCTAAATAGACATATTTACTCTTATAATATCATTATAATGCAATTAAGTGCAGAACATACATTTTCATTTGACTATTGAATATAACAACTAAAATGATACAAAACCCATAAAGACTCATTATACCTTATTAATTTGGTTCATACTTTGTCAATTATATGATTAACCCCCTTTCTATTAAGACATAGAGGAGCTTTTGTTTAGGTCTATAATTCAACTTGAATAAATATTTTTTTATTTTTTTTAAAGCGAGAAACCCCTTGTGGGGCCGCCTTGGTCTTAGAGACCATGAACAGGGGGTTCTACACCATCAAAGTCACCCGGGAGTCATGCCCGGCCTTGCCCGCACCAACATTATCAATTGGATTTTGGGTACCTAATTCAACTTTTTGGTAGGGTGGAGATTCGAACCTGGGACCTCCCTTGGAGGATTGCCCTCTCCTCTCCAACTCACCTATAACACATGGGTATTCAACTTGAATAAATATGTTAAACGTTGTCAATTCTATTTATTGACTACAATCCAAGTCCATCCGATCCTCCCAAGAAACAAGGTATCACGTGGTTATATCTGGAAGTTAGAGGAACATAAGTGTATACTATTCAAAGGTACATAAATTTAGCATTCCATTTGTATCTAAGTAGAAGGTTTCATCAAACTAATTGATAGTTGTGTCCACATTCCTATGCAATTGACTTTTATACATCATAAGCCCATTCTGAAGTAAATCCATTAATTCCTTTAAGACATACACTAGTCTCTTATACATTGATTAACACAAATCTCTTTTTAGGTTATTCCGTAATATTCTGGCCATAAAATAACAATCCAAACATTTCCTTTTATTCCCATATTGTTTATTGATTAAAATCGAGGACCTAATGTTATTGCAAAATTAATAGAAGACAAAAGCTAAACGTATTAGGTGATGGTTGGACGTACTATGGCTCCTTTTAGCATCTAGTTAGAAAATGTAACCGAATTCTCTATATAATTTTCAAATGATTAAAATGCTCGAACACAGGGTCTTGTGTTATTGATAAAACTCCAAGGAACTTACGCGACTTCAAAATGAAAGTGACATTAAAACCCTATATATGAATAAACCCAAAATATTTTAAGCTCTTACCCTGGTGGACACGCATCATAAAACAAGTATCAATAGATAGTCAGGATTTCATCTTGGATATCTCATTGGTTCAACTGGCTGCGGGGATAATCATCGGAGACTCGACTGTACTCCAAAACCTGGAATTAGAACGCAAGCATAATGGAGTTTCGAGTTTGCCCAAAGTGGTAAGTTTTAGCTTTCTTACTGATGGCATCCGCAACCGACATTGGCATCTTCATAGAAAAAAGCAGAATAAAGAGAGATTTTTAGATACCCTTCTTTTATGCAGATGTTACACAACCTAAAAAGTTAAGAAGGAAGAAACATTAAAGTGGAACGCAACTCCGACATAACCTATCAAGCTCGTCCGCATACTAGTGCACTTAAGATGACAGATCACAGTTCTCACAAAGCCAACTTGACTGTGGATCGGAGCTCGGATACTCTAAAGATATACAAAAAAATCTCGGAGACTCCTACGGTATAGCACATTGTCACTCTTGACTATGCTATGGAGCAAAAATTCCAGTGCCCTCTTTGAGATATAGACCTGGTTATTATCATATGACAATCGACTCCGAAATGTTAGCTCATATAGGATCAAACTGACTTCACGATAGTTTTTTAGTACTGCGAGACTGTTGAATAACTACCTTTAGCTGATGAGCATGGTAATACGGCACTTACTATTGTCTATTCTGAGAGACTTATGTGGAATTCCGATGTTGGTTGGGTAAGTTAATCAGATAGGTATGTCGAGCTTCTTCTAACAAGAAACCCGGATGACAAGCCCTAGAGTTGATCTTTGTATACGGGTGATGATAACTTAGATATAACCCATGGAAAGGATATCAAAAAAGGGAATGCATTCCAACGAGACTCTAAAATGTCGACCAATCGGGTCATAAGAAAGAAGCTATTATCCAAAATTAACAAGGCTTCCACGTTGTGGACAAGGTGGCTTCCAAATTTCTTATAGAATAAATACCTTTTCTTAGACAATACTGATGATAAAAAAAATTGATCATCCAGTGTAAGATAAACAACGACTACCCTATAAACCATCATGTATTAACACGAATTCCAATCTAAGAAAAAAGAGTAAAGGAGAAGTATAAAAATTACTCATACATACGGGGTAAAGAAGGAAACTTCCACACCTGGTTTCTTTGGCAAAGCCACTAGACCAATGTGTTGGATAGTTCTCCTTTTATCCTCGCTATAGCCTCCTCCCAAACTTAGCAAAACATAGCATGTCCTATTTTCTCAAACCTTAAGGTAATTTATAGGTCAATTTCTTCCAGCCAGTCAAGAGGTTCTTTAATATTTTATTTCTCTATCTTTTCCTTTACATGCAAGCTTCTTCAAAAATGTATTATTTTAGTATCCAGGGGATTCCTTAGGGATAAGGTATAGGTTGGTTATATGTCCTGTGTTCCCCAACATAAGAGCACTAATACTATTGAGAGCATGGGTGCTCATATTTTAAACTATTAAAGATAGGAGGAGAGTTTCATCACTTAGTACAACCATCCCAAAGTTGCCATGTGTAGGAAAGTTGTAATATTTAATTTATAAAAGTCTTTTCATATTTTGGTCCAATAAAATTTGGACAGGTTCATAAAAGACAAGCCACCTAATTTCTTTTCAAAAATGGGGTCAATAAAATAAAATAATCATGCTCAAATCAATTAATATCTACTGTAGAGAATGCATAAAGTATATTTCAAAATATTAAAAATATCAATCATTAATAAATATGCTTTTCCAAGATAGACTTCCTTTATGCAAATTAATTTTTTTAGTCAACTATATAAATGACATACAAACACTCTATGAATGTGCTCAATACCTCTCATCACCATTTTTCCTTTGATTGGGCAGGACTTTTTAGAGTTAGACTCAAGTACACCGCCCTCAGGGAGGTAACTAGTGATGGTCAAGATAAGAGCTTTACCTGATGAGTTGTCTTTGTCATCATTTCTCTTTTTCCATATCTAGTGGTCAAACTTCCACTTAAGAGAATTATTGTTCCTGCAATCAATCTATGCATGCAACATTATTTTTTTTGACAAAAACCAATATAATGCAAATACATCAAACATTAAAAATCAACTATCATAATAAAATAACATATTAATAAAGTTCCTCCAAGGTGGGTTGTGACAGTCTGCTTATCTACATATTTAAAATAGTTCCTTTTTACATCAAAAAATGATATAGAACACCAAATATTGAATGTAGTAAACATTGTCGACTCGTATATGCGTCCACTCGAAGATATTCTAGCAGATGAGATGGGACCACATGATAATTTTTCTAATAACGACATTCAAAAACCACTTCACGATATGCCTAGTATAGACACACTAACAAAAATATATATATAATAAAATTAAAATGTAGACCTTCGATGAATCTTGTAGTCAAAAATATAAACATCAAAGGACAAGTGAATGGACTATTGGAAGGGATTTTAATAATGAATGGGCACAGTTATACCCTTTTATTGAGCAATATGAGATAGAGAAAATGTGTAGATGCGTTATTTGTAGTTGGAAACTAGGAAAGGACCATTTGTTGCAAAATAAGAAAGACACAATAGAAAAACACTGTGAGAAATTTTATATCAAAGAAATACAAAGTGATGGAACAATTAAGAAATCATATAGGTAGAAGTATCCATCGAAATGTGTGCATATCAGATATGCACTTGAATATGAAAAAGCAATGAAACACCAACAAACTCTTGTTGATGAGGGTGGAACAATCTAGGTCCAATTTCAAAAAGTTAATACGAACGTATTAGCCTCAAAACATTTGCAATTTGTTGTTGTATATTGTATTCTAAAAAAGGATCGACCCATGTCTGATTTTCCTGATTATAACGAACTATTTTAAATATCCGATGTATAGAACCTTACCAGTTCCCATTGGTTATATCAAAGTGATTGGAAAATGGTAAAATATCTATCACTAGTTGAGAAGGACCTGAGAGAGAAAACAAGACAAATTTATTTCACTTTCCATTGATGAAGTAATGGTTGTTGACATCACATCTTGGATTTGCATAAATGTTTAGACATTCAAAAATCATTTGAGACAACCTCATTTTCTAGCACTACATAAGATGATAGAAAATTATAATACGAAAAACATTTACAATGTTGTTGTAACAATTTTAAAGGATATTGTTGGAATGGATGAAAAAGAAATTGTCTAAAACTTAATTTTTGTTGGAGCTGATGGTGTAGCTACAATGCAAGGACAAAGGAATGGTCTTTGTGTTAGACTTTAGACATCAATTACCCCATATTTGATTCCAATTCATTACATGGCTCATCGAATGAATCTTGCATACAAAATTGTGAGCACATTTGAAAATATAGCCACAGTGGAAGATCTCATCCATGAAATACACTCTTACTTTTCATGGAGTCCAAAAATATTTGGAGAGTTTCAACAGTTTTCTTTGGGTGTAACTAGAGGTAAAAAATTGTTAAAAGATATGGACACCAGGTGGATTTCATTGTTTCTTCCTACAAAAAGGGTTTTTTCATAATATCAATCCTTAGTGGGGTTTATGTATGCACATCCTAGGGATGTTGACAAGGCAAAATATTTACCATTTCGTATGACTGACTTGGAAAATCTTCTCACATTACGTGGTATTATTCCATTGTTGCAAGAAATGAATTCTTTAATTAGACTCGCACAAGAAATAGTAATTTATATTTTCTATTTCATCAGGATGAGAAAATAAATATGTATGTTTATTGATAAGGTTTACTTGTTCGAAGAAAATTTTAAGGATCCTTTGTTTGATAGTTGGAATACGTTAGTTCAATTCAATGATCCTAACAAATTTTTAAAGTTCAACATCAATGATAATCTTTGTATTGCTATCCATGGAAAGATGATTCCTTTATATCGTTATGAAAAGCGGTTAGATACACTTACAAATGATGTTGAACAAGTGTCCATAACACATTGTGGATTTTATAAAGTTTTGGATAGTACTAAGAATAAATTAAAAATAATTGCAAAAATATTAATAAGTGAAATAAGAGATCGTTTTCATAGAGAAGAGGTGCTTGAGGCCATGGTTGTTAATCCCATATTTTGAAATCCTTGTTTTGACCACAGTAGTAAAAGTGAGTTGTTTGTAAAATATATGGGCACTCTTATGAAACATTTCTCTAAATGTGTGGAAGTAAATGGTATTCAAATTAATGGTAAACAAAGAACTTCTGAGACAATAATCAACCAGTTTTGGATTAATAATGGTTAATCAAATTGCACGTTTCAAAAATCCACATGAGACTGGTTGTTTGTGGCAAAAATTGTATCCAAGTAGTGTCTTACAAGAAACTATGAGTGAATACTTTATTTTATATGAATTATGTGAGACAATGATTTTAGGATTTGTTGAAGACGAAATGGTTTTCAGTGTACTATCTTTTGTTAAATCTAAATTTCGTAACAGGTTGGACAAAAATTTGGAAAATTGTTTGAGAATGTATGTGTCATTGTACGAGTTGGATAAGTTTCCCTATGACAAAGCTTTGACATACTGAAAGTCCCTAGTGGACAAAAGAGGTGTCACTAATACTATTGATAATAAGAATAACGAGTCAGCTTGCAGTGATGAGATTATGGAAACGCAAAATTTTGTAAAATATTCTCGATTCTTTTGGAGAAGTCGACAAGACATTATTCCAACTTCCAACAATGTAAAATTTAAATGAATTAAACAAATTCATATTATCAATGATTTTTTGGATTTGATATCATTTGTAAATTTTTAACGATTTAAAAAATTTCATACAAGCAATGATTTTCCGTATTTGATGTCATTTGTAAAAATACAATGATTTAAAAAAAAATCTATAATCATGGTTTTTCGTATTTGGTTTTTAATGTTATTGACTGTCTATGTTGGAAATTTTTTATGATTTATGCTTTAGCTTTGAGTAAAATATAAATTTTAAAACCATGCATGCATACATAATTAGTAAATATTTCTTTTACAAAGTGTTGTGTGTAGTCTAGAATAGTAGAAAGCATAATGCAAATAGCGTAAATCTCAAGTTATGGAAAGAAAAATACAATATAAATGGAAATAACATGAAATCCAAGTTATGGAAATAGCACACGATAACTCTCATTATTATATCATAGCTTTCTTATTGAATTAATTGTCTATGTTAACAAATTATTATGATTTATGCTTTGACTTTGAATAAACTGAAAATTTTCAAACCATGTATGTATGTATGTATCATTAGTAAATATTTCTTTTAAAAGGTGTTGTATGTACTCTAGAAGGCAAAATGCAAATAACATATTACTCTAGATATGAAAATATAAAAACAATATAGCATAATACATAAGACAATACTCATTTTATATCATGATTGACTTTGAATAAAATAAAAATTTAAACCCATGCATAGATATATTCTTCGTAAACTCAAGCATAATTGAAACAACATATACTCAAGTGATGAAAATAGACAAATATAAATGTAAATAGTATAATAGTCAAGTAATAACAACAAATGTCTTTTTTTCAAATGAAAACATATCATAAAATCATCTTTTTAAAAAATCAATTTTTCAAAAGCAATAATAGAATCAGTTTATCCTTTGGCTTTTTATTCCTTAGATGGGAGGCTAGAGGTAGTTTCAGCTTATTTTTCCTTTTTTGTTTCTTCCATATTTTTCAGTTCAAGGGGTCCTCCCTCGGGTTGGTTATCAGTCCTCTCCATTGCTCCAGAATTGACAAGGATGTTCTCTACACTTTTCAAGCCTTCGAGCACAGTGTTTTCCTCTATTTCAGCATCTTTGGATATTGGTGCAAGAAATTCTTTACCCTTATCCTTAAGAAGAACATTAGGATCCAATCCATTTTGGATAATGATCTTCCTAAAAGCATTGTTTTGTCGAACTGCTTCTTGAGCTCTTTTCTTCATTGCCATAGAAGCCATTAAGAAATTCTTTGCTATCTAGAGATAGTCTTGTAGGTTTTGAATATGCTTCCTCAGATTATCAAACTTTATCTACAAAAAGAAAAATAAGTAGTCAATAGAAATTTACATTTTAAAAAAAGAACAAAATTTTTTAGAACACATTAGTCTAACCTCGGCAACATTCCTTGCAACTACAGGAACAACAACCATTTTCTTATCACATGCTCATTCAATAAAATAAACTTAGGCTTAAGCATTTAAGTTCTCCAATATGTTCAACATAATGCTAAAAATTTCATCATTGTAAGATGTTTGGACCTTCACCATACCAGATTTAGCTTACTGTAGTAGAGCATCAAGTTTTTTTGGTTCATTTTCAACTAAAGAAAAAAAGTATTCTTTTTGAAAAAAAATTTAATCAAGCATTTATTTCCTTTATTAAAACTTTGACCTGATACTCCCATTTTTTCATTTATTTTACATTTGGAATTAGAGAATCTTTAATGGTTGCTTGAACATTATCAGAAACTGATTTATTTTTAAAAAAAATTACTTTTCCATCCTTTGGTAGAGGATGAGCCGTAGGGGTGCCAGTTTCCTTAGTAGGAGATGGACTTGAATATTTTGTTCCTGCTTCATTTTGAGGATCTCAAAGCAAATCTGTTACTTGAAAGACAGTGGGTATGTTGCCTTGTAAAAATAAATCTTGATCAAGTGGAGGATTATCTAACCCAACACCAAAAGCTTCCTGTACACCTATAAAATTACCAAAAGATATATTCCAAATCCTAAAAATTGCTTGGATGTTGTTCCCTTTGGCCTAGATGGCAGAAAATGTTTTCCACCTAGGAAACATTGTTGACATCACATTTGAGGTTAGCATGGTGCAGGAGCGGGTGGCATAGACTGTTGTTTTCCATAGACTATTGTTTTCCATAATAAAATTATTGTATAGGAACTTAAAAAACCAAAATAAAAACTGGTTAAAAAATTTGTGAAGGTAGATTATAAAACTGGTTACAAAATTGGTTATAACACTTATTGGTCGAAGAAGAGATCTCTTGCACAGCCACAACTGCAAATGGAATGTGGGTGCGCTATACATCTGAAAAAACATTATCAAAATTAATAAAAAAACATAGTAAAATTTGGTAACAAATTTTGTGAAGGCAAAATATAAAACTTACTTGCCGAAGATGAGACCTCTTGTGCTACATCCATTGGCATTGGGTGTGCAGGTGAAGGTTGTCAAGTATTAGGAGAACTAGATCTTATACATTTCCTTGTTATTTTTCTTAGTGGTGGCATTGATTCCTCCGTAGGTGTTTTGGAGTCTCATGATTCCTATAGATTATAAGCTCTGAAAGCAGCTTTTCGCTTTAAAGAGGAAGAGAATGCCCTTTTTTATATTTTGTATGAATTGTTAAAATTATAAAAATGACAAACATATTAAATATAAAAAAAAATATTAGTTTAATATTAACTAAAAATTACCTACACTTGTTATATCATGGCTACAGTGGCTAGTTTTGAGTTCCAAGAATTCGGTACTGTAGTGTTCTACAAATTATAATAAGATTCATAAAAAACCAAGAATGTAGTTGCATGTGCTTATTGTTAGCGAAGGAGAAGAATGGGTTTTCATGTTTTGGATATCTATTCTGATCCGATGTGAGGTTGGACCAGTTAAATTGTTGGTGTGTAATATAACAAACCAACTATGTCAATGCCCACATCTAAATTTCTGTCAGTCTTCCTTGCAAAATGCATCTGGATAGGAAGAATTTACAACATACCTAAATAAAATTGTTCTAAATAGTTGGTACAGTCAAACCCCTTCTAGACTTGGTAACCATAACTACAAAAAAAACAAATCAGTAATTGTAAACCCTAGAATTTAAATTCAATTAAATATAAAAATATGTAGTTATACCTTGAATAAATTTTGGTTGGACATTGAAGGTGGTGTCCAAGTAGAGTTTTTCATCATTATTTAAAGTGAATTTCAATGTGATTGGATCACAACCAATGTGAGGCAATCCTATCAATCTAGTGACGTCTAAGGATTTGAAAGAAAATTTAACATTTTTATTATCAATGACAACATTTATCATGCCCGAATCAATGTCATAAGCTACAATTATCCTCTAGCAATTTTATGTCTATGTAAAACTATGATATTGAAACTAGACCCTGAAGACCAGAGTCTTGGACCCATGACATGTCATAACCCGATGATAAAATTTTGGAAATTAGGGGGCAAACAAGATTTTTAAAATTAATTTTTGACATTCCAGGGGTGATAGGGTATGTCATTGGGTTATTTCATTGGGTACGAGGGACTGTGGATCAGGAGGTAGGGAGAAAGGTATTGTAAACTCGATGGAAAGAATCAAGAAAGCGTTCAAACAGGAGGAAAAGGGTTAAAACTATGTTAGAAAAGGTGAAAAAATGATTGTTTATGCCTTTATATAGACTTTTATGAATGAAACCATCAGATACATAATCAACACGTGGCATCTGCATGCAATAATTTAATGGATGGTTGACATATGGTACAGATGCAATGCATCGTTAATGCAACTAATCAGCATCAGATCATCATTGTTGCATTCAATCAGCTTTTTTGCAACCAATCGACTTTGTTTCAATTTATCGACTATGCTACAACCAATCGACTTTATTGCAACCGATCGACTTTGTTGCAATCGATTGACTTTGTTGCATTTGATCGACTTTGGTGCAATAGAATGACTTTATCATGATCCATTGATATTGGTGCAATAATTCAACTTTGCTGCAACCAATTGACGTTGGTGCAATCGATCGGCTTTGCTGTAATAGATCGACTTTACTATAATTGATCAATATTATTTGCATCTGATCGGTATTGATGAATCCGATCGACATTGATGCATCTGATCGACATTGATATATTTGATCAGCATTGATGCAATTGATCGATATTGCTACAATCCATCGGCATTGTTGTAATCCATCGATATTTTTGCAACCGATCAACATTGTTGTATTTGATCAAATTTGTTATAATTGATCAACATTAATGCAATGCATCAGCATTGTTGCATCTGATCGACATAGTTGTAATCGATCGACCTTGCTACAACTGATTGACTTTACTACATTTAGTCATCTTGACTGCAATGCATCGACATCGATGCATCACATCAGCATTATTGTATTACATCAACATTACTGTAACACATTGATGAGTGATATTGCTATAACCGATCGATAAAGAGTGATCAAATTATCTGCAAACCGATCGATATTTTTAGACCATCATGTTTATAGTCAATCGGTATAGACTGATCGACATATCTGTAATTGATCGGTATTTTTTTACCGTTATGTCTATAACTGATTGATATTTTCCTACCATCATGTCTGCAATCGATCGATATTTTTCGGTTATCATATCTTCAGCTTAACATCTCAGATCGATCAGTATAGATTTTTCCTTTCAGCATTGTTCTATAGGCATAGTCTCATTGACATAAATTTTCTTGTTGACATAAAGCCTTTGATTTTGTCGTTTAGGTCTAGAATTTGGCAACCTATAGGCATAACCCCCAATTTTAAAAAAAATGGTGAAAAATGAATGCAATTCACCATTTCTCCTTGGAGATGATTCACCAAGATTTCAAGACCGATTCGTCAATATCTTATAAATATATTTCGAGACTGATCCCTTATGCATAACCCTAGATTACCATCTCTCAACCTAAGTATACCTTAAATCTTCTATAGTGTTTAAATATTGGGGACTATAAATCTTCTTGAACTCCCTTTTTTTATGGCTTAAATCTACAAATAGATTACAATACTCCCTTGGTGAATGTACTTTATATCAATTCCTTGTAGGAGATCTTCTCTATCTTACACTTGTTTAGACATTATGTTTGTCATCATCTATCCTTCCAAGAATATGCAGGCACCTTGCAAGAGTCATTTGACAATGGCTAAGTGGATCCTTTGATACATTAGAGGTATATACAAAGTGGGTATCACTATTAGTTGGAGTATATCTAACTTGTATAGGCTTCTTAGATGTATATTGGACCAATGATTTGGATTAGAGGTCCACCAATACCAAATTTATTTTCTATCTTGGTTATGGACTGGTGTTTTGATGTTATAGATATTAGTTCACTATTTCTTAGTCTTCTATGAAAGTTGAATTATTGATGCCATCAAGGACCTTTATTGGATGTTCATGATTTTGAAGCAAGTGGGAATTCCTCATTCATTTATAGTCACCATTCATTGTGATAATCATATCATAATTAAGCTTGTTTATAATTTAATATTTCATCAATAGAATAAGATCATTAAGATTTGGATATAGTATGTGTGATGTCCTTATACACATGGGATGCTTGATCCATTTTCTATATCATAATTGGACAATAAATATATTGATTAAGATAATGTACAAGGTAACTTTTATATGACTATAAAAGTGTATTGGAGTAGGAGAGTATCCCTAAGTGGGCCCAATAGTAAGACTTTTGAACTTTGAATAGGAGGTTCAAGGTTTGAATGGGGGATAGAGTTGTATACCATACTTAAATAACTAGAGTTTGGTTGGATAAACATATATTAGGTAAATAACATCCTCTATGAGGGTCATCTCATATGGCCTATGGTCTCATGAATGTTAAAGATATTTTACCTTTTACCCTTTAAGGGGTATGAATAATAAAGGTCTCTCTTCATGTCTCCCATTCAAATTAAGGTAAGATGCTAGAATATGTGGTATTAAGCTTCACTAGAGGCCATTACCATATTTTGTATTATATTATTTGTATAGCCCTTTGGGACTTATGTGCACCTTGTATGGGTGAATTTATTGTAATAGTTTATTATTTAAGCTAATAGTTGGTTATTTAACCTTGATCTAAAGGTATCTTATAATTAGGTATAAATACTCCTTCCTACAAACCATGTAATTATATATTGGGGTGCACTTATATTTTCTTTACTGAGATATTTTAGTGTCTACAAGAATTATTTTATAGCATGCATACTCTTTATGTGAGTTATTTTTGCTTATCTAGGTAATGTGTTGATTCCATGTATTTTTGAAAATTATTGTGAAATTTAATATGGTAAACCACTCTATATGAGGATAACATTTTAAATGCTAAATAATTTTAAATTAGGATATTATTATTTTTTGTCTAGATTTGGTTATCATGGGTGAGATCACTCCTTTAGCTTGGAAAACCGACACCCTATGTTATGGCCTCAACATAGGAAGGTCAAATATCTGGTGTAATAAGAATGTCCTTTACAATAATAATATCCTTTATTGACACATAAATATCAAAGGTTTATCCTTTCTAAAGAGAGGGATAAATATAATCCTAGACTTATATGATCATTCAACATACTCCTCGTTAAAATGGAATCTAGCCAAAGCTACTCATGATATTTTATCATCTTTAAGAACACTCTTTGATTGTATTTTTGCACTAATTACTAATAAGTTCATCATTAAATTGGTAACTTTTATTATTAAGATCCTATATGAATTATGTTGGCCCAATTGGTCTCTCATTCAAGAGTACAAGTCCAAATTTGTTTACCCCTAGTTATGTACATGTTTTTCCCTTTAATACAAGCTTATTTACAAGTGGGAACACAAATGATCATTCCTTGCTTCTTGAAATGTGAAAAATGAAAATATAAACTAAATATCAAGTATAAGGATGGAGGTTCCCCCACTTTAAATTGGTAATCTCTCTTATTTTAGCCCTCATTCTAGGCTATACTCATTGTTGTGCTTTCTTTCCATATCATGAAACTATTTATCATTTTTTTTGGTATTATAGGTCTTACCAAAGGTTCTAGTCTGTTATAGGTTTGGTATTTACCACACTAAATATACTTTAGAAAATAGCCCTCCTTGGAAGATCCAAACTTAATAATGGTAATCCCTTATAGAAATCTTGTCCACTTGTTCTCAAACACATCTAGAAGTTGAGGTGTCAAGGTGTGTTTACTAGTTTGAGTTCTCCATACAAGTTGTTTATGTTAGACTTATTGATAGATTTAATATTGCAGGATTCCAATATATACTCTCATGTGCACAACATCTATAGTGCTCTCGAGATGGGGGTGGACAATTGAATTGTCTTCATCATTAGTTCCACCATAAAATACATTAACAAAGTAAATTCAATGAATAATTAAGTATCTTTGATTTTTATTTTAGTTGCTAACATTAGTGTAATAATAGAATATATAAATCAAAAGACCTTATCTATTGTAGCAACAATAAAATATTTTGATCTATTATATCCTAATAAATAGTAATTATTATAGTAGCTTCTACATTTTTGGAGTAAATTTATTCTATAGCTTTTGTAAACTGGTTATAATAACTTTTATGGAGTTAGTGAAAGACTTCCAAACCTATCATCTAGTTCTTCTATTTTTCTTCTTTTGTTGGTGGAGAAAGGGTTTATCCACATATAACTTTTTGACTTTGAATAATTAATGAAATATCATCTCTTCTTTCCAAAAAAATATCTTTGCTTAACAATAATAAATATAAGATATATAATTCATATTATTTCCAACTTTATTGGTGTCTCACTCATGCTAAGTTTTTCTCAAATACCAAATTCTATAAAAAAGAACAAGGTTACTAGTTTTATTCCTTAATCATAAGATAGGAGAATTTGTCCTATTTCTTGAATTTTTTAGTTATAAGATAGGGAAGTTGTGGGTTTGGATCAATGAAATTCTATGTCATAAAACCATGTTAAGGTTGTGCAAACAAAGAAAATGGTACCTATAAATGTTAAAATAATGACAATAAGTTTATATCCATAGTGAACATATAATAAATGGATAAATATTTGCTTAATGTTTTAAAAATAATAATGATAGCTTTCAATAGATCTCAAAATATTTTCCACACCATATCCATTACTATGTAAGTTTTCATATGTAGCATCATGTATTATAAAAGAGTGGCACTTAAATGATAGTAAAAAGTTGAGCTACTTAGATGAATGCTCATCATTTGTTGGATGTATTGTAAAATATTGAATACAATTTATAAGCATACACTTTATTACAAAGGAATAATTTTTCAACTAAAGTGGAGATAACAATCTCTCCATATATACCTAGTGAAATGGCTCTAGTAATCAAGAATGAGATGCAAGAAACTCTAAGTCTTGATGGTGCTAGTTGAACTATGATTGGATACTTGGCCTTGGAAAGACTATGAGATACTTGCACTATCTATGTTCACTAATTGTTCTTTAGGTAAAGTTGTTTAGTGGATCTGCTCTTCCATGGGATATAGTTTTAGCAGACTTGACCTTTGATCTTTTTTTACATGTAAAACACATCCATTCTCAAGTTTATGGGACTTCCAACACACATCGAGATGTTATTGACAGACTTCATCAGCTTTATCATATGGTTCAGGATCTTTATAAGGTCCAACATGAAACTAAAAAAAAAAGGCAGTTAAGAATGATGAGCAAGTTCAAGTTTTGATTACTTCTATTTCTTCTTTGAAGACTTCGGAAGATATCAAGACACATCCATAATTTCTCCATATAATAGGCTCTCCTACATATTAATGTTGATATATGATGTATTGCAGCAAAATATAGCTATAATATTTTTGTTGGTATTAGTTTTTATTCTTATGTATATTCATTTATGATAGATATTTTACTCCTTATCTACCTCATTTTGTTTTTTAGCTAATGAACATTGTTAGCTCTAATGTTGTTAATGAATTAATATAATCTAACATTTTCTTTAAAAAAAACACTAACACATCACATTATTATTAGTTTGATATATAAGGGAATTGGTTATATTTAGAGTCATTTTCTACTATAAATATGGTTTAAATTATAGAGCTCTCCTCTATAATCCCTATACCACCTAGTTGTTGACTGTGAAGGGAACCATTATTATTAGTTTGATATATAAGGGAATTGGTTATATTTAGAGTCATTTTCTACTATAAATATGGTTTAAATTATAGAGCTCTCCTCTATAATCCCTATACCACCTAGTTATTGATTGTGAAGGGAACCATTATGTTTAGTATCCACTAGCATTGGTGTCAACCATTACCTTTACACAATCTTTTCTTACTAAATTTTGGTACTTACCAATCCACTAACTTTTGAACACAATACCATTACTAATAAGAAATGAGTGTGATGAAAAATGAGTACGGATGACATCGTGGGTTGGTAGAGGGATTGACATCATTTATTTCACACGTATTTGATTAATGATGGCGAGTGGACCGAGTAGGTCTTGGTTTAAGATGTCCGTTGATTTTTTGACAGCCTAATAATATTGGTGCTTTTAAGATGTTGTCAGTTGATTTTTTTATAACTTAATAATATTCAATT
This sequence comes from Wollemia nobilis, assembly GCA_028583015.1. Classification (NCBI taxonomy): domain Eukaryota; kingdom Viridiplantae; phylum Streptophyta; class Pinopsida; order Araucariales; family Araucariaceae; genus Wollemia; species Wollemia nobilis. Next base: position 5,247,828 of record JAQPPZ010001045.1, read on the forward strand.
GATTAATTTAAACTTTATAAGGGTGGAGGTCCAAGGTTCAAATCTGAAGCTTCGTTGGCTTGAATGCTTGTCTTTTTCCTGTGCATAAAAGGTTTAAAATGATTGTGGCATGACGGTTATAAGGGTAGATTGTGCAAAAATTTGTATGGTGATTTTTAAGGCGAGCAACGCAGAATACTGTGACGACCATATAAGTTGGACAGCCTGCCCAAATTCGTGGCGACTACTGATTCTACCATGTAAAAAAACAAATTAAATTTTGATTTTGTATTTATTTTATTTTTTCCAATATATTAAAATAAAAAGATTTTTTTTTTTTTAAATAAAATAAATGTAATTTTGTTTGAAAAAACATATTCTAAAGTTGTTAGATTTTGATTCAACCATGATTGCAATTTTCATGACCCAAGCTTTTAAGGGATGATTATTTTTATTTATTTTTTTTTTTGGAAGAATAAGTAAAATGTATACTATTGGTGGTGGTTAGATGCTTTTTTCAAAGTCTTATCGGGAATAGAATGTATATAAATATATAGTTTGGTGAGTTGTATAGAATGTATACAAATATAGTTTGATAAATGGTGTTAGCTTGCTCTCATTCTCATTAAATTAATTGTATTTATATGTTAAGAAAAAGTCACAATTGCAATCTTATTTTTTTTATTAATCAATTATATTAATATATATATATAATAATTTTAATATGTTACTGTTCATTAATCAAAATAGTAGTAATATGGATTAAATAAATATGAATATGGTTTGGATGGCAGGAGCGAGAACAGGAGCGGGACCAGAAGAGAAGTGGGAGCGGGTCCGAAGGCTTCCAATGGTGGCATCAAGATCCAGGGCTCGAGATCCCAGCAAGCGATAAGGGGCTCGGGCCCTGCTAACGAGGATGCGATAGTGGGACCCTCTGGAAATGCACACCTAGATCCATCGAACAAAGAGCCCCCTGACAAGGTGGTCGAGGAATCCTCCCTTGGGGGGCCCAGCAAACCCTCCTATGTTAAGGTCCTCGTGGGAGAGGCGAGTCGTACTCGTTCCCTGACCTTGGGCTTATCATTCGATGGGACGCACATTTCCATCTTAGATGACGTTTTCTCTACCTACGTGTTAGGGGCCTCCTATTCCCTGGACGGGAAATTCATTGGGGCCGCCCAAACATGGAAACCATTCGTCGTTGGGCCTTCTCCACATGGAAGACCTCTCTAAACATGGATATCGTTGCCATGTAGAAGGGGTTCTTTCTCATCAAGCTCAATAACAGGGATGACTCCAGTCAGATCCTCACTGGTGGACCTTGATTTCTGGGCCACAGAAGCCGCTTCCTCAAGCGTTGGGTTGTAGACTTCAATCCCAACACCTAGAGCATTAACTTCGCCCCGATCTGGGTCCGACTACAAGATCTTCCATTTCACCTCTTACAAGAGGATGTGCTCAAAATCATCGCGCAGGCCATCGGGGAACTTGTGGCTTTCGACTCTGCAACCAAGGCAGGATCCCAAATGGTCCATGCTAGACTATGCATCAATGCAAACCTTGAATATGAGCTTTAGTCTTCAGTTATCCTGATGTTTGGATCCTACAAGTGGTGCCAACCCTTGGAATACAAGAACAAGCTAGCCTTTTGCACCCAGTGCAACATGGAAGGGCACCTCCCCAACCAGTGCCCTCTCACCAAGGGTCCCGAAGCGTCAACAATTGGGGAATCCTTCCTGAAGGCTTTGTCCAGCAGCAGGTTTCCCCCTCGCAATCCACCCCGGAGTGGGCGACCCCTCAAAGACCACCAACGCCCCCATCATGGTGCAAAAAGAGGTCTGATCAAGCTAACAAAGGGAAACAGAAGGTTGATCCCATCCCGAAGACAGATCTTGACCAGGTATGCACCCATCCCAACCCTAACCCTGAAGTTTTAGCAAAAGTCTTGGTCTCCCCTGAGGATCCTCCCCACCCGACCAATGGTCCAGTTGATCCTCTCACCTCTCCAGCGGGCCCCCCGTAGATCCACCCCTATCCCATCCCCCGGTCACGGCCTCCTTGACTCGCAGCCGGGCCCCGAAGCCCTCTCAGAGCATCCCCCGTCCTCCCCTCCCCGTGAGCCACCCCCCTCTTCCTCCGGCGCCCCCAACCCTCCCCCCTGGCTCTCCCTCACCCCTCCCAGGCTTGCTCAGAGGTCGACTCAGAGATATCTGAGGACGACAAAGATGGCAATCCATCCTTCTCCCATTCGGCCCTAGAAGGATTCAATCCTAAACGGACCCGCAGTAAAAGATTCACAACGGATTACAACAGTGATAGAAAAAGATGGTGTCCCACCTTAGGCGAACAGAGAAGGAAAAAAACATAAAATGATATTGTCAGTGGTCTCCAGACGACCCCCCTGTCTGATGCCCTAAACCTCTTGAAAGAAGAACCATTGAGATCCAAACCTCCCTCTCAGCAGGGAAAGGAGGCAAAAGACCCCCAAAGGGTGCCAAATGAAGATAGTCACTTGGAATGTGAGAGGGCTCAATGGAGCCCCCGAGAGACGCACCCTTGCCCACCTTTGAAAGGACCACAAGTCGTCCATCCTCATTCTCAGGAAACCAAACTTGACGAGATTTCTTCCCCGAAAGTAGCCAAAGCAGTTTGGAGTAATAGCAATTTCCTCTTCACCCCGGCCCTAGGCATCGCTGGGGGTTTACTGTGTTTATAGGACTCGACCACTACCGAAGGGAGGTTGATTTCGTCTTTTCCAAGAATCATAACATCATGTTCCATAGCTTGGTGTCCCACGAGACCTGGATCCTCTCCACAATAAATTGGACGAAGTTTGATGTTTTCGATTCCCGAAATATTCCGCTTTCCTCGACAATAGTAGGGGCAAAGATATTATTTATTTTTGTTAAACTCTATTTACGTGTAGATCTGTCCTAATTATCAATAATACACGATATTCCACCGCAAGCTCAATAGACATTCTCAGAAGTGAGCAGACCAGAGTAGTCTATTCTTATAGAAGATGACACCCTTTGAATTTTTTTACAATTTCTTATAGAAAATGACACCCTTTGAATTTTTTTACAATGGACGATCTAGAATTAAACAGAAACACTTACTTGTGAACATTCGACTAAAGAAACTTTAACCAAAACAATTCACCTATAAAAAATTAGGTTCCAATAATCATCTGATGTGGACACTTTTGAATTCTTTGCGAACGGTTGAATTTGCTGAAGACCATAATAACCTTTACTTTTAAATTTTATTGGCTACCAAATTTTATGATTAAAAAAACAGATATGATGGTATGGAGGGGATCAATGGGAGCCAGGGTTGCTCGCCATTATCGATTACATACCTTTTAAAACGCCGTTATTCCGTGTTTGGCCGAAGTTCAGATGTGAAAAAGTTTGAATTTGAACAATTAAAAAGCTAACATACCTTTTAAAACGCCGTTATTCCGTGTTTGGCCGAAGTTCAGATGAGAAAAAGTTTGAATTTGAACAATTAAAAAGCTAACAGTAGCACATCACATCACGGGTGAAAATTAAAGTCATGTCGAATTTTGATATATGGGAATTTTGATATAAATTTGGAAAGTTTTTTATTATTTTATTTTAAAATTCATTTTTTGTATGATGAAGTTTGTATAAAAAGCTTTTAAGTTGCTCTAGTGGTTAAGATGATGGTTGTTTCTTAAGTAGTCTTGTGTTCAAACCCCTTGAGGATGGTTGTTGATGTAATTTGTAAATGTTCTCTTTTGAAAAAAAAAAATTGGTCTTGATTTTGCACATTTACTCATAATGTATTTTTTGTAATGATTTAAAAACTTTTATTCATTTGTTTTGGTTTTGTGAATGATTAAAAGGTTTTGAGATGTATTGTGTACTTTTCTTTTTACTTCTTTCACTAGATCTTAGAAGCTTTTTTTGTTTAGTTTTTCTCAGCTAAATCAATGCTTCAAACTCTGGGATGTTTGTAGACTCATCAATTTCTAGCACATTTAGAAGTGCAGATGCAAAAAACGTGTTTACTGGATCTGCACCTTCATGGGATATAGTTTTAACATATTTGACCTTTGATCTTTTGTTACGTGTGGGACGCATTCATTCCCAAGTCTATGGGACTTCCAACGAGATGTTATTGATAGACTTCATCAACTTTCTCATATGGTTCAAGATCTTCATAAGGTCCAACATGAAACTAAAAAAAGGTAGTTAAAAATGATGAGCAAGTTCAAGTTTTGATTACTTCTATTTCTTCTTTGAAGACTTTAGAAGATATCAAGAGACATTCATAATTTCTCCATATAACAGGTTCTTCTATAAATTAGTGTTGATATATGATGTATTGCAGCAAAATATAACTATAGTCTTTTTGTTGCTATTAGCTTATATTCTTATATATATTCAATTATGATGGATGTTTTACTCCTTATCCACCTCATTTTGTTTTTTAACTAGTGAACAATGTTAACTCCATAATATTGTAATATTCTGATTAATAAATTAATATAATCTTACATTTTCTTTAAAAAAAAAACAATAACATAACACATTATTATTATTTTGATATATAAGAGAATTAGTTATATTTAAAGTATTTTTTACTACAAACATACTTTAAATTATAGAGCTCTCCTCTATAATACCCATGCTACCTAATTGTTAACCGGGACCATTGATGGCTCAGGTTTGGTATGAATATTATCCATCTGACATAGGTGTCAATTATTACCTTTGCACAATCTTTTTAATAAAATACTAAATTACTAATCTACTTAACTTTTGAACACAATAACAAGTTAAACACAATAACATTATTAATGAGGAATGAGTGTCATAAAAAAATATGGTTCACATCGTGGGTTGGTAGGAGGGATTGACATCATTTGTTTGACACGTATTTGATTAATGGTGAGGAGTGGACCGAGCAGGACTTGGTTTAAGATGTCCCTTGACAGCTTAATGATATTGATGTTTTTAAGATGTTGTCCGTTGATTTTTTTACAACCTAATAATATTGATGTTTAGTTATTGGTAAGTAATAATGAAGTGTTTGTTAGTAGATTTTTAAATTTTGATAATGTATTGATTTTATTTTTATTTAATAAATTAAATTAAAAGAAATTTTTATTTTGAAAAAATTAAAATAAAATAAAATAAATATAATTTTTTTTGAAAAATTATATTTTAAAGTTGTTTGATTTTGATTTAAATGATTGAGATAAGTGAATTGAACTTTCGTGATTTTTGCATTGCACTTTCAAATGTGTCAGAGAATGATGAATCTACAAACATCCCAGAGTTTGAGGCATTGATCTAGTTGAGAAAAACCAAAAAACCTTCCAAGATTTAGTAAAAGAGGTAAAAAGAAAAGTATACAATACATCTCAAAATCTTTTAGTCATGTTGCAAAACTAAAACAAGTGAATAAGAGTTTCTAAATCATTACAAAAATTACATTGAGAGAAAATGTGCAAAATCAAAACCAAACTTTCAAAAGTCAAAAGCTTTTTATACAAAATTCACCATAAAAAAATTAAATTTTAAATTCAAAAAAACTTTCCAAATTTAAATACATATCAAAATTCCCGTATATCAAAATTCGACAAAAACTTTAATTTTCACCCGTGATGTGATGCGCTACTGCTAACTTTTTAATTGTTCAAATGCAAACTATTTCTCATCTGGACTTTGGCCAACCACGGAATAACGACGTTTTAAAAGGTATGTAACCGATAATGGCGAGCAACCCTGGCTCCCATTGATCCCCTCCATACCATCATATCTGTTTTTTTAATCATAAAATTTGGTAGCCAATAAAATTTAAAAGTAAATTTTATGCTCTTCAGCAAATTCAACAATTCTCAAAGAATTCAAAAGTGTCCACATCAGTTGATGATGGGGAACCTAATTTTTTATAGGTGAACCTAATTTTTTATAGGTGAATTGTTTTTGGTTAAATTTCCTTATGCTTCTGTTTAATTCCAGATCGTCCATTGTAAAAAAATTCAATGGCTGTCATTTTCTATAAGAATGGACTACTCTGGTCTGCCCACTTTTGAGAATGTCTATTGAGCTTTCGGTGGAATATCGTGTCATTAGCATAGATCTACACGTAAGTAGAGTTTAATAAAAATAAATAATATCTTTGGCCCTACTATTGTCCGCACACTTGTCCCGCAGGGGAAGCGGAATATCTCGGGAATCGGAAACACAAAACTCCACCCAATTTATTTTCCGTGAAGTCCATATCAAAAACAGTATTGCACGACACTAGACGCTAAAAATAAAAATAAAACATAATAAATAATAACAATAGCTTTCTCTTTGGCAGCGGTCTTCCATAATGGCGCGATATCGCGACACTTTTTCTCTTCGGCAGCGGTCTTCCTTCTTGTCGCGATTTCGTGACATCCTTTTTCTTTGGCAGCGGTCTTCCATAAATGTCGTGATATCGCGACACTTTTTCTTTTCGGCTGCAGTCTTCCATCTTGTCGCGATTTCGCGACACCTCTTCTCTTCGGCAACGGTCTTACTTCTTGTCGCGATTTCGCGACACCTTTTCTCTTCGGACACGATGTCTCTTCTGGTCGCGATTTCGCGACACCCTTTCTGTCCGGTCGTGGTTTTGCTTCATGTCGCGATTTTGCGACTCTTCTTCTCTTCTGGCTCCAACCTAGCAACATGTCACGATATCGCGACACTTCCTTTCTTCTGGCAGCAACCTTGCAACATTGTCGCGATATCGCGACACCTTCCCTCCTTCGGCTCCGATGGCGCTTCTTGTCGCGATTTCGCGACATCCCTTCTTCTCTTAGCTGCAACGGTGTAACTTGTCGCGATTTCGCGACATCACCAAACTGGTCGCGATTTCGTGACACCTTTCCTCGTGTGGAGGTTTGCTCGCTCTTTGATCTTTATTTCTTGGACCACCTCGGTCGATCTGGAATTCATGTAATTCTTCTTGTACAAGGTTCAGGGACCTTTCAACACCCTTTCAACCAATCAAAAAAAAAAAAAACAATAGCTTTACCGGTCGTGCCGTTTGGCCACGGCAGTCGGATGCCCAGTAAGTTTTTAAATCATGAGGTTTGTCGCCACATAGTACGGGTTGCGATTCACATGACTCTTGCAGTTTGGAGTATTCAAAAAGATATTTGAGCATACGAAGCATGTACAGTGCGTGCAGATTCGCAGAGATATTCCCCACGGAATGCCTACGTGTTAGGGCTATCTTGTTTACTCAACAAAAAGAGTAGCACATATTAAAGGGTTTAGTATAGACTACTACCTTTGTTAAAGTTGGAGGGTGTCTCTCAGGTTTGAACCTAAGTTTTTTTTTTGACAAGCACTTGACCAGTCAAACCTTTACCAATCTACCTAGCCTTTTGGGGGCCATCTTAAATTTACTATTGAAACCATAATGAGAAAAAATATCTCCTCCATCATACCCCAAGGGCTAGGTGGATTGGTAAGTGCAGGTGTGGCTGGGCACTTACCAAGAAGAGACTTAGGTTCAAACTTTGGGGGAAGCCAACCCTTTGCAAAGGTAATAGTCTGATTTGAATCATCTAAATGCACTCAATGCACGTCAGATCGACAACGATACGAATCTCGAGCACCTGGCGATCCATTTCACGTTAGGCTAAAATTAACGAGATAGAATAGGGGTTATAGGGGATCAGCCTCAGGATTTAAACCCTCCACACACACACACACATATATATATATATAGATATATATATATATATATATATATATATATATATATATATATATATATTCCATCATTTCTAATTATTCCTATCCTCCTATTGATCCTAGATTTCCTTTATATGTTCTATAAAAATTCACTGTACAATTTAACCATTCTGTGAGTGTGGTCTATCGATAAGGACGTCACTTGCATTATTGGTGATGTGACCCGAGTTGGGTTCAATCCCATGGTGAATGTGTATAAGAAGTATTTACTCAAAAAAATTCAATTTAACCAACTCTACATTGATAATTTCCACTTTAAATTCTTTACCTCCTTTTTGTTTTTCTTGTATCCAACATCATAATTTTATTTGCCTTCTTTTTGTTTGTCTTGTATCCAACATCATAATTCTATTTGCCTTCTTTTTGTTTTTCTTGTATCCAGCATCATAATTCTATTTGATAAATTGACTCCATTCATGGAGGCTTTTTACATTTGAATTAAGGATTAGGTGAGTTGATAGGGTTGTTTAGACGCCTCTATAACTAAACAAACCTTTTTTTTCATTACCTCTAAACTTCTTTCCTTTCACTTTAAATATATTTATTATTATGAATATTTTTATTGATTTTTATGAAAGATAATGTTATATATAATATATAATTAATTAATATTAAATGTAAAGAAAATTAATTTATTTTATTATAAAATGTTATTTTTAATAATTTATTTAATATATATCTTTTCATTATAATTTTTAAAAATTCTAAACTTAATAATAATATTAAATATATATTTTTAAATAATTATATTAAACAAATTCATAATATCAATAAAGCCAGCATACAATTTATAATTAATAGTTTGACTCTTATATGATTGTTGGAGGAACGAATACATCTCTAAAAATAGTTAAAAACAGTATGCTGGTATAAAGGTCTCGGATGAAAAGAGCAATACATCTCTAAAAATAGTTAAAAACTGAAAATTTATAACTAAAAAAAAAAATTAATTCTACAAAATTTTATATATTTTTGAATATTTTTTTCATAAATATTTTAAATTATATATATATATATATATATATGAGAAGCTTTCATTAAAGTTAAAACAATTTTTTTTTCATATTGTGAATTCAAAATTCTTTAAACAATTTATTCTCAAGCAAATTTGTGAGAGGATGTCTAAATTTGTTGTCTTTTAAGGAGACATGACACTGATAAAGGTAATTTTAATTCCAAATTAACTAATTAAAAATAATAAATTTTGAAAACAATTATATATATATATATATATTTGATAAGTAACTAGAATTTTATATACAATTTGGGTTTTTTAAGAGGATCCCAAAACCTTATAACAAAAATGGTCGTAGCACCAAGATTTAAAGAAATTCCTTAGTACATGAAAATAAACACAAATTGTAAGAGAAAGGGCCAGAAACAACCCTTGAACCAGCAAAAAGACCAGATTCTAGTACCAACTAGTGAGGCCCACTTCACGAAAATATCATCCTCTCATTACTGGTAATATGGGATCCTCCCAAGGGTGGATACAACAATCTGGGATCCTCCTAGAAATGGATACAGTAGTCTAGGATCCACCCAGGTGTGGATACAACAGTCTGGGATCCTCCTAGGGATGGATACAATAGTCTGGGATCCACCCAGGGGTGGATACAACAGTCTAGGATCCTCCCAGGGGTGGATACAGCGCACCTGCCCAAACCTGCATAGGGAGAGTGGAAAGGCCAAAAATAGCCTACAACCAAAAATCCTACTCGAAATTCAAAAGCAAGGAATTATAAGAAAACTAGAGAGGATCCTCGCCCAGGGATGGCTCGGGATGCAACCCAGGGTGTAGCGGGGTAGCAAGCAGTTGTGCAAGAAAAGCAGCAAGCAGCACCAGGATACAGGCCAAGGATCAGCAGCATGACAGTCTGGAAAATGGTTTCAAGGTCCTCAAAGAAAAAAAAAGAAGCCTCCACATGATCCTAAAAAGTGGAACAACACTACTGGGGATATCTACAGGCCAAGATACCCCTGTGCATAGCAAGGAGAAATGCGAGGAAGCCAGAAGGATCTAGAGAAAATAGCAACAGATGCAAAGATAAGATCTTGAAAGCCAAAATTGAAGGAGGAAGGAGGGGCCACAGTTGCAAATACACTGATCTCCCCCCAAACTAGATAATACAGAAGGAATCCCCCACCACTCCAGCAGAAAGGACCAGGAACCACCATCCTTGCTCACGAACAGATCTAGGGAACTGGGACCAGGAGCCCCTGAATAGGAGCTGAAATGAACAACCTGAGGATCCCAGGTGGGAAGCAACAACAGGCACAAATATGGGATCCTTAGAAGCCTAACCTGGGGAACTAGGGTCTGCATACACTGATCATGGGTCCCCCCAAGATCCAGACATGCAACAGAAACCTTGGGAACCCCAAAAGAAGGGACCAAGATCCCCCATCCATGCTCATGGACAGCTTTAGGGAACTGGGACTAGGACTGGGAACAACGCAGGCAGAGGAAGAGGTCATGCAGAGGAAGAGGCCCACCTCGAAGGCCAACCAATGCCCTGGGTGTCCACCAAATCATAAATTCAGTAAGAAGAAGCCTTCGAATAAGAAACTGAAAAGGGCCCTACCCAATGGGAAAGGACCAACCGCAACCACAGGCATCCCAGAGAGGATTCACTAGCAAAAGAAGAAACTGCCCCCCCTAGACCAACCCCTAAGAAGATATGACCTCATAGGATGCACCAAGAAGTAGATGAACTCCCAACCTGCCACCACCATCGATTGAGGAAGCCCTAAGAACCGGATCTGCAAAAAAACCTTGCAAAAAACCCCAAGGGAAAGCCTGAGGGAGAATGGGTAAGGGATCCCGAAAACATGCAGGAAACCCTAGGAGACCCCTGGGATGCACCAGACCATGGGCTCAGGCAGGGAAACCCTGAAACTGCTGGAAAAGGAGCAAAAAGTGGAGAAGGATCTCCCCCGAGGGAGATCATCTGCTACAAAGCATTCCCAGAGCGGGACCCGGGATGAGCCAGGGATTGGGCAAGAACCAAGGGAGGGGGAGTAGGGAGAGGGAGCAAGACCCTCCCCCCCTTTCAAATTCAACACTATATATATATATATATATATATATATATATATATATATATATATATATATATATATATATATATATATATATATATATATTGGTTATTGTGAGAAACCTCTATGAATTATTTTTTTTCTTAGCAATCTCCTCCCAACCATGATCTCTTGTAAAGTTGAGAGTTATACTTATCAAAATAGGAATTTATATATATATATATATATATTGGTTATTGTGAGAAACCTCTATGAATTATTTTTTTTCTTAGCAATCTCCTCCCAACCATGATCTCTTGTAAAGTTGAGAGTTATACTTATCAAAATAGGAATTTAACACAAAGCCACCACACACCCACCCCCTCACACACTCGCCTACACCACGGTTTGAACCTTGGACCTCCCGACGAAGAGCTAAAGACCGAACAGTTGCGCTGCACCCCAAATGCAAAACAATTATACTCTTAAGGTAATAACAATAAATATTTAAATCAAAATGGATATATCTATATGTATATTAACCTTTTTAAGAATCAAACAAAACATATATCTATATAATGATAACTAAAGGCAAGAAGATATAGATGAATTAATTTTTGAAATATTAAAGCTTATTATGTTCAAAGAATGGTATATGAAATGATAATACTGATATTTATTAATCTATTTTATAATTTAGATGTATTTATAATAAAATAAAATTACATAAATAATTAAAAGATTAAATATATTATTTATAATTAATTTAAGTTTTTTGAAATGATGGAAAATATAATAAATATAAATAATTTTATTATTATGAATATTTTTATTATTTTTGCAAAGGTTAATGTTTTTAGATAATATAAAATTAATTGGTCTTCGATATAAACAAAACCAATCAAATTAATTTATTATATTTAGAGAAGTCTACAATTAAAGGTGATAAGGAAAAGTTGGGTTGCAAAATTTGTTTTTGAGTTGTCCCAGATCCCATATGCACAGGATGCATAAGAGGCCACAACTTAGGAGCAACATGTATTCTATCAAGCATTCCAAGTTGAGTCAGCCAGGGTCCTCTTCAACTTAATGCAGATGAAGGATGGATTATCCCAGTCTCTTCGAATGGCGTCGATTGTCAGTGTGTCAGCAAGGAAGATAACTTCCATCCTGTTGAGTGGTATTTTCACCCAATTGTGAAAGTACACTCTTCCTTAGAATTTGGGTTCCAAATCCCCTCTTGCAAAGAAGTTAAACAACCAACTTCTCCAAGGTCTCTGCTATATTAGCATTTGCATATGTGTATTAGTAATCTCAAATAAAAATATTCAATTTAAATGCTTGAAACACCTTAGTGATTGCAAGTAACTATAAACAAGGGGCAATGTTGGTTTATTTTACCATGAAACTTTAGTGATTGTTCATTGAACCAAAATAAAATGTGAGTTGGCCCTCATATGACCTTCAATGTGATGCTCAAATTACCCCTCTTTCGTAAAATCAAAATTTTCATGAAGAGAGTACAATTTTAGGCTCCAAAAATGGAAATTTGGGAAACGCCATAAAACATAACTCCTTCAATAAAATTGGAATTTTCATGAAGGGAATGCCATCATAAGATCATTGAATGAAACATGAAACTGAAAAAGATGAAATTCGGCCCAAAAATGGAAATTTTCTATTTTCGGGTTTTTTCAAAATCTGTAATAAAACAGCCACTTCGATGAATTTTTAAAAATACTAAACAACTCCGAAAATGAAATTTTAAACTACGTATTGGAATTTTGTAGTATAACCTATGCAATGGTGAAATTGTTTTTGGATTTTGAAAATTTTTAAATGTTTATTTTAATGCCTGAAAATTTAAAATAAGTTAAAATTTCTGGAAAAATAAAATGCAAAAAAATGAAAATGAAATGCAGAAAGCTGAAAATAAAATGCATTCAGTATGATGCTATCCTATTTAAAAAAAACCGGAGATGTGAGGTTTCCATGCATGCAACCTAACCTATTGGACTTGCAAAACAAGCACAATCCCCATAGACTAAGTGTTGGTTCCTAGGGTTTAAAATAAATTTCAGGTTCAAGCATTCACATGAAGAAACCAAGAAAACTTGCATTAACTCCATCTACAAACTCGAAATCTGAAAAAGAGAAAAGAAATAGACATTAAATCCATAGCATGCAAAGAGAATCTCCTTCTTTCTTGCCCACAAGATGCAAATTTCTGAAAACTCTTGCATTAAAAATGTGTCATTTTACAATAGCAAATTTTTTGGTTTTTCCAAACCAGTCCATGGAAGAAAAACGACTCAAACAGGTCCAGAATGGCCCTCTTGCCTTCAAATCTGCAACTCTGCTCGCAGCAGTTTCCAACCCCTTCTGGCCTCTTTGAATGGCGTATTTAAAACCTCTGAAAATAATTTTGTTTCTCCTTCCATGACTGTTCGTTTCACCTTCCCTTGTGCACGCATGTGTTTTGGTTTCCAAAAAAGCTTTTCGTTTCTATTTTGTGGCCCTTCATTTCATTTTCTCCACATGGGCTTGCGTCTGTTTCCTTCCGTGTGTAACGACCATCTTAAATGATTTCAAATCATTAAAGATTCCTTATGTAACATTTTGTCTTATTCATTGGATTTTGTCCTTATTTCCACGTCACTATGTAGTCTTCAGTTTCACTATCCTGGTGTTCATCACTAATATCAGACGCACTGCCAACTACTCTGTTCCCTTGGCGAAAATGCAACATGTCGCGATATCGCGACATGTTTTCCTCTTTGCTCTTTTTTGTTGCTTTTAGCCGTAAAAATGTAACATGTCGCGATATCGCAACACTTTTTCTTTTTTGTTCTTATTTCTTCTCTTTTGGCCGTGAAAATGCAACATGTCGCGATATCACGACACTTTTTCTCTTTTGGCCGCGAAAATGCAACATGTTGCGATATCGCGACACTTTTTCTCTTTTGGCCGCGAAAATGCAACATGTCGCGATATCACGACACTTTTTCTCTTTTGGCCGCGACAATGCAACATGTCGCGATATTGCGACACTTTTTCTCTTTTGGCCGCGAAAATGCAACATGTCGTGATATCGTGACACTTTTTCTCTTTTGCTCTCTCCCTTTGCTTTGGATCGTGAAAATGCAACATGTCACGATATCGCGACACTTTTTCTCTTTGCGGTGTTTTGCTTTTTCTTTGATCTTTAGCATATGGTCCACTTCAATCTTCTTGGAAAACATGCAAAAAATGTGGGTCCCTAATTTTGGGGTATGTTGTGGAGCAACCACAACAAATGGCGATTCTTCTGGGAAATGCTCCTGAGCATTTCGGTGAGAACTCAACCTAAAAACACAGACTCAAATACAAGCGTCAAAAAATATCCCAAGAATGAAACTAGACGAGAAATACATGAAGCATTAGAATTATTAAGCATCAGCTCGGTGTGTGCAATGTGCTTCATTCCCTATCGTTTGAAACTCGTTCAACTTTCCATTGTCAGTTTCACTTATGATTTGTATGCAAGGCTATGAATGATTTGTGTAGGATTTGATGTATGAAAACTATGTTAGAGATATAACAACCTGCTTTGCAAAGGCTCAAACTTTCTAGTATCATGAACAAATATATTAAAAATGTCAAACCCTCTTAGGACCAAATATATGTATACTGAATTAATTTACTAGATCCCAAAGTTGGTTATGTGCCCCTACCATCTTGAACCCATGTGCAAGTGTAAGTGAAATAGAGCTTTGGGGAATAGGATTCCCAACCTAAGCGAGATGAGAATTTAACCCTATCCTTACTACTCTGATTTGGAGTTCATTACCTCATCTTGAACAAAATGATTTAACCTGCTATGGATGAAACTGTTAGGCTAGCCTATCCATTTGAGCAGTTAGTGGTCTTGCTTTTAGACAAGACATGTTGCCACGCATGAGCATACTCCACTACCAATTAGGCGTCTATAGCCCCGATGGATATCAACCCCATAATCCAGGATTTGACTTTACTTTTGATTTCTTGAACCTTGGGGATGACTACCCATCCTTGCAAGGGACATGTAGTACAATCCTTCCAATCCAATATCAATGATGAAATGAAAGTAGAATGAAAAATATTTTCTTTGGAATTTCAAGTTCTTGAGTGGGCAAAATAGAAGCTTTGGGGAATCGAATTCTCAACCTAAGCGAGATGAGAATTAGACCCTATCCTTACTACTCCATGAAGGTCAAATCAGAGCTTTGGGGAGTTGGATCCTCAAACTAATTTTGATGGGGATTTAACCCTATCCTTACTACTATGATTTTAGGCTTTAAGCTCTATGGGAGTGGTAAAAACCATTGTTTTAAAGATTATGTCGCATAATAGGACAGACACGAAATACTCCTTTCGCCTCACCTTTTCTTCCAAGTATGGTTTTGACCATTTTGCTCAAGATCCTCTTTAATATGTGCAGAACATGCTTGGTTCAATATAGTTCGAGCATCAGTTCCCAACCTTAGGATCCTTTTAATATATGTTATGTAATAACCCTAAGAGGATTTGATATCTTTTCAATGATTGTACATGAAATGAAGATGCAACTGAGATGAAATGTATATGCAATGCGGAATGTAACATGAGATATGAATGCATTGCTCCTTTTGAAATGCAGATGGAGTATACGACCTACTTTGCCATAATTTATAAAACTGACAACTTCATGCATCACAAGTTCTAAACGATATTCTTTAATGTTTTTGCGATACTCGTGGAGGTTTCTGTAATACAATTCTAATGTTTCATATTCTCTTAGTCTTAGTCAACATTCATAAGGACATAAGTTGACATCTCGCTTTTCTTCCTCTCTTTTTTTTTTTTTTAAGACAAACCAAAAGTGTCCAAAGGACCAACACACAAATACAATCCCAAAAAAGAAACTTGAAAACACAAACCAAAACCAAAAACCAAAGACTATATACAAATGTACAATATGGTACAAGTGTATCGCTCCAAATTTTTCACACCCTTACCTTCAGGCTATAGGATCCGTGCCCGGAAGGAGGATGGGAAAAGGATGGTGCGGTACCTCGGACTGAGAGGACTTTGCGAAGGTCCCGCCTCTCAAGGGAGGTGTATTTTGATGATTTTTCGACGGATGGTGGGTTCACCAGGAAACATTTAATGGCAGTTTCCACGCCTAGGTTTGGAATGTGTTTTAATGTGTTCGTTTTTAACCTTAAGCATTCATATCCTAGGTTTGGCCGAATGAATCTAAATTAATCTAAATGATAGTGCAGATTGAATGAATACAGAAAGCAGATTTAAAAACAAAAACAGAGAAATTACAGAAGATTAAAAGCAGAATACCTGATCCGGATGTCTGTTGAAGATTCTGGTGTTTGAAGCAGTCAGGATCGTCTAGAATTCAACAGAATCGTCTGAGATCAGACAAGATCGTCTGAGATCTGACGAATTCGTCAGAGACCTGCAAACAGAAAAACAGATGCAAAAATACAAAGAATACAACAATGATAACAGAGGAAAATGACATAAAATAACAGTAGTGTTATCAAACTGAAACTTAGGCAGAGAAACAGAAATAAATCATGCTAATTAGATGATAATTAGGATTTAATTATGCACTTAATCTAAATGGGTGAACTCCAAATGCAAAATAGTATAAAATACTGAATAAACTATCTAATTTGCAGAAGAAAACAGCAGAGAAAAGGTTGAGAAATGCAAACTTCAGGCACTGATTGCCTCAATATGGACTGCAGTCAAGATCGTCTCGTATCAGTACGAAATCATCTCTGATTCGACAGGATCGCCTCCGATCTGAACAGGTTCATCGAGGGCGATGTATGCTTGCTCCGGCTGAAAAACAAGGTGGTACCTGCAACAAAATTGATATAGAACCAATGCAAAATAGAATTTGAAATGTTTTAACGTGTATACAGTCAATTTACAGGGAATTTCAGCCAGAGGGGGTGCTAAGGGGATAGCTTAGGATTAAATAGGCTTAGGGGAGTAGTTAGGAGGTTGGAGATCATCCCAATTTGGGAGATCTCCAACGGGGAGGGTCCCTAACGGCGCAGACACGCTTCTGCCGGATTGGAGACCCGTTGGAACAGAAGCTAATTTTGCAAAATCAGTTTTGCGACAAGATCGTCTGGACGTCCTAGCCAGACGAAATCGTCGGATCTGGGGCGATATCGTCTGATCGGCGACGATATCGTCAAACGGTCAAAACAACCTCTAAAAATGGCGCGAAAAAGGGGGAAACGGATTACCCGACGGTTAACGGGCGGTTTGGGAGGTTAAATTTGAATTTTAAATTATTTACTAAGGTGAATGTAATTATAACAATTTTACTGCGCCAATTTTAGGGTGCTACATTTTGCCCCCTCTTTAGCGAATTTTTCGAAGAAAATGCGTTAAAGATGAGTTCTTCTCGATCTACGAGAAAGCAAAAATTATTCCCATTTTTAGGCAACGATTCTTGGTCGAATCGTACGACGACTTACTATGGTGCCCCCTCCGTGTTTTTACCCAAATCGAACGTTTGAGGTAAAAACGCGAAAAGCAAAAATTATTTTTGAATAAAATTAAGAAAAATAGGGTAAAACCCTAATTCATTTTTACTGTTCATTTTCTGGTTTTTAGAGCTCTGAAGCAAAAATGGTGGAGACGACGCACAGATCGACAGAGGTCCGACGCGGTCTACGGGTAAGAGTCTAGACTTACCTAGAATGTTTTAATTTGAATTTACATGCTTTGTAGGTAATTTTTAGATGAATTTTGAGCATCGCGGCCGTTTTTGGGCCGTCGACGTCGTCGGGATGAAATCGTCCCGATTTCGACGAAATCGTCTCAATTTCGTCAATTTCGCCCAAGGGCGAAATCGGCGAAAGGGGGACGATTTCGTCAAATTAGAGACGATTTCGGCTTGCGAAATCGGAGACGATTCTGCTCAAATTTGGGACGATATCGTCCAATAGTGGGCGATATCATCAATTGCATAAAATTGAATTTTAACTTGCATTATTGTTTATTTGAATTGTTTATTAATGATTGTTTGTTGTTTTGTTGTTTATGTTTGCAAGAGAGGTTTACTAAAGAGCAGGGAATGGAAGTATGGAGGTTTGAGGGATGACTTGGCCGCTCTCACACGAGCGAGAGCGAGATCAGCTGGCACAGGCCGGCTTGCAGCATGTGGCAGAGATGCCACAGGTATCCACAGATATGGGGCTTCTAACAGCCCTAGCAGAGAGATGGTATCCGGGTTCTTCATGTTTTTGGCTATCGACAGGGGAGATGACTCCCACTCTAGAGGATGTATGGAGGATTCTGAGAATCCCCATACAAGGACGATTGATCACTCCTACGGCCAATCAGGGCCACGCTATGGGACGACTGTGTGGTGACCCGAGCTTCGCCCTGGAGAAGGGCGGAGTTAATATCGAGGCACTGCGCCAGATGCCTGGGGCATCTAGACTCACACGAGTGCTAGCTGGAGTGGTTGGTGGACTTTTGCTGTGCCACCAGAGCGGGTGCAGGGTGTCGTGGATGCTCGTAGATGTGATCTACGATATGCGGGACCACGGGTACAGGTTCTCTTGGGGCAGCTATGTACTATGCCGATTGTACAGGATCCTGTATGGGGTCATGTACAAGGGCGGTCGATGTCTGGTGATGACATCGCTCCTACAAGTTTGGTGCTGGGAGCACATTGCAGTGCGGAGGCCGGTAGGGCTTCCTCTGATAGGGGTAGACGGGGAGAGGCCCCGAGTCTTCTACTGGTGGCTCCGAGAGAGGGTCACAGTGGCGGATCGACCTCCCTATGTCCCGGAGACTATTGGATGACTTAGTCCCGGACCAGATCACCTGGAGGCCATGGAGGGAGCATCCAGGGTGGGCCGAGGATGGACAAGAGTTGGCTCGCGTCAGGCGAGTCTGTGGCTACGGATGGAGAGAGGAGAGGTGGAGCTCCATCGCTATGACCGAGTTTTGAGGCAGTTCGGTCTGCAGTAGGGGATCCCATCTCTGAGGGATTACGAGTTTTCTTGGACTATCCGGGATAACACCATAGTTAGCGGGGCGCCAGACATGCAGCGGTTCTGGAGCCAGGACGCGGACGATGCCCCCATCCAGCCAGTGGATGGTGACGACGTAGGGGTAGCCGATGGCTACGATGCCTGGTACGCGGGGCATCCGCCCTCCTCGGATGACGAGGGCACGGGGTCCGATTCACGCGGTTGTGCATCGGATAGGGAGGCGATGCCGAGCGGCGATGGAGGCGGCCCGGGGTCACGGCGGGAGAGAGCCAAGGAGGCCACGAGGCACGGGAGAGGCCGCGGCAGAGGGGAGAGGAGGGAGGCGAGACCCCCATCTCCACAGAGGGAGAGGCCACCATCGCCCGATAAGGGCAAGGGCGTAGACACAGGAGAGAGTAGCGAGATGGCTACTCTTCGGGCGAAGAGAGATCATCTCCCAGGCACAGGTGCGGACTCTACGGGATGAGGCTGCACGCCACCGAGCTGAGGTGGCACAGCTGCGAGACGAGATTGCACGCCTCAGGGCACGGGGCAGAGGGGCGAGCTCTGGGGATCTGACACGGGCTATTGCCCAACTTACATTCTACCAAACATTGTATTACCAGCTGGTGCCAGAGGCGGATAGACTACCCCTGCCAGCCAACATTGCAGATCCGATCAGGATCGGGTCGTCGAGGACCTCGTCCCGGTCGAGGACTAGGACTACTCAGACCGCGATGGGGCCACCTCGTCCACCTCAGGGCGGGGGAGGAGATGAGGCGGAGAGCTCGAGGGGCTCTCGAGGCTAGAGGGCTGCACTGACATTGTACAGACTGACATTGTATTATATGATTATTATTTTGTTGATAGAGGATTGAGTATGCCGAGGTACAGATTGTGGCATACCGATCCAGTTTTGATGATGTACATATACTGTTGACATATATATGATATGAGATATGTTTTTGATCACATGACTTGTATAATGGTATGATGCTTATGATGCTTTTTTTGATTGATTGATTGATTTGATAATTCATGTAATTATGTCGTTGGAAATATTATAATTTGAATGTCATGCTTGTAATTTTTTAAATGAAATAATCTGATGTAACAAATTGGTTGTTTGTGATGTGATGTGGTAAAAGATAAAAAGAGACTTCTAACAATAATTTCAAAGGACATTGTCGCTATTATAGACCATTTCATGGAGTCGTTGCTCACTCGGTCGTCAAGCTAATCCCAGTATAGAAATATGGTTAAAAGTAAAAGAGTGCTTAAGAGACTGTCTTAAGACTTTGGTGCAATGATGAAAATGAAGGTGATGATGATTTTGTTTTTCAGATTTCCATGAAAATAGTATGCATGAAATAATTTTAAAATGACTTTTGCTAGGCATAAATTCCTAAGTGTGATAAAATTTTTGGATAATTCCCTAGGAATTATACCATCATTGCAAATTGAAGTTTGACATAATGACATGAAATAGAATAGGTGTTTGTTTGTTTTAAAGCATAATTTGTGTAACATAATGATTTAAGTCATATGGTTTTTATGATTTTAAATAAATGGGGAATAAAAATTGTTACAATGGTTTGCGCTAGGCATAGAATATGTAGGTATAGACTTATACCATCATCGCGAAAATCCAAAAAAAAAGATAGTTTTATTGCATGGTTGATTTTTGATAAACAGAAAATATGAAAATGAGGACTTGCGCTAGGCATAAAATTCCAATTTTGGTTTTGGAACTATACCATCGTCGCGAAAGTCAACCAGATATATATGTTTTGATTGTATATTTTGAAAGAAATTTTTGATTTTTCTATTATATAGTTGTCTTTATGGTAAACAACTGTACTTGATTTATTCCAAACAAGTTGCAAAAATAATATTTCAAATTATTTTGAAGACAAAAGTTAGATTTATAAGGAATCCCATGTGCATATGTGAATTCATTTCCAATCTTGATTTATCATAATGATACACAAAATCTCTCAAATACAAATGTGTGTGCAATTGCTTTGTGCATTTACCGATTTTGAGCAAGATAATATGATACAAGTGATTTGAAGAAACCAAATAAGTGTTCATTAACCATGATGTAGATGCATATAACCATACTAGACTACTATGTAGGTCGGATTATCAAGAGCTAGCTAATCCATAAGCAGACATAGGTCTGTACAAAAGAAGGTCGCTAATGTGACGGACATATCACCACGCTAGGAGTTACCCAAGGCCAAGCGAGGTTGGGCACAAACCACTGTTATGGGGCTTACCTCACGAGTTTTCGAATAATTGAGAATACCAGGGATTCAAGCTCATCAACCCTTCTTTTCTTTTCAAAGGGTAGGGAAAGGGATTTTATTGCTTTCTTGCTTTCTTTTGAACTTTGCTTATTTTTCTTTTTGTATTTCTTTTGTATTTTTGCTTGATAATGCTTGGAACATTGCTGTAATGATATAAAAGAACATTTTTCTTTTCTTTTTTTCTTGAACTTTTGTTTTCTCTTTTTTTTGTGCTAGGGATACTTGCTCGGATTAGCTGTAGAGCAAGGGATTTTTATTCTGGGTAGGGGTGAGCTTGTCCTTTTGCCAATTCTCAAAGATTCTAGACCATGTGCATGATAGGATAGCGGGGGAAACTTTTCGCTCAAGAAATCACTTCTACTATGTAGCAAAGCATAGAAATTACAAATATAATCATTTTATTGTGAAAAGATGTGCTTGGTTTAAGTAAATAACAAGATCAATTCTCTATGCTCAAACTTTATTTAATTGAATTTTGTGGACTTTGATATAAGAGAGATTAGTAATCATGCCAGATAAAATCAAGATATTTATTTTTGTGAGTGTGCAAGTGAGGGATTCAAAATAAATGCTAATTTATCAAAAATAATTTGAAACATATAACTGCAATAATAAATACTTTTTGAGAAGTTTTTGAGAATGTTGACTCCCTCTTTCTTCTTTATATTGTTTTGGTTTCGAAAGAGTCAAGCATATTACTGTTTTTATATTTTTATCATTATTTTGATTTTTGGTTTTATTTTTGTTTTTGAGAAAAAAATTTAACAAGTGCCATAAATAAATGCAATAAATAGTTTTGAAGATTTTTGATGATTATGAATATTTTTGATGTTTTTGGATTTTTTTTAAATTTGAAAGAAATATAAGATAAAATTTTTGAAATATTTTAAACAATTATATACAAGGATGAAATGACCAAATTTATGCATAGTAACGTTTAAGATGCAAAATATTCATGGGTTCTTTAAGTTCTTTACCATCTAAGGTAGATAATTTGTATGCTCCTGATTCAAATTTAGCTGTAATAATGTATGGTCCGAGCCAGTTGGGCTCAAATTTACCTTTAAGGTCCTTAGTTGCATTTGTATTTTTTTTATTTTCTTTTAAAACAAGGTCGTCGATCTCAAAGGATCGATGACGAACTTTCTTAGCATATGATCTTTTAAGCTTGTTTTGGTAAGCACGGAGATGTTCCAAAGCATTGATGCATTTTTCATCTAGGAGTTCCAGCTGGTCGAGTCTGCCAGCTCGATATTCATCTCCTACTTCGGTATCTTGAAGTAGCAGAGCCAAAGAAGGAACTTCCAATTCAAATGGAAAAACTGCTTGAGCACCATAAACCAAAACAAATGGTGAAGTTCCCGTGGGGGTTCGAACACTAGTTCGATAAGCCCACAAGGCTGGGTATAATTGAATGTGCCAGTCACGGCCAGTTTTATTGACCAATCTTTTGAGAATTTTGATTAAGGTTTTGTTAGATGCTTCTGCTTGACCATTACCACTGAGGATAATAGGGAGTGGACCAGCGATGTTGAATCTTATATTTTTGGCATAATTTTTTAACATCTTTATTTTTGAAACAAGTTCCATTGTCGAGAGATAAGATTTGCGAGGAATTCCGAACCTACAAATGATTTGATTAAAAATAAATTTAGAGACTTGTGTGCCGGTGCAGGAAGCTAAAGGCATAGCTTCGACCCACTTCGTGAAATACTCAGTGGCGGTTATGATGAACTTGTGTCCATCAGATGACACCGGATTGATTTTGCCAATAATGTCTAAACCCCATTTGGAAAAGGGCCAAGGAGATGAAATAGCCTGCAGCTCTTGTGCAGGCGCATGGACAAGGTCGAGCATGTTTACGGCACTTGTCGCAATGGCGCACATACTCATGTGCATCCGTTTCCATGGTAGGCCAAAAGTATCCTATCCGAAGGAGCTTTTTAGCAATGACACTACCACTAAAGTGTCCTCCACAAGATCCATCGTGGGCTTCACTCAAGGCTGATTTAGACTCTTCTAAGTTTAAACATCTTAATAGGATACCTTCAAAAGATCTCCTATATAAAGTATTGCCAATTATTACAAATCGACTTGCTCGTCGACGTAATAACCGACGTTGGTTTCTATTAGAATTGGCGGGGAAAGTCCCATTTTGGAGAAAATCAAATATGTCCGTATACCAAGGTTCAGGAGTAGTTTCATTGATTAGAAACACATCCAAAGGCTCTAAGCATGACTTATTTGAAGCGGGTTCCTGGAGTCGACGAATAATGATAGTGGCATATTCGTCATCTAACTCCAAGGGCAGGAGAGATGCAGCTACGGCCATAGCATCAGCTGCACGGTTGCTAGTTCGAGGAATAGCTTCCAAGGTAACTTGATCAAATAAAGACATTAATTGTAAAACATAGGCCTTATATGGGCGCAGTTTATCATCTCGAGTTTGATAAACTTCATTAATTTGGTTTATAACCAGTTGAGAATCACCAAAAACTAAAAGATGTTTAATTTTTAGCGCTAGGGCAGCTCGTAATCCAAGGATTAGAGCTTCATACTCAACAGTATTGTTGGTGCAAGCAAATGTCAATTTGAAGGACAGAGGAATAAGATGTTTTTGTGGGGATATTAAAATAATACCCGCACCAGCCCCACTCATGCATCGGGCTCCGTCAAAGTATAAGGACCATTGTTCAGTATGGTCGGCCTCTAATTGAAGGCATTCATCTAGGAATTCGATGATGAGGGGATGGGTAGACTCTAAGGGTGCAGCGACTAATTGATCTGCTATGATTTGACCCTTAACAGACTTTTGTCCTATGAATGTGAGATCAAACTCGCTTAGAGCAAGAACCCACTTGGCTGTGCGACCCGATAAATAAGGTCGACTCATGAGATACCTCAAGGGATCGTATTTAGCAATGACATAAGTTTTTTGACTAAGCATATAATGTCATAATTTTTGCGTAGCAAAAATGACTGCTAGACATAGTTTTTCCAACGCTGTATAGCGGGTTTCATAACTGATGAAGGTTCGGCTAATGTAATAATTAGCACGTTCTCTCTTTTCATCATCAAGTTGAGCTAACATAGCTCCTAAGGCAGAATCGAAGTGAAAATATATAGGAGAAATGGGCGATCGGATTTAGGTGGTGAAAGCACGGGTGGATTAAGGAGGTATTGTTTGAGAAGTTCAAAAGCTTCTCTACATTACGTGTCCCAATTAAAAGGGACATCCTTCTTAAGGAGTTTAAGAAAGGGACCAGTTTTGTCTGCCAACTTATCAATGAAGCGACGGATAGCTTGAAGTTTACCTTGTAAACTTCGTAACTCGAATATATTAGTAGGTGCGGGCATATCAGTGATGGCCGCAATCTTGAGAGGGTCGATTTCAATACCACGTAAAGAAACTAAAACCCCTAATAGTTTGTCGGATTTAACTCCGAATATGCATTTTGTTGGATTTAATCGAATAAGATATTCTCGTAATCGATTAAAAACTTTTCTCAAATCATCTAAATGATTATCTTCAATAATAGAGCGAGCTATAATATCATCCACATAATCATGTAGGATATCATGCATCATATCATGAAAAATATAGGTCATAGCTCGTTGATAAGTTGCACCTGCGTTCTTTAAGCCAAATGGCATCACTTTCCAGCAAAAAGTACCCCAGGGGGTAATAAAGGCTATTTTAGCCTGATCTTCAGGAGCTATCCTGATCTGATTATAACCGGAGAATCCATCCATTAAGGACATCATCCCACTCCCGGCAGTAAAGTCAATGATTTGATCCATGTTTGGAAGAGGAAAGTCATCTTTAGGGCATGCAGCGTTAATATCTCTAAAATCTGTGCAAACCCTAACTTTGGTAGCTTCTTTCTTGGTGACTTGGAACTACATTTGAGATCCATTCAGCATAATCAATAGCTTGTATAAAGATAACATTCAGGAGTTTTTCTAACTCCCCTTTGACTAGCAGAGCCACTTTGGGATGCATTTTTCTAAGTTTTTGTTTAACTAGGTTTAGCATCCGGATGGACCACTAGATGATGCATGACTACAGAAGGGTCTAGACCTGGCATATCTTCATATGTCCAAGCGAAGACATCTTCATACTCTTTAAGGAATGCAATGTATTGTTCTTGTTTTTCTTGACTTAATTCTGATCCAATATTGATTATGTGAGGATTGTCCTCAGTTCCAATATTAATTTTAATGACGTTTTCTACCTCCATGTGTAGATCTCTTTCAAAATTAGGTGGGGCGGGTGAAACGCCCAATTCTTGTAATTCTTGTAAGGTTAATTTAGATAATTCATCTTGAGGATTAGTGGCCTCAAGTTGGGCTATAGTTGGTATAGAACCATCAAAATAAAATCCATTGTGTAACATCTCTTCAACAGAGACATCATGGAAGATATCTCCTTCCAACTCTTCATCGGGGTCGACAATCATTTCGGGGTAAGCTATGGATAGCATGTTGCATGAAAACGACTGATTTTTAAGAGGCAAATCAACATGCCTATCCAAATAATCTTGATAGCATATGAGATGATCATCATCTTCAAAAGGAAAGGGTTGACCCTTACTAGGAAATAGGCCCACACCACAGCGGGCAGGCCACGGTTCTACCTCGAAAGGTTCTTTCATGCCATTTTGGAAAGGTCCCAAGCCTTTCCCTTTATATCCCATTTTAAGCATCATGGGTTTAGCTTTAACATATTCATTGGTAAAATAACACCGAGCATATCCTTCATGATGAGTTTTGATATTTCGAGGGATTCTTCCCCAGTCATATCCTTTATAAATGAAGGCACAACTCCCGACTTGGTAAGTACTTCCCATAGGTTGTGGGAGGCCCAAAGTACGGGGAGATGGCGGTAAGTTATTTAAAAGAATTGAATCTTGCATGAAAGCATTTGTTTTTTCTGATATTAAGGTTGTGGATAAATCTGGTAAAAGTTCATCAGAAAGGGCATAAGATGTAGAAGGCTTATTACCTATGTCTTGAGATGTGGAAGGTATGATAGTTGTTTCTATAAGATTTGAATTTATAGGGGTAGAACTTGAAGGATTGGTTGTAGATTTAAGATCTTTTTGAGGTTCTAAAATGATTTGTTTAGAGGGTTGTTGGTCTATATAGGAGGATGAAATTAATGGAGGGGAAATAGGTGAAGTTATGGGTGTGTGTTTCACAGTTTTAGATGAAAAATAAGAACTAGGATGTGTGGATGACAGAGCGGGGCAAAATTGCACTCCAACGGGTTCTGCCAAAGCACACATATCAAAAGGTCTAGGGTCACCATGGATAGTGACCAACTGATTTTTAAACTCAAATTTAACACATTGGTGTAAGGTTGATGGGACCGCTCGCATGGCGTTGATCCAAGGGCGACCCAAAAGTATATTGTACGATGCTTGGGCAATGTACAATAAACACGGTTGTTTCTAGGGTTCTAGGACCAACTTGCAATGGGAGGGTAATAACTCCACACGTTTCTTGTGTTTCATCATTAAAAGCTTTGATAATCATATCAGTTTTCTTCATTTCATCACTTCTAAAGCCAAATCGTTGGTAGAAGTCAAAAGTGCAAATGTTTAGAGATGAGCCATTATCAATCAAAACTCGTTTGACGACTACATCTCCAATTAGAGCAGTAATGTATAAGGGATTATCCTTATGTAAACTGTGTTGTGGGATATCTTTATCCCGAAAGTCAATACAATCAATCTCTCGAGTGATGATAGTATTGGCCATAGCTTCAGGTTGAATGTTTTGAGGTACCATCATTTGGCTCAATGTAAGCATCAACTCATCCCTATGGGTGGGAGAGGATCTTAATAAATCCAAAAGGGAAATTCTGGCCGTAGTGTTGGACAATTGCTCATTAATATTGT
Organism: Wollemia nobilis; assembly: GCA_028583015.1. Taxonomy (NCBI): domain Eukaryota; kingdom Viridiplantae; phylum Streptophyta; class Pinopsida; order Araucariales; family Araucariaceae; genus Wollemia; species Wollemia nobilis. The sequence continues at coordinate 5,274,836 of JAQPPZ010001045.1, forward strand.
AAGGGGGTTTAGGTTGAACAGTAGGAGCATGATTCCCTTTATTGGGGTTTTTCAAAACGAATGGAGCCGATCCATCGTTCGGGTTTGGTTCTTGTTGGGAATTTTGAGCTTGTTGTCGGGTGACGACTCCAATGGTACCTACAATGTTATAGTGAAGACGCTGAACTGGTCTCGGTTGAGCATTGATGGCTTGTTCATTAGAAAGGAATATATTAGAAGAAGGTCGAGTAGTAACTCGTCTAGGAAATGGTTCTTCTGGAACCATAGCATCTGTGATGGGTTGAATAGGATCTGATTCATTTTCAGAACTATTCGATTGGTTTGAAGTAATGTCTAGTTCACTTTCACTATCTGATTCTATATCACTAGAATCAGAAGTTTGAAAATTATGTAAGGGCATGGTCGTAACCAAGGATAAGGTTGTGTCAAATATTTGAGGATCCTGAACAGGTAATTGTCCGCTAATGGTTCCTACATATCGGGTAGGAGGGGGAACATTGTGATGTTCGATTTGATTGGCTACCTCTTTACCATGTCTTGGTAAAGGGTGTTGAAATATGTCTAGAGTTTGATTGGCATTTTGATTTTGATTTTGAGGAATGGTCTTTTGAGTATTATTAGGAGGGTTTTGTTTAGGTTGGAAGGCTTGCACTTCCATTTCATTATTGTCAATCAAATCCTGTATTTTATGTTTCAACCTTTTACAAGCATTGGTAGAATGTCCAGGTCCTCTATGGAAATCACAGTGTAAGTCGGCTCTGTATCCGGGTATAGTTGGATCAGGTTCCCGGATAGCTGGTAATTGGATCAAACCTCTTTCGAGTAATTGAGGTAAAATAGTTGATAAGGGTTGGTTTAATCTAGTGAATTCTCGAGGAGGCTTATCAGGAGGTTTCAATATAAATTTTTCTGTTGTCTTTGTTGCATTGATATTAGCAACATTCTTGCTGTCAGTGACTCCATCACCAACAACTTGTTTGTTTTTATATTGATTTCTAGATGTTTTCTCATCATCCTTCTTCCTAAGTTGGCCTCTCCTAATGAGGGCATCTTCTACTCTTCGAGCTAAATCTATAGCTTGGTCGAAGGTAGTTAAGGTAGCAGTCGATAGCTCATAAGATATTTGTTCTTGTAAATTGTTGATGAAAATGTCCAACATTTCCCTATAAGGTAGCACAAAGTGCAGTTTTCCTGTCAATTGCCTCCATCTAGCTAAGAAATCGGCAAAACATTCATCTTTGTCTTGTTTTAAATTGTATAAATCTTTAATAGTTACATGCCTCTCGATGTAGGCACTAAATTGATGGACAAATGATTCAGTTGTTTCTTCGAAGTTTCTCAAAGAATGAGTGGGCAATTGATAGTACCACTCTAATGCCATTCCACCTAAACTTTTTGGGAACATTTTTAATAATAGCAAGTCATCATGCGATATGTCATGACATGCTATCCTAAACATGCGAAGATGCTCTATGGGATCTTCGGTTCCTTTATATATAGGCGGGATGGGCATGGGAAAATGCTTAGGGTATGGTTGAGCTACAACTATGGGATCCAAAGGTTGACTACATATCTCTCGATAATTATACGAGGGACGGTAGGGATCTATCTGGTCCATACGCGAAGCTAAGCTGTTTCACCATGGCTTCCAGATTACTAGTTTGCCCCCCATATTGGTTCGGTAGGGCATTGACATGGGTTTTATGGGCATATGATGGAGGAACATGAAGATTAGATGCCATGTTACTATTGTGCAAATTATTGGTAGGAAAAGTATTATGAAGGAATTTTGAAGTTGTATTATGATGTATTTCAGATTGTTGAAAATTTGTATTTGGCTTCGTTTTAGGTTTTTGTTTACTTGAAGCATATTGCTCAATAGTTTGGCGGAATAAAGTAGTGAAGGAAGGTTTCTTTTGTGTGGGAATGATTTTAGGTTGAATAACAGGTTCCTTAGGAGGTTGGATAGCCTGTTGTTTTGACATGTTTTGAATCATAGTGACCATATCCGTATTGGATGGTCCAGCCTTATCACTTTCTTGATCAATGAAAGATAAGGGATTAATGCGCACATCATACATATGTTCCAAAGCTGCCTGAGTGTCACTAACTTGCCCTTTATCAATACGAATTGCCACATTAAGGTCATCAATGTTATCACTGAGAAATTTCTTGAAATGATCTATGTTGTCAAAAGCAATAGTTCCATTTGGAGCTATTCTAGGGGATGAGGATCCATCCTCTTTAACACTTCCTTCTTGTTCCTTATCTTCACCTAGGTCATGTTCCGATTGATCTAGAGTTTTTCCTTCCGAAGTTGGATCTTCGGGAAGGACATTTGGGTTTCCAGTTGTATCTTGTAACCAATCTTCTTCTTCTCCTAAAGTTTCTTTACCATTCCTAAGTTTAGGCATGGTGCTAAGTTTTGATTTTCAGCAAATATATATATATAAAAAAAAATATATATATATATATATATATGCAACAAATTTAAGAGGTATATATTTACTATATACCTACTACAATATTTGAAATGAAATGTTTAAGTTTTTGCTATGTTTTTTTTTTTTTTTTTAGTTTTTCTTTGTTTTTTTGAAATAATATTGTAAAGATAATCAACACAATAAATGCAAGAAATAATACTGAAAGTAATAATCTAGTTTTCTATAAACAATTTATAAATATCATTAATAGGCTCGAGTTGTTCAGAGGTCATGAAGTGTTCTTCTTCAAATTGAAAGTTTTCTTTTAAAAATTTGATGAAAAGAGCTATAGTGATATTGTCTGTCTCAGATGCTGGTTGATAAAAGTAAAGCTCATGGCAATACTCTCGATATAGCACAGCTCGCGGAACTCTATTCCATATTTCCCTATCTGTAAGAACAACCTCTTGGTCTTCTACACAACCTAGGAAGTGGTGCACAATGGCTGCGTTCTCGAGGTATTCCTCGAAGGTGAACAATTCTGAAGATACTAGAGCTCTCCTATAAGCTAACCATCTATGGCGGGCTCTCCGAAGTTCATGATAAAAAACTAGTTGATGAGGATCCAGGATTCTATCTAGGACTAGCCTCTTGATTTGCTTAAGTTGTGTGGACCTAGATGAGATGAGACTAAGTCTTCTATCAAGTTCGTTCCACAGGAATTGATTTCTACTTGTTTCGGGAACATTAAGCATAGAATTGATTTCTACGGCTACCAATTGGTTTTCTACATTTATAGTAACTGCTAATATTTTCTTAGGAGCTACCATCTAAACATGATTTTAAACTTTAAATGTTTTAAAAATGCATCTATGTTTTAGTTGTTCTATTTTTTTTTTTTTTTTTGTTTTTTTTTTCAAAAGGTTATGATGCATTCACGTCGGGTTCACCAAAATGTATCGCTCCAAATTTTTCACATCCTTACCTTCAGGCTATAGGATCCATGCCCGGAAGGAGGATGGGAAAAGGATGGTGCGGTACCTCGGACTGAGAGGACTTTGCGAAGGTCCCGCCTCTCAAGGGAGGTGTATTTTGATGATTTTTCGACGGATGGTGGGTTCACCAGGAAACATTTAATGGCAGTTTCCACGCCTAGGTTTGGAATGTGTTTTAATGTGTTCATTTTTAACCTTAAGCATTCATATCCTAGGTTTGGCCGAATGAATCTAAATTAATCTAAATGATAGTGCAGATTAAATGAATACAGAAAGCAGATTTAAAAACAAAAACAGAGAAATTACAGAAGATTAAAAGCAGAATACCTGATCCGGATGTCTGTTGAAGATTCCGGTGTTTGAAGCGATCAGGATCGTCTGGAATTCAACAGAATCATTTGAGATCAGACAAGATCGTCTGAGATCTGACGAATTCGTCAGACGAATTCGTCAGACCTGCAAACAAAAAAATAGATGCAAAAATACAAAGAATACAACAATGATAACAGAGGAAAATGACATAAAATAACAGCAGTGTTATCAAACTGAAACTTAGGCACAGAAACAGAAATAAATCATGCTAATTAGATGATAATTAGGATTTAATTATGCACTTAATCTAAATGGGTGAACTCCAAATGCAAAATAGTATAAAATACTGAATAAACTATCTAATTTGCAGAAGAAAACAACAGAGAAAAGGTTGAGAAATGCAAACTTCAGGCACTGATTGCCTCAATGTGGACTGCAGTCAAGATCGTCTCGTATCAGTACGAAATCGTCTCTGATTCGACAAGATCACCTCCGATCTGAACAGGTTCGTCGACGACGATGTATGCTTGCTTCGGCTGAAAAACAAGGTGGTACCTGCAACAAAATTGATATAGAACCAATGCAAAATAGAATTTGAGATGTTTTAACGTGTATACAGTCAGTTTACAGGGAATTTCAGCCAGGGGGGGTGCTAAGGGGATAGCTTAGGATTAAATAGGCTTAGGGGAGTAGTTAGGAGGTTGGAGATCATCCCAATTTGGGAGATCTCCAACGGGGAGGGTCCCTAACGGCGCAGACACGCTTCTGCCGGATTGGAGACCCGTTGGAACAGAAGCTAATTTTGCAAAATTAGTTTTGCGACAAGATCGTCTGGACGTCCTAGCCCAGACGAAATCGTCAGATCTGGGGCGATATCGTCTGATCGGCGACGATATCGTCAAACGGTCAAAACAACCTCTAAAAATGGCACGAAAAAGGGGGAAACGGATTACCCGACGGTTAACGGGCGGTTTGGGAGGTTAAATTTGAATTTTAAATTATTTACTAAGGTGAATGTAATTATTACAATTTTACTGCACCAATTTTAGGGTGCTACAACAAGATGATGCAAATATTGGACTATCACTTTCTCGGATCCCAAACATGATTAGAACATTTCAAAAGACATATGACACAATATGTATGCCAAATGTTGTAGGAATCCAACAACAATAAGATCAAACCAAGCAATGCAAAAAAATTCAACTTGCCTCGCTCACCCCACCAATTTGATTTAGTGTCATTAGTACTCTCATAGGTGATATTCAAATCATCAAATTGATTAGACATTATTTGATCTTTAATTTCATCTCGTCTATTCTTTAAGGTATAAATTTCATATTTCCATTCATGATTTAGAATTAGGCTTTCTTTATCCAAAGTGAAACTTTGTAAGCAAGAGCCTATTTCCAAAAAAATTAAAGCCAATTCCTTTTCCATGTTCTTAGGCCAATCAAAATTGTGCAACAATTTGCAAGAATCTAGGATATTTACTAAATGAGGATCATTAAAAGTTTTTACCCTAGACTCCATTATAAATTGTTGATGAATTTGATTTAACAATTCATGTGCCTCGACCTCTTTTTCATTCATGCAAGTTATTTTATTAAAGGTGTGATTAGAATTCAATCCTTGTTTTTCATTCACTTTCAATGGCATTTCATCATAAACATCCTTCAAATTCAAAACATGTTCATGCAAATCTTCACCTATAGCTTGGTCGAAGTGTATGTCAAGTAATCTATCTTGATGATCACTCATTTGAGTTGCTTCCAATTGATCAATCTCTTTGTCATTTGGTTCCAATTCTTTATTCACTATCCATGGTATCTCTTCATTTGAATCCTCAAAATAATCATGCAAACTTGTATCCGAATCTTCAATGAATTTATATTCAACATGATCAAATTTTGTAATCTTCTCAAATCTTGTGAATCTGAGATCTTCGTATGAAGTAGAAATCTTCAACATCCTACATATAAATTGGAATAGAGGCTTCATTAATAAGGGTGTGAGGAAATAACACATCTTCATATCTTCCCCAACCATTGTAAAAATTATCTTCCAAATTTGTGGGATGAAACTCCATGGTATTTGTGACATGATTTTTTGATTCATTTGTCAATTCTTTTTCTTCTTTGTCCTTGGTCATAGGATCATTATAATCTTCCAAAATTTGATGAGATTTGAAACCCTCTTCCAAAACATCCTCAAATTGTACAGGAGTTGTAATATATTCCTTTGAGTAGGCGATTATGTTGTCCTGTATATCAATTGGCACACAAGTTTCATTAGCATTTTTGGAGTGAGTGTAGTCTTCCCACTTCTTCCAAGCATCATAATAATCATCTTCCAACGTCAAGTGGTGATGTTCAACTACTTCTTCAACAGCTTCCAATTCATCAATGTGTTTCTCATCAAATTCACCTTCACCTTCCTTAGATGGTTCAATTATTTCCAAAAGTGGGTCATTTTTTGAATTCAAATTTGTAAGGCTATCATAGTCCAACTTGGTAACCCATGATTTCATTTCATCACAATTTGGAGGGTGAAGAATTTCTTGGTCGTTAATTTCAAACATCTCATCAATAGTATCTTCCAAGAACAAGTGGTGAAACTCTATCATATCTTCAAATTTATTTATTGGTTTTCTTCCAATTTTTCTTTCAACCACTTCATCCAATTCTATGGTAGGTTCCGTCCTATCACATATTTCAAAAATTGTTGAATTTAGAACCCTTTCATCTAAATAATCGTGTATCTCTATGAATGAGATCATCTCTGCATAATCCTCACTGGTGGATGTTGGCTTAGCAATTTGCACCTCCTCTTGGACTACATCTAAGGTGGTTGTAACATTTGGACCTTCAAATTCATCCCCTTGATCATTTACCTTAGGTATCATTGGAGTGGAGGGTGCTACATTTGATTGTTGGTGTAGGTTGGCATCACTAACTCCAAAAGAACAATCTCTCATGTGAACATGTTGTGCCTTTTCTTCTTCCAAAACTTGTTCCACCTTTTCAAAGATCTCATAGATTGTCTCTAGAGACAGGTCATCCAAGTTTTCCTTAATGAGTGTAGCAAGTGTGGGGGGTATGGCTCTCAGGTATACTTCAATAGCTTCCTCTTTCGATGTACCCAAACTTTCCCACATTTGAGAGTACAATTCATGAAACCTCACACTAAATTGACTCATGGACTCATTAGGCTCTTTACACATAGAGGTGAATTGATTTTGCAACCTATCCAAGTCAACTTGATTACCAAAGTGATAAATATAGGTTGCTTCTAATTGGCTCCAAGAAGTCTTAACCTCCATGGGTAGATGGCAATACCACGAGAATGATCTATCACCCACAATGTATGGGAAGAACCTACAAGCAATGGGCTCACAAAATATTTGAAAATGACATAATGTGAACTTATAGATATATAGATTTTGTAGGTATCCTGATGCCACCTCTTGATTAAAAAGTTGTAGAAACTCCAATAATATTTGATGAATTTGATAAGGTGTTCCAAAGGTAGGATGACATTCATAATACTTTCCTAATGCAGATACCATTGTTTCTCTTAGGGACATCATTTCTTCTCTTAGGGATACAATTTGCTCCTCAGATGTTGCCATTAGTGAAACTCAAAGAATAACTTCAAAACCAATTTGTTAGTCGTGCATAAAAGAAGGAACCATGACAGAGCATTATTCTAAAAATGTAAATTAGTTTCTAATTCACCAGATCGTATATGCGCAAGTGAAGAGCATACTCCTAGTGTTGTAGGCTTTCTGATTCACAAGATCGCATTACACGCAAGTGAAGAGCATAATACCGACAACAAATACATTTTAAACAAAATAATTCCTTACCAATAAGCATGAAATGACTCACAAATATCAAACATGTAACGTATTAATAATCATGTTAACATCAACCAAGAGATGTATCCATTAAAATCCAATGAAAGTAATTGCATGGAGACAACCTCGTTAGTCAAGACCAAAATTTTTCAAAATCAAATCAAAACCCATTATTCCTGTATGAACAATCAAAAGCGTTAGAACAATGCATAGCAATTCATGTCCTCCTTTTAACACTACAAGGTTGTATTGTTAAAAGAGGGCTAAAGATAATAATCAATAGGGCATGACATATTCAAAATTTAAATCCCTGTAGCATTTAAATCACACTGAAATAAACCAATTTAGGCCCTCCTTCTAGCGCCAATCTGTTGAGTGGTATTTTCACCCAATTGTGAAAGTACACTCTTCCTTAGGATTTGGGTTCCAAATCCCCTCTTGCAAAGAAGTTAAACAACCAACTTCTCCAAGGTCTCCGCTATATTAGCATTTGCATATGTGTATTAGTAATCTCAAATAAAGATATTCAATTTAAATGCTTGGAACACCTTAGTGATTGCAAGTAACTGTAAACAAGGGGCAATGTTGGTTTATTTTACCATGAAACTTTAGTGATTGTTCATTGAACCAAAATAAAATGTGAGTTGGCCCTCATATGACCTTCAATGTGATGCTCAAATTACCTCTCTTTCGTAAAATCAAAATTTTCATGAAGAGGGCAATTTTAGGCTCCAAAAATGGAAATTTGTGAAATGCCATAAAACATAACTCCTTCAATAAAATTGGAATTTTCATGAAGGGAATGTCATCATAAGCTCATTGAATGAAACATGAAATTGAAAAAAATGAAATTCGGCCCAAAAATGGAAATTTTCTATTTTCGGGTTTTTTCAAAATCTGTAATAAAACAGCCACTTCAATGAATTTTTAAAAATACTAAACAACTGCGAAAATGAAATTTTAAACTGCGTATTGAAATTATGTAGTATAACCTACGCAATGGTGAAATTGTTTTTGGATTTTGAAAATTTTAAATGTTTATTTTAATGCCTGAAAATTTAAAATAAGTTAAAATTTTTGGAAAAATAAAATGCAGAAAAATGAAAATGAAATGCAAAAAACTGAAAATAAAATGCATTCATTATGATGCTATCCTATTTTGATAAAACCGAAGATGAGGTTTCCATGCATGCAACCTAACCTATTGGATTTGCAAAACAAGCACAATCCCCATAGACTAAGTGTTGGTTCCTAGGGTTTAAAATAAATTTCAGGTTCCAACATTCACATGAAGTAACCAAGAAAACTTGCATTAACTCCATCTACAAACTCGAAATCTGAAAAAGAGAAAAGAAATAGACATTAAATCCATATCATGCAAAGAGAATCTCCTTCTTTCTTGCCCACAAGATGCAAATTTCTGAAAACTCTTGCATTAAAAATGTGTCATTTTACAATAGCAAAATTTTTGGTTTTCCCAAACCAGTCCATGGAAGAAAAACGACTCAAACAGGTCCAGAATGGCCCTCTTGCCTTCAAATCTGCAACTCTGCTCGTAGCAGTTTCCAACCCCTTTTGGCCTCTTTGAATGGCATATTTAAAACCTTTGAAAAGAATTTTGTTTCTCCTTCCATGACTGTTCGTTTCACCTTCCCTTGTGCACGCATGTGTTTTGGTTTCCAAAAAACTTTTCGTTTCTATTTTGTGGCCCTTCGTTTCATTTTCTCCACATGGGCTTGCGTCTGTTTCCTTCCGTGTGTAACGACCATATTAAATGAGTTCAAATCATTAAAGATTCCTTATGTAACATTTTGTCTTATTCATTGGATTTTGTCCTTATGTCCACATCACTATGCAGTATTCAGTTTCACTGTCCTGGTGTTCATCACTAATATCAGACGCATTGTCAACTACTTTGTTCCCTTGGCAAAAATGCAACATGTCGCAATATCGCGACACTTTTGCCTCCTTGCTCTTTTTTGTTGCTTTTAGCCACGAAAATGTAACATGTCGCGATATCGCGACACTTTTTCTTTCTTGTTCTTCTTTCTTCTCTTTTGACCGCGAAAATGCAACATGTCGCGATATCATGACACTTTTTCTCTTTTGGCCACGATAATGCAACATGTCGCGATATCGCGACACTTTTTCTCTTTTGGCCGTGAAAATGCAACATGTCGTGATATCACGACACTTTTTCTCTTTTGCTCTCTCCCTTTGCTTTGGACCGCAAAAATGCAACATGTCACGATATCGCGACACTTTTTCTCCTTGCGGTGTTTTGCTTTTTCTTTGATCTTTAGCATATGGGCCACTTCGGTCTTCTTGGAAAACATGCAAAAAAGGTGGGTCCCCAATTTTGGGGTACGTTGTGGAGCAGCCACAACACGTCCCATTCCTTATCTTTGTTTACTAATTATGTCTTGGAATGTCTATATAATGATTGCCCACGATAGCGTGTAGTAATGATTTTTGGACTGTATTTTTATTGGGGAGGTGTGATTTCCTCTACCTAACGATTTTTATGATTTGTGGGATGTGCTAATTCCATCGCTCTTTTTTGTATGATTAATATTAACACCCATATGTTGTAGGTGAGTTGGAGAGGAGAGGGCAATCCTCCAAGGGAGGTCCCAGATTCGAATCTCCACCCTACCAAAAAAGTTAAATTTGGTACACAAAAATCCAATTGATAATGTTGGTGCGGGCAGGGCCGAGCACGATTCTCGGGTGACTTTGACGGTGTAGAACCCTTGGTTATGGTCTCTTAGACCAAGGCGGCCCTGCAAGGGGTTTTTCGCTTTAAGAAAAAGATTAATCTTAATTAATATAAGGTTTTTCATTAATAAAATTTGTTTTTAATATATTATAAAAAAATTGTGCATGGTTGTGTATTAAATTTCTTATTGATAAACTTAGCCCTCTTCCTTAAAAGAGGTCATAGTAGAATGAGGATGCCCAACCCTAAATAATCAGTTACAAAAAATTCTCAAACTAGCAAAATCTATCTATCTATCTAATTAATTTAATAAATTCATATTATTAAATCTATTTTTTTTAATTCAACCTCCATAAAATTATTGGAGCCTTAACAAGGGAACAACACACAATGAATTTTATAATTCCACTCCTATGAGATTGTTGGATTATTTTAAAAAAGGCTACTGAAGTTACATAAACCTAATAATAATATTAAATAAATTTATAATATTATACTCTCTTTTATAATTCAACCTCGGTAAGGTTGTTGGAACTTCAATAAAGAGAACAACACCACTTTTGTAGAAATCTGTTTTATATTGTTTTGGCTTAAACAAAATTTGCATACAACTCCATAAATTATGGTACATGTAGAAGTCTATTTCAAATTGTATATGGAATACATTCAAGAGGAGTAGAGTTATGAAAGGCAACTGATTTACAGAGACCAAGAGCTATAGCATAAGACTTTGTTGACTACATTCATGATTTACATTAGAAGGTGAAAAATAAATTAGAGAAGAGTGTCATAAAATACAAACAACATGTTGATCCTAAACGAAGGATAGAAGAGTTTTAGGTTGGAGATTTGGATTTGGTATATTTGCGAATGGAGGAAATTTTCAAAAGGAACTTATAATAATTAAACTAGAAGAGAATTGGATCTTATAAGGTCTTGAAGAAGTTTGTGTCTAATGGATATGAAATTAAACTCCTAGAGGACATAGATATCTTTAATGTAGCCAAATTGTACCCATCCTATGACCAACCTAAAGATAATGATGATTATATTACAGTTGATATTTAAATAGAAAAATGATAACACAACTACCAAAGAAAGAACAAGATGAGATTGAAGCAATCATAGATTCTAGAGTCATAAGAAGGACAAGAGATAAGGCATATTATGAGTATCTAGTTAAATGGAAGAACTAGGAAGTTGACACAACATGGATAAGTGCTTAAATTTAGGGTATCTTTTGAAGATTTCCATCAATGTTCATAAACCATTTATATAACTCGATGAGCATGATGCATGAACATCCACATGGGAAACTGATGCATGAGAACTAGAAGGCCAATTATTTAGGTAGTTGTAAAACCATTTGGTTAGTTATGCAGTCATTGATTTTCGTGCCTTTAAATTGGATGGAGTTTGAGAGATGAGAAGGGTGTAGAAGAGAAGTGAAATAACAAAGAAGTGTGAGAGAGCAAAAAAGAAGAGGGCATGGAAAGGAAGATGAATTTGTTTGTGATAGGAACCAAATTGAATTGCATCAGAATATTTCTAGTGAGCAGATGTAATTCATGAAATAAAATTAATAAATATAATACAATTTTCGATCTTGTGTTTTGATGCACCTCGTATAGATGTTTAAAATTTATTTGTAGTCAAGGTAATTGTGTTATAGGTTGAAATATGCAAAAAAATGTCATAGGTACATTTATCTAGGGAATGAAAACTTCCATTCGAAGAGCACCATTTGAAGGTTGTAATCAAGAAATTATTGTCAAGAATACTATCATGAGCACTACTGACAAAACCTGGCCATGCAAGTATTTCCAACTAACTAAGAAGTATTATCGATAAAACATTATTTTCATAACACTATCATCCAAGCATGTCATCGAAATATTATCATCATCGTCAAGGATATTGTTGACATGAAGCTTGTCCATCTGAAGTGTGTTGTCTAAGTCTTGCCTTCTTGTAGAGAGTTGGAGTGGAAGTCATTTGAGCCAAGAGCATCATCCATAACTCGTTATTTTGGAGCACGTTGTTTAACAATTTGTTGTCTTCCTAGGTGTCATCATATAATGAATTGACAAATAACATGCCATCCTAGAGTTTGTCAACTAAGAACACCACCTCAAGTTGTAGTTCAAAAATCAGTTTACCATAAAAAACGAAAGTCGCCCTCTAAATTTTGAATTTCATCAACCTTTACTATTTCAAACAAATCTAGCCCCTCTTTTTTTCTACATCACTTAAACTTTAGGATCTTTTACAAACAATAAAAAGTTCTAATAAAAATCAACTATATGATTATATATTATACTAATATTATTATATATAATTATAATGTACTATATTGAGGATATTCTCTTGACATTATTATTATTATTATTTTGAATTTACATGGTGGAATAGGTATTCGCCATGAATATGGGCAGGTTGTCTGGATTTTATGGTTGTCACAGTATTTTACGTTGTCCACCCCAGAAGCCGCCACACAGATCTTCACGCAGTTTGCCCCTATAACCACCATGCCACAATCATTTTAAACCTTTTATGTCGTTGAAAGTACCAGGAAAGGTACAAGCATTTAGTACGGAGAGGCTTGAGATGTGAACCTTGGACCTCCACCCCCCTTATGGGGTCTGGTCGAACTAATTAGTCTACACGTCAGGCCTTAAATTGAATTGATGAGAGAGTATTTTCAAGGTGAATTATAAGGTAAACCTTATGGTTTTTTATATTAGGATATTGAGGTTAAATTATTTTTATTTATTTATTTTTTAGTAAAAATTTTTATATGCATTCGTCATGGGGATTGAACCTGGGTCACATCACTAATAATGTAAGTGGCATCCTTGCTGGTAGACCACACTCACGCATATTTTTTTATTTGAGAAATTACAAGACTAGGCAGTACGAGAGGAGTGAATAATGGACCCTAGAATTAACTTGGGGCCCATGAGGGAAAATGTCTAATGAAAACCACACATGGGGAAAATTCCACACTCACCACCATTAAGCGATGCTCCCACGAGAGAGGATGGAGCATATTGTTGGGCCATAATTTGCTTGTTTGATGGGTTGGTTCATGGTTCACGTGCTTCCACTCTGGCATTATCCAGCCCCTCAAACGAGCGAATCATGGCCATGTCGTATGCTCCATCCTCTCTTGTGGGAACATCACTCAATGGTGGTGAGTGTAGAATTTTACCCATGTGTGGTTTCTGTTAGAATAATATATTATATCCTAAGTTGTTACTAGGATAATTTGTATGGTTGAGATTAGCTCAGTTAGTTATGATCCAATGGATTAGATTGTAAGCACTTGCTATTTAAGCAAGGTCATTTCAATTTAATAACATCAAGCATTTCATTTTTCCAACATGGTATCAGAGCAATCTTTCCCTACCCTGTGAGCCTGAGGAGCTTTTCCTCATGGTCTTTTTTAATTCTTTTTACCGAGAGAGTATGCTCTCCATATTTTGATGGATTAGAAACCATATGGTTTAAAAATTTTTAAGTTCGAAAGGTCATTTTTTAGTTTTTTTAAAGTGTTTTTTCAGGTGTCTAAGGAATCTGGTGGCTGTGAATTTTTGTATTGATGTTCGTGACTCCGATGGATCCAGATCATGGGCATCCTATCACCGTGAGCTGGCAAGCGACGGTGAATGAGTTTTCTGGATTTGATTTTGGATATTGTAATATCTGTTGTTGACCTCGTGTACAACAGTTCCAGTGGTCCATCAGTTCTAGAAGTTCCCGATGTAGATTCGAAGATGTTGGTGATAAGCACCAATTTTTGTAGTGTAGATTGAGAGAATAATTTTTTTTTCGAGAGCTACACTACCGTCGAATCTATTTTTTTTGCGACATTCATGTTTTTAGAAATGATTTTTTCCTCCTTGTATTGGATCGAGTCCATCCAAGAGCATGGGGGATTTCATCTCTTTCACCAGGGTGTTCTCGTAAATTTGTTCATCTCTGCCATGACACTCATGACGATGATGGTGTTAATGGTGATGGTGTGCAATTTTTTTGCTATCATTTTACTTCTATCCTGGAGTGGGTTCCATTACCTTGTACATCACTATAGGTGCATGGTAATCATTTTTGTCAAGAGTCCCGTGATGAGCAACATTGTTGTGAAATTGTTGATACGACAAAACTGGCGATGGGGCACTCTCCATTGCAGTCTGAGCATTGGAGTTATACACGGAAGCAACCGAACGAGGAGGAGTTGAGCCTGTTAACAACCTGCATTGCCTGTGTCTGTGCCTGCATGGGTGTGATATCTTGGAGATAGATATTGGTGGCTATTCATGTATTGGTATCGCGATGGGCATTTATTGGTGCCAGTTCATATTCTTTTTTTAAAGATAATTATGCACTAGTGTAAGCACTATTTTTTATTTTGTGGTGCCATGGCGGAGGTAGAAAATGGGTTGCAGGCTGTGAAAGACCTGAGAGCCACATCGATAATCACAACCACCTATCTTCTGTTGGTGCAGTTCATGCATTCATCACAACCGAGCACACAAATCTAGAAAACTAGAGTTTGTTGTTGGAAAAGTCTAACTGTTCAAGGGGAAATAGTCGTAGTTTTAGTTGGAAAGGCGCTCGTGGAGATGAGCTCGTGTACAGATAGGCTAGCCTGCATGTTGTGGTTTGTTCAGGAGGATAACACATCGACCAAGATTAGTTGATTCTTCTGGATTTTCCAGGACCATGCTACTTCGTTTCATCCCACTTGTGCACTCACATGAATTTTCTACTTCTGTGCTTAATGAAGTTTCTTGCTGGCTAGATGAATGTGCTCAATGAAAGATTACCTAGCCAAAATGATGAGTTGGACGAGCCATGACAACTCATTGGATATTATGAATTTTTTTTGCACTGTTGTTGATCCGAAAATAGAGTAAAAAATTGTGCATTTTTTGCCTTTATTTGGATGCGAAGGAAGTAGAACAGTACGGAAAATGAGTTGCATGTGTTCGACTCTAAGATTCATGCACTGTAAAATCCCATAGTATTTCACTTTAATTTACTCGAATCTAAGTGCCATGGTACATACCCGATAATGTATTCCCCAACTGGTGTGAAGCTTGCAATTCGCGATGGAGGGAGATCAATTTCATTGTTCTGTAGATATGTTCCTATTAAAAATGATGTTGGGAGAACTCATTATGCCTATCGTGTTGATTTCTGTGGCTAGTTTGCTTATGTCTTTTCGAATGGTACTTTGATTCAATTGGATTGAAGAATTTGAACTTTGAACAACATAACTTCTATCAGAAGAGGGATTTCCTAGCGCATATAAGAATTTCATATATGTTCAACTGTTATTGTTGTAGACCATTCATGCCATCCACATGGAGCATGCATGATAGGAAGAGCTAAAGTTAGAGCAGTGAAAGCACCGTCGATGGTCAAAAATCAGCTCTAGTTTTATATACCGTCGGAGGACCTGGTCAAGGAGGGTGCCAATTTTTTGGCTGCCAAAGATGATACCCCCACTGGAGACATGAAAATGTCAATGAAGGGTATTATGTCAAGTATACTAGCGGAGTGCATATCTACTACTATTTTTTTAAGGCAAGGTTTACAGGTCGACGAAATTCGGTGCATGCCATGGTTGGCCGGAATACCGATAACCGGTCAGAGTAGGGCACCGTGGTTGATCAGGTGAAGGAAGAAGGGTTTGATTTGATGATTTCCAAATTGTGCCATGCTAGTTAGCCATTGAAAGTTTTAGAGAGCAATGTTGATGCACCTATGTAAGCTGCAGAGAGATTGAAGAAAAATTAAATGCCCACCGACGACCTTCAAAAGGTTTTGTACGAAAGCCTTTCAATTATATTATAATTTCGTTCATTTAATTTTAAAATGAGGGAGTGCAAGGCTTTCACTTGCATATGATTGGGGGGCCTCTTATATAAAGGAGACAAAGTTTTTTTGGGGGACCTTTATAATAAAAAAAAAAAAAAAGGTCACTTAAAGTTTTTTTTAATGTTTTTCCCACCTTGTTTGTGGGAGGGTTTATGCAAGCTCATTTTTTTTCCTTTCCTACTATGTGTAAATGCCCGTGGAAAGGATGGGCTCATAAATTTTGTTTAGGGGATGAGAGGGAAATTAAAAAAAAAAACTGCTCTTTTTCGAAGGACATTTTTTGAATATTCCTTTATGGGAAAAGAAGATTGTTATTTTTTCCTGCAGATGAAGGTCTCATTGATACCCAATCATAGGGTTATTTATAGTCACCGAAAATATTTTTTCGAGCCGGACACAATGATGGTGTCCTTTTTTAGTTTTGGAGCTATTTTCCATACTTTTTTTTTGTTTCAAATATTATTGTATCATGGAGTGCATTCTCGGTTGAACTCAACACTCCCATTGCAATTGTATGTGATCCTAGTATCTAGTCATCTCCTCTATATCACCTAGCGGTTGCAGTGGATGGTTACCCATGCATTTCGGTAGGATGAGGAGGTCACCATAAGGACACGTTCGACAACTACCTTGGTGTTTCATTTTTTCCTTTGTTTTTGTTGTTTGTCTAGAAGTTTTTGGACCTTGTTATCAGCCCATTGTGTTCATATAGGTGGAAACCACATACTAATGCTTGTGGAGTCATTTTGGACTACCCTTACGATTTTTATGGTTATTTTTCCATAGTATCTTCACACTCTCTTTTTGTGAGATAGTTTGGTTTCAAGGGGTTTTTTTCTTTAGTTATATTTTTTCATGGTTCACAGCCTTGATCTTTGTCACAAGCACCAGTCTAGGAGTATGATTTCATTCAGTTCAATGATGAGGCTTCTCTACTTTTTTGAGACATCTAATGGATCCTTTGTAGGCTTCTTGATGGAATTTGTCCTAGGGGGGTTGAATAGGACATCTTCCTCTCCATCCTCCTTGCACATCTTTCTTCTTCTTATTATTTCTACTCTGGCAGGTGGTTTTCTCCTTGGTAGCTTTTTCATCATCCCTCTAGCAGATCTTATGATGGATATATTGTACATGAGTACCTTATCAGGTCTTGTTATTGGGACTCATATTTGTGGATATAGCACTTGTTTGGTTTTGTTTTTCACTACCTCCTAGTACCACTTAAGGGGGGTGTTAGTATATCCTAGTACCAGTTAAGAGGAGGTGTTAGAATAATATATTATATCTTAAGTTGTTACTAGGATAAGTTGTATGGTTGAGATTAGCTTAGTTAGTTATGATCCAATGGATCAGATTGTAAGCACTTGCTATTTAAGCAAAGATCCTTTCAATTGAATAACATAAAGCATTTCATTTTTCCAACAGTTTCCATTGGCTGTTTCTATCGTAGGTCCCATGTTAATTCTAAGGTCCATTATTTCATTCCTCCCATACTTCCCAGTATCATAATTTCTCAAATAAAAATTCTAAAAAATACCTTGAGCAACGTTGCGAGAGTCTTGAGCCATTATCCCACATGTATCCCATGATGGTCGTCATGGTGGTATATAAAGCACAACACCCACATAGAGCTTTGCAAATCAAGGAGTAGGCTTTTGGATGATTTGCCCTAGTGGGAGAAGGCCAACCATGACCCAGCCCCTCAAACAAGAGAATCATGGCCATATCGTATGCTCCATCCTCTCCTGTGGGAGCATTGCTCAATGGTGGTGAGTGTGGAATTTTCTCTATGTATGGTTTTCGTTGGTTGTTTTCCCTTGTGGACCCCATATTAATTCTAGGGTCCACATTTCACTCCTCCCGTAATGCCTAGTTTCATAATTTATAAAATATAAAATTTTAAAAAATACCTTGAGCAACGCTGCGAGAGTCTTGAGCCATTATCCCACATGTATCCCACGATGGTCGTCATGGTGGTATAAGCACAACACCCATATAGAGCTTTACAAATCAAGAAGCAGAATTTTGGGTGAAATGCCCTAGTGGAAGCATGCCAACCATGACCTAGCCCCTCAAATGAGCGAATCATGGCCATGTCCTATGATCCATCCTCTCCTGTGGGAGCATTGCTCAATGGTGGTGAGTGCAGAATTTTCCCCATGTGTGGTTTTCGTTGGTTGTTTTTCCTAATGGACCCCATGTTAATTGTAGGGTCCATTATTTCGCTCCTCCTATACTACCCTGTATCATAATTTATCAAGTAAAAATTATAAAAAATACCTTGAGCAACGCTGCGAGAGTCTTAAGCCATTATCCCACATGTTTCCCATGATGGTCATCATGGTGGTATATAAAGCACAACACCCACATAGAGCTTTGTAAATCGGGAAGCAAAATTTTAGGTGAAATTCCCTAGTGGAAGTAGACCAACCATGACCTAGACTCTCAAACGAGTGAATCATGGCCATGTCGTATGCTTCATCCTCTCCTGTGGGAGCATCGCTCAATGGTGGTGAGTGTGGAATTTTCCCCATGTGTGGTTTTCATTGGTTATTTTTCCTTATGAACCCCATGTTAATTCTAGGGTCCATTATTTTGCTCCTCTCGTACTACCCAGTCTCATAATTTCTCAAATAAAAATTCTAAAAAATACCTTGAGCAACGCTGCGAGAGTCTTGAGCCATTATCCCACATGTATCCCACGATGGCCCTCATGGTGGTATATAAAGCACAACACCCACATATAGCTTTGCAAATCGGGAAGTAGGCTTTTGGATGAAATGCCCTAGTGGAAGCATGCCAACCATGACCCAACCCCTCAAACGAGTGAATCATGGCCATGTCGTATGCTCCATCCTCTCCTATGGGAGCATCGCTCAATGGTGACGAGTGTGGAAATTTTCCCATGTGTGGTTTTCGTTGGCTATTTTCTCTTGTGGACTCCATGTTAATTCTAGGGTCCATTATTTTGCTCCCCCCGTACTGCCTAGTCTCATAATTTCTTAAATAAAAATTCTAAAAAATACCTTGAGCAACGTTGTGAGAGTCTTGAGCCATTATCCCACATGTATCCCATGATGACCCTCATGGTGGTATATAAAGCACAACACCCACATAGATATTTGCAAATTAAGAAGCAAAATTTTGGGTGAAATTCCCTAGTGGAAGCAGGCCAACCATGACCTAGCCCCTCAAACGAGCGAATCATGGCCATGTCGTATGCTCCATCCTCTCTTGTGGGAGCATTGCTCAATGGTGGTGAGTGTGGAATTTTCTCCATGTATGGTTTTTGTTGGTTGTATTTCCTCGTGGACCCCATGTTAATTCTAGGGCCCATTATTTCGTTCCTCCCATACTGTCCAACCTCATATTTTCTCAAATAAAATAAAAAAATACCTTGAGCAACACTATGAGAGTCTTGAGCCATTATCCCACATGTATCCCATGATGGCCATCATGGTGGTATATAAAGCATAACACCCACATAGAACTTTGCAAATCGGGAAGTAGGCTTTTGGGTGAAATGCCCTAGTGGAAGCAGGTCAACCATGACCCAACCCCTCAAACGAGTGAATCATGGTCATGTCATATGCTCCATCCTCTCTTGTGGGAGCATCGCTCAATGGTGGTGAGTGTGGAATTTTCCCCATGTGTGGTTTTCATTGGATGTTTTCCCTCATGGGTCCCATGTTAATTCTAGGGTCCATTATTTCACTCCTCCTGTACTACCTAGTCTCATAATTTCTCAAATAAAAATTCTAAAAAATACCTTGAGCAACACTACGAGAGTCTTGAGCCATTATCCCACATGTATCCCACGATGGTCATCATGGTGGTATATAAAGCACAACACCCACATAGAGCTTTGCAAATCAAGAAGCAGGCTTTTGGGTGAAATGCCCTAGTGGAAGCAGGTCAACCATGACCCAACCCTTCAAACGAGTGAATCATGGCCATGTCGTATGCTTCATCCTTTGTTGTGGGAGCATCGCTCAATGGTGGTGAGTGTGGAATTTTTCTCATGTGTGGTTTCCATTGGCTATTTTCCCTTGTGGACCCCATGTTAATTCTAGGATCCATTATTTTGCTCCTCCTATACTACCGAGTTTCATAATTTCTCAAATAAAAATTCTCTTGACATTATTTAAACTAAGAAAAAATAATAATTAAAGTTATTATGTGTTGTATAAATTATATTGCATTATTTAAATTTTAATATATTATTATTATTATATATATGCGTGTGATTTTTTTGGGATAAAGAGGGTTTGTTGGAGGTTGTTGTCGCTGCCACAACAGGTTGTGGTTGATCCATCATCGTCGTCGCCCAATGATAGTTAAAGACTCATTTGCAATTTTGATGAAATCTTGGACTATGAAGGAGGTAAGCATTCCTCTTTCTTACATTTAAATTTTGTTTGGAAGAAGTATGTCGATTGCAATCATGAAATGCATGCAATGAATCTAGGGTTTACAAAGTAAAGCATAGAGAAATTAAATCAAAGGGGTGAAAGAAATTACTTTGCTAGGGAGGAATATTTCTATGCATGTGAACAAAATTTTAAAAAAATTATTTGCTTAAATTACGAAGTACACACAGTTAAACTAGAGTTTACAAGTGAAGCACAGAGAAAAATAAAAAAAATACAAGTGACAGTATTCTATTTTTCTTGAAACTAGAATGTGCTCAAATCTATTCATGTGAATAAAATGAAGGTGGGTTCAGTTCTTGACTGATATCTTTAAAAAAATGAGACAAGAAGTACCATAATTTTTAAAAAACTAAAGTGCGCTCAAATTTGTTCATGTGAAGAAAATGAAGGTTGGACAACTT
Organism: Wollemia nobilis; assembly: GCA_028583015.1. NCBI lineage: Eukaryota > Viridiplantae > Streptophyta > Pinopsida > Araucariales > Araucariaceae > Wollemia > Wollemia nobilis. The sequence continues at coordinate 5,295,864 of JAQPPZ010001045.1, forward strand.
ATTTTCTAGATTTAAAGCATGCAAAAAGTGAAAGGAGTTACTTTGACAAGGAGGAATATTTTTGTGCATGTGAATGGTTGTTTAAATCATTTTTTCAGTTGGAATCATGAAGTCCATGCAACAAAGCTAGGGTTTGTAAAAAGAAAATATTACCTTTTATTTTTATTTGGTATTTTTATAATGGTAGTATAGTTTGGGAAATTGATTTCTTATTTTGATGGAGAATGAGGAGGAATGTTTGGACTTCTCAAAGGACACCTTTGAGGGGAAACACATCTTTGAGCAGTCAATAGGACAAGTTGAGAACTAGGGGTCCTTGGGTTTTTTGAGTGGCCAAAATAATATTGCAAGTTATCAGACTTTAGTGGATAGAGGGGAGTCTATGTCAAAAGGTTCAGATCAAGTCAGTTGTCCTATTGACTACTCACTCTTAGGTGTCTCAAAACACTCTACTCAAGTGATGGGTCTAATGAATGAGCAAGCATTTCATTGTGGGGAAGAAAAACTTAAGCAAGCTCCAAACATCCCAAAGTCACTTTGTTTGGCAGAGTTTCCTTTGTTTGGTTTTGGTTTCATTGGTAAAATTTTTTATTTAGAGGCCCTAAGTGGAGTGGGTCCAAACTTTCAATAAACAAAAACTACAAATCTGATTATTAAAGTACGTAAGGCATATAAAATGGTTAAAAAGAGAAGGTTGAAGATCATAATGATACTTGGGGAAGACCTAAGGATGGAACAAGTTTTGGAGTTTTTGGGGAAGACCCTTATTGGAAAGTTTCATGGACATTAAATAGTTGATAATACACTAAATGAGTGGTTGCAAAAGGTATGAGTCCCAATTTTAGGATATGGGTCAATTTTATACTTACTTGCTAGAGGATATATAGGTTTCCTTTTTCAATCTGAGGAAGATGCACAAAAAATTATAGAAGGTTGTTGGTATTGGGGGTCTTCTTTTTTGGCTTTGAAAGCTTAGATGGTTTTGTTTGATCCTAGGACTGAAGTTACTAGGAGAATCTTGATCTAGGTAAAACTACCAGGTTTTCTAATGGAGTTATAATAAGAAAGAGCTTTGAAAGATATTGGAGATTCATTAGGTAAAACCCTGGATATAGATATTTCTTTCAAATCTAGTTTTTTTTTGGTCTGTAGCTCAGATTTTGGTTTAGATGGATATCAATGAAGGCTTAACAAAATGTATGGAGATAGTTGTGGGGAATACAATTCATAATCAAATCTTGGACAATTTGAAGATTCTTTTTGGATGTTAAAATTGTCATGTTTATGGATATATTGCTAAGGAATGTTCTCAACCTTTCACACATAAAGTATAGAGGAGAAAACAAATGACTAGTGGGGATTTCAAGTCATCTAACAACAAAAAAGAGATATCTATTTTTCAGATCTCAGTAGTGCTCCCTGATTTGGCAAAAAAAAGCAAAAAGAATATTATTGAAACTAGAACCAAAACTTTGGAGGAGGAAGAAATTTTGGGCCTAGATTTATCTCCATTTCATTGTTCATATGTTGTTAGAGAAGGAGATAAAGTCATAAAGAAAACTATGAAAGGATTGGAACCCGATACTATTAAGTTTGTTGGTTAGTCATCTAAGCCTTATGACAATTACTATCCAATACATGTGGAGAATAATTTAGACTTAGGTAATTAAGAATTTTGTATAGTTCCTTATGAATCTTCGAAGAGAAGTCCCAAGGACAAGGAATTTTTAAGATTTTGGATAATGGGTCGATAACCTCAAACGCATTGAATAGGGATTGTGATCCAAAAATTTATGCTATAGGAGGAAATATTTTTGACCTATCAAGTGAATCTTCTAGGGAAGTATCTATTTTAGGGGATGGTTTGGAGATGGGATCCTCTTGCAGATATTTGTTATGTTCTCAGAAAAGGGAACTCAAGTTGAGAATTTATGCATTTGTTATACGGTTAGGGTTAGGTTTGGACCTTATAAAGGAATCTTCCAGTTCTTTAGTAGGTAGGAAATCTTTTTTGTTTCATGCACAGGAGAAGGCTTTGAGAGATATTCAACAAGTCAACAAAAATCTATCAAAGGGGTCCTTCGAGCAGAAAAAAATCCCTCTAAGATGTTTAAATGATCTTGTTATCCCTTAATATCCGATGTCTTGGTAGTCCCTCTAAAAGACTTGCCTTAGCAAGGTTGGTGGAAATTCATAATCTAGATGTTATCCTTCTACAAGAAACCATGGGGACAAGTACAAAAGTCATTGAAGGGTTAAGCAAATTAATTAGGAATTTGGAGTTCTTAGCTCTAGATGCTACCGAAAATTTAGGGGGTGTTTTGACTGGCTCGAAGAAATCAATATCCTTAATTAATTCTTCCTTTATGGTTTCATGCTTGTGGATAAAATTCTTTTTTCAAGACTTGGGTTTGAGGTTATTAGTTATTAATTGTTATGGTCCTTATGAAGATAGGAAAGTCTTTTGGGATGATTTTTCTCCTAAAGATGTGTTAGATATGAAAGAGTTATCATTGATGGGGACTTAAATTTTACTATGAATAGAAGTGAGGTATGGGGAGAATCTACAAGACTTGATAGACTTGCAAATTACTTCAAACATAATATTGAAGAAGTTGGTTTAATTGATTTGGAACCAATAAAATTAATGCCTACGTGGAGAAATAATAGAGTTGGGAAAGTTGGGATCTCAAAGAGGTTGGACAAATTTTTGATCTTAGAGTCATTTTACAATGAAATAAATAGGAAATAATCATGGTTTGAGACTGGAGGTGGCTTAGATAATTCTCACATACTTCTTCAACTAAAAATTCAAGAGGAAAAACCTATTAGTCCTTTTTAGCTCAATCCAATTTGGTTGTAGGAAGATTTTTAATAACTAAATAAAAAAGAATGAATTTGTTATGACCAAATTTCTAGGTCATCGATGAGTCTTCAATTTTTTGCTGCTTTAATATTATAAGGAGTTGTGTCATCTTGGATTGTAGTTAAAAATGAGAGAATGGGTAGATATATTAAGATGGTGGAGAAGGAAACTTCAAAAATTCATAAAAATAATGAGGTTGGTTTATTTAAAGAGGAGGAGAAAACAAGACTAATTGAACTAGAAATTAAGAACAAATTCTTGGAGTGGAGGGAAGTTGAATGGAGAATGAAAAGTAGAGTTATATGCTTAAAAAAAGGGGATGAAAATATTTTTTCATAATTTTGCTGATCATAAGAAGAAGATTAACACTTTCTAGGAGATCCAAAATGAAGAAGGGGTCCTCATTAGGAGTTTTTCTGAGTTAGCAGATTTGGGAGTAAAACATTTTCAATCTATCTATAAAGAACCTAATAGAGTAAATATTGGGGAAATTTTAAAGTTAACTACTTTCTTCCCCAATTTTGTGACAGAGGAGGATAATTAGTTACTTATGAAGGAGGTCATAAAGGAAGAACTGAAAGCTATCCTAATTCTTTTAAAAAGGATAAAATTCTAGGGCTTGATGGATGGCCTGTGGAGTTTTTCCTAGTTTTCTATGATCTTGTTGAGGAGGATCTTCTTAGAGTAATGGAGGAAATTAGGTTGAGTGATCAGGTTTTGGGGCTTTTAACTCCACTTTTTTAGTTTTGATTCCTAAAAAGGAGAAGCCTAAAACCTTTGATGAATTTAGACCTATTTCATTGTGTAATTGTATCTATAAAATCATTGCAAAGTTTTTGGTTGTTAGATTGATGAAGATTTTCTTTGGATTTATTTCCCAAAAGGAGTTTGGGTTTATAGCAGGTAGACAAATTTTTGAAGCCATAGGAATTGCACAAGAGGGCCTTCACTCTATTAAAACTAAAACTCTTTTTTTAATGGTCCTTAAACGGGATCTATCTAAAGCTTATGATGGAACTAGCTGGTTGTATCTCAAATTGATGCTTTTACATGTGGGTTTTAGCTATCCGATAGTAAAGTGGATTATGGGATGCATTTCTTCTGCATATTTTGCTATGATCCAAATTATTTAGACCCTCGAGAGGACTGATATAGGGATATCCTTTATCTCCTTTACTTTTTTTGTTGGTTGTTGAAGGATTGAGTAGAGCTATTTTGGATGGAAAGAGGGTAGGATTCTTGTTCGGGATTCAAGTGGGGGTCCTTTATTTATCTCATTTATTGTTTGTTGATGGTGTATTGTTGTCCACAAATGGTAGTTTAAGGGAAGCTAGAAAGTTGAAGGAAATCTTGGACACTTATAGTATTGCTACCAACATTGAGATAAAATTTTAAAAATCCTCTATTTGCTTCGATGGTCTAGAGCAGGAGACTAAACAAGGTCTAATCAGAATTTTTTTTTTAATCTCTAAGATTTCCAAGAAGGCTTTAAGTATTTGGGTTTTGTATTGAATCCAAACACTTACATGAATAGAGATTGGGGATGACTTTTAGATAAGATTGAAGTTAGGATTAACCATTGGTGTAATAGATGGTTGTCTATTGGTGGGATATTAACATTTGCAAAGTCGGTTCTTGAGGTAATTCTTATGTTTTGGCACTCCTTGGCCTTCATTCCCAAAGGAGTTGTAGAGAAAATAAGAAAACACTGATTTAGATTTCATTGAAATAGACACAAGGAACATGAAGGCATTCCTTTAGTTAAGTGGTAGAGTATTGCTAGGTCAAAGGAAGAAGGTGGCTGAGGATATAAAAATATCCATCTTTTTGGTTCTTCTTTGGCAATAAAAAGTTTATGGAGAATTTTGACCAAAGAAGGATTATGGAAGAATATTATTGAACAAAAGTATATTTTTCCAAAGACCTTTATGGATTGGATTAGAAGTCCACATAAAAACATTAAAAATGTATCCATTTAATGGAAGGCACTAGTACATGCCTTTCCTATGATTGAAAAATATTTGGCTTGGAAAGTGGACAACAGTGAACAAGTTAGAATAGGGTTTGATTCTATTTTGGGTTGTAGAGAAAATATTTTGTTGTCAGAAGCTATGATAAGTTTTTTACAAGACAAGGGCTTATACTTTCTTCATTAGGTGAGGAAATCAAATTCTTCTAGTATTTGGACATAAGATTGGAAGCAAGCTCAGGTCTTAGGTTTTTCTAATGAGCAGTCTATTTTATGGAAGGCGTACATGGATAGTCTTAGTAAGAGTCGTATCAAGCTAAAAGTTGAACCATATAGTATTTCTTGGGCATACAACAAATCTGGGGGTTACTATATGGCTAGACTTTGGCTACAAAGCAAGTTTTGATTCTCATCCTCAAGGGCCTACTTGGTGGTGGAAGCAGATTTAGAAATTATCTGTCCCAAAAAAAGATAATTATTTTCATGTGGTTAGATTTGAGAAATAAGGCTTTGACTTGGAAAGTTTTATAGAGGAGAAGCAGGCAAGGTCCAAGCAATTGTATGTTGTGTCAGTCAGAGGAGGAAAACATCACACATTTGTTAATCAAATACCTATTTTCTCAACAGGTTTGGTTAGAAGCTGAACAGATAACTGAAGTACAAAATATTTGGAAAGGAGAAACAGTGGATGTATGCTTACGACGGTGGTTTTTGAAAAAAGAGCTGAAACAATTTATTTCTTTACCATGTCTTATATGTTAGGATATATGGTTGCACGAAATGTAGTTATTTTTGAAGGGAAGTTAATACCCCATTTCAGGTCATATTTCAGGTGAGGACTTTGGTCTCAATCAATAAAGGGCCTGGAAAACATAAGAAACCTTGACAAGTAGACAATTTGTTCATTGAAAAGTCTCAACCATAGAGTTTTTTCGATGGGGTCAATCAGAGACAATCAAATTTTAGTAGCATGGGAGGCATTATGTACTTCTCGAATACCTGCTATATTAAATTTAAAGTAGGTCTTGGAATAGGTTCCAATAATTTTTCCGAGTTTCAGGTACTGAGATTGCTAATGAAGTGTGTTGCAAGAAACGTGAAAAAATTACAAATTTTTTGAGATTCTACTCTAGTCATCAAATGAATGAATAGATCTACTCAATTAAAAATAATCTGCTTAGACAAATGGGATATGGATTGTTGGAGACGATTTCTCTTTTTAAAAATATATCTTTTATTCATATTTATAGGGAATTAAATCAAGAAGTAGATAGGCTATCAAAAGAAGGTCAACAGGTTCAAGAAGGTTTCTTACAAATGGAAGAGAACAAGGATGAAGTTTCTTTTTTCATCCACATATCATACCCCTAGTTTCTATGCTAGCTCTAGGTTTTTACTGTGGGCCTATTCATTTGATTAGAGCTTTATGACAGATTTTAACTGTTTCTTTTCTTTTTGTTAGTTTCTTTTTCATTGATTTCTATCCTGGTTTTGGACATGGAGGTTATTTGGATGATTAAGTATTGATATATAAGGATATTTATCCTTATTATCCCATGCTATTTTGAAGATGAGTTTTTTTCCTCTCAGATCTACCCGATTGTAATTATATTTTGACTCTCAATAATCTACTTTTATCTGAGTTTTTGTTTGTGCCAAAACACCTGAAAAATGTAATTTTCTTTCATTCTTGAAATAAAATTACGATTTTTTTCTTCTAATATATATATATATATATAATAATAAATTTATTAAGATGTTTCCAATATATATATTATCAACCTATCCACCGATTTAAACTCGAACAAAAATATCTAGATATACAATAAGTAATAATAGTTTGTTTATAATAACTTGAGTGTGACACTCACTTTAAAGAGTTTTCTTCTTAACAAAAAAATTAATTTATTTCATTACAATTTATTTGTTTTTTTTATATATGAAAATTCGTAATAATATTGGATGTTCTCTCTGTAATCCTTTAGCTCATTGGATAAAATGAAGTCAACAAGCCCCCGACCCTTTAGGGCATCAAACTCTAACCTCTAACCCTCTAGGTAAAGTCTAACTGTAAGCCCTCTAGTTCTCTAGGCAAAGTGAACTCAACAAGACCAACATCAAACTCGAATTCTAAGCCCTTTGGGTAAAGCGAAGTCAACGAAACCTTGACCCTCCAAAGCCTTTGAGAAAAACAAACACTCAACCCCTAAAGAAAAGCCAAACCCTAACCAAAGACTATTTATTTATGTATTTTGTTTTGGTTACATAGGGGAGTTGGTTATGGGCACACTATTTTTAGTAACTAACAAGCGCAAAGTTCAAACCAAAGGACTGCTCCAAACAAGCCTATTTTTTTGGTTGTTGTTGACCTGAGATGAGATGAAGACTACCAATCAGTCGAGATTTGTAATGCTGTCATTGGTTTGATGCGCACTCAGAAAATCTAATTCAAATCAAACTACTATCTTTGCAAATGACACCCTCAAGATTTAAACCGAAGTCTCTTAGTAAATGTTTAACCACAAACACCTATCAATCTACTAACCCAAAAACTATTTATGTATTTAAATCGTCCCGTTTTGTTTTTTAAAGATTGAACGTATTAAATTAGACATCTCTATCACACACGTCCTCGAAATGCATTATTGTAGTTATTTATGAGGTGGCCAGTACGTTATGTCATGTGCGTTGAATACAATCCCAAAGTTGAAAGCATTTCAGCACAATCAAATTTTGATGCGTGTCAAACCTATCCAACCTTAACACGTGTCTTAGATCTGTGGTTTAATTGATGAAATGGAGCTTGAGGTAAAATCAATCACTATCACATATGTCACCTCATCACGCGTCAGTCCAGATTTGTGGTTTCCTCTATGAATAATTGATGAAATGGAGTATGAGGTTAAATCAATCACTATCGCATATGTCACCTCATCACATGTTAGTCATCACATGTGGATCATCTTGAAGGGAAGTAGGCCGCCACACAAAATACAAAACATCAAATTCATAATATCTTGTACAACATCTAAGCTGGTAGGGAAGTTTGATTTTTTAAGAAGGTTTAAGGTTAAAATTATGATGTATTTGTAAAAGATTAGTTGGATGAAGATAGGTTGGATGATAGTGGTTTAGTGTTAGTTAACTTTCCTAATTCAATGCTCTAAAGAGTCAGGATCCTAGCTATTTATGAACTAAGGTTTATAACTACAACAACCAATAATGTTAGTGATTCTCCTATGTATTAAAAATAATATAATAAAAATTAAAAATAATTTTAAATTATGTAATACATATATTTTTTTATGAAAAGTAAGCATGAAAATAAATAAACAATAATTTTCCATTAAGTTTTTTTTTATTGTTTTCTTAGAAAAGTTAGATTAAATTAATTCATTATTAGGAACATTACAATATTACCATGTTAACACTATCCACCAGTTAAAAAACAAAATGAGGTGGATAAGGAGTAAAGAGAAAAAAATTAACTATATCTTAAACTTGCTCATCATTATTAATTGTTTTTTTTTTAGTTTTTTTGTTGTTAAACCTTTTGAAGATTTTGAATCATATAAGAAAGCTAAGGAAATATGTTAATAACATCTCGTGGTGTGCTGGAATTTCCATAGGCTTGAGAATGAATGTATTCTATATGTAATGTAACAAAAGATCAAAGATCAAATGCACTAAAACCATATCTCATAGCAAACTTAATTTTTTTATTTTTTAATTGAGTAAATACTTCTTATACATATACATATCCGCAATAGAGTTGAAGCCTAACAAACTTAGTTTTAATGTTATGAACCCAATAATTACCATCATGTGTATTTACTACAAAGATAGTGATAATATGAAAAGGCTTTTATGTACGAGAGTCAATGTTGCATGTGACCTACAATATTGATGGACGGAGATAAATGCATACAAGCCAATTTGGGTGAAAGCCCTAATGCCCACAAATAACTCAATCATCGCGGTCGTCTAAGATATTATATTTAGGGACACATATATTTATATAATCCTTGCATATAAATTATATATAGAAATATGTGAAAAATATAAAACCAAAAATATCCAGATATAAAAGTATATATTATTGATATAATTTTATATAAATTATATATTTAAATTTACATATGAAAAATGAATTTAATTTTTTTAATGTAAAATATTATTTAAATAATAATTAAATTTAAAATTTAGTTTTGCAAAAAAGTATATTTTATAAATTGTAATTAGCGTTGAAGTTATTTAATTTTTTTTTTTGAAAGTAGACGAAATACAACGGATGACATAACTGGGGGCCACACTACCCAAGGGCACAACATGGACCTCCCTCCCCATGATTTGAAATTGGGTAGCTTGGATAAAAATCCAATCACATAATCACATACCACTAGGATGTCTATGTAGGAAGAGTTCTTTAATTTTTAGATTAAAGAATTTACAAACATTCACGGAAATTACCTTTTTTATAGAGGATATTATTTATTTAATATATATATTTATTCAATCAAATTTCTGTTATACAACTCTACGTTTGAAATTGGCTAGCTTGGATAACAGTCCAACCACATACCACTAGGATGTCTGTGTAGGACAAGTTCTTTAATTTTTAGATTAAACAAATTACAAACATCTACTAGAAAATTACCTCTTTTATAAAGGATATTAAATTGTTTATATATATATATATTCAACCAAATTTTGGTTATGCAACTCTGTTTTATTGAATTCAAACTTTGTATCTCTTATTAAAAGTTACAAAGTCTTACCATCAGCTCTCCAAAATAATAATTAATAGCAAGTGAATGTCAATTCATTTGATATGGAATTGAGTTACAACATTCAAATATTTATATTACTTTTTCAAGGTTTTATTGTTTTTATAAAGAAATATTATAAAATATTCATTGGTTTTAAAAGTACACTAATTTATAAGTTTTTGTAATTTGAAAAATTACATCAATGCAATAAAATTATATAAAAATAATGAATCATATGAAGTTGGCAAGTTAAATAAGGAGAAAAATTCACATGATTCACAAGATTAGAGATATGTGGTGAGAATATCCAAGATGTAATGAGATTAAATAATTGGTAATATTATAAATATACTAAGTTGAGAATATTAAAATTTAAAAATATTAGAGTTAAAAATGTTAATGTTGATGTCACATAAAAATTATAAATTAAATAGAAACAACAAAATTTCTAAGAGAAATCTAAGATATTTTCATCTTTATAAGAAGCTTGAACTCCGATCATAACAATTTGAGTGATTTTAAAAACTTATTCATCTATTTAGCTTATGAGAATGCTTTTGAAAAAGTAATCTATTTGATTCTATTAAGTCATATTTTTATTATATGTAATATTTTATAATAAAAAATATGAGAACAAAAGTCTTACTATTTTAATAAAGAAGAGATAAGTCCTAGTGGGATAAATTAATGATTTGGGATTTGGTTCTTCTTCAGAGGTCCAAGGTTCAAACCTCGGGCATGGGCAAGCATGAGAGGGTGGGTGTATGTATGGCTATGTGTTTAGCCCTTATTAATAAGCTTAGTTCTTGGGCCTTACAAGGGGTTATAGTTGGGATGGGAGTGACCAACCCTAAAAGTTCGTAGGGGTTTCTTACACTACCTTGATCAAAAGAAAAGAAAAAAAAAAAAAATCAAGAATATCATAATAAAGAAACAAATATGCTTGATACATTTATTTTAAAAGAATCGCATTTTATCTTTTTATGAAAAAATATAATAAAGTAAGAGTTGACTTTTTCATTTTTATATCTCAGTCCCTTCAATATAGATGTAGATAATTTACCTATGAATAGATAGTAAAATATTTAAATAATATACCTGGGGTGGAGTGCAACGGTTTGGGCTTTGGGTTTTCTTCAGAAGGTCCAAGGTTCAAACCGTGGCGTGGGTGAGTGTATGAGGGGGTGTGTGTGTCTCCCTGGTGGAGTTTTTGTAACAAGTTGGGGGATTCCTGGTCAAAATCCCTATCTTTTAATATTAAAAAAAAAAAATATTCAAATAATATCTATGTAAAATGTATATACAAGGTGAAATGAAAATCTCTAACCTTTGAACAAGTAATGTATTGAAGATTATGTCAATCTATAACTATTGAATATTATGTCAATCTATAACGATTGTTTAAACATCAAATGGTTGATAGCTGAGTTGGTAAAGCAACCATATACACACTTTAAAAAGTTCTAAGTTTAAAGTTCTAAGTTTGAGTCCTAGTGAGTCCATAATGCAAAATTGATACCAAAGCAAATTTGGTGAGTTAGAACCCTTGATAAGGGGTGTGGATATTATGTAGTCTAGATTAATTATTCAAATGTTAAAGGGCTAGCAATACAATTCTTATAGCATCCATACATGTCCTTTGGATGATCTTGGGACCAAGTCCTATTAGATGTAGATTTAAACATAGTGTTCATATATCTAAGGTTTATCTTTACATTTAAATATAAATTTACACTAATCAAATAAGACCAAAAAGATAAACCCTCTAAGATTCCAATATTCTTCCTCATATAAATATGAATTGCTACTTCTAATTAAAAGCTTTGAACCTCTATTTTATACCATTTTAAACTAAAAGAGTCGTTTATTTATCAATGACTTGGTAAAATATCTAATAGTATTTATAATTTTATATGGGTTGAAATGGTCCCACCATTGCTACATTATAATTGTGTTATTGTGATATTATCATAGGTTGTATTAATATGAATATCTAACATTTTATATCATCTTATCTAAAAATAAACCATATTCTAAACACAGTATTCTTTAACTATATACCTTATCCAATACTAAGCCTAAACATTTCATAAATTAACCATTAGAGATTTGAATAAATGATGCATGAGCATCTCGGTTCACAAATAATAGTGTTGCAAAAAAAGAAGAGAATTTTGGAGCTGAAAATGAATGTCTAATTTCACTCGAATTTGATTTTATAATATTTTATTTGGATTACAATGCATGTCAAAAAATATAATATTTTATTTGGTTTTGATTTAATAATATTTTATTCGGCTTGCATTGCATGTCAACGCAAACAACATTTCATCTTAGATCTAATTTTATAACATTTCATCCAAATTGCTATGCATGTCAAAAAAAATATTTTATCTATATATGATTTTATAATATTTTTATTGGGTCGATATAAATATTATCTTATAACCATTTGAGACATCTCTATAGAAGTTGAAGAGCTCTCCGTAGATGTGTTGGTTGCGATATCTCCCAAACAAATTATGCAAGTAATTTGTTATTGTTCATTTTCTAGTTTGTGAACTTGTGAGATATTCAAGCTACTAGAAGAGGATGCCTTTCATTATATTTCCTCATCCAGATTGTATCATTTGATATCAGATCCCAACAAGAAGAAAACATGGTGCATAGAGAAAGACCGAGGGCACCTAGAAATGTTGACATATCTGAGATGTTGAGAGGTATTATAGCTAGATTGGATGCAATAGAGACAACACAAAGAAGGGGAGTAAATGTTGAGGATGTAAGTGATTATGAGGGAGTTAAAAGTCAGGAGCCTAAAGAAGAAGATCAAATGGATGAGCTTGAGAGTAGATTTTTGAAGGTAATTTTGAAGATGAGTAATAAACCAAGTTAGATACTTCTTGCTACATTGGAATTCTAAATTCTAAGGATCTTGTAGACTATGTCATGAACGTGGAGAAATACTTTGATTGTGAGTTTATGGAGGACCTAAAAATATAAATTTTGCTTGCACTAGGCTTAAGGGCCATGCATCCATGTTGTGGGATCATGTACAAATGAATAAAGAAAAGGTAAGGAGAAAATTAAATCTTGGGATTGAATGATTACTAAATTGAAGAAGAAATTTCTTCCAATAAATTATTAGATGAGTCTATTAAAGAAGTTGCAAAACCTGAAGCAAAAGGGGATGAATGTGAGAGACTACACTAAGGAATTTTACAAGCTCACTATTTATACTAGCCATAGAGAGGATGATGAAAAAACATTTCAAGGTATGTTAATGGAATTTGCATATCTATTCAAGATGAGTTTAGTATGATAATATTGAGATCAATAGAAGAATCCTAGCAATATGCTCTGAATGTAGAGGATAAGTTGTCTTGAAGGCAACGAAATAATTGCAAAGGAAGAGGATGGTTCTCTAGAGGAAGATGGAAATCAAATAGTGGTAAAGGGCAACATATGCAAAGAGAAGCCAATACTTATAAAAATAGTAATTTCAATAAAAATACAAGAGGGAGAAAAAATTCCTCAAGAGGAAGTGGCTACTATAGTAGAGGAAAAGGTAGAGGCTTCACTAAAACTTATTATAGGTGTGGAGAAGCTACTCATAGGGCATTTGAGTGTCCATAAGTACAATAGGAAAACAATAGAGGAAATAAAGTGAGAAATCACATTGTTCAAGCAGAGAAAGAGAGTGATGCTTCACCAAAACACATGGAAGAACTAGAGCTAGGAGAATCTCTCATGATGGAAAGAGTGTTATTTAAACTGGCTAATGTGGAGCATGAGACAATACAAAGAAAGAGCTTGTTTATAACTATATGTAAACCATAAGCTAAATATTACAAGGTTATTGTTGATAATGAATGTATGGATAATTTGGTGTCTAATGGAATGGTACAAAAGCTGGGATTGAAGAGGATTGAACACCCAAATATATGCAAAATTTTATAGTTACAAAAGGGATATCAAATCTTGGTAAATGAGCAATGCTTAGTAAATATTCATATTGGTTCATACAAAGATGAGATATTATGTGTCATTATGCCCATGGATGTCTATCATGTTTTGTTGTAAAGGCCTTGAAAATTTGATAGAAAGGTTGTTATGATGGTAGAATGAATACTTACACTATTATGAATGACGGAAAAAATATACATTGAGTCCATTGAAAGGCAAAGGAGAAGAAAGTGGATAATAGTCCTAAAGTATGTTTAATCTCAAGAAAATAGTTTCTAAGAGGGATGAACAAAAATGAAGCTTGCTTTGATTTTATAGCTAAATCCATTAAAGTTGGGGCAACAAATAAAATGGATGAAATCCCACATGAAGTGAAAAGTATGTTGGAGGAGTATAAAAATATCTTATCAAAGGAGTTGTTGGATAGGTTGCCACCCATGACAAACATAAACCACTATATGGATTTTATTCTTGGATCAAGTATACTAAACAAGGAAACATATAGGATGACATCTATGGAGGATGAGAAGATGAAAAGACAAGTCCAAGAACTGTTGGACAAGGGTTTGATTAGAGTGAGTTTGAGCCTATGTGTAGTACCAGTCATACTAACAACCAAGAAGGATGTAGAATGGTGTATGTGCATGGATTCATAAGCCATTAACAAGATAAACATAAAATACAAATTTCCATTACCACATATTTATGACTTAATAAATTACTTGACTAGTTTTGAGTATTTCATGAAGATAGATTTGAAGATCAAATATCACCAAATATAGATCAAAGAAGGGGATGAATGGAAGACCACATTTAAGGTAAAGGATGGGTTGATGGTTTGTTATGCCATTTGTATTTACAAATGCACCAAGTGCATTTATGAGATTGATGAATGAAGTGTTGAAACCATTTATTATTAAGTTTTTAATTGTTTACTTGGATGATAGTTTGATATTTAGCAAAACCAAAGAGGAACATTTGATGCATCTGAGGCTTGTTTTACAAATATTAAAGGAAGACAAGTTGTTGATTAATTTGAAAAAGTATAATTTTATTATGAAGAGGGAATTAGTGTACTTTGGTTTTGTAATTTTCCAAAAAGGTTTGCAAATGAATCCCTAAAACATGAAATCCATTGTGGAGTGGCCATCACCAAAACAAATGTTTAAAGTAAGGAGTTTTCATGGCTTGGAATTTTTTTATAGGAAATTCATCAAAAAATTTAGTAATATTTATACACCTATCACAAAGTGGTAGAAATGAATTCAATTGGACAAATGCAACAAAGAAGAGTTTTTAGCACTTGAAGGAAAAAGTGATAGAGCAACTAGTTCTAGCATTATCAGATTTTAACAAGGTCTTTCAAGTGGATTGTGATGTAGGCAAGACATTGATAGGTGAATTTTTGAATCAAGAAGGTAATCCCATTGCATACTAAATAGTAAGTTAAGTGAAGCTACAAAAATACTTGGTCTGTGATCAATATATTTATATGATTGTTCAAGCACACAAAAAATGAAGATATTATTCACTACCAAAAGAACTTGTCCTATTCATGGAAGCACTTTAGTTGATTAACAACCAAGGTAAGTTAAACCAAAGTTATATGAAGTCGGTTGAGTGTCTTCAATATTATTCATTTTTTTTTAAGCATAGAAGTGGTAGATAAAATATGATAGTTGATACATTGAGTAGAAGATATCTCTTGTTGAGTGACATGTGAATGGAGGTTGTTGGATTTGACTTCATGACAAAGTTAGATGAGGATGATGTAGATTTTCAATGAGGCTTGGGAAACATGTAATAACCCAACTAAAAAGGATAAAAATCCATGGTTAGATTATGTCATTCAAGATAGTTTTGTGTTCAAGGGGTAACATTTATGCATACCTCATAGTTTAATGAGGGAGAACTTGGTGAGGGAGAAGAATAGTGGAGGCCTAACTAGATATTTTAAGGTGTAAAAAAAATTGGTACAACTATGTGAGAGTTATTATTGGCCAAGGATGAGTGTAAATGTGAAGAAATTTGTATAAGGTTGCTGAATTTTCCAACATGCCAAGGAAAAAAGCCAAAATATAGGTTAATATCAGTCATTGCCTATACTAGAGAGACCTTGGGAAGATGAGTAGGGATTTCGTACTTGGGCTACCAAGAAGTCAATGAGGTAATGAATCTATTTTGTTGTTCTAGATAGATTTAAAAAATATCCCATGTTATACCTTGCAAGAAGCCAAGTGATACCATTCACATTGCTACACTATTCTTTAAAGAAGTGGTAAGATTGTATAGGTTTCCAAAAAGCATTATTTTGGATAGAGATATAAAATTTGTGGACCATTTTTAGTGTATCTTGTAAAAAATATTGGATAATAAGTTGAATTTTAGTTTAACCTATCATCCACAAACTGATGGGCAAAAAAAGGTTGTTAATATGATATTGCTAAGATGTTTGGTTGGAAATAATCCAAGACTAAGGGAAAGCCATATGGAAGCTCCACATGATATTAAATTTTCCATCCAAGGTGAAGTACCTCATGATTGACAAAACCACTCTATCCCAAGGTTTGGGGAGGGAATCCTTGAGAATGCCATTCTCCAGCTTTTGTATCCTCTCATTTTCCCCAAGAAATCTATCCAAATCTCTTACAAGAGAGTGATTTTCTTTGTTAATGCTTTCCTCTTCAATGGATAAGGAGGTCACTTAAAAAATTAGGGGCATATTTTATTGCAATTGTAAGGTCCGATGTGTAGACCAATTGGTTCATCTAAACCCCATAAGGGGGCGGAGGTCCAAGGTTCAAATATCGGGCCTCACCGAACTGAACGCTTATCCCTTTCCTGGTGCTTTTAGCGGTGTAAAAGGTTTAAAAATGATTATGGCATGGTGGTTATAGAGGCGGACTGCACGAAGATATGTGTAGTGGATTCTGGGGCGGACAACACAAAATACTGTGGTAGCCATAAAAGTTGGACAGCCTGCCTGGATTTGTGGCGGCTACCAATTCCACCATGTAAATTAAAAAAAAATAAAAAAAAATTAGGGGCATATTGATGGTAAAATGGATTTCTTTCACTTTCACTCTCCCCTCAGACCACAAATGAGCAATTTACAAAAACTCAACTCATCATGACCATCAAAATTCAGGGTGCATTTCAAAATCCCTCTATCCAAATATGTCATTGACATTGCTATCAAGTACGAGCTTTAAGAGATCAAATTTCAATGATTTACTCCCCATAACCAACTTTGAAAGTAAAACTATGCCACTAAGGATATCTCTATTTTTCATCTCCATAAAGCTTTTGTGAGACCAAATTGGGGATGAAGTTAAAATGATGATAGTGCATGGGAACCATATGAGATGGAAGACCTTAGATTCAAAGGATATAATGGAAGCATCAAACATGTGAGAATTTTAAAATTTGTACTTGATGGTTAAGTCAACTAGGAAGTTAGCTTTAGAAAGGTAATAATTCAAAAATAAGGTTGAATCAAGATCATAATTCATTCGTCAAATTTTCTTAAGGAGGGGGTCGAGCCTGGGGTGACATGAAAAATGCAATAGGGAAAGGGATTTTCTAGAAAATAAGAATTCACTAAGATTTTTAAAATTAGAAAGCATGAGTTCCAAAATTCACATGTGAACATGTGCAACATGAGTTTAAAATTATAAAGTAATAGAACGTGACAACTAGACCTTCTTTGGCCCGAATTGAACTAGTCTAAGTAAAAACCTAACACCATTTTCTCCAACTTGGATTTTCTTATCGATGATTGATATGTCATTAGCACCACTAAAAATAAATAATAAAATTAATACAAGTAATCCAAATGGAAACTTGACTAATAATAAGGAAAATAGAAAGGTCTATAGGAATGCGATTCTTGCAAATACCCCTCCTAACAAGTGGGAGAAGGGGGTGCTTCCATATACACAAAGGCCCGAGGATAGGGGGACATCAACAACTATATGTGACACCATTCAAAAGTAAAATATATTTGGGAAAGCTATCAACCCAAACATGGAGGGAGTCCTGAAGAATGCCCATGTTCATCAACAAATCAGCTTCCTTGTTTCCTTCTTTGAATACATGATTGAACTGAAAGCTCTTCATTTTATACAGATGTTTATTTTCTTCTTCCATTAATTCTTCAATGGTTCAATTTGGAGGTTGAAATCCTTTAGCAATATTAATTATGTATAAAACATCCCCTTAAATAATCACCTTTTTAGGGCCCAAATATTCTAGAAGTAAAACTCCTTGAAAGAGTTCTCTCGCTTCAATAAAGAAGCTTGATTGAAATCCTAAATTATCCGCATAGGCCATGAGGATATTTATTTGTCATTTCTTATAAGTCCTCCAAAACTAGAATTGCTTGAATTACCTTTAACAACCCCATCAAAATTATGTTTTATCTAGCCTTAAGGAGGAGGGTCCCATTTGACAAAGAAAAATGGATGAAGGAAAGAAAGGGATGGGGAGACTTCACTTCTTTAAATTATTAGAATGAAAAAAATCTTGGATTCACTCTTAGACCACTTCTCACCATGGATGTACAACAAAAAAACATTTTATTTTAGGGCATTGATAATTTTTATTTCAACTTACTTAGGATCCTTTTTGACATCCTAGAAAGATCTATTGTTTCTTTCATTCCAAATTCCCCAAAGGCAATGAGGTAGACAAAGAGACCAAAAGGTTCTGAGCTTAGGATAGAGAAAAGGGGAAGTCCACTACATACATAAATAAAAAATATTATTGGGTAGGACCCAAGCAACGCCAAGGCTTCTAAGGAGATTATTGAAAATATCCATAGAAAATGGGTATTCAAGAAATAAGTGGTTGGAATTTTCCCAGGTTGTTTCAGAAAAGTAGTATCTATTCAAAATGGGTATACCTCTTTTGTGGAGATTCTCAATAGTAAGGATATTGTTCTAGGTAGCCAACCAAAATAAGAAACTAATTTTGGGGGTAAGGTTTTTAAACCAGAATGTTTTAATAAAAAACCAAACCTCTTCTCCATCCTCCTACAAGAAGTAGGTTGAGTTTATTAAAAAAATATCCTTTTTGTTTTCTTTCCAAATGAAGGATTCAATTGAGGAGTTATTGATGATTTGGTCTCTAAGAATACTATTGAGGATTCTAAGAGTTTGAAATTTCTTGGGAACAAGGTTAGTAATATGAATGGTTTTCCAAGCATTTTTGTCATCCTTTACTTTGATAAAATCTACCACCTTTGGGCCAATGGATTGAGCAATGAGGGGTTCCATGCAATTCAATATTTGATCTTCAATTAATGGGGAGCTACGAATCCAATTATCTCTCCAGAAGTTTATTTTCATCCCATCACGAAACCTCCATCTTATGCCTCCATGAATTAGTGATTTAGAATCTAAGAGGTAGTTTCAGAAGGAAGAACCCTTAGATGACAACTGAAGATCAAGAAGGTTTCTTACCCTTCCTAGATTCTTGGATTTTAAAATATGCACCCAACCAACATTTTATTCTCTTAAGAACTTCCATCCATACTTTGAAATGAGCGCCAAATTCATTTGCTTGATATTCCTAAAGCCCAAACACCTCTACCCTTTTTAGAGAAAACTTGCTCCCAAGAAACCATTGATAACCTTTGTTTATCTTCCATCCCTATCCAAAGGAAGGTTTTGGATGCTTTCAATATTGAGATGAATTTTAAATGATATTTTAAATAATGACATGAAGTACATGAGAATTCTTTGGAGATTTTATTTGACAAGTTGTGCTTTACCATCTTGGCTGAGGAGAGCACCTTTCCAACCTGCCAATTTTTTCCTTACCCTTTCCACCACTAGGAACCAATAGCTTTCTTGCAGCCTACCATAGAAGAGCGGTAAGCCAAGGTAAACAAAAAGGTAGAATTCTAATAGGACAACTGAAAATCTTAGAAATCTTTAACTATATTTTGAGGGTGTGTTGAGGAAAAAATCTTGCTCTTATGAAAATTAATATTCTACCCAAAAGCAATGTCATAAAAAGATAGAATGTTCCTAAACTCTTTGGCTTGCAAAACAAAAGAACTTGGGGTTAAAATGGTATCATCGATGATTTATTGATGGGTGACAAGGGAGCTGGATGAGGCATGCCTAAAACTAATAATTAATCCCAAGGAGGAAGTTGCATGAATGGATCTACCCAAAGTCTCTACCATGAGAAGGAATAAGTAGGGGGAAAGGGGGTCCCCTTGCCTTAGGTACCTAAGGCTTTTAAAGTAACCTGAAGGGAAGCCATTGACCAAAATTGAATTCATGATTAAAGAAAAACATCCTTTCATGAGAGATAACCAGTTAGGATGAAAGTTGAATTTAACCATAACCTAGAGCAAGAAATCCCAAGAGACCCTATCATAGGCCTTGTTCATGTCTAATTTCAATAGCAGGCCATATTTCCCACTTTTATCAATGGAATGAAGGATTTCATGAATGGTAATGATATCACCTAGAACTTGTCTATCTTTCACAAAGCCTCCTTGGCTAGAATCAACAATCAAGGGGAGAATAACCTTCAATCTATTAGCCATGAATTTAGTCAAAATATTGTATAGAGTTTTAAATCTTTGAACACTTTTGCTCTTGCCACCTTAGGAATAAGGGCAAAAAAATAGAGTTAACATCACTTGGGATATGAAAGGAATTCTGAATCTTGCACAAAGCATTAAAAACATCAGCCCCAATGATATGCCAAAATCTCTAGAAAACAGGATCAAGAAACCATTGGGCCTAGCGGTTTTCCCACCCACCATGGAAAAGATAACTTTTTTCGACTTCATTTTCTTTAAAGGGGTAAATGAGACAAGAATTCATCTGATCAGTGATGAGAGTAGGGATGAAATTTAGAAGACAATTGGAGGCCTGCTCATCGATTGAGTCCTTAATGCCTAACAAATTTTCAAAAAACACTGCATCCTCTCAAATTTCCAATATGTTACCTGTTTTGAATCCATTATCTTTAATAATTTTCTTTATCCTGTTAAAAAATTTGTGCCTCAAGGTAGTGGTGTGAAAAAACCTATAAGTGTGGTCACCATATTTTAACCATAGGGCCTTGGAAATTTTCCTCCAAAAAGGCTCTTAATTATTATAATTTAATTAATTGTAACTTTACAATTTATCATAAATTAATCTAATTTTACTTTTTAATTGATGGACAATATAACCTATAAAAGTAACAAACATGTATATCCCCACTATTATATGCATTAATAACAAATAAATAGATTGAAAGGGTTCTAAAACCTACTATGTGGGATTACATAACATACATAACAAATAAAATAAAACGTATATGTTTATATTAAAATTATGTTTTGACATGCTATATAAATTCAATTCTAAATATCAACTTAATCTTTCCATTATCATTAACATTACGTATGACTACAAAATATTTAAAAATACTTCCATTTTTCTAGTTCTAGTTGATATTGATTTATATATTTGCATATACAATCTATGTTTATAGCTAAAATTATGATTTATATTGAAATAAATAAATTAATAATTTTTTAATAATATTAGATAAGATAACCAATAATATTATTAATTTTGAAGAAAGGTAGACTTAATACCAAATATCATAGTAAGATCACCTAAATACAAATTAATCGTTGGTTCATGAATAAATTTGACATATATAATTCACCTTAGGATTGTTCAGTCTCTATGGAAGGTGCTATGAATTTCTTTAAAATTATGCCAAAAGAACCCTTAAATTGTAAGGTAATTAAATTATATTATACCCTAGGGTTTGGATGATCACATTCTTAAAGTGGAGATATGTATTGTATTAGTGCTAAAGCTTAAAAAAATGCTCTTGAATTTTAACATTGGGATTATAATTAGTCTCTTTAGATTTCATTCATGGTACCACTATTAATCTCCTTTTTAGATAAATCTAATTAACTTATTGAAAACTCATGTAAACCAAGTCTATCCACATAAAATATACTAGGCCTAATAGTATGGAAGGCTTGCTAAAATAGTCAGAGTACGTATCATGGTGTGCCAACTACATAGAAGATTTGGATAGGTACTTGGAGTAGTAAATTGAAGAGTTGGTCATACAAATAATCCTATGAATCGTAATCACCACATGAAATATCATATATCAAAATTAGAAAAATGTATTGGCATATTAATATTTTAACATGGATATGATTGCATAACATTGAGGTAAGTACTTTGTCTTTTCAACTTTGATTTTATTGAATCCTAATATAAGGCCTTGAAGGAAAAAGTTTACATAGTTTTTGGCCAGGATTAGGGTTGCAGTAGCCATGGAGGATGTTGGTATTGAGAGTAAGCTATCCATTTTGGAGCCTATTGGGAGTAGAGCACAAGTAAGGAATTTAAGGATTAGCACAAGTACCTCAGATAAATATTTAGATCCTGTTGGAGTGTGGTATGACAACCAATTTTGTTTTTTGATTAGATGGATGAAGGATTTTTCAAAGGATCTCCAAATATTGTACAAAAGAAACTAAACCCCACCCAAAAATATGGAGCAAAAAATACTTACATCCGATAATAATCGAGGAATGACCAGTCGTAGGAATTATCCCTTCCAAAGCCAAACCAATACATAGGTAAGACCATACATAATTTAAACTTAAAACACATTGAAATTAAATTAGGATGTAAGAGATAACCAAACAAACATAGATTAGTAGTAGGACCTGAACCATGAACCGAGCCATGCAGCAGTCCCATTCTCCCCCATGAGGTTGTTGCTTTCCTAGGCCTGCCAACCCATCAGGGCAAGAATTTCTTCTACATTGGAGATTACGGTTTTCAGGGAGGAAACAATAGCTTGGAGATATAAAATTTGGTGTGGAAAACTAAAATCAACAAGTGCCCCCAAGTTTTGTAGCCAAGTCATCATCAACAAATCGACCAGAGTGACTAATTGTGTATGAGTTCATTATCGATAGAAGCAATATCCATTGAGAAATTATCCCACCACACCACTTTTTCAAATTATGCTATGGCAAGAAAAGGTGCATCCTCACCTGTGATTGGGGGGGCTATCAGGGGATCCAACCTATGGTGAGGGATCAGTCTTGGAAGAACGTTATCCAGGGCCTAGGATCCCAACATGAGAAATTTTCTATTTATCCTATTCAAGAGGCTGATACAATATGCCTACGCATCCTATATCCATTAGCCATGAGACCAATTGAGAAAAGGTAGAATAGCCTAGTTTGTAAATTTATTGGATCTAGATCGAATGTGGATTCTATTAACAAGTGGGCAATTGAGAAATAAAAATCTAGAAACATTATTGAGGTGGATACCATGCAAAGTGGATTTGTATTGTTTTCCTTCTATAACCCTAAGGATATTATACACATCATGCTTCAAGGGTCATGGTTTTACGGGAGAAGAGGTTTGACACTTAAGAAATGAGATCTCTTTCAACCCATTCAAAGAAGTCATGAATATAACCCTTGTTTGGGTAAGGCTTCTAAGTTTGCTGCTTGATTTCTAGGACAAACATTTTGGAAAGAATTTTTAGGGCCATCGGATCTCCCATAGTGATGGATTCTGCTACCAAAGTAGGAACTAGGTTGACTCGCATGAGATTTTATGTGAATGTTAACCTAGACAAGCCACTTCTATCTATTATAAGTCTAATCTCATATTTGAGGTCATGGGATTAGAAGATAAAATATGAAAACTCTCCTACTTCATGCTCCATATGCAAGAAATTTTACCATGTGGGAAAATTTTGCCCTGATGCGAGGGACTTTGTGAAAGTCTAGAAAAAGAAGTCTTCTCATCCCCAATTGAAATATCAAGACCATAAGTATAAGAAACCCTAATGGAGAAAGGGGAGAGCTTTTGTTGTGATATCCATAAGAATAACTCTAAAGGACTAGAAGTAGATACAAATACCAAGGAGGTTTCTATCAATGAGAAGCTAATAGATCCTTGTATTATTTTAGAGAGTAATACTTAGGAGGGATGTCTAGCAAAGGATATATAGGTTGTCCAAGAAAAGGAGCATCTAGTGGATGGTAATTAGGATTAAGGTATAGAAGACATCTATGATTCTAAAGAGGAATCGATGGATAATTAAGGTTTGACTCTTTCATAGTATAAGAAACTACATCATAAAAGAGTCTTAGGGGATTCAACATGCCAATAAGGTGGAAGACCTTCTAGGGGGCAAGTTACTTTTGTATTAGAGTTCTAAGTGTGAACCAGAGTTAGCTCTTGAGATCCATATCTCAGGCAAAGAGAATCTTTTGACAGAGGAAGCACTTAATACCAAGGGAAAAGCTGCATAGGTAGGCAATATAGAGGAAACTCCTTTGATGAGGAAGAAATAATGTTCTATGAAGAATGTTGACCTAGGAAGTAAAACTAATGTGGGGAGACCTTTGTTAGGTAAGGAAAGTGTTGAGAAAACTTCAAAGAAGATTGCCAATGACACTCAAAAATTCCTAAATTTAAAAGGAGGTCACAACTCCAATCATAGTAAATGAAGATTATATGTTGGAAAATTCATGGGATGAATGCCCCTAGTAAACAGAGAGCCATTAAAATCTTAAGAAAATTGAATAATATTGATATTTTGCTTCTTTATGAGACAAATATAGATTCAAATAATATTTTGAGTACAAAAAATAATGTGTGGAGAAAGGCAAAAGCTACATCTAGTGTGGCTAATGGAGCTTTAGGGGGTGTTTGGACTCTCTGGGATCTAGATAGAGTGGAAGGTTCTTGCATCCACCAATTGAATAAGTATGTTTTATTTATTTTTTATGAAAAAAATTAGATTTAGATGGATCATCACTAATATATATACCCCAAAATATATTACGAGAAGAAGGAGGTTATGGAGGGACCTCATCGAGTTGCGTATAGCCTTCACCATCGCATGGGTGGTGGCTAGGGATTTAAATCTTCCCTATTTCCTAGTGAGAAGAATGAGGGCTCCTAGAGTTTCAATTTTGGGATGAAAGACCTTGCATATTTCATCTCAAAGACTAGCCTAATTGATATTGATCTAAAGGGAAGTAAATATACATGGTCTAATAGGAGTATTGGGGAAATGATTATTCAGATTAGGTTGGACAGGTTTTTAGCCTATCCAGAGTGGTTTTCTAAGTTTAGCAACTCTATTCTTTCTTCCCTCCCTAATATTACCTCTGACCATAATCCTTTGAGCCTAGATATGGTCCTTGGATCTAAACCAAAAAACCCTCATTTTAGATTTAAACTAATGTGGCTTCATCACCCTCAATTGAAGGAAAAAGTGAAGGAATGGTGCAGTGTTGATGTTAGGGGGACCAAAATATTTATTATGGTAAAAAATTAAAACTTCTAAAATAAATTTAAGGTTGTGGAACAAGGAGGTCTTTGGTAATATTTTCAAGTAGAAAAAATATCTATGGGACCAGATCAAAGACTTGGAGTCAATGATGCAAACTCATGGGAGATCTATTCTCTTTGATGAGAAGGAAAAGTCTCCTCTCAATGGCTATGATAGTGTGCTAGCAAAGGAGGAGGTTTTTTGGAGGTAGAAGTCTAGATCACTTTGGCTAAGGGAGAGAGACTATAACACTAGGTTATTCCACTTATCCACTCTAAAACATAGGATTTTGAACAAAATTAGGGAGATAAATTTGGAATATGGTTCAGTGATCGAGAAAGAGGATGAAATTAAATATGCAACCATTACTTTTTTTAGTGACTTATTAAATGTTAGTTTGGATGTGGAAATGAGGATTCATCTCATTCTATTCTTTCAAACATCCCTAGACTAGTTTCTATTGAATTAAATGAGCACTTAATCCATACTTTCACTAATGATGAAATATGTTTTATCCATGCTTAATATGTAGAGGGACAAAACTCTGGGCCCTGATAGTTTTCCCCTAGATTTATTCCAAGAGTGTTGGCACATAGTTTAATAGGACATAGAGGATGCTCGAGTTCCAAGCTCATAATGCTTTATTGAAGGAATGAAGCTCTACTTTTTTAGTCATAATACCTAAAAAGCAAGGAGCCAACACGTTCAAGGAATTTAGATCGATCAACCTTTGCAAAAACATATATATGATTCTTACCAAAGCCTTAGATAACAATCTAAAGATACTTCTTCCCAAGTTAATTTCTCACAGTCAAGGGGGTTTTGTGGGTAAGAGGTAGATTTTGGATGGTGTTATATCCATTCATGAAGCATTGCACTCCATGGACCAAAGAGGATCAATAGGTATGATTTTAAAATTAGATATGAGCAAGGCCTATGATAGGGTGTCTTGGACCTTTCTAGACAAGGTTTTAGAAAGATTTGGTTTTAGTTCAATTTGTAAAATCTAGGTCTCTTGATGTATATCTTCCCCTAGGTTCTTAGTGTTAGTAAATGGCCAAGCATCGACATTATTTTTCAACCAAAGGGAATTAAGACAAGGAGACCCTCTATCCCCTTACCTATTCATTTTAATGGTTGAGACGCTTGGCTAGAAGGAAAGGTTAGATTCAAGGGATAAGATCAACTACTTTAGTTGAACCAATTACTCATCATTAGTTTGTGGATGATACTATTATTATTGGGGAGGCTTTAGTTAGATAATCCAATAATATAAATAAGGTGCTCCAAGAGTATGAACAATCTTCAGGTCAATGCATCAATTTTAACAAAAGCAAGTTGTTCTTTGTTAACACTCCAACCCTTAGATAGGTTAGAATCTCCAAAAATATTGATTGTGATATTATTGATTTCCCCTCAACCTATCTGTCCTTACCCTTGTTTAAAGGAAGAGTTAAAGATGTGTTATGGAATTCTATGATAGAAATATTTTAAAGTAAGTTAACGAGGTGGAAGGGGATTTAGTTATCCCACACAATTGAAGTGCAACTATTGTAATCTACTCTTCAATATTTACCAATTTATTTTCTTTCGATTCTAAAAATACCTATAAAAGTGGCCTTGCTTTTGGAGAAAATCCAAATATATTTTTTGTGGTCAGGGACTAAGGACATTCAGAGGCTCCCCCTTGTGGCTTGGCATAAAGTGTGTAGACCTAATAGAGAAGGAGGGTTGGGCATAAAACAAATTAAATAATTTAATGAATCTCTATTGTCTAAGCTTGTTTGGAGAGTAATAAAAGAAGGCGAAACTCCTTGGATCAAAGTCATCAGGACCAAGTACTTAGATTATTCCATATCCTTATTTAGATGTGAGAACCCTCCTAAGGGTTATTATTTTTTGGAATGGGTTTTTTAAGTCCATATCTATACTAATAAAAGATTTAAAATGGAAGATTGGGGATGGTAACTCCATTATGTTTTCGGAAGACACTTGGATTATAGACAATCCCCTCTACACTTTGAGATAGTACAATCATATTTTGGTTTCCTTGAAGGATAGATTTGGTAATAAGGTTTGCAATTATCTTGAATATGAAGGACCCATGAGAATATGGAAGGATATCCCCCTTACTTCCTCAATTGAGGAGGCCCAACATCAAGTATCATTTGTGAAAATTTTACTACCCTCTTAGTACATTCTCTTAAACCCCTCTCAAGACTCCCTCATTTAGGCCCCTTATCCTTCTGGAGTTTACTTTGCTAGATTGGGATATATGGTATCTAAGGATGAATCTATTCATGGGTTTTCTATTAGTAGAGTGTGGTTAAAATACATCTCTCCAAAAGTTGCTATCTTCCTCTGGCTTACCCTTCAAGAAAAAATCTTAATGATAGACAATCTCAAGAAGAAAGGATTTTATATCCCAAATATGTGTCTATTATGCAAAGAAGATGAGGAATCAGTCCTGCACCTTTTTATTCTTTGTCCTTTCTCAAGAAAGGTTCTAAAATTGCTACTTCAAGCATTTGGTTGTTTGTGGGTGGTACCTCATTTGATCCTTAGTTTTGTGGAACAATGGTACTCCCCCTTTAAAAGTAATAGATTCACATATTTATGGAATTTTTTCCTTGTTCATTTCTTCTAGGGTATATGGTTGGAACGCAACCAGAGGACCTTTAGAGGTATTAGTAAAGATGAAAATGGGGTTTTCCTTAGAATAAAACTTGCTGCTCATGAAAATATCTCAATTACCAAGCACTGGGATGGGTCTGAGAAGGGGGTGGAATAGGATATAGCTAAATATTGGAACTTAGAAGCTCAGGTTGATGTTGACCCTATATCAAAGGAGAATATTAGAAAGAACACCAAATGGAAGCTCTTGAGGAAGGTTGGGTGAAACTTAACTTTGATGGGACCTCGAAAGGTAACCTATGAAAGTCTAGAGGTGGAGATGGAGTTAGAACTTCAAAAGAGGTTTTTATTGGTGCCTACTCAGAGCATTATGGTATACAAACTAGCCATGTGATAGAAGTGAGGGCTCTTCTATCTAGAACAAAGCTCCCATACTTTATTAATTATTTGAATATTATAGTGGAAGGGGACTCCCAAAATATTATTAACTACTTAATTGGGAAGGAAGAACCAAGTTATATGATGGAAAAAATATTAAGGGATAGCAAGTCCTTGCTACAGTCCTTCCAAGAGATGAAAATCATGCACACATTAAGATAAGGGAATAAAGTTGCTAAATTTATGGCCAATTAGGGAGTTAGTAGTAGCTCAAACAATCTTTGTATGGACTCATTTCCTCCTCATGTGATCTCTTCTTTAGGTCTTGATGGCCATTCTAGATTCGATGATGTAGAAATTTTGTACGTTGTGCTTTGTCATGGATATGTTTCCTCTGATAACTAGTTATGTTTTCCTGAGCAGTGTTCTTAGTGATAATTGTGGGGAAAGGAAATGGAATAGTCCTATTGCTTTTGTGACCAAGGCTAAATTTTAGCTGTATCATGGACAAATGTTGTAATACTCCTAGGAGGTGTTGTAGGTCCTGGTGCAGATTAAAAATAAGGAATACTTGGAGGTCAATGTCAGCCTCTCCAAATCTTAGTTGGCCATTCTGCTCTCTTGTTTTATTTATAGTTTTTTATTGTTGGCTTCTTGTGTTAGTTTTCATGTTGTTCTTTGATCTGATATTTTTATCTGGCTGTATATTTTTGGCCTTGGGATTTTGTCCTTGGTGGGAGTTTCTTTATCCTTTGTAAAAGGGTTAGGGCCATTCCAAAAACCCCTATTTTCACCATTTATAAAAAAAAATAAGACCTTTAAGTCTTATCACCTTATAGAAGAGTGTGTGGTAAGTGGGAAAAAGAGGATAATATTTCTTCATGTATCCTAGAATCAAAATTTTAAGCTTTAATTCTTAATAATGATGAGGGATGCATATCATTTTCTCAGTCTAAATTTAGCAATTGATGGCATACTAGAGTGTGGTCCCAAAAATCAACCTCATATATATATATATATATATATATATATATATATATATATATATATATATATATATATATATATATATATATATATATATATATATATATATATATATATCTATATCTATATATATGAGGATGCCATTTCAATCCTTTCACCATTATATGTAAACAAAACTTGTTTGGACTTTGTTTTAAAGTGTCAAAAAACTAGGTATATATGTATATTGCAAAAGGATGATAAGATATAAAGTTGTCTCTATATTCCATTGTTTTTGTGTCTTCAACTAATATCATCTAAAAATACAAGTATACCAACACCTACATTACATTAAAAATAATTGTTTGTGTCCAAGGTAGTGGATATGATTTCTTTAGGCTCATTAAAGACAAAAGATTATAACAAATAGTAGACAACCCTACTTAAATTCAATGCTACTATTTATCCCCTCTATCTCATCAACATTCTTGCATACTTTACCAAAAAGGAATTCATAAAATGTCATAAAAAATGATATTATTAAATCAAAAGACCCAAATAATTGATCATATTGTAGACACCAAATCCTAGCCACTTGTCATCCACTCATCATCAAATCATATCCATTAATCATTTATTTATATATATGTATATTTATTTAATATATAAATATAAAAATTATATATATATATATGAATAAATATTAGCCGCCCATCACATTGTGATCTTGGCCGCTCATTTAACATGATGAATGTCACTTATCAAATTGTAATCACAACCCTTCATCATGTTTTAGTCTCGACCACTTGTTGGTGTCATTGAAAACCTAACATGAACTAAGGGAATCATAAATGATCATTCACTTTTGTGAATGAGGGTCCAAAAATTAACATAAGGAGAGTTTGAAATCATCCACCATTTTTTGAGCCCTAATATTCTATCATCCCATTCATTCCTTTGCATTCACATGAACCCTCATCATTGCCATATCCATTTTTCATCCTTTACAGCTCCTGCAAGCCATATTCGAACCCTACCAAGCATCTACCATATACCACAAATGCTTCAGAGCACATATCACAAATGATCTAGACCATCTCCCAAATACCGCATTGACAGACACCACATGCTGTCCAACTAGCCCCCAAATGCTTTAGGGTATCTATGTGACATTTGATCAAACTAGCATCAATAGAATTGTAGATCAAGGACTCAGGTATTGACAAGGCTATTATTTTCATTCTTACATTTTTTGTATTTAGTTTATATTTCATTAAACATTGCACTTAGGATTTTGTAGATCTATTTTACAGAGGCCTCACATGATGGAGCCCTCATATATGCTACTAATATATTTCATGTTGTGATTTATATGAAGGTACGATAAATACTTTTATTTATGGCTATTACAACTCGAGTGGCCCTGTAGGGATACACAAGCCCACTCACCCTTGTTTGGAGTGAAGAATATCCGAAGACACCACCATTATTTGATCGAGGGTTTTATCCCTCCTATTGTAAATCATTGTATCAAAGAAAATATTGTGTTGTAACCCCTAATTTGGGGTTTATCTATGTATAAAGTTGAGATCACGGCTCCTTCATTTGATAATATATGATATCTTTCATTTTATGTGTGCATTGTTATCTATTTTGATTTACTGCTTTTATTGGTATTCATATTTTTTTGTTTTATAAAATGGAGATCACGATGGGACCCTCAAAGGATTTTACATTTTGATTTGCCTTATCAATCTTGAGTTTTTAATCTACGCTTTTCTATTTTTACTACAAGTTTACGAAAACTTGATTGCACGAAAATCACAAAATTAAAAGCTAGGGTTTCTAGAAGTTGTGGGGATTTGATCTGTGGTCACGTAGACACCATACAATATTTTGGAAATGCCACTCTGCATCCAGGTGGATTCCATAGAGTATCTAGGAGATTCTGTAGAGTATCTATGAGATGCCACAAAGTGTTTGGAATATTCTATAGAGTATATGCGAGACACCATATAGTATTGGGAGATTCGACAAAGTATCTAGGAGATTCAATGTTGCGTCTGTGGAGTTGGGTAAAGAATATGTAGGCTTCCTGGTAAGTTGCATTCACACCCCATTTACATTTTTTCCTTTTTAAAAGAGAAAATAAAAAAATTATTTATTTTTTTTGTGTAAAAAGCAATACACCATGCATTGTTAGGCATTCTAGGCATTTGTATGCATTTTAATTTACAATAAAAAAAATAAGTGCATTTTAAAGTAGCAATGCATTTGTATCATAGAATACATATAGGGGTAGATCTGCACTCATAAATAAATTTTTAGTTGCATTAGGGCTTTTAGATTTATTTTATGTTGTTTTTGAATTTGTATGTTAGAAATAGTCTAAAGTTTATTTGAAATTCATTCAATGTATTTTGGCTCATGTTTTTCTGTTGTTTATGGCATTTTGTTTATTGTTTGGTTTTCTTTGAGTATTTTCACTTATATTTTAGGCAACAAACTTGAAGAGCATACTAGGCTACATCTTAAGATAAGTTTTATTTTTGTTTTAATATTTAAAAAATACCATAGAGAACATAAATTTTAAAAGGAACCACACACTTTTATTTCTTTCTCACCTCTCACCCTTCTAGGTTGGAATAGGTCACTTGTGCTCAAGCTTCCTCCCACCATTGGAAACACATGTTGATTCAGAGTGGAAGAGCTAGGAAAACCTTCCATATATTGTGGATCTTAAGTGGTGTGTACCCTAGACTCTTTTGAGGGCCTCACGCTTAACATTAGTGTTCCTATTCACCACCTTGGTTGAGTTCCCTACGATGTGAAGGGTGGTTTCTTTGCATTTTTATGTTAAAAAATACCATAAAAAATGAAAAATTAAAAGGAACCCACACACAACATGTTTCACTGTTAACATCAGTAAGTTGGATTTCATCACCAACCGTTGATCAAGACCAGCGATGGTGGGCTTCATCTCCATCCATTGGATCACCTCTTAGACACTCTAGTAACCCCATGAGTGGTTTTCTGGACTTCATCACCAAAAAATCCCCCACTTTTGAGATATCCTTAGAGTGGGTTACACTTTAGGAAGCCATTTCATTAGTTTATATTTCATTCCCTGTAAAAGAGGTGAGTGTGAACATACCTTCCACCCAACCTACATAGTTGTTTTAGGCTTAGGGATTCTTAACATCAAACACACAAAAACATACAAAAACACAAAAAAAATCATAAAAATAAAATAATGGGTGAGTGTGAACATACCTTCCACCCAACCTACATAGAATACTTATTTTCTTGATTTGTGTGATTATTTTTCATATCCATTGCACATTCCACACACTCACCCCACATATTCATTTTTCCATCCTGCTTCTAGCTTATGGTATTGACCAAAAATTAAGCTAGAGCCATGAATCAAGTACCTACTAGCCAACCAAATTCATTAATGGAGTGCTCCACTCCTTCCCCAACCACTTTCATGGATAACCCAACTAGTGTGGCATAGAAAAGCCATTTTGGCCTGTCTGTTGGACCTTATCACATGATATTCACAATTTTGATGTGATGCAAAGAGATATCCACACTTTAATTCCAAAAATAGAACCATCCACCCCAACCAACCATTGCATCACTCACATAGATATGGATGAATTTAAATCTTATTTAAGACCAACCAATCCAGTTATAAAACCACTCAACATCCCACCTAGACATGTTCCTTATTGTCAATAGAAACTTGCTAACTCATACCCCAATAATTTTAACCAAGTCTTCACCAACCCTCTTTTTGAGGCAACATCCACACTCCCACACCAAATTCCTCCACAACCATTTAGCCAAAGCACCTCCATTCCATTCACCTATACTACTACCTATTCCAACCCACTCTATGAAGCACAAGTTAATTTTGCTTCACATATTCCATCCACCATTCCATCTACCATCCTTCATTCAATTGTGGTTCCTTTTGCAACTTACCCTTCATTAATCTTAAACAATATTACCAAAACTTACACCATACCTACATCCAATTCCAACACAACTGCACAATATGCATCTAAAATTGCCATACAAGGAGCATGACAACACCTCAATCACCTGCTTATGGGTCATCAAGATGCTCGTTCTTACCCACAACAACATTCTAGGTAGCAGAATTCAAATCCCAGTCCATTTTCAACCAACATACCTTTTTCACACCTAATCAATCTTGGGTATCACAATATTCTAAGGTCACCATACCCACACCTCCATTTCACCATATCAATACCAATTCCACAACCCAACACATCCAAATCCCCCAAATTTCATCCCCACTTCATTAACACCAATCACTTCATCACAAACTGAACATCCAACATCACCAAATACCCATCAATTCATGGTTCAATAAAAACTACATTCCATCCCAACAAGTCATCACCCAACACACACCACCCCCATACACTCATCAAATAAACCAGGGCTTCCACACAAATGGAATACCCTAAGATCCAAGATTTACAAAAACATATTGATAACCTAATTATGCATACACCTGGTATGATGTACGAGAAACCTACATTGATATAGCTGATCAATCAACCCATTAATTCTTTGGTACCATCATTGCCTTATCCAATAGATTTTACATTATCAAAATTTGACAAATTCAAAGGGGTTGGTGATCCTAGGGAGCATATTAGTGCATTCATCCATTCATGTTTTAGAATCCAAGAGAATGATACTTTAATGCTTTGAAGTTTTCCTTAAACATTAGAAGGGGATGCCTTAGACTAGTATAACCATCTGCCACATCACAATGTATATACATTTGAACAATTGATAGATAAATTCTTAGAAAGGTTCTCCCTCAATGTTCACAAGAAAACTACCTTGACCGTATTTACAAATAATGAGTGAGCTAAGGTTTAGCGGGTGTGGCGAGAGTGAGGGTTTGAATTTTCTAGGTAGGAATCTCAGCCAAGGTGACAGAGATAGAGCAGGTATGGAAGGGGTGGGTGGGAACCTCGAGCATGGATCAAGTGAGGATCTAGAGGAAGGCGGTCAGGCTATGACATATTTGGAGGCAAACATCACGCGGGGGCCCGAACCTCCTTAGAAAGACCTCGACAAAAAAGATACGAAGGACAATGTGGGGCCCAAGAAGTGGTTATCTTTTGCTAAGACTCTTAGAGGGAAAAAAAAGGAGGTTCTATCTCTTCTGACCCTAGTTCCAGTAAATAATAAAATTTTGGCCCTGAAAAGTTCCATGAGCCCTTTTATTTCAATGGAAGAATTCTCCCTGGTAGGCAAGTTTTTGGGAGGTAGGCCGAACATGGAGACTATCAAGGCTTGGGCGATGGGTAAATGGCGATCGGTAGGCAGATTGGAGTTGGTAGCTCTAACTCAAGGGTTATTAATTATTCATTTTAACAATATGGAGGATGCTAACCACATTTTAATAGGAGGTCCTTGGTTTTTGGGCAAAAGGAGCCTTTTTATCAGATGATGGGGTGAATATTTTGACCCTGAAAAGCAAAATATTAACATTGCCTCTATTTGGGTTTGTCTCCCAAGTCTACCTGCCCAGTTCTTCAATTAATATTGGCTGCAGGGAATAGCCAAAACTATAGGGGACCTAATCTCCATTGACCATGTGACCTTGGCCAGGACAAGGATGACTCATGCATGAATCTACGTAAATGCTAATTTGGATAATGAATTTCCAAGGTTTGTGGAGCTAGAGTATGGATAATACTATTGAAAATAGTTGGTAGAATACAAGAACAGATTGAAATTCTATGCAGAATGCAAAAATCAAGGGCATCTATGCAATAAGCGCCCTAACCTGGTAATGAATAGAGAAAAGCAGAAGTAGGGAATGCTAGATAGAGGAAATTTGAGGATTTTTCTTGGCAAAGGTGATTTCAATCAGGAAAACTATGTCTACCAAAAAAATAAAAGAGAGGGTGCAGGGTCCCAACAAGACAAAGGAAAACAACAGGTTGTTGGCAACAAAAATACTTAGGTAAGTTCCAATCCTCTAGTTTCAAATAAATTTTCAATTCTATCCAATATGGGAGTAGGAGGATTATCGAAAGACATGGAATCCTAGAACCTTTAGGCTAACCTTTTTGACTCTCTAGAATCCCCATCCAAGTCAAGATCCTCAAACCCTAATGCTAAAATTACTATAAGCCCCGTGGGCATCACAAAGCCAAACCCTAATTCCCGATCTCTAGAATCCCCATCCAAGTCGGGATCCTTAAAGCCCAATGCTGAAAATACTTCAAGCCCAATGGGCATCCCAAAGCCAAACCCTAATTCTGAAGAACTTAGGAAGAAATTTGAGGCATTGGAAAATAAAAAATATCATCTCCCTAACATCATCACTAGGAGCCAAGTGAATCCTACTAAGGGGTCATCCCGTAGACCAGGGGAATACAGGAAAAAAGGAAAATATTTGGATGTAGGGGTGGAGATATGTGAAACTCTTTAGACTGAGGAATATGGTAGTCCGGTTCTGCAACAAATTGCCTCCCCCCAGTTTAGTCCTAAAAAAACCAAGAGCACTGTGAAGTCTCCTATAGATTTTTGCAGTGGAAAAATAAGAGGGAGAATATCAAATGCTGAGCATCAAAAAATTAAAACTGATAATGCCAATGGAAAATAGAGAACCTTGTTTCAACAGGTTATTTCGGGTTCTGAAGACAATAAATTAGGAAAACCCCCTCAAGGGATGGGGATAGGAAGAAATCCCAAACAATCTAAATTAAGTTACTCTCATGGAATGTGAGAGGCCTCAATGGCCTGCCCAAACATAGGGAAGTCAGTGCAATAAGAAATCAAGTGAATCCAACTATTATCATGTTGCAAGAAACAAAAACTGATGAGATTCAGTCAAAAAAGTAGCAAAAAAAATATAGAATCAAGGGGATATGGTTTGCAAATCAGCCAGAGGAGTGTTTGGAGGCCTTATGACTTTGTGGGATCCTCGGATAGTAGAAGGCACCATTATTCAAAAAGATGATAGGGTTCTTAGTGTTTTATTTAAGAAAATAAACAACAACAGGTCATGGATCCTTTCAAATATTTATGCCCCGATTTCAATTCAAGGGAGAGCTCTACTATGGGAGTACTTAGGCAATATGAGTGAAATCTTCCATAATATCCCCTGGATTTTGGCTGGGGATTTTAACACTCCTCTTTACCCTTCAGACAAAATGGGTGGAAATGAACCACCTATCAGGAGCATGGATGAGTTCAATGAATTTGTGAACTCCAACATGTTTATGGATGTAAAACTTAGAGGAGCAAATTATACCTGGAGCAATCAACGGATAGGGTGTCATCTCATTCAAGAAAGACTTGACAAATTTTTTCTATCAAAGGAGGCTACAACTTTGTTCGGTGATTCTACCCTGCAATCCCTTCCTAAAATTGCCTTTGATCATAATCCCATTTTTTGGGAGATCCCTAACTCTCTGCCCTTCAATAAACCTTTCAGATTTCAATCTATGTGGATCAAACATTCCAGTTTCAGAGATAACTTAATTCAGTGGTGGCAAAAACCTGTCAGGGGTAGTGCAACTTTTAAACTTACTGGCAAATTAAAGTTTTTTAAGGAAAAGCTTCGAAATTAGAACAAATAGGCCTTTGGGAACCTCTTTGAAAATAAAAAATAGGTTGTTGAAAGTTTGAAGATAATTGATCAGAGGATTCAACATGGTGATGCTGATGAAACTACTAGGCAGGAGGAACGGACCAAACTAGCAGAGTTTCATAAAATTTTGGCATGTGAGGAAATCTATTGGATGCAAAAATCAAGGGCTCTTTGGTTGAAATATGGATATTCAAATTCCAAGTTTTTTCACGTCACCACGCTTAGAAACAGGAAGCAATAACAAAAAAAAAGAAAAGAAAAAAAGTAGATGGTTCTATTACTCAGGACTTAACAGAAATCATAAAGGAAGCAGTAACTTATTTCAATTCTATCCTCGGTCAGGAATCGTAGTGCAATGAGGAGGCCAAAGATATTCTCTTGCAATCCATTCCTAGCATAATAAATGAGGATATAAACCTTAAGCTTCTAGATCCCTTTTCTGATGAGGAAATTAAGGAAGCCTTGTTTAGCATGGAGCTAGACAAAGCCTCGTGACCCGATGGCTTTCCCCCTCATTTCTATAAAGATTTTTGGGACGTCGTAAATGAGGATGTAATTTTTGCTATCAGAGAATTCCAAGTAAGCAATAATATCCCAAAAGGTTTCAACTCTACTTTTATTTTTCTAATTCCTAAGAAGCAAACCCCTAAATCTATGGCTGAATTCAGGCAATCAGTCTGTGCAATGTTTCTTACAAGATCCTAACTAAAGCCATTGCAAATAGAATGAGATATGTTCTACCCCGCATCATAGATCCATGCCAGGGAAGCTCTGTCTAGGGTAGGTCAATCTTGGATGGAGTTATCATAGTTCATGAAGCTCTACACTCTGCTCATAAGACTAACAGGTCTATTTTTGCCCTCAAGCTTGATATGAAAAAAGCATTTGACAGGCTAAATTGGGACTTTCTGATTGTTGTCCTCATTAAGTTTAGTTTTCACCACCAATGGGTTAATTTGATCAAATAATGCATTTCTAAAGCATGGTTCTCGATTCTAGTTAATGGAACAACTATTGGTTACTTTCAAAGTCATAGAGGAATTTGGTAGGGGGACCCTATTAGCCCCATGTTATTCATCATTGTGGCAGAAGCTTTAGGCAGAACCATAAAAATTGCTTGCGATTCAAGGCTAATATCAGGAATCAAGGAAACATATCTCACTAGGGTTGTTTCTCACCAACAATTCATCGATGATACCCTTCTATTGACTAAGGCATCGGTGGTTAAGGCCAAAAGAATTAAATACATCCTACAACTCTACGAGGATGCTGCTGGTTAGAAAGTTAATTTCAGTAAAAGCAAGTTATATTTCTTGAACACCCCCATTCAGAGTCAAGGAAGGATTAAAAAAATTTTAGGGTGTGATATAGCAAACCTACCCACTTTGTATCTTGGTCTCCCTCTTTTCATTGGTTCTCCGAGAGAGTCAATGTGGGACAGGGTTATTGAAAGAATTCAAAAAAACTTTACTGGATGGAAAGGTCATCTTCTATCTCAAGCAGGAAAGATGACCCTCACTAAGGCCTCTCTTCAGAGCATTCTAGTCTATTTCCTCTCCGTTTTAAAAGCCCCTGTGAAGGTTTTCCAGAAAATTGAGAAACTCCAAAAAGAATTTTTATGGACTGGATCAGAGGAGAAAAAAAATATACACCTTGTAGGATGGACCAAAGTGTGTAGACCTAGGGAAAATGGGGGCTTAGGTTTGAGGAGAATTGCTCATATGAATTTAGCTTTACTATCTAAGTAGGCATGGCACCTCATTTTTGGTGAAGAAAATGAATGGACAACTATCATCAAACGAAAGTATCTTCAAAATATGGAATTTCTAAGTGACTCAGTTCCAATCAGAGGTTCTTATTTTTGGAATTCAATTCTCAATTGTAAGGAAATCATCAAAAAAGGTTTAGGATGGGTTTTAGGCAATGGTGAGAGGATAAATTACTGGAATGACATGTGGGCTAAGGACAAACCATTGACGCAATATCCTAACTTAGCCCAAATCAGAGATATCACGGAAGACCTCATTGGCAGAAAAGTCTATGATTTTATGGTTGAGGACAAAGGCAGAATGAAGTGGAAACAAATAAGGATTCAGGGATTTCGAGTGGAATAAATTGATCTTTGTAACATTCTCGGGCAACAGTTTATCCCCATGAGACCCAAGGAAGATCAAGTGACCTGGGCTCCTACAGAAAATGGGCAGTTCATTGTTAAATTAGATTACAAGCTTCTGCTTGATGACGAGGATTTTATCCTCCAAAAGGACTTAGTTTGGATAAAAAATTTAATTCTAAAAATTATAGTCTTTTCATGGCTGATTATCCAAGAAAGAATTCTAACCATTGATAATATGATGCATAAAGGTATTTGTATCACTAATCACTGTTATTTGTGCAGGGCTAATTAGGAAACCATTTATCACATTTTCCTTGAGTGCCCTTTTTCCTTGATTGTCCTAAGTGGGGTTTTTTTAGGTCTTCAATATTTCTTGGGTTAAACCATCCATCGTACTTGATTTGTTCATCCAGTGGCCTTGCCCCTTTTCAAGCCAAAGCCTTAGATACATGTGGAAAATTTATCTCAATCACTATCTTTGACAGGTGTGGTTAGAAAGGAACCATAGAGTCTTTAATGAGTCTATCCATGATCATAAAACTATAATTTCTAGGATCCTATCCTTTGCCAATGAGAATGTGAACCTTATACCTTTTGATAGCCATAAACCTCATATGTAGGAGACCACGATTGCTCAATATTTAAGCTTAACCTTGTTACATGAGTCTGTGCCTAGGGTAGTCAACCCTAGAGCCAATGTTAAGTGGTCCCCACCTCCTATGGGTTGGTTTAACATTAATTTTGATGGAGCGACTAAGGAAAATCCTGGTAGAGTAGGTACTGGCAGCATTGTGCGAGATCATAATGGGAATATGATGCTTGCATTTTTTGAATATTTGGAAACAAGGACGAACAACGAAGCTGAAGCTAGAGCTATGTGGAGAGGCATTCAAATGACTCAAGACTTAGAAGGTAATTTGATCATAGAAGGAGACTCTATGCATGTTATAAATCTCCTCAATAATTCAAAACCACCTCCTTGGAGGATTAAAACAATTGTTGAATAGGCTAGGATCCTTTTCGAGGGAAGACAAGATAGAAAAGCCCAACATGTCTTTCGGGAAGCTAAAAAAGTTGCTGATAAGCTGGCCAATTTTGGTGTCGATGATGATGAACTTTTCAAATGGGAAAACGGTATCCCGAGAGAAGTAGAGGAGCTTATTCAACAAGAATGCCAAGAATGATAGTCAAATTTACCAACAAGTAAGGTACTGTAAGTTCAAAGGCTATGAGTATTCCCGTCTCTTTTTTGAAATGGAATCACAATAAAAATTATCCAAGCTGTCAGTCTTGGTGGATGCTACTTGGAAATACCACAAAGACTAATGGGGATAGTCACATGTTAGATAACATGGCTCCTATTCATCTTAGTAATTTGAGGTTGGTTGATAATCATAGGGTAGGAAAGAAACGATAATATAAGACTTCGAACCAGAGCCACGTGGACCACCAGATAGCCACCGCCATAAACCTAGCAAGCAGGTTCACTTCTCCAAGGTTGATTGGCCAAGATGGGATGTGGTCCCAAAGCATGTCATATACGAAAGAAATCAATTACCAAAGAATTATTAAGAGTAATTGTCAATACAGAGCTTGTGGGAGTTTTTTTCAGTACTCTGCTATGTGTGTCTACAAATTTTTGTTTCTCCACTATTTCAAGGAAGGGATCTGTGTCTGTTTCTTTGTTTTTAATTATGATGCAGGTGTGTTTTCTCGTGGTATACATAAAATGTTGTATGGGAAGTTTCTTTTTGATAACAAGCTATGTGCCTTATCGGATGTAATAGCTTTTGCGACATGTAGATTTTACATATATAGGATCCTTAGTAAGGACATGTTCATCAACAGCCCTGGGCTAATTTTTGTAAAAGGTTTCGGGTCAACCTATAAAACCTGGTGTTAATGCTATAGTATCTTATATACCAAAAATAATAAAACTACCTTGACCGACTTATATAATCATAGACATTTTGAAGAAGATTCGGTATATGAATTCAGAAACCATTGGAGGGTAGTCATCACCAAGTTGCCATTCTCCCTCCCAATGGAAGAATTAACAAAAATATTTTCAAGGAGTTGTTTAAAACATATCTCCTTGTTGCAATTACAACAATATAGAAAATTTGGTGAAACTCTTGTCCATGCATGAGTTATCAAGGAAATCAAGATCCAAGAGGGTGAGATCAAAATAAGAAATAAAGAATGGCAAAACAAGGGCCAATATAAAATTAATTATACTGGCCAATCAAAATTTGAACAAGTCAATCAAGTGGTCTCGAGTCAACCAATAATGACTCAAAAAAAACAACCATCATTGCAACAACAACTACAACAAGTGTCATATCAAGCGGTTCCCCCACCACAATAATTACATAACACAATATCAACTGTGGAAAATCATCAATGCCAACAATCTATTTGGTAGACTCATAATTACACACCATTATCCAAATCATATACCTCCATCTTTTGTAGGTTGTACAATACCAATGCTATTACCTTATCTGAAGTCAAACTAGATGATCCTACCAAGCACAACAAGGGCTATAAGGAGCATTTGTTTTGTCCTTTCCATGGATAGAAGGGGCATGACATTAATAACTACTATTCAGTTAAATAAATTATGCAATACTTGATAGACCTCGAGGCCATTAAGTTGGATAGTCCCTTGGCCCAACAAATTCAAAATCTTGGTATCTATCAAATACCACTTCCTCATCACAAGGAAACACAATAAACAACAAGGGAATCAAATACTATGAATCCCCCCAATAAAGTCAACCATGTACAACAACACGAAGGTTTAATGGGTGCTATTCATTTAGTAACCCAAGGTCAATGAAGCACAAATCACCAAAATAAATAACCTCAAGCAGTTCAAACTCCTGTGGCACCAGTAAATATATCTCCACAACTTGCTAATTCATCTCCACCCATTCATTTTTCTTCCAATCCATATCAACTAATTCACCTTGCAAGTCAGCCATACCAACCTATTCATCTCCCAGACCATCTATAGAGACCTATCATCTCCCTAAGCAATCATCTAACAACTAATATTAAAATAGCTTCAATAAAATTATCAATCTATGAGATTGTACAACAATCTCCTCTGCACCATGAGGCATTAATGTAAATATTAAAATCCATTAAATTTTTTTCTCAAGACTCTAATAACTTTAACAATTTTTTGGGAAAAATTCAAACATGTATGGAGCCTTCTATTGTATTCTATGATTTTGAGATTAAATGAATATCATCAAAATCATTGGATACTCCATTACACATTATGGCTTAAGTTGATAGGAATCCCTTCAAATGAGTATTTATTGACATCGATTCATCCATCAACATCAATACCACCTCAATGCTCCAACATCTTAATCTTCCACCTCTACACATCACCAAATCCACCTTCACCTTGTGAGCATTCAATGATGCTCTATGTTCTATAGTTGGCACTATGGTCTTAGCCATTAAAGTGGGGGTGAAAATGTTGTAAAATATATTCCATATCCTAGAGGGGTCCATGGCCTAAAATTTACTCCTTGGATGCCCTTGGATAAGGGAGATAAAATGTGTTCCTCAATACTACACCAATGTTTAAAATATGTACATGAAGGGCAGATTTATTGTATACCTAAAAACATTGAACCAATAAAATATTACAACTTCATCTCCAACCATTATGAGTCCACACTTCCACACACTCATCCATCCTTAGTCCCTTCAATCTCACCATACACCTCACATCACAATAATTTATCTAAAGCTCCTATTTTTGAGGAAATCCCCATCATTGATCCACACCAAGCCTTCACTTCCACACCTCAACCTTCATCACAACTGGAAACATGTACATGTGGTTGGACCCAATCATCATCGTCAACATCCATACAAGGGAGACATACCTCCACATATTCCACATCATCTACCTCACCCATTAACACCCATATATCATAAACCCTTCTACAAGCACCTACTGCCATTTCATTCATACTAGAATCACAAATCATCCATCAAATTTATCAACCAAATCCATATTCATCTCCACCAGTTGATGTCTCACAAGTCGATGTAACAAGTTGTAAGATGCCATTCCAACATACATTACTCCCATAATCTGATCCACAAGTCACTTCAAATTCCCACACCTCCACATCCACTCCATCCACATCATCACCCACACAAGTTATGGTCCACCTCACTAGTTCTAGTATTGGTGAGTATGTGGTTCAGGATATCACAATCACACTACTCAACATCCAAATTGTTAAGGATTATGGTCACCTACGTGACCCACCTTTATCCATCGTAGTAGTATACAATATGGGTTCATCACCTAATAAAATCAAATTTTTATATGGGAGGATTAATTCATCGTCCAATCCACTTCCCCCAGATGAACCCAAGCAACCATTTTTTGCCAACCACAAACACATGACTAATCCTAATTTCCTCCCACAATATTTTTTTTAGGTTAATTGGCAAGGATATGGATTAGAATGATATGAACAAGGTATGCATGAGATAATTGAACCTTAATATCGAGAAGCGAATGACTATTCAGGCCTAGGATACCATTCACATTCTTACACTTCCTCATTTGAATAAGCTTTTCAAAGCCTCCATTTAGATTTGGAAGAGGAAACAAATCACAATAATAAATTTGAGGAATTCTATGAAGAATACAACATCATGTCGATAGCTTTAGATAAATTCAAAGAGTAATCGATCCCAATCACACCATTCAGCTAACAAGATGAGTATTATATCATAATGTTTTCCATACATCAACCCATATTCTATTTTCTTCTCCCAAGGGAGTGATCTAAGACTACCAGTGAACCACCACCTCCACTTCATTGATCACCTCACAACAACCTGATGTAACATATGTACATAACAAAAAATTATTTTTAATTTTCTTTTGCATTTGCATTTATAGGTGTTGCTTGCTGCTATCCAGGTTTTCAAGTTTCATTCATATATTCCAAGAGGTAAGACAAACCACCCTTCACATCATAACCAAAATCCCCCCACTAAGTCATTATGGGTCCTGTTGACTTATTCACACCATTTCGTAATCCATACAATTTGGCAAAAAAAATTCCTATTGACATAAGCCTCATTGATATGGAATGGATTTC
The DNA here is from genome assembly GCA_028583015.1 of Wollemia nobilis. Taxonomy (NCBI): domain Eukaryota; kingdom Viridiplantae; phylum Streptophyta; class Pinopsida; order Araucariales; family Araucariaceae; genus Wollemia; species Wollemia nobilis. The sequence continues at coordinate 5,339,693 of JAQPPZ010001045.1, forward strand.
ATCACCACCATCCCTTTCTAAGTTCATCCTTTTCAAGGAATTGTTAAGAGCTTCTGCTACTTAAATTACTCTGACACCTTCACCTTTAACTTTGCCTTCACCCTTACCTCCTATTGTTTTCCACATAAAAATGGAAGAGATTATGCCAAAAGAGTTTGAAAACATCATTGATTATATTCATCTAATTCCAATGTACCATCAACTTGAGGAAGGTTCAAACATGGCCATTGAAGATAGTATAGATGTTAACCTTAGTACAGATGTGAAAAATCCATAAATATTTAAACTTGGAAAAAGTTTATCCATTGATTAACAAAAGCAAATCATAGATCTCCTCAAGATAAAGGACATTTTTGCATGGTCCTATAAAGAAATGCTTTGTATTAACCCTAACTTAGTTATCCATAACTTAACCTTGCATCCTGATGCTAAGCCAATTAAATAAAAACTAAGAAAGTTACATCTTATCATTTCTCTCATGGTCAAATAAGAACTCCAAAAGTTGTTAGATGTGGGTTTCATTCAATACATCGATTACCCTGAGTGGCTATCAAATATGGTACCCATTCGCAAGCCTCATGGGGTGATTCACATTTACACTAACTTTTGAGATCTTAACAAAGCATTTCCTAAGGATGACTTTCCTATACCAAACATTGATACTCTTGTTGATACTTGTGCTAGCCATAAAATGCTATCTTTAATGGACAATTTTTTAGGATAGAACCAGATTCAAATTAATCCTAATGACCAACACAAAAAAACACTCACAATACCTTTGGGAGGCTTTTTGTTACAAGGTAATGCCATTTGGCCTTAAAAAAATAGGTGCTACTTATCAATGTGCCATGAAATACATCTCCCATGACCACATGCATAAGATTATTGAAGATTATGTGGATGATCTATTGGCCAAATCTAAAACTCGACAAGATAGTGTCTTGGAATTTTTTTTAATTGACTTCTAGAGCTAAATGTAAGGTTGAAACCCAAGAAGTGTGTCTTTGGTGTCACCTCAGCCAAACTACTAGGATTCATTATCTCTAAGTTAGGCATTGAAGTGAACCCAAATAAAGTTAAGCTCATTATGGAGATGCCTCCCCAAACAAACTTGAAAGAGTTACATAGTTTACAAGGAAAGATCTAATAAATCCATTGTTTCATCGTGAAACTCTCTGAAAAAATGTAGGCCTTTCAATCACCTGCTACAAAAGGGGGTGATATTTTCATGGATAGAAGAATATCAAAATATTTTAATGATATCAAGTAATACTTAACCTCTCCACCATTTTTAACTCCACCTCATCCAAGGGTCCCATTCCATCTTTATGTTTTAGCAATGAACTTTTCATTAGGGACAATGCTTGTATAGAAAAATGAAAACAACCAAGAGCAAGCAATCTATTACATTAGTCGAACACGGGGAAGCTATGAAACCAGATACACTTATGTGGAAAAAATGTGCCTAGCAGTGGAATTTTACCACTAAGAAACTCAGATATTGCATGATATGTAACACCACTTATGTCATAGCTCATGAAAATACTCTACATTATATTATGACTCACACTTACAATAACACCCACACTACAAAATGGATAATGCTTCTAACAGAATTTGATCTTGAGTTCATTAGTCAAAAATCCATTGTGATAGTCAATCAACTTATGAAAGCTCCACTTCTTAGTGATCAACCCTTGATTATTGAGCTCCCATATGACTTGGTATTTATCGTCACTGTACAAGAGGAATATGTCATTCCTGAAGAGGATGTGGATATCACACTCTTATTTGACAATTATAAGTGTAAAAAATGACAAGGTGTAGGAATCGTGTTTCATACAACCCAAGGGATACCTATTCCATTATCATTCAAACTTGATTTACCATGCACAAATAATAATGCAGAGTATGAAGCCCTAATATTAGGAATTCAATCAGCCATAGCTATGGGCATAAAGCGTATCAGAATATTTCATGATTTTCAACTTGTCATTCATCAGGTAAATGGATCGTACCAATGTAAAGATCTAGTCTTAAAACTTTATCATGAAGTAGTAATGAAATTGCTTGTCAAATTTGACTAGTATGAAATCGATAGTTTAGCTCATTTGACTAATAGATTTGCAGATGCGATAGCCTTTCTAGGATAATTTATTCCAAAGAATTTTGTAGGAGAGGTACAACCATTAATTGTCACAACAATCTCTAAATCTACAATCTTCCATGTTGAATCTGAAGATGAGGATATTTTCTTTATCCACGTCAAACCATATGAACCTTAGCTTAATCAAGTAAAATACTTCCTTAAGTTTGGAACACCCATCAGATATGTCACGAACTACCAAATTAAATTTCAAGCAAAAGGTAGTTTGTCTCACTCTCTTGGAGGATGTGTTGTATAGACATGGTTATGATGGAGTCCTCCTTCGTTGTCTTGAGCCTACAGAGGCCCAAAGAGAAATATTTGAAGCTCATGATGGTAACTTTAGCGGAATGGCCATCACAAAGTGCATTTTACACATGGGTTATTATTGGTCCACCATGGAACGTAATTGTTGCACTTATGTCAAAAAGTGTCAAAAATATCAACAACATGCTAATTTAACCCATGTACCATCATAAGCATTACAACCTATTCAGAGTCTTTGGCCCTTTTCACAATGGGGTCTCAACTTTATTGGTGAAATTTCACCTCCTTCCTACACATTCATCGTTACTACACTAAATACTTCACAAAGTGGGTCAAGGCAATTCCTCTAATCAGTACAACAAGACCTTGAATTGTGGATTTTATACTTTAGCATATCATTTGTTGTTTTGGTGTTCCCTTGAAAATAATATCTGACAATGACAACTCCTTTAAAAACAAGGATGTTCAAGCACTGTGTGATAAATATAATATCCAACATAGTTTCTTGACTCCTTACTACCCATAGGCAAATGGACAAGCTGAGGCAACCAATAAGAAATTGATCACCATTCTTAAGAAACTAGTCAAAAAAAATCATCAAGATTAGCTTACACAAATCACCTTGGCATTATGGGCTTATTGAATGAGAATTTGCATGCCTAATGGGGCAACACCATTCTCATTGGTCTATGGTGCTGAAGTTATTATGCCTCTTGAGCTTGAGATCCTCTCACTGCATATCTTAGCCAACTTAGAATCCTTAATGAAAGGTGAATCAATGTCTTGGAGCATTTATGAGTATATCAAGATCATTTAAACTATGCTTATAATGCTAAAGTCAATCTACATGAATTCCAAGTAGGATATATTATCCTTAAAGAGAATCAACAAAACACCAATGCATTACCACATCTTCATGATAAATTTATGGCTAATTGGTTAGGTCCATATATTATTACACAAAAGGTGGGTCAAGAAACTTATAGGCTTGCTAGTCTAGAGGGAGTAGAAGATCCCAAGCCATTAAACATCATCCACTTGAGAGCATTCTATTCCTAATGTGATTTACATATATGTATATATACATAGATAAAAAAAAAAAAAAATCATATTGCATCTCTACATTTGCATATCCTTATCATTTGCATTTCGTACATCTATTTTGCATAATCACATTCATTGTTATTTCTGCTCGTTCTATCCACCATATTAGGGGTTATTTGCTCAGTTTAGACAATAATTTATCCAATAAGTCTTGTCACCTTAATTAGGGACACCCTTAAACCAAAACCCATCTCATTGCACCCTTTCACGAGTCAAGTCATCATTTCTATTATCTCTAGGTATTTTCGGTCACTCAGCCACTTCTAGTGTTTTATGCAACCTTCAATACATGTCAAATTTTCTCTAAGACCAAGGTACATTTTCACTAAGAAAATCTTAAGTTCTGGGAGTTGAATCTAACACTCTGGAACCAAATACATCTCACATCTATTAAAAACATTTTGTGTTAAAGAGGGATAACACCATGATTGGGTTGAACCTAGAAGTAAAAAAGTCATCTTTGCTTGTCCCATTATGCACATAGTCAAAAATAAAAATAGTGGTCTTAACCACTAATAATACTTCCAAATAAAATAATGAGTAGTAAGGATAGGGTAAAATTCTCATCACACCTCGGTTGAGAATCCGATTTTCTAAAGCTCTAATTCTTTTACAAATCACCATAGATCCTCTAGTAGTAAGGATAGAACTACATTTACATCTAGATGGTTAGGTAGTATGAATACCCAAAGCTTAGGGATCATTTCATTGGACTATGGATATAATCTCCATCGGGGCTATAGATGTTTGACGGGCAGTGGAGTACGCTCATGTGTGGTGACACATCTCTCTTGAAGATACCTCTGACTACACATAAGGACAAGCTAGCTTCTCGGTATTCTCCATGACAAGTTTCATATCAATTTATCCAAGATGAGTAAATGAACTCATTTGCACACAAATTGGTTCTTTATTGAATTGAGTCACTACCATGCTCATGATTGGTAAATGAAAATCTCATTGCACACATAGTTGGTATTGGATAATCTAGACAAAACTTAGTGAGTTTGTTTTGTTAGAAATAACTTATATTGCATTATTTGGTTTAGGTAAATGTACCTTCCTTGGTACATGATTAGGACATTAGATTACTTTAGGGGGAATTTATATAGTTACTTCATACAATGTAATAAATGCACAAGTGTCAATGTGCAAGCTATAAATATGCAAGGTGTCCCTTGTATATCTAGGTAGAGTGTTGGCCAAGGAACTTATCTTCCTATATAAAGGGCCATAAATATAGAAGATATAAGATAATAGTGTAGGATAAGATAGTAGTTTAGAATAGATACAATAGTTTAGTGTGTGTGAGATATAAGCTCAAAGCTTATTCATTGAGCAGTAGCTTGCATCATGAAGTATCCATTTCCTCCATAGCTACTGTTGTATTCATTTCTATCATTTCTATTTATAGCATATTTTAGTCAGCTCACAAATTTACTTTCTTTCTTATTATTCTGCATCTTGTGAATGCTATCTCCCATTGCATGTCGTATCAAAACCTAACAGTGGTATCAAAGCTACAGTAGATCAATAGGAAAATCATTATTATCATTGACACTGATTTGTTTGTCAACCTGATGTGCCATTGGACCAATCACTATCAAAATTTCTCAGAAGAGTCTAGGTGATAAAATTAGGGAGATACACAAGTGAGGACTGAATGAAATATCAGTTTTCAAAAATACTGAGATCGCATATGGATAGACTCTTTCCACAGAGGTACAAAAAAACTCATGAAGACTAGGACTCAACATTTGATCCACTAGTTTGGTGAAACAACTAGTGAAGCTCATCTAAGAGATTTGGAAATATTTACCTGAAGTTTCTTTTATTGCAGGGAATTAATTCTCAGATGATTGGGATACCTCTTATACCAAAAATATAGGAGATCTCAACTTCATTGCCCTAAGGTTGGAGTACCTTCATAGTGCATAGATTAGTTGTAGAAAGGATAATACTACTGTTACAACCCTAATATAGCTAGTTGGCTATATTATTGTTTTCACCATTATTTGTCATTGATTTAATATTAATAGAGTAGGTTGAATTATAATTGTTCATCTATCATCATTTATTTTCATTTGCATTATTTGCAAGGACTAAGCCCTACTTAGTGGCAAAGGACTTGGCCCTCCTAAAGTGGCAATATACATTCTATTCCATCTCGATTATCTTTTTGCATCCAATTTTTGGTTTATAATGTTTCATGTGGTATCAGATTCGGTGATATTGTAGAAGGTGGTGGGTGTAGTTCTCTACGGTGTTAAAATTGCAATATTAAAGAGTGTTATGGTTCTTGAATATCAGGTAGCTCGTGTAGGCAAGCATGCAAAATAAACTATGCAATATTTAATAGTGGGAATCTAGAAATATTAATCAAAGGTAGCGCACTACCTTTCACTTCTCTAATGTTCATAGTGTGGAGCTGTTCCAAGCGTCTAACATGATAAAATTCAAATGTAACCCCTTCGAAGGGATAATCCACATGGACGAGTGTCCTAAGGGCTTACAAAAATATTAACATATTGTAGAAATATTTGATTAAATCAAAACGTAGCATAGGAGGCACTAGTTTATGTCCACCATGAGAAAGAAATGAGTTATAAAGTTGATCAAAGTTTGTGTGCATCATTCTAGCTAGTCAAAAGTGCCAAGGAAATTTTATAAAGCCTTAATTTATAAGGTTGTTATAAAATTAATTCACAGAATTATCCAATGTTTCAAACACATGTAACAAGCTAATTTAGAGCAATTGGAACACCATAAACTTAGTGCAGAATACCTCTGGATCTCTGTTGAAATACTTGAATATAGTAGATAAAGCAAAGATGATTCACAATTGGCAATTCACCATTGATGATTGGCAATTCACCAATAGCCTAGCAACTATTCAGAACATCATATTTGCTACTAATCCATTACTAGCCAAATATTTAAAACATATTCAAAGAGAACCAATCACATCCTCATAAAAAGGTACATAATTGCATATTATAAGGTTTTAGTGTTGAAATTTCATTCTTCGGATACACAATAGTCGGGTGCAATTTTTTTTTCCTTCGAATCATTATCCCACACGCACCCAAGAGAAACTTTAGTAGCAATATTTATTCACCCCAATGCTAGAAGGTTAATGTGACTTCGGTCATGCAACCTCCATTCATCAAGTTTTCCATGCCTTATCCCTGTTCCTTGACATATCTTCTATTCCTAGGTTTCGTATTATCTGTGGGGTGTCATGTACTTCGTCCTTTGATCCGCATATTGTCTTGGTCCCTCTATATAATATAGTCCTATCCCTCTTTGTCTTCTAGCATTGTGTTCTATCGTCTAGTCCGATCAGCAGGTCATGTCATTATTGTGGTTGTATCGTGTTGTCGTAGTTGTGTCATCCTTGAGTCTTGTGTTGTCGTGTCTTCATTCCGATTAGTATCTTGTCCTTGCATCTCGATTGGTGTCATTCTAAGTCAAAATTATCATGTGTTCACGTGGTATTGTCATACTATCATGTCCTTACATTCTTCCCCTGGTGCATTCGGTTGTATCACTCACAGTCGTCATCCTTGATTCATCCTCTCTATCGATAGATCATGTGTTTTTGTCTAGTCGTCGTGCTATACTATAGGACCTAAATTGCTAGTCATTGTCATGCTAGTGTGTAAGGTGTAGTTGATAGCCATTGTCTGTCTGAAATTCAAAATTTGGATGCTCCAAAAATATAGCTGTTGGAATAATCCAACCGTTCGAAGTTCAAAAATATAGCCGTTGGAAGAAATTGATTGTTGACATTCCAATTAAAATATGTGTCATAGTTGGAGCGACAACTAGGTAGAATACAAACCATTTTTTTGGGAAATTTAACAATTTTTTTGTAGGAATCAAGAATCATTTTGAAAGAAAAATTGGAGCCAAATTAGTGACAACTTTTAGCAAATTTTGCAAACTTGTATAAAACAAGTGCATGAGTGGCAGGGGAAATAAAGGACCAAATGGGTGATTATCAAGCAAAAATATTATAAATGAAGGACTCCCAAGATCACCAAGAAGACCTCTAAGAAATAAAGGTACACATTACAACTCTCCTTTACGCATTAATAGTTTTAACCCCAACCATCCTACTATTAATCCTATGGCTCCTTCCAACTCATCCCATGAAAATATCATAAATTAGGAAATGGAAAACACCAATGCTAATAACCAAGATGTCCATTCCAGTATAGATCACCTAGTATGAATGCCATGAGTGCAATGCTACAACAAGTTTTGGAGAGACAAAACCAAGAAACCCCTTATTCCCCACATAACTACCATAGAAGACATACTAGTGAGGATAGGGATATAGAAGAACATTATCACCAAGAAATATGGCCTACAGGTGTTAATATACCATGCACTGATATGCCTACGTTTGAGGGTAATTATCCATGTGGTTGGATAGCTAAAATGGAAGGCATTTTATAATTATATCGGGTTCCCAAATCTAAAAAAGTTCCTTATGCTTCCTCCAAACTAGGCACAGAAGCTTACCATTGGTTTGAGTGGCAAAAATGTGAGCATAGTCGATCCATCATATGGCATGAATTCAAAACTCTTTTTCTCAAGAGATTTCATGAAGGATATTCATACTCATACATGGTTCATTTGTTGGTTCTTAAACAAACAGGTTCAGTAAGGGATTATATTTCAGAATTTACTAGTCTGCTTGCTTATACAGGAAACTTACCATATGATGTGGTGGTATCAACTTTTAGACATGGTTTGAAAGAGAATATTCAAATTGAAGTTGAATTACATGACCCATACTCTTTAGATGACAATATAAATATTGCAAAATTGGTCGAGAGAAAGTTGCAAAATGGGACATCCTTCAGATGAGACTCCTATAATCGTCCTAAATATCGTAACAAATCCTTCCATAGACAGGATCAACCATCAAGATATTACTGCTATAAATGTCACAATAACCATCCAAAAGATCAAGCATGTGGACCAAGATAAAACTTTCAAATAGAATATGATAACAGGGAAGACGAAGAGGAAGTAGAGGATATCAATTTGCAAGACTATTCCGTGGTTGAAGAACAAGTTGAACACAATGAGGCAATAGGTGAAGAAGAAACTATGGCAATTTTAGTACATGCTCTTATGGCATTAACAAATAACCATACAATCAAGGTATCAAGATTCATTCGATAGAAGGTAAATGTGTTGATCGGTTCAGGGAGTACTCATAATTTTATCGACATTAAAATTTTTAAGGCATTAAAATTACACATTTAACTCCTCAAATCAAGATAAGTTTTAAGTTATAGTTGCTAATGGAGTAAATGCTCAATGTATTTGTAGAAAATCCTTCAGTTTCATTAAAAATGGGAAGTTATACTTGGCATGGCACTTTCTTTTTTACGAGTTTAGGGAATTTAGAAGTTATTTTGGGAGTTGAATGGTTAGAAAAATTGGACATGGTTAGCTTTAATTTCAGGCAGCGCTTTATGGAATGGAAAAGAAAATGGAAGGACCATTCAAATCCAAGGAATTTCAACTCCTCCATCAAAATTAGTAAGTTCTCCCAGCATGGAGAAAATTTTAAGGAAATGTAGTGACAGATTCATAGCTCAAATCAATTGTATGGAAAAACAAGCATAAGATACCTCAAAAATTCAAACAGAATATCTTCAAACTATTGTGGTTAACTATGATGATGTTTTCCAAGAACCAAAAGGACTACCCCCCAAAATATCTCATGGCCATGCCATATACCTTTTTCCAGGAAGTATCCCTTCTAATGTCCATCCTTATCGTTACCCTCAAACTAAAAAAATAGAAATTGAAGACATTTTCCAAGAACTTTTAGAACATGGAGTCATCCTTCATAACACTAGTCCTTATTCTTCACTAGTGGTTTTGGCCCGTCGCGAAGACAATTCTTGGCGTATGTGTCCTGATTTTCATCCTCTCAAAAAAATCACCATCAAGGATAAATTTCCTATTCCTATCATTGATGATTTATTAGACGAATTACATGGTGCAATTTTTTTTACAAAATTGGATCTACGCTCTAGTTTTCACCAAATTAGAGTTAGGGAGGAGGACATTCCTAAAACCGCCTTTCGTACTCATGAAGGTCACTATGAATTCATGGTCATGCCTTTTGGTCTCACTAATGCCCCATCCACATTCCAAAGTCTCATGAACCATGTGTTTCCTCCATTCCTTCGCAAATTTGTCCTAGTTTTTTTGATGACATTCTCATATATAGTAAAATATGGAAGGATCATTTGATGCATGTGGGGAAGGTTCTTCATATATTACACAAGGAATTTTTTTTGTCAAATTCTCTAAATGCTCTTTTGGTGTTCAAGAAGTTGAGTACTTGGGTCATATCATTTCTCATGAAGGTGTTAAAGTGGATCCTAATAATATTAAGGCAATTTAGGATTGGCCTTTACCTAAAACCATCAAGAAACTTTGTGGTTTTTTGGGTCTTACCGGCTACTATCACAAGTTTATGCGCAACTATGGTAAAATTATAGCTCCTCTCACGAATCTCACAAAAAAGGATATTTTTCATTGGTCTGAAGTAGCCACTCAAGAATTCACGACTCTCAAAGAAGCAATGTGTACTACTTCAGTTTTGGCAACCCCAGATTTTCACAAACCATTTATAATTTGAATGTGATGTTGTAGACACTAAAATTATGTCAATTCGATTAAGTGACCAAAAGTTTTAGCTAATTGACATCATACAGCCCCCTTGGGCAACCCTCAGAGGTTACACAATGGTCCTAACCACTCTTGGAAGGCTCTACCCCACTTTTGGGAGGTTTTTGGCTACATAGGCATGATTGTCCCACCCTGGGATGGTCATAGTTCATGACCGTCCCACCCAAGGATGGTTGCAAATGATCGTCCCTAGGTGGGAAGACATAGGCTTTGACTCCTAAAAATTCAAATTTTGGACAAATGGCACCCAAAAACTACCATTTATCCCCCCTATTCAAGCATGCAGACCTGAGGGCACATAATACTTATGACATGCTACATAATGGAGGCCAAAAAGGGAGATTCCCTTCCCCTTCCAATGTATGCCAAGTTTTGTATAAATGATGCCTCTTGCCCTGCATGTCCTTGCATGCCCATTTGGCCATAGGCTTCCTTTAGCTATAAAGTGGATCCATTTTCCATCCAAAATATGGAGAGGAGTTTTGAGACATAGCAATGAAGTGCTACCAAGATTTCCCCTCATCCTTTTGTGCATTTTTTCCTTGAAATCTCTCCCTAGAAAAGGAGGTTCTTGAGTGATTCAAGAGGCACATTTTTTTTGAAAAAATGAACCAATTGAGTTAATTTCACCACCAAATTTATTGACAACATTATTAAGAGGGTTTTTTACCAATTCATAGAGGAATTGGTGGCAAATAATTAGCAGAACTGGTGGCCATACCACCCCAAGATGGTATCCATTTTTTGACAGTCACCACCATCCTTGCAAGGTACAGTGATATATTGAAGCATGATTTTTCTACTATTTTTAAATAGGCATATTCTATGATAGATCATGAACCTACTGTTCAAATTGCATTCAATTTGAAGTTATTTAAGTGAGGTATTAAAATTTTAGTTTTTTTGTAGGATTACGGGCTCATCGGAGGGTGTACATGAATCTATGATCAATTTTACTAATCCATTTACATGGGTTCTCTTTAAATATTATTTTATACATGTTTTCCAAGTTTGGTTTGATTTGGATATTTTTAGGGCTAAAAATTGCTCATTTTGGGTTTTACAGGCTTCATAGGTACACCACGAATGCGACACGGATTCAGATGCAATTTCTATTATGTTTTTAATTATATCTTCCCAAAATAATATTTTATGCATGCATATAAAATTTGGAATTATTTGGAGTTGTTTTATATGTTTGCATTGCATATTTACACTTTCTAGCCTTTCATTGCATGTATTGCTTTTGCATGTTTCACAATCCGCACTTGCTATTGATAAAATTTGGTTTCCTTGTGTGTAGGTGTAGGTTCTACAACACATAAGGAGGGAGCATATGATCAGAATATCAAATAATGAAGCAATGGCATCGTAGGCCTACCCATTTCAATTGTGGGTACGAGGAAGAACATTGGAAGTGCACCAGAGTTATTGAAAGGATTTGATCCTTGGGCATAATTTTGTAACAAGTGTATCAATATTGAGCCCTCAAGGGGACATTTATGTAACCATGATTTGATCCATCAAAGGAATAAAGAATAACTCTATTTTATGCATTTATTTTATCTTATCATGCTTACTTAAACACTCCTTTTGTAATGCTTATTCAACACTAGCGATAGATGCACATTGTTTAACATTTTTAGGTGCACCATTTTTCACATACTTCAGTGGCGATCATGGTGGGATCCTATCCCTATTGAGTTGGTTAAATATTTGACCCTATTTTTACCTTTGTTCTGTTGTAGGAACTAGTTGTTTTGGCCTAAAATGATCCTTGGAATGCTAACCGTACCATCCAGGGATGACCACACAACCATCCCACCCTGGGATGACCATCAAACTAGCAGCCATCCCACCATGGGACAACCACAAAATAGAAGCTTTTCTACTCAAAATTCTAGAAACAACAAGCTTATAGGCCATCAAGGTAAGTGCCTAAACCTTCAGTTTTCATTTCTATTGTTCAAATCTGCTGAAATTTTGTTTTTCTTGCTTCCCTTGATTAATTGAAAGGTAGAAAGATAGGTTTTACTTTTCTTTAATTGCAAAAAAAACACAAAAAGAAGAAAAACTGAAAAGGAAATAAGTAGAAATGCATTTCTATGGTTTGCTTGCTTGTAGCCTAATGGGTATGTTAGCAACTATAGGTGGTAGCATATATTACATCATTATCATATACATTAAAATAGTGCTTAAAGCGTTCTCCAAGTTACGTAGGGTAGTTAACAACTACCATACCTACTTTATTTGTATATTTATTGAATTCCATATCAATTGAAATTCTGTCGATTGCACTAATTTCTTCATGGTATCATAGATAAGGTTAAGGCGATAGCAGTTCGAGGTTGTAGAAGGTGGTTACTTCAATAACCACTTTAACTACAATTGGTTACATTCTTGGTGATAACAATTCGATAAAAAAAAGCATTCTATATGTAGACATAAGCACTCTCGACGCAGACAGAAGCACAAAAGCACACTAGACGCAGACAGAAGCACACTCGACATAAACAAAAGCACGAAAGCACGCTAGACATAGAACACCAATCCTAGAACACTAGACACAAATGGATTGACATTGATTGGATGAGAAACCTGACAAATTCCCCTCCAGGACAACTAAGGGCTCATGCAGCAGGAGGTGACGTGGCAGTTCCAAGTCAGTAGGAGGCACTATTTATGAGGGTGAAGTGGCAATTCCAAGTCAGCAGGCACGGTGTATAAGGGTGACTTAGAAGTTCCAAGTCAGTAGGAGGTACAATTTACGAAGGTGATGTGGCATGATTGGATGGGGTAAAATACTGGATTGGGGGGGTGACTACCTGAAGGCAGTCAACACAATACTTGTGCCTTCATCATTAAATCCCACTGAAGATGCCTCATCCTACTACATGTGGGATAATAGTTTCAAGTTCGTTTTAAAAACTAAACTCAATCTATCCTCGAGATAAAGAGAAGGTATTACATACTTCTATTCTAAAGCATCAATTGGTACAGTTGATTGAGTTGCTTGCTGCTATGGACGAGATACACTGTTCGAATCCTGCCAAGGGGTTCTCTACATATTTTGACAGACAGGCTGGTTATGTGTTTTTGATGCCTCTCGAGGAAAAATGATACCCTGTGCTCACCGGTGATACCTGGATTGCATGTTTGGCACCCCCTACAGCTAGTTTTATGCCCAAAACACTCATTTGATGCCCAGCACAAATTTTTTGATGCCTAGCAACAAAATTTGATGCCTCAAGCAAGTTTGTTTTGTCAATTTTGTGTCATTTTTTGCAATTTGTTTTTAAATTTTTGCATCTTCTATCAACTAGGAGCTTATTTGGGTCACAAGAAGGTACATGAGCCTATTTTTGTTTTGCCATCTATCAAAGGAGAAGATTTTTTTTTCTAGGTTTTCTTCCTTTCAAAGTTTTTTTTTTTGAAGGGATAAGTTGTTTTATTTGGAATTTGAAAGGTATTTTTTTTCCATTGCTTATTTTGCAGCAAACAGGGGGGATATTATAAGCATTTCTTTTTTTGCAAAATTCTAAGACAAAGGGGAGAATAAAATTGTGAAAAGTGAATATATTTCATTCAAAAACTGGCATTGTAATAGGTGCATTTTCGGTGGAAACCGACACCTAGAGTAGTTAAATTTGTGGGCATTTGTGGTTGTATTGTGCATTTAAATTTTTTGTTTTCTTGCATTATCAATCATAAAATAAAGAAAAATAAAAGACCCCAAATTTATACACCTATTTGTGCAATTTTTTGCACAACAACGTTCGGTATCTATGATACCTATGGCCCACACTTACAGGTAATGCTGTCATGCTTTGGGATATTGTATTCACTACCTAATACAGCTACAATAACAATGTCTAAGCTTGTTATCTATTAATCATCAAGGAGAAATAAAGTAAACTAGTTTTTGATATTCACTTCATTTCATACCCACATCATTATTGTTGTTAGACATAAATCCTGATGAAGTGCTTTCCAAAGTGTTTAGGGGAAGTTATGCCTCACGCATGAGGAAAAGACCTTCTATGGTAGGTGTCATAAACAAAATGATGCCCTTTCAGTATTGCCTAAGTTCCACATATTGTTCTACTCTTATATACTTATAGTCTCCCTCATGTAAGGGTGGGTATATATAGAGTCATTTTGGTATAAAGGCCTGGTAGGTATAAAGAAAGGGAGACCAATTGGTGTTATAAGGAACCTTCACAATGGCTACTATTCACAAATATCTATCAAATTCATAATTTTTGAAAGGTTCTAACTTCACACCATGGAAGAATAAGGTGTGTGCTATTCTTCAAGTAGAAGATTTATAAGATGTAGTGACTGGCACTACAAAATGCCCTACAATAGTAGAAGCAGATCAAAAAGAGTTTTATAAGAAGGATAAAAGATTTTTTATGTTTATCCTGCTTGCTACTATAGATGAGATCTAGCCTCATATATGTGATGCCAAAACTAGTAAGGAAGCTTGGGATGCTTTGATTACTATTTATGAGGGTAAGAATCGATCCACTATTCTACACCTTCAAACTCAACTTCATACACTCAGTATGAACTCTGGTGAGACAGTTGATCTATTCTTATGTAGAATGGAGAAATTGAAAGCCAAATTGAATAATATGGGACAACTAGTGGATGATACTCTCTTGACCTCTGTTATCTTGAGAGCATTGCTTGAATCCTATAAGGTGTTGATAACCTCTCTTAATGTATCTGGATGACAAGTATATTTTGTGGAATTGGTGAATTTGCTTCAAACTAAGGAGGCAAATTAATTTCATAAGGATGAAGTGCCAGATAATGCCATCTACACCAAACAAAGAGGTAAGAAACAAGGTCAGTTTCAACAATGTGGATCTTCATCAAAGGGAAAAGGAAAACAACATCAACAAAATGACAAACAATATTGCAATATCTGTGATATGAATAATCATGACACCAACAAGTGTTGGTTTAAGAACAAGCAACATAATGACCAAGATCATAAGAAAAATAAGAAAGGGAAAAACAAACCATAGAAAAAGAATAAGCAATGCAAGGGGCATGTTGCTTATGTTGAATCAAATTTAGGCTTAGATTCAGTAGAATCAAACTCAGACTCAGAATCTGAGAGAGCACACAAGATGCTCATGACTCATACTTCATCTCCAAAAATAGATGTTGTATGGTATATTGATTCAGGTGCTAGTAAGCACATGACTGGCAATAAATCATGGTTTGAGACATTTGAGGAGAAATAAGGTAAGCTAGTAACAATTGCTAACAATCAAGTCTACCAAGTGATGGGTGAAGGTGATGTTTTTGTCACTCTTCCATATGGAAAATGTTAGATTGAAAAAGTACTCTATGTTCCTGAATTGGCTAATAATTTGTTGTCAATCCCTCAGATTTTGGATCGATATATGGATGTTGTGTTTCATGTTGCAAAAGGAAAAAAGAGATGTTTTATAGCTAGAAAAGGAAAACACATTGCAACTGGATGATACAAACATGGATTGTTCATTCTAGATGTTTTTTTAACACCTCATGTTGCCCTATCAGCAACTACAAAGGAGGCTACCTCTCTATGGCATCAGATATATGGGCATCTCAATTCAGGATATTTGCTCGAGTTGAGCAAATATGATATGGTGAGAGGACTTCCAAACCTTTCATCCACAGTACCCATTTGATCAGATTGCTTAGCAGGGAAGCAACATTGGGGACCATTTGAAGATAGCTCTTCACGAGCTACACAACCTTTGGAGTTGGTACACTCTGATCTGTGCGGTCCTATGCAAACCTATTATGGTGGAAAGAGGTAATTTTAATTGTTTGTATATGATCAATCACAAAATATGTGTGTATTATTTATTCAATTTAAGTCAGATGCATTTTTGTACTTTCAGTAGTTCAAGAAACTTGTTGAGGAGTTTGGATGTTCCATCAAAAGCCTTCGCTTAGATCAAGAGGGGAAAAACACCTCCAAGGAATTTTCATCATTCCTAAATGAACATGGGATTAATATATAGCTAACTATAGCCTATACTCCATAGAAAAATTGAGTTGCTGAAAGGAGGAATCGTTCCATTGTGGAAATGGTTCGATGTATGCTTCCAAGGGCATACCTTAAGCATGAGTATTGGGCAAAAGCTGTAAACACAACATCATACCTACTGAATAGAGCACCCACAAGATATCTACAGAGTAAAACTCCACAAGAAGAATGGAGTGGTAAGAAAACCTCCATTTCTCATCTAAGGATTTTGGGATGTAAGGCGCTCATGCACATACCAAAATAGAAAAGGAAGAAGTTAGATGAGAAAACCCTAAAATGTATCTTCCTTGGTTATGATGAGCATTCAAAGGGATATTGATTGATAGATCCTATGACCAAGAAGATATATATAAGTAGATATGTGGTATTTGATGAAGCTTTCACATCAAATAACACTTCTACAGGTGTATACCTTGAGGAATATGAGCCTAAGAAAGAGACTCCACCTCCTCAGAATAAGATTCCAAAATGGTATGCCAATACATTGAGAGATTCCAAGTTGAAATCACTTCTAGATCTAACTCTAGATCGACCTTGTACTCACAATATGACACATTAGAAGAGAGCAAAGGCATCAAATTCAGAGGTTGATGAGCTTTGCCAACAATTTGATGATCTATTTGTAGATGTAGAGGAAGATAGAGAAACAAATATGGAGGATGAGTGGGTTTATATGACAAAATTGGATGAAAATAAACCCACAAAAATTTAGAATGCACTTAGCGAGCCTTAGTGGAATGCTGCTTTGGAAGCAAAACATACATATCTCATGAAAAATCATACATGAAAGCTAGTAAATCTGCCTTCAATAAAGAAGCCCATTGGCTGCAAATGGGTGTTCAAAGTGAAATATAAGGTAGATGGTACTATTGATAAGCATAAAGCCCATATTTTTGCAAAGGGCTATGCTCAAAAATAAGGTA
Organism: Wollemia nobilis; assembly: GCA_028583015.1. NCBI lineage: Eukaryota > Viridiplantae > Streptophyta > Pinopsida > Araucariales > Araucariaceae > Wollemia > Wollemia nobilis. Next base: position 5,356,914 of record JAQPPZ010001045.1, read on the forward strand.
TAGACTATGAAGAGACTTTTGCCCCTACTACCAAAATGACTACCATTCTAGTACTTTGTGCCATGGCAGCTCAGTTTGGGTGGAAGTTACATCAGATGGATGTAAAAAGTGCTTTCTTGAATGGTGACCTACAAGAAGAAGTGTACATGACCCAACCAGAAGGATTTGTTGTTAAAGGGAAAGAACATAAAGTTTTTAAGTTGATCAAATCCTTGTATGGGTTGAAACAAGCTCCTTGAGCTTGGTACATAAAAATAGATAGTCACCTAGTGCAGCATGGTTTTCAAAGAAGTCCTTCAGATGCAAATATCTATATCAAGAACAATGGTTCTGACATAGTGATTTTAGTGCTTTATGTAGATGATCTAGTCATAATAGGGAGCTCAGAGAGTATTATTGATGCAGTAAAATATAATTTAAAACAATCTTTTGAATTGAAATATCTAGGACTTCTTCACTATTGTCTTGGTTTGGAAGTGAATTAGAAAAATCATCATGTTAGAGTAACACAAAATAAGTATGCCAAGACATTGATTGATAAATATCGCATGATTGATTGTACGTCTAAGGCAACTCCAATGGATCCTGGACTCAAGCTATTGCGATATGATCAATCACCACAGGTAGATGGTACTCTCTATTGTCAAATAATTGGGAGTCTCATATATCTAACAAATGCCAGGCCAAATCTCATTTTTGCTATGGGTTATATTTCAAGGTTCATGCAGGAACCAAAGATGAGTCATTGGTAAGTAGTAAAAATAATTCTTCATTATATTCATGGTACTACATATTTTGGCTTGGAGTAAAAAAATAATAGTAAGTTCTATCTATAGGGATACACGGACTCAGACTATGCTGGATCCAGTGATGATCGCAAGTCGACTTCTGGATACATTTTCCATCTTGTATCTAGTCCTATCTCTTGGCACAGTAAGAAGCAATAGGTGGTTGCTATATCATCTACAGAGGCATAATATCATGCAGCCAATGGAGTAGTCTGTGAGATAATATGGTTAAGTTGCATTCTTACATACATGGGTCTTCCAAAGAACCTTCCACTTCATTTATTTTGTGATAATCAAGGTGTTTTGAATCTTGTCAAGAATATAATATTTCATGATCACACCAAACACATCGACACTCGATGTCATTTCATTCACGATGAAGTTCCAAAGCATCACATATACCTCCATTACATTCCTACTAATCAGCAAGTTGTAGATATTTTCACCAAGGCACTTGCTCATGTCAAATTTGAATTATTTCACAATGCACTATGTATTTACCAATAATGTAATAAGGGGGGATGTTAGCAACTATAGGTGGTAGCATATATTACATCATTGTCATATACATTAAAATAGCACTTCAAGCACTCTCCAAGTTAGGTAGGGTAGTTAACAACTACCATACCTACTTTATTTGTATATTTATTGAATTCCATATCAATTGAAATGCTGTTGATTGCATTGATTTCTTTAGGCTATCATTTAGAACATGCATCTTGTAGGTTGCTTTTTATTTAGCTTTTATGAAAGTAAAAAATACCTTTCCTCTCATTTAGTGAAATATCATTGGGTGCTTTATTGTTTACTTTCTTTAAGCTTAAAAAGAACCACACACCACGTTCCACTTGAATGCTAGTGAGTTGGATTTCATCACCAACCACTAGTAGAGATCAACGACGGTGGCTTTCATCTCCATATGTTGTCTCAAATACCACGAACCCTTTTTTTTGGCCAAGGCTAGCTCTAAGATTTGATGTAGCTTGGAAAATTTGCATGTACTTCTCTTTAGAGGGTATAACATTGATCAAGTGAGTACTGGGTGAGTAATGGTAGGACCTGTGCTCCATGACCGGGTATGGGTTTCATCTCCATACTTTGGTGGGTTTACGTGACCAAACTTTCATTATCGGTTTTCAAGCTGTGAGCATATAGGTGAAATACAATTAAACACAATATTATCATCCAACTTGAGCAAAACACATCATACAAGGTATTCTTTATGAACAACACATCTAAACACATAAAATAGTTTAGAAAACACACATAATCCTTAAAAGAGAAACACTTGTTTTATTTGCATGTTTCCATTCTTGTGTGCTGCTTTATTAAGAAATTTGTAAAGGAGATAATCATCTAGGGTTTGGTAGGGAATAACAATGGTGTGTACCCATAGCCAAGCCCACTCAAGGGTGAACACTATGGAGAGTAGGCTTGAGACATAGTCATCTTCGATTTAGCCCCAAGGACCTGGTCATACCTCCTTGGTGGTCTTCTATTCATCCAAGTCCTAGAATAGCAAGTCAAGAACATCACCTGCAAGGGATACCTATGTGGAACACCCCTACAAGTTTTGATCTTAATCTAGGAGTGTATTACCAGTATCTATATACTTCACATACATTCTTTGATGAAAGGCAACCGTGCACTAAGGTGCTAGTGGATAGAGTAGTACCATGCATCTATGTGCCTGTTAGGTCTAACACACCTCTTTCTGGACAAGAGCAAGAGTACACACATTGGATAGGGCCAATTGATCACACTTCACCCTTACATTGCCCTAATAGGTTATAGTAGCCTAGGTACCTAGATGAGTATGATACTCATCACTCAGGATGAGCCAACTTAGCCCTTCCCTTCCTCATAAATGAAGGAAGGTATGAGGAGGTCCTTTATTATCCTCAAGAGAAATATACTATGCAGGCATGATGTGCCTTTACACCAAAAGAGTATAAATATCACATGCTGAAACCTGAGCCTCAAGTGAATACGACTACCCTCGATCGAGGGAATCACGTGATTGATATCTTATATCACCCTAATTGAGATAGGCCTTAGGGCGATGTTACTAGTCCTGCTAGGCCTTGCAAAGTGGAATAAATAAATCAAGTGATCACAAGATATACAAAATGCAAAGCCCAATTCAAAAATATTCAACAAGATCAAGAATGCTTGGACCGCTTGCATCAGATAGAAAAATAAAGGATTGAATAACAGAACAACGAGCTATTCTAGAAAACCTTACATGAGAGGGTTCCTACCCCTAGTAACCACAGATAGGAATTCCATCAGAGGTAACCTACTATCATTCGATATAGGTCTCATAGGCATTATCCAATGTTACCTCCATGAAATCCTAGGCCAAATAGGGACTTGCCTCCTAGGCTAAACATAGGGCGCCCACTATAGGCAGTTACCCCTATTTATAGGCCAACTCAGGATATGCTTTATGGGGATTACACTAAGCATGAGATAGAAGTGGAATATCTTGAGACGTATTATTGGGTCAAGGGGTTGATGTTCCACCACCCTAAAATAGGCCTGAGGTTCCTTTCCCTCCACCATAGGATCAAAGTAAAGAAGAGGAGATCAAATCCTCTGATGCATATAGGGTGTTGCTAGAGTGCCTAGAATTAGTAGAGAACAAAACCTCCAGGTTTAGGACTTAGAAGCCCACTCTGCATCAGTTACATAGTCAACCGCTCCATACTTCTGTGTCTATCCCTTCCTATCCATATCAATTTAATATGCCTCATCTAGCTACCTTTAAGGGAGATGAATATGTAGAGGAGCATGTTACCAAGTTATTGAGCCAATTATTTAGCATCCAAGATAATGATACTTTTCTTTTGAGAACATTATTGACTACCCTCTCTGGCCCAGCTATGGAGTGGTACACCCAAATCCTGAAGCATAATATCCACAATCTGGATCAACTCATAGACATGTTCCTAGAACGCTTTTCCTTCAATACCAAGCGAAAGGTGACCCTAGCCGACCTTGCAGGGTTGAAACAATTTGATGATGAGTCAACCGTAAACTATGGAAATATATGGTGGGCATTGATTTCCAAGCTACCATATTTACTCCCCATGATGGAGTTGACTCAAATATTTGCTAAGAGCTGCTTAAATATGATCTCATTGTTGTTGCAACTCCAAAAATATCCAACTCTTGAATATTATCTAGCACAAACTAGAACAATCAAAGACATCAATATTCAAGAGGGAGATATTACAAAGCCTCACAAGGAGTGGAACAAGAATTCCAAGAACAACCCAATGTAACCTAAGCTAGCATTGGTCAATCAATTTGCCATTAGTTTCCCAGGGCCTACACAACCAACGCCATCTCAAAAGCCTAATTATCAGACCACACCTGGGAACTATAACAAGCGTAATTAACTAAACCAAGGGCAAAATCAACAATGTCACCCTAAGCGATAATTTATGCCCATTGTAGAGTCCATGGACTATTTTTTTGAGTGCCTCTATGCAGCTGATACAATTAATATGCTTGAGATTCGACATATCGATCCCAATGTACGAAATCCCAAAGGATACTATGAAGACCTATACTATAAGTTTTTTAGGTAAAATGGGCATAACATGTAGATATGCTATAAGTTCAAGCATCTAGTTTAAGATATGATCAATAGGAATTCCCTTCAGGTTGAAACCCTATTATGCTAAATAATCAATAGATGGGTGTGTTCAAAGACCCATTACCTACCCATGCAAAACATGCAAATGTAGTGCCACAAGTGAATGAGGTCCATCATGCACCCCCTAAGAAAGGGTATGTTAGCATGATCAACATTATGATAAGGAATAAGTAGTACCCAAGTCTAGTCACACCGCCTATGATTTTGAACAACACTCCTTTGAAATCATAGCCTTTGCTAACTCTAGTGCCAAACATCCCATCTCAACCTATGGTCATGATAAAGAATAAGCTCTCTTAGAGTATGAGAACAACATCTACCCGACTCTCCATATATGAGCTTATCCAAAAATCTCCACCTCATTGAGAATATCTAATGGAGATCCTCAAGGCGATCGAGTTGCAGCTCCAGGAGTCTAAATCCTTTAACAATTTTGTGGGGCATGTTCAACAATGTACAAAACTAGTGATCATATTTTGGGAGGATGAACTCAAGATGGTTTCAAATGACATGGTGGATGCCCCCTTGCACATCATTGCATGTGTAAGTGGAACACCCTACAAGAGAGTCTTGATTGATACTAGTTCATCCAACAACATCATCACTACAAAAAATCTCAAACATCTGGGGATCTTGGCATCTCATATTATCGTGTCAACCTACACCCTTTGATAATTTAATGATGTTGTATGCTCAATAGTTGGTACGATAGTATTACCTATCCAAGTAGGACAAAAGACCATACCGACATTGTGCCACATCTTGGAGGGTGAGATGGTGTACAATATCTTACTAGGAATACCTTGGATCAGGAACATGAAGTGTGTACCCTCCATTGCTCAATAGTACCTCAAGTACACCTATCAAGGGCAAGTCCATATCGTCTCTGTAGACCTTGAGCCCTTTAAGTACTACAACTTGGTACAACAAATCCCTAAGTCAACCTTACTATCAATCCATCTAGATTTTCTACCGAATGCATCCAACCAAGGTTCGATTCCTTCACCATCACCTTCAATAAATCCATAATCATATCATGCCATAAAATCCTCATCTTCAGCACCCCCAAACATGCCTTCATCATCGGTGAATCCTCCTTTGAGGAACATGGGGAAAATGCCTATTGATGAGACCCCTCCAACCATATACACCATCTTCACAGGCAAGATTCCTAGCCCAGTGGATGAGGAGCCACCCGATGAGACAAACATTGAATCAATTCAAGTCTCACTCTCATCCCCTCCTTCTCCATTGCCACAAGTCATAGTGCATTTAGCCACCACCGATCTAGGAGAATACCTAGTTAGGAACATCATAGCTACTCCTACCATTGAGTTGGTACAAGACATGGGTCGACCTCATCTTCCCATAGGCACTATCGTACCTCTTGGCCTCCCTCCAAATAATACTAATTTCATCTATGGGGGTATTGAATATAGCATAGAGCCCTATCAATAGTAGGAAGAGGATGAAGAGCCCTTTTCCAAGGATATTAATTACATGTCCAATCATGCTTTCACCATGAGATATATTCATCTTTGCAATTGACATGGTTATAAATTAGGTTTGTATGAGCAAAGCACTCACGTTCCTTACCAACCGTAGTATCAAATGCCTTCTGACAAGTTTGGTTTTGGATACAACAAGCCTATGCCCCTCAATGTCCTCATGGATAGTTTAGAGTGCTTGACCCTAAAATTTAGAGATAAGCTTGCACATGATCCCTACACCAACCCTAATTGAGTCTATTCACTAGGAGATTACTTCCCTACACCTATGAGTGATCAAGAGATACCCTATGTGATTAACCAATCTTATGAGAGAGGTGAAAGTTCACATACCCTTACCCATGACAATGAGGAAGAAGATCATGGGTCTCCCTATTAATGGACATCTGATGATGAGTCTAAAATAATGGAGTCGTACCTATTGACTCTTCTAGTTCAGATGGAGAATACCCACAAATAGTCCCTGTGGATGATGAAGATGAGTTCTATCTGTGTATGTTCCTATTGGGTACTAAATTGATATCAAGTTTTACTTGACACTGTGACTGTCTATCTTCTAATTTTCTGTCTAGGCATGCACCCAATAGTCACAGCTCGACACTCAACATTGGATGGACCAAAGGCAACTTCAATCCAACCTCCAGAGTAGGCTTGTTCCTTGTCAACTTAAAATGTTGTTGACACAATTAAAGCCCAAATAGTGTTTTGAGAAAAGGGTTAGAGATATTATGAAAAATAATGGTCATATAGGCTAACAACATAGACAACTACAATAAAAAGCTCCCACAAACCATTTCCAATGTTCCATCACTCAAGATTAACAACACCCAAACCTATGAAATCTTCATATATTACAACATAAACAAAGATATATTGCAAAAAGTAATTTCAACATCTAATATTGATAATCCAAATTAGAAGAATAGACCAATAGTTAGATTTAACAGAAATAAACTTCCTAACAATATATCTCTAACCATGAAAATATTTCAATTACTCTTACAACTAGTAATCCAATAAGCTGGAATAAACTAACCACTAAAGTATTAACATAAATGCAGCTCAGAGCTTCGAACCTCTTGCAAAAAGATGATGAATATGACAAAATTTGAGTAAAAAATCAGAGTAATGCTCCTTCCATTAGCTCACAGGAATATTTACAATAGGCCAAGCAAAATTACTAGAGATGACCCTTAAAAACGAGGGTTCGGCCTTTATTTATAGTTTTTAAAATGAAATAATTTTAAGGAGACATTACAACGATTACAAATTTATAGCCCAGTAGAGAGTTTTGTTGGCATTATCTTACTGGCTGACAAAGTCCAAAAAATATGCTATGAGTAATCCGCCATGGCAACTTGGCTCTCTACAACTTGCTGGTTCATTGATGGTAGTTGACATTTAGGCTGTTGGAGACCACATATGATCCATTGATCATTATTGGAAGCTTGCTTCATCATAGATCTGCAACCACTTCTGGTTATTGTTCTTGAAAACCCTCCAACACTTTGCCTTCTTGCCCTCCAAATGACTGCTTTCTATTTCGGTAAGAATTTGATTTTAAATACTTAAACAGTGTCAGTAAGTTCTAGGTCATTGATCTCCATCAGGGATGTGATTAAACCTTTGAAAATACTCTAAAAATTGGTGAGGAAGACCAAAATGCCATTCCACACCTTTTAATTATTGATGTCATATTTTATAGCCTTGATTCTATGAAATCCAATTCCAACGTAAAATGCACTAAGGAGTAAGCGGGATGAAATTTGCTACTAATATTTTACTTAGCCTTCTTTCTTGGCACCACACAAATTGCAATACACAAAACAAAGTATGCTAATGTTATCTTTTCTTTAGCCAAAATGTGGAATCACCAATCCACATCGAAGCTAGTGCAAATAAGACTTTGTCGCCATTCTGCTCTGAAAGTAGTGTTTTTGGCCTTCATGTCTTCATTCCACACCAAAGCTAGTGCAAAATATTCTTTGTCATCATTCTGCACTCTTTGCAGTATTTTAGACCTTCAAGTTATCATTCAACACTAAAAATCTCTTGGAACTTAGTAGAATCGAGCTTGTCGACACTTAAGTCACTGGAGCCATGAACAAAAATCGCCATTCCACACCTTTTCATGCTGACATCATCATCACCCAAAAATTTTACAAAATTTGGACTTGCCTGGAACCCACTTCCAAATACACTATGAACTGAGAAAAATAAAATTTAACTTATTTAAAGCAAAAATACATGAAGTTTTGAGCGGATTTTGGAACTCTCATTGCAGATCTGCTCCAAAATACACTAGGTGATGTGCGGAATGGAATTTTCTCATGCCTTAGAATAATTTTCAATGCTTTCTAAGGATGTGGCCATTTTGGGCCTACATTATGGCACCTCCCGGGTGGATTTTCTCGTAAAGCCATATAACTTAGAGTCTTATCCATTGGGCATTAGGAGTAAAAAATGCTTATCTTTAAAAAATGCTTTAAAGAATAATTTCCATATGAACACTACCCTTTGAAAACTTCATGAACATCTTAGAGGGTAAATGTTCATATCGAGACCATGCTTCATACATCCTAGAGGATAACTGTTCACATGGAGACTATGCCATAAACATTAATTTCTGTGCCACTCTATCAAAACTGATCCAATGCTTCAACAAAACACAACTATGTTCTCCTTATAAAGCCTTCTTACAATACATGATATAAATGCATTAAAAATAACTTATTCTCTGCCTCTTTCTGACCTCATGCTTTTATTCTTTCCTTCTGACAATGTCAGAGTAAAAATGAATCAAAAGAATATAAAACTTCTACATGACTACATATATACAAAACAAAAATGTTAATCTTGTGTCCCTTCAAGGTCTGCAGCTCTATCTGAATCTTCTTCTTATTGGGCCTCTTCCTCAAAATTATCCTCTTGTTCTTGCTCAACTTCTTCCTCAGGTGAAGTTTATTCTTTATTTTCCTCTTCTACATTATCACCAAATAGTTGCACCATAAATTTCAAGATCTATAGGTCTTGTTTCCATATTGCTTCAAAGGGGTTGGAAGTCTTCTTCAGCTACTTATAAATGTACTATAGTTCACCAATATCTTCATAGTTAGTAGCGCTTCCTTTGTTTGCCAAGTCTTCCATTAGGTCTCTAATCCTGGTAAAATCAATAATCATTTGTGAAGCTTGCTCTTGATCAATTGGTTCTTCCTGAGTATCAATTTTAGACTCATCTTGTAAGCTCTCATCAGTACTCTTCTTAATTTCTTCTATTGATAGCAAGCTGTGGCCTTCCATCCATAATCCTTTGAAACCATTCTGAATCATTTCCTTATTAATATCCACTACATCCTTGATCACACCTTCAATTTTATCAAACAATAGCTAAGCCTTTTGGAGGGCTCTGTGCTTCTTCACCATAATTCTGGAAGCAATTCTAGCAATGTTCTACTCCTTATTAGGAATTGGCTTAGCAGAGTCACTAAGTCTACTATCCACCAATTTATGAATTTGCTCAACAAGAATTACCATAGGTTGTAGATCTCCAGTGAAATTATCTAGATCCTTCTGAATGCTTTGGATCATGTGGCTGGCATCATCCAAATAATAAATAATAAGCTGTAGCCCTAAGCATTTTTCTAGAACTTTAAAGAACAATTCATTTCTCACTTTCTTAAGTCTAGATTTGAAAAACCTAATGATTTAACCTTTTTAATTTGAAGTTGCTACTTCAAACTCTGTATCTCATTAGCCTATTTTTCATTTTTTTCTTTTTGCTCATCTATTTTCTCCTTTAGGTTATTAGACTCCTGAAACTTCTCTTGCTAGTTCTTAGCTTCCTTTTTCAGAGCCTTCTCCACTTGTTTTTTATTGTTAATGGTTTTTTGAAGCTTTTCTATTTGCTTTTCCAACTTACCCACCTTTTCTTGGTATATGTTAGTTTTCACATAAAATTTTTCCAAGTGAGCTTTGGTTATGACCAATTTATCTTCTACAGGCAAATTCTTAATATCTTCTATATACTCTTCTATACAATAATCCTGATTAGTCATCTCAGTTTCAGGCTTGTTCACAAGGGGAATCATGGGTCTAGATGTCCTTTGCCTTGAAACTGGATCAACAAATATGCTACTTATCTTAGTGGACATCCTCTTGGAAGGCTTGGACAACTTCTCTACCTAAAAATATTGAATCTTCTGTGAAGCTTCCTGTTCCTTTTACAAAATTGCTTGAGTAAGGTAACTCACAGGAAGAAGAAGAGACCACAAGGTATACAAGAGCAGAATCAATGGTTGATAGCGATTGAGAAGAAGTAACTACAACGAAATCTGTGACCATAGTGGAATCTATGACCACTGTTGTTGTTGCAATTTGTAGACTCATGGAAACTAATGTAAGACTCATAAATGGGTGAGTGGGTGTATTTAAAATAGTTTACTTCTCAGATGAGGGAGGTGGTTATAATGGCAAGGATGAAACTATGGGAGATGATTAAATAGGAATATCATATGATGAAGATGGAATTTAGGGTGACCTTGGAGTAAATGGTTTGGTTTGCACGTCAGTATTGAATGATGAAATAGGGGGTGAACTATGAGGTGGAGAAGGCACCTTAGCTTCAATTTCTTGCTCAGAAAGGGAGGGAGGTTTCCTTGGGGAATTTGGAGGAGGATTAGGAGAAGAAGGATTAGAGACCATACCTTCACCTACTAATGTAGGGTGTTGTGGAGATGTATCTATGATCTACTGCTACACTTGTTGTATCAATTCTTTCGCAGCTAAAAAAATTGTTTCTTTAACAATTTTCTCTTTATACAACCTCTGTTTCTTAGAAATCTCTTTCTCAGTTATTTCTAGTGCACTTTTGGTATTTCTCTTAAAAAATTGCATGGTGACTATCTCACTTCCTGTATCCTCTTCATACAACCCTTCCTGTACTGATTAATCCTGTAAAGTCTATTCAGAAATAGGATTTAATTCCACTATTATTATAGTGGTGAAACTCAAAGGTGTGAGCCTAAAGTCCTTATCCTTATGATTCTAGTCTATATCTGTATGTGAAGGCTATCCACCCAAGGCTAGGCACTTGGGCCTACTTATTGTCTCTATGACTGGTGTATTGATAGCTATTTCATCAGAATAGTGTATCTTACTCATCAACTACGCTCTTTTTGGAAATTTCTCTATTTGCTCAGTTGAAGGCTAAAAAGTCTTCAAAATTTTGGCAGCAGTCAATGGAGTATCAGGTTCCTCTTCTTGAAATTCTTCTTATGAAGGTGGGGATGGGGAATCAAACCTATTTTATGAATTATTATGGACTAACACTATATTCCTTGGGTCTTTTGGCTTCCAAGTTGTGACGTTATTGTTATACCTTTTAGAAAATTCACCATCAATTTTTAATCCAAAATTGGATTTTTATTGACCAATCTCGACTCTCATCCTCCACTAGTATGATATATTGGCTTCATTCCATTTCTTCTTTTTCTCTGCCTCATCACCAGTAGATTATTGAGACTGAGGGTATTTTTTATTATTTGTTTTGTCCTCAACTTATTTGATGGTAGACTCCTTCAATCGATGTTTTGCATTATTTTTTGGATCAAAATCAATAATTTATTCATAAATGTCTAACCATGGAGGAAGTTTATCCATATTGGAAACATTCCTCTCCAAAAGCGTAGTTTATTTGTTATTTATACCCTATTCAAAATGAGGCTTGGGTTTTTTCTCAAATTTTTAGGCCTTTTCTCCATTCAGGGCTATGTTCCTCTTATAGAACACATCATCTGGGTCATAAATCCATCTCTGAGGAATGTCAAACAGACCCAACATATCCATATATTGGTCAAATTTTCACCCTACCACTTCTTAGTAATATTTATATCGTCAACATTACGGTAGGTCAAAATACATCTCCTTTTTCTCCTAGAGCCATAGTTCAAATCTATAAATTCTGCTTGCCTTAAGTATTCTAAAGCAAAAATCTTGTTTGTAATAAAATGGGGCAGCAGAAAAGGCTTACCCATAAAGCCATATAGTCTAATGACTGTACCCTCTATTAGGAGGTACAAATATCCCTCATCTGCACCTTTTGTTCTTAAAAATTTCTTAGCCAAAGGTGGTAGCCTAGGGCATTCTCCATACATTATTTCCAATGTTGGCCTTAAGAATTCCAAGTTGAATCTACAGAAAGACTCAGTGCTTCTCAAATGATAAGTCCAGTAGTAAACCAAATTGGGATCTCCCTTGGCATTCTTATCCTTGATCGGAATACATGGCATCATGTCTCTTATAGGAGCAAAGAACATCTAGACCAGACTTGAGCAATGCCAAAAGCAAGGTGTATCAGAAGCCCTTTTCATTCTCACTAATTGCTCATGAATTATTTGAGCCAAGAAAGTTGGCTAGTCAAAATAGATAACCCTAACACCTTTCTTTTCTGCACCTTCTTCATACATCCTTTCATTTGAAATGCAGTATGCAGCGGCTATTTGCCAATCATTCACCATTTTGTCAAAATCTAAACCCTTAACATAGGCAAACATTGAATATAGCTCCGGGTTAGCAAATTCATTGTTGGAAATCAAAAATTTGGGTATTTCATCTTCCTCTCTTATTATTCTAAACTAGAAATGAAGCCATCTTTCTAAGAATTCCGTTTATTCCAAAATCGTTAATGAGGCTTAAACCCTAGCTTGTTCTGCTATGTCAAATTATTTAGGCTCTAAGGGTGGGCTCACCCCTATGACAAATAAATTGAGGCAAAGCTCTTTGGTAATAGTGAATAGTGGTATGCCATTAGGATTTTTTACTATCCTCTTCTTAGGGTCATAATATTTAATCATCGCAAAAACTAATTCAGGGCAATGGTGAATAAAATCACAAATATAAGAAAATAAGAAGGATTTTATGGCAATGGTACCTTGAGGCTGATTTGGTATCCCTTCAAAATGTCTGAATTCAAAATTACTTCTCAATAAGGTCCTCCTTACTTGGGTCATTATTGTGTCGGCCAATCACCTAGTCTGGTCCACATGGCCATCTAGCTCTGCTCCCCTTTTCTATACTTCTATTAGAACTTTCTTCAGAGCCATTTTCACCAACAATTCTCAAATTCTTACTTTGGAATTCTCAAAAAATACTCAGCTATCGTTATGCTCTCTTCTGCTTGGTGAGCACTGTTCTTGCTCGAATAAGAGAATTTCTATATTTTTGACACTTTTAAATTTCCATGCATGCACACCCTTTGCCATTAATACGACCACTGTGTGAAATATCCATTGGCACACTTTTCTACTTAATTTCATTTCTTTCAATGGCTTGGAGGTATAATTTCACTTTTTGATTGGCCAAAATTAAAACATGCTCTATATCTTCACGATGTTGCTTTGTCATTTTTTCCTTTTCGATCATGAGAAATTTGAGCATTTAATAGCACACATTTAACCTTTTGGAAGTGGCACGATGCGAAATCCATTTTCTGCTCAAACATACTCTTGTGCTTTGGCTGATTGCAACCCTCCTTATTCTTCTCAACAATAAACTTGAAATCTGATGGATTAGCATCCTCCATTATTCCACCACCACTTAGTCTTATCAAGTGTAGAAAATAATGCATGTAGCATTCCGTTGGCACTACAGTTAATTTAGGTGTGGATTGGAAGTCGTTCGTCATTCCGTTCGTACTGTAGTTCATTTAGGTGTGGATTGGAATTCGCTCGTCATTCCACTTATTCCCTAGTATATTTGAGTGAGGAATGAAAAACTTGATGTACCTATGGGAACACTTAGCCAATTTTACATTTTATTTTCTTCTACTTGTTTTTGTACATGTTGTCAAAACAAAACTTGATATAAAATGTAGAAAAAATAAAATATGATACAAAGTATGTACATATATTACAATGAGCTTATGTTTAAATCAAAATAGAGTTTCATATGAAAACCATTAACCAAAATTGGTTGTATGTTTCCCTCTAGATCTTCAAGATAGAAAACATTGGTCTATTTAATTATTATTATCTTGAAAGGACCATCCCAAAAGAAATCAAACTTCTGATGATGTCTTGGTTTAGCTCTTTCTACACTCCACTTGAGTACATAATATCCAACTTGGAATTTTTTGAACCTTGTCCTTTTTTCAAACAATGCCTTGATGTCCACTAAATGCTTTTGAAAGTTCTCATAGGCCTGATTTCTTTTCTCTTCTAACTGCAGCAAGTGTGTCAATCTTGTTTCCACTAGATTTTCCTCAGATTCCTCTTTTGTGTTTATCATCTTGAGTGCCAGAATATCCAAATGGATAGATAACACTACTTCCTTTCCATACACTTAGGCATAAGAAGAAGTCTTGATGGACTTATTAATAGTAATTATATTTTCCCACAAAGCTTACTCCAACATTAGGTGCCAATTTCTCTTGTTACCCTCTAGTGATCTTCTCAAAATCCTTAATAAGTTTTCGTTAGTTGATTCTGCAAGTCCATTACCTTGAGGGTAGTAATTTAAAGTATTCTTAATGGTGATTCCATACTTGCTGGAAAACTCAATGTCCTTGGCTCCTATGAATGTTGGTCCTTTGTCACTCACCAAGGCTTTTGGAACACCGAGCCTTGAAATCAGGCTTTCCATAAAATTGATTACCATTTCTTGGTCTGATTTATTGGTAGGAATATCTCCTACCTATATGGTGATGTGTTTAGTAGCGGTTAGGATGTACTTGTGCTTAGCTAAAGAATGAGGGTTGATAACCCCTATGAAGTCTAAACCCCACTACTGGAAGAGCTCTTCCACTTGTATTGGCTTAAGAGGGAATGAAGCATTCCTTGTCCTCCCTACATGCTAATGGCATTTGTCACAGGCTCTGGTGACTTTGAAGGTATCAACAAATATGGTAGGCCAATAATATCCTGCTATAATGATTTTCAAAGTTGTAACTATACCTGATAAATGTCCTCTAGATAGCCCTCCACGTAATTCGTCTATGACCTTTTGTTGTTGTTCATATTTTAGGCACCTAAGGAGAACTTCGTCAGGGTTTCTTTTGTATAGGTCCTTTGACAATAAGACATACTTCAAAGCTTACAACTTGTATCTTCTTCTTTGTGATGCATTAAGATTAGAAGGGCATACCCTAGTTTGAAAATAATTAATCATCTAGTCTACCCAGTCTAATTCATATGAATGAAATCCTTCAATCTGATCATCTGCTATTGCTTGACAAACTATTACCTCTGCTAATACTACTACTTCTGTCAGACCTTGGCAAAGGGCTCTTCCTCTTACCAACTTAGTCGAATGGATTTACACATCATATTCTTGGATTTTAGTGATCCGACCAACTCTCTTGTATCCTAGTTCACCTTGTAGAATAAAATCTCTTACATCCATATAAACAACATAAACCAGGGTCTTATTTTAAACCAAGTACTACCTAAATTTATTCAATGATTTCATAACTGCAAATACTTGCTTCTCTGTAAAATTATACTTAACTTGGTACTCATGGAGATTATGGCTTTAAAAGAATATAGGGTGATCCTCTCCTTGATCATCTTTCTAGGTAAGCATTGATGCATAAATTTCTTAAGCTCCATAAGAATAAAGGATGAAATTATTATTGAAATTTGGATTGAATTGCACTGGAGCTATTGCAATGGACTACTTGATAATTTCAAAGGTATGTTTCCTTACTTCAGTCCATTTGGACTCTGCATCTTTCTTTAGTAGTTTAGATACTGGCCTCACCTTCTAATCAACGTCAAAAACAAATTTCCTAACAAAGTTTATTTGACCAAAGAAGGACTGCAAGGCTTTCTTATTTACAGGTAGTGGAAGAGCAAGAATGGATTTGATTTTATCTGGATCTATGGCCATACCTTCTTTTGAGACCACATGACCTAGCAACTTTCCCTCATGTACTGCAAAAAATGATTTCTTAGGATTGAGGGAAATGCCAAATTCTCTATACTTTTGAAAAACTTGTTCAAGGTATGTTAAGTGGTCATGCTTATTATGGGAAAACACAGTCATGTCATCTAAATAGATTATAGTGACCTTGTTAATCAGTTTCCCAAAGGCATAGTCCATGTCTCTTTGAAATGTGGATCCCACATTGGATAGCGCAAAAGGCATTCTATGGTAGGCAAATGTGCCTCATTTTGTGGTGAATTATATCTTATACTAATCTTCATTCTTCACCCCAATCTGGTTATATCCAGAGAAATTGTCCAGCAATGAGAACCTTTCTACCCCTGCCACTATATGTAAGATTTGATCAATCTGTGGGAGAGGGTAGTGATCTTTTAATGATGTTATAGACACCTAAAATGCGTCATGTCGAGGTGACTACTCATATGGGACATGCTAGAAGACCATATGGAAGACCTTGGACAAATACCAAGGTATAGCAGTGGTTCTAACCACTCATTTAGGCATTTTGGCCTAACTAGTGTTGGCCACGGTTGAGACCCATGGTTAACAGAGCTGACCGCGCCTTAGAGCCATGGCTAGCAGTCAGAATTAGTTGGACTTTGGCCGACCCAAATTTGGTTATAACGGCCAATTGGTTGTAGATCCGAGTGGTTTTGGGGTGGAAAGATCCAGAAGCTTCCCTCCAACTGCTCCAGTTGTCCATTCTTGATCTTGGCTTCCTCAAGAAGCTAGGACATAGCCTTCCTAGAGGTTATAAGAACCCCATCCAAAATGGGAAATGAGAGAGATGCATAGGAGAATTTGAATGGTGAAGCCCTATCGAATTCAGTACTCACCTACTTGCATTGAGAGAAATCCTTTAGCTAGCATTGAGAGATTGAAATGACAATTGAAGTCATGGAGGTCTTAGGAGGCTAGAAGAATCAAGAAATGAGATTACGAGCAATCCATCACCAATCGGAGTAATTCAACCACCAAATCTATCAGAGGACATAGAGGTGACCCTTGAACCATCAATTCATCAAGGAAATTGGAGATCTAGGCCACATTTGGAGGGCAAGTACATTTTTGGCTTAGCTACAACTATCAGCCATGGCTAATAGTGCTCACCATGCAATAGACCCATGGTTAGGTTCAATCTCCATATTTCCTTGGTCTTTAGTCATAGATGTTATTTCATTTGCAGTAGAATAGATATATCAGGTGTATATTTGCTTTATTAGAGACTTTTGTCTGGTAGAATTAAGATTTTAGGTATCTTTCTTCTCATTTGGCATTTGTAGTAAGTAGGACAAGAATGCTTACATTTCATGCTTTCATGCTTTTGATTTCATAATTAGGGCATTAGATAGATAATTTTATCTTTCCTTTACATCTTTCATGGCAATATTTCATGTTTAACATAGGTTTACCATGTTTCTTGCACTTTCTTGATTTCAAGCTTTCATGGCATCTTTTTGTATAACTTCCTTTTAAAGCCTCATCAAGAGAGGCCTCCTTTATTACTAATATGCTTCTTGTTGTTTATTGTATGTAGGACTAATAGGGTGTTGATATGCAAGGCAACAAATACCTCTAATCATGGGGAAGAAGGTCATCGATACCTTGGAGCAGTTCATGTGCATTTAGGAAGTCTACGAATTACACCTACCCTTGCATGGGGATTGTTCTATGATTGTAATAATTGTATCACATTGGGTATCCCTAAGAGGGATGGATTTGTAATCAAGCTTCATTGGAAATTTAATAAAAAGGAAGCCCTACTTTGTGGTTATTTGCAAATTCATCTATATTTCATGCTTTATGTGATGTTTCAATTATTATTAGTTTAGGTGTATGCTTCCTGGGTTGCTACAGAAGGTGATCACGATGGGAAATCTAAATTTTATGCCATAAAATACTGATGCACTATGTTTTGTGATGTTAGGTACTAACCATAGTTGAGAACCATGGTTAACAGTTGTAACCATGGCTGACACCCACGGGCAACAGTTGCAACTACACCACAGAGCCATGGTCAATAGAACATAGACCGTACAATAGGCAACCAGATCATCATCGGACTTGGATCTGAGGTAATCTTCATTTCCCTATATTTTTATTGCTCTATCTCTGTCTAATTTTTCCAGAATGCATAAAATGGTAGATTAATTAGGAAACATAACGAAAAGGTAAAAGAAAAGGATGAATCCCTAGGACCTTTTTTTAGTTTTTCCTACTAGTCGTTGCTAGGAACAACGGACCTCTGATTGCAGTCCACCCTAGTCTCCAATGGTCTAGGCCATTTTATGTTGAGTTTGCATGCATGAGGCCCAATTAGTGGCCATCCCCTCATAGGTAGTTGCATTCTCTGAATTTCATTTAGCATAGTCATGCAATTGAAAAGTGAAATATTCTTTTGAAAGCATGTAGAATCATTTGAGTGTTATTTTATGCATTTCTATTTCATGCAAAGTAAAAGGAACCACACACACCATGACACATTGTAAATGCTAGTGAGTTGGAAGTCACATCCAACCACTAGTAGGGTTCAATGATGGTGGTAGTGATTTCCATCCATTGGCCCAACTCCCTCGAACCTTTTGTTACTAGACCAATACCGACTCCAAGATCCATCCTAACCATGCAAAATAGCATGCATTCCTCTTCGAAGGGGTGTATCACTGCACATGGGGTGTCGGGGTGAGGATCGATAGGACCTATGCTCCTTACTCAGGTGTGGGTTTCATCTCCACATTTTAGGGGGATTACGTGACCTAGAGTTCATAGCCAGGTTGTCGAGCTACGAGTATACAGGTGAAAGCCCTTTAACAATTGAGTATATCATCAACATTTTGAAAACATGATGAGAGTTACTTTTTGATACAACAAACTTGAAAAACACATCAAACAGTTTAGGGCTCACAAACTAAAAATTTAAAAAGAGATAATCATCATTGTTTACTTTGTTTGCCTTAAAACTTACATAAGAGATAATATAATATCATGGTGTGTACACGGAGAGGCCGATCCGAGCATAGACCCGAGATCGAAGTCGAAGCTCCACCCAATGCACAACACAACGTAGAAGGCCCTCAACCATAGAATCCTCCGAACATCATTCGACGAGTATTAGAGGGGATAATTCTACGCATGGGGATCCTATTGAGAATACCCCAGTACGAGGAAGTGCTAGACACTCTTCGAGGCATAGATCAGAGCATGGGGCTTCCCAACATGGGGGTCCCAAATGTGGTAGCATTTACTATGATCGCACTCTACGTGCATCCATAAGATCTATTGAAGAGTATGTCATAGAGGGATCCAGATTGGTACCCCTTCGACCTATAGCTAAGGGAGGCTTGAGACCTCCACCATATGAGTATAGATAGGTTCAGGATCTACCCATTCAGGGGCAAACAGAGAGGGTCACTTTCGAGCATAGACCCATGTAAAATCCTTACAGAGGTGAACCTTGTAATATCACCATAGACATGTCTAAAGTGGGAGTTAATGGTATGCCACCTCATGAGCCTTGGCATAGTAGATAGTTAGATGGTCTAGATAAAGTCCTAGGATAGCTAGGTTATAAACCTTCACCTACACCCTCTCATTCTATGAGTGTACATAGAGGAAGTACGATTAGGACCATCAGAGAGCCTAGAGAGTGCTCCAAGTATTCTCATGATATGCGTGCCCTTGCATCCCATGCGGGCACAGAGTATATGTGATAGCTAGATATGAATGTCATCTTCATAAACAAGGGCAAGAGCATAGCAAATCAGTCCATTGGGGGACACACCCACAAAGCCACTCGAATAGAGCACACACACCAGAGGCCTCATACGACTGATCACATAGATAGATCTCATAGACTAGTGTTAGAGCAGAGACATCATATTCTCCAAGACCAATTGGAGGATGTTCATGCAGAGTAGGAGAGCCTCAAAAATGAGAACACTCAGAGGCAAAGGTTCATAAGACAATGCTTATATGAATAGTGCATGCATGAGCAATGCATCCTTGATCAAAAGGAGTGCATTGAGAGGGAGGACCGATTGGCTAGTGTTGGTTTACCTCCCCATAGTGAGTATAGGGAGTGCATTGATAGATGAGCTGCTTCATAGCCTGAGTTGCACCCTGAGCATATAGACACCCATACTCACCATACGACCCAACATAGAGATCGGTGCCCCACATCCGAACACCATGGGCATAGGTAGTATGAAGAAGAGGTGGGAGAAGAATTAGATCAAGAATATCCTAAAATATCCCTAGTCAAAGTGGATGATGAGCCTAGTCCTCCACCTCGACAGAAGAGGAATCTGCCTCCGAAGGTGCCTCCAAGGCAATCCAGAGAAGAGGAGTTCCTATATTCGCAGGCCTATAAGACCTTGGTAGAAAAGGTTAAAGCTATCGAGAAGCAAGGGATAACTTATCAAAATCCTACCTTGAATAAGATTCATAATGAACCTTTATGCCCATCAGTGCCTACTCCGGCCTATCCTGAGCATTTTGAGATGCCTAGGTTGGAAAAGTTTAAAGGAGAGGAGGACGCTCAGGAGCACGTTACGAGTTTTCTAGACATGTGCTTTCATATCGGGAGCAATGATGCTTTGCTCCTATGGACCTTCATTACGACCCTCTTAGGCCCAGCCTAGGAGTGGTTTAATCAGCTCAAGAGGTACAATATCACCAGTTTTGAGCAATTGGTCGATGCATTTCTTGAATGCTTCTCCTTTGGCATCAAGAAAAAGGTAAACCTATCTGATCTAGCTACTTTAATGCAACATGATGATGAGCCAGTTATGGATTATGGGAAATGATGGAGAAATATGATGGTAAAGCTATCATTCTCCATCCCTACTTCTGAATTAACTTGAATGTTTATGAAAAGTTATGCAAAGCACATTTCATTATTATTATAGTTGCAACAATATCAGACCTTCGAGGAGGCTTTGGCATAGGCCAAAGTGATAGAGGATATCAAGTTACAGGAGGGTAACTTGAAGCTCAAGAATAAGAAGGAATGGAACAAGAAGAGCACTGAGAAACAATAGGCCAAGCCGACACATGTTAATCAGGTGGTTCTAAACCTTTAGAAAGGGGATAAGGGGCAGCAACAATGAAATTATCAAGCCCAACCTCCTCCTGTGCATAGTACGAGCAATGCAACAACAATCAGAGGGGTAAGGATAAATAAAGATGCCCTCCTCACATATTCACACAATTATCGGAATCGTTGACATCGATTTTCCATCAATTATGTGAGGCAAAGGCAATAAACTTACCTGAGATTAAATTATTGGACCCTAATCAACCCAAGCCTAAGGGGTATAAAGATGATCAATATTGCATATTTCATCGAATGAAAGGCCATGACATAGAGGTATGTTGGTCATTCAAGAATTTAGTGCAAAATATGATCAAAAGAGGTACGCTTCTTGTGGACAACCCGCAAGCACCTGATAATCAGAATATGGGGATTTACAAGAATCCTCTACCCAACCATGAGGTACCAAGGAACAATGTTGGCCAAGTCAATCAAGTACGCATCAAACCACCAACCCATGGGTTCATCGGAATGGTCAACATCATCACAAGACATGTGAGGTATGAAAATCCAAATCAACCTCCATTTCCCATTAGAGTCCAAGTTGTGCCTCCTCCGAGGGCAGCCCAGAATGTGCCAGGCCCACCAACTAGATCGGTGGTGATAATCAGGAGTAGGTTAATTCAAAATCTATAGATGACTCCAACGAAGTTGTCTATTTATGAGCTGATTCAATAGTCTCCCAAGCATAGGGAGATGCTTATGGATATTTTAAGGTCCATAGAAGTGTAGTCCCAGGATCCTGAAGCATTCACACACTTCGTGGGACACGTGCAGTAGTGTCAAGAACCGGTCATACAATTTCATGATCATGAAGTCAAGATGGTTTCCACTATCACAATGGACCTGTCACTCCATATTATAGCATGTGTAAATCACATACCGTTCAAGTGGGTTTTGATTGATACAAGATCATCAATCAATATAATCATGACCAAGGCATTGACATACCTGAAGTTACCAAAAATGCACATCGTACCTTCTACCTTCATGTTGAGAGCTTTTAATGATGCATTATGCTCAACTATTGGCACGATAGTCTTACCTATTCAGGTGGGATTGAAGACCATCCCCATGATGTGTCATGTGATCGAAGGTGCTATGCAATACAACATACTTCTAGGGAGGCCTTGGATACGAGAAATGCATTGTGTCCCTTCCATTCTCCATCAATGTATCAAATACGTGCATGAGGGACAGGTTCACATGGTGCCTTTCGATGAAGAACCATTCAAATACATGAATCTAGAAGATTTGCTAGGGATTTCATGCTCCCCTCAATGCACCTGGACATACGACCAGCATCACCGATCAAAGAGCCAAGAGGTAAAATGAAGGAAGTGTGTGCCAAACCTACAACATCCGTATCTCAACGATCGGAGCACATGATAGTTGCTTCTACTAAACCATCTGCATCCATAGTGCATCGAGATGATAAGAAGTTAAAGGTAAATATGGGAGAAAAGGAGATAAAGCAAGCACCCAAACTAGTTGTCATCGAGGTTCCTACTCCTATGGAAGTAGAGAATGCTCAAGGAGAAGTCGAAGAGGCACCTCAACCTACTTCACCTACATCTTCAACAGGGTCATCTGCTCTACAGGTGACCATACATTTGGTTAATCCTAGATTGGGGGAATATATCATGCAGAATGTGACATTTACATCGATCATCAAGACTGCACAAGACATGGGCCGACCACAAGCCCATCACTTTCCCATAGGGATGGTGGTACCGTTGGGGGTGCCTCCTAACCAAACCAATTTCATCTATGGAGGGCTCGACCAACTTGCATCTCACACTTCCATGGATGAGGATGATGATGAACCATTCACCATGAATGTTCATTATATTTCCAACCTAGAGTACACCTTACGATATTTTGAGCATTACCATTGGCATGGTTACGGTCTCAGATTATTCGAGTAGGGGCGTAGGAGGCCTTATGAACCATAGTACCAGTTGCCTACTAATAGGTTCAGGTTAGGATATTATATTGGAGGATAGGATGAACTCCTCATGGCATCTTTAGACCACATATACCTCAATCTGGGGGTGAAGTCGACTTCAATCCTTATCACCCCAATCCCACCTCTTTTCGGAGGGATAACCGGATAGTGTCTTATGTCACTATAGAACCACCTGAGACATATCACGAAGACATCTTGGTGGAGACCGGTCTAGAGCATATCCCAAGAGATAACTTGGATGAACAAATCCATGAGGTAGCCGATGATACAGGCCTACAAGTTCTGATCGCTAGCATAGAGATAGATTCTAAGTCAGAAGATCATTCTGATGAGGATAGTGTAGAGTCCATATTTGAGATAGGTGGACCGAGTTGCATGTATGAGAGTGATGATGATGATGAGTCCTCGAACAAGGAGTAACCCAAGGATGAAACTGAGTTGGCTTACTTGAGCCCTCTTAATTTACATCAACTATTACCTTCGAAGATAGTCATCGAGGATGAGCAATCCTCCATGGATGATAGTAGTTATCGAGAGTGGGCTTTCATGGGGCCCCATATTCCTGATCTCCTAGTTCTAGTTGGTAGCGGTGAGGGTTTGTATTATGATAGTGATGATGAAGATGAAATAGAGAGAGCCTATTTAGGACCTCCCTACTTACATCATCATAATGCACCATACACTGCAATGGATATGTGCAGAGATATCAATCTCCACCCATGCCTCAGAGGAAGAGCTCCTAACCTAGATAGGATTTATCATATGGTCTTCCCTGATCCATCGACATATAGAGAGCTCCTTGAGCCTAGCGATCCTATTTTTGAGTCTATTCATAGATCGGATCCAGAGATCCCCATACCCCTAGAACCACATCTTGGGGATGGAAGTTATATAAATATAGAGTCACATGCACGTGGTCCTAGAGACATGATCCATTCCATCAATATGATCTCCATTGATTTGACCACTCCACTTCACAACCCAGTCGATCCTTCCAAACCATTGTGTCTTGATGTAGATGCTATTGATTGGGATCACACTGACTCACCACTAGAGCCTGAAGATTTCTTCCCTAATGAAGAAATGTTGCAACCTTTTCATTTTGTGCTAGGCTATGCACATGATGTTTATCATGTTGAGGATGCTTCCAATGTGGAACCCATAAACCCAGCAGATGACATCCACTTGATCCCTATGCCTCACCAGCTTGAGGAGGGATCCCACATGTCAATAGAGGAAACCTTTGAAGTGGATATCGATAATGATCCCACCAATCCAAGGAAGGTTAAATTTGGAGAAATTTTATCTCCTGATGAGTGTGCCAACCTCATCCCTCTACTGAAAGAGAGACCTGATCTCTTTGCTTGGACTTATAAGGACATGTCGGGTCTAGATCCAAAATTGGTTACTCATAACCTTTCGCTAGATCTCTCAAAGAAGCCAGTCAAGCAGAAACTCAGGAAGATGCATCCAATAGTAGCCTTAATGGTTAAATATGAATTGCAAAAGTTGTTGGATGTAGAGTTTGTCATTTCCATCGACTATCCAGAATGGGTATCAAATATGGTGCCTATAGGAAAACCTGATGGAAGGATCCATATCTGTACGGATTTTAGAGACCTCAATAGGGCAACACCAAAGGATTCATTTCTATTGCCAAACATAGATGCTCTTGTAGATGCAACTATGGGTCATGAAATGCTCTCCTTAATGGATGGTTTTTTTGGTTACAACCAAATTTGGATTAAGCCCGAAGACCAGCATAAAACCGTGTTCATAATGCCATGGGGGACATTTTGTTACAAGGTTATGCCATTCGGCCTTAAGAATGTTGGTGCCACATATCAGTGGGCTATG
Organism: Wollemia nobilis; assembly: GCA_028583015.1. NCBI lineage: Eukaryota > Viridiplantae > Streptophyta > Pinopsida > Araucariales > Araucariaceae > Wollemia > Wollemia nobilis. Next base: position 5,381,731 of record JAQPPZ010001045.1, read on the forward strand.
ACATATATCTTTCATGACTATATGCATAAGATCTTGGAAGATTATATCGATGACTTATTGGCAAAGTCATTGCTGCATTCAGAGCATGCAGAGGTCCTGAGAAAGGTCTTCGATCGCCTGATAGAGCATAATGTCAGGTTGAATCCTAAGAAGTGCGTATTTGGCATAACTTTAGGAAAACTCTTGGGATTCATCATTTCAAAATGAGGGATCGAAGTTGACCCAGAAAAGGTCAAGGCTATTTTAGAAATGCGTCCCCCCATGAATATCAAGGAATTAAGAAGCCTACAGGGTAAAGTAGCATCCATAAAGTGATTTATCACATAATTATTAGATAAATGTCGACCCATGAATCGAATGCTACACAAGGGGGTCCCATTCAATTGGGATGAGGACTGTCAAGCAGCCTTTGCTGAGATTAAGCACTACCTGGTGATGCCACCAATGCTAGCTCCACCAAGACCAGATGTACCATTCTTGCTATATATATCGACAACTAATTTTGCACTAGGGACCATGTTGGCCCAGAAGAATGTGCAAGACAAAGAGCAGGCCATATATTACATTAGTCGAACCTTGGTGAGTTACGAGCTAGGATATGCATACGTGGAAAAATTGTGTTTAGCAGTAGTGTTCGCTACAAAGAAATTATGACACTATATGTTAAGTCATACGATGTATGTCATATCAAAACAAAATCCTTTGTAGTATATGATGAGTAAGATGTATCATAATACACGTACTGCAAAGTGGATCATGCTATTGATAGAATTTGATTTGGAATTCATTAGCCAAAATTCCATTAAGGGACAAGTCATAGCTGATCAACTGGCTGAGGTGCCTCTCGAGAATAGTAGGCCCCTCACCATTGAGCTTCCTGATGATGTAGTCTTCGCATTATCAGAAGCACCCGAGCCTGAAGAACTGGATAATAAAGCTGACATGACCTTGTTCTTCGATGGTTCGAAGTGTGAGCAAGGGGGTGGTGCAGGAATAGTGTTGTTCATGCCACAAGGTGCTCCTATGCCCTTGTCATTCAAGTTAGACTTTCCTTGCACTAACAATAATGCTGAATACGAAGCCCTAATCTTGGGCCTCCAAAAAGCTATCACCATGAAGATTAAAAGGTTAAATATCTTTGGTGATTCCCTTCTCATTATTAACCAAGTGAAGGGACTTTTTCAGTGTCGATGTCCTATCCTGAAGTCTTACAAAGATCTTGTTGACACATATTTAGCTTAGTTGGAATGGTACGACATCGAGGCAATCCCTCATTCATCGAACAGATTTGCAGACACTATGGCATCTTTGGGATCCTTAATCCCTCAGAATCCATCTACCGATTTTACTACCATCCATGTAAAAATGTTGTCACACTCCACTGTGCAGTGTGAAGCTTTGGATAACAAAGAGTCAATCAACATGATTCAGGTAGAACCAAACCATGAATGGTTCTACAGAGCCAGAGACTTTCTCAAGAGAGTACCTTGGGGGTCATTGATCTTGTAGGGTCCTACGGGGAATGGTACTACCATTCACCATAAGGTTGTTTCCCAGTCTGCATTTGCAAATGTTAAACCATAGGGGGAACATGTTGTCTTGATAGTTGAGGCTGAGGTCTATCAGAGTTGGATGTCACAGATACATGACTTCCTAAAGCTTGGTGTGATCCCTCAGGGATTGTCATGTGCTACGAGATGCACATTTAAATAGAAAGTGACAAAGTATGTCTTGTTAGGAGATATTTTATATCATCGAAGCTACGATGGAGTTCTCCTTCATTGTCTTGAGCCCCAAGAATCATCTTGGGCAATTTTGCAAGCTCACGATGGTACGTGCGGTGGCCATTTCAATGGCATGGCTATCATCAAGTGCATCCTTCGCATGGGCTATTATTGGCCCACTATGGAGAAGGATTGCAATGTGTATGTCAAGAAATGCGTTAAATGTCAACATCATGCTAATCTTGCACACTTGCCATCATAGGCCTTACAGCCCATTCAAGTGGCTTGGCCATTTGCTCAATGGGGTTTGGATCTAATCGGTAAGATCTCTCCTCCATCATTGGGCCGACATACATTCATTATTATGGCTACTAAGTACTTTACTAAATGGGTGGAAGCAATCCCATTAACAATGACAACTGGAGCACGTATTGCTGAGTTCATACTCACCAATATCATAAGTCATTTTGGGATACCATCCAAAATAATCTTGGATAATGGAACGTCATTCAAGAACAAGACTATGAGGGCTCTAACATCCAAGTACAGGATCAAACATAATTTTGTGACTCCATATTATCCGTAGGCAAATGGGTAAGCTGAAGCTTCAAATAAGATAGTGGTATCCATATTGAAAAATATGGTACAAGAGCACCACAAATATTGGCACATCCAGCTACCCCTTGCATTATGGGCTTATAGGACTAGCATTCGGACACCCATTGGGGTAACTCCATTTTCACTAGTATATGGCGCTGAGGCCATTATACCCTTAGAGTTGGAGATTCCAATGCTACGCATCACATTGAAAGAGTTCATCGATGATGACACTATGCGACAAGCTCACCTAGATCAATTGATGCTACTTGATGAACATCGCATGAATGCTCTTGAGCATCTTCACATTTATCAAGAGTACTTAAAATGAGCTTACAATAACAAATTCCATCTAAGAGACTTTGAGGTTGGTGATCTGGTGTTGAAAGAGAACCAACAGAACTCAAATTTATCACCAGAACTATGAGACAAATTTATGGCTAATTGGTTAGGTCCTTATATCATCTATGAGAATATTGGACCTGGGACATACCGCTTGACATCGTTGGAAGGGGTTGAAGAGCCTGAACCTCTCAACATCCTTCATCTTAAAGCATTTTATGCCTAAAACCATAAAAAGGCCCCAAAGGCATCTGTAAGCCCTTTGGTCATCCAGTAAAAGGCTCCAAAGGTATCTGTAAGCCCTTTGGTCAAATAAAAAATTATAAAATCTAAAAAAAATTGAAAAATATCAAAATTCAAAAACATTGCATTACATTTCATTTGCATCATTGCATTTCATTTGCAACATTTGCATTCCATTTATCGCATGCATTTCATTTTTGCACATACATGTCATTTTGCATTGCATTAGGCATTTCCATCCATTGCACTTGCATTAGGATAGTTTGTGTTTGCAATCTTACAAACGACACCATGTTTGTGTTTCAATCATGCTTTTATGCAGTATCATAATTATTCGTCACCCTTGTGAGTAATTGTTTTTTTCAACACAACCCTTCTTGTTGCTATGAAGAATATACTAAGGTTTTCTGGTCACTCAACCATACCTAGTGGTCTTCTCAAGAGTTTGGTAGAAATATTGCTTTGCTTTTGTAGATGAGGTCTAGTTTTGATAGCCCTTAGCATATCATAAGTCTATCACTAATATCCAAACTAAACAATCCTAATTAGGATGAGGGACAGATGAATGCTACGAAGTATCTCACAAGTGGACAGGGAAAAATATTATTAATTAGATTCTTAAAGCCAAACTCTGAACCTCCTAAAATAAGTTTCCCTTGGGTTAAATCAAACGAAAAAAATTAAAACCCTAAGGTATTCTAAAGAAATGGGAGATGCTGATTAAACACCTTTGTCCATAAATCCGAAAACATAAGGTTAACATTAAGGTCTCCAATTAAAATCTCAAGGACATGCACCCCATAAAATTTAAAATAGAGCACCTTAGATTTAATCTAAGGGACGCGCTCGAGTCAAGTTGAATCGGACGGCGGTGCTTCAATAAATCAATTCAAGGTTAAATAAAAGGATGTCAATATTCTATGAAGATTATAAACTAAGGTAAAAAAATATTAAACCCCATGCAACTCTGCCTATCTGGATGGATGAACTTGAACCAAGCTAAATCTGATGGACGTGCGCTCTCCAAAGAGTCAAAGCTTTAAATGAGTCAGCACAGGTCAAAACTTCTAGATAAACAACGAGCAACTCTGACATATTGGATGATAGTGCTTGAGCGAAATCAGTATCGATGTTTGTGCTTGATTTAATTAAACCACACATTAAAATACCATGGTAAAAAATAATTAAGGGTACACACCCCCATTGAAATAATCACCAAGCAAGTTGGGCGGATCAGACGACAGTGCTTGAACTAGATTTGATCCGACAACGGTGCTCTTACAAAGGTGCATCAAAAAGTAAAAGCCCCCAAGAGGTTAATTAAATCCATTAAAAAAATATTAATAAGGGTCTAAGCACATTGCTAACTATTCCCCCTTTCAGATTAATCAAAGTTTAAAATTATGTGCCCCTCGATAAATAACCTTGTAGGTTGATCAAAATCTATGACTACGCCAATAGCTATCGAAGATCCAACGGCCGCACAAAAGTCATGGATGGTAGGATAGCGGATAAAAGACAGGGGTAGAGTCAAAACTTAAATATGCATTAATAAGGGTATAAATACATTGCTCAAATTCCCCCTTTCATATTAATCAAGGTTAATCAAATCTAATGATACGCCCTCTTTGACTAACATATATGCAGCTTTCAGAAGATCGAACGACAGTGCCAGATCCCACTCGAAGATCAACAGTTGCAAAAAAGTAAAAGCTAGACAAGAGGATTAAATAACATGTAGATCTGATGGCGAAACTCATATTTTATCATGTCTAATGGTGTGCATAGGTAAAGGTGATCGAAGGTTAGTCTAAACAAATTTTCTTTCGATAAATGATTAATTAATTAGATGTACGAGTGATTTTCCCCCTCTGCTAAACTATGTGTGTATAAGAAATGATCCAACGGTAGCACTCTCATTGTGATATAATATAACGGTGATTGCTTAGATAGGTGAACGTATTATATAGTACCTAGGTTTAATACAATGATGTTAAGGTTGTAATTGCTAGGTTAACTTTGGTTAACCACGATTAAATAAGGATTCGTACACCCCATTATTGGAAGATCAAACAAATAAGGTTATAGTCTTTAACCTTAAGTATTTTTTGAAATGAATTATTACTGGATCGAATATTTTTGACTGTATAAGCATTATTAACCCAATTAATCAGATACAGGTAGACTAACGACCATGCAGGTCCCGAGATATCAACGGTTGCGCTAATCCTTTCTAGGATTTGACAATAGCATGTAAATCAAATGTTTAAATGATAAATGAATCACCTGGATCTGATGGTAGCACTCCATTAAGAACAAGAAGATCCAAAAGTCGCGAACGAGTCAAAGTCAAGACAAAGAGACATGAGCAGCCTAAAATAACAGACATCTTTTGATAGATCCAACGAATGTGCTCTATCCCAAATCGATCAAATGATAGCGCACGCTCTAAAGGTAAACCAAAAGGTAAGCTTAAATTGACATTTGAATAATTAAATCTTAAAATATATTTAATGGGGATATAAACCCTTTATTAACTACCATCCTTATTGGTTGAAATTAAAAAGGATTCTATGCATATTTTATTTCGGATATCTAACCTATAGGTTTTAAAAGATCAAATATTACGATAGAACATGAGTACATACAACGGCTGCACTTGATCATGGTTGACTTAGAGAAGCTAAATATTTTTGAAATAATAACGGTAGGCACTCACACTAAGAACCAAATCTTGTGAATATCCCGAGGGCGATTTTTGCCTAAGTGAAGTATAATCAATCTCAAATATTTAGTTATCGTTCGGGTCCAATGTGGCACAAGATTCAAAATGGAAACCATCCCCATTGCACATCTCATTTCCACATTAGATAAAAAAGGGTCCAATTAAAAATAGCTAAAGTCTTGATGATTATAGGCACACAAATCAAAAGGTCCTGGGGTATGTAGGATGAAGGACATTACCCATCATAAACACTCAACTCCCAAAAAAGGACGTGTTGGAAAAATTTCTTTAGATAATTTTAAACAACAGTTGGTGGTGTTGTTTTGATGACAAAACGTGGGAATTTATCAAACCCATTCCACCACCATGTATATGCGCTCATGAAACCAGTCAAGGCCACTACCCTAGCGAGCTAAGAGCAAAAGTTGATATACGAGAAGTACAGAGAGAAGAGGATTTTCAAGCTTCATAGTCACAGAAGGACCCGACCTACGACCGTGAAATCAATGGCATCATGGGGAGACATTTTTGTACATGAAGACACTAGGGAAGCCGTAAAATTCATCACAGATAGGTCCCCATACTCTGAGATTTTTGGGCCGCCTGTACCTGGTAACACGATGCATCAGTTTGCTCAAAAATGTGGAGAAAATAAAAAACCCACTCCAGCACAACAATAAAAGATTGACAATGCTTGTATCAAGAGTTTTGATCACGTAATAGAGAATGATAACATGACACCATGGATAATGGCCGATCTTCATCATATAGCCCGAAGGTTATAATACAAGGATTTTCCCAGGAGAAACAGATAGAATAGTAACCTCGAGAGTTTGATATGCTCGAGGGTTCACTTCTCATCAGATTTAATGGCATGGATGGAAATGGCGTATGATGAGATAACAAGAACATTTCTAGATAACAAGAATCTATTGGTATTATACATCAAATTTGAACACATCCAAGAAGTCTTAAATCTGACGGAGTATACCACCTTTCTAGTGCAAAGGTAATCGAAAACCAATCTTGTATGTTCACAGACATGGAATTTTTTAAAACTTTGTTTGATGGACATGAGAAAATAGAAAATAATTTTCCAATTAGGAAAACTGCTTTAAAGCCATGGGTCCAAAATTTTTACGATATGATAAACATAGTCTTAGGATTACAGGATCTCAGTAAAGTAACTAAAAGGACTTTATATTTAGCTGCAAAATGCAATCGAGCACATAACACCCCAATTTACGCCTGGGAATTAGAACTGAGTAATCAAATACATGAAGAAATGATAGAATTAAAAAAGGCAATTTTTGAACAAAGACAAGAGATGCCCCGTTTCTCTCAGTACTCATTTTTCATCCATTTGATAGTGGGTCAATTGGAAGAAGAAGCTTGGGGAAGAGTAGAAGTCATCGATAACCTCTATGTTCAAACCAGTTTTTGGAGCATACATGAAGGGCGCACTCATTTAGGTAGGTTTTGTGATCATTTTATGGTAGAAATGCATTGGATTTTAACTGGGATTCTCCCTGAGAGATTAGAGCCAGGGGTAAGGGATATCATTAAAGAAAAGGAGATTGGGGATTTATTTTTCATAGAAGTTTTTACCTATATTAGGCTCTATGGCACCAAAATTTCCCCAAAGTTGTTGCCAAAGTATTGTCTATTATTTCTAGCAGCCCTAGAACTATGTAGGCAGGTAGTCGAAGAGGCCAAAATGAGACTGGTAAAGAAACATGGTAAAGTTATTTGGCACAATATTACCTATTAATTTGGGGACTATATATTTGTTGGCTACCCCACACTGCTCAAGGTAATGTTCGATTTGGACACTATGGGTTTCGAAGAAATAACTTGGAGATTTTATGACCCAAAAGGGATATACAATAAAATGATGGAAAAAAGAGAATATGCTCGAATACTACATCATGCAGACCCTTTTGAAGAGAGGTTATTGGAAGCCATAGAAAAGGGGACATATTTACAAATTGTATGGAATGAGTTCCCTCCCGATAAAAGAGGCAAAACACAGGTTCATAAGGCCTATGATTATCCTATAGAATTAAGAAGGCTTCGGGAAATTTTAGTAGAGTTTGTGGCACCCATTTTTCCAGTAGCAGTTCAAGCAATCAAAGAAGATACCCTATTAGAGTTAATAGAAGAACATGGTATTGACCTAATAGAGGTAATTGTGAATACTGTAGACATAGTAGAGAAACAAGTTAGGCCTTTTGAAGGTGTTCATCTCATAATAGGGGCAGTGCCAAGAACTTCCCAATAAGCTTCCATAAACCCAAATATAGATAAAGGGAATGAGATTGTAACAACACATGCTCCGAAGTCTTCTCTCCTATAATAGGTTATAGTTCCTATTTTTGACAAGGTTTTAGCTATAAAAAGTGTAAAGAAATTAGCACCCATGGCTGTCTCTGCCAATATAACAATAAGGAATCGAGAGATTAAAATTCCATCGATGGTGCAAATGAATATGAGAAGAACAAGTAGGATTGGAAGCTTATTTAGAGGCCACCAGGTGAAGAAGCAAACAAAGATTACCACCTTAGAAAATAAGAAGCCCAAACTGTATTTACCTTCCACAAAGGCTGTATTAGAAAGGATAGATGAGTAGAATATTTTCACTGCTTCAAATGAACAAGAACTGTAGTTAGTGGCAGATATGGGAAATATAGAAGAGCAGTTTACAAAAGAATCATAATTGGGAGCAGTTGTATCAGACATAGCAGAGATAAATCAACTTGCTTTGCAAGACCCACTAGTATTCAAAGTTAATTAGGAAACAAGGGGCTCATTAGTTCTAGGAAAAGAAGGTAAAGTGGCCAAAGTTGTCAAGGCAATGCAAAATCAAGCCATAGACCAATTCATTGGGAAAATTATAGAGCTACAAAAACAATTGGAAAAAGAGGAGAAGGAAAAGGTAGAATTGAAAGAATTAATAAATAAACAATAGGAAGAATTGGCCAAAAGAGATACATCAAGTGCACAACCCCCTTCAATGGTGATTATTCAAGATCATGTCTATTATCTGAATGCAATGAAGGAAGACATGTTAATGAAAATAAAAGCTCATGCTAGTGGGTTTTTGTTTTTGATGATGTAGACAAATCCGAGTAACTACTCAAGAAATCCTAACATTATTACAAGAAATAAAAGAGGATTTTTAAGTCATCCACCCTACCCTAGATTTTATAGGAGACCCTTTTGAAGAACTACAAGGGTAAGAGATAATTAAAGGTGATGGCCACAAAATTCAGCTCAGTTTTGAGTTTTTTTAAAGTAGCTATGTTTGGAGCAAACCAAAAGAAGTGGATAGATGTTGTAAATGAAATGGATAATCTGATCAAAGATGCAATAGAAATATTGGAAGATATTGGTATCTCCTTAGAGCAATGCTTAGAGGCCTCTGATATAGAAGAAGTATTCAAGTGTACCATAGAAATATTTGAATGTCAAATAGGTGATGAAGTCGAAATGATTAGACAAAATACTCTTGTGGTGAATACTGTGGAAAGGTTACTCTTTCAATATGAAATGAATAGGCACATTGTTGCCACACAGAAAAACAAAATTTTGCAAGAGATGAATATGTTGAGGATTGCATCAACGTTTGATATAGAAGTATGGAGATTAATAACTAAGCAAATAAAAAAGCTGAAAAAATCCCAAAAAGGGAAAGGGGTTAAAACTCAAGATCAAAATCTAGAAGTAAATTCATCACAACAAAAACTTGAGCCAACCGAAAAAGTCCCTAAAGTAGTAAAGGAGACAGTCCAAGAGGAAACAATGGGAAAAATTGTGATGGAGGTAGTAGAAGAAGAAACAGGTTCTCCCAACACTACCATCATTGGTTATATTGAATTACAATTTGAAAAATTCAAAGAGGAGAGAAAAATCAGGAACAACAAGGGTAGTGGAAGCCAGTTGTACCAATTTTTGAATTACAATCAGATGATGACAAGTGTAAGGCCAGAGATGAACCGAAAATAACAAAATCAAGAACCTGCAGTTATAAAAGAAAGCAACAATGGAAAGATTAGGCATAAAGCAATTAGAGAATAGCATTTTTGCTAAGAGGTATTCTTGAGTGCCTTGTTAGTTGTGTTTTTGTATCCCCTTCTGTGTCTATTTTCTTTCTCATTTCTTAATATTCCCTTTGCTTTGCAGGATTTTGATAAGAAAGTGTTCAAGAAGCTGAGATCATTTCCTACCTTTTTGAGCTTGAGATTTAGAGACTCCACTGTAACCAGATTGGAACAAGAAGAGTAGGAGAGACCTGTTACATTATTTGAACATGATATTTTCATTATATTGATATATTTTCTTTGAGAAAAATAGAGTTAAAAGACATTCTGCCAACTCTGCATGTAAACTTTATGAAATCAATACAATTATGAGTCTCTTTTCTATTATATATTTTGTCTTAGCTCTATGTGTTACTATGTAATGGGTTACATTATTTGAATGTATTATATACGTTTCTCTCGTTGGTTAACTCTTGGTTTTATTGCGATATTCAAATAAGATTAAGAACACCAATTTTTCTCCTCCCCTTCTTTCTGTTTCATGATAGAATTGTTGTTAAATTGCTATAACAGCCCAATGAATCTAGGCACCGATCTTCATAAGGCATAACAAATGGTTGTTTTCATGCTTGGTCATTTTAATAAATATAATATAATATAAATCTAGAGCGTGTAAGTATATTTTTAGTCATAGAATTACTGCTAGGGTTTCCTTACCCATTCTATAGTTTTCTTTAGCAATATTTGTGTTTAGCAGACCAATGAGGTAGGTCAACTAGAGCCTGTAATAGCTCATTGGTTTCAAATGGATTCTTCTAATGTGACAATTGAAATTTTATGAATGCAAGAATAAGTTCCAACAATTTTTTGGCACCGTTGTCGAGGAATGAACTTATATGTTAAAATCATAAATTTTTAGTTTGTTTCCCAATGATATTTTCTGTGCTTAAACCTGTCAAACTGACGCCAATAGTTTTTTTGGTGTTGTTTCCAAGGAGAATTTTCACATTCTAAGCCTGGATTTTATAACTTTTTTTAAAACAACGGGTGGCCAGTTAGAATAAAGAATGTTTGTTTTGATTTTTACATTTTCTACATTCTTTATTTTACCCATGTTTTTCAATTTGATTTTCTTTACGAAAATTCTTTTTCTTGATCTTCTTGAAATTTTGGTTTCTTGATTTTCTTGAATTATCCCAAGAACCGACTCCTATGAGGATGAGTGATAATATCAAGAATTCTTGATGAAAGCATACATTATTCTTTCTACAGCCCAGTGCTGACGACTCTGTTGGGTGAACCCAAAAGAAAAAATAAAAAAGGAGAGAGTAGAACATGTTGGCAAACACCAGGAGAAGCGATAAGGAGCTATTTACAGAACTCAAGAATCCAGAGGTATTTATACATACCCAAAAAAATCCACTTTTCAAGAGTATTGTTTATAATAGTAGATCAAATTCTAGTAGTAAAAAGTACATAAAGAAAAATCAGAATATTGTTATTGTAGATGAATGTTTAAATTATGTTATAGAAGACATATGTGATTATTCTTATAATAGTAATACTGAGGTAAATAATCCATTAGATCATACCCAGATTACTCAACCTCATATTCCTGTAAGTATTACTATTGTGAATCTAAATCCTACAGTAGCAATGGCCCAGGTTAATGTTAATTTATGAAGAACTAACAGAGATAAGGCCATTTGCATTACCAGCAAATTTAAATGCCTTACCCAGTAAAGCTCACAAATACCTCCTTAAATTTTTAGGAAACAGTGCAGTAACTAGAGAGGATCATGTCAAAATATTATTATATGCAATGGATAGTCTGGAAGTTGAACATGAAGATGTAGTATTAAGACTGTTTTTACAGAATTTAGAAAAATATGCTAGAGAGTGGTTTAATTCCCTTCCTAACAATGATATCCCAAACTTCACCAGAATGGAAGAGGTGTTTCTAAAGAAATATGGTGAAAGGAAAAATGAACAATCACTGTTAACTAAGCTAGCCACTATGAAGAAAAAATAAAATGAGGTTGTTAGTGATTTCAACATAATATTTTCAAAGACTAAGAACAAAATCCCTGCCAACCTTAGACCTAGTGATATCTAGTCTTTTTGTTTTTATAAGAATGCTTTTCAAGGAGAGTTTAAATATGAGTTAAGGCATGAAAAAGCCACTACCATTGATGGTTGTATGGAAAAATAAATGGATATAGAAAGAAATATGCTTGATAGTGGTAAGATGAAGCCCTATTCTCTAGAAGTCAACCTACCTAAGAGAAAACCCAAAAGGGTGGCATTTGAGATACAAAGAAGAACTGAAATTGAACCAATAGAGAAATTGACCAGTCAAATGACTGAGATGTTCAATAATGTGAATAATAGGTTAGAAATAATTGAAAGAAATACAAATAATGGTGAATATTCACAAATAGAGCGATCACATGCTGACAACCATCCTCCTTTTAAGAAAAATTACTATATGAATTGGGGAAATAACAATGGTTTTGAAGAAGGAAATAGGAATAGAGGTAATAACTGGAAAAATAGAGATTCTAATAGGGATCAGAACAATGTTCCTAACCCTATACCATATGCTAATGTAGTAGAAGGATTTCCCTATTTTTGCTCTACTTGTGATTCACCCCATAACCCTGATGCATGTGGAATTCACCTAAGTGATCAGCGTAATGTAGATATGCATGAAGAATCAGAAGAGAATATAAGAATCAATGCATGTTGGCCCATTGAAGATGAATCCAGAGAAAGGTTTTTTGAAGAAGACATCGATAAATATGCTTCAAATCATCATCCTCAAATTTTAGTAACTGAAGGAACTAAAATCTTGCAAAAATCACATGAGTCAAGATATGATAAGATGAAGCAAGGGAAATTAATCCCCACTGCTCAAGAGGTTGAATAATTAGAGGCAACCCATATTCTAAATTTAAAGAATAGAACAATCCCCAAAAGGAAAAAGAAAGTTTCTACGAGTGAAACAAGAAAACAAAATTTCACCAATAAAAATATTAGTAAAGAGAAAACTGATAGGAACCCTAAAAAGATTACTCCTGAAGTAATAGAATCAGAGGAAGATATTCCCAAATAAGAAAGTAATAAACCACTATTTATAAAGAATATAGAATTAGATGTTGGGTCAGAACTAAGTAAACAAAAGGTTAATATCACATTTTGAGAACTTATGAAAGTTCAACAGTGAGGCTAAATGAAACGTAAGAGAAATGGTTTGATAAATAAAATATGCATTAACCATATAGTTATGAATCTATAGTTTATATAGGTTACAAAATAGCATATAAAACTAAAATACTAATATCACGCCAACCAACACACCAAGAGGTAGAGTGTTTGGTTTAGAACAGTTAACCTAGGATATTTAGGAAATGACCATTAGATATTTAAGACAATAAATATCTACATGGTAATAAGTAGAAAAGTAAATGTAATAATCTACCTACTATAAGGAAAAGGGTAAAATATCCAAATGATGGAATATTTACTCTAACATCCCCCCTTATTACATTATTTGGGTAATGTATATAACTATCCCAATACAGTGAAAGATGTTGATCTGCTGGTTCTTGCTCTATCACAGTGCTCTGGCTGCTCCTAAGCAAAAAGTGGGTCATTCCTCACTTTGTCTTCACACCAATGAATGTCCTTATAGTAATCTTGTCATCCAACCAAATTGCATGGGTAACCAACCATTGCAATTGCTAGGTGTAGTAGAATAGATCACTTCATATGAGGTTCATTCAGTTTACAATATGAGTTTGCAAAAGATAAGGTAGCTAAGGTGTCGGTCGCTATCGAAAATGCACCCTTATAAGTTCCCCCCTTCTTGTTGCAAAACATGTTGTAATTAATTTTTGAAAGAAGTATGACTAAGGTGTTGGTCGCTATCAAAAATGCACCCTTATAAGTCTTCTTCCCTTTTTACAAAAATTTGTGAAGAAAAAGAAATGTAAATCCCCCCTTAATTGCAAAAAGATGTGCAACTTAAGAGTTTTGTGAAGGATTTTACAAATATTGCCTCCTAGGCAATTTTACACCAGAAAATTCCCTCCTTTTGTTACAAGTACTTCAAACATTGAGAGTTTGCTATTTATGAAGCCTAAAAGAGGTACAATCACCCCTTATTGCAAGTACTTCAAACAAAAAATTATGCTATTTATGAAGCCTAAAAAGAGAGAGAGGAAATGGTGTTTTGCTCAAGGTGACACATGTGTTTCCCTCTACAATATTGTTTTAGCCATGAGCACTCTGTGTGCTCTCTTTGAACCAGAATTAGAATCAGAATGAGACACTTTACTAGAAACATGGCTTCTGTGATGTGCCTTTGCCATTTTAGTTTTGCTTGTTTTGAAACCAACACTGAATGGTGTCTTGGTTGTCATTTTTACAAGTTGTGCAAAACAATGCTTTCTAGGCAATTTTATCAAAAATTTCACCAAATCATCCTTCATGATTACAAGTACTTCAAGCATGGTTGTTATTATGAAGTCTAAAAGAAAGGGTATAATTTTGATGACTTTTACTTTTATGATTGCCTTTACAAGTTTTATCTCCCTCTTGTCAAAATCTGTGTTTTAAGAAAGGAATTATCCCACCTTAGTGCAAAATAATTGACACTTTCAAGGTTCCTTTATTTTAAAAAAACTTGTTCTTTCTTTCACTCTCAAGAGGTATTTAATGGCACCTACCTGAAAATTCTCTTGAAGAGAGATAATTAGTTGGAGGAAATTAATCCAAACAAATAAGAGATGAAAGATAATTCACTCAAAAAGATATTTAATGGCACCTGCTTGAAAATCCTCTTGAATAGGGATAATCAGTTTGAGAAAATTAAACCAAACAAATAGAGTGAATTAGGGGTTTTTATTTTGTATGTAGGAGAGAATATCAAGTGAATATTGGCTTTAAATCTGTGCAATGGTTAACATAAATTTATTACTGGAAATTTGGGGTATAGAGTGTTCTTGATTCTATGACTTATATTTGCAAAAGAAATAATGCAATAATCAAACAAAAATGCCCACAAAATTCTTATCACCTAGGTGTCGGATGCAACCAAAAATGCACCTAATTTTCCAATGAAGGTGTCGAGTAAAATCGAAAATGCACCTTTTAATTTTTGCAACAAAATGTGGATTTGTGTTGTGCAAAAAATTGATATGTTTTTGTCTCCTTATCTTACAATTTTGCAAATAATGTGACAATAAACAATTGCCTATATTTTCTGATTTTGCAAAATAAACAAGTTTGTTTTGTTTGAAGTGCTCCTCACTGTTGTGTTACAAATTTGCAAAAAAAATACAATTTCTTGTCTTCCCCCTTTTTTTTTACAAATTTAACAAATAACACACCTTTCAAGACAAGTCGACACATGACCCACGTTTTAAAGGCTTCCAGAACTAGTCGACACACGACTTAGTTTTTATGGACCCTAGGCTTCAAATTATTCTCAATTTTACAAAAATAATGTGTAATGTTATATCTTATATCCCCTCTTGGAGAAAATAAATGCACACTTTGTCTTTGAAATTCACAAAATTTTCAAATTCCTTGTTTTCCAAATTTTCCAAAAAAGAATGCAAGTGTGATTCTTTATTGTTTGCTAATTAAACAAGGCTATTGAGAATAATTGAGGTCTCCTAAGTTTTGCAAAAAAAATTTCCTCCAAATTGTAAATTTAATGTATAAAATTTTAAATATTTAGTAAAGTTTAATAATAAAAAATATTCTTTCATAATAAATCACTTTAGCTATCAAATAAAATGATTTAATAAAAAAATGTATTAAAAAATATTAAAAGAAACTAAAAAACAATAAAAAAATATAAATAAAAATTACCTTGGGCATTCACTTGTTTTTGGTCCTCTTTAGTAAAAAGTATGCATCGTCGACCCGACGGGAGTCGAACTCCCAACCTCCTGTCGGGCACCGCCTTAGCATGGAGCTCCAACCAGCCCAGCTAACATTGCAGCTGGGAGTAAGGGAGATGATATCCCTTTTAAATTATTCCCCACCCGTCGATGGGTAATTGAGTGCATGCGTACGCACGCGCTCTAAAGAATTTGAAAGACTTGGGACTTTTAGTCCCACATGCACCACGGGTGCATGTTTTTCCTCTTAAAAAAGGGGAATACACCCATATTAACTGATTGCCTACGGGTAATCGTCAACAAACATTTTTTCAGTGAAGATGACGAATGAGAGCCCGCCAATTGTAAAATCCAAGCTGCCATGTCATACCTTAAGCTGCCATGCATACCTATGATCCACCACCATGTCAAACTTGATTTATGTGCTAGCTCAGTAGTTTGCTAGCTCAGCCTCATCCACCTTAGCCCCTTGATCCATGTGTTGTTAGGTCAGAGTCTATTTTCGGTCTATCGTGTCCAAGCTAGGGTTAGGTGTAGGGTGGTCAAACTCATCAATCATTGGTTACTACCTGGGGGGCACTCCTGCCCTCCTCAGGTGGTCGATCATCGATCCCAAGCCAGGGTGCTCCTGCCTTGGCTCTTAGTCGAGGGTTTTCAGAGCTTTTCTTCGGTGGTTGGTCGATTGTCAGATAAGGAGGGCATGCTTGCCCTCACTTTTCAATCATTGGTTGTGGGCTGCTAGTCACATGAGCTTGTCTCTGGTGGTCTTCGGTGGTCGGTAGTTCAAGAGCTCTCCTGCCCACATTGACGATCAGCCTAGAGACTGGATGTTGAAGCCTAGCTCTGGTGCATGGGTGGGCTCGCCTTAGTTGCCTGCCTGCTCAGTGTCTATGGGCCCAAGTAAAGGGAAGGCAACAAAAAAGAAGTGATTAAATAATTAAATGCACAAAAAAATAAACCAAGCCTTGCATGATGCCTTCTCCAGTGGAACAATATCTGCTCTTGTCTTCTCCACTTGGAATGCTAGTGGAATGAGATCTGCTCTCGTATTCTCCACTCAGAACTAGATCTATTCTACTCCAATGCTAGCGCTTCCTCCCTCTGGCTCTGATGCCCATTGTGGCTAAATGAAATGTAAGATAAATGGTTTGATAAATAAAATATGCATTAACCATATAGCTATGAAGCTATAGTTTATATAGGTTACAAAATAGCATATAAAACTGACATACTAATATCACGCCAACCAACATGTCAAGAGGTAGAGTGTTTGGTTTAGAACAATTAACCTAGGATATTTAGGAAATGACCATTAGATATTTAAGACAGTAAATATCTACATGGTAAGAAGTAGAAAAGTAAATGTAATAATCTACCCACTATAAGAAAAAGGGTAAAATATCCAAATGATTGAATATTTACTCTAACAAACAATATAGAGAACAAGTCTACAGAGCATTTGGACAGGTAGAACAAAAGGAAGATCCAACTTGCCATGCTGCTAGACAAAATCAACATGATACAAGATCACCATATTCTGTCAAACCCTTCTATGTGTCATTAAGATATAATTTAGAAGAAGGGGAAAAATATGTGATTCATAATTACATGCTAGACAGTGAAGCTTCACATAATATCATGCCTAAGTTAATAGCTGACTAAATGGGATTAATATGTACTAGAGATTTTGCCCCTATTTTTGTAATGGATAGTAGGCAAATTCCTTGTGTAGGGGTGATAACTGGATTGTTAGTTTTCCTAGATCAACACCCCAAAAAGGACATTGTCATGGATGTTGCAATTGTTGATGTTGACCCATTTTTCTCATTATTACTTAGTAGACATTAGGTAGAACAACTGGGAGGTTCAATTCAATTGGACTGGTCCTATGCTACAATCCCAATATCAGATAAAGAGAATATAATTTTGATAAGGGAACCATTCAACAAACACTCCGTAGAGTTAATTCAAACAGATGAAACCATGATTAAATTAGTAAACTCTATGGAAGAAAAAGGGATGGGAGTTTATTCAATATGGTTCAACCCATTCTTGGTGGAGGTACCAGATGCAAAAAACATGGATCCAAAAGATATACAAATAGTAGATGCATAATTAGATAGAGTTTTGACTCAAGAAATGTGGACCATATCTTTTTATGGAGCTAAATCCCAATCTAGAGTAGGTGCAGGCATAAATTTCACTGATATTAAAGGAAACTACCTCGAAACACCTTATAAACTGTAATTTCCTTGCACAAACAATGTAGCTGAATACGAAGCTTTACTACTAGGACTAAGGAAAGCAAAAGAGCTAGGCATTAACTAATTAACTATAACAGGGGATGTAAAGCTTATTATACTATAAATCAAAGGTAAATATTAGACTAAACATCCTAGGATTAAGCAATATAGAAATGAAGTATTGGAAGAAATTTATAAGTTCTTAGATTTCAATATCTCATATATTCCTAGAGAACAAAATCATGTTGCAGATCTTTTATTTGTAAATGCCTCAGGCCTAGATCATCCAGAGATAACTACAAAATATATGGATAGATTCCCAACTATTTTAGTTTATATACCTTCGATGCTAGATAACATAGTATACCTACAGGTATTTCAAGATGACATAGATATTAAAGATTTTATGACTCTGCAAAATCAGTATGCAGAAGTAATTTGTGATGAAAAAGATGAAGAAAAGCTAAGAGACCAAATAGGAGATCTAGTAGAAATAATCCAGTTGAAAACTAATAAAATACCCAAAGGATTAGATTCTCTAGAAAATCTATTTGATGATTTTGGTAAAGCTTATAAGCCTTTACGTAGATAAGTAATATCTAAAAATATTAACATTGGTTCAATGAAAGAGCCCAAAATAGTGAAAGTAGAAATGGCTTTATCTGCTAAAGAAAAGGTTGGATATATCAGTTTCTTGAAAAATAACAAAGAATATTTTGCCTGGACTTATGAAGATTTGAAAACATTTAAAACAAATGTAATGACACACATAATACCCCTGAAAGAATATTCTAAGCCATTTAGACAGAAACAAAGAAAATACAATCCAACTCTGCACCCAATAATGCAAAAGGAGGTACAAAAGTTACTGGATTCCAAAATAATCAGAAAGGTAAGATTTTCTTCCTGGATATCCAACTTAGTTCCAGTCAGAAAAAAAATTGGGATATTAGACTCGGTGTAGATTTTAGAAATTTAAACAAGAGTTCATTAAAAGATAATTACTCCTTAGCCAACATGGAACAATTATTGCAAGCAGTAGTTGGCTCAACCAGATTATCTTTGTTAGATGGATTTTCAGGGTACAATCAAATTCAGATAAATCCAAAAGATAGACATATGAAAAAATTCACTACACCCTAAAGCACATTTCAATATTTAAGGATACATTTTGGACTAATGAATGCAGGTGCTACTTTTCAAAGAGCAATGGACTTTACATTTAAAGGATTAATGTTAAATATTGTAGTTGTATACCTGGATGATATCACTGTATTTTCGAAAAACCCAGAGGATCATCTAGAAAACTTAACTGTAGTTTTTTCTCAGTGCAAATAATTTGGAATTTCTTTAGATCCCAAGAAATGCATATTTGGGACTACAAAAGGAAAGTTTTTAGGACATATAGTTTCAGAAAAAGGAATAAGCATTGATCCAGACAGAATTGAAGCCATTTCCAAAATTCCCCCTCCTAGAAATTTAAAAGGAGTCAGGTCATTCTTTGGCAAGATAAATTTCATCAGAAGATTTGTCCCAAATTTTGTAGAGATGACCAAATACATAAATGATATGGTTAAGAAAACTAGATAAATAAAATGGACAATGGAAAATATGGAAGCATTTAACAAGATCAAAGAAGCGATATAAACCACACCAGCTCTAAGCTACCCTGTTTATGCAAAGGATTTTAACATCTATTCTTATGCATCTGAATATTCTATAGCTGTAGTTCTTTTACAAAAATATGATAAAAATAATGAAAGGCCAATAGCCTTCATGAGCTCATGGCTAAAAGGAGCACATATTAAATACACCTTGTTAGAAAAACATGCTTATGCAGTCATCCAATATTTAGAACACTTCAAAGGTATATTTAGCTCAAATAAAGTTTACTGATGTATTCCTTTTATAGCAATAAAAGATATTTTTTCCCAATCAGAGCCATTAGGAAGACCAACAAGGTGGATGGTAAAGCTTTTGCAATATGATGTTGAATTCAAAATAGTTAAAACTATCAAAGGGCAGGGTTTAGCAAAATTGTTGGCCAAAAAATAAGAAGGATTTGAAAATGTTATCACAATAGATGAGGCATATGATGTCAGAAGAATCAATAATAGTGAATGCAAATGGAATGAAGAAATATTGTCATACTTACAAAATTTGTCATTCCCTAAAGATATGTCAAAAAACAGAATGAGGTCAGTCAAACTTCAAGCTCAAAAATATTACATACGGTATGGTGTTCTATACTAGAAAAACCCTGATGGAATATTGTTAGCGTATGTTATCGTTATTATTCCATTATTTGATTAGTGGCTAGGCTTAAATTAGTGTGAGTACATTTTAGGTATTATTTGGTTTCTAGATCCTAAACTCATGGGCTATTCCAAGCCTAATGTAATCTATATATTTGATGCAATTGAATAGAATTACAGTCCCCTATAGTCAGAGCTCTCATAGCTTGATGAGGGTAGTTTGGTGTGCCTGAGCATCGCATAACTTTGACCTATCTGCCTCGATTCTCGAGGTAACATTCCTACCTAGGAAATCACAACAATTATTGCATCTGCCTTGGTGATCATAGAAGAGATCTGAAAGACTGGATAATTATGGAGTTCATTGGTCGAGTGGTGGGACAATAATCCCATATCTAAGCTCAGCATGGTATAACAACACCAAGTGGACAACCTAAGCCTAAGGCGGGACACCTAGATGACAACCTACGATAGGACCTAGACTTGACTTACGGTGGATGATCTAAGGCTGCGACGGTGCTAGTAGGAACTAACACGTTGGTCGAAGCTAATCAAGTCGCTGGGCAACCTAGATCACCAACATGGAAATTACACATAGGATGTGGTTCACATGATGAGGACAAGGAGAGTTCAACCGAACAAAAGGGTAGTGAAGGAAAAGCTGACTACCAATTGGTAGTCATAAGGACTCTTGTATGAAATTGTTTTTATAGTGTTAGTCGCTCTCCCATGTCCCCAATGTGGGATATTAAGCGCATGTTTTTGTGTTAAGCTTGCGTAGTCCAATCATTTCCATGCATAGGCAGATTGTTCAATCATGAGACTTTACTAGAGATCGTCATGCCAATAGCAGTGCTGGTTTGCATCACCACAATAGGAGCACTGCCAAGGGAGTAGTCATGCCGCCACCTCAAAGACGAGCACAACGCTACCCCATGAACACACTAAATTGAGTTTAGAAGACGTCTAGGTAGATTCAACAGGGAAACAAGTGCATTTTTTTTGTTTTATTAATTAAAAATTTGATTCGACAATTGGCAGATTTCACCAATTGCAGCCCCAAAATACTGTGTTTGCAAGGAATTGCAGGTTTTGAAGGATCATTTCGATCGTACGAAGGAAGACCGATGATTCTATGAGAAGGTAGAATCGAATAAAACTACATCCCTGTAATTTTTTGAGAATGACAGCTAGAGTGATGCAATTGCAGGATTCACATCATAGGCAATCATTGTTGGTTCAAACATCACCACTATGCGCCAGATCGCATTGGAGGATCCAACCCCGAAGCACCACCCATGCTTTCCTATAAGGGGGAGAGTTCCATTGATCCTTTTGGATCAACCCGCTAGCCCACCTGGTTGTGGGCTAAGCGGTAGGGCTCCCGAAGCACCACCCATGCTTTCCTATAAGGGGGAGAGTTCCCCTGATCCTTTTGGATCAGCCCGCTAGCCCACCTGGTTGTGGGCTGAGCGGTAGGGCTCCGGGAGCCCTGAGGTCGCGGGTTCGAGTCCCGTCGACCCCCCCAAAACAAAGGTATAATTTTTTTTATTTAAGTTTTTTTTTAATATTCTTTAATTAAAATTAAAATTAATAACATTTTAATTTATTTTTTTAATAGTTTAAAGTTATTTTTTAAAAAAAAAAAATAATTTTTTACTATATAAAGATAAAGTTATTTTTTTTAACTTTAGTTCTAAAAGAATGTTTTCAAATGCTTTATAAAGAAAAATTTTAAAGGGGGGAGTCCATTTATTTTTTCAAAACTCAAGGGGGGATAGAGAGTATTTTTTTGAAAAAGCAATTTTTGGCATTATTGTAAAGGTGCATTTTCGGCAGCACCCGACACCTAGTGGTTTATTTTATGTGGGCACTTTTATGTTGTATGTTGCATTTTTTTCTTTCTTTGCACTACATCATTAAAAGTTAAAATCAAATTCACTCCCTAAGTCCCCAGAATAATTAAAACCCATCCGTGCAATTTATTGCACTGCAGCGTTCGGTATTTGTGATACCTCTGGCCAGCACTTACAGGTAAAGCTATCATGATTGCGCTACTGTATCCATCGCCTAATATAGCTGCCAAAAATGATGTCTGAGCTTGTTCTCTATAAATCGTCGGGGAGAGATAAGTTTGCCATCTTTTGCATTTTTTTACTCCATCCATTACCCTAATAGTTCTTGTGTTTAGGCATAAATCTTGACGAAAGTTCTGAAATCCAAAGTTTTTAGGGGAAGTTATGCCCCACGCATGAGGATTGAAGACTTTCTATGGTAGGTGCCATCAACGAGACTATTCCCTTTCAGTACTGCTTAAGTACCATGTATCGTATGATCTCTAAAAATTACCTATAGTTTCCCTCACGTAAGGGCGGGTGATTTTTTTTTTGATCTTTCTAAATACCTATAGTCTCCCTCATGTAAGGGTGGGTATTTTGTATGGTATAACGGCCTAGAAAAAGGTATATCGAAAGGGGGACCAATTGGTGTTATAAGGAACCTTCACAATGTCTGCAAAATTAATGACTGATTCTCATCAGTTGTTGAAAGGTCCTAACTACACACCATGGAAAAACAAGATGAAGGCAATCCTAGCAATGGATGACTTATGGGATGTTGTATCTAGAGCAACAACAAGACCTTCATCTACTGTTGGAGCTACAACTCCATCTATTGATCAAAAAGACTTTGACAAGAAAGACAACAAAGCAAAAGTGCTCATTTTTCTTGTTGTGTCTGATGAAGTTCAACCCCATATTGCTGATTATGAAAATAGTAAAGAGGCATGGGATGCCCTTAACACTATATATGAAGGAAAGAATGATTCCACTATTCTATTTCTTCAATCTCAATTACATAGTCTAAGCATGAAGCAGGGGGAGACAGTTGAACTCTTTCTTTGCAGAGTGTCTGAATTGAAAGCAAAGTTGAATTCTTTGGGAGAACCAGTTGATGACAAGCTCCTTACCTCAATTGTATTGAGAGCTTTACCTGATTCTTATAGGGTGTTGATCACTTCCCTTCAGGTGTCCCAATGAAAAGTTACCTTTGTAGAGTTGGTTAATATGCTTCAAGAAGAGGAGGCACGCCAACTACAACGAGATGATTCTTCTAACACTGCCCTCTACACCAACAGAAAGGGGCCAAACAAGAAGAAGGGTAATTTTTAGAAAGGAGGTGGTTCTCAAAAGGATTCAAAAGGGAAACAACCTCAACAACCAAAAATATATTGCAAGATCTATGACAAAGAGGGTCATGATACAAATAGATGTTGGCATAAGAATAAACAACCTAAACAGAAAGGCCAGAACAAACCACACAACAAGAACAAGCAACCCAAGGTGAATGTTGTTGTTGAAGAATCTGACTCAGATTTTGAGTGGGCACACAAGGTGCTCATGACTACCACAACCTCCAAGCAGACGGATCCTGTATGGTATGTCGATTATGGTGCTAGTAAGCACATGACTGGCGACAAATCATGGTTTGAGTCTTTTGAGGCCAAAGAGGGCAAACCTATCACTATTGCTGATGATAAAACCTACAAGGTTCAGGGAGAAGGTACTATTTTAGTCACTCTTTCTGATGGCAAGTGTCAGATTGAAAAAGTCCTCTATGTTCCAGGATTGGTGAACAATTTGTTGTCAATCACACAAATTCTGGACAAGGATATGGTTGTGAACTTTAGTGTTGAGGGAGGCAAGAAGTGTTGTTCTATTACCATGAGGGGTAAGAACATTGCAACCGCTTCATTTAAGCATGGCTTATTTGCCTTAGATGCTATCTCTACTCCACATGTCGCCATGACAGTCTCTACAAAGGAGGCAACTTCCCTATGGCACAAGAGATATGGGCATCTTAGTTCTGGTTACTTACTTGAGCTAAGTAAGTATGAGATGGTAAAGGGTCTTCCTTCCCTTTCTACCACATTGCTAGTGTGCTTTGACTGCTTGGTAGGAAAGCAACATAGAGTACCTTTTGAGAAAAGCTCTACAAGAGCAAAGAAACCTCTGGAGTTGATTCACACCGATCTGTGCGGTCCTTTCACACCCATCAGTTGTGGGGGGAAGAGGTATTTTTAGTTATTTGTAGATGATTACTCATGGAAAATGTGGGTGTTCTTTCTTACTCTAAAATCTGAGGCATTTGGTTTCTTTCAGCAATTCAAGAAATCTGTTGAGGAGTCAGGGGCTTCTATAAAGACTCTCCACTCAGATCGAGGGGGGGAGTTTACCTCTAAAGAATTTTTTGCATTCTTGGCTGCACATGGGATCATGAGACAGTTAACTACTGCTTATACTCCTCAAAAAAATGGAGTTGCTGAAAGGAGGAACCATTCCATCATGGAAATGGTTCGTTGCATGCTCATAGGAGCTAGTCTTGGGCAACAATATTGGGCAGAAGCTGTCACCACAATAGTATATCTGTTGAATAGGGCACCCACAAAGGCCCTACAAGGAATGACTCCATAGGAAGCATGGAGTGGTAGGAAACCCTCCATTTCTCATCTACGCATTTTTGGGTGTAAAGCTTTCATGCACATACCAAAAGAGAAAAGGAAGAAGCTAGATGAGAAGACATTGAAGTGTATTCTTCTTGGCTATGATGAGCACTCTAAGGGTTATCGTTTGATTGATCCCTTGACCAAGAAGATTCATGTCAGTAGAGATGTTGTTTTTGATGAGGCTTTCACATCACAAAGCACATCAGATGTATACCTAGATCTTGTGGAATCTAAAGTTGAGAAGTCTCCTTCATCATCAAATATTGGAGGTTCTTCTCCATCTTCTTCAAAATCATAGAATAAGAATCCAAAATGGTATACAAGTACAATCAGAGACTCCAAGCTATCTACTCCACCTGATTTGACTTTGGATAGGCCTCGTACTCGTAGCATGGCTCGACAGGAGAGAGCAACAACAGAGACTATTGGGGTTGATGATCTTTGTCAATATTTTGAGGGACTTTATGTTGATCCAGAGAGACCAAAAGAGGATATGGATATAGATGAGGACAGGGTGTTTATGTCTTAAATGAATGAACATGAACCTATTTCGGTGCAAGATGCCCTTAGTGAGCCACAATGGAAGGCTGCTATGGATGCTGAGTATCAGTCTCTAATGAAAAACAAAACTTGGAAGCTTGTCAATATGCCATACGGAAAGAAGCCCATAGGCTGCAAATGGGTGTACAAAGTCAAGTACAAGGCATATGGGACAATTGATAAGCATAAGGCCCATCTTGTTGCAAAGGGCTATGCTCAAAAGGAAGGCATTGACTATGAGGAAACTTTTGCACCTACTGCTCGGATGACCACCATTCGAGTTCTTTGTGCTATGGCAGCACAATATGGGTGGAAAGTTCACCAAATGGATGTCAAGAGTGCTTTTCTAAATGGTGATCTCCAAGAGGAAGTCTACATGACTCAACTTGAAGGATTTGAAGTGGAAGGCCAAGAGAAGAAAGTTTGCAAGTTGGTCAAATCCTTGTATGGTTTGAAACAAGCTCCTCGAGCTTGGTATATAAAAATGGATAATCACCTCTTGCAACATGGATTTAAGAGATGTCCATCAGATGCAAACCTCTATTTCAAGAAAAAAGGTTCTGAGATAGTGTTGCTTGTACTCTATGTTGATGATCTGCTCATTACAGGGAGTTCAGAAACTATGATCTCTATTGTCAAAAGTGACTTGTGTAAATATTTTGAGATGACAGATCTCGGACTTCTCCATTATTGTCTTGGTCTGGAAGTAATCCAGAAGGAGCACTACATCAAGGTGTCTCAAAAAAATATGCCAAGACATTGTTAGAAAAATATCGCATGACTGATTGCAAGCCAATGGCAACTTCGATGGAATCAGGGCTTTAGTTATCATGATATGATGATTCACCTCAGGTAGATGGTACTCTCTATCAACAGTTGATTGGGAGTCTCATATATCTGACAAACACTAGGCCAGATATCATGTTTGTTGTTAACTATCTTTCGAGGTTCATGCAGGAACCTAAGACTACTCACTGGAAAGCAGCCAAACATGTTCTTCACTATGTCCGTGGTACTATGGAATATGGCCTAGAATACAAGAGGAATGGTAAATTCTTCTTGCAAGGATACACGGACTTCGACTATGCCGGGTCGTTTGATGATCGCAAGTCAACTTCAGGATATATTTTTCATCTTGGATCCGGTCCTGTCTCATGGCACAACAAGAAGCAACAGGTGGTTGCTATCTCATCTACAGAGGCAGAGTATCGTGCCGCACGTGAAGCTATGTGCGAAGTGATATGGTTGCATCACATTTTGACAAGTATGGGTCTTCCATCCAAATCTCCAATTCACTTGTTTTGCGACAACCAGGGTGTTCTGAACCTTGTCAAGAATCCAGTACATCATGAAAGAACCAAGCACATTGACACACAATGTCACTTCATTCGAGACGAAGTTCCAAGGCATCGAATTCAGCTTCAGTACATTCCCACAAATGCTCAAGTTGTAGACATTTTCACTAAGGCACTTGCACGTGTCAAATTTGAATTGTTTCGCAGCTCTCTTTGTATTGCTAAATGATGTAATCAGGGGGGATGTTAGTATAGCTAGTAGTTATATTATTACCCAAATAATGTAATAAGGGGGATGTTAGCGTATGTTATCGTTATTATTCCATTATTTGATTAGTGGTTAGGCTTAACATAGCATGAGTACATTTTAGGTATTATTTGGTTTTCTAGATCCTAAACTCATGGGCTATTCCAAGCCTAATGTAATCTATATATTTGATGCAATTGAATAGAATTACACTTCGTGTTTTATCAAATATTATTAGTTGGTTTATACAAAAGTGAAATCCCAAAAATAATCAATGAATTTCATGATGGTTTCTATGGAGGACATTTTTCTCCAAGAGCTACAACTAATAAAATTATGAGAGCAGGATATTATTGGCCTTCCATTTTTAAAGATGTATATAAACATGTTAGGAACTATCATAACTACTAGGTTTTTTTAGGAAAGAAGCATTTGGCTACCATGCCCCTCAAGCCTGTAATAATTGAAGCACCATTCACACAATGGGGTATTGACCTTATTAGAGAGATCAAGCCTAATTCATCTGGCCAACACAAGTGGATCATAACTACAAAAAATTACTTCACCAAGTGGGTAGAATCTACACCATTGAGAATATCCAATACTGCCACTATCTTCAAATTATTGGAAGAAAACATTCTGAACAGGTTTGGGGTTCCTCAAAAACTAGTTACAAATAATGCACAGTATTTTATTTCTTATGAAATGGTAGAATTTTGTGCTGAATATGGAATTAAATTATCCCATTCTGCTAATTATTACCCCCAAGGAAATGGTTTAGCTGAGTCATAAAATAAAAATGTAATAACAAGAATAAAAATATCATTAGGCAAGAACAAAAGGGGATGGGACAATGAACTTAAATTTGCTTTATGGGCTGATAGGCTATCTGTTAAAAGAAACATAGGAAGAACCCCCTATGACATGGTTTATGGAGAGAAAGCCCTATTACCTCAAAGAAAAGAAAAATTGGCACTTTCCCTCTTATTACAAGACCATGAAAACCCCAACCCCATACAGATAAGGCTTGACCAAATTGTCCTGTTGGAAGAACAAAGAAGAGTGACCCTTAATAGAATGATGGAACAAACTTAGAAAACCATGTAATTGTTTAATAAGAAAGCCAAGGGTACACCTTTTTCTCAAGGATATATAGTCATCTATTGGGATCCTAAAAATGATAAACATGGTGAAAAAGGTAAATTTGAACCCAAATGGATTGGTCCATACCAAATAGCCCATGTTATCAACCAGAATACATACAAGTTGCAGACCTTGTAGGGTGAAATTATGGATATTCCTATTAATGGCCAACACCTCAAAATGTACAATCCCTGTTGAAGGTGAATAAAAAAAAATGAACGAAAAAAATGAAAAGAAAAGAAAACCCCAAAAACAAAGTGCTTTACTTTTTAGCTTTTATTTTTTGTTTAGTTTAATGTTGAGTTTACTGTACACATGATATTCTTCGTATGATGAGTATACATTACTGTTGATTCCACAAAAAATGATAGAGAAAAAGGAGATTTACTTTAGATTTTGATGAGTTTTACAATTTTCAAAATATGAACGTGTATGCAATAGTTGTTTGATATGAGATAAAACAGAAGGAAAACAAGCTGATTCAAACATCATGTCAAAGCCTCACATTACAAATGATACTTAAAGTGACTTCAAAGGTCCAAAGATCCAAGTTATCTTTGAGAGGGTGGTTAAGATAAAAATCATTACATTCATCCTTTTAGCAAAAAACTAATCCTCAACGGAGGAATACTCGTTGCACAATTTGCTTATATATCCAAATACTTCTCTCATGAGAAAAATAAATAAAAATAAAAGTTAAATTGAGTCACTGCCTAAGATATCTTGGAAAACCTCTATCGGGGCTATAGAAACTTGACTGGCAATAGGGTAAAACCAGATGGGATTAGAAGCAACTCCACCGGGGCTATAGACGCTTGACTGGCAGTGGAGCCCTACATAATGGTGATAATTTTTGAGTGAAATCACATATTAGGCTTAATTATTTTGCTCAGATATGGCAAAGTTCTGAAAGACTTAGAAATAAAAATGAATACACAAACACACACATGGGCTTAAACATGATGAAGCAAAAGGCTTTGAAAAATTTTGTGTAATCATATCTTATAACTTAGCTAGAACAAGCATTACAATAATCTCAAAAGCTCATCTGTTTCTAAAATTTTGGCCCTACTTTTCCAAAAAGTGAATGAAAGGAAATTAAAGTTTTTCAATACTCTTTGACCCTGATGTCCGGTCACTAAAATAGTTTTTTAGTTTTAAAATTGTAATGTTTTGTTGTTTTTAAGTTTTGTTTATCAGCCTTGAAGTTTTTTATTTTTGTTCATTTTCTACAAATAAAACTAGGAGATTCTGTGGTTCTCAAGTGCCTCATGTTTTCAACACTTTGTCCCAGTCATAGCCTATGTTGGAGCTAAATTTGACTCAACTTTGAAACCCCCAAATTTAAATTTTTGGTTTCAATCAAAATGTTCATAATGTTGGTCACTTCTTCAGTTGGTGTGAGTTACTTGATTTTTCATTTGTTGGTTTGATGAAGTCTAAACCTTGGTTGTTAATATGGTGTGCCCCTTTTTATTACTCAAGTATCTCACAAGTGGATAGGGAAAAATATTATTAATCAGATTCTTAAAGCCAAATTCTGAACCTCCTAAAATAAGTTTCCCTTGGGTCTAAATCAAACGACAAAATTTAAAACCCTAAGGTATTCTAAAGAAAGGGGAGATGTTGATTAAACACCTTGGTCCATAAATCCAAAAACATAAGGTTAGCATTAAGGTCCCCAATTAAAATCTCAAGGACATGCACCCCATCTAATTAAAAATTGAGCACCTTAGATTTAATCCAAGGGCTGTGCTCGAATCAGGTTGAATCGGACGATGACGCTTCAATAAATCAATTCAAGGTTAAATAAAAGGATGTCAATATTCTATGAATATTATAACCTAAGGTCAAAAATGATTAAAACCCATGCAACTCTACCGATCTGGATGGATGCGCTTGAACCAAGCTAAATCTGATGGATGCACGCTCTCCAAAGAGTCAAAGCTTTAAATGAGTCAGCATAGGTCAAAACTGCCAGATAAACAACGAGCAACTCCGACATATCGGATGATAGCGCTCGAGTGAAATCAAGATCGATGTTTGCACTTGATTTAATTAAACCACACATTAAAATACCATGGTCAAAAAGAATTAAGGGTACGCACCCCCATTGAAATAATCACCAAGCAAGTTGGGCGGATCAGACGACAGTGCTTGAACTAGATTTGATCCAACGGTGGTGCTCTTACAAAGGTGCATCAAAAAGTAAAAGCCCCCAAGAGGTTAATTAAATCCATTAAAACAAGATTAATAAGGGTCTAAGCACGTTGCTAACTATTCCCCCTTTTGGATTAATCAAAGTTTAAAATTATGTGCCCCTCGATAAATAACCTTGCAGGTTGATCGAAATCTATGGCTGTGCCAATAGCTATCGAAGATCCAACGGCCATGCCGAAATCATGGATGGTAGGATATTGGGTAAAAGACAGAGGTAAAGTCAAAATTTAATTATGCATTAATAAGGGTATAAATACATTGCTAAAATTCCCCCTTTCGGCTTAATCAAGGTTAATCAAATCTAATGATACACCCTCTTTGACTAACGTATATGCAGCTTTCAGAAGATCGAATGGCAGCGCCAGATCCCGCTCGAAGATCAACGATGGTGAAAAATTCAAAGCTAGACAAGAGGATTAAATAACATGTAGATCTGATGGTGGCGCTCATCTCCGCTCAGATCCAATGGTGCGCATGGGTAAAGGTGATCGAAGGTTAGTCTAAACAAAGTTTCTTTCGACAAATGATTAATTAATTGGATGTACGGGTGATTTTCCCCCTTTGCTAAACTGTGTGTATATACGAAATGATCCAACGGTAGCACTCTCATCGTGATATAATCTAACGGTGATCGCTCAGAGAGGTAAACGTTTTATATAGTGCCTAGGTTTAATACAATGAGGTTAAGGTTGTAATCGCTAGGTTAACTTTGGTTAACCACGATTGAATAAGGATTAATACACCCCATTATTGGAAGATCAAACAAATAAGGGTATAGTCTTTAACCTTAAGTATTTTTTGAAATGAATTATTACCGAACCAAATATTTTTGACTATATAAGCATGATTAACCCAATTAATCAGATACAGGTAGACTAACAACCATGCAGGTCCCGAGACATCAATGTTTGCACTAATCCTTTCTAGGATCTGATGATAGCACATAAATCAAAGGTTTAAATGATAAATCAATCACCTGGATCTGATGGTAGCGCTCCATTAAGAACAAGAAGATCCGATGGTCGTGAATGAGTCAAAGTCAAGACAAAGAGACACGAGCGGGCTAAAACAATGGGCATCTTCTGATAGATCCGATGGATGCGCTCTATCTCAAATCGATCCAACGGTAGCACACACTCTAAAGGTAAACCAAAAGGTAAGCTTAAATTGACATTTGAATAATTAAATCTTAAAACGTATTTAACAAGGATATAAACCCTTTATTAACTACCATCCTTATTGGTCAAAATTAAAAAGGATTCGATGCATGTTTTCTTTCGAATATCTAACCTATAGGTTTTAAAATATCAAAGGTCACGATAGAACAGAGTACATCCAATGGTTGCGCTTGATCATGGTTGACTCAGAGAAGCTAAATATTTCTAAAATAATAATGGCAGGCACTCACACCAAGAACCAAATCTTGTGAAGATCCCGAGGGTGATTGCTGCCTAAGTGAAGTATAATCAATCCCAAATATTTAGTTATCGTTCGGGTCCAAGGTGGCATGAGATTCAAAATGGAAACCATCCCCATTGCACATCTCATTTCCACGTCAGATAAAAAGGGGTCCAACGACAAATAGCTAAAGTCTTGATGATTATAGGCACACAAATCAAAAGGCCCCGGGGCACGTAGGATGAAGGACATTACCCATCATAAATGCTCAACTCCAAAAAAAGGATGCATTGGCAAAATTTCTTTGGCTAATTTTAAACAGTAGTTGGTGGCATTGTGTTGATGACAAAACATGCAAATTTATCAAACCCATTCCACCACCCTGTATATGAGCTCATGAAACCAATCAAGGCCACTACCCTAGCGAGCTAAGAGCAGAAGTTGATACACGAGAAGTATAGAGAGAAGAGGATTTTCAAGCTTCATAGTCACAGAAGGACCCGACCTGCTACCGTGAAATCAATGGCATCATGGGGAGACATTTTCATACCCGAAGACACTAGGGAAGCCATAAAATTCATCATAGATAGGTCCCCATACTCTGAGATTTTTGGGCTGCCTGTACCCGACAACACGATGCATGAGTTTTCTCAAAAATGTGGAGCAAATAAAAAACCCACTCCAGCACAACAATATGAGATTGACAACGCTTGTATCAAGAGTTTTGATTGCGTAATAGAGAATGATAATAGGACACCATGGATAATGGTCGATCTTCATCACAGAGCCTGGAGGTTACAATACAAGGGTTTTCCTAGGAGAAATAGATGGAATAGTAACCTCAAGAAGTTGATATGCCCGAAGGTTCACTTCTCATCAGATTTAATGGCATGGATGGTAGTGGCGTATGATGAGAGAACAAGGACATTTTGAGATAACAAGAATCGATCGGTATTCAACATCAAAGTTGGACACATCCAAGAAGTCTTCAATCTGATGAAGTATACCACCTTTTTGGTGCAAAAGGTAATCGAACACCAATCTCGTATGTTCACAGACATGGAAGTTTTTAAAACTTTGTTTGATGCACATGAGAAAATAGAAAATAATTTTCCAATTAGGAAAACTGCTTTAAAGCCATGGGTCCAATATTTTTACGATATGATAAACATAGTCTTAGGAGTACAGGATCTCAGTACAGTAACTAAAAGGACTTTATATTTAGCTGCACAATGCAATTGAGCACATAACACCCCAATTTACGCCTAGGAATTAGAACTGAGTAATCAAATACATGAAGAAATGATAGAATTAAAAAAGGCAGTTTTTGAACAAAGACAAGAGATGCCCCATTTCTCTCAGTACTCATTTTTCATCCATTTGATAGCGGGTCAATTGGGAGAAGAATCCCAGGGAAGAGTAGAAGCCATCGACAACCCCTATGTTCAAACCAGTTTTTGGAGGATACATGAAGGGCGCACTCATTTAGGTTGGTTCTGTGATCATTTTATGGTAGAAATCCATTGGCTTTTAACTGGGATGCTCCCTAAGAGATTAGGGCCAGGAGTAAGGGCTTTCATCAAAGAAAATGAGATTGGGGATTTCTTTTTCATAGAAGTTTTTACCTATATCAGGCTCTATGGCACCAAAATTCCCCCAAAGTTGTTGTCGAAGTATTGTCCATTATCTCTAGCAGCCCTGGAACTATGTAGGCAGGTAGCCAAAGAGGCCAAAATGAGACTGGTAAAGAAACATGGTAAAGTTCCTTGGCTCAATGTTCCCTGTCAATTTGGGGACTATATATTTGTTGGCTACCCCGCACTACTTAAGGGAATGTTCGATTTGGACACTATGGGTTTCGAAGAAATAACTTGGAGATTTTATGACCCAAAAGGGATATACAATAAAATGATGGAGAAAAGAGAATATGCTAGAATACTGCATCGTGCAGACCCTTTTGAAGAGAGATTATTGGAAGCCATAGAAAAGGGGACAGATTTACAAATTGTATGGAATGAGTTCCCTCCCGAGAAAAGAGGCAGCACACAGGTTCATGAGGCCTACAATTATCCTACAGAATTAAGAAGGCTTCGGGAAATTTCAGTAGAGTCTGTAGCACCCATTTTTCCAGGAGCAGTTCAAGCAATCAAAGAAGATCCCCTATTAGAGTTAATAGAAGAACATGGTATTGACCTAATGGAGGTCACTATGAATACTGTAGACATAGTAGAGCAACAAGTTAGGCCTTCCGAAGGTGTTCATCTCAGAATAGAGGCGGCACCAAGCACTTCCCAAGAAGCTCCCATAAACCCAAATATAGATAAAGGGAAGGAGATTGTAACAACACCTACTCCGGAGTCTTCTCTCCCAAAACAAGCTATAGTTCCTATTTTTGATAGGGTCTTAGCTATAACAAGTGTAAAGAAATTAGCACCCATGGCTGTCCCTGCCACTATAACAATAAGGAATCAAGAGATTAAAATTCCATCAGTGGTGCAAATGAATATGAGAAGAACAAGTAGGATTGGAAGCTTATTCAGAGGCCACCAGGTGAAGAAGCAAACAGAGATTACCACCTTAGAAAAGAAGAAGCCCAAACTGTATTTACCTTCCACAAAGGCTGTATTAGAAAGGATAGATGAGTAGAATATTTTCACTGCTACAAATGAACAAGAACTGCAGTTAGTGGTAGGGATGGGAAATATAGAAGAGCAGTTTGCAGAAGAATCATAATTGGGAGCAGTTGTATCAGATATAGCAGAGATAAATCTTCTTGCTCTGCAAGACCCACTAGTATTCAAAGTAAATGAGGAAATAGGGGGCTCATCAGTACTAGGGAAAGAAGGTGAAGTGGCCAAAGTTGTCAAGGCAATGCAAAATCAAGCCATAGACCAATTCATTGGGAAAATTGTAGAGCTACGAAAACAATTGGAAAAAGAGGAGAAGGAAAAGGTAGAATTGAAAGCATTAATAAGTAAACAATAGGAAGAATTGGCCAGAAGAGATACATCAAGTGCACAACCCCCTTTAGTGGTGAAGATTCAAGATCATGTCTATTATCTGAATGCAATGAAGAAAGACATGTTAATGAAAATAAAAGCTCATGCCAGTGGGTTTTCTGAGATGTTTAGACAGATGAGGGTGATCCGAGTAACTGCTCAAGAAATCCTGACATTATTACAAGAAATAAGAGAAGATTTTGAAGTCATCCACCCTACCCTAGATTTTATAGGAGACCATTTTGAAGAACTGCAAGGACAAGAGATAATAATAGATGATGGCCACAAAATTCAGCTCAGTTTTGAGTTTTTCAAAGTAGCTCTATTTGGAGCAAACCAAAAGAAGTGGATAGATGTTGTAAATGAAATGGATAATCTGATCAAATATGCAATAGAAATACTGGAAGATATTGGTCTCTCCTTAGATCAATGCTTAGAGGCCTCTGATATAGAAGAAGTATTCAAGTGTACCATAGAAATATTTGAATGTGAAATAGGTGATGAAGCCGAAATGATTAGACAAACTACTCTTGTGGTGAATACTATGGAAATGTTACTCTTTCAATATGAAATGAACAGGCACATTGTTGCCACACAAAAAAATATAATTTTGCAAGAGATGAATATGTTGAGGATTGCAGCAACATTTGATACAGAAGTATGGAGATTAATAACTGAGAAAATAAAAAAGCTACAAAAATCCCAAAAAGGGAAAGGGGTTAAAACTCAGGATCAACAGCTGGAAGCAATTTCATCACAACAAAAACCTGAGCCAACCAAAAAAGTCCCTGAAGCAGTAAAGGAGACGGTCCAAGAGGAAACAATGGGAACAATTGTGACGGAGGTAGCAGAAGAAGAAACAGGTTCTCCCAACACTACCATCACTGGTTAGATTGAATTACAGTTTGAAAAATTCAAAGAGGAGAGCACAATCAGGAACAACAAGGGTAGTGGAAGCCAATTGTACCAATTTTTGAATTACAATCAGATGATGACAAGTGTAAGGCCAAAGATGAACCAAAAATAACAGAATCAAGAACCTGTAGTTATAAAAGGAAGCAACCGTGGATAGATCTGCATCAAGCAATTAGAGAATAGCATTTTTGCTAAGAGGTATTCTTGAGTGCCCTATTAGTTGTGTTGTTGTATCCCCTTCTGTGTCTATTTTTTCTTTCTCATTTCTTATTCTTCCCTTTGCTTTGTAGGATTGTGATAGGAAAGTGTTCAAGAAGCTGAGATCATTTCCTACCTTTTTGAGCTTGAGATTTAGAGACTCTATTGTTACCAGATTGGAACAAGGAGAGTAGGAGAGACCTGTTACATTATTTGAACATGATATTTTCATTGTATTGATATATTTTCTTTGAGAAAAATAGAGTTAAAAGGCATTTTGCCCACTCTGCATGTAAAATTTATGAAATCAATACAATTATGAGTCTCTTTTCTATTATATCTTTTGTCTTAGCTCTGTGTGTCACTGTGTAATGGGTTACATTATTTGAATGCATTATATATGTTTCTCTCATTGGTTAACTCTTGGTTTTATTGTGATATTCAAATAAGATTAAGAACACCAATTTTTCTCCTCCCCTTATTTCTATTTCATGATAGAATTGTTGTTAAATTGCTATAACAACCCAATGAATCTAGGCACCGGTCTACATAAGGCATAACAAATGGTTGTTTTCATGCTTGGTCATTTTAATACATATAGTATAATATAAATATGGAGCGTGTAATTAGAGTTTTAGTCATAGAATTATTGCTGGGGTTTCCTTACCCGTTCTGTAGTTTTCTTTAGCAATATTTGTGTTTAATAGAACAATGAGGCAGGTCAACTAGAGCCTGTAATAGCTCGTTGGTTTCAAATGGATTCTTGTAGCGTGATAATCGAAATCCTACGGATGCAAGAATCGGTTCCAACAGTTTTTTGGCACAATTACCGAGGAATGAAATTATATGTTAAAATCATATCTTTTCAGTTTGTTTCACAATGATATTTTCTGTGCTTAAACCCGTCAAACTGATGCCAATAGTTTTTTTGGCGCTATTTTCGGGGAGAATTTTCACATTCTAAGCCTGGATTTTATGAAATTTTTTAAATCAATGGGTGGCCAGTTAGAATAAAGAATGTTTGTTTTGATTTTTACATTTTCTACATTCTTTATTTTACCCGTGTTTTTCAATTTGATTTTCTTTACGAAAATTCTTTTTCTTGATCTTCTTGAAATTTTGGTTTCTTTATTTCTTGAATTATCCCAAGAATCGACTCCTGTGAGGATGAGTGATAATATAAAATATTCTTGATAAAAGCATACGCTGTTCTTTTTGCACCCCAGTGTTGGCAACTCTGTTGGATGAACCCAAAATAAAAAATAAAAAAGGAGAGAGCAGAACGTGTTGGCGAAGCGATAAGGAGCTATTTCTAGAACTCGAGAATCTAGAGGTATTTATACATACCCAAAAAAAATAGAATATTATTACTGTAGATGAATGTTTAAATTCTGTTATAGAAGACATATGTGATTATTCTTATAATAGTAATACTGAAGTAAATAATCCATTAGATAATACCCAGATTACTCAACCTCATATTCCTGTAAGTATTACTGCTGTGAATCTAAATCCTACAGTAGCAATGGCCCAGGTTAATGTTAATTTATGGAGAACTAGTAGATATAAGGCCATTTGCATTACCAACAAATTTAAATGCCTTACCTAGTAAATTTCATCACAGTAGAAACCTAAGCTAACCGAAAAAGTCCCTAAAGCAGTAAAGGAGATAATCCAAGAGGAAATAATGGGAACAATTGTGATGGAGGTAGCAGAAGAAGAAACAAGTTATCCCAACACTACTATCACTGGTTAGATTGAATTATAGTTTGAAAAAGTCAAAGAGGAGAGCACAATCAGGAACAACAAGGGTAGTGGAAGCCAGCTGTACCAATTTTTGAATTACAATCAGATGATGACAAGTGTAAGGCCAGTTATTAACCAAAAATAACAAAATCAAGAACCTGTAGTTATAAAAGGAAGTAGTCGCAGATATATTCTACGTCAAGCAATTAGAGAATAGCATTTTTGCTAAGAGGTATTCTTGAGTGCCCTGTTAGTTGTGTTGTTGTATCCCCTTCTGTGTCTAATTTTATTTCTCATTTCTTATTCTTCCC
Organism: Wollemia nobilis; assembly: GCA_028583015.1. Classification (NCBI taxonomy): domain Eukaryota; kingdom Viridiplantae; phylum Streptophyta; class Pinopsida; order Araucariales; family Araucariaceae; genus Wollemia; species Wollemia nobilis. The sequence goes on from JAQPPZ010001045.1 coordinate 5,419,328, forward strand.
TTTGTTTTGCAGGATTGTGATAGGAAAGTGTTCAAGAAGCTGATATCATTTCCTACCTTTTTGAGCCTAAGATTTAGAGACTTTATTGTTACCATATTGGAATAAAGAGAGTAGGAGAGACCTATTACATTATTTGAACATGATATTTTCATTGTATTGATATATTTTATTTGAGAAAAACAGAGTTAAAATGCATTCTGCCCACTCTGCATGTAAACTTTATGAAATTAATACAATTCTGAGTCTCTTTTCTATTATATCTTTTGTCTTAGCTTTGTGTGTCACTGTGTAATGGGTTACATTATTTGAATGCATTATATACATTTCTCTCGTTGGTTAACTCTTGGTTTTATTGCGATATTCGAATAATATTAAGAACGCCAATTTTTCTCCTCCCCTTCTTTCTGTTTCATGATAGAATTGTTGTTAAATTGTTATAACAACCCAATGAATCTAGGCACCGGTATACATAAGGCATAAAAAATGGTTGTTTTCATGCCTGGTAATTTTAATAAATATAATATAATATAATATAAATATGAAGCGTGTAATTAGATTTTTAGTCATAGAATTACCGTTGGGGTTTCCTTACCCATTTTGTAGTTTTCTTTAGCAATATTTGTGTTTAGTATAACAATGAGGTAGGTCAACTACAGCCTGTAATAGCTTGTTGGTTTCAAATGGATTCTTGTAGCATGACAATAAAAATCCTACAGATGTAAGAATCAGTTCCAACAATGAGAAAGTATCCCAATAAATTGAAGAAAAGAAGGGGGTGAGCTTGAATCCTTGGAATTGTTGGCACTATCGTACCTTACGCATGATGATATATCTGATACATTAACATCTAGATTTTGTGTAGACCAATGTTTTAATGTGGAAGAGCTAGCTTCAGGTGTCTTGTATTGCCTAGTGGTCTACATTCAACTAAAATTCGAACCTAGGATTGGATAGACATTTGAGGATCCCTAATCTTAGAAATGGGCTGAAAGAATCCCACCTGACATCGAGGTATGCTTATGACTTATCTAATATACTCATTTACACACACATTGGTAATGAATAGTTAGGGTCTATCCTAGCGAAAACCTTATGTTTCAAAAGTCTAGTATGGTCATTATACAACTTTTTATTAGACAACTAGGGTGTTTGAGTCTCATGGTAAACCTCAAAAATTCCTAGATAGCAACAACTAATTTTCAATGCAATTATCAAATATCATTTTATTTTATGAGAGTTTGTTTATTATAACTATTTGTAATATAGGTTAGATACCATATGGATGTCAAAAATGATATTTAAATGACCACTAACTATGTTATCCATATTATTTTAATTTACAAAGACTTATGAATAGAAACAATACATCATAGCATCTCACATAGGGGTGTACAATCTATCAATTTGTATACAAAGATATAGCAATTAAATTTCATGATTGTTATACATTTTATGGTTTCATACATTTAGATTTTCAAAACCATTATTGCATTCATACATTATGTTTTAAATGATTAAAACATACATGTTCATTTACATAGCATTCATCATAGAAAAATTATGCAATACATACATGGCATAAATTATGTCATAACATCATAAATTAAATGCATACAAGTACAATAAATTACACTTGCATTTAATAGTAAACATTGCATACATATACATTCATCATAGATATCATCGCATATAATCATACAATCCATAGTTATCTAGTGTATGTCCTCCATACATCACATCATATAACATAAAATCAGAATAACATATAACCATTGCATCCATGTGCATCTCAAATGTCAGATCATATATATATATGTGTGTGTGTGTGTGTGTGTGTACCAAAAATATATAATAAATAGTACGTCGATATATATCAAAAATGCTCATAGGCTACATCTGTGTAGGTCCTCGACCTTACACTAAAAAATGGTACAATCTCTTCTATCTGATCAATACTAAGAAGCACCTATACCCCTAGTTTGAGAGGCTCCACCGTCACCTCCATCCTCCTTATGAGTCCTCCTAGAGCTAGTACTAGAGGTCCTCTCTGACCTTTGTGATCTACGATTGGAGCTAGCTAAGGACTACCCTATCTCTTGAGTGTGAGTCCTCTGATATCCTAGAGCCTTGGACCTCTTAGTAACCTGACCATCGAGTAGCCCTATCTCTTACCTCAAAGTAGATATGTAGGAAGCATCTACTGCACTATTGTTGATGTGCTATAGCACAAGAGCCTACAGTCATCTAATCTCTATCACCTAGTCTAGATCTGCTAATCCCTATGCTGCCTGAGCTATTGGAGTAGCTGGAGGTGCTAGAGCAAACTGTGAAGAGGGGGGGTCTTCCCTCATAGGCCTGAGCACATCATACTATGCCCTCAAAGCATCCAACTAGGACTGTAGAAGGATGCTCTGGCCTATAACCCATTGTATCTCTATCCCTACTGAATCAATCCTGGCTTATAGAGAGGTCCTCTCCTCATCATAACTACACCACTAAGACTACCCTAATGTGAGTCAAGATTGTAGATCCCAAACCTTTGCCAATAAGGTAGCAATGGTGGTGTCCTAATGTAGAAGATATGTCTATAGAGAGCCTACCTAAGTCTGTAGGTTGGCAACCTGGGTCCTGAGCTGCCTAATCTGGCTGTTTAGTGGGGCATCAACCTCCTTGAGAGTGTCACCCTCCTCCTCAACTAGAGGTGCATCCTCTATATCTCCTCCCTCATCCCATATGACCTTAGTCCCCTAATAGAATCGGTGATCATGAGGTTTGACCTCTGCTCCCTCAACACCCTCTGCTGCTACATCATCTAGAGTCCTACCTAAGGGGCCCTCGAAATCCTGCCATATCCTAAGTGTCCACCAGGTGTCATAGTCTACTATAGTACTTGTATTTGTTAGTCTCAAATCCTAAAATAATCATCCTCATCACCCAGTGGAGTCACCCTAAGCTAGGTCAAGTCCCTCTCTAGAGAGAGGTGACGATAGATGGTAGGCAGATCTATAATGTCTTGCCTAATCCTAAACTATCTGGTGATGTGAGAGAAGTAAAATAACTCTCGTACCTTAGAATTCCATTCAAGGAGCCATATATCTCTATGTACCCGATGCAACCAGTCATTAGCCTATGTCCATGGAGGGTAGTCTAGGTAGGGGCGCCAGTCCACCTGGTCCACCTGCAGTCATGAAAACTCTCCAATGTAGTAAGCCAAATCTCCTACATGAGACCTACTCCTGAAGCCCTCCTGATCGCAAGGCCAACATACCATATAACATCGGTGTAACTCCTCAATGGCACCAATATAAAGTGGTAGAACATTGGTATGCTCAATCCTAATATGCTGTCACCCCCAGATCTAAAGTAGTAGGCTGTAGTAGATGTCTACTCTGCTCCTCTGTGTAATCTATATAACTCATTATAGAGCTACGCTAGTAAGGCACTCCCTTAGGATAGGATCAGAGGATGATCATGGGGGCTCGCTAGGACCTCCATAGTCCTATCCAGGAGATTCTAAGGAAACCTTGCTCCGAAAGAGTTGGGTAGGACAATCTACATGATCAAGTGCATAAAGACGGTTGCTCATCGAGAGAAGACTCGCTCTATATACTAGTGCTTAATATGGACCCCTCCATGGTTTGAGTGTCAATGTGATGCCTTGCTGTGACTACTAAATATGTGATCAAACACTACCTGCTTCACCTCGGTCAGCAAAGATGTGATGGCCTCACCATCCAGAGGGAGTCAAAAGATGCGGTAGACATCCTCTAGAGTGACATTCATCTCACCTATTGGTAGGTAAAAGGTATTGATCCATGCATCCTAGTGTCGGGCCAATGCAGTCATGTAGGCCTGATTGGCCGAGATAGTGGGGATGCACAAGATGTAGCCAAATACTATGACCCCAAACCAATCTATCTCTGTGGGTAGCAATGCATCACATAGGTTATGAAGGATCTCAGATTCCCTCACCCTTATGGTCAAAGTTTGGTGGAAAGTAGAATAATAAGGTAAAATCAATCAAAAATAATAAAAAATAATAAAAAACAACCTTAAAATGATAAAAAAGTCATAAAATATCAAAAACACCATAAAAAATTAATTAAATCTGCTAAAAAATAGAAAAATTTAAAAAATTAATTTTTTTCCTAAAGTTGTCAAATCACGGTTCAGACCCACGGTCAGGATGGTGATCAATTTTATGATCATTGGAATTTGAATCTAGCCATGGCTGACAACTGCACCCCCCAATTTGACAATTGGGAACCGCGCTTGCCAGCCACGACTAGGAGAAACGACATTTTTCGGGTCATTTCTCATCCTAAGACACCTGAAAATTAAAAACCCTAACCCCTTAAGCTAACCTAAGCTAAACCTAACTAGGGTGAGGTTCGTTATCGACAGTTTAGTGATGTTTATTAGCCCATTATTTAGTGAGGTTAATTTTAAAACTAGTAAAAGAAAATAATTAGCAAGTTGTGTGCTTCTACCTTAGTAGCATCGACTCCCTCAGGTTGGTCTACCATCGGTGTGGATGATAGTGAGGTCGAGTTGTGGCAGCGTTCCATATCAAATCCGTCTTCTCATCTCTCAAAGCTCTCAGATTCTTAATTGCAACAGTAAATAATAAGATTAAAAAATTATGCAAATTGCTTAAATATTTTCTATTTCGGCCCTGATCGCACATGACAATCACGGTCCCCAAATTAGGTTTTTTCACCCATGGGTATGACCCGTGGCTAAGAAATTTGACATTTCTAGCCGCTGCTGACAAGCATGGCTAGAAATATGCAATAAATTCTCTAAAATCCCACCGCATAGAGTTTCAAAATTCTAAACTAAAAATACCCATCTAGCTAGAATTGTCAAAAAATATAAGAAAATAAACAAAAATCAGATAAATCAAAAGCCAAATGTGTCTTGTATCTAGTAATTTACCCTCTACACGTGGAGGTTGCAGCAACTTGCACTCCATGCAATCTGGAAATATGATTAATTACCATAAGGACATTTGGGGTAAATTATTCATCGTTGGATTGTTATGCTTCATTTCAATCCCTAAGAAGCCCTAGACGACCAGAATGCTCCACGAGAATGAGATATTTATGTTAATTCTTCTATGAAATTTTTAGCCAATCATAGAACGATATGATTCAACACATGCCTATTTGGAATTACTATCATCTTGATTCCCTAAGAAGGCCTTTACGACTAAACCGCTCCATGAGATAGAGATATGCATTTACTATTAACAATTGCAATCATAGCTAATTAGGCCTTGCCAAGTATTCAAATGCTAAACTTTAAATTGTTCAAAGTTATTCATAGTGGTCAAGTGAATCGTCACTTTTTTAATTGTCATTACCCCTATCGACTCGTCACTTGAGGGGTAGTCATAATGTAATAATCATAATCAAAGTCAATAGAAGATCCCTTGATCGTAGATCTCTTGATCTTATCAAAATTGTGTTCGTCTTACAAATCATTGCCAATGACTATTATAAGATTACCCTCTACTGGGGAAAAAATAAAATATGACAATTAAATTAGTAGCTTTCCTCATTTCGGATCTATATGGTGTGGAAGCCTATAGTAGCCTTGCGCTGCCCGATTTCTGTTGGAGCTTGCCAAAGCTTTTTCAATTTAAGCCTTCCATCCAATTGGAAGTAATGATTCTAGGATGTGCATACTTTTGCTGGACCTTGGGCATCTAATTTTTATCAGACTAATGATCATCATTCAACCTATGACATCATTTTAGGAGGTATACTTTTGCTCAGTGTTGTTAGATCTCACAATGAATCTCAAAAGCGGTATTTGTAGACACCTAAAATACATCATGTCGAGGCGACTACTCATATGGGACATTCTAAGAGACCATATGGAAGACCTTGGACAAATACCAAGGTATAGTAGTGGTTCTAACCACTCATTTAGGTATTTTTACCTAACTAGTGTTGGTCACGGCTGAGACCCGCAGTTAATAGAGTTGATTGCACCTCAGAGCTATGGCTAGAAGTAAGAATCAGTTGGACTTTGGCCAATATAAATTTAGTTATAATGACCAATTGGTTGCATATACAAGCCGTTTTGGGATGGAAAGATCTAGAAGCTTCCCTCCAACTGCTCCAACTGTCCATTCTTGATGTTGGCTTCCTCAAGAAGCTAGGACATAATGTTTCGAGAGGTTATAAGAACCCCATCCAAAATGGGAAAAGAGAGAGATGCATAGGTTAATTTGAATGGCGAAGTCCTATCAAATTCAATACTCACCTACTTGTATTGAGATAAATCCTTTAGCTAACATTGAGAGATTGAAATGACAATTGGAGTCATGGAGGTCTTAGGAGGCTAGAAGAATTAAGAAATGATATTACAATAAATTCATCACAAATCAGAGTAATTCAACCACCAAATATGTCAGAGGACATAGAGGCGACCCTTGAACCATAAATTCATCAAGGAAATTTGAGATCTAGGCCACATTTGGAGGGCAAGTACATGTTTAGCTTAGCCACGATTAACAGTGCTCACCACGTGACAGACCCGCAATCAGGTTCAATCTCCATATTTCCTTGGTCTTTAGCCATAGAATTTATTTCATTTGCAGTTGAATATATGTATCAGGTGTACATTTGATTTATTAGAGACTTTTATCTGGTAGAATAAATAATTTAGGTATCTTTCTTCTCATTTGGCATTTGTAGTAAGTAGGACAAGAATACTTACATTTCATGCTTTTGATTTCATAATTAGAGTATAAGATAGATAGTTTTGTCTTTCCTTTACATATTTCATGGTAATATTTCATGCTTAACATAGGTTTACCATGTTTCTTGCATTTTCTTGATTTCAAGCTTTCATGACATATTTTTGTATAACTTCCTTTTAAAGCCTCATCAAGAGAGGCCTCCTTTATTACTAATATGCTTTTTGTTGTTTATTGTATGTAGGACTAACAGGGTGTTGAGATGCAAGGCAACAAATACGTATAATCATGGAGAATAAGGTCATTGATACCTTGGAGTAGTTCGTGTGCATTTAGGAAGTCTGCGAATTACACCTACCCTTGCATGGGGATTGTTCTATGATTGTAATAATTGTATCATATTGGGTATCCCTAAGAGGGATGGATTTGTAATTGAGCTTCATTGGAAATTTAATAAAAAGGAAGCCCTAATTTGTGTTTATTTTCAAATTCATTTATCTTTCATGCTTTATGTTGATTTTCAATTATTATTAGTTAAGGTATATGCTTCCTGGGTTGTCACAGATGCCTGATTAAGATTTATGAAATCCACACATAGGTGAATATCACCATTATTTTTCCTCACAGGTACCAAGTTAGCTATCCAAGTTGAATGTTTAATTGGATATATGATATTAGCCTTCAAAAACTTCAAGAACTTTGATCTCATTATGGCTTCGATCCTTTGGATTTATAGGACTTTTCTTCTGCCTGAATGGCTTGACATTAAGCTCTAGCTCAATGGTGTGTTGGATAACATTTTTTTCATATACTTTGAGGTCTTCATATGACCAAGCCATAATGTATTGGTACTTCATACACAAATCTTTGATATCATCCTCTTCCTTTGGAGAACACCAGATTCCAACTTTGAGATTCTTTTCTTTTTGTATTTCAACTTCTTTATAGATTTTGTCATTGAATTCCATGGATTTGATCCTTTTCCTATCTTCATTGTCAAATAGGCTCTCTAGAGTGACAAAACCTCTAGGTATGTGATTGTTTTTAAGTTGAATGACATCATGTTGATCAATCTCTTCTATATTTTCCTCTTGAATAGTGGATAGACATGCTTATCTCACCAAAAAATAAATTATTTTCTTATCACTATCATGCCAGAAAATTTGCTTATCTAGCATCGCAGGTATGAAAATCATTTTGATTCCCTTGTCTTTCTTAACTCTTATGTATACAAAAGGGTTGAATTTAGCTCCCATTACTACTAAGGAATCTACCAAAGTATTCTTTCCTCTAGGAACAAAATTTATGTTTAGGGTATGAAAGGAATCCATTAAATACCATACCCTATTTTTATATGCTTTTAGGTAATGATGCTTACTACTACACATTTCTCTTACCTGATTTATTATCAAATTAGAGTCACCATATATGTTCGATATCTTAATGCCCATATTTTTTGCTTACATTAGTCCAAGGTATAGAGCCTCATATTTTGCAACATTATTGGTGCATGCCCATGTTAGTCTGTAGGCAAAACTCTTTGTCCCCTCTGATTGGGACTATAATACCACACCATCACTAACACCAGTTCTAAATCTAAAACCATCAAAGTGCATGGTCCATGTTTCTATTTCTCTTAGAGACTGATTAGATATAACATGAAATTTCTTCTTTGATTTTGCAGAAATATTGTATGTGCCCATACCTGTCCCAAACTAGCTGTAATCCTCTCTGAAAGGTATCTCATATTTGATTTCCAACTCCTCAAAGTTATCCACTAATTTAAATTCGTAAAGAGGAGTGAAATTTCACATGTCTTCTTCAAATTTTTCAATGTAGTAAGACACTGGCGTCTCAGGTGTTATCCTTATCCTCTTTCCTTTGAAAGGAATAACCATGCTGGAATAGTTCATATACATGCATCCACCTAACTTGGCTGTGAACTCTCTGGAATGACATAAGCCAAAATAAGGCTCTAGATACACCACTACTATTTCTTGTTCTATAGTTACATCAAGTACTCTATGCAGCCTCATAAAGACATCTTTGATTAGTCCCACTGTCTTTATAGGTGTTCCATCTAATTATAGTACCCCAGGGTAGGATCGGGTATACTCCATACCCATCTCCTCGCAAACTGCTTTAGGCATAACTGTAGTAGATGCCCCTGTGTCAATCATACAATTTCTGACCACCCAACCTTCCATCTTAAAGAAGTGTAGAAAGGAGGTTTTAAAGCAGTAGGGGATATTTATTTATTTTCAGAGGGTATACTGAGAATTGTGGTGGCCTGATTCTCTTATGAATATTTGTTCAAGGAATATTTTAGCAGGTCAATCTGGCTATGAATGAAGAGGGTGTCATATAGACTAGCTTTTGATGGTATTCTCTTTATTTCTTCCACAATATTGTACTCAGGCTTAGCCAAGGTGAGTCTCTCAGGCCTTCTTTCTATCTCTCCATATTTTCTCTTATATTTTTGAGTGGATTCTATTCTCTATATTTTGGTAATAGTAGGGAACCTAAGCCTATCTTGAGCCTCATCCTTAGACTTCATTTTGTATCCCTTAGTTTTTTTCTCAAATCTCTTGGGGAGACTATTTTATTTTCTGTCTTTGGGAATAGGTAAAGTGTCACTGCTTTGGGGAGATGGATCACTCTTCTTATGAGAGGGGACCTAGAACTGATCCATATTTTGTGGATCTACTTGCAATGTTTTCTTACCAGAAATTTTCATAACAACGATAGGTCCATCCTCATCCAAATCTTTCCCAATAATGATCTGGTCAGGTTACCATAGCATGTTTACCCTTCCTTTCTATTTTCTTTCTACTTTATCCATAGCTTGTTGGACATGGCATTGGTACATAACACAAGATTGTGAATCATGTGGATCATTACATACCAAAAACCAGATATTTATTAGATTGTCTTTGAAGAACACTTAAGATCTTCATAAGTTGCATTTACTCTTGTAGACAACAAATCCTAGCCATTAATCCTTCATCCTAACCATCCTACCACCCACTTGTCCACCACACATCTTTCCTGCCACTCATTTAGATATTTCATGCCTTTATCGCCTTCAAAAGGCCCAATTTAGCCCTTTCTCGCCACTTTCCGACCCCTTTGGACGTAATTTATATTAATATTATATTATTTATATTTAATATAATATTTTATTATATTTATTATAAAATATATATATTTAAACCCAATTAACCTCAGCCATTATATTTAATCTAATCTCAGCCATCCATCTTCATCAATCCATGTCACACTTAAAGTACAATCTTAGCCTTAGGATTTGATTTAATCTTAGCCACACGATCAAAAGTGTTAAGCTAAAACCCTAAGAAAACCCTAGGTTGGATTATAAGTAATAGCATTTGCAAATGATCAAACCCGAGAATGTTCTCGCCCTTAGAGATATTATTGAAGAAGCCTTTGTGAAGTAGAAGGTTGCAGTCCTGAAGATCCCATTGGTCAAATCTACTTGTGAGAGCAGACTTAAACCCTAGCTTGCCATAGGAATTCCACCATTCAAGCCACTCCCCCATCCATTTTTTGTTGTCTTCATTGTCGTCCATCCGCCACATCCTTTGTATCCCTGTGATATGCTTCTACAAATTAAACCCTCACCCTTAGGGAACTTTTAGAGCTTGCCAGGCTTGCTGCAGAACCTGCCAAGTGCTCACCAAAGCCTACCATATCTCGTAGGTGCATTATAGAGCTTTCCAAGCTCGCACCAAAGCCTACCAAGCACCCGCTAGTGCCTGCCATCATCATCAACATGAACCAGAGATTGCTGAACCAAATAATCAAGTGTTGTTAGGGCATCATACCAATGGAATTATAAAGAAAGATCATCAATATTAGCAAGGTAAATCACCATCGGTTTTTATTTCATTGCATAATCTATAGGTTTTTGTATGCCATTGTATTCATTTGCAATTAGGGTTTATTTGATAGTTGAGGATCTCATGCTATGGAGCCCTCATAGGTATTACTAATCCCCTTGTCTGTTTATGTGTATGCATATCTATAGGTTCTCATTCAATATTGGATAGTTGTTTAAGATAGAGTGGCTCAGAATCAAGTATCTCATAAGCCCACTCATTCTATTGGGAGTGAAGCGCAGTTGAAGACACTCATATTTGTATAGCTAGGGTTTCGAAGAACCCTAGCAATTGTATTTATTGTATCAAATCAACTCTATCAAGGCAAAATAATTGTAACAAGGAGTTTTTCAGCTCCCCCCATTTATTGAAATATATTCTATTTTGTCTTTGTTATTTGTCTCTTTGAGTTGATTTCTTTATTTCTTGCATTTCTTAGAAGTTAAAGATTTTTTATTTTGTATATCTAAATAGGAACACCATTTGAATGCAAAAAGTACTCCTGCCCTTGGGATGGCACCTTTGGTAGAGAGGTGGATGAACCCTCCGGTTGCTATTTAGGCAGGGGGTTTTAAGCGGTGTACTTCACACTATTTAGATGAAATTTGCATTCATATGTTGGATTCTAATTTAGATGTATAAAATTTGTTATCTTTAACCTTGTTTGATAACAATAGAAAACGAAAAAACTTTAAAATTAATCATACACTGCACGCTTCACTCTAAAACAATAGTGGTTGGATTTCATCACCAGCCATTGCTTGAGACTTGGTGATGGTGGCAATCATTTCCATCCACCAGTATCTACCCTAGACACCATAGGTTTACCACCGAGTAAACTTGTTGGAGGTCATTACCAACAAGAATTTCGTTGCCCTTGCCAGCCTTAAATTTTACCTTTATTTTCATTAAGTAAGATTAGATACATCAAAACACACAAAACTATCACTTTAAAAGGAATACACATTAATATAATTAATGTATGAAGGGCAGCCACCCAAGGTAACAACTTAGCATTGATATTTTCTTTCATTTTTAATTTTGTACAAATTTTAGTTTTGTGTTCATTTTGATAGTTCTAAATTGTTGGTTTATTTACTTTATGGTATTAACAAGAAATCAAAAGAAAGTAATAGACCAAAACAACTTAATGAAAAATACATCCAATTCACTTGCTACTTCGGTGGCAAACCCTTATCCATCCCTACCACAAGTAGGATACATCACCAATCAAAAAGCTCCAAAGGTACCTAATACCTTTGGTCACATTTTAACATGGCTTAACCTTAGCCATTTTATCATTAACATGGCTTAACCTTAGCCATTTCATCATTAGCATGGTTTAACCTTAGCCATTTAATCATTAACATGGCTTAAAAAACAACCATTTCATTATTTAATGGCTTAACCAACAAGCCATTTCATCATTAACATGGCTTAACCAACAACCATTTCATCATTTACATGGCTTAACCAACAACCATTTCATCATTAACATGGCTTAACCTTAGCCATTTCATCATTAACATGGCTTAACCTTAGCCATTTCATCATTAACATGGCTTAACCTTAGCTATTTTATCATTAACATGGTTTAACCTTAGCCATTTAATAATTAACATGGCTTAACCAACAACCATTTCATCATTTACATGGCTACACATAAGCCATTCCAATCATTAACATGGCTTAACCTTAGCCATTTCAACATTAACATGGCTTAACCTTAGCCATTTCATCATTAGCATGGTTTAACCAACAACCATTTTATCATTTACACGGCTTAACCGACAAGCCATTTCATCATTAACATGTCTTAACCTCAACCATTTCATCATTTACATGGCTTAACCAACAACCATTTCATCATTTACATGGCTTAACCAACAACCATTTCATCATTAACATGGCTTAACCTTAGCCATTTCATCATTAACATGGCTTAACCTTAGCCATTTCATCATTAACATGGCTTAACTAACAACCATTTCATCATTTACATGGCTCCACATCAACCATTCCCATAATTAATATTGATTAACCTTAGCCATTTCATCATTAACATGGCTTAACCTTAGACATTTCATCATTAACATGGCTTAACTAACAACCATTTCATCATTTACATGGCTCCACATCAACCATTCCCATAATTAATATTGATTAACCTTAGCCATTTCATCATTAACATGGCTTAACCTTAGCCATTTCATCATTAGCATGGTTTAACCTTAGCCATTTAATCATTAACATGGCTTAACCAACAACCATTTCATCATTTACATGGCTTAACCAACAAGCCATTTCATCATTAACATGGCTTAACCTCAGCCATTTCATCATTAACATGGTTTAATCTTAGCCATTTAATCATTAACATGGATTAATAAACAAACATTTCATCATTAACATGGCTTAACCAATAGCCATTTCATCATTAAAATGGCTTAACCTTAGCCATTTCATCATTAACATGGCTTAACCTTAGCCATTTCATCATTAACATGGTTTAACCTTAGCCATTTAATCATTAACATGGCTTAACCAATAGCCATTTCATCATTAAAATGGCTCTACAATAGCCATTCCATCATTAACATGGCTTCACAACAACCATTCCATCATTAACATGGCTTAACATTAAGCCATTTCACATTAACATGGCTTTACCTTAAGCCATTTTATCATTTACATGGCTTAACCAAAAACTAGTCCATTATTAACATGGCTTAACCTCAGTCATTTCATCATTAACATAGCTCCAAAATAACCATTCCATCATTAACATAGCTCCACAACAATCATTCCATCATTAACATGGCTTAACCTTAGCCATTTCATCATTAACATGGCTTAACCTTAGCTATTTCATCATTAAAATGGCTTAACCAACAACTAGTACATCATTAACATGGCTCAACCAATAGCCATTTCATCATTAACATGGCTCAACCTTATTGGTAATTTGAGTTATTTTATGTTGTCATTGATGTCACATGAATCATTGATGTCATATGGATCACATTGAGTTTTGATGGGCAAATGATATTTTGGAAAGCATGGATAAATTCGGGGTTTTTGTGAAAACCAAGGTAGGCAAAATAAAAGGTTTTATTTAAAACCATGGATGGCAGATTTGAAATGGGTTTTTCTTAAAACCCAGGTTGGCCTTTCGTTTCATCGAAAAAGGTGCCCCGGTGATGGAGATATTTAATTTTAAATATTTAGTTTAAATTTTAATTATTTAAAATTTAAATTTAAATTTTAAAATTAAAATTAAAGTTAGCGCCGACGTCTAAAGAAAGAGGGAAAATCAATAATGCACCGGACGTCATCGAAAATGAGGAGAAGACTATATAAAGGGGGATCCTAAGGTTCATTTGAAATTAATCCTTGCTCGTGTTAATCGTTGGCTAAGCATCCGAAGAGAGCTCGTGCAAAAATCATTTTGAAAAGGGAGACAACGAATAAATCCAAGGTTGGTCGAAAGCCCAAGACATTGTGGGCAGAGTGGCGCATTGGCAATTGGATTTTTGTTAAGGTGTGTGGCAGCGCTTTACGTCAAGGTTCGAATCTCCTTGACTGCATTCGAAGGCATTGGAAGGAAAGTGCTCGAAGCGCTTTTGGTTTGCATGGAAGGGAGGAAGGACTTAAGGCACGTCATGCCTTTTCCTTTCGAACGAGCGGCTAGCTCATGTGGCAACCTTAGCCATGGCTAAGGCGCTCGCGGTGTGTGCAAGTTGGGGGTTTGAATCCCCTTGAGGAGGTAATTACATTTTGCTCTAATTAATTTCGTTGATGCCCTAGGATAGGAGTTATAAGGTGGTTAAGGAATAATTAAAGTTTTTAATTAAACTTTATTTTTATAAGGGTTGTGATTATTATTTCAGAGGTGGATGAGTTGTTGATTTATTTTGATATTCATGAAATTGAAAATTAAGATTTAGGAGAAATAAGGAGTTGTTATAAAATATTTTTGAGAGCCTTATTGATTATTATTTTTGATAAGGGTTTTTATTAAAAAGGACTTTGGTGGATGTGTTTATTAAGTTGGAGTAAAAAGGTGTAAATTGAGTTATGCTTATCTTGTGATTATTATTTGAAGTCCACTAACCCTTATTGAGATTGGAAAGGAAAGTTGTGTTTAGTGTGGCAGATTTTGTGGACAACTTCTTGGCATCAAAAAGGTATGGGCACATTCTCCTATTGATTGTTTATGGTGGTTGATTTCTGAAATATCATTGGAGTGAAAAGGATTGATTGTGGTTTCCTTTTCGAAAGTGGTTGGTTGAATGCTTCAAGGTTTTCTGGTTTGAGAGTTGTGTTTAAACCTTGTTTTATAAGCATAGTTGTTGAAGCCCATTGGTTGTGAAAGAACTTGAAAAGAACATGAGTATCATTGTTATGTGAGATTTATGGTTGAGCATTGTTGGAAACATTTGAGTTGGTTGATACATGCTTGGACTAGGGTTTTTGTGAGAAAGAGTAGTCCCTTGTGGTGATTGGTTGAGTTGAGTTGATTGAGCCTAGTCAAGTGATTGTGTGAGGTGATTGGTCAAGTTCCATGAAATAAACTAATTCCATAATTCTGATTTGAGTTGAGATTGAGATTAGAACATATTGAGTCTCTAACAATTCTCTTTATGCTTCTATGAGTTGACTTGAGTTGAGTTGAGATTGATTTTAGTTGAGTTGAGATTGAGCTTAGAACATATTGAGTCTCTAACAATTCTCTTTATGCTTCTATGAGTTGATTTGAGTTGAGTTGAGTTGAGATCATTGTGGATCATTGTTGTCATCCATTGAAGAGTACATTGTCATTCATTGTTGAGTTCATCTTTGAGCTTTGCCTTGATAGATTTGTGGATGAGATTTGAGTACTACTTGAGCATGATTGATTGAGCCTTTGAGAAGGTTGTGTGGATAGTTTTGGGACAACTTTGTGGATAGTTTTGGGACAACTTTGTGGATAGTTTTGGGATAGCTTTGTGGATAGTTGATTGGACAAAGTTTAGACAATTGAAGTTCTTGGTGAGCTTGCTAGAGATATTTGAGCAAGTTCTTGGTGAGCTTGCTAGAGCAGATTTGGACAAGTTCTTGGTGAGCTTGCTAGAGCAGATTTGGACAAGTTCTTGGTGAGCTTGTTAGAGCAGATTTGGACAAGTTCTGTGTGAGCTTGTTATTCAGTTTTGGACAAGTTCTATGTGAGCTTGTTATTCAAATTTGGACAAGTTATGTGTGAGCTTGTTATTCAGATTTGGACAAGTTTTGTGTGAACTTGTTATTCAATTTTGGACAAGTTTTGTGTGAGCTTGTTATTCAGATTTGGACAAGTTATGTGTGAACTTGTTATTGCCTAGCTTTGAGCAGATCAAAGAAATCATTGTATTGGATAAGGATCCTTATTTTTATGTGAAATATTATAAGGATATTATCTGGTGGAGTACCCCACATTGGGGGAACCACGTTAAATCTTGTGTCTCAATTGTGTGTGGTGACTTGTGCTCTTGCTTACTACTGCTATCAGAGTTATTAATGCACACTACTATATTTGGTTATTGCAATTAAGGACATTAATTGATATTGATTTGGAAAGAAAGTAAAAAGTGGTCTTATACTATTCACCCCCCTCTCAGTATAAGCTTGTGTTCTTCAATTGGTATCAGAGCGGGTTCCTTCGAAAAGGCTAACAGCTTGAGGGTAGATTCTACTAGGTTACAGGATGGAAAAATGGTATATTGATAGTGGGTGCTCTAGTCATATGATTGGGTATAAGAATAAGTTCATTTATTTAAAAGGAAACAACAATGGATCTATGAGATTTGGTGATAATGCTTCAGCTAAAATCAAAGGGAAAGGAACTTTAAGTTTGGATGATGGAAAGACAACTACACAAGGTGTACTCTATGTTGAGGGTCTAAAACACAACCTACTGAGTGTAAGTCAGCTTTGTGATCGAGGGTACACAATTACTTTTTCCTCTACAGGATGCAAAATCAGGGAAACAAAAATAGGGAAGCTTGTTGCAACTGCAGAAAGAACCAATAACAATCTCTACATGTTCAATGAAATAAAAAAGGAAAAATGTCTTCTATCTCAAGAAGAAGAGAGTTGGTTATGGCATAAAAGGTTGTGTCACTTGAAATTTGATAACATAGTAAGGATAAGCAACAAACAAATTGTCAGAGATCTACCAAAGATAAAAAGACCTTCAAATACAATTTGTGCACAGTGTCAGTATGGAAAGCAAACAAGATCAAGTTTCAAGGCAAAATAATATTCCTCTTCCAAGGTATTAGAATTGATTCATACTGATTTATGTGGGCCTATGAGAACTAAAAGTCTACAAGGTGAAAGCTACTTCATGTTGTTCATAGATGATTATTCTAGAATGACTTGGGTTGTTTTTCTGAAAGAGAAATCAGAGGCATTTGAGCATTTCAAAGTATTCAAAGAAATGGTAGAAAATGAAACTAGGAAAGAAGATCAAGTGTTTGCGATCAGATAGAGGAGGGGAATTCATCTCTACAGAATTCATTGAGTTTTGTGCAGAACATGGAATCAGAAAAGAATATTCAATAGCCAGGACTCCTCAACAAAATGGAGTAGTAGAAAGAAAGAATAGAACTCTTGAGAATATGGCCAGAGCAATGCTAAATGAATAAAAAATTTTAGATGGATTTTGGAAGGAAGCAATCAGTACAACAGTCTATGTTATGAATAGAGCTCAAGTTAGAACAAAGCAACATAAGACTCCATATGAGTTTTGGAAAGGAAGACCTCCCACGGTAAACTACTTCAGAGTTTTTGGAAGTAAGTGTTATATCAAAAGAGAGAATAAGGACTTGGGCAAGTTTGATCCTAGATGTGATGAAGGTATTTTTCTTGGATACTCTACAAAAAGTAAGGCCTACAGATGCTACAATAAAAGAACACATACCATGGTGGAAAGTATAAATTTCAGAGTTGATGAAAGAACAAGAATAAATGAGCCACCTCAGGAAGATATTCTTGAAGAAGAAGAAAGTTGTCAAGAAGAAATGGGTGAAGATTCAGATGAAGAAGATTTGTAGAATATACCTTCCAAAACTACATCAAGATATATTCAAAAAAATCATCCAGAGGACTTGATCATTGGCAGTCCTGATGTAAGACGGACAAGAAGAGGAATCATAGGCTCAACAGAACAAGCAGATGTTTCACTATTATCCAAGATAGAACCAAAGGATTTTAGAGAGGCAGAAAATGATGAATGTTGGATTAAGGCAATGAAGGAAGAACTAGATCAGATTGAAAAAAGTAAGACTTGGGAATTAGTTCCAAGACCAAAAGGAAAAAATGTAATTGGTACTAAATGGGTCTACAGGAACAAACTAAATGAAGATGGTCAAGTCATCAGAAACAAGGCAATATTGGTGTGTAAAGGATATGCACAAGTAGAAGGAATTGATTTTGATGAGACCTTTGCACCAATTGCAATATTGGAAGCTATACAGATGTTTTTGGCACTTTCAAGCTACAGGAATTTCAAAGTATATCAGATGGATGTCAAATCAGCTTTTCTGAATGGTCATTTAGAAGAAGAAGTTTACATTGAACAACCTGATGGGTTTAATCAAGCAGATAAGCCAGATTATGTGTGTAAATTGAAAAAGGCTCTCTATGGCTTAAAGCAAGCCCCTAGAGCATGGTATTCAAGACTGGATAAATATCTTCGAGAGCAAGGTTTCAGAAAGGGAACAGTTGATAGCAATCTGTATATTAAAAATAAGGGAAATGATTTGATGATTGTGGAAGTGTATGTGGATGATATCATTTTTGGGGGTAGCAATGATAGAATGTGTCAAGAATTTGCAAGAAACATGACTAATGAGTTTGAAATGTCTATGCTTGGTGAATTAACCTTTTTCCTCGGATTACAGATTTCACAATTAGAAAAAGGGATATTTCTTTCACAAACAAAGTATATAAAGGAGATGTTGAAGAAATTCAAAATGGAAGATAGTAAGCCAGTTAGTACTCCAATGGTCACAGGGTGTAAATTAAGCAAAGATGATGAATCTCCTGATGCAAATCAAACTCTATACAGATCTATGATTGGTAGCCTATTATATGTTACAGCCACAAGACCAGATATAATACAGGAAGTTGGTTTAGTGGGAAGATTTCAAGCAGCTCCAAAAGAATCACATGTGACAACAGTGAAAAGAATTCTCAGATATCTCAAAGGAACAATGGAGTATGGTCTATGGTATCCTAGAAGTAGTAAGTTTACTCTCACAACCTACACAGATGCAGATTGGGTAGGAAATATTGATGATAGAAAAAGCACAAGCGGAGGAGCATTCTTTCTTGGTGATTGCCTAGTTTCTTGGCTAAGTAAGAAACAACCATCAATGTCACTTTCCACAATAGAGGCAGAATATATTGTAGCAACAACATGTTGTTCACAAGTATTATGGATGAAACAGACTCTTAAATATTTCAGCATAGAACATGATCATCCCATTCCTATTCTATGTGATAATACTAGTGCTATAAGTATCTCGAAGAATCTAGTAATGCATGCCAGAACAAAGCACATTCCAATCAAGTATCACTTTTTAAGAGAACAGGTTACAGAGCAACAAGTAAGATTGGAATATGTTCCTACAAAATATCAGATTGCAGACATCTTTACAAAACCATTACCAAGAGAAGCGTTTGAGTATTTAAGAGAACAGCTGGGAGTAAAGGTACTCCCACCCCAAAATTAATCACCTCAAGAGAGAAGGTGGTGAGGGGGCTATGCTTAAGAGTCATATATTTTAGCCCCATAGGTGTCCCTTTTGCCATTGATGTCAAAGGGGGAGAGATTTGAGTAAGGGAGAGAGCATTGAGTTAGGGGGAGCAGCCTCCATAGAGATTATTGAGTCAGGGGAGCAACTTTGATTCTCAGAGATGGTTTTTGCAGTGATTGTGGTTTTTGCTTTAGAGGTGTTGCCATCAATGACAAAGGGGGATATTGTTGGCAATTTGAGTTATTTTATGTTGTCATTGATGTCACATGAATCATTGATGTCATATGGATCACATTGAGTTTTGATGGGCAAATGATATTTTGGAAAGCATGGATAAATTCAGGGTTTTTGTGAAAACCAAGGCAGGAAAAATAAAAGGTTTTATTTAAAACCATGGATGGCAGATTTGAAATGGGTTTTTCTTAAAACCCAGGTTGGCCTTTCGTTTCATCGAAAAAGGTGCCCCGATGATGGAGATATTTAATTTTAAATATTTAGTTTAAATTTTAATTATTTAAAATTTAAATTTAAATTTTAAAATTAAAATTAAAGTTAGCGTCGACGTCTAAAGAAAGAGGGAAAATCAATAATGCATCGACGTCATCAAAAATGAGGAGAAGACTATATAAAGGGGGATCCTAAGGTTCATTTGAAATTAATCCTTGCTCGTGTTAATCGTTGGCTAAGCATCCGAAGAGAGCTCATGCAAAAATCATTTTGAAAAGGGAGACAACGAATAAATCCAAGGTTGGTCGAAAGCCCAAGACATTGTGGGCAGAGTGGTGCATTGGCAATTGGATTTTTGTTAAGGTGTGTGGCAGCGCTTTACGTCAAGGTTCGAATCTCCTTGACTGCATTCGAAGGCATTGGAAGGAAAGCGCTCGAAGCGCTTTTGGTTTGCATGGAAGGGAGGAAGGACTTAAGGCACGTCATGCCTTTTCCTTTCGAACGAGCGGCTAGCTCATGTGGCAACCTTAGCCATGGCTAAGGCGCTCGTGGTGTGTGCAAGTTGGGGGTTCGAATCCCCTTGAGGAGGTAATTACGTTTTGCTCTAATTAATTTCGTTGATGCCCTAGGATAGGAGTTATAAGGTGGTTAAGGAATAATTAAAGTTTTTAATTAAACTTTATTTTTATAAGGGTTGTGATTATTATTTCAGAGGTGGATGAGTTGTTGATTTAATTTGATATTCATGAAATTGAAAAATTAAGATTTAGGAGAAATAAGGAGTTGTTATAAAATATTTTTGAGAGCCTTATTGATTATTATTTTTGATAAGGGTTTTTATTAAAAAGGACTTTGGTGGATGTGTTTATTAAGTTGGAGTAAAAAGGTGTAAATTGAGTTATGCTTATCTTGTGATTATTATTTGAAGTCCACTAACCCTTATTGAGATTGGAAAGGAAAGTTGTGTTTAGTGTGGCAGATTTTGTGGACAACTTCTTGGCATCAAAAAGGTATGGGCACATTCTCCTATTGATTGTTTATGGTGGTTGATTTCTGAAATATCATTGGAGTGAAAAGGATTGATTGTGGTTTCCTTTTCGAAAGTGGTTGGTTGAATGCTTCAAGGTTTTCTGGTTTGAGAGTTGTGTTTAAACCTTGTTTTATAAGCATAGTTGTTGAAGCCCATTGGTTGTGAAAGAACTTGAAAAGAACATGAGTATCATTGTTATGTGAGATTTATGGTTGAGCATTGTTGGAAACATTTGAGTTGGTTGATACATGCTTGGACTAGGGTTTTTGTGAGAAAGAGTAGTCCCTTGTGGTGATTGGTTGAGTTGAGTTGATTGAGCCTAGTCAAGTGATTGTGTGAGGTGATTGGTCAAGTTCCATGAAATAAACTAATTCCATAATTCTGATTTGAGTTGAGATTGAGATTAGAACATATTGAGTCTCATAACAATTCTCTTTATGCTTCTATGAGTTGTTATATTAGACTTGAATTAATTGAGATTAGAACATATTGAGTCTCTAACAATTCTCTTTATGCTTCTATGAGTTGAGTTGAGTTGAGTTGAGATCATTGTGGATCATTGTTGTCATCCATTGAAGAGTACATTGCCATTCATTGTTGAGTTCATATTTGAGCTTTGCCTTGATAGATTTGTGGATGAGATTTGAGTGCTACTTGAGCATGATTGATTGAGCCTTTGAGAAGGCCTTTGTGGATAGTTTTGGGACAATTTTGTAAAATTTTGGACAGCTTTGTGGACAGTTTTGGAACAGCTTTGTGGACAGCTTTTGGAAGTTGTTTGAGTTTTAGAAGATTTGAGCAAGTTCTTGGTGAGCTTGCTAGAGCAGATTTGGGCAAGTTCTTGGTGAGCTTGCTAGAGCAGATTTGGACAAGTTCTTGGTGAGCTTGTTGAGCAGATTTGGACAAGTTCTTGGTGAGCTTGTTATTCAGTTTTGGACAAGTTTTGTGTGAGCTTGTTATTCAATTTTGGACAAGTTTTGTGTGAGCTTGTTATTCAGATTTGGACAAGTTCTATGTGAACTTGTTATTCAGTTTTGGACAAGTTCTGTGTGAGCTTGTTATTCAGATTTGGACAAGTTCTGTGTGAACTTGTTATTGCCTAGCTTTGAGCAGATCAAAGAAATCATTGTATTGGATAAGGATCCTTATTTCTGTGTGAAATATTATAAGGAGATTATCTGGTGGAGTACCCCACATTGGGGGAACCACGTTAAATCTTGTGTCTCAATTGTGTGTGGTGACTTGTGCTCTTGCTTACTACTGCTATCCGAGTTATTAATGCACACTGCTATATTTGGTTATTGCAATTAAGGACATTAATTGATATTGATTTGGAAAGAAAGTAAAAAGTGGTCTTATACTGTTCACCCCCCTCTCAGTATAAGCTTGTGTTCTTCAAACCTTAGCCATTTCATCATTAACATGGTTCAACCTTCACCATTTATTCATTAACATGGCTCAACCTTAGTCATTTCATCATTAATATGGCTCAATATTAGCCATTTCATAATTAAAATGGCTCAACCTTAGCCATTTCATCATTAATATGGCTCAACCTTAGCCATTTCATCATCAATATGGCTCAACCATAGCCATTTCATCATCAACATGGCTTAACCAACAACCAGTTCATCATTAACATGGCTTACACAATAGCCATTCCATCATTAAGTAGTGGGTGGGTTTGATGTGTTTTTCATTAAGTTGTTTTGACTTATTACTTTCATTTAATTTCGAGTTAGTACCATAATGTAAGTAAATAAAAAACTGTAAAATTAAAAAAAATACACTGTCATTTTAAAAAAAGGAATACACATTAATAAAATAATAATTTATGAAGGTAAGCCCCACATAGTGAAAACTTAGCATTATTTTGGTTTCTTTTTTTTAGTTCATGCCAATCCCAAAAATCCTGAAAGGTACTCAATTCCTTTGGTCACATTCCAACTTCAAAAAGCCCCAAGGGTACCTAAGCCCTTTGGTCACATCATATTTCAATTTCAAAAAGCCCCAGAGGTACTCAATCCCTTTGGTCACATCAAATTTCAATTTCAAAAAGTCCCAAAGGCACTTAACCCCTTTGGTCACATATCATTTCAACTTAAAAAAGCCCCAAAGGTACTCTATCCATTTGGTCACATCAAATTTCAATTTCAAAAATCCCCAAAGGTACTCAATCCCTTTGGTCACATCAAATTCCAATTTTAAAAATCCCCAAAGGCACTTAATCCCTTTGGTCATAATATTCCCAAGCTAGGGGGAGTAGAAAAACCTGAGCCAATGAACATCATACACTTAAAAGCGTTCCATGCTTACTGTGATTACTATATATGTATATATACATGGATAAAAAAAACAACAAAAACAACAAACAAAAACAAATCATTCACATAGGCATATTCCCATTGCATACATATTGCATTTACATATAGGCATCTTTACATGCATTTTTCACATTACAATCTTACATACTACATACACATTTCATTTGCATTCATTCCACATGCATTCCACTACACCACTACATTTTACAAATTGCATTCATCCCATCCCACGTTCAATGATATTTTATAGTAGTGATGATATGGCCAAAAATAAAAAAAGTCAAGTTTCCACAACTGGGGGTACCTATTTGGGAGCATTTATGCAATCCCCTCCAACAATCCCATT
Source organism: Wollemia nobilis (assembly GCA_028583015.1). Classification (NCBI taxonomy): domain Eukaryota; kingdom Viridiplantae; phylum Streptophyta; class Pinopsida; order Araucariales; family Araucariaceae; genus Wollemia; species Wollemia nobilis. The sequence continues at coordinate 5,442,863 of JAQPPZ010001045.1, forward strand.
TATCCAAAGTCAAAAAAGCTAAAATTTTCACTCACTCAGCCACTACTAGTGTGTCTATCAGCCTCCAGAAAGATGTCTAATTTTATTTAGGATCAAAAGCACCTTTCTTACATTAAGAAAATCTTGAGTTTTATCGATTGATTCCAAAAACAATCTTCTACCAACCACACTCTTTCACATCTTAAAAAAGTTGGAGTAAAAGAGGGATAATACCATACTTGGGTAGCACCTTGAAGTGAAAAGGGGTATTCCTCACTTGTCCTATTATGCAACATAGTCCAAAATAAAAAAATAGTGGTTTATACCACTATCATAGTTGCTCTCGAAATACAAACACAAAATATAGAGTAGTAAGGATAGGGTCACATTCTCATCACACTTCGGTTGAGAATCCTATTCCCAAAGCTCTATCCAAAGTTAACAAATTCTATACACACACCACAAATCCCTAAAGATATAAGGATCGTACTACATTTCCCTCAAAAATATATGCAGTCATCCCCAAGGTCTAAAAGATCAAATAATTGGACTATGGAGTGAGTCTCCACTAGTGCTATAGATGCTTGAATGGTAGTGGGGTAATCTCATGCGGGGTGACATGTCTCTCTTACAAAAAGGGAGACCTCTGACCGCACATACTTGTAAGCTAGCTTCTGGGTCCATCCCATAACAGGTCATCCCTAATTTACTAATAATGGGTTAATGAACTTCACACACACACATATGTTCTTGATTTCCTAGATTCATTGTCATGCTCAAGATTTGGTACATGAACTTCACTTGCACACACATTGGTCCTAAAGAAAGTTAGACAACCGTCAAGTGAGTTTGGTTGATAGCACTAGCCTATTTGAGTCTTTGAAAATCTTTCAGTATTCTATATCAATATCCATGTCTTCTTCCATATCAACATCCATACCTTCTTCCATATCAACATTCATGTCTTCATAATGGATCAAACCGCATAAAGCCACCAAGATTGGTGCCCCCGATTGTAAAATAATGAACAAAAATGGCCAACAAAATTCTGAACTAAAATTGATCATACAAACATCATGCATTCCTCTCATGTAGTTAGCACTCACATACATGTCATTTAGCTTGCATTAATCATCCATATAAACACCATTCATATAAATGCCATTTCACTTACATTATTCATCCATAACATTATGTATACACACCATGATTAGTTTACATTAGTCATACATAAGAAATGAATAAAAATATTTTCATTCAACATGCATTGCATAAAATGTAAAAACATTCACACAAAAGATAACACAAAAATATAAAAAGCTATGTGTATATATATATATAACTCGCATATGCAAATATCGCTAGAAAGTGCGAACATCATAACAAATTGGGTGTTCAAGGTTTCACACCTTTCCCCCAACCAAGCAAATAACATCAAAACTTGGGGGTGTTCAAGGTTTCACACCTTTCTCCCAAGAAAACATCACAATTTTGAGGGTGCTCAAGGTGTCACACCTTCTCCACAAATTCAACAAATAATTCAATCACTCAATCACATCACATCATCAACACATCAATTACTAGGTTCAAAAAGGTTGCATATTTTTTTCAAAGGTTGCACCCTTTTCTTTGCATTCACATCATTCACATAAATTGCTAGGTTCAAAATATTGTGTTCTTTTGTCAAAGGTTGCACCCTTTGCCTTGCTTTCATCATATTTCCACATTTAAAAAATCCCTTCATCCATAAGGGCAAAAAACAAAAAAAAATCCCTTCATTCGTAAGGGCAAAAAAAAAAGAAAAGAACCCTTTATCTGGTAAGGGCAACGAACATACACATTTCATTTTTTTTTCATCATAAAAAAACCTTTTTATCTATTAAGGGCAAAGAACAGACACAAATCATCAAAAACCCCTTTATCTGTTAAGGGCAAAGAACAAACACAAATCATCAAAAACCCCTTTATCTGTTAAGGGAAAATAATAGACACAAATATACGTGAACCTTGTATTTAGTGTTTTATCCTAGAAACCTGGCAGTTGTAGCAATGGTTATCCATGCAATCTGGTAGAATGGATAGATTACCATAAGGACACTTTCATCATCAAAAACCCCTTTATCTATTAAGGGCAACGAACAGACACAAATCATTTCATTTTTTTTTCATCATCAAAAACCCCTTTATCTGTTAAGGGTAAAGAACAGACACAATCATTTCATATTTCATCATCAAAACCCCTTTATCTGTTAAGGGCAAAGAATAGACACAAATATTTTCATTTTTGTTCATCATCAAAAAACCCCTTTATTTGTTAAGGGCAAGGAACATACACAATCATTCCATCTTTCATCATCAAAAACCCCTTCATATGTTAGGGCAAAAATAGATACACTCATCACATATTTCAAATGGAAAAAACAACTTCATCTATTGGGGCAAAAATAGACTCAATCATTGAATCCACGCACATTGCATCCATCAAAACATTTTTCATCACCACGTCTCCATGTCACCATCAAAAATTACAATATTTGTCAAGTTCAAGTAGCATAAAGTGAATCTTGTATCTAGTGGGTTATTCTACAAACTTGATGATTGCAACGATGAGAATCCATGCAATTTGGTAAGATGAAGAACTTACCATAAGGACACTTGACCATGATCATCATCACTTATATCCTTGATCAAGATAATAATCATATTTGGTATCTCACATTATAAGTGAAACCTTGCCAAAGAACAATTTGCATAACAACTGTCATTATTGGCCTAGTTTGTGAGCCTTAACACAAAAAAACTCAAATTTCATCATTTTTATTAACCTAATGATAGGCACTGGCTAGGATGATTGGTTCCAAATTTGGGAATTATTAGAACAGCCACTAGCAGGCCATCCACGATTATTTTTCTTTTTATCTGCATCATCATACTTGCATATCAATGGCATTAGAGAGCACACTATTCAATAGCATTGAATCATCCCAAAATTTGGGGCAACAACATTTTGATTTTTATCCTCCCATAATGGGGTACATCTTACATGATCATGATATCTACACTTAAGAAAACCCCCTTCCCACCATTGGGACAAAAATGGTATCACATTTTACATCATTCATATCATCCACAATCACATGGTATTTTACACCAACCCCCTTTCCACCGTTGGGGCAAAAACGGTATCACATTTTACATCATTCATATCGTCTACAATCACATTGCATTTCTCACCACCCCCTTTCCCACCGTTGGGGCAAAAATGGTGTACATCATTCATAATTTGCATAATTTTTTTAATTGGCTCATGAGATTCATCCACAACTCATTCACCAATTGAGGGGGTAAGCTACACAAATTCTAAAATTATTTATTCTTTTATCTTCAACATTGATTGCTCAAAATCCAACAAGAGAGAGAAGCTACTTATGCGCCCACAACCCAAGCAAGTGTCTCATATTTTTGCACCATATTGTGCTTCACGCAACATGGTACAAAAAGGGGTATCTGTAGACACAAAATCCTAGCCATTAATCCTTCATCCTAACCATCCTACCATCCAATTGTCCACCACACACCTTTCCCACCACTCATTTAGCCATTTCATGCCTTTCCCACATTCAAAAGGCCCACTTTAACCCTTTACCACCACTTTTCGACCCCTTTGGACTTAATTTATATTTATTTTATATTATTTATATTTAATATAATATTTTATTATTATATTTTAATATATTTACTATAAAATATATATTTAAACTCAATTAACCTCAGCCATTATATTTAATCTAATCTCATCCATCCATCTTCATCAATCCATGTCACACTTAAATTACAATCTTAGCCTTAGGATTTGATTTAATCTTAGCCACATGATCAAAAGTGTTAAGCTAAAACCCTAAGAAAACCCTAGGTTGGATTATAAGTAAGAGCATTTGTAAATACTCAAACCCAAAAATGTTCTAGCCCTTGAAGAGATTGTTGAAGAAGCCCTTGTGAAGCAAAATGTTGCAGAGTCCTGAAGATCCCATCGATCAAATCTACTTGTGAGAGCAGAATTAAACCCTAGCTTGCCATAGGAATTCCACCATTCCAACCACTCCCCCATCCATTTTCTATTATCACCCATCTGTTGCATCCTTCCTACCCCCGCGATCTTCTTCTACAGATTAAACCCTCACCCTCAGGCACCTTCCAGAGCTTGTCAGGCTCATTGTAGAATCTACCAAGTGCTTTCCAGAGCCTACCATATCTCGTAGGTGCATTCCAGAGCTTTCTAAGCTCGCACCAGAGCCTGCAAAGCATCCACCAGTGCCTACCATCATCATCAATGTGAACCAAATATTGTCGCATCAAATGATCAGGTGTTGTTAGGGCATCATACCAATGGAATTACAATGAAACATCATAAATTTCAACAAAAAAAATCACCATCGGTTCTTATTTCATTGTATAATCTATAGGTTTTTGTATGCCATTGTATTCATTTGCAGTTAGGGTTTATTTGATAGTTGAGGATCTCACATTGTGGAGCCCTCATAGGTATTACTGATCCCCTTGTCTGTTTGTGTGTATGCAGATCTACAGGTTCTCATTCAATATTGGATAGCTGCTAAAGCTAGAGTGGCCCGAAATCGGATATCTCACAAGCCCACTCATTTTGTTGGGAGTGAAGCATAGTTGAAGACACTCATCTTTGTATAGCTAGGGTTTCAAATAACCCTAGCAATTGTATTTATTGTATCAAATCAACTTTGTCAAGGTAGAATAATTGTAACAAGGAGTTTTTTAGCTCCCCCCCATTTATTGAAATATATTCTATTTTGTGCAGTTATTTGTCTCTTTGAGTTGATTTATTTATTGCTTGCATAGTATCGTATTTTTAGCTCTACAACTCTGACCCCAGTACTATTACTAGGACAAGGTATTTGATCTTTATTCACATATGGGAATATTACTTGTTGAGACCTCTCTATTTATCTTTTTTCCATTGAATTAATTTTGTTGCTAAGAGTTTTTAATGTATTTTGTATATCAAGGATGATAGAAAACTCTTGAGGAGTCAGAGAAGGAAGTGGAGGGAAAGGAACTGTAGTAGTTGGTGCTTTTGGTTGAGGAATGGGAGTCATCTAAGAAAATGGGGATGACAATGTAGGAGAATCCATATAAGATGAAGTAGTATCTTGGATTTGGACATTAGTGGTTTCTATATTGTAAGGTAGCACAACTTTGGGAGGTAATCTCCCCACATTAATTAGGACATTTTTTGCATGAACTGCTGCATTATAAACTTGTGGAAATATTTCCACCCTAGATTGTTGGGTTTGTAGGCCTAGCTCTGATCCAAGAGCTTTGATATAATACATATAAGCAAGGCATGCAGTTGGTATAGCTGTAGGTGGGATTCTTTTCCAGGTTCTACTAAACCTCAAATTAAAATCTCAGACAATTTCTTATGCTTCTGCATAGATGTGAACTGGTTAAGCAAGGAGAAAGGGTCACCATATTCATTAAATTCTTCCACAATAGGCTCAACCAATGTTGCCCATGAAGTGATGGTGTTATCTTCAAGAATCCTAAACTAATGTAAAATATTTCCTCTAAATTACAGGGCTAAGATTCTCGCAATAACATCCTCATTCTTTATATTATGGATTATTGCCAGATTCAAAATATCCTAATAGTGCTCATATGTAGTCTTTCCAAATCCATCATAAGTGGGAATAACCTTAGAAACCACTTGAAGAATATCATGCATATGGGATAATATAAGGGGGCCAGCTATGTTCTAGCTGGGGTATTTTTGTAATGGCTGATTTGGGGGTACATTACCCTGATTTGGGGTTGTATTTATAGCCATATTTCTAGGTGTAGGTCCTTCTAGAGGGCCTATTGGATTAACTATAGGATTTTCCTCAAGAGGTTCTTCTTATGAATGAAAATCTTGGTTTAAATTCCTTATAACAGTGGACCCTCTATAAGGTAACTCACAATAGAAAAAAGAGTCAGGGTTATTTCTTTTGAATGACCTGGTATACATGAAAAAATAATGGTCTATGGGGATAATTATTTTATTGGTTTAAATACCAAGGAGACGCTAGGTAAATTTTCTATTCTTCGCTTAGCAAGGTAAAAAAAATTCACCAAATCTTGATTCCTTCAATAGAGATAAAACAATAACTCATATGATGGGTTTTCGTGTTCCTTGTGAACTCATCCCACCGGTGTGCCAAAAACTATTGGGTACCAAATTGACATTAAGTTTTACTTGACACTATGACTATCTATCTTCCAATTTTCTATCTAGGCATGCACCCGATAGTCACAGCTCAACACTCAACATTGGATGGACCAAAGGCAACTTCAATCCAACCTCCAGAGTAGGTTGGTTCCTTATCAACTTAAAATGGTGTTGACACAATTAAAGCCCAAATAGAGCTTTGAGAAAAGGTTTAGGGTTAGAGATATTCTGAAAAATAATGTTCGGATAGGCTAACAACATAGGCAACTACGGTAAAAAGCTCCCACAAACTATTTCCAATGTCCCATCACTCAAGATTAACAATAAACAAACCCATGAAATATTCATATATTATAACATAAACAAAGATATATTGTAGAAAGCAATTCCAACATCTAATATTGATAATCCAAATTAGCAGAATAGACCAATAATTAGATTTAAAAGAAATAAACTTCCTAACAATATAGATCTAACCATGAACATATTTCAGTTACTCTCACAACTAGTAATCTAAGAATATGGAATGAACTAACCACTAAATTATTAACATAAATGTAGCTCAGAGCTTCGAACCTCTTGCACAAAGATGATGAAGATGACAAATTTTGAGTCAAAAATAAGAGTAATGCTCCTTCCATTAGCTCACATGAATATATACAATAGGGCAAGCAAACACACTAGAGATGACCCTTAAAAATAAGGGTTCAACCTCTATTTATAGTTTGTAAAATAAAAGAATATTAAGGAGACATTACAAAGATTAAAAATTTATAGCTCAACAAAAGGTTTTGCTGGTATTTATATACTGGTTTATGAAGTTCGAGAAATCTGTTGTGAGTAATCCGCCATGGTAGTTTGGCTCTCTATAACTTATTGGTTTGTTGATGGCAGTTGGCATTTATGCTGTTGGATACCACATCTAATCCGTTGATCATTCTTGGAAGCTCACTCCACCGTAGATCTGCAACCACTTCTAGTTCTTATTCTTGAAAACCCTCTAATGCTTTGTCTTCCTGCCCTCCAACTGACTGCTTTTTGGTTCAAAAAGAATTTGCTTTTAAATACTTCAATAGTGTCAGCATGTTCTAGGTTGTTGATCTTCATCATGGATGGTTGTGATTAAACCTCTGAAAATACTCTGCAAATTGGTTGGAAAATACCAAAATGCCATTTTGCACCTTTTAATTGTTGACATCATCTTTTGTAGCCTTGATTCTATGAAATCAAATTCTGGCATAAAATGCACTAAGGAGTGAGCGGGATGAAATCTGCTACTTAGCCTTCTTTCTCGAAACCATGCAAATTGTAATCCACAAAATAAAGTATGTTGATGTCATATTTTCTTTAACCACAATGCAGAATCACCAATCCGTACCAAAGCTAGTGCAAATAAGACTTTGTCACCATTCCACTCTGAATGTAGTGTTTTTGGCCTTCATATCTTCATTTTGCATTGAAGATAGTGTAAAATAGTCTGTCACAATTTCGTACTCTTTGTAGAGTTTTAGACATTCAAGTTGTCATTCTACACTAAAAATCTCTTGGGACTTAGAGAAATTGAGCTTTCCAACACTTAGTCATTAGAGCCACGAACAACAATCACCATTCTACACTTCTTTTCATGCTGATGTCATCATTGCCCAAAATTTTTGCAGAATTAGGACTCACCTGGAATCCACTTCCAAATACATTGTGAACTGAGCAGAATAAAATTTAACTTGTTTAAGGTGAAAATACACTAAGTGTTGAGCATATTTTGGAACTCTCACTACGGATCCTGTCCAAAATACACTAGGTGATGTGTAGAATGGATTTCTCATGCCTTAGAATACTTTTCAATGATTTCTAAGGATTTAGCCATTTGGGGCCTAAAGTTACCATAACACCATCCTATTTGGTGACAACTTCTACCTTTAGAGGATCCATCTCACCTGTAGTCATATCGATCGCCTTCGATCATCTCGCATCTATCGTAACCACCTCCACACGTCTTGCAACATCCATATGTTAATAGACACCATTAGCCACCTAGGAGAAATCATACATCCATTAACACGATTTCCATAGACCTTTTTTTACCCATGCGAGATTCGAATAACCCATCAAATCCACTACACCTTGACTTGGAGGAAATTTACTTCAATCAGGGAAATTATTCCCCATCGTCTTCCAAGTAATGGCCTTGCTATGAGATGCTACAACCATTTCATTTCTCTCCAAGGCCAACTCATGATGTATTTCATGCTAAGGGGGAACCTGAGGTTCCAATTGATTATCTAAACCTAGTGGATGACATTCATCTAATACCTACTCCCAATAAGTTGGAGGAGGGGTCACATATGTCAATTGAGTCAACGATTGACAAAGATATCGACTCAGATCATGAGGACCATCAATGTATCAAGTTAGGGGAAAGCTAGTCATCCATTGAGCAAGTCGATTACATAGCCCTTCTCACCAAGAAGAAGGAATATTTTGCATGGTCCTACAAAGACATGACAGGAATGGATCCAAATCTATTTATGCATAATATGAGGCTTGATACAAAGGCCAAGACATTTAAGAAAAATATGAGAAAATGCATCTGATAGTAGCCTTGATGGTGAAATATGAGCTACAAAAGCTATTGGATTCCAAGTTCATCATATCAGTGGACTATCTGCCATGGCTGTCCAACATGGTTTTCATCAAGAAACCTAATGGAAGGATTCATATTTGCACTAACTTTTGAGACCTGAACAAAGCGAGCCCCAAGGATGAGTTCCCATTGTCAAACATTGACGCCCTGGTAGATGCTATAATAGGCCATAAAATACTATCCCTCATGGATGGTTTCTTTGGATACTACCAAATTCATATCAATCTAGAAGACCAACTCAAGATGGTGTTCACAATGCCTTGGGGAATATTTTGCTATAAGGTCATGTCTTTTGGCCTTAAAAACATCAGTGCTACCTACCAATGCATCATGACTTACATATTCCATGACTATATGCACAAAATATTGGAATATTACATGGATGACTTATTGGCTAAATTTCTATTACATCATGAGCATCTTGATGTCTTGAGCAAAGTCTTCAATCACCTTATTAAACACAATGTGAGACTGAACCCCAAGAAGTGTGTCTTCGAAATCACATCTAGAAAAATCTTGGGATTTATTGTCTCTAAAAGAGGCATCAAAGTAGACCCCAAAAAAATCAAGGCAATCCTTGAGATGCCTCCCCCAACTACCATCAAGTACTTGCAAATTTTGCAGGGTAAAATCATGTCCATCAAGTGCTTCATAGCGCAGTTGTCAGACAAATATCGACCCATGAACAAAATATTGTACAAGGGGATTGCATTCCATTGGGATAATGCGTGTCAAGCTAACTTTGATGCAATCAAACAATATCTAGCTTCACCGCTAGTATTGGATCCACCTCGACTAGGAGTGTCGTTCCACTTATACATCTCAACTACTAAGATTGCATTGGGCATCATGTTGGCCCAAAATAACGAAGTGCATAAGGAACATGCTACTTACTACTTTAGCTGCACCTTGGTCAATTATGAAATCAAGTACACATACATTGAAAACTTTGCCTAGCAGTGGTTTTTGCCACCAAGAAGTTACACCATTACATGCTTAGTCATACCACGTATGTTTGTATCAAAAGAGAATCCATTACGATACATGATGAGTCATACTTATCATAATAGTTGCACGATGAAATAGATCATGTTGTTGATGGAGTTTGACCTAGAATTCATTAGACAAAAATTTATTAAAGGTCAGGTCATCACCAATCAAATCATAGAGGCTCCTCTCCAGGATGATCAACATTTTAGCATGGAGCTTCCCGAAGATGGAGTCTTCAAAATATCGAAATCACTTGATTTTGACGAGCCTGAGTCATAGGCCGATATGACTCTATTCTTTGATGGATCCAAGTGCAAGCAAGGGGGTGGCATGGAAATTGTGTTTTTCTCACCTCAAGGGGCTCCAATACCCCTATCGTTCAAACTTGATTTCCCATGCACCAAAAATAATGCTGAGTATGAAGCCCTGCTCATAGGCCTTCAAATGACTATCGCCATGAAAATAACCAAGCTCGGGTTTTGTAGGCTTCATAGGTACACCGCGAATGTGGCATGGATTCAGATGCAATTTTTGTTCTTTTTTCAATTATATATTTCCAAAATCATATTTTATGCATTTCTTTGAAATTTATAATTATTTGGAGTTGTTTTAGATGGTCGCATTACATATTTACACTTTCTAGCCTTTCATTGCATGTATTGCTTTTGCATTTTTCACAATCCGTACTTGCTATTGACAAAATATAATTTCCTTGTGTGTAGGTGTAGGTTCTACAATGCGCGAGGAAGGAGCATAGGATCAGAACATCAAAGAACAAAGTGGCATCATCATAGACCTACCCACTTCAATTATGGGTATGAGGAAGAACATTGGAAGTGCACCAGAGTTATTGAAAGGATTTGATCCTTGGGCACCATTTTGTAACGTGTACCAATCTAGAGCCCTCAATGGGACATTTATATAACCATGATTTGATCCATCAAATTAATAAATAATAAATCCATTTCATGCATTTTTTTTGTTTTATCATGCTTACTTGAATGCTCCTTTTGTAATGCTTATTCAACACTAGCGATAGATGCACATTGTTTAGCATTATTAGGTGCACTATTTTTCCCATACTTCAGATGCTTCAGGAACAGGTATTGGGGTAGTATTTATGCAGGAAGGGCATCCCTTGGTATTTGAAAGTAAACAACTTTTGGGTAAAAATTTGGTAAGATCCACATATGAGAAAGAAATATTGGTTATTCTACATGCGGTTGAGAAATGGAGACACTACTTAATCAGTAGTCGCTTTATTATTAAAACAGATCATAGTAGTCTCAAGAATTTTTTGGAACAACAATTTTCTTATATAGAGCAAAAAAAGTGGTTAACAAAATTGTTGGGATATGATTTTGTTATCGAGTATAAGAAAGGGAAGGAAAACATGACAGCAGATGCTTTATCACGTAAATATGAATATGAAGTGGTTCTCAATGCTATTTCAGGTCCATATTATCAATGGATTTCTCAGCTCTAAGAGGAATGGTTTTCAAATCCAGAAATGGATCAAATAATTCAGGAATTGATGTTAGGATCATCCAAGCATCCTTATTTTTCCTAAGGATAAAGTATTAAGAAGAAAGAACTGCATCTACATTCCACATAATTCTACAATCAAATCAAGGATTCTAGAAGAATCACATGCTTCTCTATCAGCAGGACATTCAAGATTTTTGAAAACATATGTACGTGTAAAACAATCCTTTTATTGGAAAGGATTAAAATTTGACATCAAAACTTGGATGATTGAATACGAAGTATGCCAACGTAATAAGGGTGAAACAATTAAGTCTCTAGGATTGCTTCATCCACTACCTATTCTAGATCACCAATGGGAACATATTTCAATGGATTTTATTAAAGGTCTTCCTAAATCAGAAGGCAAAACAGTAATTTTTGTGGTAGTGGATCACCTCTCCAAATATGCTCACTTCAATGCTCTACAACATCCATTTTTGGCAAGCAAAGTGGCTAAGGTATTTATGGACTCAATTTTTAAATTGTACGAAATACCTAAATATATTGTAAGTGATCATGATCTCATATTTACTAGAAATTTTTGAAAAGAATTATTTCATCTTAATGGTACCAAGTTGAATATGTCTTCTACATACCATCCGTAAACAAATGGCCAAACTAATATAATTAACAAATGTCTGGGTACTTATCTAAGATTTTTTTCTCAATATAAACAATATCAATGGAGTCATTGGCTCTTTTTGATAGAATGGTGGTACAACACTTTGTACCATTATTCTATCAAGATGTCTCCATTTGAAGCATTGTATGGAGTCAAACCACCAAAAATAGCAGATTATGTTCCAGGTTCTTCCAAAGTGGCCCAAGTAGATGATTGGTTCCAACACCGGTAGTCAATGCTCAAACTTCTCAAAGACAATTTGATCCAAGCACAGAATCACATGAAGCAAAAACAAGACACACACCATTTCGAAAGACAATTTAGTATAGGTGATATGGTGTTTTTGTGTTTGCAACCCTACAAACAATTTTCATTAAATATTGATATCAGTCAGAAGTTCGCTTCAAGATTTTGTGGTCCTTACAAAATAGTGCACCGCATCAGAGAAGTGGCTTATCAACTAGAGCTTCCTTCCTCATCCCATATACATCCAGTATTTCATGTTTCCTATCTCAAAAAGGTGATCAAATAAAGAGTACATTCTTAGTCTTAATTACCAATACTTTATGAAGAAGGGCATATATATCTCCTGGTAGAAGCAATTTTACGAAGTAGATCACCTATGCTAAGATCTTGTCACATCAAAGAATTTCTCATCAAATAGTAGGACCTACCAGAATAAGATGCTACATGGGAACCAGAAAGTATTTTCCAATCATTTCCAGCTTTGAGGACAAAGCTTTTTGAGGAGGAGAGCCATGTTACAACCCTAATATAGCTAGTAAAATATTATATTCTTTTCACCATTATTTGTCATTTATTTAGTATTAATAGAGTAGGTTGAATTATAATTGTTCATCTATCATCATTTATTTTCATTTGCATTATTTGCAAGTACTAATACCTCCTTAGTTGTGAAGGACTTTGCCCTCCTAAAGTGGCAATATACGTTCTCTTTCATATCGATTATATTTTTGCATCCAATTGTTGGTTTATAATGTTTTAACGTCAAAAGAAACTTTTGGAAAATAATCATGGTGAAGTCAGGGGACAAGAGATCTCCATTTCTAGATTGAATAACTTCACAAAAAATGCCATAGAAGCCATGATCCAGAAGAAAAGGCCACAATAGCCTAGAAAAGGCCATAGAAGTGTTAATAGTGAATAAAATACCACATAAGCCTTGATATTAAATAAAAGGCCACAAAAGCCTTGATACTGAAACAAGCCACATATATATTTATCCCGAATAATAATCCAAAAGAGAGTACATAATTTAGAAGCATATTTTAGTACTAATATTTTGTTGCAGGTAAAGGATATTCAGTAAGTCAGGAAAGCTTCTTACAAGAAAGTTAGGAAGAGTAGCCTCTTCAGAATCAATCTAACACTTAAAGCAAAAGATATCAGGAGGAGATCTCATTGAAGAAATTCTAGACAAGGAATAAGAAGAAGGATTAGGAGAGTCCTACTAGAATCCAAAAGTAGCATAATTAGATATCCAGGATAATATCTCACCACCAACAGTTCCAAAAGCAAAAGGTTGAAGATAAGGTCTCAAGGAAGATCAGAAGAAGCTACAACATCAAAGACTTTGGAAAGATCTCAACGAGCATCTAGTAAAAGGTTAGGAGAGCCTTCTTAAAGAAATCATAAAAGGAGAACTCACTGGAGAAATACACTACCAAGGAGAAGCCCATAATAGTGAATAACTTGGGACAATTATTGCCATACGATAACAAGCCCAAGATGAGGAGAATTTGGAAAGGAGTGCCAAATCCAAGTGGAAGAAGAATCTAGTGAAGACCTCAAGATATTCAAAATATTGAGAAGAAGATCCTTCTTGAAGTAAAAATATGACCAGAAGACTTGAAGATAGAAGAAGTTTTCTAGCACCAAAATATTGAATATTACCTCTCACAGAAAGAAGGTATTATTTGCTGAGAATCTACAACAAGTTGGAGAGACTACAATAGTAGGATGAGCCACTAAATTCTAGTTCCTAAAAATAATTTCTAGACTACAATTTGGTGAAGAAGAAGCTAATAGGACATCAAAAAAGCAACAAGATCTACAACCTCTATGTAAACTACATCCTCAAAAATCTATGCAACAATTGGTGCAAAAATATTTATTATTAACAGATTTATTGGAGCACCTTATCTGGATTAAAGTTGCAACCTAAATTACAGTCTTCAGAAGTACGAAATAAAAATGTTTCTTTTAGAAGTTCATTTGCACACTAGGATTTGATTAGATTCCAAATATTAATTATCTATCAACTACCTATTATCTACTTTGGAAAGTGAAAAGAAGATTGAATCCTACAATACTAATTATAGTGAGTTTACAAGATATTTGAAGGTTTATTTCAAATTATTCTTGATTAGTTGCAGTGAATTGATTAAATGCATTTTATTGAGAGGATATTGGAGTGATAAGGTGTAATTTGTTAGTGCATTAAAAAGTAGAAATTATTAGATTCATTTGCACTATTATTACTCTCAAAATAAATTTGTTTTGTGTGTTGAAAAATGTACAAAATCTAGTTTGCATCAAGTGTCTAAAAACACTCTTAAAGCACAAAAACCTACAACTCTTAGTGGCCAATAGAAGCCACCAAAATTGGTTAGTATAAGCAAAGAAAATCTAAACAAAAATAAGATTCAAATATTGAGACTTGGTGAGTCTCAAATACAAAGTACTTATGGGTTAGTGCAACTAAAACAAAGCTTATATTTTATAGTGTTTACAAAGCTTGGATTCACCATCAAATATCCAAACAAAGAGGGAAAGGAGTCTACTCAAAAGGACATCCTCAAAACCCTCATTTGTGCATTCAAAAATCTGCTACAAAATATGAAAAAGGGAGTGCAAAAAGGGTGCAAAAGAAAGTGTATTATTCATAAGGTATTGCACTACATTATTTGAAAAAATGAAGCAGATAGAAGGTGCCATTAAAGGCACATAGGTCACAAGGAATCCAACCAAGAAGGACGTATAAAAATCATTCCATATATACGGTCTAAGGAGCCATCAAAAAGGGTTCATTCCTCATGGACAAACCTTCACAACATAATCACACAGTAGAAGATCAATATCCTATATTATGTAGAAGAATAAGGATCCATACTACAAAGAAAATGTATCACTATTACCTCATCCAAAGATGCATGAACAATGCTAAAATTTGCATGTCAAAGAGAACTAAAATTGAGGGAAAAAGGTGCTAAAAACAAATTTCTAAAACTTGGTGAATAAAATCCACCAAAGGCATCATATTCCATGCCATTCATATCTTCAATACTACCTCAAGGATCAACTAAAAGAGATAATAGTTTGCTTGTGCTTCAAGGAATGTAGCAAGAAAAGGAAGAGGCATAAAGAAGGAGTTATATTCTCCTTGGAGGTATTACAATGATAGAAACCATGTAGAAACATTGAGTGCCACTTGGCATAATCTCTGAATAATGTTTAACGTCCAAGAAACCTTACAAGGAAGGTTTCAAGAACCTACTAAAATTTGAAATGCTACAAGATCTGGTAGAAGCATTAGTAAAGGTTGATAGGGATGTTACATAAAATATGTAAATGTTACATAGGTTTAAGAAACCATGAGTAATGTAAGTGACACTTGGAAGCCTTTATCTCCATGAAAACCTGAAGTGAATGGAGTAGAATGAGAAATATAATTTTACTAGTCAAAGCTTTTGGAGAGGAAAATACAGTCAAACTGGTTAATGAGCACAACATGTAAGAGAGGAAAGAAGAAGCATTAAAGATCCATGAAAAATATTTCAAATCTACATTAAAATTCTCTCTAATAATCAAAGAGATACTTTTCCAATCATATCTCAAAGAATCCACACTTGTCCGAATTGATATCACCATATCAAGCACTAGAAGCTATGTCTTAATGTTGTTACACCTAGCCAAAATCAATGTTATAGAAGTGTGAAGATAAAGGGCCAATGTAAGTTTAATTATCTCATTTAATTTTTCTTTCTAACATTGGAGAAATAAGGTTTTAAATAAAGGATAAATATTAAGATTATGAAAGCAAATTATATAGGAGATAACTTACCTAGATCAAAATAATATTTGCAAAATAACCTTGGAGATATAAGGAATTCTACTTAGGTTTAACTATTTAATATTTTGCATATATTATTTTTTTTAATTTACATGGTGGAATCGGTAGCTGCCATGAATCCAGGAAGGATTTTTGACTTTTATGGCCGCCATAGTATTTTGCGTTGTTTGCTCTAAAATCCACCACACAGATCTTCACACAGTTCGCCTCTATAACCACCATGTCACAATCATTTTAAACATTTTACGTCAATAAAAGCACCAAGAAATGGAAAAGCGTTTAGTTTGATGAGGTCCAAGATTTGAACCTTGGACCTCTTCCCCCTTATGGGGTTTGGTTGAACCAATTGGTCTACACCTCAGATATTTTTTGAAAATATTGTTATCTTTTCTAATTTTCCAAATTTGGGAGTCATAAGGCCTATTACATCAAATTGATTTGTTGGAAATTAGAAAAAATAAAATTAAATTTCAAAGGGCCATTATAAGAGGTTTATTAAAATATTTATCAAAGGTTGGAATTTATCAATTTACTTGTCTCAAATCTTCTCAAATCGAAACAAAATATCTAGTATTAAAACCTATTTAAATTTGGGAAAAGTGCTTAGTTCAATAGGAGCAATAAGGATAATAGAAGTTGATTTTGGTATTTACAAAACTTTACAAAATCAACTAGAAATTGAACTAAAATTTACAAAAGTACTTTATATCTTATCCAAAACATACTAGGGAGTCATAAGGCATTCTACAAAACTTGGTAATATTAGCATTTATCAAAATTATCAAGTTGCAATATATAAGCTTTCTACAAAACCTAAAAATCCTTAAGAGTATATATTCTCATACTAGGGAGACATAAGGAAGCCTACAAAACCAAGGATTAATAAAGGTTTTACCAAATCAAGCTTATATACTTCTATCAATGATCATATATCCCAATAGGGAGCCATAATGTAAGTCTATTCTATCCCAAAGAATTCAAGTAATACAAATGACTACTAGAATGCTAAGCAACACTCTTAGAAGTGGAATAAGGAAGATACCAATATGGATTAAAAGCTTGATGGATTATAATGATGAAAAGGGCAAATAAAAGGAAGAACCAATACAATGCAAAATAAGTTCTAAAATTGACAGCCATATAAAGGGAGATTCATCCAGTGAATCTAATACCAAAGGAGATCCAAAGCAAGAAAAAAAGGATCAACCAGATTTTATACAAAAAGGAAAATATGGAATAGCTTCAATTGTGCATATATGGTTAGAATGTCTTATTAAAGAGATAGAAAAACATGATATCTCTAAATTAGACTTCAAAGCCATCAAATCTTCTCTATTATGCACCTATTGTAATCAATATGGTCATGAAAAGACAAATTATTGGAGTTTCCATCCTTGCAAATATTGTGATGGTCCAAACCACTCATATTTTTTATGTTATTTCAAATACAAATACTATAAGGGTCATGAAAGAATATTGTTACAAAAATTAAATTGTTATCTTCAAGAACTTGATTTTTGATGGATCTACTAAATTTGAGATCAATATTGATACTTATGAAGGATAGAGAAATAGGTCTTACATAGGTACAAAAGAAATAAGAAGAACCTATTCAGATCCACTCATGACATGCAAAATCATGAGAATAATTGTTCATCAAAAGTGCCTGACATCAAGGAACAAATAACTGGAAAATATCAGTAGCCATGACATGGAGAATGAAGTAGCTGAAGATGAACCGATTTCAAGTTATCAGATAGAGGAAGATCCACATTGAAGACTAAAATCTTCAATACCCAAATATTGTAATACATGGGGTGTTAGAAATAGCTTATATTATATTATTTGTATCATGTAAATGTACCTTCCTTGGTACATACTTAGGACATTAGATTACTTTAGGGGGAATTTATCTAGTTACTTCATGTAATGTAATAAATGCATAAGTGTCAATGTGCAAGATGTAAATGTGCAAGGTGTCCCTTGTATAGCTAGGTAGAGTGTTGGCCAAGAAACTTATCTTCCTATATAAAGGGCCATAGATATAGAAATATGACAGTAGTGTAGGATAGACACAATAGTGTAGTGTGTGTGAGCTATAAGCTTAGAGGTCATTCATTGAGTAGTAGATTGTATCATGGAGTTTTCATTTCCTCCATATCTACTATTGTATTTATTTTTATCATTTCTATTTATAGAATATTTCAGTCATCTTGTAGATCTACTTTCTTTCTTATTATTCTGCATCTTGTGAATGCTATCTCCCATTGCATGTTGTATCAAAAGATAACATGTTTCACATCACTAGGATGTTTGAGTCTTTTTAAAAACAACTCTAGATTAGTCATCCATAAGCCAACATAGCATTCATATCATTATCATATCATTACATGAGTATTTCACTTCATATTCCATCATTATATGTTGGTGTCTCTGATTAAGCAGTAACAATAAATATGGTCAAGCAAGATCTAAACTAAAAATTATCATTAGAGCATCAATTCACTTGCATTATTATCATAAAAACATACACATTACATTGTCATCCATCACATCATTTACACATGCATTCACACAAACATTCACACAAAGTCATACACAAAAATAAAAGCCATGTATATATATATAAATAAATCACATTTACAAAGAATGCTCAAAGTCTATATAAAATGGAACACTAAGTCTCATATAAAAAATATGTTACAAGGCCCTAGATAGCACCTATAGATAGATCCCTATGATCTTGATGGATCAGGAGCCTGAGGAGCCCTAAAATGAGAGTCACGATATCTAGAATCGCTATGCCTAATATAACCCACTATGGAGGCGGATGGTTGCACTAGCAGCCCAATGTTATACTACATAAGTAGATCCTCTCCTAAAGTCAAAGGTATAGCATATATTATCTCTGATGAGCATCCATTTATGCCAAATCTACCTAGAACCTTATCACATCCTTACCTCCACCTCTATTCGTAGCTGAGCATTATTGGTATCTCACATCGCTATTATTACATCTCAATCTACCACCATCTATCAAAGTTGGTCCTACTTAACCTGGAGCTCAACCCACTCCTCCTCACTCTAACCAAAAGGTCTCTTTGAAACCTCCCCCATACCATCCCGACCATCACCATCACCTCCAATATCTGAAGGCTACTCTACTGCAACCCTCGCATTCCTCCCTCCACTATCAGACCTATTATATCTATGACATTTGAAATTCTCCTCCCCCTCTTTTGTTATCTCCCAATCATATCCACTACCCTCCTCAACCACCTTAATTGGTACCCATGGAGGTTATGAAGTGAACCATAATCATAGTTAGTGGTGGTCCTAGGATCATCCATATCTAGGAGATCTATCTCCTAATCATCCTCATACTCCACCCACCACTCCTCCACACAAGGTAGGCTTGACTCATTAGCTCGATGCCTATAAAGCATTGGAGCATCAGGTATCCCCTAGCATATCCCAAACTACCATAGCACTCATGAGAATTGGATCAAATCCACCTCATTACCATACCAAGTAACCACCCATATAGACTGCCTAACCCAATGTAGCTGCTCACTATCAGTAGGTGATCTAGCATCTCATCACATAACCAGTACACCTATGTAGGTGTTAGCCCTACCCACAAATATCTACACTCCTAGTCACTATAACTAGGATGAATTGATTATATCTCCTTAGCTACCCACCATTTCAATACATAGGGTTGATCCTCATCCCACTTGCATGATAGACCCATAGGATGAGCTACACTAAAGTGCTTACAGTTCCAGATCTGAACTAGCACACTGTAGCACAACTCATTTCACCCTCACCTCTTCACCTCAGGCATCTCCATGTACACTTGAGCTAGTATAGCAGGTTCTCAAGCATACACACGAGGTTCATCAATCATATCGAGGACCAAATGAATCATGTTCCAAGGTAACCAACATTCGATGTTGTTAGGTATCGACACATTATCCAAAAAGAACATGACTAAGGTTGGAAATGCCTTCAGCTGTCCCTCCACATACATATCCAAGTACCTATTACCTCCACCACTAATCTTCACCCTCTACCAATCATCACAAAAAATCTAGCTCATCTCATATCCCTTATTATGCCCAACTTGGACATGCAATCCCTCCATAGGTACTTGGAAGATGTGGTACACATCCTCAAGTGTCATCGTTATCTCCCCTATTGAGAGCTAGAATATCCCCCTATCTATATCCCATTGCTCTACTAAGGTAGAGAGATACCCCTCATCGTCCCTTACCACCTCTATTTGTGCACACCCAATCGATCCCACCCACTCCAACTAATCCCAGTCATCCTTTTGCTATGAATTTCTCACCCCTAGTATGATGGGTGAGAATCAATGTTGAGCCTTCAAAATCCTCAACTGTAGTACAACACAAATGCAAATACACATTAGCATCTCATTATTCAAAAAAATATTATTATAAAATCAAACAAGAGAGTTAGGAGAACTTACCTCCTCCACTCGTACATTAGATCCCATCACTGCATCTTCTCCCTCCATCGCCATCACCAAACTCCTTCACACTCCTTCACTCTCCTTTGCTTAGATGTTGCTTCTCAAACTCTCAAACATAAGAATAAACTAAAATTACACCCTTCTAGCCTTTTATAGCTAATTTGGAATGCTCAGATACCACAGGGCGCATGCCAAGCACACTCAAATGCCTCCCTATGTCTGTTGAGAGGAAAACACCCTATTGCATTTGTGCATGGTATGGATGTAGGCTAATGTTTGGATTTAAAATACTGTAAAAGGACTCAAAGGGCCTCAAAACATAGCAAAATACCATAAAATCATCACAAAATCCATCCATCCATGTATTACATTATCACATCACATTTTATGATAACATGGATTGATTTGGGTATTTAATTTTTGATTGCAACCGAAAGTCAAAAAAACACCAAAACAATGCTTCAAAATGTTCCAAAATGATCCAAAATTTCATAAAACTACCAAAGCCACTATTCCAAGCATTCATCACATCATTACATCATATTTTATGATAACATAGATTTATTTCATCCTGTGGATTGTAGTAGGTAACTTTAACACCCCCCTCTCCCCATCGAACAAAAAAAAGGGAACTGGTTATCCCCTCAAAAGCATGAAAGAGTTTAATGACATTTTTAATACAAACAATCTCATGGATGTTAAGCTAAAGGATGCCAAATATACTTGGAGCAACAAAATACTGGGCAACCAACTTATACAGGTTAAATTGGATAGATTTTTCTTATCTCAGGAAGTTTTTCATCTCCTTGGAGATGCCAGTATCCATTCATTTCCAAAGATAGGATCTAACCACAGTCCTCTACTAATGGAAATTGATAAAAACTCTCCTTTAAAAAGACCATTCAATGTGGATTAACCACCTTGACCTAAGAGACAAAATCTTCCTATGGTGGTAGTAGACAAATCAAGGATGCCCCTCATTCAAAATTACTTAGAAACTCTGATACATCAAAGAAAACCTCAATGTTTGTAATAAAGAAGTTTTTGGAAACCTATTTGCACATAAGCAATCTCTCCAGGATAGACTAGCCATAATCGAGAACAAAATTTAGAATGATCAAATTGATGAGAACATCAGGTTAGAAGAGAGAAGTATCCTATCCAAATACCACAATATTCTAGACTATAAGGAAACCTTCTAGAGACAAAAGTCCAGAGCCTTATGTCTCAAACAGGGAGACTCAAATACCAAAATTTTTCATGCTTCAACCTTGAGGAATAGAAGTAATAACAATATTACGAAACTGGTGAAGGGCGATGGGAGTTCTACCTCTGATATTTTGGAGATAAAAAATGAGGCTGTCTTATTTTAGTTTCCTCCTTGAAGAAGAAGCCCCAAGCTCTAAGTTTTCTAGATATTCCATGTTGTACCACATCCACCAAATCATTTTAGAGGAAGTCAACACCAAGCTTCTAGCTCTTTTTTTTGACGATGAAATTAAACAAGCTCTATTTTCTATTGATCCTGATAAAGCTCCTGGCTCGAACAATTTTCCTCCTAAATTTTTCCAAATATTTTGGGATATTAGGTGCCATGAAATCTGCTCCACTGTTAAGGAATTTCAAACATCCAAATTTATCCCAAGGATCTATAATTCCACCTTTATTTCCCTAATCCCAAAAGGCCCAGCTTCCAAGTCTTTGTTTGATTTCAGACCTGTTAGTCTTTGTAATGTGGTGTAAAATATTCTTACCAAATTCATTGCTAATAGGATGAAAGATATTTTACCCAAACTCATTGATATCTACTAGGGAAGCTCTATCAAAGGAATATCCATAATAGATGGGGTGATAACAATCCATGAAGCCCTGCATTCGGTGTCCCAAACCAAGAAACTTGCCTTAGTTCTCAAGCTTGACATTAACAAGGATTTTGACATAATTAACTAGGTTTTCCTCACTTCTATCCTTATAAAATTTGGATTCCTTCTTGATTGGGTGGATCTCATTAGAGGATGCATATTCAAACATTGGATTTCTGTTCTCATCAATGGTTCTACAACTAGGTATTTTTAGAGTAGCAGGGAACTGATCCCATATCTCTATTAATATTCATCATTATTTTTGAAGCTATAGGAAGGAAAATTAAGGCATCATGTAGATCAGAACTAATTTTAGGAATCACAGTAGCATCCCAAATGAGTTTGTGATTCACCAACAATTCGTGGATGACACCCTCATTTCCACCATTGCTTCCATTTTCGAATCCAAGGTAATCACATATTAATTTTATATGAGGAAGCGACAGGCCAAAAAATCAATTTCAACAAGAGCAAGATTTATTTCCTCAACACTCCTGTTCAAAATGAAAGTCAAGATAGCAAGAATATTAGAATGTTTTATCTCTTCCTTTCAAGTCATTTATTTGGGGCTCCCTCTTTTCATTGGTAACACATCCGACCTGATGTGAAATAACGTGCTTGAAAGGATCCAAAATAAATTGGCAAGGTGGAAAGGAAACCTCTTATACAAAGAAGCCAAAGCCATCCTCACAATGGATTCTATTTAGAGTAGTCTTGTGTATTTTCTATCTATTTTCAAGGCCCCCACCAAGGTGTATCACATAATAGAACAAATCCAAAAAAAAATCTCTAGTTTGGAGCTGAAAATAAACAACGGTTGCACCTTGTGGCTTGGGATAAAGTGTGCATACTAAAATATAAAGGAAGCATTGGTCTTAATAGAGTTCACCTTTTAAACCTTGCTCTCATGGCTAAAAAAGCTTGGTGACTCGTCACCAATGTCAATAATGAATGGATTATCATTGTCAAGAGAAAATACTTATAGGGAATAGATTTCCTCAATGAATTAGCCCCTAAAAGAGGATCTACCTTTTGGAATTCCTTAATGACTACTAGACAGTTGATGAGGAAAGGACCAATATGGAAACTTGGGGATGGATGTAACATAGAATTTTGGAGAGATAAGTGGATAAGAGAAGACCCCCTCATTTTTTATCCTACTCTCTCTATTCTAAAAGATTTTTCTGATAATGTTTTTGGCCACACTGTTTCTGATTTTTGTACTTTCAAAGTAATATGTGCAGATGGAAATATATCAAAATTAACACACATATAGGGAAGTCCTTTTAGCTAGAATCCTTTTTAAACACCATTATCATACCCACCAGTAACTCCTTAGATAAGTTGCTTTGGGAGCCCACAGATAGTGAGGAGTTCTTAGTCAAATCTACTTATCTATTACTTTAGAATCCTGAGGATCCTAAGGCATCTGGTTTGGCCCAAATTCCTAATCCCTAAAATCATCTTCTTCGCCTAGGAGGTCATCCAAGAGAAAATCCTTACTATTGACAATATTCTAAAAAGAGGCTTTACTATCCCTAATAGGTGATGTCTATGTTTATCTTATTGTGGGTCCCCCTTCACATCTTCCTTTCATGCAAGTTTTCCTCTTCCATTCTTAATAAAATCCTCCAATTATTCTATATCTTATTGGCCAAGCCAGGTTCAATTAGTGATATCTTCTTCCAATGGCCTAGTCCCTTCTGTATCCCCCATATGAAGTTTCTTTGGACCTCTTGTCTCCACCATTTTCTTTGGAAAATTTAGCTTGAAAGAAACCGCTAAATATTATTCAATCGTAGGATGGTTCCAAATCTGATTTTAATAAAATCCTATCCTTGGCCAAAGCAAATGCTCTTCTTATTCCTCCCTCCTCCTATCCTGCATCTAGTTTTGAGTCTTTCCTTGGAAGATCCTTGAATCTTTCACTTGTCAAAACACCTGAGCATCCTCCACCTAACATTAGAGCCAATTCTAAATGGACTCCTCCTCCACTTGGATGGCTCAAGTTAAATTTTTATGGAGCTACCAAAGGAAATCTGAGAAAGTCATGTGTCAGAGGAATCCTTAGAGATCATGGTGGTCAAGTCATATTCGCCTTTGCTGAAAGTCATGGTGTGGAGACCAATCATGTTGCTAAAGTAAGAGCCCTGTAGAGAGGAGTCTCAATAGCAAGAAATTATCTAGGAAGGTTGATAGTTGAAGGAGATTCTCTCAATATAATAAGCTACCTAAGAAATAATAGGAAGCCCACCTAGAGGGTCAAGGATTGTATTGAGGAAGTCAAAAGTCTCATCCTTATTCATCAGGAGATTATTTTTCAACACTCCTTTAGAGAAACTAATAGGATGGTGGATAAGTTAGCCAACCTTGGTGTCAACATTGTCAGCTTGACCACTTGGACACATGACCTTCTGCAAGAGGTTAGCAACCTAGTGGAACATGAAAGAACACCAAATGCTGATGACTAATCAAATGGTTCTACTAATTCTATTGTCATTCCACCGTGGCCCCCTATTCTGGTTTTAGCTTGGTTTTCCTTGGCCATGTGTGGGGGGTTATTTCAACAACCATTATTAATACCTAAAAAATCAGGTGCTTTGTTGTCTTTTTTGATCCCCTTTGGCATCCATGTTTCCTTGACACTTAGTGCCATCAATGCTATCAAGTTTTTCAAATTGCCTAGTTTTTTTGACCTTTCCAAGGAGTTATCACCTTAAATTGTAACCATCCCATTTTTCTCATAATCCTCAATTTTGGCATCCTTGGGTCCTCCTTCCAAGGCAAAAATTATGCCCTCACTAATCTTAATCTCTAATTCCCTTTTCCCACCAATCACCTCTACCTCTCCTTTCGCATCTCCACCTCATGCCTTCGTATCCCCATTGGTTGTGCCCACATGCATCCTTTGTACACCAATCACCTCTACCTCATCCTCCAAACCATCACCCTACTTGTTTGTATCCATGTCCTTACCTCCATATTGCCCATTACTCTTCGTACTCTCCACCATCTCCATTTTCATCCCTTCACATGGCCCAACAAGAAGGTTTGGCCATCTAATCGCAAGCCTTATTCTGTAGAGTTTTCCATTTTACATGGGAATCCTTACATCAAAATTTGTATTCCCCAAATATTTTGGATTGTTCAGCTCCCTATATAAGAAGAAAAGTTTCCTAATCCCAAGAGGGATCCTCGTTCATCGTTTATTTATAGCGAGCCCTTTTTTCATTATTCCTTGTAAATCTTCCCCTGTTCCAGTTTCAAGTGCCTCTTGTGCTTTACAATCATGAGATTTTTCAAGCCTATCTCTACTGTTATGGACCCCATTGCTGAGGCCATGCTCACAAATAGAGGCTTCATGCCTTTCTTTAGAAGCTCCATAGGAGAAAATTTCTAAATAATAACTTTTCTAAATACTTGGAAAAATGGCAAAGTTTTGATCCATGGTAAAACTTTCAAAGTTAACATTAAGCTGCTTGTTGAGCTCACTGGACAAATGGTGAGAGGGAGATCCATTTGATACAAAATGTACAATTGGGAGGCAGAGTTGAAGGAAATCAAGGAAAAAGATCTATGCAAGAAAGCAAGGATGGAAATGAAAAGATCATAACTTCCTACCCCTTGGAACAACGTGATGAAACCTATCATGGAATTCATCACCGTTGATGATCCTAAAAAGGTTTTGTGTAGCTTTCACTTCACTTTTTACAATAATTTTAGGGATGTTAATCCTATGAATATACCTCAATTCATTTTCAATTCCATTACTTACTCCATTGAGAATATTTGTAAAAAGAATAGTGATGATCTTCTCTCACATCAGGGCCTTTTCAATATCCTGTATAATCATTGGCTTATCCATTGCCCCCAAGGCATTGTTATTTCTTCTATTCATCCCTCTAAAGGTAAACCTAGCCCCGTACCTTCCAAGACTAGCCAGTTTTAGGCTAGTTCATTCTCCTCCCATTCCATGACTATGTCAACCAAGAAACATGCTACTGTTGATGCGATCAAAGTCTTGTGAAATCAATTTATCAATAAAATAAAATACAAGGCTCCTAAGAAGATTGAGAAAGTTGTAAGATCATCATCACGTTTGCAACAACTTGCATAGAACAGAGATACTTTGGTTTTAGATTCGGATGAGGAGAGCAATAATATTTTTGATTTATTATTGTGGATGATATCAAGGACAATGATAAAAAGAATGTTGTTTCTGACACTGCAGAGGATGATAGCGAGGATGAGATCAAGAAAGAACCTAAGGATGTAGATGTTGAAGCCAAAGAGGAGGCTTAGTGGCTTTTTGGTTCATGGTTGGTTTTTGTTTTAGGGTATCCTCATGTTTTGCCCTTCCTCTTCTCCTCCTATTTCCTTTTGCCTTCCTGCTTGTGGGACTATGTTTCCCCATTTTTCTTCTCCTCTTTCTATTCTCAACTTTTTATTGTTAATGTAATAAGGTTTTGGGAGCCTATCAAAATCTGCTTTAATGGAAATTTTTAAATTATAAAAAAAACATGGATTTATTTGGGCGTTTAATTATTATTTGTGACCAAAAATCATGAAAATGCCTGAAATAGCTTCATAATATCCCAAAATAATTCCATATTTCACAAAATCATTAAATTCACCCATCAATGCATTGCCATATTTATTTTACATCTTCATTCAACATTGCCAAATTCACTCATCAATACATTTTCATTCAATATTGTTAAATTCATCCACATTATCAAGTGAACCTTGTATCTAGTGGTTTACTCTATTGCCATGGCGATTGCATCGATTGGTTATCCATGCAATTCGGTAGGATGGGTAGATCACCATAAGGATAATCATATCATCATCAAACATCCTCTTGTTTGAAACCAAAATTATTTTTATCCCTTAATTTTTTGAGTGTGACTATGCTCAAGCAAATCTACCCAAGGATGTCAATGATGCCCTATTCGTGGGGTTTCAAATATAGACAAATTTTACTACATCATTTATTTTTACATTATAGGAATTAGAGTTAGTCACTAGGGATAACAAATCCCTAGGATGATTGATTACTTGACTTTATTATTATGCATTTTCATCATTTTGCATTTTCAATGATGCCAAAAGGTATATTTTCCAACAACACAAAATCACCCCAAACTTGGGGCAGCCAACTTTTATTTCAATTTTCCACATTGGGAAACATCATACACATTCATTGCATCATCTAATCAAAAATCCTTTTTTTATGGTGACGCAAAAGTAGAATCAAGCATTACACCATTCACATTCATTACATAATTCACATTCATTGCATCATCCACATTTTTATCAAATGGCTTGTGAGATTCATTATTCACTCATTCACCAATTTAGGGGGTAGGCTACAACCACACGTTTTGTTTTCAAAGTCTTCTTGTGCATCAAGGAAAGAATCCATACCATCAAACCAAGTATATATTTTTTGCATCGCATTGTGTTTTCACGCAATGTGATACAAAAATGGGAATCTGTAGATACGAAATCCTAACCACTTGTCATCCACTCATCATAAAATCATAGCCATTCATATTATATATACTTATATATATAAATATAAATATTATATATATACATAGGAATAAATCTCAGTCGCCCATCACATCTTGATCCTGGCTGCTCATTTAACATGATCCATGTCACTTATCAAATCACAATCACAACCCTTCATCATGTTTTAATATTAGCTGCCTATTGGTGTCATCAAAAACCTAACATGAACTAAGGGGAATCATAAAATATCATTCACTTTTGTGAATGAAGGTCCAAAAATTAACATCTGGAGAGGTCAAAATCATCCATCATTTCATGACACCTAAAATTCAATCATCCCATTCATTCCTTCGCATTCGCACGAACCTTCACCATCACCATATCCATTTTTCATCCTCTCCAACCCCTACAAGCTATATTCAAACCCTGCTAAGAGTCCACCATAGCCCACAGACTCTTCAAAGCATCTCATATTCTCGATAGCATCTCCCAAACACTGCAGAGCATTCGACAAACACCACAGGGCATCCATCTAGCCCCAGATACTTTAGAGTGTCTACGTGATATCAAATTGAACCAGCACTAGAAGAAGTGTCGATCAAGGACTCAGGTATTGACAAGGATGTTATTTGCTTTCTAAGTTACATTTCATTAAACACTCCACTTAGGGTTTTAGTAGATGTATTTTAAAGAGGACCTCACATGATGGAGCTCTCACATATGCTACTGATCTATTTCGTGTTGTAATTTTTATGTAGGTACAAGAAATACTTTCATTGATGGTTGTTGCAACTTAAGTAGCCTCGTAGGGATACACAAGCCCACTCACCCTTGTTTGGAGTGAAGAAGATATGAAGACACCACCATTATTTGATCAAGGGTTTTATCCCTCCTATTGTAAATCATTGTATCAAAGAAAATATTGTGTTGTAACCCCTGATTTGGGGTATATCTATGTATAAAGTGGAGATCATGACTCCTTCATTTGATAATATATGAGATATTTTATTTTATGTGTGCATTGTTATCTTCTTTGATTTACTGCTTTTATTGGTGTTCATATTTTTTCGCTTTACACATATCAATGACTAAATGTCAAAAACTAATGTTAAATGATTTGCAAAAGTTTCTAGTTAGCAATAATCTCTATGTTTTCTTTGTTTCTTTGATAATAGAGTCAAACTTGTGCTTATAATTAGTAGTGTAATATTTACTTTTGAAACCTATATATCCCTTAGTTCTCAATTTTAAGGTCTTTGCCTATCTAAAGATATAGACATCTACAATTTTAGTGAATATTTTTACAATGGTATGATTAATTATGATGGTACAACAATTAATAGGATTAGGTCTCTAAATTTATATGTCAGTATTACTAAAACATAAAAAATCATGACACAAAATAATTAAATATATTTACTAAATGAATAAAAATAAGGATGATAGCAAGGACAAGGTAATTAATTAAGAACTAATAATTAATAATTTTGATATTAACAATATGTTAGGGTAATTAGACATATTATAGAGTCCAGAGACATAATAAAACCATGTTGAAAAATAACATATTATAAAAACTACCTTATTAGGGAGAAAGACCATCTAAAAATATTAAATGAATTTTAAAGTTGATGGAGAATGACCTTACGTTTTTTTTTTCTTTCTTTTGGTTATGTGGGATTTGTAGATATCGAAAATTATTATTTTTGATAATACACTAAATTACAAATTAATATGCTTAAATGTATATTTTTCCCACCTTTTAAAAATTTAATTAATCCATAAATATTTAAAATACCCTAACATCTCCCACCAAAACCTTAGAAACACACCATAAATAATAATTAATCAAATTTTGAAATAATCCCTACATTTACAAAAGAATAACAAAAATCACAAAAATAGAAATAAAGTGAATTAATAAATTCTCATCCATTTCCCTACACCATTATAATTAATTAAATCATAATTAGACTAATTATATCAAATTTACATCACCATCATAAGCCCTATTTACTACCCCTCCTACATAGACAATGATAAAAACTAATAAAATAATTTACAACCTTAACTAACACTAATTAAATCTGCCACTAAAACCCCCTTTTTGCTAATTAACCAAGATTAACTAAATTCTAGGCATGGCATTTATTAGAAAAATATCTAGAAGCCTAGAGAATATACCCCTTTTTGATATTTAAAAAAATTTCCCCTAATTAATGTGCCACCCCCCATGCCATAAAAGGAATTTTAAATTTAAAATAATGCCAAGTAAAGAACCACATTTACTCCACTTGGCCCAAGGACAACCACATCATTATATTTTGAAATTTTAAATTACTATCCCATTCTCCATACCCTTGGAAAACTAATTTAATATTAGTTTTCCATCCCCCTAGGACACCTCCCCCAAAGCTATTTAATATGCCAACTCCCTACCCCTACACCTCATCATTTTTGTCATTTTTAAATACTCTCACATTCCCCCATGTCCCATGATAAACTAATTAAAAATTGGCTTCCCATCCTCCTAGGATTACCTCCTCCAAGGTAATTTAATAACCCCACCCATCTCCCCTCCACCTCACCATTCTCTAGACCCTTCCCCACCTACCTTTCCCATGTGAAGACTATGTGAAGCCTATGTGGCATCCCACTTATCCAGCCCTAAAATACCTATAAATACTCTTGGTCATGGCCAAAGTGGGAGAGCCCATATTGTGCTAGGTACATGTTACCAAAATCACTCCCAAAATTTTCCTTTGCTCACTTGACCATTGTCTGCACCATATAACTACATCCTAAGACCCCCATAACTTCATTAATGTCCATCTTGAGCTCTTGTGTTAACAATTTTCACCCTACAACTATAGTCTCGAGATCGCCTCCCCTGAGACGGTATCACACTACTATACCGCCTCCCCTGAGACGGTATCACACTGCTATACCGCCTCCCCTAAGACGGTGTCACCAATGATATTTCAACACAACAATATGTATAATATTTGGTTTTTCTACATTTTGGTGTATACAACAGTATTTATTTTAGTTTATATCTCACTTTGATAAAGGCCAAACCTAGGTGATCCCTTTTTATTCACCAATTCTCTCTTTGTTGGTTGTGTGTAAGTATATCAGTCATCTACAACAACCCTTGGAATATCTTACACCCTCATAAGTGCCCTCATGATATCTCTTGATCACAAAATATTGTGGGAGAGAAGCATAACACCATTGTTGTTGTAAAAGAACCTTTTTGGGCATCTCTGTATTTTGTAAAAAGATAAAGGGTTTATTTTGTATTGTGAAAGACATCATTTGTAATAAAATTCATACATATATTGCTCTCTTTATATTTATATTTTAGTTTTTTTATGGTGGCTTTTCATCTCTACAAAATGGTATGCGCAGTGGGATCCTTCCCTTAGCTTGCACTTTATTTTTTCTTTATTTCACTTTATATCAGTTATAAAAGATAAAGTGCAATCTTCATTTTATTCCTGAAAACACTAAAAATATCATACACCCCTAAAATAAAAGATAAGATTAAAATGTAGCAAATATAAATGTAACCATAAAAATAAAGAATAATATAAAGGAAATAATTGGACGGTGCCCTTTTACAAGAGGGTTACAATAGGATCCCTTTGAGATATTTTCTACCACTTTGATATAAATTTACAATAAGAAATATAATCCTAAGTGTATCTTGCAGGATCTCCTTTGCATCTCATAAATTGATTATTGATAGGTTTTTGGTGACTGTCGCGATGATGATGCTGAGGTGTGAATCTTTATGCCATTTTTTCCATGTAAAAGACCTATAATATGCACACAAGAAAACCTAAAGAGCATCAAAAGCATATGAAGAGCCTTTCAAGATAAGGCCCATGATGATGATAAAGAAAGTAATAAAGAAGCTAAAATATGATAAATAAATGCATGAAAATGAAATCTAACTATGCTAAGAAGTAATTGAAATGTTGCTAAATCTAATAAAAGCAAGAAAACAATAAATGGATCTTAGCACAAAAGGTTGTCCCTGTGAAGTATGGTCTTGCTTATTGGCCATCTTGGGGTGATATGGTCATGCCTACGAGCCATATTTGGGTGATATGGCTATTAAAATATGAGCGAATTCCTTATGGCCGATGCGAGGTGATGCCAGGTTTGATTCAAGGGATTGATGTTCAAGGGTTCACTCATGAGGAATAACTTAATGGTGGGATTTGACACCAAATCAAGTGCGTTGAATGGTGCAAGAAGTACGAATTCGATGTTCAACCTTTGAGATGATCCATTGGCATGCTTGGGAGATTCATGGTTGAAATTCGATAGCACTTCGTTGCTTTGAATATTGAAAACTCAATAATCTCCAATTCGGTAGCACTTCAATGCATAAAACTTGGATATTTTCAATGAAGGCTAGGGATATTTAAATAGAATTCCCAATGGGATTCCAAGGCTTGCTAGAGAATCCAAGAAATGGTTGAATTAAAAAAACTATTATCAAGAAACCATTGTGCTTGGTTGGCATGTAACCATTTGAATTGTGGTATGGGAACTTGCTTCTGGTGCAGTTGTCTCAGGGTGGGATGGTCATGACTACGAGCCATATTGTGGTGAGATGGTCACGGTTATAGATCATCTTGGGGTGAGATGGTAACTACTGCAAAGGGAATTTCCTCCTTTTTTGAGTGGTGAGAACCACTATTAAGCCCTAGGGATACCTAATATTGGTCATATGGCCTGAAAAGGGTCCATATAGGTAGTCTCCTCAATATGATGTGTTTTAAGTGTCTACAATACCATTTGATACTGTATTTCAACAACTATTGTGTATTTTTACTAACTGTTGCTATTTTATGCTATTGTTTAGGTAACAGTTGAGATCGCCTGGGCAGAGACAATCTCACGCTACTATACCACCTAGGTAGAGATGATCATGCTTTAGGAGACATAGACCTACAAATTCTCGTGTAGCCTTCCATGTAAGGTTTCTTACTTTGATTTCATCTCAACTTGATAGTATAGGTTAGGGCTCCCTCACACACCACTAAGCTCCCTTAGGCCATTACTTAACATAGCTTTTTTCCATTCATACACATAATCCTCATTAGGATTACCTTCTTTAGCATAGTTTTCCCCTTTGGGCTCTTTCACATACTTTACACACACACACTTCACAAGACTTAGGATTTTTATTTTTATCACACTTTGGTCCCCTTTGGCTTTTGTTTGCATACTTTTAGCATAGCTTACCCCTTGGGATTTTTATTTCACACACACACATAAGCCCCTTGGGCATCCTTTCTAGTACAACCATCCCCCTTGGGATTTATTTTTTCCACTCGAACAAGAAGCCTCCTTGGGCTACTATTTCACATATTAACTTTCTTTAAGCTTATTTTACTTTAGTTAGAATAGTTAATCTCATTTGCATATTTGTTTATTTTTATCTCCTTCATTTGAATAGTAAGTTTAAATAACTTTAATATTAACCTTTCTTTTGTTTCTTGGCATAGATTTCTATGATTTTATCATGTAAAGACTAAATACTAGTAGAAATTAATTTAGGTTGTGGTTTTGTTTGTTGAATATCTCTATTCTGCATAGGCCTGTCCAAAGGCATTATTGCATTTTATCCCTACCTCTGTATTTCTTTGTTCTATTTTCTGTGTATTGAGTTGCTACTATCTCCCTTGAGATGGTATTACCTTGTTCTATCACCTCCCTAAATGCGGTCTTTCTTGTTCATTTATTTTCTCTCCATACTATTGTATCATCTCCTATGAGATGATCTCACACTATTTTACCACCTCCCTCAATGTGGTCTTTCTTGTTCAGTGATTTGCTCTCCACACTATTGTATTGTCTCCTCTAAGATGATCTCACACTGTTTTATCACCTCCCTTAAGGTGATCTTGCATGTTGCTTGCTTTTCTATTTACTATCTATTTTTATACTACCTTCTATACCATATACCTAAAGGTGATCTCATAGCCTGTAACCATCTACCTGCAGATGATATCACCTACATATAAAATTTTGGCACAAAGTTGCATGTTTCATCTATATAGTTGTTAGTTTTGCATTCATCTTAGCTTTAACATAGATAATTCTACTTGTTGTTTGCTTAGAGTAAATTTTCACACACATTTCAACCATATTTTTTGCACTCCATTTTATACATATATACATTTGAGTGCGAGGATAACCTCCTTGGCGATGTTGGATTTCACCACCAACCATTGGGAGCCCTAGAATAGCCATAGTTAGTATGATAGTCTTCTAGATTTCATCATCGAGAGGTTGGTTACCCTTGGGACTAGCTCGGGGTGATCATTAGGTTAGATGCCCTTTAGCCGTGGGGCTTAATAATTGGTGGAACACAACTGTCACTTTTGTCCAAGCCCACCCGAGGGTGAAGCGAAAGCCTGTGGGGCCTTACCTCAGGTATTAGGCAAGTAGCAGGACTTAGACAGCGTGGCCTCTCTCGTAGAGGTATTCTTTTTGTTCCCTTAGGCTACCTCGCACCTACCCTCCATCCTAGGAAACCATTTTAGCCATTGGTATTTTACCATTCGACAGAGTGGTAGGGTGCCAACACACCTTTTGTAGATACCACTTCGCCACCACCTTTTGTAGTCTAGGTAGGGTTTTACATAAAACACACTCAAAAACCCTATTTATATCTATATTTGTGTGGTTATATATATATATATTTGGTGTGGTTTGTATTATTGATTGCCTATTTTGTATTTATCTATATACATATATATAATTTCTTATTTTGTGCGATTAGTATTACCTCTTAGGGTTGCGACGTATTAACATAACCTTTTTGTGTGACTAACCTTTGGCCATTTTGTGTGTTCTATGGTTTTGATGTGAAGCCAAGCCTAAGAGCAAAACCAATCTACCATGGACCCTACCCAACCATCCTCCACTACACCTAGCTTACCACCTTTGAGTGGAGATTTATTCACTCAATCCACCTCTTTTCTACGACATAATCCATTTCCCTTCAGACACACATCACAATTATGACCTTTACCCCATTATTACTACCATGGCCAATACCGAGACCATTTCTATGGACACCTCTAGTGAGGCTAGCCCAACTCGACACCAACAAGTCCCCTCACCTTTTGACCCCTCAACCTCTACCTTACCTTTGATCACCATTCCCCAACCCCCATCCACCACCACTACTATTCTTGACCTTTTATCCCAACCCCTTATCGATTATCCCACTTCCCAAAACCTTACCCAACCTCCTACTTTTGTACCACCTCCACTCCAACAACTAATGTCTCAACCCCAAATTAATGTAATTACCCATTCTATTACCCCTCCCTCTACCTCGACCTTTGTAGCTACCAATGTTGGACCCTCCCAACCATCCTCTTCCACACTCCCTCCTCAATCCAATGTCACCACTACCCCACCATATACTATGGTATATGGTATGTCAATTCATGACCCTGGTATTTTTATGCCTAATATTCCACCTCCAACCAACCCTCTCTTAACTTTAGCCTCAGAACCTTCTACTAGCACCAATCCTCCACTCCAATCTAATACTCCCAATGTCCAACCGCCACCTCAAATCCAAATACCATCTAATCCCTCTATTCCTACTCAAGTCCCCTCTCTTACTCAACAACACATACCCTCACCCCAATCCCAAAATCAATCCTTTATACCACCCCAACAATCTCCCTCCAATCCTCCCATCCAACCTCCTTATGCCCAATACCAAGCCATTCCCCAACAACCACCCCAATCATATCAATGGCCACAAAAACCCTCTCAACCTAACCCTCAAACCTTACCCTCATACCCTCAACATCAATACACATCATCTCAAGCCCCTCAACCCCCTCTCCAACCTCAATATACCCCATCCCAAATCCCCCAATACACTCATCCACAAGTTCCTCAACAACCCTCTCAAAATTTACCCACATATCCTTCACATCAATACATGCCATCCCAAACTCTTCAACCCACTCTACCACAAGTTCCTCAACCCCCTCCCCAACCACAACCAAACCCTTCACACCCAACTCCCTCTTTCCAACCACCTCTCGATGCCTTTCAATATTATCCTCAATATCCACCTTACACCCCTTACCCTTCACAACCATTACCACCTCAACCTAATACCCAAACCTACTCAACCCAACCCCAAAATTACACCTCCCAACCTCCCACTTATACCCCTACACCTCCTAATCCCACTTACAACCCAAATCCTACCCCACCTATATCATAGTCATCCTCATACGATGAGATACAATGACTTATTAGTCGTATGAATGCACTTGAGCTCCAAACTATGGGTATAGGCTATCAAAATCCTACCCTTAGTCAAATATACACACAACCTATTCATCCATCTATACCTACCCCAATCTACCCCTATAAATTTGAGTTACCCAAACTTGACCCCTTTACAAGACATGGGGATCCAAAAGACTTTTTGAGAAAATATCTTAATGCTTGTTTTCTCATTAGTGGTAGTGACCACCTCCTTCTTCGTACCTTTAACATATACCTAAGTGGCATTGCTCTTGAATGGTATAATGCTCTACCACAACATAGCATCTACTCTTTTGAGCAATTAGCCAACCTCTTCCTTGAGAGATTTGCCCTCTTAGTCAAAAATAAATCCAACCTCACTGACATCTATAACCTCAAACAATTTGAAGATGAATCTATCTTAGATTATGGAGCTTGATGGCAAGCAATGATTAATGAATTACCCTTTTCCTTACCCATCACCAAGCTAACTCACCTCTTCACTCATAGTTGCAACAAACACATTTCTTTACTCTTGCAATTACAACAATATAGGACCTTTGAGGAGGCATTAGCTCAAGCTAAAGTCTTTGAGGATATTAAAATCCAAGAGGGCATCATAAAAATTAAAAATAAATAATGGAATAATAAAAACCAAAAGGGAAATGCCACTTCTTCAAAATCACCCCAAGTCAACCAAATTATCATTCCTGCACTCCCTCCCACCACCACTATCCAATCTTCTCCACAACCCCAACCTCAACCAACACCCCAACCATCCTTGACCCAACCCCTAGCCTCCACTTCCACAACCCAACCTTCAAACAAGCCTCATCGAGTACCAAGACATGAATTTACTCCCCTAGCTGAGCCTTTAGCCAATATCTTCCATCACCTTACCGAATCCAAAGCCATCACCCTTCCTAAAATTAAACCTCTTTATGATCCCAATAGACCCTTACCTCAATCCTATAAACCACATATTTATTGTGTCTATCATCATCAATCAGGCCACGATATTGAACATTACATACAATTTAAAAATGTGGTCCAAGACATGATAGAAAGGGGGAAATCCATGTAGATAATCCAGTAGCTCCCCCTAATCAAAACCTTAGGATCTACCAAAACCCTTTACCCCAACACACCACAACCTCTACATCCTCCACACCACCCAACCAAGTAAACCATATTGATCATAAACCTAGTTTTGTTGGGATGGTGCATGTGACCACTCGAGGTCAACGCCAAACCAACCACCCACATCCATCTCAAGCCCAAGCCCAAACCCAATCCTCACATTCCCCATATGACACTCCCCAAATTCCAACCCATATTATTACTATAGCTCCCAAACAAATCCCTCCTAAACCTATCCTTACCCTTACCCAAAAATTAACCAATTACCTTAAACTTACCCCTACTAAACTTTTTATCTATGACCTTATCCAACAATCCTCGACCCACCGAGAGGCTTTAATGGAAATCCTAAAAGCAATTGATGTTCCCCCTCAAGACCCATAAGCTTTTACCAATTTTATAGGCCATATCTACACATGCACTAAACCCACTATCACCTTTTATGACTATGAGATTAAGACAATGCCTATGGGGGCACCCGATCCCCCCATGCATATTATCACTTCCATTAATGGCCTAGCCTTTAAGAGGGTCTTGGTCGATACAAGATCTTCCATTAGCATCATCACATCGGTGGCCCTTAAACACCTTAACATTCCTTCTTCTCATATAGTCCATTCTGATTTTACCCTTCATGCCTTCAATGATGCCCTTTGCCCCACTTTAGGAACTATAGTTTTACCCATCCAAGTTGGCCCTAAAACCATTCATACCCTACTATATATCCTTGAGGGAGAAATGTAGTACAACATTCTCTTGGGATGACCATGGATCCGAGAGATGCGATGTGTTCCATCTACCCTACATCATTGTTTAAAGTTTGTACATGATGGCCTTATCCATTGCATACCGGTAGATGATGAACCATTTAAGTACTACAACTTAATCATCGATCCCTCTCAACCTTCACTACCCACCACCCACTTTTCCATCACCCCTAATACCAATACCTCTACCTCCTCACCCATACCCCACACTGTTTCTCATGTCTTGGCACCGATGGAGGATCAATCACCCACCTCCTCCCAAACCCTAGGTATACCCCATTACCCGAAGTCATAGACCATCATCCTAATCCTCACTAACCCTACCCTAGATCCTACCACTCCTATTTCCCAAGAAGAGGATCCCCATGCCTCACATCACACACCAATTAACCCTACATCCATAGCACCAGACACTTCCCCCAACACTACCCCTCCATCGACCTCATCTGACCCTATCCCGATCACTTTACCCCAAACTACACCTACCACTTCCATAGCTCCTACCTCACCTCATCCTATAATCCCGCATGTCACTGTACATATGACCAATCCGACCATAGGTGAATACCTTGTACATAATGTACATATTAAAAATATACCAAATGTAGAGTCCATCAAAGATTTTGGTAGACCTCATGATATACCTTTAGCTATAGGTGCTATTGTATCTTTAGGCTCCTTACCTAACCACACCAATTTTGTTTATGGGGGACTCACCACACCCACATTATCATCCACCCCCATTCCCTCCCAAGATCATTTTTGTGCCACCATTGACTTCCTCTCCAAGCCATATTTTGTCCTATATTACTTTCAAAAATGCCATTGGTAGGGCTTTGGCCTAGGACACTATGAGCAAGGCACCCACACCCTTATTGACCTCCCATGCCAATTACCTAATACACGAGTAGGCCTTGGCTATACTAATATACCTTCTCTTGCCTCTTTAACCAACACCCTTTCCATTCATGAGGAGAATGAGGAGGAGACAAACTCCCATAATATCACACCCTCACCACACCCCCATGTTCTCATGATATCTATTGACCTCTTCACTCCTCTTCGCCTTCCTACTGAGCCTGATCACCTATTACATATCCAACCTGAGGCTATTGATATGAGCCTTATTTCCACACCCCCTAGCCCAGATGACTTTCTATCCATCCCACAACTTATCCCATACACTCTTAACCATATCTCATCCTCTCCTACAACCATATGCACGACTGATACAATTGAGGCTCCTCCCACACTTGCATCTACAAATGATCCCCTCCTCATACCCACACCACACCAATTGGAGGAGGGCTCCCACATGTTAATCGAAGAAACATTAGATGTCGACCTTAGTTTCGACCCTACCAACCCATAGATAGTTAAAATAGGAAAAAACCTTTTCGAGGAAGAGCGAGAATGATTTATTGCACTCCTAAAAGAATATAAGCAGGTATTTGCTTGATCCTATAAAGATATGCCTGGCCTCGATCCTAATTTAGTGGTCCACAATCTTGTGTTAAATCCTGATGCCCGACCTGTTAAACAAAAACTATGAAAATTACATCCCACCATCGCCCTCATGGTGAAATATGAATTACAAAAATTACTTGATGTGGGCTTTATACAACCCATCGACTATCTTGAATGGGTTGCTAATATGGTACCCATTGCTAAACCCAATGGGGGGATACGCGTATGCACTGACTTTCGAGATCTTAACAAAGCGTGTCCCAAAGATGATTTTTTGCTACCTAATATAGACACACTAGTAGATGCTACAGTCGGACATGAAATGTTGTCCCTTATGGATGGTTTCTTGGGTTATAATCAAATCCGAGTTAACCCTATTGATCAACACAAGACTTCTTTTACTACTCCCTAGGGGACTTTTTGTTACAAGGTAATGCCCTTCGGACTCAAAAATATCGGAGCCACTTATCAACGAGCCATGACTTATATTTTTCATGATTACATGCATAAACTCATGGATGATTATGTCGATGACCTCCTCACTAAATCTAAACATCGACATGATCACATTGATGTTCTACGCAAAGTCTTTGATCACCTCTTAGAACACAATGTTAGGCTCAATCCTAAGAAGTGTGTCTTTGGTGTCACTTCAGGAAAGTTACTTGGGTTTATTATTTCCAAAGAGGGCATTCGAGTGGACCCTAATAAAGTTAAAGCAATAATGGATATGCCTCCCCCTAGAAACCTCAAGGAATTAAGGAGCTTGCAAGGCAAGATCCAAGCCATTCGATGATTTATAGCTCAATTATTCGATAAATGCAAGCCCTTTAATCACATTTTACAAAAGGGGGTTAATTTTGAATGGATGCCTGAATGCCAGGCTACTTTTGATAATATCAAGTGATACCTCGCATCCCCTCTAGTTCTCGTTCCTCCCAAACTCGACATTCCCTTCCTTTTGTACATATCTACCATCGATTTTGCCTTAGGGACAATGCTCGCACAAAAGAATGATCTAAACCATGAGCAAGCCATTTATTACTTGAGTCGCACACTTGTTAGTTATGAGAGCCGCTATCCCTATGTCGAAAAATTATGCCTTGTTGTAGTATTTACCACCAAGAAATTATGACACTATATGTTAAATCATACTACATATGTGGTGGCCAAAGAAAACCCCCTACGATATATGATGAGTCGCACATATACGAATAGTAGAACCACCAAATGGATTATGCTCCTCAGTGAGTTTGACATAGAATTTATTAGTCAAAAATCCATAAAGGGTTAGGTCATTGCTGACCAACTCGTGGAAGCTCCTTTACCCAATACTGAACCTCTTAAAATTGAGCTTCCCGATGATTTCATTTTTACTGTTGATACGATAAATGAACTAACACCACCTGATGATGATAATGATGACCTGACCTTATTCTTTGATGGTTCTAAATGTGAACAAGGGGGTGGTGCAGGAGTAGTCCTAGTTACCCCATAAGGGATTCCTATCCCCTTTTCTTTTAAACTAGACTTTCCTTGCACCAACAATAATGTAGAATATGAGGCTCTCATCCTTGGGCTTCAAACTATTTTAGCGATGTGTGTCAAGCACCTACGTATCTTTGGTGACTCCCTTTTAATTGTTAATCAAATTAAGGGAGTTTATCAATGTAAACATCTGATTTTGTAGTCCTATAAAGACATCATTGACAAGTTATTGGCCCAACTCGATTGGTATGAGATTGATGCCATTCCTCGCTCATCCAATCAATTTGCAGACACTATGGCTTCCTTAGGATCCCTTATACCCAAAAAACCCTTTTATGATGTCACCACTCTCCATGTTAAAACCTTGGCCCAATCCACTCTTCACTCACCTACACCCGACACCGAACGAGATGTAAATTTTATTACTATCGAATCCCCTTCTCTTCAAACCTTCCAAATCTAAACTCTCCTCCATTCCCTCATCCACATGAACCCTTCCTCCTCTACTGAGCCTACAACCAATCCATATCCCTCCATCACCACCCCACTCCTTAAAACCTTCACCCAAACAATAGCCCAACCCACAACATCCACCTTCATCATTGCAGGGGATTGTCACACCACTACCACTTCCATCGACTCCTATTCCACATTCTTTGCTCAATTACGAGAATACCTTCAAATCGGATCTTTTCCACCAAATTTTCCATCTACCACAAAGTGAGCATTCAAACAAAAGGTAACATGATATGTGCTACTAGGGGACATCCTCTATAAATGAGGTTATGATGGTATCCTACTCCATTGTCTAGAACCTCAAGAAACTCAATGGGCAATCACTCAAGCA
The DNA here is from genome assembly GCA_028583015.1 of Wollemia nobilis. Classification (NCBI taxonomy): domain Eukaryota; kingdom Viridiplantae; phylum Streptophyta; class Pinopsida; order Araucariales; family Araucariaceae; genus Wollemia; species Wollemia nobilis. Next base: position 5,484,849 of record JAQPPZ010001045.1, read on the forward strand.
CATGATAGTACATGTGGGGGCCACTTTAGTGGATTAGCTATTGCTAAATGAATTTTATGAATGGGATATTACTGGCCCACCATGGAGCATGATTGCTCTGAATATGTTAAACGATGTGTTAAATGCCAAACTCATGCTCACTTAACCCATGTGCCTTCGCAAGCTCTTCAACCCATACAGGCCTATTGGCCATTTTCACAATGGGGGTTAGACTTGATTGGTAAAATTTCTCCCCCTTCTTCTGGACAACATACCTTTATTATAACAACTACCGAATATTTTACTAAATGGGTAGAGGCCATCCCTCTTACCTCTACTACTAGAGCTAAAATTGCAGAATTTATCCTTCATCATATTATCTATCATTTTGGGATACCATCCAAGATTATTTTGGACAATGGTCCCCCATTTAAAAATAAGGATGTTTGCAACCTCTATCAAAAATATCACATCCACCATAGTTTCTCCACCCCTTATTACCCGTAAGCCAATGGGTAGGTCGAGGCCTCTAATAAAACCATTTGTTCTATCCTTAAGAATATTATTAAGGAAAATCATAGGGACTGGCACCTCCAATTACCCCTCGCATTATGGGCCTATCGCACTAGCATTCGTACCCCTACTAGGGCAACTCCTTTTTCATTGGTCTATGGTGCTGAGGTGGTTATGCCATTAGAACTCGAAATCCCATCCCTTCGAATTTCTTTACAGGAATTCATGGATGATGATACCACCCACCAAGCTAGGCTTGATCAATTAACCCTTCTCGATGAACATTGGATTAATGCCCTAGAGCATCTCCACATTTATCATGATCACATCAAATGAGCCTATGATCATAAGGTTCATCCTCATGAATTCCAAGTAGGTGACCTTGTCCTAAAAGCAAATCAACAATAGTCTCACATCCTCCCTCACTTGTGGGATAAGTTCATAGCCAATTGGTTGGGACCTTATATTATTAAACAAAAATTTGATACAGGAGCATATAGACTTGCTACCCTTGAGGGAGACGAGGAGCCTGAGCCTATAAATATTTTGCACCTACGGGCCTTTTATGCATAATTTTCATATCCATTTATAACTATTATACCTCTTGTACATACATTTTCTCTTATCAATAAATACATCTCCCTTTTGCACACTTTTGCATCCTTTTTGTATCCCACATTTTTACTCCTACCACATAACCCTATTGTCACATTTTTATTCGATATTTATCTTCACCATGTCACTCTACAATATCCTTTGCATGTGAGGATAGTATAGCATAATCACTATTCATGTAGGGAGTGATGTTTCTTTTGGATTTTGTAGGCTGATTTGGTGAGGATAAATATCTTATAATTATTGTGACTATATCCTCCACATTCTCCCTTTCACATCATCACCTTTTGTTTCTTCATGGGAGGTGCTTACCTCATTAATCATTTACCTTTCCTTTTATATGCAAGGGTATATATGTGTCACCCTCCACTTTTTCTTCTAGCTTCCATTTTCTTCTTATCCCTTTCTTCATATCCTATGGACCTTTTCATCACTTAGCCATACCTAGTATCCTCCTCAAGTGCACATATATCCCATTCAAAGCCATGATGATTTGGAGCCTCCCTTCATGACCTATTGAGACATCCTAGAATCCACACATTACACACATAATTAATATTATTTTTGACTAGGCGAGGATGACATCATGATTAGTCCTAATGCCTATATTAGCTCATCGTGCCCCCTTCAACGATCCAAAACCCAAGGGTTCATGCTAAAAAAAAGAAAAAAAATAATAATATAACCTGAATCCTTGGGCGTATTAGATGACTCCATCGAGGCTATAGATGCCTGGCCGATAGTGGAGCAACATCGATGGACCATGTGCTATCTCCATAGAGTCTTGATGAGCACCAAAAATGCTCATTTTATATGCACGGTTAAGGAGAATTATCACTGGTTCAATTAGCATATGAGATGTATTTTATATAACTTATGCATATAATTGATAGAAAATCCGGTATTATGCTTGATTGGTGTTTTTAGTGGGAAATGTGTATAAATGCAGGTTTTATTACTAATATGGTGTTTTCCAGTCTACATCCACTTGGACCTGACATACTTCTACTTTCAGAGACTAAGGCATGAGAGCAGGTGCCTTCCTCTTCAAGGAAGGTGCCCAGCAGAAGTATGCGCCTTCCTCTTCAAGGAAGGTACCAAGTAGAAGTAGGCGCCTTCCTCTTCAAGGAAGGCGCCCAAAGAAGTAGGCACCTTCCTTATAAGGAAGGCGCCCAACAAAAGTAGGCACCTTCCTTATAAGGAAGGCGCCCAACAAAAGTAGGCGCCTTCCTTATAAAGAAGGCGCCTCCATGCCTTCATACTTTGCAAGATTTACCAAGTCAACTTTGACTGGTTGACCAAGGACTATGGAGGAGGTTGCACGTGAAGACAAAGGAGATCTATTTTAATCATGCATTTATTAAATAGAATAAAGTGCTTGTTATTATTATCAACCGATTGGCCGGTTGACCTTGTAAAGCTCTTAAAGCATATTATTATTTTTAGGATGCATTAGTTTAGGATTTGTTGTTACGTACACCTAAGGATGTTTATATTTATCCTTCGGTGAACGAACATACTTTAAAATAGAAGAATAAAATATGTGTAGAATCAATTGTAACTAAATCACATCACGTGATTAAAATAGACTGATTTGTTATTGTAATGAGATATGGTTGCGCTTTATATAAAGACGCAGGCCAGATGAACAATGGGAGATGAATGATTAATTTTACACAGAACTTATTTTATTTTATTGTTTAATTAATTAAGAGTGCAACTCCTCTTATTCGAGCAAGCTCTACGTAGCTAGCCGGGCGGACTATCTGCGGGAGCTTGGGCCCACTCCCTGCGAGTAGTCCTCCCCTATTTAATTTGTGCATTTGCTTTCTGTAGATTAGTTTACTGCTTTATTTAATTTCAGTTGTGTGTGTTTATTTCCTCGCATTTTATTTCCACATTTTATTTCCAGCACTTTACTTTTTGTTTATAATTTATTTATTTCATTTCCCGCACTTAGTTTATTTGGTTTGGTTGGAATCCAATTACACAAACCTCCCCACCAAACTAAATAAGGTACAACCAGATTTGTTCCCCAACACTACAGGCATATACTGTGCGTGACACTCATAAGTTTACGGACTTACCGGATTGATAATTTATGGAAGAGAAATGAATGTTTTTCGGGACATGAATTTCTGCTCACCATTTTGGCATCGTTGTCGGGGAGTGTCTAAACTATAGTGTTCTGATTTATAGGTCAGATAAAAAGCCTATTTAAAATTACCTGTAGATATTTTACCTGAGAAGTGTGAGTCCACCATGGGCCTTTTTATAAGGCCAAAAATAGTTGTCGGCATAGTCAGAGCTAAATTCCATTGGCAATTGTTTGCATTTTATAGCTTCTCAGGTAAACGTGGGAATGAACCTGATGTACCAAATTAAGTGTAGAAGTAGGAATAAAATGTGTTGTTGAAAAAAATTAGAAAAAATATGGCATTGAAGGATTTCCATCATATTCTCAATGGTTCCAAGAAATCAAAATAAATAAGCACAACCCAGGTCTGATTGAAAATTTTTAGGGATGTGTTTCTACATAGAAACCATTGAAAAATTATGCCTCTAGAAGCTTGGTTTTAAATTAAAAAAATTTATAAGCTTGAAATTTTTACAACGTATTGGTAAATGTTTTTTTAATGATGAAATTAATAGCAGGAAAAATGATAGAGCATAATTTTTAAAGAACATCTTGTTATGGAGTATGCTCTTCACTTGCGCTTAAGGCGACCTGGTGAATCAGAAACTAGCATGTGTTTTTTAAATACTGCTATGCCATGTTTTCTCCAAGTTGCTAGCTCGCAGATAGTCATTTCCTAGCCTGCACATTTTGCCATTATGTTGAAAAAGTTTTGTTTTTGAGGCCATGGGGTAAAATTCTCTTCTCATGCTATGACATATCAAACTAGTTGATAATGAAATGAATGATTTTTGAGAAGACTAGTTCAGATGTAGGCATGGGGGAGACCCCACCTTCATCATTGCCACCAACAACACAATAAACATTGTCTAAAAAAGAGATATATATATCTTCTATTGAAAAAGGCTCCAAGTTAAGAGCAGATAAAAAAATAATAGAGTTTTATTTTGCTACTTGTTGGAAGAGAGTATCCTCTTTCCCGAGGACCAGCTTGGTCCAGAAGGGAAATGAGAAATCTCCAACCGGTAGCTAAATAAAGCAGGAGAGAAAAAAATAGAAGCTTTATTTTTGTTACTTGTTGGAAGAAAGTATCCTCTTTCCCTAGGACCAGGTTGGTCCAGAAGGGAAATGAGAAATCTCCAACCGGTCGCTAAATAAAGCAAGGGAGGAGCCTAGAAGTAATCAGAAGATGAAAAAAAAAATACATAAAAAAAATGAAAAATTATTTTAGTTAGAATTTTATTTTAATGCCTTTAGTTTAGATTTTTCTTTTATGTTTTGCAGGACAACATGAAGTGCAATGTAGACAAATAAGGAGGTGTCTGTGAAGATCTCATGAATTGAGATTCATACATGGAGTTCGTAATAACACTATACGAACTATCTCATGTACCTAATCATGTAGCATCCAATCTAGCAGGTGAAAGCTAGCAGAGTTTTACCTTGGCAACATTAGCACCTGAAGGTAGGCTAAGTAACCCTGATCAAGCGAAAGGCTTCCAGCCCAAGGTGCTTGTGAAACTTTGGGAAAGTTTTGTTGCAAGGTGTGTGACTGTTACAACCTGAGTAAATGATGAGCGGAGTCAAAGATGCTACACCACGTACAAGAGAAGAGTGCCGAGACAATGTTCGAGTAACGGTCAATGAGCTCCATTAAAAATCACCTCACATTTGCGAGAGTGGATCAGAAATCGGCATGGGGGAAACCCCATACCATACCAGTAGCTGGGACGAATGCTCAATCATTCGTTTATCAAAAAAAAAAAGAAAAAAAAGAGAAAAAAAAAAAGAGGAAGAAAAAAAGGGAGGATGCATGAAAAAAAAAAAAATGAAGTGAAAGACGCCTTGTTCATCAAGAAGGCGCCTTCCGCATGAAGAAGGTGCCATACATTGGAGGTGCCTTCCACAGGAAGAAGGTGCCATACATTAGAGGTGCCTTCCGCATCAAGAAGGTGCCATACATTGGAGGCGCCTTCCGCATCAAGAAGGTGCCATACATTGAAGGCGCCTTCCACAAAAAAAAAAAATTGAAAGACGCCTTGTTCATCAAGAAGGCGCCTTCCACATGAAGAAGGTGCCATACATTGGAGGTGCCTTCCACATCAAGAAGGCACCATACATTGAAGGCACCTTCCACGACAAGCAGGTGCCTTCCACAGAAAGCAGGTGCCTTGACATCTAGGGTGCCTTGATCCATTTCCCGCACCTGGGTGGTTCGATGGCACAAAGAAAAAAAAAGACAAAAAGTGATGAGGCACCTTGATGGCATATAGTAAAGGTGCCTTGATCAAAAAAAAAAAATGCGAATCCTCCCAGTGAATGAAAAAAAAAATGCATAGAACATGTCCTGCTTAGCATAAAAATTTGCTTTCTTATTGCTTTGTAGGGAATCATGAACCGAATGCAAGCTGTAGGCATCCTGAGAGCCAGGGCCTAACAGGCACGGAGTCATGACCCCTATTTTCTTGTTTTTGTGTGTATAGTTTCGCAGGACATGGCCGTGAACACAATCTGTAGGCAGAGCCAGCTTAAACTAGGCCTAACAGATGTGACATCTCGTGCCTTGCAATTAGGAGCACGGTAAAGCGGAAAAGACACTTACTTCCCACTAGGAAGAGAGTGCCTACAATCAGCCCAATACAGTAGTGCCTTTTTCCATTTGGAGGAAGGTACCAATAAGCAATGTTCTTCTCCCTTTATGGAGGTTCCTATTGCTCAGTGTGGGACCTGATGTTCAGAGGGCTGCAGACCTGTTGTACAGAGGGACCTGACACTGGTGACAAGGGCATCACCAATTTAAGTGGGGGAAGATGCGGGTGAACCAAAACCTCCCGTAATAAAAAAAAAATTCTTTTGTTAGACTCCCAATTGAAATGCAAATTAGAAACAAAGCTTGTACGGGAACACCAAAAGAAGAAGGCTCAACCTAAAAAAAAAAAAAAGGAGTTCGAAGTCAATCAAAAATTCAACTTCATGAAAAAAAAAAAAAGGGGAGTTCGGAAGGTTGTTGTCACGAGGACGTGACAATTTTTAGACATGGGGGGAAAGACGCCTTATTGTCGGCGCCTAACTTACTCCTATGAAAAAAAAAAAAAAAACCCTTTTGTTGAAATAGCTCCACGATGAAATGCAAATCAGAAGCAAAGTTTTATTTTTGCTGCCCGTTGGAAGAGAGTATCCTCTTTCCCAGGACCAACCTGGTCCCGAAGGGAAATGAGAAACCTCCAACTGGTAGCTAAATAAAATGGGGGAGGAGTTTGAAAAAAATAGATGTCAAATATCTGTTTCCTTCGGAATCAACGCATGGTAAGTAGGCACCTTCCTCTTCAAGGAAGGTGCCAGAAGAAGGTAGGCGCCTTCCTCTTCCAAGAAGGCACCAAGAAAATATAAGCGCCTTCCTCTTCCAGGAAGGCGCCAATAGAAGGCCAGCGCCTTCCTCTTCCAGGAAGGCACCAAAAGAATGCAAGCGCCTTCCTCTCACCGGAAGGCACCACAGGAAGGCATCGATAGGAAGGCACCATAGGAAGGTGCCACTAGAAGGCAAGCACCTTCCTCTCATAGGAAGGCACCAATAGGAAGGTGCCACTAGAAGGCAAGCACCTTCCTCATAGGGAAGGCACCCTTCTTCTCCCGTTGACTAGACAAGCATGACATGGGCAAAAAATGGTGCTCCACTCTACGTCATGTAGGTTAATTTGGGGTCGCACCAATGTATGAGAACATCCTACCAACGCACATACAACACATACATCTCACAATGCACCCGAAGATGCCATGAATGATGAAAGAAATATTGTTTTTCCTCACTCCAAAAACAAAGGAATGCATGTTGTTCCAATTATGCATGCAAAAGAAATAATTAAGAGGGGAGATCATTTTGGACGCACACGTGTCAGAGGATGAAAAAAAAAATGGAGAGAGTCAAGATCTATTCTATTCATGGCAGAAAAGATAAAGATACATATAAATAAATAAATAAAATCTCCAAGAGCACCAACGTGAAGACGTCTCACACCACCAACATCATATATATCAGATTCTATGAAATTCACTCGGGTATGTACTGATTTTCTTGTTAATTATGTGTATAGTTATTTTAAAATCATTTCTATGCTAATACCAGTCGACGCCTCCATAGTTTTTCAAAATCTCCCATTAGAATTCAAACACATGATGTGCCTTGAAAAAAAATATAATTGAAAAAAAAAGGAGAGGCTATGGCATCTACATGAATAAATTTGGCATCATTTTCATTGTCGCCTCCTGACAATGGTAGTCATCTTGAGCGAACACATATAAATGATGCTACTCTCTACCACAAAGGAGGTTCTGGAGATGCCAAATATGTTTCAGATGTGGGTAAAAGTAGTAGCTGGTGATTGCACTTGTTTTAAACAAATTTGGTCTCACCAAATATGACTAATGTGCAACACTGGAAAATGCCAGCATTAGTGCAGTGGTAATTTGCCCTAAACAGTGTGGTCACGATTTAACTATTTATCCACAATGATTAGTCAGGAAGTGTTTTGACTTCTGTTGGTGCCGCATCGCTCTATGGATGAAGAATAGCAAACACTCAATGAAAAAAAACATAGTGCTGAATAAAAAAATAGTACTAAGAAAAAAACAATAGTGCTGAATGGAAAAAAATAGCAGCACTCAGCGACAGAGAAATAGAGATGTTGAAGGCCATTAAAAAAAAAAAAAAAGAGGAAAAAATATATATATCCCAGGGGTTGTTGTCACGAAGACATGACAAAATTTTTGGCATGGTCAGCCTGCGAGAGGGATAACTTCACCTTTTGGTGCCACGAGGGCATGGCACATGTTAGGCATGGGGGGATGATGAGCACCAAAAATGCTCATTTTATATACACGGTTAAGGAGAATTATCACTGGTTCAATTAGCATATGAGATGTATTTTATATAACTTATGCATATAATTGATAGAAAATCCGGTATTATGCTTGATTGGTGTTTTTAGTGGGAAATGTGTATAAATGCAGGTTTTATTACTAATATGGTGTTTTCCAGTCTACATCCACTTGGACCTGGCATACTTCTGCTTTCAGAGACTAAGGCATGAGAGCAAGTGCCTTCCTCTTCAAGGAAGGTGCCCAGCAGAAGTATGCGCCTTCCTCTTCAAGGAAGGTACCAAGCAGAAGTAGGCGCCTTCCTCTTCAAGGAAGGTGCCCAGCAGAAGTAGGCGCCTTCCTTATAAGGAAGGTGCCCCCAACAGAAGTAGGCGCCTTCCTTATAAGGAAGGCGCCCAACAAAAGTAGGCACCTTCCTTATAAAGAAGGCGCCTCCATGCCTTCATACTTTGCAAGATTTACCAAGTCAACTTTGACTGGTTGACCAAGGACTATGGAGGAGGTTGCACATGAAGACAAAGGAGATCTATTTTAATCATGCATTTATTAAATAGAATAAAGTGCTTGTTATTATTATCAACCGATTGGCCGGTTGACCTTGTAAAGCTCTTAAAGCATATTATTATTTTTAGGATGCATTAGTTTAGGATTTGTTGTTACGTACACCTAAGGATGTTTATATTTATCCTTCTGGTGAACGAACATACTTTAAAATAGAAGAATAAAATATGTGTAGAATCAATTGTAACTAAATCACATCACGTGATTAAAATAGACTGATTTGTTATTGTAATGAGATCTGGCTGCGCTTTATATAAAGACGCAGGCCAGATGAACAATGGGAGATGAATGATTAATTTTACATAGAACTTATTTTATTTTATTGTTTAATTAATTAAGAGTGCAACTCCTCTTATTCGAGCAAGCTCTACGTAGCTAGCCGGGTGGACTATCTACGGGAGCTTGGGCCCACTCCCTGCAGTAGTCCTCCCCTGTTTAATTTGTGCATTTGCTTTCTATAGATTAGTTTACTGCTTTATTTAATTTTAGTTGTGTGTGTTTATTTCCTCGCATTTTATTTCCACATTTTATTTCCAGCACTTTACTTTTTGTTTATAATTTATTTATTTCATTTCCCGCACTTAGTTTATTTGGTTTGGCTGGAATCCAATTACACAAACCTCCCCACCAAACTAAATAAGGTACAACCAGATTTGTTCCCCAACACTGCAGGCATATACTGTGCGTGACACTCATAAGTTTACGAACTTACCGGATTGATAATTTATGGAAGAGAAATGAATGTTTTTAGGGACATGAATTTCTGCTCACCAAGTCTATAGATGCCTAACTAGCAGTGGAGTATGCCTTCATGATGAGCTTAATTTTTCTCATTAGGGCTATGATTGGTTAAGTTTGAACCTATTTAAAAATTTAGTTAATGAATTCACTACACACACAGTGATTCTAGGACATTTTGATATGTCTCAAGGGACCCCTAATCCTAATGGTCTTGCATGGTCACTTCATTGCTTGAGAGGAGTACTAGGATGTTTGAGTCTTGTGAAACCTCCTTGGGATATTGCTCTCACTTCTTCCTCTCCCATTCTCCTCTCTATCCATGGATATTATATACCCTTGTATATTTAAGGAAATATTTGTGATTAGTGAGGTAAGTCTCCTCCCTTATTCCTATGATCACCATAATTCATATATTATTATTTATTTAGATCTATTCTCCTTTATTAATCCATCACATTGTCTAGCATATATTTATTAACCATCCACATAAAGCCACAATGATACATAAAATCATATGTATATATCCATCAAAATGATACATAATATATCATGTTTGTAGGCAATCCATTGAAAACAAAAATACATATCAAAAATACAACTTCACCCGTAGGTGTTCATCTACCCCTACCATTGCTCATCGATGGCCCCTCATCTCTATATTTATCTCTGCCCATATGGGGTCCTTGTATCTATTGCTCACTCTTGTTCCCTCCATTGGAATGTGATCCTATCTCCTTGTGAAAGCGAGGTATCCATGGATTGACAAATGGTATCCTAGAAGCCATGGTCCTACTCCTACTCTTTCTTTGATATTGTGATTATGAGGAGTCCTCTAGAAGTGGAATATGATGCCTCAAGAGCTCCACCTCTAACCTTTGGCTTCATGATTGTGCCTCCTCAAAGGATAGAAAAAATATCAAGTCTCCCTGACTTTGAGTCCTCCTCGCCTACTCTAACTCGACCTCTAGTTGTTGGACCTGATCTTGGGACTTCGAATGCTCCCTCCTCAATCACTCCACCTCACCCTCCAACTGCTTCACTTGGTCATGAAATATCGAGCGATCTCTCCTCAAGCACTCATGATCCTCCACATTCTACATCTACCCTACCTCCAACCTCCTCACCTAATATTGGCATACTTCTCAGCTATCAGTTGATCTTATTCCTGCTACCACTGATCTAACATTATTCTTAGAGTATTCTACTATATCACCAACCGATCCATCGTAGTCTCCCAATCTCATAACTGCATCACTCATCGATCCCTCTTCCTCTCCACCACATTTTGGAGGTCCAACATCCCATCATCATACACCTGGTACAATCTATCCATGTCATCTAAGGCTATCTATAACTTGTATCAAACCTCATACCTTTCATCTAGGGCCTACTACCTACCCCCCTCCAAAGCATGCACCTGCTCCCTTAATCTCTCTATCTCATCACCATCTACATCCCCTCCTCCACCCTCTATTAGGATCCCATGAGTCTACCACCATGCGTCATAATCTGTTGTGACTCTAACATCCTCTATACCATCTACCCCCAGGTCCATGTCATCATCCTCACTCACCTCTAATACATCCTCATGGGGTAAATGCCTCTCAAAATACCTCCTTTTATAGACCACCGACGTTAGAGGAACAATCTACGATAGTCCAAATTTCTTGAGCACCCTCTCATGTTGGAACAACTCATAATCTTCCCTATACCACTTGCAACACCATCTAGTCCTCCTCACCCTCTTTAAATCGACCCTATCGGTATCCCATTGTGTCCTTCCTAGCCAAGGCCTCTATACCACCTACCACAACTACAACTATCTGAACTTCCCTTGATAATACTCTAAGATGCCTAATCAATTGTGACTTAGTCCTCACTCCTCATGATCTCACCTCATAGCGTATCCAATATCAAGATATAATCCCATCCCCACAACTGTAGGAGGAAGCTAACCCCTAATCCCACTCTCCCTCACCTATGAACCTCATAAAACTCTCTATAGGTCTGAGCTAACAATACCAGTGCCCATACAAATATTATCTCATACTCAATCATGTCCATAATCATGTCTAACATATTCTAAGGGAACTGTGTGCTTGAGGAATCTAGGAGTATAATGTTAGACATTATACTCATCAATATCACATGGTACATCGACAACATCTTCATCGAATAATGGCAGTCCACAAACACCCTGCCATGTCCCACATCCACCACTACATCGATTGCTCGGTCTTCATACACCCTTTGTAATACTCTATCTAGCTCTGAGTCTTTGTCACTCTGATCCTATTTTCCTCTACCAGTAAGTGAAAAATCTAGTAGATGTCCTCTAGCGTGATGGTAATCTCACCCGTAGGCAACACACAAGTGTTTCTATCGTAATACCATCGCTCAGCCAAAGTGATCAGGTAAGTTTGGTTGGAGTATACATTCTCCAATCACACCACATCCCACAACCCAATATTATTGTGCCAAACCTAATTTTCCTCCTTTAAATTCTCCTTTCGCATGTCCTTATACATGTTACTAAAGTGATGTCTTGCTTGTAGCAATTCTCCCTGCAATAACGTAAACATAACAAACCATTAGTCCATATTCCTCACATAATAAAAAATAAAACAAAAACATCCACATTCCCCTCCCTATATCATCATAAGGTTGGGATCACCATATGATTCGCAACCCTATTCCATTCCCTAGGATTCACCAAATTTTTATAAATACATTTTAGGGTCAACCCCTTATGCATAACCCTAGTTAATTAATTAATAGTGATTGAAGGGAGTAAGAGGAGTTCAAAGAGAGAGGGGGTGGGTAGGGAATGTATGAAAGTGGGTAGGGTTGCGGAGAGGCAAAGAGGGTTAATAAGTCGAGGTTTAGGGGAGGGACCATCTCTTTAATGATAGTCTCATTGGGGACCGTCTCTATAGAGATGATCTCGTTATAGACTGTCTCTGTAGAGATGATCTCGATGGGGACCATCCCTGTAGAGACAGTTGTGGGTAGGATCATCTCTTAGGAGGTGGTCAAGTCGGAGGTGGAGGGTGAGGGTGTGGGTGGAAAAAAAGGAAAGGGATGAGAGGGGAAAAGAAAGGGATGAGAGAGGAAAAAATGGTATGAGGAGGGATCAAAAGGATAGAGGGTATGGATCGGTGGGGGGTAAAGGGTTAAAGTATAGCATAATGGGTTAGGGTAATTAGATGAGAGAGGGAGGGGAATGTGGATGTTTTTGTTTTATTTTTTATTATGTGAGGAATATGGACTAATGGTTTGTTATGTTTACGTTATTGCAGGTAGAATTGCTACAAGCAAGACATCACTTTAGTAACATGTATAAGGACATGCAAAAGGAGAAGTTGAAGGAGGAGGATTAGGTTTGGCTCAACAATATTGGGTTGTGGGATGTGGTGTGATTGGAGAATGTATACTCCAAGAGAAAAGAGAGAGTACCCAAGATGGTTAAGTAAATTTAAAAAGGTGTTGTATAGTGATATAGGCAAGTCTGAGGGTGAGCAATCTGTAAAGTGAAACTATCTTAGTAGAGATGGTCTCAAGGTGGTTAATTGCCTCAGGTGGGTGTACAACTGCATAGGGTGAGTGCGTGCGACCATCTGGACCAATCGCGTGACCACTTCAAACGGTTGACTGTGAATGCTTATAAAAAGCATATGTATGATTGCACGACTTATTTTTGCAACCACAAGAAATGGAGATGAGAGAGAAATAAAGGAAAGGTGGATGGCATTGGCGAGTAGTGAAGGAACGATTGAGTGGGTGGGAGTAGTGGGTGAGGGTGCGACAACGGGTAAGAGACAATCCATAAGTGGTTCAAACACTTGTGTTGAAGTATTAGGTATTTATGTGTTGTAAGACCTGGAATGGAGGATAGAGGAGTTGAATGAATTTTAATTAACTAATTAATTAGGTAAATATTTAAATAATTAATGGGTGTGGGAGTGAGGGTTGGGTTAAAATTTATTTGTGGGTAGTTTATTACAGGGTTATGCATAACGGCTATTTATAGCCAATTGGCTAAAATTAGGATTTTTAAAATTTAATAGGGTTGCGGATTTTTTGGCAAAATGGGCTTCTCAGGGAATTGATCTGTTAAGGGTTGGGATCACCTCTCTTTTGATTGTTCTCAACATCTTCATAATTTACTTGCTGAGGATATGTTTGGTCGAGGTTTTTGTTGGCTGTTTTTTGATGGTTGTTTGTTCTCAACTGTAAGGTTTCTTTGATCTAATAAATTTTTACTTCTCTTTTATTAAAAAAAAAAAAAAAAAACTTGACTCAGATTCAATTTCGCTCTTTGTTTGTGTTATAAATTTACATTAAAACTTGAATTTTTCAAAAAAAAAATTCAAAACCAAATTATTATTTTATTTCACATTTTATTGTGATTTAAATTTAAAATTAAAAAAAAAAATTAAACCAAATTATTACCTTATTCCACATTCTAAAAATTAAATTAAAAATATATATATAATAAAAATGGCCTCAATAAAAATTACATATAACCTATTAAAAAAATAAAATTTTAAAATCCAAATCACTACGTTATTCTACATAATCCAATTCCTAGACAATAGCAGTTACACTTCACTTACTATTTTGCCCAACCATGTAAATCTTTCCTTATAATCGCGTTAAGTTATAAGAAGCTTTTACAATACTGACAATAGTATATCGCTCACCCTTTTCAAGCATGGCTGTGAACAGAAGCTTTCAAGGAAAGCTTAATTTATTCTAAAGCAACGTGAACATCGTATAGAAAACTAATATCTTAGGAGTAATATCAATTTAATTTTGAATATAATTTTTAACAAATACTTTTTTAATGGATGAACATTGATTTGATTTACATGGATGACGAAGGATGTATTATAAGGAATATCTTTAACAGTTGATTTGATTTTATTAATTTTTAAATTCATTTTCCGGTTGATAACGAAGATGTATTCTCATTTATATATTTAAACTTAATACATCCTTCTCATTTATATATTTAAACTTAATATTTAAATAAAAATGTTAGAACAGTCGATCAAGTTTTGATGGATGTCAAACTTATCCAACTTTAACCCAGGTTTGTGGTGTTTATATGAATAAAAATTGATGAAAGATTACTGTACAATTGATTTGCATATGGAGCATGAGGTTATATCAATCACCAATGCATATGCCACCTCATCACATGTCAGTCTTGTCACAAGATGAATCATCTCCAGAATACAAAACATTACAATAGATAATCTATAGAGAATATCTTGTCACAAGATGAATCATCTCCAGTAAGCTATACAGAATACAAAACATTACAATAGATAAGCTATACATAATATAATTAGAGATTTAGTTTCAAACCTATTTATTCTATCTAAATAAATTGTATAAAAATTTAAAATTTTCTCAAAAACTAAAATGTATATCATTTTATATTAAATTATTTAAATAATTAAACTTATATCATTTTATAATATAATTATTATATATAAATTTATGTGGTATTAAGATGAGTTAAGTTATAGGGTCAATTAACCCTAACCCGTGCACACTTTACAGTTTAATCTTGAGATGCTTAGACTAGCTTCACATGCTCCCTAACAAGACAGAAGTATGCTAAATAAAATAAGATAATAAGTAGGACAATAATGCATTCTAGCCTACTTTTGCTCTGTGCACATTTCCTAGATCCATTCACGAAGTCTATACAATGATGGGTAAGTGAGCCTGTATAGGCTTGATCAAATAAATTGTAAGACTCGAATATGATTTATTGGTGCAGCTCAATGGTTTGGATTTTGGTTTTTCTTCGGAGGTTCAAGATTCAAATCGTGGCGTAGGTGAGTGTGAGGAGCTGGGTGTGTGTTTCCCTAGTGGATTTGTTGTAATAGGTTGGGGGATTCCTGGTCAAAACCCCATCTATTAATATTACCAAAAAAAAAAATTATATTTTATTTTATTTATATTTATATTTTTTTCTTTTGGTATATAGAAGCAATGGTTACAATCACGATTTTTAGTAACTACCAGCACAGCTGTTAGGGTTCAAACTATCTACGAAGGCTCCCAGGACTCTAAATAAAAGATCCAAAGATTTCAAATTTAAATATTATATATTATGTCTTGGTAACCATAGGTAAAACAACATCCTTATCCTTTGTGAGATTATAATGTTAAAAAATACTTTCAATATCTATCTATATATTGACAAGTTCATTTACACAATTGAAACTCTCAATAAGAGGTTCATAGATTTCAAATTTTATAAGATTATATATTATGCCTGGGTAACCATAGGTAAAATAACATCTTTATCCTCTGTGAGACTCTTCCTATATATCATATGGCCCTATAAGGTTAAAAAGCACTTTATATATATATAAAAGTTATTTATGTAAATTAAAACTCTAAATAAGAGATTCAAAGATTATAAATTTTATAAGGATAAGATTATACATTACGTCTTGATAACCATAGATAACATAACATCCTTATTCTTTGTGAGATTTATCCTATATAACATATTTATAAGATTTAAAAACACTTTAAGTGTTTGTTTATATATATATATATATATCATTTACACAAATTAAAACTTTAGAGATCCAAATATTTCAAATTTTATAAGGAGAAGATTATACATTGTCTTGGTAGCCATAGGTAAAACAACATCCTTATTCTTTGTGAGATTCATCCTATATAACATATGGTCTTATAAGATTAAAAAAAACTATCTATCTATGTATATATTAACAAGTTGATTTACACAAATTAAAACTCTAAATAAGAGGTCTAAATATTTCAAATCTCATAAGGATAAGATTATGTATTATGATTGGTAACCATAGGTAAAACAACATCCTTATCCTTTGTGAGATTCGTTCTATATAATATATGGGCTTATAAGGATAAAAAATACTTTAAGTTTATATATATTAATTTTAACAATTTTATTTACACAAAATAAAACTCTAAATAAGAGGTCCAAATATTTCAAATTTTATAAGGATAAGATTATAACATAGGTGAAACAACATCCTTATCCTTTGTAAGATTCATCCTATGCAACATATAACCTTACAAGCTTAAAAAGCACTTATATATATATAAACATGTTCATTTATACAAATTGAAACTCAAAATTAGAAGTCCAAAGATTTTAAATTGTATAATTTTATGCCTTAGTAATTATAGGCAAAACAACATTGTTATCCTATGTGAGATTCATGGTTTATAACATATGGCCTTATAAGGTTAAAAAAAACTTTAAATAAATAAATAAATATATATATATACTAGCTCATTGAAACTCTAAACAAGAGTTCCAAATATTTCAAATTTTATAAGATAAGATTAAACATTCTTATCCTTTGTAAGATTTGTCCTATATAACATATGGCTTATAAGGTTAAAAAACACTTTAAGTTTATATATATTTATTAATATTATTAAAAGTTCATTTACACAAATTGAAACTTTAAATAAGAGGTTCAAAGATTTCAAATCTTATAAGGATAATATTATACATTATGCTTCCGTAACCATGCGTAAAAAAACATCGGATTTGTTCTATATAACATATGGCCTTATAAGTTAAAAAACACTTTAAGTTTATATATATATTTATTATTATTTTAACCAGTCCATTATACAAATTGAAACTCTAAATAAGAGGTCCAAATATTTCAAATCTTCTAAGGATAATATTATAGATTATGTTTTGGTAACCATGGGTAAAACAACATCCTTATCTTTTATGAGATTTTTCTTATATAACATATGGCCTTAAAAGGTTAAAAAGCACTTCATTTCAATCTCTAAATAAGAGGTCCAAGGATTTCAAATTTTATAAGGATAAGATTATACATAATACCTTGGTAAACACACTTAAAACAACATCCTCATCCTTGAGATTCATCCTATATAACTTATAACTTATGGCCTTATAAGGTTTAAAAACATACAAAGAGTTCAAATTTTATAAAGATAAGATTATACATTATGCCTTGGTAACCATAGGTAAGACCACATCCTTATCCTATGTCAAATTCATCCTATATAACATATGACCTTATAAAGTAAAAAATTACGTTAAGTTGACTATTATATATAAGAATAAAAAATATGTTTTTGAAAGGGTTGTCCTTTCCCTTTTACATCAACTTGAACTTTATAGCCTATTAATTGTTGCCAATATTTAAATCTTGGTGTGGGCTACATCATCTATTTTTCCCAACCATTCCATCAAGGCTCTATGATATCCATCACCGCATATATATATATATATATATATATATATATATATATATATATATATATATATATATATATATATATATATATATATATATATAAATAACTAAAGGTATTTACACAAATTTAAACTCTAAATAAAGGGTCAAATATTTTTATAAGAATAATATTATACATTATACGCATGTAACCAAAGGTAAAATAACATCTTTATCCTTAGTGAGATTCATCCTATATAACATATAACCTTATAAGGTTAAAAGACACTTTTCATTTACTAATACACCTATATAAAATATTATGCATGATGGCTTATCCTTTGTGAGATTTGAAAGTCTAATTAATAGGTTCAAAGATCTAAATTTTTATAAGGATAAGATTATACATTATCGGCGTGATGTGGTCTACCGACAAGGATGCCACTTGCATTATCAGTGATGTAACCCAGGTTTAATCCCCATATATGTATAAGAAGTATTTACTCAATAAAAAAACAATAGGTAAAACAACATCTTTATCCTGTGTGAGATTTGTTCTATACAACATATGATCTTATAAGATAAAAACACTTTAAGTTTACTAATTAATTAATATATATATTTTAAAAATTTTAAATAAAAGATCCAAAGATTTCAAATTTCTTAAGAATAATGTCATACCACGTTCCTTAGTAGCAAGTTCCCTCTATCCTCGGAAGGAAGTCATGGTTCAAAGCCTCGCGGCTTGCGCTGAAAAAAAAAAAAACCTTGGCTAGCCTGAGGGGTATACTCGGATGGAACAGACCCTTGTGAAATAGAAAGTCTTGGCCCATAGAGATATAAGGCAACGATTTTCTTTAACATAAAGTTTTCGGATAAAAAAAAACTTCGACAAGCCTAAGGGGTATACCCGGATGAGACAAGCCTCGTAGAACAGAAAATCTTGGCCCCAAGGGATACGGGGAAAAAAATTCCTTAACATAAGGTTTTCAAATACAAAAAAAACACTTATCTAGCCTAAGGGGTATACTCATATGGGACAAGCCCCGTGGAACAGAAAGTCCTGGTCCTAAGAGATACGGGGAACGATTTTCCTTAACATAAGGTTTTGTTTCGCAGAGGATAGCTCAACAGTTCAGGCTTTGGCTCTTCTTTGAAATGTCCAAGGTTCAAACCATGACGTGGGTGAGTGTTGGAGAGGTGGGTGTGTGGTGGTTGTGTGTTAAATTATTGATAAACATAGCTCTCAGATTTAAAAAGGGTCACGGTTGAGGTATCTTGTTAAGCCTTGTGTATCCATTCTAAGAGTTCTTCACACTAACTAAATAAAAAAACATTTTTTTTTATAATAATAATAATAATTTATTATACCTTGATAACCATAAGTAAAACATCCTTACACCTTATAAGATTAATATATATATATATATATACTAAAAATTAGACATAATTTGTTGATAACTATAAATAAAATAACATCTTTATCCTTCTTAAAATTCATCTTAAAAAAAGACTTCTTCTCATATAACATATGACCTTATAAGATTAATAAATATATATGCTAAAAATTACACATAATTTCTTGATAACTATAAATAAAATAACATCCTTATCCTTCTTAAAATTCATCTTAAAAAAAACTAAAGATATCATTTACACAATCAATCACACTCTTATGTAATTTAAACATCAATTTCAAAAAAAAAATCCGGAACCCTAAAAATTGTAAATCAATCACCTCAACTTCACTTCTTTGTATTGTTGTCAACATTAACAAAAATTATGTGTACTGATATTATGAGAAGGCTTTCAAGTGATATGTGTCTCTCACTCAATGCGCAAGAGTCTATGTTGAAAGTGACTCTTACTTATACCTACAGTTATTGATGGACGGACATAAATACATGCAAGAAAATTTTGGTGAAAGCCAAAATGTCCACAAATAATTCAACCATCACGGTCATAAAATCAAAGTCAAGTTACTAAATTTAGGATATATATAATTATATAATCATAATATTATATTTATATAAATAGGAAAAATATAAAGTTAAAGATATAAAAGTGATATAATAATAAAATATATTTTTATTTTTATTAAAGAATAAAAGATTGTATTTGGATCCTTATCTTTGATAAATCACAACTTTCTCTTTTAAACTTTGAAAGCTTATAAAAAGATTCAATTTTTATCTCAATTTAGTTGTTATGGTTAGATACCTACATCATTTTTCATAAAATGTTTGAATTCTTGATTTTTATTTTATGAATCTTCTTCAATTTTCTATGTGAACACAAATATTGCATAATTTAACATCCTTCTTGACATTTTCGTACAACAACCTTCACAATACCAAAACTCTACCTATATTGTCTATACATTGCCACATCTTAGTAGAATAATATTTATAAAACATCGCACTATCATAGTCCACTTTACCAGATCTAGATTGCTAGTTTCCTTCCTAAAGCATAAATGCAACCACTAAAATTGTAATAAATAATTTATATGAAAATACATTAATGTTATAAAATAAAGCAAATATTACCAATGGAAAACATTGAATTAAATCTTAATCATTATTTGATTTAGACTCTTCTTGTTACTACTTCCTCTAACTATGAAAATGAGAATTTAACTTCATGTTCCTCAATTAAAACCCCCTATTGGCTAGCCTATCCGCACATTTATTTCCTTCCCTTAACATATGTGTAAACTCAATTTCTTCAAACTATAAGCAAGGTATTGAATTTCCACAATTATCTCTTGTATGTTCAATGGAACCTTTGCTTTCCTCAAAATTGAATTTATTACTATGAGTGAATCACCTTCCATCCATACTCTGTTCCATTTTATTTGTTTGCATATTTTTAACCCTTCCAAAGCCATTCAAGCTTTAGGTTCATTATTTGTCTTAAATCCACTATTGAAAGCGTAATGATACAAAATCTCTCCTCTATTATTTCTAATTATTCATCCTCCTCTTGTTGGTCTTGGATTTCCTTTAGATGCTCCATCATAATTCAATTTGATCAACTCCACATTTGGTGGTTTTCATTTTATTTTTTTGCCTTCTTTTTGTTTCTCTTACACCCAACATTATAATTCCATTTGATGACTTGACACCATCTATCAAGGCTCTTTGCTTCTAGATTAGGGATTGGACGAGTTTATAGGGTTGATTTAGACTCCTCTATGGCTAAACAATTCTTCCTTCTCATTACCTCTAAACTACTTTTCTTTCCTTTAAATATCTTTTTATTCCTTTCTAGCCATATAGTCCAAAATATTGTATATTTTGATATATCCTAGATTGTTTACAAAATCTCACTTTTAAAAGTGTTCTACCATTGCTTGAACCATTCTTCAATTTTGTCATTCATCACCATGCATTTACTAAACATATGAAGAATCTATTATCATATATTCCAAACTATTGAGTAGTGTCCCAAGAGATGGTCTATACTCTCCTCCTTTTCACAAATAACACATTGTGAGGGACCATGAAAATCCTTTTCATAAGGTTATCCCAGGATAAAATTCATCTATGGCCTACTAGCCAAACAAAAATTTTAACTTCAAGAATGCTTGGATTACCTAAAATATCTTTCCATATTCTTGTGATATTCCTATTTTGTTGTTGTTTTACATTATATCCACTTTTTGTTGTATATTCCCCTAAGCTATTCAACTCCCAAATCACCTTATCCTTGGCTCCCCTTGAAATAATCAGTGTTGTTGTATTTATGCTCTACTGCCTCCTAACATCAATGTCTTGTTTACTTGTAAAATATCTTCTTTCTATTTGTATCTTCCTTCCTGATCCTCGTACATAATGTTTGAAACCCTATCACCATATTTATTTTGAAGTAATCTCATCCATGGTTTCAAAATTGGATCTAGATTGAGTGATTTTTTATCACACCAAGTATCCATCCAAATAGATTTTTTTCTCTAGTTCCTACCACCCATATTAGACCTTTAATCACTAGATCAATTATTATTTTTTAAATCGTTCCATAGAGTAAAACTATTTGGTAGTGAAAATGCAGTAAATATTAATCTTGGATAATTGGGCTCAACATACATACTTAGAAGAATTATTGCCCATTACCTTTGACTCTCTTTGTACTATCTCTAAATTACTTTTCCTCTAAGAGCTAAGTTTGCATCCATAAGAAATTTTAAACTGAGATCTCTCCTAGTTTTATTATCACACACTTTGCTCCATTTCACCAAAGAAAATTTCCTTTTATCATGTAATCCTGACCACAAAAAAAACTATAATATAAATTAAAAAAATTTCTATCCATTTTGGCATAGTATACAAGAACATTTAATATCTTGGAATAAACTGTAAGATTGATTTAATTAATTGCATTCTTATTGCTAATAATAACCATCTACCGATAGTTTATTTTGATCTTTACTTATAACTATATTTCATAATTTTTTTTCTTTATTGTTCAAGTTTTAATGGATGTCAAACTTATCCAACCTTAACCCATATATGAATAAAAATTGATGAAAGATTACTGTACAATTGATTTGCATATGGAGTATGAGGTTAAATCAATCACCAACGCATATGTCACCTCATCACATGTCAAAAACACTTTATTTTATATATATATATATATATATATATATATATATATATATATATATATATATATATATATATATATTTTTGACAAGTTCATTTACACAAAATGAAACTCTAAATAAGAGATCCAAAGATTTCAAATTTAAATATTATATATTATGTCTTGGTAACCATAGGTAAAACAACATCCTTATCCTTTGTGAGATTATAATGTTAAAAAATACTTTCAATATCTATTTATATATTGACAAGTTCATTTACACAATTGAAACTCTCAATAAAAGGTTCATAGATTTCAAATTTTATAATATTATATATTATGCCTTGGTAACCATAAGTAAAATAACATCCTTATCCTTTGTGAGATTCTTTCTATATAACATATGGCTCTATAAGGTTAAAAAGCACTTTTAAGTTTATATATATATATATATATATATATAAACAAGTTTATTTATACAAATTGAAACACTAAATTAGAAGTCCATAGATTCTAAATTGTATAAGGATGAGATTATATTTTATACTTTTTTTTTGATAGTTATAAGTGTTTGTATTTATAGCGGGTTTTAACAAGGATCCCAAAACCTGATTACATAAGCAATGGGCCTAGGGCATCAATCCCTTGAAACTGAACACCAAAATAGAAATCCCGCCTAGCGGTAACAGTAAGCATGAAACAATCCCTCTTAGCGGGAAACAAATAAATAAGAAAGAAAGTAGTTTTGGAGATCCCGCCCAGCGGGGAGTAGCCAAAAACCACCATCGAGAAGATCCCACCCAGCAGGAAGCACAAAAAAACCGTTACAATAAAATCCCGCCTCGCGGGAAGCAGTCAAAACCACCACAAACAGTCCCGCCTAGCGGGAAGCAACAGGGAAATCCCGCTATCCGGGAAACCAGCAGAAAAGAAAGGATCCCGCCTCGCAGGAAAACTGGCGGATTTGGCGGATCCCGCCTTGTGGAGAAACCACGATTATATTTTATACTTAGTAATTATAGGCAAAACAACATCCTTATCCTATGTGAGATTCATCATATATAACATATGGCCTTATAAGGTTAAAAGGCACTTTAAATAAATAAATAAATAAATAAATAAATAAATAAATAAATATATATATATATATATATATATATAAACTAGTTCATTGAAACTCTAAACAAGAGGTCCAAAGATTTCAAATTTTATAAGATAAGATTAAACATTATGCCTTGGTAGCCATAGGTAAAACAACGTCCTTATCATTTGTAAGTTTTGTCCTATATAACATATGGCCTGATAAGGTTAAAAAATACTTTAAGTTTATATATTTATTATTATTATTAAAAGTTCATTTACACAAATTGAAACTCTAAATAAATTGAAACTCTAAATAAGAGGTTCAAATATTTCAAATCTTATAAGGATAATATTATACATTATGCTTTGGTAACCATGGGTAAAACAACATCGGATTTGTCCTATATAACATATGGCCTTATAAGGTTAAAAAACACTTTAAGTTTATATATATATATTTATTATTATTATTAACAAGCTCATTTATACAAATTGATCTAAATAAGAGGTCCAAATATTTCAAATCTTTTAAGGATAATATTATACATTATGCTTTGGTAACCATGAGTAAAACAACATTGGATTTGTCCTATATAACATATGGCCTTATAAGGTTAAAAGACACTTTAAGTTTACATATATTTATTATTATTATTATTATTTTGAAAAATAATTAAAAAAAACTTGTATTAAAACAAAGATCATTTACAAGTTGGGATGAGACTTTTCCCATCCTTAGTCAGAGAGAACACATGTTTACAATAGTAAAAGAAGATTTGCATTGGAGCCAAATCTCTTAAACCATATTTCTACAATGATTGTTCACCTGTTTACAACTATAAAAGAAGATCTACATTGAAACATAAATCTCCTAAACAGTATTTTTGGAATGGTTATCCAAATTAGCTAAGCACTGGATTTGCTCACCAACCTGCCTAATCATCTCATCCTCAATAGCCATGTCACTGTGCCACTGAACCCCTACCTCCTTCTCAGTACCCATCTTAGCCAGGAAGTCTCCCACTTTATTTAGATCTCTACTCACATAAACTGGAATCACATCATCTAATTCCCTCCATAATTCCTTAATTTGAGTGACAAGAATCCTCAACCTCCATGTTTTCAAAGCAAAGTTCCTCATGCAATCTAGAGCTCCAACCATTATTTGAGAATCCGATTCTAGGATTATCCTCCCGTGACCTTGTTTTACTGCCCAAATAGAAGCATATTTGATAGCTAAGGCTTCTACTTCATTGTTTGTGGCTCTTCCCAAGCCTTGCAGTTCCCAATAGAGCACTGTTCCAACATGATTCCGGCAAACCACTCCAATTCCAGCTCTACCCGGATTGCCTTTTGCAGCTCCATCAGTATTAATTTTAATCCAACCTTCTGGGGTGGTTTCCAACTAGCTTTGTCCTGTCCCTCTTGCACTTCAACTTCCTTTTCCATTGCCCCAATAACAACCTGAGTTTCCTCTTTAGCATAGACTGCCATAGTTTCTGTGACTTTGCTCCAAATGACCTGCCAAACTCCATCTAAAGAAGAAAAAGTTTCTCTAAAAATTCTAGCATTTCTCTCCAACCACACTTGCCACCAAATAAAGTTTAATCCAAGCTCCCAACCAATACAAAGAGCTTTAGATTTAAATCTACCCCTCTTCCATCTTTCCCAAATATTAATCCGATTCAAATCACCATTAACTTGAATTTTATAATATAAAAACCATCTCTCCCAAATCTGGCATGTGAATGGGCACTCAAACATCAAGTGATCAACTATTTCCTCACTCTTGTAGCATAAAACACATTGATATGGACCAATGATTCCCCTACATCTGAGATTATCAAAAGTAAGAATTCCATTATGCATGAACTGCCAGGCAAAAAAGTTTACTTTCGGCCAACCCTTGGACTACCAAATCTTTCTCCAATCCTCAACCTGATATGTATGAGGAGGAGGCTCTGGAAGGATCTTATCATATCCATCCTTCACTATGTAGACACCAAGGCTCCCATAGCCCCAAGCTAATTCATCCTCCTCGTCTCTACCTGTGAGAAATCTTTCTGCCAAGATTTTAGTCATGATGGGTGTCAAATCCGGAGGGATTGAAATTGGCCACTCATCCAACTTCTTAAACTACTTAAACTTATAATCCCCCAACTGACTAGTGTTGAAATAACTTTCAATTTGGACCCATACCCTGGTTTCTATGGCTATTTTTATTGGTTGCAATTCAGGAAATTCAACAATGATAGGTGGGTATTGATCCCATGAATCTATCCAAAATCGTGCCTTCTCCCCTCTCCCCACTTTCCAAAATAATCCATCTTTTACTACCTGAGATCCTAACTTGAGAGCCTGCCACACTAAGGATCCATTACCATCCAAAGGGAAACGACCCACCTCATTTGGGTTTACATGTCCCAAATATTTACTAGTTAAGATTCTACTGAATAAAGAAGTTGGTTGGGAAATCCACCTCCAATAAAGCTTTCCAACCAAAGCTTTATTATTTAACTTTGATCTTCTTAGTCCCAAACCTCATTTTACCTTGGGTTGGCTTACTTTATCCCAACCTACTAAGGCCCATTTCCTCTCTCCTTTTACTCCTTCCCATAAAAATTTTCTAGCCATCTTGTCCAACTCTTTCCATATGGTATGTGGGGCAACAAGGATAGAAAATTTATAAATTGGCATGGCCTAAATGACTGACTGTAAAAAAGTTAATCTACCCCCATAGCTTAACCATTTGTGAGACCAATGATTAATTTTGTCCTTGATACAATCCAAAATATTCCTCCATATATCTATTTTTAGTTTTTTAAAATGCAAAGGGACCCCCAAGTATACCACTAGGAGATAAGTCCTTGTGAATCCCAAGATCTCTAAAATTCTATCCTAAAGCCTTTGATCAAGATTGAAAAAGACCACTTTGGATTTTTTATCATTGATGACTTGGTTTGTAGCCCTAAGGTAGACATTAAGTGTATCTCTAATCATTCTTGCTTCCCTGAAGTTGGCCACTCCCACCAATCCTGTGTCATCCACAAACCGTAGGTGAGTCAAAACTTCCTCACCCACCTTGATACCTATTAGCAAACCTTGTTGTCTTCTCCTCAAGATGAGTCTACCCAATCCTTCAGCCAATATGAGAAAAAGATAGGGAGAGCAAGGATCTCCTTGACGAAGGCCTCGAGTAGCTCCAAATGGTTGCGAGGGAAGACCCTTGATTAACACTCAGTATGTCAGAGTAGAAACACAACTCATGACCCATTCTATCCAATCTCGAGAGAAACCAAAGGTTGCCATCATCTTTGAAAAGAAGCTCCACTCCACCCTATCATAAGCCTTTGACATATCTAATTTTATGAACATTCCTCTATTACCGGATGTTTGCATTGAATGGATTGCCTCCCGAGCTAGAACCACACCATCCAAGATCTGCCTACCCTCTACAAAACCCCCTTGCTCTTAGGAGATAATGTTATGTAGAAGAGGTTTTAGCCGCTCAGCCATTACCTTTGTGATTATTTTATATATGACATTGCATAAGGCAATAGGTCTATAATCTAAAATATGTACCCCCTCCTCCCCTTTTGGAATTAAGGTAATGAAAGTATGATTTAATGCTTTAAGCATTCTTTTACTACCTTTGGACTCCTCTATAACAACCATTACATCCTCCTCCAAGTTATCCCAAAAGGCCTGAAAAACTCAATTGGAAAGCCATCTGGACCTGGTGTTTTTTCGATGCTCATTCCAAAGACTACATTCTTTAGTTCCTCTCTATCAATGGGTTTAAGTAGGGTCTTATTTTCTTCTTCAGAGATAACAGAGGGTATGATAGCAATAACTTCTTTTTGAGCCTCTTCATCTTGCACCATACTTTCCTTAAATAGTTTAGAAAAATAATCCATTGAATGGAAATGCATACCTGGAATTGTATCAAAGGAGTGTCCATTCTCATCTTGAAGAGCTTCCATGTTGTTCATCTATCTCCTAGCACAAGCAATCCGATGGAAAAATTTGGTATTTTTATCACCTTCTAATAACCAAGTGGTTCTTGCTCTCTATTTCCAATAGGTCTCCTCTTGGTTGTCAATGTCCTCAACCGCTTTACGCAATGCATCATCCTCTTCTTTGAGTTGCTCTGTAATTTTTCCTTCCCTAAAGTGTTTTTGAACCTCATCCCATCTGGCCACCAATGGAGCTCTTTGGACCTAGAAGTCTGTCTTGTTAGCTCGCCTCCATTGTTTCAGTTGATATTTGACATAATGAAGTTGTTTGTGGAATCTAAATATTGTTGTCCCATATGTTGGGCAACCTTCTTCCCACCACTGTGGAATTTTATTTTGAAGTTCCTCTTTTTGTAACCAAAATTTTTCAAATTTAAATGGTTTGTGATGCTGCACTATCTTGATCCCTCCTTCCAACAAAATGGGAAAGTGATCTAAAACTGGACCCTCCAAAATCTAAAATTTTAT
The DNA here is from genome assembly GCA_028583015.1 of Wollemia nobilis. Taxonomy (NCBI): domain Eukaryota; kingdom Viridiplantae; phylum Streptophyta; class Pinopsida; order Araucariales; family Araucariaceae; genus Wollemia; species Wollemia nobilis. The sequence continues at coordinate 5,512,667 of JAQPPZ010001045.1, forward strand.
ATTCCATTTTACAAATGCCTCCTCTGAAACCAAAAAATGGTCTAACTTCACCTTCCTACTATGTGGCTCCCTCCTCTTATTAGTCCAAGTATAGTTGGTTCCAGGGCATTTAATATCCACCAAGTGTAATGCCCGGACTTGGGCAATCATAAGTCGATCCCTCGGGTCCAAAATTGGGGTTCCCCCTTCCTGATCTCGAGAGGATAATTTAGCATTAAAATCCCCAACAATAATCTAGTCTAAATCTTCCCTTGAGACTCTCATGTTATGCACAACTTTCCATTGATGCATCTGACCATCTAGGTTTTGAGCCCCATGAAAATTTGTGATTAAAACATGTTCAACTGTGACATTATTTCTAAAATATGATGTGAGAACACCCCTCCAAGCTATATTTTCTATTGCAGTCCATTCAAGAGAGTTCCAAAGAGTAACTATCCCCCTTGAGGCACCTTGGGCAGCCACTTCCATATGACCAACACCCCTCCAAATTTTGTTAACTGTTTTACACATAAGATCTAACGACATTTTTGTCTCCTGGATAAGCAAAAAATCTGTTTTACATTTTTCTAAGGCTCACAGGGCACAAAACCCCCACCTGATTGTATAATCATTGGTTACCTTGAGAGCAGTAAAAATCTATTGGCCTCACCGATCAGTTTGTCTCCTTGAACTGCTATCAATTCCTTATTTGATTTTCTACCCACTCCTTGAGAGTTGCTATTTTTTTATCTCTTTTCCACCTGAGTTATCCCTAAATTTGGCCTTTCTTTGTTCTTTTCTGCTATGCCCATGCTGACATCCTTAATTATTGGTTGCTCTTGGTTATGCACTATCAATGCCCCCGCACTCTCTGACTACGGTAACTCATTGTACTCAATTACCTGCTCTATTATGGGGGGAGATGAAAGAGGAGCTTGAACATGGATGTTATTATTTTCATTATTCCCATCCACTCCTTCCATGAATTGTTCTTCTTGGTCCATTAGTGTCTTAAATATCTCATACCTATTGGAGGGCTTGAGTTGGGTTTGCTCTTTACCATATTTTTTCTTTTGCCTTCTCCTTCTTTTGGGCTATTCAAAACCATCTCCCTGTGCTTATTTACCCTGAGAAATATTGGTTGGTTCTTTGTTGATTTTTGACTTACCCTCCTTAGGAAGATTTGACATTCCTAGAGGAGCCTCCATTTTTATGTTCATATTATTTGGGCAAGATTGGGCCAAATGCCCATATTTGTGGCAAACTCTGCATTTGAAGGGCAATGCCTCATAATCCAGTTGTTGAATCCAAGATAGTCTTGCAAGTTCAAGTTCCACCTCTGTCGATAGAGGCTAGCTAAGATCCATTTCCACACATAATCTTGCATAAACAGTTGTGTTTCCTTCTATTGTGTCTTTGGAAACACCCAAATGTCTTCCAAGGGAATTATCAATAATTTCCAATACCTGCTCACTCCAAAACTCCATTGGAAGTGCATACAAACGGATCCAAACCAGGACAATAGTGGGTTCAATTTGAGGATCAAATCCCACTCTCCAGGGTTGAACAAATAATCCTGTCGGACCATGATTCCTCTTTTCTGATTCTAAAGCCCTATTTCTATCGGCAAGTGAAGAAAAACTAACAATAAAATATCCATTGCTAATAAACCATAAAGAATACTCACCAAGAGGCTCCCAATTTTGTAGGATCCAGGAATGCAAAAAATTTAGGGTAGGGCGAATACCCATGAATTTACAGATCAAATCATGATTGGATCTATATAAAACTGTTTCTTCAACCATCCTTTACTCAATGACAATATTTGGCCTTGATTATGACTATGGCAAGCATCCATTAACTCGTTGAGATGTTGATCTATTTCTAGCAGTCGTAAAGAGCATTTTTAATGCAGTTTTTTGTGCTTCTTTAGTATTTGATGGAGATTTATCCTTTAAAAAATCTGCAAAATAACTATGTCTCTCTAGAAGAGGATCCAAAGGTGTCCCCATTGGACCCTCCTGGGGCAGCAATCTTGTCTTCAAATCCACAGTAACCAGAAATCTCTTCGGCTACCCAATTAATGCCTTAGTTTTATCACCTTTTTGGTATTGTTAATACTCCACTTCAAAAGTATTATTCTTTGTCTATTTATTATTATTATTATTATTAACAAGCTCATTTATACAAATTGAAACTCTAAATAAGAGGTCCAAATATTTCAAATCTTATAAGGATAATATTATACATTATGCTTTGATAACCATGGGTAAAACAACATCCTTATCTTTTATGAGATTCTTCCTATATAACATATGGCCTTATAAGGTTAAAAAGCACTTTAAGTTTTTATATATAAAAAAAATTCATTTACACAAATTGAAACTCTAAATAAGAGGTCCAAGGATTTCAAATTTTATAAGGATAAAATTATACATAATGCCTTGGTAACCATACTTAAAACAACATCCTCCTCCTTGAGATTCATCCTATATAACTTATGGTCTTATAAGGTTTTATATATATATATATATATATCTTTCATTTACGCAAATTAAAGGTCCAAAGAATTCAAATTTTATAAAGATAAGATTATACATTATGCCTTGGTAACCATAGGTAAAACCACATCCTTATCCTTTGTCAAATTCATCCTATATAACATATGACCTTATAAAGTAAAAAATTATGTTAAGTTGACTATTATATATAAGAATAAAAAATAGGTTTTTGAAAGGGTTGTCCTTTCCCTTTTACATCAACTTGAACTTTATAGCATATTAGGTGTTGCCAATATTTAAATCTTGGTGTGGGCTACATCATCTATTTTTCCCAACCATTGGACCAAGGCTCTATGATATCCGAGATATATATAAATAACTAAATGTATTTACACAAATTTAAACTCTAAATAGGAGGTCCAAATATTTCAAATTTTATAAGAATAAGATTATACATTATGCCTAGGTAACCAAAGGTAAAATAACATCTTTATCCTTAGTGAGATTCATCCTATATAACATATAACCTTATAAGGTTAAAATACACATATATAAAATATTATACATGATGGCTTATATTTGTGAGATTTGAAAGTCTAATTAACAGGTTCAAAGATTTAAATTTTTATAAGAATAAGATTATACATTATCTGCGTGATGTGGTCTACCGGTAAGGATGCTACTTGCATTATCGGTGATGTGACCCAGGTTCAATCTCCACTATTGATATGTATATGTATAAGAAGTATTTACTCAATAAAAAAACAATAGGTAAAACAACATCTTTATCCTTTGTGAGATTTCTTCTATACAACATATGATATTATAAGATAAAAACACTTTAAGTTTACCAATTAATTAATATATATTTTTGAAATTTTAAATAAAAGATCCAAATATTTCAAATTTCTTAAGAAGCACGAGGTTCCTTACTAGAAAGTTCCCCCGATCCTCGAAAGGAGGTCGGAAGGAGGTCAGGGTTCCTGGCGGCTTGTGCTAGATAAAAAAAACATTGGCTAGCCTGAGGGGTATACCCGGATGGAAAAAACCCTGTGAAATAGAAAGTCTTGGCCCATAGGGGATATAAAGCAACGATTTTCTTTAACATAACGTTTTTGGATACAAAAAAAACTCTGACAAGCCTAAGGGGTATACCCAGATGAGACAGGCCTCGTGGAACAGAAAATCCTAGCCCCAAGGGATACGAGGAAAATTTTTCCTTAACATAAGGTTTTCAGGTACAAAAAAAACCCTCGTCTAACCTAAGGGTATACTCAGATGGGACAAGCCCCGTGGAACAAAAATTCATGGTCCCCAAGCGATATAGGGAATGATTTTCCTTAGCATAAGGTTTTGTTTCACAGAGGATAGCTCAACAGGGCTTTGGTTCTTCTTCGAAATGTCCAAGATTCAAACCATGGCTTGGGTGAGTGTGTGAGAGATGGGTGTGTAGTGGTTGTGTGTTAAAATCTTTATTGATAAACATAGCTCTCAGCTTTAGAAGGGGTCATGGTTGAGGTATCCTGCTGAGCCCTGTATCCATTCTAAGAGTTTCTCACACTAACTAAATTAAAAAAAAAAAACATTTTTTTATAAGAATAATAATAATTTATTCTTATTTTATGAATTCTTGGTTTTTATTGTATGAATCTTCTTCAATTTAATCATTTTATGAAATATTTTATGAAAAATGATGTTTCATAAATTTATTTTTTGAAAGATTATAAACATCATTTTTCATAAAATGTTTGAATTCTTGGTTTTTATTTTATGAATCTTCTTCAATTTTCTATGTGAACACAAATATTGCATAATTCAACATTCTGCTTGACATTTTTGTACAACAACCTTCACAATACCAAAACTCCACCTCTATTGTCTATACATTGCCACATCTTAGTAGAATAATATTTATAAAACATCACACTATCATAGTCCACTTTACCAGATCTAGATTGCTAGTTTGCTTCCTAAAGCATAAGTGCAACCACTAAAATTGTAATAAATAGTTTATATGAAAATACATTAATGTTATAAAATAAAGCAAATATTACCAATGGAAAACATTGAATTAAATATTAATCATTATTTGATTTAGACTCTCAACATTTTCTTGTCAACTCTAACTAAACTTACTACTTCCTCTAACTATAGAAATGAGAATTTAACTTCATGTTCCTCAATTAAAACCCCCTATTGGCTAGCCTATCCACACATTTGTTTCCTTCCCTTAACGTATGTGTAAGATCAATTTCTCCAAACTATAAGCAAGGTATTGAATTTCCACAATTATCTCTTGTATGTTCCATGCAGCCTTTGCTTTCCTCAAAATTGACTTTATTACTATGAGTGAATCACCTTCCATCCATACTCTGTTCCATTTTATTTGTTTGCATATTTTTAACCCTTCCAAAGCCATTCAAGCTTTAGGTTCATTATTTGTCTTAAATCCACTATTGAAAGCGTAATGATACAAAATATCTCCTCTATTATTTCTAATTGTTCATCCTCCTCTTGTTGGTCTTGGATTTCCTTTAGATGCACCATTAGAATTCAATTTGATCAACTCCACATCTGGTGGTTTTCACTTTATTTTTTTGCCTTCTTTTTGTTTCTCTTACACCCAACATTATAATTCCATTTGATGACTTGACTCCATCTATCAAGCATCTTTGCTTCCAGATTAGGGATTGGACAAGTTGATAGGGTTGATTTAGACTCCTCTATGGCTAAAAAAATATTCCTTTTCATTACCTCTAAACTACTTTTATTTCCTTTAAATATTATTTTATTCCTTTCTAGCCATATAGTCCAAAATATTGTATATTTTGATATATCCTAGATTGTTTACAAAATATCAATTTTAAAAGTACTCTACCATTGCTTGAACCATTCTTCAATTTTACCATTCATCACCATGCATTTACTAAAAATATTGAGAATCTATTATCATAGATTCCAAACTATTGACCAGTGTCCCAAGAGATGGTCTATACTGTCCTCCTTTTCACAAATAACACATTCTGAGGGACCATGAAAATCCCTTTTCATAAGGTTATCCCAGGATAAAATTCATCTATGGCCTACTAGCTAAACAAAAATTTTAACTTCCAGAATGCTTGGATTACCTAAAATATCTTTCCATATTCTTGTGATATTCCTATTTTGTTGGTGTTTTACATTGTATCCACTTTTTTTTGTGTGTTATCCTAAGCTATTCAACTCCCAAATCACCTTATCCTTGACTCCCATTGAAATAATCAGTGTTGTTGTCTTTATGCTCTACTGCCTCCTAACATCAATGTCTTGTTTACTTGTAAAATATCTTCTTTCTATTTGTATCTTCCTTCCTGATCCTCGTACATAATGTTTGAAACCCTATCACCATATTTATTTTGAAGTAATCTCAGCCATGGTTTCAAAATTGGATCTAGATTGAGTGATTTTTTATCACACCAAGTATCCATCCAAATAGATTTTTTTCTCTAGTTCCTACCACCCATATTAGACCTTTAATCACTAGATCAATTATTATTTTTTAAATCGTTCCATAGAGTAAAAATATTTGGTAGTGAGAATGCAGTAAATATTAATCTTGGATCATTGGGCTCAACATACATACTTAGAAGAATTATTGCCCATTACCTTTGACTGTCTTTGTACTATCTCTAAATTACTTTTCCTCTAAGAGCTAAGTTTGCATCCATAAGAAATTTAAAACTGAGATCTCCCCTAGTTTTATTATCACACACTTTGCTCCATTTCACCAAAGAAAATTTCCTTTTATCATGTAATCCTGACCACAAAAAAAACTGTATAATATAGATTAAACTTTTTTTCTATCCATTTTGGCATAGTATACAAGGACATTTAATATCTTAGAATAACCTGCAAGATTGATTTAATTAGTTGCATTATTATTGCTAACAATAACCATCTATGTTTCCATATCGATAGTTTATTTTGATCTTTACTTATAACTAGATTTCATAATTCTATCCTTAATTTTTCCTCAAATAAAGGCATCTCCGAATAAGTTGCTCGCAATTTAACTCCTCCATTTCAAGTAACTTGCACATCCCTAATTTGATTCTAACTAGGGTTAGGAAGAATAATTTGAATTTTTTCCTATTAACTTTATGCCTTGATGCTCTTTCATATTCCTTTAATAAGTTATTCAAAACTTTGGTCTCATTTATCCTTGCCCTCCCAAAAAGGGTTGTATCATCTACAAATTGTTGATGGGTGATGTTGTTGATGTTATTACTAGCCTTAAGTCCATTTATAAGACCATGTTTTTTAGCCTTCTTCAAGTCCCTACTCAAAACCTCTACCATAATAGTGAACAAATATGGTGATAGAGGATCTCCTTGTCTAATAAAATGATTTCGTTACAACCCATTGACCAAAACTGAATATGAAATTGTAGAGACACAAGCTTTAATTCATTTGACCCATTTATTTTTCTTTTGTTAATTATTAGATATAAGAAGGGGTTTTGAAAGGATCATCGAACCTTTTGCAAAGAGAAATTCAAAATAGTTCCTAGTCCAAAACCAAGGAAAAAATTCCAAATCCAACAAGAAATACCATCCTATAATCCATCCGTAGGATCACCAACACAACCAAAAGAAGGATGACCAAAAAGGCAAACAAGACAAAACAAACTCCAGATACAAAAGAACCCAAGACCAAGACATAGACCATATCCTCCATCCTTCATAATCATATCCAAGATCTTAGGTACTTCTTTGTTCCACTACAACATAATTTTGATCTCTTCAACGTAGGCCATGGCGACATTCAAAGAACCAATGAAGAAATTTTGAAAATCCACAATCATCTTATAACATGACTTGGGAGAATTATGAATATTGGAAATATCCTACCCTCTAGGAGGAGCCTTTCCTTAATGAACATATAACCCCACTTTATTCAAGATATTTCTAATATCTTCATCAATCACCAGGATACTAGGATCTAGAATTAACCCTTCCATAAAACTAAAGCTAACCCACAAATGAAGAACATTGCTTGAATAAACAACCAAACACCCAAAAAGCGTTTTGCACCAATAATACCAACCAAATGGATTGATACCCATACAATAATTGGAGACCTAGTGAATCCATTCTAACTTACCCTTCAAAAATTTTAATTGGGAATCTAAAATATAGGCATAGAGCAAAAATTAGATTAAAAAAAACCTTGAAACCCAACAATGATTGACCAACATATTCATCGTTACTTAGTAAATTTAGGATCATTTTCCAACCCAAACTATTACCAATATTCAAGAAACATAGCCACAACCACACCACCTTCTAGATACTCTACTCATGAAGAAGATAATACAGTAAAGACATGTGGGATATGAAACCATATTTCAAGCACAAGTGATCTTAAAATTGAAATTGACCCACTCAAAATTAATTTAAGACCACTAAATTTAAATTTGAAATTGACCCAACTCAAAATTAATGTTTATACTAACACTATCCTTCCAAGAACACAAAATTTAAATTTAAAATTGACCACAAGCAAGAATGAAAACCCAACTACAAAGAATTAACAAAAGCAACATAGATAGATCCCACCCAAAATACCCACCAAACAATCCTCCAAGGGTGGCATAGCTAAAAGAAAGCAACACATAGTCCCTATCATCTAGTTTCATAAGAACATGAAGATAATTGCTCATCCAAATAGGAAGACCATATTGATACAACCTCAGGTTCACCATTAAATATGTTGCCTTATTACCTTCTTTGAAGGTGTGATGGATTTGAAATTCCTCCCTGGACTGTAAAATTCTCTTGGCTTTCAAAAATGAAATCAAAATGTTCCAACTTGATGCTTGAGAGCCTTTGATCCAAATAATCAAATTTTGGGAAGCATCCCCCCAAAAAAGGTAAACCTTGCTTGGAAACCAGCACCCTGTCTAATATGGAGAGAAAGATCTAAATCTCAGATCTCCTAATTCTCCAAGTTTACTTTGACCCCTTCAGCTCCAAAGCCATGAGAATATTCTTGTTAACAAAATTTGCAAAGACTTCCATGCTTTTGAAAAAGATAAAAAGGACAAGACCCATCTAAAATTAGAGACTTTACTAAAAAAAAAAATTAAAATGACTATCTAAGGAGGAAAATACAACATTAACCATCTTAGAAAGGTCCCATAGACATGTTAGACCACTAGAAGGACCATTCACTGGACTCGTAACAAAACCATATCCATTATATAAAACAATCCTAATTACAAACTCTAAGAAGCAAGAACCAATCAAATATTCTTGAAGAAAATAACAATAGAAGTAGATTATAAACTAAAAGAAGAAACCAAATTATGACTAGAGGAACCATTTAATCCTCTAAAAATATAGGAGAGAAACATCATTTGTGAGATTTAGAAGATGATTTTCTCCATCCAACCGAGGGTTGGGAAGTTTGACAGAAAGAGTCAAGATTTAATTGTCTACTACTAGATTTCAAATGATCCTCAACGTTCAACAAGGATTGAGATCCATAAGCTACCTTAGGGATAATATCTCTCTCTTCTTAAGAGTTTTATTTGAAGTCTTTCTCATATTTCTCTCTACCCCCACATCAATGGATCCCTTTCTTTGTCTACAGGTTTTAGTACCAAGAGATCCTTTTTTCTAAGTGAGGTTTAGGTGAAACTATCGATGACTCAACTAACTGAGTCATTAATTAAATCACAAGATCTTCCATACCTTGATAAAAAATCATACCCAAACAATCAAAGGAATTCCTAGATAAGATCATTAACAACTAAAGCATCAATTAAAATATCAGTTAGACTTACCTCCTTTAGGGAAGGGCCAAATAATGGAGCCACCATAATTAGACTATGCAACCTACCAATATCCTCCTAAGGAAGGTAATTGTTAATCACTTCCAGGGACTTCTCTTCCTCCTAGATGTTATTAGCCTCACCACCCTTGAGCATTACATCCAGGGATGACGAGACATCCTCCCCTATCTCTACTGTAGGAATTACAACCCCTCCTTAGACTTCTAAAAGGGTTTCCTCTCTAGAATTAGGCAGAGCATATTTGGAAATACATTTTCTCTTTTTATTTCTCCTTTTATCTAATTTCTCAATCGGCATATTAGAGGGATAGTGTTCCAAGATATGACCATGTCTTTTAAAACCATAGCAAACAATATGTCTATTTTCATACTCAATGGATTGAACCCATGATCCTAAATCCAAAATGAGCTCAATCAAATATGATATATCCACCTCAATGTCTTCCATGACACACATTCTATTATAAACCATTCTTGATTTGGCTCTAGTCACTGCATCAATCAAGATGAGGTTACCAATAGCCTTCACAATACCCCTAAGGATATTATTGTGCCAGAAGTAAAAAGGTAAACTAGGAAGCCTAACCTAGAGAGGGATCGAGTTAAATTTTTGCGTGTTCATATTAATGTCCATCCCCCACTTACGAAGGAAAAAATACCTTTTTCCATAGAACTAGGAACCTCCACATAGTATGCATCTGGAATCTTCTTCATAGTTAATCTTGACAAAAAGAATGATTTTGGAACTACCACAATTTCTAGAGAATCTAGAGGCTTCCATATAACTAGCATCCATATTCTAATAGAATCCAAGTCTGGCCTACCCCCCTAAAACTTTCCCATAAGGTTCCAAGAACCTTCTCCCAAGGTAAGACTAAGGATATCTCCTAAATTACACATTTGATTGCTAATTAGAGTGAGATCAAATTTAAACTATGACCCTGAAGAACACAAGCTTATACTGAGAGGGCGGGTGAACAATATAAGACTTTTTACTTTTTCTTCCAATTCAATATTATGTTGTGTAAAGACAACATTATCAATAACAGTAATCAAATCATTGCACAGAAATGATACACAATAGAGACATCACAATTTATGTGGTTCATCCAATATGGGCTACTCCACGAAGAAAATATTTTACTAAAAATTTCTCAATAAATATATTTGGGAATCACTCCCAATTACAATGTTTATGGATATTTATCCAAAGGAGATGTTGATCCCCTAATATCAAGTTCATGGATCTCTTCCAAAGGAGAAATCTTTCCCCTTCTGCTCTGGCTATGTGATCTTCTAGAAGACTTTGTCTCTCTACTACACTAACTGGTGGACCTCTCTCCACTTGAAGACTCCTCACTCAGATTTATCTTCAACTATGCTGGCTACTGGATCTCTATCCATTGAGACTTTGTCCTATATACTCTATCACCTCCAAAGCTCTGTCAATAATCTCACTAAGAACCTGCTCAATAGGCTCACACAAAACTTGCTTAACAAGTTCACATAGAACTTGTCAAATCTATGCTAGCAAGCTCACCAAGAACTTGCCCAAATTTGCTCTAGCAAGCTCACCAAGAACTTGCCCAAATATGCTCTAGAAATCTCACCAAGAACTTGCCCAAATATTCTCTAGCAAGCTCACCAAGAACTTGCCCAAATCTGCTCTAGCAATCTCACCAAGAACTTGCTTTAATATGCTCTAGCAAGCTCATAAAGAACTTGCCCAATTCTACTCTAAAATCTGTCCACAAATCTATCCACAAAACTATCCCAAAACTTGTCCACAAAGCTTTCTCAAAACTGTCCACAAATGCCTTCTCACAGGCTCAATCAATCATACTCAAGTAGCACTCAAATATCATCCACAAATATATCAAGGCAAAACTCAAAGATGAACTCAACAATGAATGACAATGTACTCTTCAATGGATGGCAATAATGATCCACAATGATCTCAACTCAATATGTTAGAGAATCAATATGTTAGAGACTCAATATGTTCTAATATCAATATCAACTCAACTCAACTCAAATAAACTCATAGAAGCATAAAGAGAATTGTTAGAGACTCAATATGTTCTAATATCAATCTCAAATCAACTCAAATCAAATCAATCTCAACTCAACTCAAGTCAATCTCATAAGGGACAACTCTCTCTCACACAATCCTAGTCCAAGTATGTATCAACCAACTCAAATGTTTCCAACAATGCTCAACCACAAATCTCACATAACAATGATACTCATGTTCTTTTCTAACTCAAGTTATTTTACAACCAATGGGCTTCAAAAACTATGCTTATAAAATAAGGTTTAAACTCAAATCTCAAATCAGAAAAACCTTGAAGCATTCAACCAACCACTTCCAAAAAGGAAACCACAAACAATCCTTTTCCCTCCAATGATATTTCAGAAATCAACCACCATAAACGATCAATAGGAGAATGTACTTATACCTTTTACGAAGATAAAAAAACCTCTTTGTAAATCTACCACAATCACAAAATTCTTTTGCCAATATTCACAAGGGTTAGTAGATCACAAAATAATCAACATTACTCCACTTTTTAATAATCATGACCAAGGCCTTTAATTGCACAACTTCCTTATCTCTCCTAAAACAACGTGTACCATAAAATAAAATAAATCAAAACATTGCATAATATTTTCACTCCCAAAACCACTTATACCATAAAATAAAATAAATCACAATATTGCATACCTTGTCACCTCATGAAAGAATTAATCCTCTTGAAAAAGAACAAGGCAAACTTCACTTTTGGAACCCCTTTACAAAATAAGAAATATCTCTTTACACACACCTTATTTCTCCTTCTAAATAAGTTATTCAAATATCCCTCGAAATAATATTTCCAATGATATATAATATGCCCCCTTTCTGAAGTAAATTGAAACCTTTACATATATATATGCCAACCTCCATTAATTGCATATAGGTCGGTTAATTTGATATCAATCAATATGATCAAACCGCTTCGTCGTTTTCTTCAGTTAAGAAGTTATAGTTCTTTCATAAATAGGAAAAATTATTTTGGTAGCAAATAATATCTCCATATTTGGAGTGATTGGTTATAGACCAGATGTTTCTTTTTAGATTCACTTAACTTCTTGATGAAGTATTCAATGGGCTTACCTTCTTGACTCAAAAATTCACCTATCATTGTCTTGTCTACATCACAATCTACTTGAAAGACATTTTTGAAATTTGGAGATGCTAGAACTAGTTGCTCCATCACTTTTTCCTTCATATATTAAAAACTATTCTCTAATTTATTTGTCCAATTGAATTAATTTGTATCATCCTTCATTGTTTCTATGATAGGTGCACCAATACCACTAAATTTTCTAATGAATTTTCTATAAAAACTTACAAGTCATGGAAATGCCTTACCTCAAACATATTTTCTTGCGATGGCCACTCTACATTGGATTTTACCTTTTTGATATCCATCCATAAACCTTCTTAGGAAATTATAAAACCCAAGTGCAGTAATTTTCTCAATATAACAATATTATTTTATTATTAATGACATTTTGTAAAGCTTGAGCTAGAGTTTGAATTTGGCATGCCACCATTGTCATAGACTTACCTTTTGGAATCTCAGAGGACATAGTAGAAGTGTAGAGAATTAATTGGAGAGGAGAAGTTTTGGCAATTTGAGTTATTTTATGTTGTCATTGATGTCACATGGATCACATTGAGTTTTGGTGGCCAAATGATATTTTGGAAAGCATGGATAAATACAGGGTTTTTGTGAAAACCAAGGCAGGCAAAATAAAAGGTTTTATTTAAAACCATGGATGGCATATTTGAACTGGGTTTTTCTTAAAACCCAAGTTGGCCTTTCGTTTCATCGAAAAAGGTGCCCCGGTGATGGAGATATTTAATTTTTAATATTTAGTTTAAATTTTAATTATTTAAAATTTAAATTTAAATTTAAAATTAAATATGCAAGATTTTCGTCGACGTCATCAAAAATAATAAGGAGGCTATATAAAGGGGATACCTAAGGTTCATAAACTAATCCTTGCTCATGGTTAATAATCGTTGGCTAAGCATCCGAATTGAGCTCGTGCGAAAATATTTTAGAAAGCAGAAGCAGCGAATAAACGAAGGTTGGTCGAAGTCCAAAGTCATCATGGGTAGAGTGGCGCATTGGCAGTTGGATTTTGGCTAAGGTGTGTGGCAGCACAAACGTCAAGGTTTCGAATCCCCTTGACTGCGTTCGGAAGGCGTTGGAAGAAAAGCGCTCGAAGCGCTTTTGATTTGCGGAAAGGGAGGAAAGGTTTTAAGGCACGTTGTGCCTTTCCCTTTCGAACGAGCGGCTAGCTCATGTGGCAACCTTAGCCATGGCTAAGGCGCTCGTGGTGTGGGCAAGTCGGGGGTTCGAATCCCCTTGAGGAGGTAAATACGTTTTTGCTCTAATTAATTTTGTTAAGCCCTAAGTTGGAGTTATAAGGTGGTTAGGAATAATTAAAGTTTTTAATTAAACTTTGTTTTTATAAGGGTTGTGATTATTATTTCAAAGGTGGATGAGTTGTTGATTTAATTTGATGTTCATGAAATTGAGAATTAAGATTTAGGAGAAATAAGGAGTTGTTATAAAATAATTTTTGAGAGGTTTATTGATTATTATTTTTGATAAGGGTTTTTATTAAAAAGGACTTTGGTGGATGTGTTTATTAAGTTGGAGTAAAAAGGTGTAAATTGAGTTATGCTTTATCTTGTGATTATTATTTGAAGTCCACTAACCCTTATTGAGATTGGAAAGGAAAGTTGTGTTTAGTGTGGCAGATTTTGTGGACAACTTCTTGGCATCAAAAAGGTATGGGCACATTCTCCTATTGATTGTTTATGGTGGTTGATTTCTGAAATATCATTGGAGTGAAAAGGATTGATTGTGGTTTCCTTTTCGAAAGTGGTTGGTTGAATGCTTCAAGGTTTTCTGGTTTGAGAGTTGTGTTTAAACCTTGTTTTATAAGCATAGTTGTTGAAGCCCATTGGTTATGTAAAGAACTTGAAAAGAACATGAGTATCATTGTTATGTGAGATTTGTGGTTGAGCATTATTGGAAACATTTGAGTTGGTTGATACATGCTTGGACTAGGGTTTTGTGAGAAAGAGTTGTCCCTTGTGGTGATTGGTTGAGTTGAGTTGATTGAGCCTAGTCAAGTGATTGTGTGAGGTGATTGTTCAAGTCCCATGAAACAAACTATTCTATAATTCTGATTTGAGTTGAGATTGAGCTTAGAACATATTGAGTCTCTAACAATTCTCTTTATGCTTCTATGAGTTGAGTTGAGTTGAGTTGATATTTTAGTTGAGTTGAGTTGAGATCATTGTGGATCATTGTTGTCATCCATTGTAGAGTGCATTGCCATTCATTGTTGAGTTCATATTTGAGCCTTGCCTTCATAGATTTGTGGATGAGATTTGAGTACTACTTGAGCATGATTGATTGAGCCTTTGAGAAGGCCTTTGGGATAGATTTCTTGGACAGATTTGTGGTGTATTATTGATGTATGATTTAGATATGACCTTTGAGAAGGCTTTGTGGATAGTTTTGGGATAGATTTGTGGATAGTTTTAGACAGATTTGTGGACATATTTGGGATAGATTTTGATGAGGTTCTGAGTGAGCCTATTGAGCAGAGTTGAGCAAGTTCTTGGTGAGCTTGCTAGAGCAGATTTGGACAAGTTCTTAGTGAGCTTGTTGGAGCAGATTTGAGCAAGTTCTGTGTGAGCTTGTTGAGCAGATTTGGACAAGTTCTATGTGAGCTTGTTATGCAGATTTGGACAAGTTCTATGTGAGCTTGTTATTGCCTAGCTTTGAGCAGATCAAAGAAATTTGGACAAGTTCTATGTGAGCTTGTTGAGCAGTTTTGGACAAGTTATGTGTGAGCTTGTTATGCAGATTTGGACAAGTTCTGTGTGAGCTTGTTATTGCCTAGATTTGAGCAGATCAAAGAAATCATTGTATTGGATAAGGATCCTTATTTCTGTGTGAAATATTATAAGGATATTATCTTGTGGAGTACCCCACATTGGGGGAACCATGTTAAATCTTGTGTCTCAATTGTGTATGGTGACTTGTGCTCTTGCTTACTATTGCTATCTGAGTTATTAATGCACACTGCTATATTTGGTTATTGCAATTAAGGACATTAATTGATATTGGTTTGGAAAGAAAGTAAAAAGTGGTCTTATACTGTTCACCCCCCTCTCAGTATAAGCTTGTGTTCTTCAATTGGTATCAGAGCGAGTTCCTTCAGAAAAGCTAACAGCTTGAGGGTAGATTCTACAAGAACACAGATGGCTTCATAGAATGGATCATCTACAAATAAGGCTCCACTATTTGATGGTAACAATTATGCTTTCTGGAGCATGAGGATGAAGAACTACTTGATATCACAAGGATATGAGGTATGGAAAATGGTTGAAAAAGAGTATAGGGTTGAAGGTGATCCCGAGGTAGATAAGACTATCAAGAAATTGGTTGAGATCAATGCAAGAGCAATGAATTGTATTTTGAGTGGGCTACGAGAGATATATTTTGCAAAGGTTATGGTATGTAATTCAGCTAATGAGATGTGGACCAAGTTGTGGAATACTTATGAAGGAGATTCCAAGGTAAAGTTGGCAAAACTACAAACTCATAGAAAAATATTTGAGGAATTGAAAATGGAAGATTCTGAAGATATTGCAAGGTTTTTACTTCGAGTTGATGAGATTACTAACACCATGAGAGGTCTAGGATTTGAGATGAAAGAATCAAAAGTTACTCAAAAGGTTTTGAGATCACTTCCCATGAAATATGATGCTAAGGTTTCAGCAATAGAAGAAACAATGGATATCAACAAGCTAACAATGGAAGAATTGCAAGGAACTCTCACAACTTATGAGATGAGGGTAAGTAAGCATCAGGTTCCAATAAAAGAGATTGCATTCAAGGCTTCAGAAAAAGAGAAAGGGAAAGTTTCAGAAACAAGTAGAGGTTCAGATAATGATGAGGAAGCTAACTTCATCAAAAGGAATAAGGACTCAAGGAATTTTAGGGATATAAGGAAAGTCAGATGCTACAAGTGTGGTGATCTTGGTCACTATGCATACAAGTGTCCACATGAAGAAAATAGTGATGATGAAAAATAGGGTCATAGAAGAAAAGAAGATGGAAAGCATAAGCATGACAAAGATGACAGATACAAGCAAAACAGGTATGAGAAGAAGAAATTTTTCGTAAGGCAAAGAAATCTTACTACATTGTAGAAGCAAGTGATAGCTCAGATCATAGTGATAGAGACAAATCAGATGATGAAAAGGAAGAACATCTATTCCTAGGAATAGAAGGTGAAAGAGAGCAGTGCTTTGTGTGTGGTCAAAGAGATCACAGATCAGGATATTGCAATGGTTTCAATGATAGTGAAGATGAGATGACACATCAAGGAAACAAGCATGGTCAAAGAAATCTTGAGAGTTTGTTTGCTATAGAAGATTATAATGATCTTAGTGATAGTGAAGATGAAGAAGGGTTTTTCTATGGGATAAGAGAAGTAGAAGAAGAACATTCACTCCAATCAGAAGAAGTTAAACAAGAGAATAAGTTAAAGTCATATATCTCAGTTGATCTAAAAGAAGACTTCAATGAGATCCATGAACAACTACAAGAGGTTAAAGAGAATCTAAAAGAATTGAGATGTTCCATACGTAAGAAGTTTGATCCATCACATGACTCAAAAGGTCAAGATATTTTCACTAAGAAGGAAACATGTATTTCAGAGGCTATAGAGATGGATGCCAATTTACTACTTGACACAAATGAAGAGAAAGAAGAGGGAGATTCCAAAGCACCAAAAGTTTCATATTTCAGGTTTGGGGAATCACACTCAAAAGGAAAGGAAGTTCTAAAATATGAAAGCAAGGAAGCACCTAAGTGTTATGAAGAAAGTTCCAAAGTTCCTATGGCTCCAAATATTCAGTTTGGTTCTTGTTTTGAGATAGGTGAATCAAGTTCAAAAGGAAAAGAAATACTTGAAGAGAAAAACAAGGAAGAAACTAAGGAAGAGGATTTAGATACTACAAAGAAAGTTCAAGAATGCAATGCACAAGTTGAAAATGATCATAAGGATAATGGTCAAGAAAGGTATGAGGAACCAAGGCATGAACAAAGGGCTTTTCAAGGACATTGTTTTTCTTGTAATGGATTTGGACACAGGGCTATACACTGAGGGTCTATGGATCAAAGAAGTTTGATTTTTCTAGAAGGAACATCAAAGGAAGAAGGTATGGTTTTTAGGGACATTGCTTCTCATGTAACAGGATTGGTCATAGAGCTTCTCAATGCAAAGGAAATGAGCAACATGGTTTTGGTTTTAGAGCTACACAATTCAGAAGTCATGGTCATAATGGTCATGAAAATAGAACTTCACAATACAGGGTTCAGGAAAGGAATGGATATGGAAATTATTTCAAGAAATATTTTAGGATATGGGCACCATCCAAAGGCTACAATATCAAGTGTTTTAACTGCAATAACTTTGGACATATTGCAAAATGGTGTAGGACTCAATTCCAAACAAGTTCAAGGCAAGAAGGTCAAACAGGTTCAAGGCAAGAAGATCAAGAGAAGGATATCAGAAAAACATGGAAGGAAGTTGATAGAGGAAAGAAACAATGTAATATGGGAGTAAAAGTACTCCCACCCCAAAATTAATCACCTCAAGAGAGAAGGTGGTGAGGGGGCTATGCTTAAGAGTCATATATTTTAGCCCCATAGGTGTCCCTTTTGCCATTGATGTCAAAGGGGGAGAGATTTGAGTAAGGGGAGAGCATTGAGTTAGGGGGAGCAACCTCCAAAGAGAGCATTGAGTTAGGGGAGCAGCCTCCATAGAGAGTATTGAGTCAGGGGGAGCAACTTTGATTCTCAGAGATGGTTTTTCAATGATTATGGTTTTTGCATTAGAGGTGTTGCCATCAATGACAAAGGGGGAGATTGTTGGCAATTTGAGTTATTTTATGTTGTCATTGATGTCACATGGATCACATTGAGTTTTGGTGGCCAAATGATATTTTGGAAAGCATGGATAAATACAGGGTTTTTGTGAAAACCAAGGTAGGAAAAATAAAAGGTTTTATTTAAAACCATGGATGGCAGATTTGAACTGGGTTTTTCTTAAAACCCAAGTTGGCCTTTCGTTTCATCGAAAAAGGTGCCCCGATGATGGAGATATTTAATTTTTAATATTTAGTTTAAATTTTAATTATTTAAAATTTAAATTTAAATTTAAAATTAAATATGCAAGATTTTCGCCGATGTCATCGAAAATAATAAGGAGGCTATATAAAGGGGATACCTAAGGTTCATAAACTAATCCTTGCTCATGGTTAATAATCATTGGCTAAGCATCCGAATTGAGCTCGTGCAAAAATATTTTAGAAAGCAGAAGCAATGAATAAACGAAGGTTGGTCGAAGTCCAAAGTCATCGTGGGCAGAGTGGCGCATTGGCAGTTGGCTTTTGGCTAAGGTGTGTGGCAGCACAAACGTCAAGGTTTTGAATCCCCTTGACTGCGTTCGGAAGGCGTTGGAAGAAAAGTGCTCAAAGCGCTTTTGATTTATGG
This sequence comes from Wollemia nobilis, assembly GCA_028583015.1. NCBI lineage: Eukaryota > Viridiplantae > Streptophyta > Pinopsida > Araucariales > Araucariaceae > Wollemia > Wollemia nobilis. The sequence continues at coordinate 5,531,625 of JAQPPZ010001045.1, forward strand.
AAAGGGAGGAAAGGTTTTAAGGCACGTTGTGCCTTTCCCTTTCGAACGAGCGGCTAGCTCGTGTGGCAACCTTAGCCATGGCTAAGGCGCTCGTGGTGTGGGCAAGTCGGGGGTTCGAATCCCCTTGAGGAGGTAAATACGTTTTTGCTCTAATTAATTTTGTTAAGCCCTAAGTTGGAGTTATAAGGTGGTTAGGAATAATTAAAGTTTTTAATTAAACTTTGTTTTTATAAGGGTTGTGATTATTATTTCAAAGGTGGATGAGTTGTTGATTTAATTTGATGTTCATGAAATTGAGAATTAAGATTTAGGAGAAATAAGGAGTTGTTATAAAATAATTTTTGAGAGGTTTATTGATTATTATTTTTGATAAGGGTTTTTATTAAAAAAGGACTTTGGTGGATGTGTTTATTAAGTTGGAGTAAAAAGGTGTAAATTGAGTTATGCTTTATCTTGTGATTATTATTTGAAGTCCACTAACCCTTATTGATATTGGAAAGGAAAGTTGTGTTTAGTGTGGCAGATTTTGTGGACAACTTCTTGGCATCAAAAAGGTATGGGCACATTCTCCTATTGATTGTTTATGGTGGTTGATTTCTGAAATATCATTGGAGTGAAAAGGATTGATTGTGGTTTCCTTTTCGAAAGTGGTTGGTTGAATGCTTCAAGGTTTTCTGGTTTGAGAGTTGTGTTTAAACCTTGTTTTATAAGCATAGTTGTTGAAGCCCATTGGTTATGTAAAGAACTTGAAAAGAACATGAGTATCATTGTTATGTGAGATTTGTGGTTGAGCATTGTTGGAAACATTTGAGTTGGTTGATACATGCTTGGACTAGGGTTTTGTGAGAAAGAGTTGTCCCTTGTGGTGATTGGTTGAGTTGAGTTGATTGAGCCTAGTCAAGTGATTGTGTGAGGTGATTGTTCAAGTCCCATGAAACAAACTATTCTATAATTCTGATTTGAGTTGAGATTGAGCTTAGAACATATTGAGTCTCTAACAATTCTCTTTATGCTTCTATGAGTTGACTTGAGTTGAGTTGAGATTGATTTGAGTTGAGTTGAGTTGAGATCATTGTGGATCATTGTTGTCATCCATTGTAGAGTGCATTGCCATTCATTGTTGAGTTCATATTTGAGCCTTGCCTTCATAGATTTGTGGATGATATTTGAGTACTACTTGAGCATGATTGATTGAGCCTTTGAGAAGGCCTTTGGGATAGATTTCTGAAATTTGTGGAGTTTGTGTATGATTGATTGAGCCTTTGAGAAGGCTTTGTGGATAGTTTTGGGACAGATTTATGGACAGTTTTAGACAGATTTGTGGACAGATTTGGGATATATTTTGATGAGGTTCTAAGTGAGCCTATTGAGCAAATTTGAGCAAGTTCTTGGTGAGCTTGCTAGAGCATATTTGGACAAGTTCTTAGTGAGCTTGTTGGAGCATATTTGAGCAAGTTCTGTGTGAGCTTGTTGAGCAGATTTGGACAAGTTCTGTGTGAGCTTGTTATGCAGATTTGGACAAGTTCTATGTGAGCTTGTTATTGCCTAGCTTTGAGCAGATCAAAGAAATTTGGACAAGTTCTATGTGAGCTTGTTGAGCAGTTTTGGACAAGTTCTATGTGAGCTTGTTATGCAGATTTGGACAAGTTCTGTGTGAGCTTGTTATTGCCTAGCTTTGAGCAGATCAAATAAATCATTGTATTGGATAAGGATCCTTATTTCTATGTGAAATATTATAAGGAGATTATCTTGTGGAGTACCCCACATTGGGGGAACCACGTTAAATCTTGTGTCTCAATTGTGTATGGTGACTTGTGCTCTTGCTTACTATTGCTATCCGAGTTATTAATGCACACTGCTATATTTGGTTATTGCAATTAAGGACATTAATTGATATTGGTTTGGAAAGAAAGTAAAAAGTGGTCTTATACTGTTCACACCCCCTCTCAGTATAAGCTTGTGTTCTTCAATAAGAGTTGTAGATATTGATCTAGGGTTCAAGCTAAGGAAAAATAATAAGAAATTTTTCTAACATGATAGAAGTCAACTTCATAGATTTGGTCATTTTAAGAGGTGATAGTCTATATAAGTTAGGGTTTTATGTTGAAGGAATAATCTAGGGCCTTGGAAGGGGGGAGTATTGAAGAGAATGGATTCATAATATTCACCATATTTCTCTCATTTCTAAAAAATTAAATATTTGACCTGCAAGTCTTTCACTAGGGGATCAAGCACCAACTTTGTTGGATCATGATCAAAGGATAAATTGGAGTTAGGTTTAATACTTTACCTCTTGGATTAGGTTTTATAGGGGGTGTATTTAATTTTTTGGTTTTTTTGAAGGACAAACACATATGCCAGTCACAAAAAATAGCAAACCCTATCCTCTCAACTCAATATAAGAGAAGGCACTAGGATTTGAACAACTAAAGTATCAAATGCAACATGGTGTAGAAACATATCTACATTCTACTGAATATTTAGAAGACCCCACACTTTTATGATATTTTTTTCCATATTCATTAAACTTGTAATCCAAAAAAACTTCATAGATCTTCCCATTCAAATTTATGACCATTTGCACAAGTTAGGAAAATTTGGGGTCACAAAAGATATAATAGAAATACAGATGATGAGGTATAGAGGATGAGAGATGTAAATGACCTTGTATATTTTCCTAGGAATTTTAACTTAGATATAATAAAAATAGTTATGATAGAACACAACAGGATATAAAAAAAACTTGTGTGCACTCTCAAGAAAAAAGAATAACAAGAAAAGGAAAAAGTACTAGCATTATTAGGGTTGTTGCAGTTTTGCAATAGCCTAATAAATCCTAGGTTTTACATTTTCCTTGGTTCATCAATTTTATTTGAGAGATTATATATAATATTTTATTTTTAAGAGGACAAGGATGGATAGGGATGTTTTTTTTTTTATGGAAGTGGTTAAAGAGTTGTAGACTTCTAATACAAGGTAACATGAGGTGTATGAGTGGGGAAATAGCCAAGTGGAGGAGTACTATTTTTTGAGAGAGGTAATAGAAACTAGGTTGAGTGAGTTTAATGGAAGAAGAAAGTGTAGGATAAGAGGGACCAATAGATTAAAATCCCCACTTAATCATCTAAATAAGGTATCCTTCTAAAAATACCATATATTATTTATGAGAGAGTGTAGCAAAGGATAACCTATACTTTTTTAGGTAAATTTATTGGTGTTAGACCAACTGAGGACCAGATAAATAAATAGGTTATGAATCTATGGGAGATAAAAGGGAATTTGGAATTTTCCCTCCTTCCTAGTGGTTTTGTTTTGGCCTCCTTCAATAATGAGAAGGATTGTTGTAATGCCATTGAAGGAGGCATGTGGTTCATGGGTAGATATGGACTCTACCTAAGAAAATAGACCTTGGGTTTTAATCAATATACTGAGAAGATAGGCATGGATCTAAGCTAAGTAATAATCCTCTTGTTATCATTAGAATTTTGGGAGGAAGAGGTTTTGAGAGTATTGCTAACTCATTTGGTAGGTTCCTCTCTATAGACTATGTAACAAAGGAAAGAAAGAGGGTGTTCTTTGTAAGAATGTTTGTCCTAGTTGAATCTAGGAAGAAACTCTAGAAAGAGATCAAGTTTATTTCGAAATGAGGAGTCTGGACTCAAAATTTCATTTTTCATAATTACCCCTTCAGTTATAGAATATGTGAAAAAATAACTTACTTGGAAAATTATTTCCCCACCAACATGAGGAAAAGCGATGGATAGAATCTTAGAAGTTCTATAGAAAAAGAGAAAAGGAAGATATGGAAGAAGAATCAGATGATGGGAATCAAGGAAAATGAATCTTATTATCAGGAAAATATGGTTGAAAATGAGTTAGATCCAAAGGTAGAAGAGTCATAGAATGTTAGAAAAATGAAATTTTAATGGTAGACAAGTGGAGATAGACAATGGAAAAGGAAGGAGTTAGAGAGAATAATTTCTCTAGAAATGGGATAGACAATGAGGTTCTACTATGTAGGATTAAAGGTGAAAGCTTTTAAATGCCAAAACAAGTAGCACCAAGGAATGAAAGTGAAACGGCTAACCCCAAAATAGGATAAAAAATATAGAAGCAAGAGTGGAAAATATGGATATGGAAGAGAAGGATCTAAAAGTGTTCCCCTGCATAGTAGATGAACTACCAGTAAATGAAGTATCCTCGAGAATTGAAGAACCCCTAAATATAAGAGTAATAAGGAGTATCGAGAAGACCCCAAATATGGGGATAGAAGGGGTAAATAAAGTGGTAAGGCCTCATTCAAAGGAAAAGCACTTAAAAGAGATAAAAAAGAATATTAACTTAGGGATTCAAAAGATATTAGACTCGAGTGGACACAAGTCCACAACAAAAAATAGAAAATTAATATCTTATATTTGAATATTAAAGGAATTAATTCCCCTAACAAACACATGGTGGTGAGATACTTCATTAAGGATAACTAACTTGATATAGTTTTGATTCAAGAAATAAAGTTGAATGCTACAATCTAGGAGAATATTAAGAAATGGGTATGTACGAAAGGTGGAAGTGGTTAGGTGGAGGTATAGAAGGATTTATGAGAAATATTAATTTTATGGAATTATGATATCTTTTAAGGAGAAATTATCTTTAAAAATGAGCATCTTCTAACTATTTGTATAAATTTGAAATTATCAAATTTGACCTTCCTCATTACAAATATTTATACTCCACATGTGAATAGATAAGAAAGATGTTGTGGAAGGAATTGAAGAAGATAGGGCAATGTATAATAGGTATAATATGGATAGTGGTAGGGGAATTCAACACCCCTTTGATACCTAGAGAGAAGAAAGGTAGATACTAGGGCTACTCAAAGAGCATGGAGGATTTTAGCAAATTTTTATCATAATATAGTCTATATGATGTTGACTTAAGAGGTATTCATTTACATGGACAAATAGGATAATAGAGGACAACCCAATCCAATAAATATTGGATAACGTAATTCTCTCTATGGAACAGTTTAAACTACTTTCAAGTTTAAATACATGTGGCTTCATCATGGAGGCTTCTGATGTAAGGCTCTACCATATTTATTTTGGTAGGGAAATTCAAATGTGTGAAGAAAGAAGTGAAGACTTGGAATAAGCAAGTATTTGAAAATATCTTTGGAAAGACTTAAGCAAGAATTGAGTTTTTTGGAGGAGGAAGTGAGGATAATTGGATTGGACTAGTCTCTATATAATAGAGAGAAGGAGATCCAGACAAAGCTTCCAATTATTTTAGCCTGAGAGAAAATTTACTAGAAGTAAAAATAAATGAAAAAATGGCTTATGAAAGGAAATAGAAACAAAAAAAAATTATGTATCAATGATAAAACATAAACGTATTGGAAATATTTTTGAAATCCTACATAAGGATGGTGAAATAGAAAAAGGTGAAGAAATGATTAGGCAAGAGGCAATTTATTTCTTTAATTTTTTGCTATCAAAGGAAAGGGAGGAAGACTAAGAAGCTATGGAAGAAATTATTCAATATATATCAATGATAATGTCAAGAGGAATGAATGAAGAGTTGGTGAGAGATGTTAGTGAAGAGGAGGTGAAGGAAGTGGTCTTCTCCTTGGGGAAAGATAAAGCTCCAGACCTAGATGGTTTCTAAGTAGGTTTCTTCTAAATCCTTTTGAATATAGTAAATAAGGATTTAATAGAAATAGTTCTAGAGTCTCACCATTCAGGAAATGTTCTAAGAGAATGTAACATATTTTTAGTGATCATCCCAAAGAAACATGGGTAAAAGGGATTTAAAAACTATATGTTGATAAGCCCATGTAATGTAGTTTATAAGATCATTGCTAAAGTTATAGCATTAATGTTGAAAATAAGTTCTCCCAAAGATCAAAATAGACTAATAAGGGGGTTTTGTTAAGGGAAGGAAAATATTGGATGGTGTCATCTCCCTATGAAACATTACACTTGATAGTGTAGAGTAGGATGGAAGGAATGTTGGTAAATATAGATATGAATAAACCTTATGACAAGATCTCCTAGAACTTTCTAGACAAAATTCTTGCTAAGTGCAGGTTTAGTAGAATATGTAAAAGATGGGTGAGAAATTGTTATGGAGTACCAAGGTTCTTAATTATCATAAATAATTCCATGGAATGTGCTTAAGTAAAGGGGACAAAATTTCTCTTTAATAGAATCCCTTGGAAGACGTATAGATGCAACCCAAATGATAAAAGTGTCAAATGGGTTGAAACCTTATGTGTTTATGAGAGGTATCATTCACCAGAAGTTTGTGGGTGACAAAATCCTACCCATGAAACCTTTGGTGGCTAAATCCACAGAGTTTAAATGGATTATAAATATATACAATAGTGCTTCCCAATAAATGATTAACTTTGAAAAGTGTAAGGTGTTCATAATCAACACCTTCTTCCATCCACTTTTTTAGGAATGCCTTTGTTTATAGGTGTGTGTAAGGATTAGGTATGGGATATGCTGATAAATAAGTTTCAATGTACTCTAGAAAGTTGGAAAGGAAATCTACTAATTCAAGAAAGAAAACTTTAGCTACTAAAGAGTGCCCTTCAAGAAATATCAAAATATATCCCATTTGTGTTTAAGATACCAAAAAAAGTTATAAAATATGTAGAAAGTATGCACAAGAATTTTTTGGGGGTTAGGTGTAGAGGTGTAAAGAAAAAATCAACAACACCAAGATAGTAATAAAAAAAATCAACACAAAATATATTGCATAATGAAGAGATACAATATGTTATTAATGTTCTGGGAGCCTTAATCTCCAACGTTAGAACATAATATGTATTGATACATTGTTTATAGTTGAAGGGTTTAAAAACCCTTGTTTACAAAGAGTATTTTGTGTCTTATGCATTCTATTTCACTCCAAACAAGTTGTGGGTGGGCTTGAGTATCTCTATGGGGCCACCCTAGCTGCAACAACTTTCAAGAATATGTCTCTTGTAACTTGCACATATATCAACAATAAAAAATGGATTAATAGCATATGCGAGGGCTCCACTGTGTGATACCCTCTGTAAAATTAAATCTACTAAAGCCCTAGGTGTAGATATCTTGAAATGCAAGTGAAGTAAAAGAAATGTAAGTTGTAAATACAATAAATTTTTTACCTTATCAAGGTTATACATGTTGTTCTGATTTGTGCTCTTGTATCTGCGATATGATGGTGTACAAATGCCTAGAAGTGTTTGAGGGTTTGGCTATAGCAAATTGGCTGAGGGAAACACTTGGAAGCTTTTAGCAATGGTGGTAGATGCCTAGAAACATTATTGGAATGCTCAACAATATTTTGGAGAATGCAAGAGGTATTCGAGGGTTTCTACGAAAGGTACTGCAAAACTAGATCTAATTTGCAAGGGATATAGGTGATAGAAATGGTGAATGCAGAGGCAAAAAGGAGAGAGGATGATAGCGATATGCTAGGATTTGGATGGGGATGAATGCAAGGACTCTTATAATTGAATGAATCAAAATACTGCTTAACAAAAATACTTAACCCTCATTCACAAGAGTGAATGATCTTTTATAACCTACCTTTCATATGCTAGGGTTTCGATGACACCAATGTGTGGTCAATATTAAAACATAATGGATGGTTAAGATTATAACCTTGATGTGTGTCACAGATCAAGTTAGATGGATTAATAATATTAATACGTGATGAGTGACTATGATTTATTCACACACATATATATTGTAGACCCAAAATTTTTGCACCCCTTTCCTTGAGGCTAATGGATTCGTTCCTAAAAGGGAAGGGAAAATGATGTGCCTACACCTCGGACAAGAAGTACTTGAGTTGTGTTCTCCTTGGTATTTGTCAATGAATTAGGTGGGGTTCACTAGGAAACACTTTAATGGTGGTTTCCACGCCTAGGTAAGGTGGGTGTTTGATGGATTCTTTGAAGCATACACCTAAATTTTGGCCAAAAATGCAACTATGCTTAACTATATGCACTTCAAATTTCTATGCAAACAATAGTATACAGTTCTAAATAAAAAACTTTATAAATTTAACCATGATGCAATGATTATTGTAAATACTAAAAGCAAAAGTTGAAGTCTATGCTAAAAAATGTATATATTTTTTTTTCTTTTGTGTTTTCAAACTAATGCAATTGATGCAAAAAAATGCAATAAGCCTAAATTATGTTTTTATCTTTTTATTTTTGGTTTTTCAACTAGTATGACTAATGAACAAGCAATGTAACTATGTTTTTTTGTTTTTCTTTTGAGTTTTTCAACTAGTATGACTAATGAAAAAGTAATCTAACTAAGTCTATGTTTTTTTGTATTTTCCTTTCTTTTCTTTTTATGAAAATAATGCTAAAATACAATAATACAAAATTAAAGCATGGAAAACTAAAAGGAATTCAGCATTAGATGCTTACCTATCCCAGATGTTTGCTATTAGATAAATTCAGATCTCTTAGAGCACATTCAAAAATACAAAATAAATTCAAATCTCAACATGCGAATTTAGATGGCTCTTAATTCATTCAAAACCTGCAATTTCACAACATAACACTAAAAATTGTAGTTAGGGGTGGGGTATCTGCTTAGGCCACAACAAATTGTTATCTACGGTAGTTATATCCCCTCGATTATTTTAGAAAATTGTAGGAAAAATAGTTGATTTCTAGATTTAATGTATAAAAAAAATGTATTTGATAAAAAAATTAGTAAATCTATATAAAGTTATAGGAAGGAATACATCTTATGAAGGCTAGAATGAAAATCACAAATAACTATAATAAACCTGAGGCTAGGATCTTACCCCCAAGAAGTGTCTATGTGAATTCGGATGCTCCAAGAAAATTTGGAATATTTTGAAACTATTCAAACCTATAATGTCTAGATTTAGAGACCTGCAACGATCAAATTTAGTATTTCACAGAGCAATTTTTAAAGCCTTTCAACAAATTCAGAAGGATCCGAATTAGTTCAAAAACTTGCAACATGATAAATATTTAAAAATAATCAAAGCACATGGGTTAGGGATACTTGTTGTCATCTTGGCTAGCCTCTGGAATGATGATGGGATGGCAAGATCTCTTCTAAAAACCTGTAATAATAAATGAAAAATTCTTCTCCACTCAAGATCCTAAAAATATCATTATTAGATTTATTTGGGGTATCCTATGGAATTTAAAATATGAGGTTGATCGAGTAAATAGGGAGGAAAATGAAGATAGATCAAATCAGTTTAGTGAAATTTAGAAATTTTCCAATCTAGGAAAATTAGAATGGTTTTGAATTTTTTTTAAATCTAGGATTTTCCATATTTGAGGGAAAATCCAAACAATGCACTCGATTTAGGTGCATGTTTAATTTACCTAAATTCAAACAATTTCGAAATTATCAAAATTGTCCAAATTTACGAGAAAAGAGAGAAAGGATAAGATTCATTTTTAGCTAGCATGGAAACCAAGGCAAACAGCTGAAGGGAGGAAGTTACGTTGCTAAGGAGGGATAACATTTTTACTAGGGATTCTAGGAATTTTGAAAGTGTGCCAAAATTCCATGGCTACATATATATATAATGGATGGTTGTGATTGGATGACAAGTTTCTAGGTTTTGGTATCTATAGATGCCCCTTTTTGTATTGCATTGTGTGAAACAAAATGTAGTGCAAAAACAAAACACACCTAGTTTTGTGGAACATATTTCTTTCCTTGGAGTGCAAGAAGATCTTGGAGATAAAAAAATTTGGTGTAGCTTACCCCATCAATTTGTGAATGAGTGAAGAATGAATATCACAAGCCAAATGATAGAAATGTGGGCGTAAATATGGGTGAGTGATGCATTTTGTTTTTGCCCCAACATATGTAAGGGAGTTTTTGGAAATATGGATGATATGAATTATGTAAATGTATGGAAAATGATGATGATGATGCAATGATTTATTTTGTTCTTTGCCCCAACCGAAAAGGGATTTTGCCAATTGAAGTGTGATATAAATATGGTGTATTCTATTTTTGCCCCAACATATGCAAGGGGGTTTTTAGAAATGTGGGTGATAATGTGATGTAAATGATGTATCCCAATGTGGGAAATCAAAATCAAATGTGGTTACCCCAAGTTTGGGTGGTCTTGTGTTGTTGAAGAATATACCTTTTGGCATCATTGAAATAAAAAGTAGTGAAAATGCAAGATAAATAGTCAACCTGTAGGGGGTTAGGGCCATATAGTGACTGTAGTGAAATTCCTTCCACCAGGAACCAATCATCCTATAGGCATGTGTCTCTGATGATTGAAAGTGTAAAAGAGATGATATAATTAAAGTTATGCGTGTTTCAAGCCCCATGAACAAGGCCATCAATGAAATCATTTGATCAAATTAATCTAAGCATAGTCTCACTCAAAAAATAAGGGATGGACAAGTGTCCTTATGGTGATCTACTCATCCTACCAAAATACATAGATAGCCAATCTCTGCAATCACCAAGTTAAAATAGAGTAAACCACTAGATACAAGGTTTGCTTGGAAAAAGTGAGTGGAATTGGCAAATATTGAATAGAAATGTAATGATAAATGTAATTGGCAATGTGGAATGATAATGTATGATGTAAAATGGATATGGAGATGCATTTATGAATGAATTGGATGATTTTGTGAGATTTGGAATGGTTTTGGAATGTGTTTGGAGCAATTGTGGACAATTTCATGACTTTTGGTTGCAAGTAAAATTTAACCATCCAAATCAATCCATGATGTCACAAAATATGATGAAATGGTGTGATGAATTATTGGTATGATGAATGTGGTAATTTTGTGAAGGTTTGGACCAGCTTGAAGCATCTTTGACTACTATCAAGTATTTTTGTGACTTGTGGTCGCAAATAAAAATTAAGCTCCCAAATTAGTTTTTTCTTTCACAAAACATGATATGATGATGAAATGAATGCATGGATGAAATTTGAGGTATTTTTGTGGGGGTAAGCCATTTTTTTAGCACTTTAGGTAATTTTACAATATTCTAAAGCTATACACTAGCCAACATCTATAGTAGGCATAAAAGTGGGAAAGCGTCTACCACATGGCAGACGTAGGACATCATTTGACTATGCTTTACAAATGCCCATGGGTGTTTGAGTGCACAAAAGTTAGCTATAGTCTACAAGGGTAAATTTGGATTCATCCCAATTATCATAAATTATACCAGGGGTGAGAAAGGCCTTGCAAAATGTTGAGTGGGATAAGTTGAAGGATATGGGATTGATTGGGTTAGCACAAATTGAGGTGGTGAGGGCAGATGAGGGGTATCTCTTAGCCTTGGATGAGATATGGGATCTAGATAGGGTTACCTTCTAGCTCCTAATAGGGGAGATTACTATGATACTAGAAGATGTATATCACATATTTCAAGTTTTGGTGGAGGGGTTGCATGTCTAGGTTGGACACTATAAGGAGTACAATCTAAAGAAATTTTTTGGATATGGATGGAGGGATACAAAAATCTAACGTGGAGGGATAAGGTATTTGGATATATATGTAGATAATAATTTGGAGGTATTACCTACCTTAATAGTATTTCTATTGGCCAACATATTGGTGCTTAATAGCACTGGGTGTTAGTTTCCATGGAACATTATTAGGCTAGTGTACGACATGATCGATGAGCCTCGGGTATATGCATGGGCCCTAGCTCTAGTGGTAGAGATATATAAAGAATTATATGAGGTGAGGAAGTAGGGTCAAAATGGGTTGGGTTGCAGTATGTTGTTGTAATGTTGGGGCTCAGAGCACTTTAGTGTGGCTCATCATGTGGGCCTACCATGTGAGGATTGGGATAGGGATCATCCCTATGCTTTGATATGATGGGTTACTGAGGAGGTGCAACCGAGTTGTCTTGTCATAGTGGCTAGGAGTGTAGAAATCTATGGGTAGGCTTGATGCATGATCAAGTATGCTAGATACCATGGTAGGAGGTTAGGTGGCCTAGTGATAGAGAGAAGTTGTGGAGAATTTGGTAGGCTATATGGGTGGTTGGGAAGCATGGGAGTGAGGTGTAGTTGATCTATTTCTCATGAGTATTGTAGTAATTCATATTGAGGTAGGAAGTTTCAAAGGCTTCTATGCTTTATAAGCATCAATCAGATGAATCAAGCCTAATATGTACAAAGTGGTGACTGGAATATATGGAAAATGAGGAGATAGATCTCCTGGATGTGGATGATATCAGGACCACAATAAATTATGAGGTTTGATTCACCTCACATATTCCATGGGTGCTGAATCAGGTTGTCAATGAGGGTGTCAAGGATGAGGAGGAGGCAACGATAGAGGAGGATCCTCGATGTTAGAGATGTTATTAGTCTAGAATGTAGGTGATGTATGCAACATAGTAGCATCTAGATATTGGAGGTGATGATGGTGGTAGGGATGATATGGAGGAGGTTCTAGAGAGACCTCCTAGTTATAGTGATGAGGAGTGGGTTAGGCTAGAGGCATGGGTGGTGAGGCTCCCCAACATCAAATATATTGTCAATATAGTAGGCAAGAAAGGGATGCAATAGAGCAGCCTATGAATATTGGAGGTGATGATGGTGTAAGGGATGGTATGGAGGAGGTTCCAAAGAGGTATCCTAGTTAGAGTGAGGAGGACTAGGTAAGGCTGGAGGTGGAGCAAGACCAGAAGTAGTAGATGGTTATGGAGTGGGATGCAGAGATAGCTTGGTTGCGAATAGAGCTAGAGGTATAGGTGGTAATAGGTAGAGGATAAGATACTATAGTGAGGCTATAGGTAGAGATAGCATGGAGGGACTCTCATTAGTGGCATGATGTACAACACCTTCGATCCTGGGAGGCATACATCCCAAATTTAGATGATCATCTAATGTGGTACCATATTGGGCTGCAAAATCTACCCTCTTCCTCCATAGCGGGTTTTGTTAGGAATAATATGTCTAAGCATAGTGTGTCAAAGCATATTGTATATGTTGGCAATTTGAGTTATTTTGTGTTGTCATTGATGTCACATGGATCACATTGAGTTTTGGTGGCAAAAGCACTTCATAAATAATCATTTATGATATTTTGGAGAGCAAGGATATATACAGGGTTTTGTGGCACAAGAGGCATATAATATTTAATTTTTTAAATATTATATTAATGGTTTTTATTAAAACCAATGGTAAAGGTTTTTATTAAAACCAATGGCAAGGGTTTTTATTAAAACCAATGGAAAGGTTTTTTATTAAAACCAACGGAAAGGGTTTTCATTAAAACCATTGGAAAGGGTTTTTCATTAAAACCACTATGCTAAGACTTCTCCAAATTATGATGGATGAAAAGGTTTTCCAATAAAACCTAGGTGCAAAAAGTTTCATGACGAAATTCAAAAGAATGAAGGAGATATCCCAATTCAAAGTTAAAAGGTGAATTATTAAATTTTTATTTAATAATTCTAAGGTCTAAAGTTGTATTATATTATCCGTCGATGTGCAAAGGTTGGGGAGATTAATAAATATTCAATCGACGTCATTCGAAGGCATGGAGGTGCATATAAATAAAAGGTAAAAACCTTTGTTTATTGAAGACTTGACATAGCGCATGAGAGAGAGTCGTCGAAAGGGGAGCAGCGAAGAAAGAAGGATAAATAACTTTCGATTTGAGAGCAAGGTCAAGTAAACAGCATGGGAAAGTGATGTCACGTAGGAGCCTATAGCACAGTTGGTAGCGCACGAACTTTGCACAAGGTAGGTTCATTGTTCGAATCCCGCCAGGGGCAAAGTGTTTTGCTAAGGAAGGCAACTTAAGTTTTTCAGATTTGAGCGTAGGTGAAGTTGGGTGTTTGGGATTAAATCCCAATGTGGGCTGATGCCCACATGGTAAGCGCCTCACAGCGCTAGGTGAGAGGAACAGAGTTCGACTCCCGTGAAGGTGTGAAGGCGCATTGATTTTTGGCAAGGCATTGACGATTTTGAAGGTGTGAAGGCGCATTGATTTTTGGCAAAGCATTAACGATTTCGAAGGTGGTGAAGGCACATTAATTTTGGCAAAGGCATTAATGATTTTAAAGGTTGCGAAGGCAATGAATTTCATATAAAGGTATTTATCTCTAGTGCATGGTAATATTTGTTATTACCAAAGTTTTGGTGCATTGAAAATCATTTCTATTATAACTAGGGAGTCATAAGGAGTTTAGTGAAATAAATGCTTGTTGTATGTGTTAATGTGCTTAGGGAGTTATAAGGTGTAGAATTAAATATTTATTATTGTTGTGTGTGATTAGGGAGATATAAGGTGTGGAAATAAATATTTGTGATTGTTGTATGTGGAGTTATAAGGTGTGGAATTAAAAATAAAAGCATAGGTGCTTGTTGTATGTGTTAATGAAATTAGGGAGTCATAAGGTTGAAAAGTGTTGAACTTGTTATATGTCCTAGTGCATGATTTAATTATGAAATTAAACTAGGAACTTGAGACCTAGTTAATTGCTACCTTGAGTTAGAAGACATGCACATGAGTTAGGGTTTGAAGTTGAAGACAAATTGCTTGATTATGTGCCTTGGCTATTGAGAGGAAGTGGATGGATTAGAAAATCAATTTTATGGATAAAATTGATGCTTGAGTTCCATGATTGCTTTAGTGGAGTTCATTGAGAGTATTGCCATTATTGAGGAGGTTTTTGCTATTGCTTTGAGGATATTATTGTTGGTTACTTGTTAAGTCCATTGCCACTATTTGAGACCATTGAGGAGATCATTTTCTAGTCACTTGTGGATACATTTGTCTTTCATTTGAGGAGATCATTGTTGGCTATTTGAGAGCTCTTTGCTTGAGGGAGTTGTGCTTGTTTCTTGAGAGCTTATTGACATTGCATGAGGAAGATATTATTGAGAACCTATTGCTATCACTTGTGGAGATTGTCCTTGGTTGGTTGAAGTCCTCATTGTTATTTCTTGGAGAGGTTTTCATTAGAGAGATCATTTGCCATACATTTGAGAGTACATTATTGAGCATTGTTGTCATCAATTTGAGAGTACATTGTTGAGCATTGTTGTCATCCATTTGAGAGATCATTTGTCATACATTGTTGAGATCATTGTGGATCATTGTTGTCATCCATTGAAGAGTACATTTGCCATTCATTGTTGAGCACATTGTTGAGTATTGTCATCATTCATTTGTTATCCATTGTTGAGTTCATCATTGAGCCTTGCCTTCATTGATTTGTGGTTGAGATTTGAGTGCTACTTGAGAGTCATTGGTTGAGCCTTTGGGAAGGCTTTTGGGATAGAATTTTTAGACATATTTGAGACAACTTTTGTGCATGATTGGTTGAGCCTTTGGAAGGCTTTTGGGACAAATTTTTGGACAGATTTGAGACAACTTTTGTGCATGATTGGTTGAGCCTTTGAGAAGGCTTTTGGGACAAAATTTATGGATAGATTTGAGACAACATTTGAGCATGATTGTTTGAGCCTTTTGTGAAGGCTTTGAGAATAGATTTGGGACAACATTTGAGTAGGATTGTTTGAGCCTTGTGAGAAGGCATTGAGGTAGATTTGTGAGCAGTGAAAGAGATAGGACAGAAATAGAAAACACATCAACACTAGTTGCCTAGCTGAGCAGATCAATGGATAGCCTAGCTGAGCAGATCAGTGGATAGCCTAGCTAAGTAGATCAGTGGATAGCCTAGCTAAGAGGATCAGTGGATAGCCTAGCTAAGAATATATACCTACTAGAGATCATGGATAGCCTAGTGAGAGATCAATGGATAGCCTAGCTGAGAGATCAATGGATAGCCTATAAGAATAAGAACCATAGAGATCAATGGATAGCCTAGCTAAGCAGATCAATGGATAGCCTAGCTGAGCAGATCAATGGAGAGCCTAGCTAAGCAGATCAGTGGAGCCCACCTGAGTAGATCAGGACAGCCTAGCTTTGAGCAGATCAAAGTAATCATTTGTATTGGGATAAGGATCCCTATTTATTTATGAAATATTATAAGGAGATTATCTTGTGGACTACCCCACATTGGGGGAACCACGTTAAATCTTGTGTCTCAATTGTGTGTGATGATTTGTGCACTTGCTTACTATTGCTATCTATGTTATTAATGCACACTACTATATTTGGTTATTGCAATTGAGGACACTAATTGATATTGGTTTGGAAAGAAAGTAAAAAGTGGGTGCTATACTATTCACCCCCCTCTCAGTATAAGCTTGTGTTCTTCAATTGGTATCAGAGTGGGTTCCTTCAAAAAGGCTAACAACTTGAGGGTAGATTCTACAAGAACATAGATGGCTTCATAGAATGGATCATCTACAAGTAAGGCTCCACTATTTGATGGTAACAATTATGCTTTTTGGAGCATGAGAATGAAGAACTATTTGATATCACAAGGATATGAGGTATGGCAGATGGTTGCAAAAGAGTATAAGGTTGAAGGTGATCCCGAGATAGATAAGACTATCAAGAAATTGGTTGAGATCAATGCAAAGGCAATGAATTGTATTCGAGTGGGCTTCGTGAGATAGATTTTGCAAAGGTCATGGTATGTAATTCAGCTAATGAAATGTGGACCAAGTTGTGGAATACCTATGAAGGAGATTCCAAGGTAAAGTTGGCAAAACTACAAACTCATAGAAGAAGATTCGAGGAATTGAAAATGGAAGATTTTGAAGATATTACAAAGTTTTTACTTCGAGTTGATGAGATTGCTAACACCATGAGAGGCCTAGGATTTGAGATGAAAGAATCAGATGTTACTCAAAAGGTTTTGAGATCACTTCCCATGAAGTATGATGCAAAGGTTTCAATGATAGAAGAAACAATGAATATCGACAAGCTAACAATGGAAGAACTACAAGGAACTCTCACAACTTATGAGATGAGGATAGATAAGCATCAGGCTCCAAAGAAAGAAATTGCATTCAAAGCTTTAGAGAAAAATAAAGGGAAATATCCAGAGATAGATAGAGATTCAGATAATGATGAGGAAGCTAACTTCATCAAAAGGAAAAAGGACTCAAGGAATTACAGGGATATGAAGAAAGTCAAATGCTACAAGTGTGGTGATTATGGTCACTATGCAAACAAGTGTCCACATGAAGAAAATAGTGATGATGAAAAATAGGGTCACAGAAGAAAAGAAGAAGGAAAGCATAAGCATGACAAAGATGATAGGTACAAGCAAAGCAAGCATGAGAAGAAGAAAAGTTTTCATAAGACTAAGAAAACTTTCTACATTGAAGAAGCAAATGATAGCTCAGATCACAATGATAGAGACAAGTCAGATGATGAAAAGGAAGAACATCTATTCTTAGGAATAGAAGGTGAAAGAGAACAATGCTTTGTGTGTGGTCAAAGAGATCATAGATCAGGATATTGCAATGGCTTCAGTGATAGTGAAGATGAAATGACACATCAAGGAAACAGGCATGGTCAAAGAATTCATGAGAGTTTGTTTGCTATAGAAGATGATAATGATCTCAATGATAGTAAATATGAAGAAGTCTCACTTTTGGTAAAATAAAAAGAAGAGGATGAGCCAAGAAAACAAAAATCAGAAGTCAAAAGGCTAAAAGAAGAAATCAAGAATCTTGAAAACAAGATTCGAACAGATGTCAAAATCAGAGAAGAACTACTTCAGACAATCAGTGATCTAAGAGATGAGCTTCAAGATGCAAAAAGGATAGAGGAAAGGATGAATGAAGAACTAAGGGTAATGATGGAAAGACATGACACATTAGATGAAAAGGTTCAAAAAGGAGTGGAAACATATTTTAAGGTTGTATCTCATTTCCAAGAAAAGTCACACTCAAAAGGAAAGGAAGTTCTAAAATATGAAAGCAAGGAAGCACCTAAGATTCATGAAGAAAGTTCCAAAGCTCCTATGGCTCCAAATATCCAGTTTGGATCTTGTTTTGAGATAGGTGAATCAAGTTCAAGAGGCAAAGAAATTCTTGAAGAAGAAAGCAAGGAAGAAGTTAAGGAAGAAGATTTGGATACCACAAAGAAGGATCAAGGATACAATGCACAAGTCAAAGATGATCACAAGGATAAAGGTCAAGAAAGGTATGAGGAACCAAGGCATGAACAAAGGGATTTTCAAGGACATTGTTTTTCTTGTAATGGATTTGGACACAGGGCTATACACTTAGGGTCTATGGATCAAAGAAGTTTGATTTTACTAGAAGGAACTTCAAAGGAAGAAGGTATGGTTTTCAGGGACATTGCTTCTTATGCAACAGGATTGGTCATAGAGCTTCTCAGTGCAAATGAAATGAGAAATATGGTTTTGATTATAGAGCTACACAATTCAGAGGTCATGGTCAAAATGATTATGGAAACAGAGCTTCACAATACAAGGTTCAGGAAAGGAATGGATATGGAAATGATTTCAAGAAAGAATTCAGGATATGGGCACCATCCAAAGGCTACAATATCAAGTGTTTTAATTGCAATAACTTTGGACATATTGCAAGATGGTGTAGGACTCAATTCCAAATAGGTTCAAGGCAAGAAGGTCAAACAGGTTCAAGGCAAGAAGGTCAAACAGGTTCAAGACAAGAAGATCAAGTAACTTATCAAGAAAAGGATATCAGAAATATGTGGAAGGAAGTTGACAAAGGAAAGGAACAATGTAATATGGGAGTAAATGTACTCCCACCCCAAAATTAATCACCTCAAGAGAGAAGGTGGTAGGGGGGCTAAGCTTAAGAGTCATATATTTTAGCCCCATAGGTGTCCCTTTTGCCATTGATGTCAAAGGGGGAGAGATTTGAGTAAGGGGGAGAGCATTGAGTTAGGGGGAGCAGCCTCCAAAGAGAACATTGAGATAGGGGGAGCAGCCTCCATAGAGAGTATTGAGTCAGGGGGAGCAGCTTTGATTTTCAGAAATGGCTTTTGTAGTGATTGTGGTGATTTGCATTAGAGGTGTTGCCATCAATGACAAAGGGGGAGATTGTTGGCAATTTGAGTTATTTTGTGTTGTCATTGATGTCACATGGATCACATTGAGTTTTGGTGGCAAAAGCACTTCATAAATAATCATTTATGATATTTTGGAGAGCAAGGATATATACAGGGTTTTGTGGCACAAGAGGCATATAATATTTAATTTTTTAAATATTATATTAATGGTTTTTATTAAAACCAATGGTAAAGGTTTTTATTAAAACCAATGGCAAGGGTTTTTATTAAAACCGACGGAAAGGTTTTTTATTAAAACCAACGGAAAGGGTTTTCATTAAAACCATTGGAAAGGGTTTTTCATTAAAACCACTATGCTAAGACTTCTCCAAATTATGATGGATGAAAAGGTTTTCCAATAAAACCTAGGTGCAAAAAGTTTCATGACGAAATTCAAAAGAATGAAGGAGATATCCCAATTCAAAGTTAAAAGGTGAATTATTAAATTTTTATTTAATAATTCTAAGGTCTAAGGTTGTATTATATTATCCATCGACGTGCAAAGGTTGGGGAGATTAATAAATATTCGTCGACGTCATTCGAAGGATGGAGGTGCATATAAATAAAAGGTGAAAAACCTTTGTTTATTGAAGACTTGACATAGCGCATGAGAGAGAGTCATCGAAAGGGGAGCAGCGAAGAAAGAAGGATAAATAACTTTCGATTTGAGAGCAAGGTCAAGTAAAAATGTGGGAAAGTGACATCACGTAGGAGCCTATAGCGCAGTTGGTAGCGCATGAACTTTGCACAAGGTAGGTTCGTTGTTCGAATCCCGCCAGGGGCAAAGTGTTTTGCTAAGGAAGGCAACTTAAGTTTTTCAGATTTGAGCACAGGTGAAGTTGGGTGTTTGGGATTAAATCCCAATGTGGGCTGATGCCCATGTGGTAAGTGCCTCATAGCGCTAGGCGAGAGGAACAGAGTTTGACTCCCATGAAGGTGTGAAGGCGCATTGATTTTTGGCAAGGCATTGATGATTTTGAAGGTGTGAAGGCGCATTGATTTTTGGCAAGGCATTAACGATTTCGAAGGTGGTGAAGGCACATTAATTTTGGAAAGATTAATTTTAATTACAAAGGTAGCAAATTTCATATAAAGGTATTTATCTCTAGCGCATGGTAATATTTGTTATTACCAAATTTTTGGTGCATTGAAAATCATTTCTATTATAACTAGGGAGTCATAAGGTATTTAGTGGAAATAAATGATTGTTGTATGTGTTAATGTGCTTAGGGAGTTATAAGGTGTAGAATTAAATATTTGTTATTGTTGTGTGATTAGGGAGATATAAGGTGTGGAAATAAATATTTGTGATTGTTGTATGTGGAGTTATAAGGTGTGGAATTAAAAATAAAAGCATAGGTGCTTGTTGTATGTGTTAATGAAATTAGGGAGTCATAAGGTTGAAAAGTGTTGAACTTGTTATATGTCCTAGTGCATGATTTAATTATGAAATTAAACTAGGAACTTGAGACCTAGTTAATTGCTACCTTGAGTTAGAAGACATGCACATGAGTTAGGGTTTGAAGTTGAAGACAAATTGCTTGATTATGTGCCTTGGCTATTGAGAGGAAGTGGATGGATTAGAAAATCAATTTTATGGATAAAATTGATGCTTGAGTTCCATGATTGCTTTAGTGGAGTTCATTGAGAGTATTGCCATTATTGAGGAGGTTTTTGCTATTGCTTTGAGGAGATTATTGTTGGTTACTTGTTAAGTCCATTGCCACTATTTGAGACCATTGAGGAGATCATTTGCTAGTCACTTGTGGATACATTTGTCTTTCATTTGAGGAGATCATTGTTGGCTATTTGAGAGCTCTTTTCTTGAGGGAGTTGTGCTTGTTTCTTGAGAGCTTATTGACATTGCATGAGGAAGATATTATTGAGAACCTATTGCTATCACTTGTGGAGATTGTCCTTGGTTGGTTGAAGTCCTCATTGTTATTGCTTGGAGAGGTTTTCATTAGAGAGATCATTTGCCATACATTTGAGAGTACATTGTTGAGCATTGTTGTCATCCATTTGAGAGATCATTTGTCATACATTGTTGAGATCATTGTGGATCATTGTTGTCATCCATTGAAGAGTACATTGCCATTCATTTTTGAGCACATTGTTGAGTATTGTCATCATTCATTTGTTATCCATTGTTGAGTTCATCATTGAGCCTTGCCTTCATTGATTTGTGGTTGAGATTTGAGTGCTACTTGAGAGTCATTGGTTGAGCCTTTGGGAAGGCTTTTGGGATAAAATTTCTAGACAGATTTGAGACAACTTTTGTGCATGATTGGTTGAGCCTTTGAGAAGGCTTTTGGGATAGAATTTTTGGACAGATTTGAGACAACTTTTGTGCATGATTGGTTGAGCCTTTGAGAAGGCTTTTGGGATAAAATTTTGGACAGATTTGAGATAGATTTTGTGCAGGATTGTTTGAGCCTTTTGTGAAGGCTTTGAGAACAGATTTGGGACAACATTTGAGCAGGATTGTTTGAGCCTTGTGAGAAGGCATTGAGGCAGATTTGTGAGCAGTGAAAGAGATAGGACAGAAATAGAAAACACATCAACACCAGTTACCTAGAGAGAGAACTAGGAGATCAATGGATAGCCTAGATAAGAAGATTAGTGGATAGCCTAGTTGAGTATATCAGTGGATAGCCTAGCTGAGATCAATGGAGAGCCTAACTAAGCAGATCAGTGGATAGCCTAGTTGAGAATATCATTGGATATCCTAGCTAATCATATCAATGGATAGCCTAGTTGAGAAGAATAGTGGATAGCCTAGCTAAGAAGATTAGTGGATAGCCTAGCTGAGCAGATCAGTGGATAGCCTAGCTGAGCAGATTAGTGGAGAGCCTAGTTGAGTAGATCAGTGGAGCCCACCTGAGCAGATCAGGATAGCCTAGCTTTGAGAAGATCAAAGTAATCATTTGTATTGGGATAAGGATCCCTATTTCTTTGTGAAATATTATAAGGAGATTATCTTGTGGACTACCCCACATTGGGGGAACCATGTTAAATCTTGTGTCTCAATTGTGTGTGATGATTTGTGCACTTGCTTACTATTGCTATCTATGTTATTAATGCACACTGCTATATTTGGTTATTGCAATTGAGGACACTAATTGATATTGGTTTGGAAAGAAAGTAAAAAGTGGGTGCTATACTATTCACCCCCCCTCTCAGTATAAGCTTGTGTTCTTTAGTATCTAGGTCTAGGGCTCCTTCAAGGTCATAAGGGTCTACTTTTGGGCATTAGTCAATTTTTAGATGTACTTTTGTATATATCCTTGGTTCTCCATTGTATATAGCCTTTGGGTATTCATTGTACATGTGATTTATATATATATATACATAGCTTTTACTTTTGTGTTATGAATATGTGTGTATGTTTGCATGAATGCATATGTGTGTGATAGATGATAATGTAATGATGATGTATATGGATTGTGATATGAAATAATACAATAATGATCATTCAAAGTAGTTTAGAATTTTTCTTAACCATTTTTAATCATTTTTGCTTGATCAGGGGTAACAAAA
Organism: Wollemia nobilis; assembly: GCA_028583015.1. Taxonomy (NCBI): domain Eukaryota; kingdom Viridiplantae; phylum Streptophyta; class Pinopsida; order Araucariales; family Araucariaceae; genus Wollemia; species Wollemia nobilis. The sequence goes on from JAQPPZ010001045.1 coordinate 5,554,144, forward strand.
TGGTGATATTGAAGAACACAAGCTTATATTGAGAGGGAGGGTGAAATATATAAGACCATTTTGTTCTTTTCTTTACCAAATAGTATTATCCAATACAATAAATGGAAATATCAATAGGAATAACCAAAGCAATGCACAAATCATCACACACAAAAATTTAACATGGTTCACCCAATGTGGGCTACTCCATAGAGAAAATATTTAACTAAAATTTTCATAATCAATCTATTGGGAATCCTTTCCCTATTACAATGTTTATGGACATCTATCCAAATGATCTACCAGTCCCCTAATAAATTTCATGGATCTCTGTCCATAGGATAACTTCTTTCTCCTTAGCTCTGATTGGTGATCTTCTAGAAGAATTGTTGCCCCCACTACTTTGGCTAATGGATATCTATCCATTGAAGACATCTATACTCACTACCCTGGATAATGGATCTCTACCTATGTAATACATCTATCCTCACTACCCTGGCTAATGGATATCTATCCACTAGATACTATCATCCTCTATACTCTGTCACCTTCAAAGATCTCTCTCAAATTTGCACTAAACATAGTGCTTTGGTCTAGCACAAATTTTCTCTATCTCTATCTCTATCTCTAATATGACACAAATCTATCCTTAAATCTGCACCAAAATTTGTCCTCAAATATATACTAAACATAGTCCTTCGATCTACCACAAATCTATCCTCAATATCTGTCCTCTGATCTACACTAAACACAATCCTTCGGTCTAGCACAAATCTATCCTCAATATCTGTCCTCAAGACTTAACACAAAGCTTGAATAAATCTCAAATAAACTCTGCTAGATCTGCATCAAACCCTAACTCAAGGTTTGAACAAATTAATCAATCAACTCTGCTCACAAGTCTTCTCAAAGACCTGTCTCAAATTTTACTTGTAAGCTTCCATAAAAGCCCACACTAATCTATCCAAAAGTCCTCTCTAGAACTTGTCCAAATCCGCTCAACAAGTCCTCACTAGAAATTGTCCAAATATTCTCTCAATTTCTTTCCTCAAATATGTATTATAAGCTTCCACAAAAGATCACACAAATCTGTCCACAAGTCCTCTCTAAGACTTTCCTCAAATCTTCTCAACAAGTCCACACTAGAACTTGTCCAATATTATAGAAACACAAAGAGAATTGTTAGAGAATCAATATGCTTCACATTCATCACAATGCTTAATTCCTTTCAATCAATATTTTAGAAAAATATAGAGAATTGTTAGAGACTCAATATGCTTCACATTCACCACAATGCTCAATCACTTTCAATCACTCCTTTTACCATAGAAAAATATAGAGAATTGTTAGAGACTCAATATGCTTCACACTCACTAACTCTCAATCACTTTCTCAACTCAATTTATAATATAAAATAATTTGTTTCATATAACTTGAACAATCACTTTAACCCATTCACTTGACTATGTTCAACCAACTTTACTCAACCAATCACTCAATGAAATAATCCTTGCTCACAAACCCTAGTCCAAGCATATGAACACTTACTCAAATATTTCCAAAAAATGTTCATCAACCAATATCACATAACAATGATACTCATGTTATTTGTAAACCCTAGTTCAAATTCTTCACTCAACCAATCACTTCAACAACAATGCTTATAAAACAAGGTTTTATCAACAACTCTTTATTCTAGAAAACCTTGAAGCATTAATTCAAAATACACTCAACAAGAAAAACCTTAACCAAATTCTTTTCACTCCAACTTAGTATTCACAATATTCAACAATCACTCACTAGGAATAATATGCCCATACCTTTTGTTTGATGTAGAAGTGTCCTTGAAAAACCTGTCTAAATCACAATTTCTATCTTTCCAATTTCAATGGTTAGATGATAAAAATCTCACTCTTAAAAATTTCTCAAATATTCCTTAGACACAAGAATACTCAAAAATCAATTATACCTTATTGCTCCTACTTGCAATTAACATTCATCAAATCATGCACAAAAATAATTACTTGGATACACTTTATAATCTCCAACACCACAAAAACCTCAATCAATCTTTAAAACACTTTTATTTCTTTTTCAAACCCTAAAAAAATAATACCAAAAATTTATTTTTCATCAACCTTATAACTCCCAAAAACCTCATATACAAAATTACATGTGCAAAAATTAATTTTTAATACCTCAACAAACTTCTTCAAAAATTTCGGTGATCAAACTTAATGCATACCTTGTTATCCCCCAAAAGGGTTTCGGTATGATTCAATCCACCGTCTCCCCAAGCACCAAGTGCCTTAGCGCTTTGGAGCCCATCGCATGGGCTAGAGGCACCCGTGTGAAGGAAGGTGAACTTCCTTCCTTTTCAACCTTGCTCCACCATGTTTTCCAACATAAAATAAAATGATCCTCTGTGGGGATTCGAACCTACGCATGTTGTTGCCTTCATGTCTTGCCACTACCATGGTTGCCAACTACACTACCAGTAGTTGGTGACCAAGGCTCCATCCTTGGTGTATGAAATGATTTTGTCTCCTCTAAGAACTTTTTAAAAATTAAAAGCTTTTCGTTGCACACCATGATTCACATGAAATTCGCATAGCATTGGCTTTAATTTGAAAAGCATTGGGGATTTTGGTAAGGTGGATAATCCCCCTTTTATACACATGATAAATGTTCTTCCCACGTCAGCACTAGAAATTTGAATTCAAATTTTGAATTAATTTTAATAACCCTCCTTAGGGTTAGTTAAAAATTAATATAAATTAACTTATAACTAATATCAAAATTAATTGATAATTAATTTAAATAACTTAAGTAAATTAAATTATAAATTAATTTATAATAAAGTTTATATTAATTAATTTATAATTAATTTAAAACTTCCCTTTTTAACATTATAAAAATATTATAATATTATTTACTTGGGCTTCTTTTGCACTTTGGACCACATCTAACTTCCTGAACTCAGGTCTTGAACCCAGGTCTTGATCAACTGAAACTGGAGAACCTGAAACTAATGCTACCCACTGAAACTACCATTGACTGGTGCTGAAATCTTGACATCAATGACCACTCACTCTTGACATCAATGACAACTTATCTACTCAAAATGTCCAACAATCTCCCCCTTTGTCATTGATGGCAACCCAAATTATTTTTTCCAAAACTTGACTTTTTTCCTATTTTGCCCTCCCTGGGAAATTGCTCCCCCTGAATCAATGCTTTCTCCTTCAACAAAATATCTCCCCCTTACTCAAATCTCTCCCTCTTTGACATGAATGGAAAAGGGTCACCTTTGGGGATTAGGGCTAAGAATGAGTCTCTTAGCTTAACCTCTAATCCACCTCCTCTTGAGGTGGTTAATTCTGGGGTGGGAGTATTTCTATTCCTATAAATCACTGGTCTTTACCTTTGTCCTCTTTCCTTCCCATTTGATCCTTTTGATTCCTTTGACTATTCCTATTCATGTCCATGTTCCTGTCCATATTCATGTTCTTGTTCATGTCCATATTCCTGTTCTTATTTATATCCATGTTCCTGCTTGGTTCTGGAATGTATGCTCTACACCACTTTGTTGTATGTCCATCATTGTTGCACTTATAACATTGAATGTTGTGATTCCTTGGAGGTGCAAATATCTTGAAGTTCCTCCTGGTGAAGCCATATCCTTTCTTATCGTTAACCCTGCAATTTATTGCCTTGTGACCAAAATGATTACAATAGTAGCAACACCCTTGAAAAAGTTATCTGTTTCTAAAACTTCCATATTCTTGTCTTTCATGTATCCTGCACTATGTAGCCTTATTCCCAAGCCTGTGACATTAGAAGCATCGTCCATTGAAGAAACCTTGCCTCGACCCCATTGGTATCTTAGTCTCTTGTAACTTGTCATGTTTCCTGTTCCATTTGTTCCGTACTTGTGCATTGTTCCTTTCGTCATTGAAATTTCTATTATCCAACTTATCCTTAGAAGTCTCACTCTTTATTTTAATTTCTTCTTCTTTGGTGCTTGAGCTTGACTCTCCTTTTTCTGCTTCCTTTTTCCCTTGTTCTTTTTCAAAAATAAGTCCCATTTTGGTGACTGGTGATCTTTGTGCATTGATAATCCTATCCAAAGTCTTTGAATTTTTCTCAAACTTTTGTAGCTTGTCCTTAGAGCCTTTTAATTCCATCCTTAGTGAAACTATCTCATTTTCTAGTCTTTCACACTCTAGATATTTTATCTTTAATTTTTTGGCCATACCTTATTCAAATTTTCTTGCCTCTTCAACCTTGATTTTGAAGTTGGTGAGTTCCTGTAGAAACTTTGCATTTGCTTTCTCATATTATTGAGCTTGAATCATTAATCCTGAGTTCTCCCTTTTTAATTATTCGATATCAACCCTAATTCTTTTACATTCTTGCTCTTTTACCTGTTTTTTCAAGTCAGAGAGATCTTGTAGAAGCTTTGACTTATATTTCTCATCCTCTTGTATTTGAAACTTTAATTCTAAATTCTCCCCTTTCACTCAAAAAATTCCTTAAGAATAGCTTCCTCCTTTTATTTTTCTAAATTTTTCTCTTTTATTTGGTCTTCAATAGGAGCATTTTCTTCTATTTCTGAAAATAGAGTTTCTTCTTTGTACCTATTTTGACTATCCCTGTTATCCTTTTTTGAACCATCCTCTAGGTATTCAATTCTAAAAGTATCATCTTCATCTTCACTGCTACTACACCCATTGCAATAACCTGCATCATGACCGAGTTGATCACAAATAAAATATTATTCACCTTCTTGTGAACAATAAGTTACAAGGTGACCTATCTTCCTACATCGAATACAAAAATTTATTAGTCTGGCCCTTTCTCCACTGCTTGATTCATATTTTGAATATATTTCTATTATTCCTCCCAAGACAACAACATAGAATTCATTTTCCTTTTATTTTATGACCATGTGTGTTCTTTTCTTCTTGTATATCATGGTTTTGCTTTTGCCTTTCTTTGCCATTTGTGTTCTTGTAAGATCTTCCTTCAAGTTGTTAAACCTTTTTTGAAGGAACCCACTCTAATACCAATTGAAGAACACAAGATTATACTGAGAGGGGGGGTGAAAAGTATAAGATCACTTTTTACTTTTATTTCCCAAACATTATTATCCAATATAATCAATGGCAATATCAATATCAATAACTCAACAATGCACAAATCATCACACACAATAGAGACACCAATTTAACGTGGTTCACCCAATGTGGGCTACTCCACGGATAAAATATTTCACTAAAATTTTCTCAATAAATCTCTTGGGAATCATTTCCCTATTACAATGTTTATGGACCTTTTTCCAAAGGAGATACCAATACCCTAATCAATTTTGTGGATCTCTATAAATAGAACTTTCTCCTTAGCTATGATTGGTGATCTTCTAAAAGAATTGTTGCCCCCACTGCTCTAGCTAATGGATCTTTATCCATTGAAGACACCTATCCTCACTGCCTTGACTAATGGATCTCTATCCACTGGATGTTGTCATCCTCTATACCCTATCACCTTCAAAGCTCTATCTTAAATCTCAACTAAACACATTCCTTCGACCTAGCACAAATATGCTCTATCTCTATCTCTAATATAGCATAAATCTATCCTCAAATCTTTACCAAAATGTCCTCAAATTTGTACTAAACATAGTCCTTTGGTCTAGAAAAAATCTATCCTCAATATCTGTCCTCTGATATGCACTAAAAATAGTACTTCGGTCTAGCACAAATATGTCATCAATCTCTGTCCTCAAGCCTTAACACAAAGCTTGACTCAATCTCAAATCAACTCTGCTAGATCTGCCTCAAACCTTAACTCAAGGTTTGAAAAAATCAATCAATCAACTCTGCTCATAAGTCTTCTCAAAGACTTATCTCAAATCTGCCTTGTAAGCTTCCACAAAATCCCACACTAATCTTTCCACAAGTCCTCTCTAGAACTTTTCCAAATCTGCTCAACAAGTCCTCACTAGAACTTGTCCAAATATGCTCTCAATTTCTTTCCTCAAATTTGTATTGTAATCTTCCACAAAATCTCACACAAATCTGTCCACAAGTCTTCTCTAAGACTTACCTCAAATATTCTCAACAAGTCCACACTAGAACTTGTCCAATCTCATAGAAACACAAAGAGAATTGTTAGAGACTCAATATGCTTCACATTCATCACAATGCTTAATTAATTTCAATCAATATTTTAGAAACATATAGAGAATTGTTAGAGAATAAATATGCTTCACATTCACCACGATGCTCAATCATTTTCAATCACTCATTTTACCACATAAACATATAGAGAATTGTTAAAGACTCAATATGCTTCACACTCATTAACTCTCAATCACTTTCTCAACTCAATTTATAATATATAACAATTTGTTTTATAGAACTTGAACAATAATTTTAACCCATTCACTTGAGTAGGTTCAACCAACTTTACTCAACCAATCAATCAATGAAATAATCCTTGCTCACAAACCCTAGTCCAAGCATATGAACACTCACTAAAATATTTCCAATAATGCTTATCAACCAATCTCACATAATAATGATACTCATGTTATTTGCAAACCCTAGTTCAAGTTCTTCACTCAACCAATCACTTCAACAACAATGCTTATAAAACAAGGTTTTATCAACAACTCTTTATTCCAGAAAACCTTGAAGCATTAATTCAAAACACACTCAACAAGAAAAACCTTAACCAAATTCTTTTCACTCCAACTTAGTATTCACAATATTCAACAATCACTCACTAGGAAGAATATGCCCATACCTTTTGTTTGATGTAGAAGTATCCTTGGAAAACTTGTCTAAATCACAATTTCTATCTTTCCAATTTCAATGGTTAGATGACAAAAATATCACTCTTAACACTTTCTCAAATATTCCTTAGACACAAAAATACTCAAAACTCAATTATGCCTTATTGCTCCTACTTGTAATTAACATTCATCAAATCATGCACAAAAATAATTACTTGGATACACCTTATAATCTCCAACTTAAAATAATATCCAACTTAAACTAATATCCAACACCACAAAAACCTCAATCAATCTTTAAAACACTTTTATTTTATTTTCAAACCCTAAACAAATAATACCAAAAATTTATTTTTGCATCAACCTTATAACTCCCCAAAAACCTCACATACCAAATAAAATATGCAAAAATAAATTTTTAATACCTCAACAAACTTCTTTGAAATGTTTGATGCTCAAACTTAATGCCTACCTTGTTATCCCCTAAAAGGGTTTCGACGTTATTTGATCCACCATCTCCCCAAGAGCCTAGCGTCTTAGCACTTTGGAGCCCACCGCATGGGCTAGAGGTTCCCATGTGAAGGAAAATGAACTTCCTTCCCTTTCAAACCTGCTCCATCGCATTTTCCAACACAAAACAAAATGATCCTCCATGGGGATTCTAACCTACGCTTGTCACTGCCCTCATGTCTTACCACTACTACGGTTTCCAACTACACTACCAGTGGTTTGTGACCAAGGCTCCCTCCTTGGTGGATGAAATGATTTCGCCTCCTCTAAGCACTTTTTAAAAATTAAAAACTTTTTGTTGCACACCACGATTCGCATGAAATTCGCATAACATAGGATTTAATTTTAAAAGAATTTGGGGATTTTGGTAAGGTGGATAATCCCCCTTTTATACACATGATAAACTGTTCTTCCCATGTCAGTGCTAGAAATTCGAATTCAAATTTTGAATTAATTTTAATAATTCTCCTTAGGGTTAGTTAAAAATTAATATAAATTAACTTATAACTAATATCAAAATTAATTAATAATCCATTTAAATAAATTAAGTAAATTAAATTATAAATTAATTTATAATAAAAATTATATTAATTAATTTATAATTAATTTAAAACTTCCCTTTATAATATTATAAAAATATTATAATATTATTTACTTGGGCTTCTTATTTTGCACTTTGGACCACATCTAACTTCCTAAACCCGGGTCTTGATCAACTGTAACTAGAGAACTTGAAACTGATGTTGCCCATTGAAACTACCACTAATTGGTGTTGAAATCTTGACATCAATGACCACTCACTCTTGACATCAATGACAACTTATCTACTCAAAATTTCCAATCAGATATGTGAAATGGAAGACTCGTGTAATGAAATGATAATGCTATGGATGATGACATGAAATGGTATTGTGGATTATGGATGGCTAACTTGGATTTTTTTTGCAGAGACTCAAACATACTAGTGATATCACACAAACTCATTAATTTCTATCTAATTTATCTAAGACCAAATGTTTGTGCAGTGAAATATTCATTTACCAAATCATGAGCATGGTAATGACTTAAGGTAAGCAAGAACCAATGTGTGTGCAAGTGAGTTTATTAATCCATCTTGAGTAAATTGAGATGAAACCTATAATGGAGGAGACCATGAAGCTAGCTTGTCCTTATGTGTGATCAAAGGTCTCTTCAAGAGAGATGTGTCACCATGCATGAGCGTACTCCATTGCCAGTCAAGTGTTTATAGTCCCAATGGATATTAGATCCATAGTCCAAGAATCTTATTTTCAAACTATGGGGATTCAGACTACGTAACCATCTAGATGGAGATGTAGTTCTATCCTTACAACTTGTGAATCTGTGTTGTGTTATTTGTAAAAGAGTTAGAGCTTTGGAGAATTAGATTCTCAACCAATGTATAATGAGAATTTAACCCTATACTTACTACTCATTCTTTTTTCTTGGCAATGTGAATAGTGGTGAATACCATTGTTTTTATTTTGGACTATATGCATAATGGGATAAGAAAATTTGACCTTTTTAGCTTTGAAGTACAACCCAATCCTAGTGTTATCCCTCTTTGACACAATATGTTTTTAATATGTGTAAAATGTGGTTGGTTTGAGAGTGTTAGAGTCAATTGTATAACTCAAGATTTTCTTAGTGAATTTGTACCTTGGTCCTAGAGAAAACTCGATATATATTACAGTTTTCTTGAAACACTAGGAGTGGTTGAGTGACCAAAAACACCTAGTGGTAATGAAGTGATAGTAAAAATGATAAATTGGCTTGTGAAATGGTGTAATGAAATGAATGTGAACTTGGGGGTGCACCTGATTAAGACAACATGATTTATTGGATCACTTATTGTTTAATAAATTATCCCTAGTATGGTGGATGAAATACATTGAAATGACCATGAATGTTCTTGTGTAATGTGGATGTATGCAATGCAATATGTATGATGCAATGTTTTTTTGTATTAGCTATATATATATGTATATATATCACATTAACCATAGAACACTCTCAAGTGTATAATGTTAAGTGGTTTGGGATCTTCTCCCTCTAAACTTGTGTCTATATGTTCCTTGACCCACTTTTTTCCTTGACCCACTTTTTGGGTGAAAATGTATGGACCTAACCAATTAGCCATGAATTTATCTCGAAGATATGGTAATGCATTGGTATTTTGTTGATTCTCTTTAAGAACAAGATATCCTACTTGGAATTCATGTAGATGAACTTTGGTGTTGTAAACACACTTGAGATGATATTGTTATACTTATAAATTTTCTAAGGCATTAACTCACCTTTAATCAAGGAGTGTAAGTTGGTCAAGATGTGCTTGTCTAGCAATATCATCATATATGAATTCCTACTTTGTAATGAGGGGATCTCGAGCTTAAGAGGTATCATTGCTTCAACACCATAGACCAATGAGAATGGTTTCACCCAAGTAGATATGTGGATACTTTTTTGATAAGCCCATAATGCCAAGGGTATTTGTGTATGCAAATATCGATGATTTTTTGTGACTAGTTTCTTGAGAATAGCAATTAAGGTCTTATTGGTCACCTCAACTTGTCCATTTGTCTGTGGGTAGTAAGGAGTCAAGAAACTATGTTGGATATTATATTTCTTGCAAAGTGATTGAATTTAATTATTCTTAAAAGACTTATCATTGCCAAAAATGATTTTCAAGGGGATGCAAAAATGATATATGATGTGTTAAAGTATAAGCTCTACAATCCGACGTTCCTTCGTACTGGTTAGAGGAATTATCTTGATCCAATTTGTGAAGTATTTAGTGGTTATGATGATGAATGTGTGTTGTCCCAAGGAGGGAGGTAAGATTTTACCAATAAATTTTAAACCCCATTGTGAAATGGCCAAAGACTTTGAATATGTTACATTGCTTGTGATGGTACGTGAGTTAATTAAGCATGTTGCTGATATTGTTGACATTTCTTGACGTAATTGCAATAGTTGTGTTCCATGGTGGGCCAATAATAATCCATGCATAAAATATGCTTTACAATGGCCATTCCACTAAAATGACCACTACAAGTACCATCATGAGCTTTTGATATTGCTCTTTGGGCCTTTGCAGGCTTGAGATAATGAAGGAGGATTCCATCATAATCATGTCTATACAACACATCCCCCAAGAGAGTAAAATGGACTACCTTTTTCTTGAAAGTGCATTTAGTATTCCATGACATGTCATATGGGAGTGTTCCAAACTTGAGGAAGGATTTTATTTGGCTAGACCAAGGCTCATATGACTCTGCATGGATAAAGCAAACGTCATTCTCATATTTAGACTTAGCTAAAGAAATTATTGATTTATATATTGTTGTGATAATAAATGTCTATACCTCTCCTTTCAATTTCTTTGGGTTCAATGATCCTAGAGAGGCCATTACATCTGCAAATATATTAGTTGATCTATGCAAGCTATCGATCTCATACCAATCATATTTGACAAGCAATTTCATTGCTACTTCATGGTAAATTTTTAAGATTGATTCTTAGCATTGGTATTCTTCATTCACTTGTGTTGAGCAAGGTGCAGCAACAGTATTGTCATTGTTGTCAACACGGTCAGATAGATCTGTTGATGCAGTGGATAGGAAGTTCAAAAGCTATTCAGATGCAGAAGACAGGAGTTCAAAGGTTATTCAGAGTATGTACGGTGATTTTCCAAGAAGACCGAAGTGGCCCATATGCAAAAGATCAAAGAAAAAAGACAAGTAAGAAAAGTGTCGCGATATCGCGACATATACAGCAGGCAAGAAAAACTGTCATGATTTCGCGACATGTTGGAAGAGAGAAAAAGCAGGAAAAACTGTCATGATTTCGTGACATGTTGGAAGAGAGAGAAAAAATAGAAAAAACTATCACGATTTCGTGACATGTTGGAAGAGAGAAAAAGCAGGAAAAACTGTCACGATTTCGTGACATGTTGGAAGAGAAAAAGGCAAGTGGAAAAAATGTCACGATTTCACGACATGTTGGAAGAAAAAGAAAGAAGAAAAAGTGTCACGATTTCGTGACAAGTTAGAAGAAAGAGAGTAAGTAAGAAAAGTGTCACGATTTCGTGACATGTCGCATTTTACGACTAAAATAGGAGAGAAAGTAAGTTTGAAAAGTGTCACGATTTCATGACATTCGCAATTGACTAAAAGAAAGAGAGAAAGAAAGTAGGAAAAGTGTCACGATTTCATGACATGTCGCATTTTTGTGACTAAAATAGGAGAGAAAGTAAGTTTGAAAAGTGTCGCGATATCGCGACATGTCACATTTTCATGACAAAAGAAAGAGAGGAAGCGTACGGAAGCAGAACTATCATGATTTCATGACAAAAGTAGAAAGCAAGACTTCGAAGCGAAGTGTCACGATTTCATGACAAAAGCAAAGAAGTAAAGTACGGAAGAAGTGTCACGATTTCATGACAAAAGTAGAGAAGAAGACTTCGAAGGTAGAAGTGTCATGATTTCATGACAAAAGCAAAGAAGCTAAGTACGAAAGTAGAAGTGTCATGATTTCATGACAAAAGCTAAGTTGAAGACTACGGAGGTAGAAGTGTCGCGATATCGTGACAAAAGCAAAGTCAAAGTCTATGGAAGAAGAAGTGTCACGATATCATGACAAAAGCAAAGACGAAGTATACGAAGGTAAAAATGTCATGATATCATGACAAAAGAAAAGATAAAGTCTACGAAGGTAGAAATGTCATGATATCATGACAAAAGAATAGAGAAAGCGTACGGAGGTGAAAGTGTCACGATATCGTGACATGTATTTTCATGGCAACAACAACAAAAGAAGCTACAGAGGTAGAAATGTCATGATTTCATGACAGGTCGTAAATGCGCAAGTCAAGAAGGAGAACCCGACTAAAATGAGAAGTATGATAGTGGACCGACATCACTACGACATTTACAGGGGCGATTACAGAGTGATTTCATACTGCTAAAATACGAAGAGTGATCAAAAGTCAGTATGGCGATTACAAGGTCTATCTAGAATGAAATCATCAAGCGATGGATAAACCGAACATCTTCTTGAGTTGAAGCCGACGAAGACCGATGACAACCGACTAAAATTAGGGTTTACAATTGTTATGAAAGCCGACTAAGATTAGGATTTACAACCGACTAAGATTAGGGTTTTCATCATAAAAAATATTGTTATAAAAGGAGGGTTGTTTGGAGAATTGAGTAGATGGTGGAATGTGTGTGAAATACGGTCATTGTGCGTAGATGTCGAATCATGCTAAGTGTGAAATTTGCAAAGAGAGTAGAGTGCGCAAAAGGGAGAAGATGATCATGAAGTTCAATTATAACAAAGCAGAGTGTGCAAAGAGAGCAGAGTGCGCAGAGAATGCAAAGGTGAAGAAGACTAGTCAGGGTCTTGCAAAAGCAAAGGTATCTTACTATCAAAATTCTAGATTCAAATTGAAGTCCAAGTTGTGGCTTGGCATCAGGGGTTGGTGCTCCTTTCAGTTGGTTTGATAAATCAGGGGTTGGTGCTCCTTTCTATTGGTGTAGATAAATCAGGGGTTGGTGCTCCTTTCTATTGGTGTAGATAAATCAAGGGTTGGTGCTCCTTCATTGGTGGTAAATCAGGGGTTGGTGCTCCTTTCTATTGGTGTAGATAAATCAGGGGTTGGTGCTCCTTTCTATTAGTGCAGATAAATCAGGGGTTGGTGCTCCTTATAGTGGGTGCTAGTAAATTGATTGTAAAGTTGGTGCTTTGCAAAGGCTAGATTTGGATGGTAGTCCAAGCAGTCAATTTTTGAGGAGTAGCCACATTGGTGAACCTCATTAAATCTTGTGTTGTGTGATGCTCTTTTGTTATACTTGTTGTATCTAGTAATAAGTTTTAATTGCTATGGTATTAAGAGCTATAAATTTAAGTTTATAGAGCTACACTGATTCACCCCCCCTCTCAGTGTCATTGTAAGACTAACAATTGGTATCAGAGCTAAGTTCCTATACAAGCTTAACCGGCTAGGGTGATCTTGGAAGTAACACAATGGCAGTAGGTGAAGCTCTTCTCATGGCATTTGAAGAAGTAAAATTAGAAAAGGAAGAAGGAGTGAACTCTGAAGTATGTGGTGAAAACCCTGAGGCTGAAGTAGATCTAGAAGGTGAGTTGATCTCTGCACTTGAAGAGTGGAAAATAGAGAGGAAAAAGAATAAGAAAATTTCAAAAAATCTTGAGGATGCAAATGAAATCATAACCAGTCTGAAAGTATAGATAGAAGAATACAAGAAAATATCTGAAGATCTCGAAGTACAAATTACCATGAAAATAGATTATTGCTGCAAACTAGAAGAAGAGAATGTTGGTTTACGGACGTAGATAGAAGAGATGAATCACAAAATTAGTTGCTATCACAAACGCGAAGAAAGTTCTATGAAGCTGGATAAGATTATAAATGACCAAAGGCCTACAGGCATCAAATTTGGTCTAGGTTTCATCGAAGGAGAATCATCAAATGGATCAAAGGCCAGAAATGTAGAATCCATAAAGAATGAAGATAAGAAACAGGTTGATCAAGGAAAAATGTCTCATGCAAAAGAAAGCAATAATGCCAGGCATGAAAGGAGAATTGACAATGATGGATTCACCAATGTCACACATCAAAGAAGAAGAAGACCTATGGCTCCTACGGCAACATGGCAAAGACCATCACCCAGGTTCAATTATCCCTTTTCTGGTTTCTGTTTTAAATGCAATGGCTATGGACATAAAATCTCAGACTGCAAATATAATGTAAGACCAAGGAATTTCACCAGTAGAAATGCTTTTTCTCCTATGATGAATTATACGGTAGAATGTTATAACTGTCATAATTTTGGGCACATTGCAAGAAACTGTAGAAGTACATTTGCATCAAATCAGTTTCAGGGAAGAAAATTTCAACCAAATAGGATGAGACAAAATAGAAAACTTCCCGAAAAACATGCACAAGCTATTGATAAGGGAAAGGCAAAACAAGAGCCCAAAACTACTATCAAAATGGAGTGGAAAGAAAAAGAGTGACTTAAGGAAGAAAAGGAATCCTTAATCGTACAAACAACATTTAAAGCATAGAATAAATATGTACCATGGATACTTGATAGTGGATGCTCCAGTCATATGACAGGTGACAAACAAAAATTTGAGAAGTTACAGAAATATGAAGGTGGTTCGATAAAGTTTGGAAATAATGATGGAGCTAAGATAGTTGGCAAAGGTTCGAGTTAAAATTAGTGATGGAAAAAATAAGTCAGAAGAAGTCTTGTTTGTGGATGGTTTGAAACATAACTTGTTGAGCGTAAGTCAGATTTGTGATAAAGGTCATGAAGTAGTTTTTAAGAAGCGGGGGTTGTGAAGTCGAGAAAAACAAACAGTGGAAAATTGATAGCAATTGGATCAAGGACATCTAGAAACCTGTACACGCTCTCAGAGACTTCAGAAGGAGCTTGTTTTATTGGACAGGAAGAAGAAAATTGGTTGTGGCACAAGAGACTCGGTCATATCAGTTTTGATAATCTAGTAAAAATCAACTCAAAAAGGGCAGTGAGAGATATTCCCACCATCAGCAAACCTGCAAACAACATTTGTGCTTCATGCCAAAAGGGGAAGCAAACTAGAGTCACATTCAAAACAAAAGAGTACTACACAAGCAAACCTTTGGAACTAATACACATTGATTTATGTGGACCCATGAGAACACAAAGCATAAATGGTGACAAATATTTTATGTTGTGCATTGATGACTATTCCAGAATGACATGGATATTTTTCTTGAAGCATAAATCAGAAGCTTTTGAAATGTTCAAGACTTTCAAAAACCAAGTTGAGAATGAAACAGGAAAGAGGATCAAATGTTTAAGATCGGATAGAGGAGGAGAATTCATTTCAGAGGAGTTTACGAAGTACTGTGAAAAATACGGTATTAGGAGACAGTTTTCAGCAGCCGGGACACCTCAGCGAGAATGGAGTGGTAGAAAGAAAGAACAGAGACAGTGCAGGAAATGGCACGGACTATGTTGGATAAAAGCGAGTAGCAGACAGATTTTGGAAAGAAGCAGTCCATACTACGGTGTATATCCAAAATAGGTACATGCTGAGAACACATGAAAGCAAAACTCCTTATGAGTTGTGGTTCGGTAAAAGGGCAACAACAAAATACCTCAAAGTTTTTGGCAGCAAGTGCTACATCAAAAGAACTGAAGATAATCTTGGTAAGTTTGAAGATAGAGCGGATGAAGGTATTTTTGTTGGTTATTCATCAAAAAGCAAAGCTTACAAATGCTACAACAAGAGGCTAAAGAAAATTGTGGACGGTGCCGATGTTAAATTTGATGAAGGTAGAGAACGAGTAATTAGCTATGAAAAGAACTACCCAATTTATGAAGAGGTTATTGAAGGAGATGAGGAAAACGAAACAGAAAAGATACAAAAAATTGACCCAGATGATTTAAGTTGTGATTCAGAAGTGGAAGAAAATAAGAAATTCAAAACAAGACAGTTGGCAGAAAAATCATCCTAGAGAGCAAATAATTGGAGACCCCAAAGTTGGTGTTCGAGACAAGAAGAAGAGTAGTAAGTAACTACTCTCTATTATCCAACATTGAGCCCAAAAATGTTGTTGACGCAAGCAAAGATGAAAGTTGGATGAAGGCAATAAATGAAGAATTAGATCAGATCGAGAAAAATGAAACTTGGGAGTTAGTACCTAGACACTGCAAATAAAAATATAATCGGGACTAAATGGATTTTTTGAAACAAATTGAATGAAGACGGACAGGTAGTCAGAAATAAAGCAAGATTGGTATGTAAGGGTTATGCACAAGTTGAAGGCATTGACTTTGAGGAAACTTTTGCACCGGTAGCTAGACTAGAGGCAATTAGAATGTTTCTGGCTTTAGCGAGTCTACAAGAATTTCAAAGTTTATCAAATGGATGTGAAATCAGCATTTTTGAATGGGAAACTTGAAGAAGAGGTTTATATTGAGCAACCGGATGGTTTCCAACTTGGTGATGATCCCAACTTGGTTTGCAAGTTGAAGAAAGCATTATATGGCTTAAAGCAGGCACCCCGAGCATGGTATGCAAGGCTAGACAACTATCTCACTCAACAAGGGTTTAAGAAAGGTATGGTGGATAGTAATTTGTATGTCAAAACAGAAAATGGGCATCTTATTGTTCTTGTTGTATACGTAGATGATATCATATTTGGCGGCAGCAAAGATGAGTCGTGTAAAGATTTAGCAAATAAGATGCGGAAAGAATTTGAAATGTCAATGATTGGTGAACTTTCGTATTTCCTCGGGTTGCAAGTTAATCAAAATAAGAAGGGCATATTTATTTCTCAAGTTAAATATGTGAAAGAGATGTTAAAAAAGTTCACAATGGAGGATTGTAAGCCGAGTTAGCACTCCCATGACGACGAGTTGCAAGTTGAGCAAGGATGACAAATCTCCACCTGTTGATCAAACCATGTACAGATCTATGATTGGGAGCTTACTGTACGTGACGGCTACCGGACCGGATATTTTGCGGGCGGTATGCATGGTAGCACGATTTCAGGCTAATCCCAAGGAGACTCATGTGACAACAGTGAAGAGGATTCTTCGGTACCTCAAGGGTACTATGGAGTATGGGTTATGGTATCCGAAAGGTAAAGACTTCACCCTTATTTCGTATTCAGATGCAGATTGGGTAGGAGGTGTCGATGATAGAAAGAGTACCAGTGGAGGTGCATTCTATCTTGGAGACAGATTGGTCGCGTGGCACGAGTAAGAAACAAGAGTCGGTTTCTTTATCGACAGTAGAGGCAGAATATATTGCGGCGACAACATGTTGTACGCAGGTATTGTGGATGAAACAAACCCTGAAAGATCTTGGTATTAGCTTCGGTGAGCCAATATCAGTTAAGTGTGATAACACCAGTGCCATTAACATCTCCAAGAATCCGGTTATGCATTCACGCACAAAACACATTGCTATCTGGTATCACTTTTTGAAGGAGAAAGTTGCGGAAGGTGAGGTTAAGTTGGATTTTGTTCCAACTACAGAGCAAGTAGTGAATATCTTCACAAAACCATTGCCCAAGGAAGTTTTTGAGTACCTTCACAATAAATTGGGAGTGGTCACACTTCCCAAGAATTGACTAGCTACGGGGATCACATTCTCGGGGGAGCATTTAAGTATTTGATTATCTTTTTGCTCATGTTCATGATTTTTGCTAAGTGTAATAAATTTTGCCTGAGAATGTTGTGCATGGACTTAGGGGAGTCTGCGGTAGCCCTTTGGTATTATTGTCAAAGGGGGAGAAGAGTTACAGGAAATTGCACATGTGTTGCCAACAATTCCAAAGGGGAAGATTGTTGAGCAAGGTGCGGCAACAGTATTGTCATTGTTGTCAACACGAGTCAGATAGATCTGTTGATGCGGTGGACAGGAAGTTCAAAAGCTAGTCAGATGGAGAAGACAGGAGTTCAAAGGTTATTCGGAGTATGTACAGTGATTTTCCAAGAAGACCGAAGTGGCCCATATGCAAAAGATCAAAGAAAAAGACAAGTAAGAAAAGTGTCGCGATATCGCGACATATACAACAGGCAAGAAAAACTGTCACGATTTCGTGACATGTTGGAAGAGAGAAAAAGCAGGAAAAACTGTCACGATTTCGCGACATGTTGGAAGAGAGAGAAAAAGCAGGAAAAACTGTCACGATTTCGTGACATGTTGGAAGAGAAAAAGGCAAGTGTGAAAAAACTGTCACGATTTCGTGACATGTTGGAAGAGAAAGAAAGCAAGAAAAAGTGTCATGATTTCGTGACAAGTTCGAAGAAAGAGAACAAGTAAGAAAAGTGTCACAATTTTGTGACTAAAATAGGAGAGAGAAAGTAAGTTGGAAAAGTGTCACGATTTCGTGACATGTCGCATTTTAGAAAAGAAAGAGAAAAAGAGAAAGTAAGTTGGAAAAGTGTCACGATTTCATGACATGTCGCATTTTCGTGACTAAAATAGGAGAGAAAGTAAGTTTGAAAAGTGTCACGATATCGTGACATGTCGCATTTTTACGACAAAAGAAGAGAGGAAACGTACGGAGCGAATGTCATGATTTCATGACAAAAGAGAAAGCAAGACTTCGAAGCGAAGTGTCACGATTTCATGACAAAAGCAAAGAAGTAAAGTACGAAAGCAGAAGTGTCACGATTTCATGACAAAAGCAGAGAAGAAGACTTCGAAGGCGAAGTGTCACGATTTCATGACAAAAGCAAAGAAGCTAAGTACAGAAGTAGAAGTGTCACGATTTCATGACAAAAGCTAAGTTGAAGACTACGGAGGTAGAAGTGTCACGATATCATGACAAAAGCAAAGTCGAAGTCTATGGAAGCAGAAGTGTCGTGATATCATGACAAAAGCAAAGACGAAGTATACGGAGGCAAAAATGTCATGATATCATGACAAAAGAAAAGACGAAGTCTACGAAGGCAAAAATGTCATGATATCATGACAAAAGAATAGAGAAAGCGTACGGAGGTGAAAGTGTCATGATATCATGACATGTATTTTTGCAGCAACAACAACAAAAGAAGCTACAGAGGCAGAAATGTCATGATTTCATGATAGGTCATAAATGTGCAAGTCAAGAAGGAGAACCCAATTGAAATGAGAAGTATGACAGTGGACCGACATCACTACGACATTTACAGGGAGTTACAGAGTGATTTCATACTGTTGAAATACGAAGAGTGATCAAAAGTCAATATGGTGATTACAGGGTCTGTCCAGAATGAAATCATCAAGCGATGGATAAACCGAACATCTTCTTGAGTTGAAGCCGATGAAGACCGATGAAACCGACTAAAATTAGGGTTTAAATTGTTATGAAAGCCGACTAAGATTAGGATTTACAGCCGACTAAGATTAGGGTTTTCATCATAAAAAATATTGTTATAAAAGGAGGGTTGTTTGGAGAATTGAGTAGATGGTGGAATGTGTGTGAAATACGGTCGTTGTGCATAGAGAGCAAGTCGTGTCGAATCATGCTAAGTGCAAAATTTGCAAAGAGAGTAGAGTGCGCAAAAGGGAGAAGATGATCGTGAAGTTCGACTATAACGAAGTAGAGTGTGCGAAGTGATTGCGTAGAGAGAGCAGAGTGCGCAGAGAACGCAAAGGTGAAGAAGACCGATCGGGGTCTTACAAAAGCAAAGGTATCTTACTATCAAACTTATAGATTCAAATTGAAGTCCAAGTTGGTGCTCAGCATCAGGGGTTGGTGCTCCTTCTTGGTGCATAAATAAGGGTTGGTGCTCCTTTATTGGTGAGTAAATCGGGGTTGGTGCTCCTTCTTGGTAAATCAAGGGTTGGTGCTCCTTTCTATTGGTGTAGATAAATAAGGGGTTGGTGCTCCTTCCAGTTGGTGCTAGTAAATCAGGGGTTGGTGCTCCTTTCTATTGGTGCAGATAAATCAGGGGTTGGTGCTCCTTCCAGTGGGTGTTGGTAAATTGATTGTAAAGTTGGTGCTTTGCAAAGGCTGGATTTGGATGGTAGTCCAAGCGATCAATTTTTGAGGAGTAGCCACATTGGTGAACCTCGTTAAATCTTGTGTTGTGTGATGCTCTTTTGTTATACTTGTTGTATCTAGTAATAAGTTTTAATTGTTGCGGTATTAAGAGCTATAAATTTAAGTTTATAGAGCTACAATGATTCACCCCCCACCCTATTAGTGTCATTGTAAGACTAAAAACTTGATGAAATACAAGTTGAGAATCACAAAATATCTTGATATGCTTTATGCTCATAGATAAGGCTACTTAAAGTCCTAATATTATGGCTTCATACTATGCATTATTATTTATGCATGGAAAATCAAGTTTGAATGATAATGGAATTGATACCCCTTGGGGTGTATGAAATATGATTCTTGCACCTTGTTCTTTTTCATACTTAGAACCATTAAATAATATTGTGATATTAACATCTTCCTCTGGAATAACATATTCTTCTTGTTCAGTGATAGTAAATACCGAATCATCCAGGATCCCAATAATCAATGATTGATCACTAGGAAGTGGATATTTTGTAAGCTGATCGGTTATGACCTGATCTTTGATGGATTTTTGGCTAATGAATTCAAGATTGAATTTAGTTAAGAGCATTATACATTTTGTGGTGTGGGTGTTATTGTAACCGTAATACATCATGTAACATAGAGTATTTTTGTGAGCTATGACATATGTTGTGTGGTTTAGCATGTAATGTCTAAGTTTCTTAGTGGCAAAAACCACTGCTAAGTCTACATAAGCATATTTGGTTTCATAGCTCACCAATGTTCAACTAATGTAATAGACAACTTGCACTTAGTTTTTTTCATTCTTATGAACAAGAATTGTCCCTAAAGCAAAGTCTATTGCTAAAACATAAATATGAAAGGGGACTCTCGGATGAGGAGGAGTTAAGACTGGTGGAGAAGCTAGTTGTTGCTTGATGTCATCACAATATTTTTGAAATTATTCTATCCATGAAAATTTCACCCCCTTTTATGGGGGTAGGTGATTGAATGGCCTGCATTTGTTTGAGAGTTGTGCAACGAAGCGATGAATCGATTGAATCTTTCCTTACAAACTATGTAACTATTTCAAATTTTTGGGGGGAGGCATCTCCATGATGGCCTTAAATTTTTTTGGGTCCACTTAAATAACTCTTTTCGAGACAATGAATCCTAAAAATTTTCTTGAGGTGACACCAAAGACACACTTCTTGGGGTTCAACCTTACATTATGCTCTAGAATTCGATCAAAGACTTTTTCCAAGACACCAATGTGCTCTTGTAGGGTTTTAGATTTTGCCAAGAGATCATCCACATAATCTTCAATTATCTTATGCATGTAGTCATGGAAGATGTATATCATGGCACATTGATAAGTGGCACCTACATTTTTAAGGCCAAAGAGTATCACCTTGTAATAAAAAGTCCCCCAAGGTGTTATGAATGTTGTTTTGTGTTGGTCATCAGGATTGATTCGGATCTGGTTGTATTTTAAAAACAATCCATTAATGAAAGCATTTCAAGGCCAATGCAAGTATCGACAAGAGTATAGATGTTTGGTAGAGGAAAGTCATCCTTAGGGCATGTTTTTTTAAGGTCTCAAAATTCAATGCAATGGTGTATCTTCAATGGACATGTGAGAATATTTCTCAATTTTATGGGGTGTTGGGATCAAAATGAATGTCATCAATGACATTATCAAACTCTTTTGACTCAGTATCTTCTATGTTTGCCTAGAAAACCTCAGGATCTGAGGGTGAAAGCAAAGGGGAATGTGGAGGTGAAGGTGAGGGTGATGAAGGAATGTAAGTGGTGGAAGCTTTTAACAATTCCTCAGAAATAACAAATTCGACTAAGGATAGTGGTGATGAAATTTGTTCCATATCAATAAGTCTAGTGTCAATTGGAACTAGTTTTGCCAAATCATATGGATTATGGAGTGGGGTGTATAAATTAAAAGGATTCATGCTGAGTTAGTAGGGGAATGGTAGTTGGCAATGTGAAGGGTGGGTTGGTTTTATCTTTTGAGATCAATGAAGAAACCTTGGAAACCTGAAAAACATCAAGCAACACTTGTAAATGCAAATGACAAAAGTTATGCACATGCAATGCAAATATTTTTTTATGTTTTTGATTTTTTTTATTATGTGCATATGTTACAAAATGTGTTGGTGAGGTGGATCAATGAAGTGGAGGTGGAGGTTCACAGGTTGGTCCAGCTCAATCCCTAGGGAAAATCAAATGGAAAATGGGTTGATGGATGGGGAACATTCTGGGGTAATGCTCTTCATGTTCAGTGAATGGAGTGATTGGAACTGATTCCTCTTTGGATTTTTTTGAATCTATCAACATGATATTGTATTCATCATCAAATTCCTCAAAGTCCTTGTTGTGAGTGGTTTCCTCTTCTAAATTTAGATGGATATTTTGAAAATCTTGTTCAAGAGAGGAAGTGGTAGCCCAAACCTAAAAGGTCATGTGCTTCTCGATATGGAGCTTCAATGATTTCATGCATACCCTATTCATGTCATCCTAGGTTATCCTTGTCAATTGACTTGATGAAAGTATCATGAAGGAAAACCTATCATGTGCTCTATGTTGGCAAGGAATGGCTACGTAGGTTCATCTAGGGAAGGTGGATCAAATGATGAATCAAACCCCCCATATATGAAATTGATCCTATTAGGCATTGAACCCATATTGTACTCTACTCTTATGGATAAGGGTGGGTTGCATGGATGACCGTAATCCTTAGAAGTTTGGATGTTTAGTAGTGTAACAGTGACATATTAGACCACATATTCACCAATGCTAGGATTGATGAGGTGGACCAAAACTTGGGATAATGTGTATGTAGAAGTGGAAGGCTCTTGGATGACTTATGGCTTAGGTAGTGGGAGGGATGTATGGTGAAATGGCATCTCACAATATGTTAGATCGACTTGTGAGACATCTATTGATGTGGATGAAGATGGTTTTGGTTTAATGGTTTGATGTATGGTTGATGGTGCTAATGTGGTGGATGTTGATTTTGATGATGTGGATGGAATGGTAGTGGATGTTGATGTTGATGATGTGGAAATAATGGTAGTATATGTTGATGTTGATGATATGGAATACGTGGATTGGGTTCGACCACATCTACATGTAGTCGGCTATGATGAAGGTAGGGGTATATAAGTAGAAGCCTAATGTGGGGTAGTGATGGGAAGCTCTTTAGGAATGGTAGCCTTATATGAAGAAGTAGTGGATGATGTGGCTGATGGTTTTAGGAATAGATGGGTAAATGGAAGTGTGGGTTTGTAGGGATTTGAGATAAAGTTGTAGTACTTAAACGGTTTGATGTCCACCAATATGCAATGAATTTATCCCTCATGTATATATTTTAAGCATTGATGTAGTATGGAAGGGACACATATCATCTCCCTAATATAGGGTATCCGAGGAGTACATTGTAATATATGGACCCATCCAGAATGTAAAACATGGTATGAAATGTTGTTACACCCACTTCTATGGGTAAAACGATAGTGCCAACTTTGGAATAAAGAGCATCATTGAATTATCTTAAGCTGAAAGTGGATTTGATTACATGTGATGGTGGAAGGTTGATATGTTGAAGGGTGGATGTGGTGATGATGTTGATGGAGGGGCCAGTGTCAATTAGAACTCATTTAAATTGATTCCTATCAACTTGAGTCATAATGTGTAATGGAGGGTCCAATGACTCTGATGAAATTGGTTAAATTTCAAAATAATAGAATGTGATGGAAGGCTCCATGCATGCTTGAATACTCCCCATAAAATTTTTGAAGGTATTAGTGTCTTGGGATTGGAGCTTAATGGATTTTTAAATTTCCATTAATGCCTCCTAGTGTGGGGGATATTTTTGAATTAGCTCATAGATAGATAGTTTGGCTAAAGCCATTTTGAGGTTGGTTGTCAATCGATTTCTTTGTGAGATGATGGATCTTTGTGAATGGTTTGAGGATAAATTGGTTATGATGGGCAACTTGGAATATGTATGGGTTGGGATAAATTGGAAAAAAAATGTATGGGTGAAGAAGAATTGGAAGGTTGTGGAGACACACTTGCTTGTGGTGCTATAGGAGGTTTCACTACCTACTATTTTTCATTTTATCTATGAGTGTTTCTTTGTCCTCGGGTGACTACATGTATAGCCCCCATAAAACCTTGATCATATTGCATGTGGTTAACCTAAGTAGGAGTCTTAATGTTTGACCCTCTTTTTGCCTGTTTTTGTTCCTTATGATAAGGAAGTGGTGTTTAGTATATACCAAGGTTTTGGTTTTATTGGGTCAAAGGACTATCAAACTTGATGGCCCCTAGCTCTAAAAAATATTACACCATGTGTTTAAATGACTAGTAGTTGTTAATGTCATACCTTTTATGTTGATGAAAAGGATAAAATAAATGCTCCTTGTAGCCCTTGCCATGTTTAACTTTATATTTTGGTATGATTTTGGGCAAGGCAATAGTGTTGGTGTCATACAACCTATAGAAAAGGGAGGCATATGATTCAAGAAAATGTATGAAGATACGGTCTTGTCGAGCAGATTATCGACGTTGGTGATTTTCCATGGTTGGTATTATGGCATGAAGTTGTTGAGGTGGGTGAACCACTTGATGTGACACGTGTTTTAGTTGTTGTTGCATTGGTTTTTGTTATTGTTGAGTCATTATCGACTAACTCAGGACCACTTGACTTACTTGATTTGGTTTTGACTAGCTAGAATAATTTCCTTTTGGTTGGCCCTTATTTTGCCGTTCTTTTTTCTTAGGCTTTATCTCGCCCTCTTGGATTTTTATCTCTTCAATTATATGAGCTTGGGTAAGAGCCTCATAAAGTGTTCTATATTGTTGTAGTTGTAATAACAAAGAGATGGGTTTTAAGCAGCTCCTTATGAACATTTTGGTCAGTTATTCCATTGGTAGGGAGAATGGAAACTTGGTAATAATAGACCTCCAACGGTTTCCAAAATCATAGACTGACTCTTCTTCGAATTATCTAAGGTTTTATAGGTCAATCAATGTGTTTTTCTTGCACACATTGAGGGAAAATCTATCCAAACATTGATCTACCAATTGTTCAAATGTGTAAATATTGTGGTGAGATAGATGGTTATACTAGTCTTGAGTGTCTCCCCCCAATATCTAAGGAAAAATTTTGAGCATCAAAGCATATTGATATTAAATATAAAAACATGAGTGGATAAATGTGCTAATGTGCTTTCTAGGGTCCTCAATCCCTTTAAATTTGTCAAATTTTGTATTGTGAAGTTTTTTAGAAATGGCGGTGATAGTACTAAAAACTAGTTAGGTTGATTGACTAGTTGTCTCAAGGTAGGCTTCTGGTACATCATACCAGGAGTATGTCAAATCAAGCTATCAATATATTATTGCACTAATTAAATTTTATGGTCTTCTCCATGTGTGTAGAAGCCCTATATTATTTTATGGTTGTGTGATGATGGGGGATGTGGAGTGGTAATTTTTTGAGATGGAATATGAATGTTATGGGTTGTGGAAGTGGGATTGGTATGGGTGAATAGGGGTGTAGGTATAGCAACCTGATAAGGTTATGAAATCTAGGATAAGTTAGGTGTGAATTATGTGTGTTGGATTGGGATGGAATGGGGTTTGAAATTTATTTTTTATGTTTTTTGTTAGTAATAAGAACAAGCATCTTGCCATACCATGAGTAGTTCGTTAAGGTGCTTCCATGCTTGTTGTATGGAAATTTCTAAAGTAGATTGTGTAGGTGTGATAGAGGTGGAGGTAGGTGAACTGTAGGTGTCTGCAATTTTGGTGGATGTGGTGGAGGGTAAGTTGTAAAAGGAATCAAAACTGAATGAGAAGGTATGGTAGATGGAATGTGTGAATTTGCATTGACATGTGCTTCATAGAGTGGATTGGTATAGGTGGTAGTGTGGGTAGATGGAATAGAAGTAATTTGGCTATGTTGTGGTGGAGACATGTGATGTGAAGGTGCATATGGTGCCTCAAATAGAGGATTAGTGTGAAATTGGCTAAATTTGGTTGGACGTGAGTGGGAAAATTCCGACTAAAAAGAAGGAACTTGGCTAGGTGGAATGTTAAGTTGTTCTACGACTAGTCTGGTTGGTCTCAAATAAGCTCCAACCTTATCCATGTTTATGTATGTGATTCAAGAATTAGTAGGTGTAGAAGGCTCGATATTTGGGATGGAAGTGTGAATAGCCCTTTCCATAACATCTACATTTGAAGTAAACATAGAATGCGAAGGTATAGCAGAAAAACTAGAATAACTTATCTGTCACACTTACAATGTTAGCCATAGAAGTGGCTGGGAAAGAGGTGATGAACTCCATGGATGAAGTGGGTTATCTGGTGGATGCTTGATTCATGATTCTAGTATGACTTCAATTTGAAACCATAAGCTAATTATCCAACTAGGGTAGTGAATGTGGGGAATGTGTGTGAAAATGTGGAATGATAATAAAAAATACACATAATCAAACCAATAACTGAATCCTATATCTTGCAACACTGCTTTTGAAAAAAAATATTTTTTTATAGGGTTTGTGTGTTGTGATGTATATCTAATCCTAGAATTCTATGTAGGATGGAGTCCTAAGGTGTATGGCAAATGAAGATTTTCTTGGTGATGAAATCTAGAAAAATATCTCATGGGCTGCTATGGTATCTATGGGGCAAGACAGTGGATTGAGATGAAGCCCGCCATAGCTGGTCTTGATCAATAGTTGGTGGTGAAGTCCAACACAATAATTTTAATTGTGATACATGCAATATTGTGTGATTATTTATAAAGTTTCTATTATTTATGGTCTTCACACAATGCCAATAAACCCTCTTTTACTTATCTAAGCTAGTAACCAAGAATATTAATCGAGTTCCTAAAAATAACCTAGGGTACACCACTTAAGATCCACCCTAAATCATCAAGTGACTCCAAAAATTGAGGGTTCACCTAGCTCTTTCACCCTGAATCATCAAGTGATTCTAAAAGTGGGAGTATGCTCGAATACCAATGGCTTGTTCCAACTTAAAATAAGTATAGGTGGGAGACTTTAGCCTAAAATACAAATATTTATGCTTTTATATTTTTATTGCAAAGAACATACAAGATACAAGGTAAATACACCACAAAAAACAAAAAATTAAACCTAATCTAATGGATGTTTTAATGCAGCTAAGATGGATGCATAAGTGTAAATCTATCCTATGTGCAAAATTTATGAAGAAATATTTTGTGCATAACTAAGATGCAATATGTGTTGTTTTTTAAATATAACATAGATATATTATTTTTGATCTCTCTATAAAAAGCAAAAAAAAATGGAGGTGGGGTTTGATCAAGACTTACTATGAAGCTTACATTTTTTTCCCAACACTCCTAGATGCATTGCAGAGTCTCCTAAATGTAGAGAGGCATATCCTAGACATGGTGGGACATCTGTGTGACCATAAATTAAATTCTATTATTCCCAAAAACTCTAGTTTCATGATTTTTGCATGATCGAATCCTTGAAAACCTATAATAGAAACACAAAAACGTATATCATATTATAAGGTAAGTTAAAATATAGAACCCTTTGCAGATCCCACCATGATAACCATTTTGTAAAGAAAAAATTGACAACACCAAGATAGAAATAAAAGAAAAAACACAAAATATATTACACAATGAAGAGAGACAATATGTTATTAATGTGGTGGGAGCCTTGATCTCCAATGTTATAACATAATGTGTATTGATACAATGTTTACAATTCAAGGGTTTAAAAACCCTTGTTTATAAAGAATATTTGGTGTCTTCTACATTGTATTTCACTCCAAAAAAGTTGTGGGTGGGTTTGAGTATCCCTATAGGACCACCCTAGCTACAACAACCTTCAAGAATATGTCTCCTATAACCTATAAATAGATCAACAATAGAAAATGGGTTAATAGCATATGTGAGGGCTCCACTGTGTGAGACCCTCTATAAAATAAAATCTACTAAAACCCTAGGTGTAGAGATCCTAAAATGCAAGTGAAGTATATGAAATGTAAGTTGTAAATGCAATAAAATTTTTACCTTGTCAATATTATACCTATTATTTTGATTTGTGCTCCTATTTTTATGATCTGATGGCATACGAATGATCAAAAGTGTTAGAGAGTTTGGAAAAGATAAATTGGCTAAGGGAAAATGCCTGAAAGCATTCAACAATGGTGGTGAATTCCCAATAGCATTCATGGAATGCTCAAAAGTGTTCTAGGAATACTGGGAGGCGTTTAAGGGTTTCTACGGATGTAGAACCAAATTTGGTTTGCAAGGGATTTAGGTGATAAAAATGATGAATGCAAAGGCATAAAGGGGAGAGGATGACAACGAGATTCTAGGGTTTGGATAGGGATGGACACAATGACTCTTATACTTGAATGAATCAAAATACTATTTAACAAAAATGCTTAACCCTCATTCACAATAGTGAATTATCTTTTACAACCTATCTTACGTATGCTAGGATTTTGATGACATCAATGTGCGGTTAAGATTAAAACATAATGGATGGCTAATATTATAACATTGATGTGTGTCATGGATCAATTTAGATGGATGCCTGTGATTTATTCACACACACATACATATATATAATATTTATATTTATATATAAAATATAAATAAATATACATATATAAATAAATAATGGACGGTTGCGACTGGGTGATGTAGATGGATGAAAAGTGGCTAGTTTTTGGTGTCTACAAGGTAAAAAGAGTAGAATCCTTTGAGGTATGAAAAAAGTGTGCAGACCAAAATCTAAAGAAGGATTAGGATTGAGTATTAGAGATGTTAATATTATCTTAGTTTCTAAAATGGGATGGAGGCTAATGAAGGAATGTTATTCTTTATAGGATAGAATATTAAAGAATGAGTACTTAGATAACAAAGAAGATATGATATTTTAAACCATTTTAAATCCCTATAAAGGCTCATATATATGGAACCATATAATAGACACAAGAAATCTACAATAGAAAGGAGTATGGAAAATTAGGAATGGTAATTCCATTCACTTCTAGGAGGTTACATGGTTGGTGAATCAATTTCTAAGCTTGGATGAGGAGTTAGTTGAAGTATAGATATATCTATAACAAATTTATGGGATTATGGTTGTAGACTACCTAGCCCAAGAAGAGGGAGTGGTAATGTGGAAGGACTTACATGGAAATAACTATAGTGAAGAAGTTTTAAGTAAGCTCAAAATTAAACCAAGGGTCTTCCATGTAGGTGTAAAAATGGATAAAGACTTTATAGTTTGGATATATAGTCTTGATGGATACTTTAGTGTAATATAAGCCTATGATATTCTATCAGCTAAGCCAGAAGATAGGTTTCAATGGAGGAGGCTCTAGGAAACACAGGCAACACCAAAGAGAGCAATGTTCCTTTAGTTGAATGTGTAGAATAATATACTAACAAGAGATTACCTACATAAAAGAGGATTTTAATTTTCTAATAGATGTCATATATGTGAACAATAGGAAGAGTCAATGGAATACTTATTGTTCATATGTAGTTATTCCCTTTTGATTCTTCAAGGTTTAAAGAGAAGATTTGGGTCAGTCAGGTACTACCAAATAGAATGGTGGAATAGATAGAAGAGTGGGAAAATTCCTTTATGAGTGCAAGGTTGAATAAGATAGAGGATATGATTCCTTTCCACTATGCTTGGGGTGTTTATCTAGAGTGTGACAAAAAATATTTGAGAAAAATAAAGTCTATTAGAATTAGGTAGACAATCCAAGCAACTATAGTGAAAAATATTAAAGTCCTAAGTATGAAGGAAATTAGGGAATCATTAGAGGAGGTAAATATTAGTTAATATTGGGACCTTAGCTAGGTTGAGATGGGGAAAAACCTACAATAAAATACAAGTGAAAATGGCATCTACCTAGGGATGGATGGCTAAAGCTCAATTTTGATGGAGCTTCTAAGGAGAACCATGGAAAGGAAGAGAGAGCAATGATAAGAGATAACAAAGATATCCTAATTGGTTCTATCAGTGAGTTCCATGGCTCTATGACGAGTCATCAGTTAAAGATAGAGTATCTTTGGAAATGTAATTGGGAGTAAGCAACCTAATAATGGAGGGAAATTCTCTCAACATTATCAATTGCCTTAATAAGAGGGCTATAGAGAGCTAGAAGGTGTCAAGTATAATAACTAAAACTATAAGGATCCTTAATTCACTGGAGCACATGAACATAAATCATTTTTTAAAGAAGGCAATAGGGTGGAAAACTACCTGGCTAACTGGGGGCTCTTCTTAAAAAGGATCATAGGTGGATTCCCTAGAAAATATTCACCTAGACATAAAATAGTTAGTAGAAAGGTAAGGGACATGAATAAGTTATTATGATATGGTCAAAGTTTACTCCAATGATCTACACTTTTCACAAGCCAAAGAAGTAGATTCCTAGGAGTAAACCCCATCATTGGAAGATATGAGGTCACATGGCAATGATTCAAAACTATTTTTTTGATCTAGTTGATATATGGCCTACATAACTATGAAATCCTAGTGGTAGTTTGACTAGGATGTCCCTCAATGGATAGCATTCCCATATACTACCCCATCTAGACACTTGGTAACCACATCAAAGATTGCAACAAATAACCTAAGCATAATTATCAAGGGTTTGCAATAATAAAGGAAATATTTTGAGGGCATAAAATTTCTAGCAATTAATTGGTCGAGGGAAATCCTTGTGAATGGCTAAACTCATGGATAATATTAATGGTTGATAGTTGGTGTGGTCCAATGGTGTTTTGGATCAAGGGGTATATAAATGGTTTGTGGATGAGGTTTCATCCCTTTTGACCTTTGGATAAGGCCCAATATATATGTTTAATATGTTGTTGGAGTTAGGATGGTAGTTTGGAATCAATGGAAAGTGTTTGAAAACCTATATTTTACCTTAGTAAAAAAAATACCTCTTCTTAAAATTTTACTTTTTCAAATTAACCAAATTTTCCTCCCTTAATATTTGCAAAACAAACCTCATGTACATAAAATTTTACTTTAGTTTTTTTAAATATAAAAATATCATCTAAGTAAACAATTATTAAATCATCAATCTCACAAATTTATTTGGTGCATTTTCAATTTAAATTCCATAACAAGTCACTCATACAATGCATCCTTTATCTTGAATGTGATATTCCATATTCCCTTCTCTGATTAGTATTTGGTGATATGTACTCTTCAAATTTATATTCATGAAATACTCAACTCTAGTCAAGTAATTCATAAAGTCATTCATTTATGGCAATAAAAATTTCTATTTTATTGTTATCTTATTAATGGTTCATTAATCTATGCACATATGCCATTATACATCCTTCTTGGTTGTTTGCATGATTGATGTTACACATGGACTCAAACTCTCTCTAATCAAACCTTCATCCAATAAATCTTGTACTAGTCTCTTTGTCTCCTCATTCTCCATATGTGTCCTCCTATATGATTTCTTGTTTGGTAAACTTGATTCAAGAATTAAATATATATAGTTGTTGATGCTTCTCATTTGTGGCAACCCATCCAACAACTCCTTTGATAAGATATCAACATAATCCTCCAACATACTTTTTACTTCAAGTGGAATTTCATCCACTTTATCTACTGCCCCAAATTTCATGGATTTATCTATGAAAGCAAAGCAAGCTTCATTTTTGTTCATATCTCTTAGAAAATACGTTTCTAAAAATAAACACACTTTAGGACTATTTTCCACTTTCTTCCTTTTTGCCTTTCAATGGACTCAAGTATATTTCTTTCCATCCTTCATAATAGTGTAAGTATTCATTCTACCATCATGCACAACCCTTATATCACATTTTCAAGGCCTTCTTAACAAAATGTGACATGCATCCATGGGAATAATGTCATATAAGATATAACCTTTGTATGAAACAATTTGGATATTTACTAAATATTGCTCATTTACCAATACTTGATGTCCCTTTTGTAAAAATAAAACTTTGTATAGATTTGTGTGTTCAATCATGTTTAGTCCAAGCTTCTCTACCATTTTTATTAGACACCAAATTATCCATACTTTTTTTGTTAACAATGACCTTCTAACATTTAGCTCCTGATTCACATATAGTTCTAAACAAACTTTTTCTTTGCTTTGGCTCACGCTCCTCCTTGGCTAGTTTCAATAACACTCTTTTCATCATGGGATATTCTCCTTGGTTTGGTTCTTCCATGTGTTTTGGTGAAGCAAACACTCTCTTCCTCCACTAGAGAAATGTGATTTCTAACTTTATTTTATCTATCATTGTTCTATTATACTTGTGGACACTTAAATGCCCTATGACTAGCTTCTCCACACATATAACAAGTTCTGATGAATCGTCTAACTCTTCCTCTAATATAGTAGCCTCTTCCCCTTGAGTAATTTCTTCTCCCTATTATGTTTTGACTGAAATTACTATTTTGATAAGTGTTGGATTCTCCTTCTTACATTTTTTCCCTTTACCACTATTTGACTGTCCTCTTCCTCTAGAGAACCATCCTCTTCCTTTGGAATTATTTTGTTGTCTTTGAGATGACTTCTCCTCCACCTTAAAAGAACCTTTATATTATTCTTCTATTGAACTCAATATTATCATACTAAACTTATCTTGAATAGATATGTAGAGTCCATTAACATACCTTAAAATTTTCTCTTCATCATCCTCTATATGGTCAATCTGAATAGTGAGTTTATAAAATTCATCAGTGTAGCCTTTCACACTCATCCTTTTATTTTAGGTTTTGAAACTTCTTGAACGGAATCATCTGATAATATGATGGAAATAATTTGGCATTCAATCCCAAGATTTAATTCTCTCCTTGTGATTTCTTTGTCTCTTTGTTTGTACATGATCCTACAACATGGATGCATGACCCTTTCTCATAGTGCATGTAAACTTCACCTTTTATATGTCCTCCATTGACTCATAGTCAAAGTATTTTTCCATGTTTATGACATGGTCTATAATATCCTAAGGATTTAGACTTCCACTGTAGAAATGAGTATCTAACTTTGGTTTACTACTCATCTTCGAAATTGCCTTAAAAAAATGGTCTCAGGCTCATTCATTTAGTCTTCTTATTTATGCTCTTGAATTTTAACTTCTTCACAATTACTTACATCCTCAATATTCAATCCTCTTCTTTGTGTTGTCTCTATTACGTCAAGTTTTGCTATAATACCTCTCAACATCTCAACTATATCAACATATCTAAGTGCCCTAAATCTTCTTTTATGTGTCATGTTTTCTCCTTGTTGGTCTCTAATACCAAATGATGTAGCCTAGATGAGGAATTTTAATGAAAGTAAGTTTCTACTAGTAATTTTAATATCTCACAACAAGTTTACAAGCCAAAAAATGAACAATAACAAATTACTCACATAATTGTTTTGAGAGATATCACAACCAACACATCTACGGAGAGCTCTTCAATTTGCTTAGAGATGTATCAAATGGTTATAAGGTTGTATTTATACAAACACAATAAAAATATTATAAAATAAAATTTGGATAAAATATTATTTTTTCCAACATGCATTGTAATTTAGATAAAATATTATAAAATTAGATCCAAATAATTATAATTTTTTTATTGGTTGAAAAAGAGGTTTTGAAAGGACCACCAAATCTTTTATAAAATAGACCATATCTTGGAGGTGATCTCTAGGAGACAAACAAGGAATAAATAAAATATAGAGATGATATCCATAGGGAGACGATATCCATCGGACCAAATACAAATTCAATCAAATTTTAAATGAATGATGTTCCCGCTCGAAATGGAACATGGTAGCAACAAACAAATCTGAAGATAAGCTCCGACTCAGGGAAACTAGTGCACATAACATGAAACAAGGGAAAAGTTTTCCCATCCTAGAAAACCTTAACCAACTAGTTGGATCAAAGAAACTGAGCTAGAAAACCAAAAAGGAGAAAAGAGGTTTCCATCCAGGAAAATATTTACCAACAGCACAAAAAATTGAAAATAGGTTTCCCACCTAGGGAAACCTAGAACAACCAGAAGAACCAAAGAGGTTGGAAATGAAGCTAGATGTAGAGACTATCTTGAAAGGATGTGGACCACCAGAACCAACACCCACCAAGCCTCTCCAAACAACTAGTCAAGAATCCAAACCTAGAATCCCCCTCTATAGCCAATGTGGAAGCATTAGGTCCCCTTCTCTAGACCTCAAAATACTGATACTGTAGAGAACATAGTTCAAAGGAATGAGCTCCTCTTCAGAATATGAAAAAATACCCAACCACCCAAGGAAAATACCAAGAAACTAACACTAAAACCCATCAATTGCAACCATCATGAAATCACGAGGTCTCTTCTCGAATGAGATAAAAAAACCATAAATATAGGTTCACTGAGACTTCCACGTCAATCAGGTAAAGAACTAATGCAATCAAATTGAAATAGGATCTCTGAAATCCCTCCTATAGGGGCAATGAGAAAAACCTTGGTCCCTCTTCCAATACCACTAAGAACCATGGAGAAATATGACCATAAAAATGCCTCTCAGGAAGACTATACAGGTTGCATAGCCCTTTTCCACTACTGTTCGATCGAGATATAGTTCAAACCATCCTTCCTCCATGATAATAAAATGAATGATCTCACCCCAAAGACTACCCATAAATATGGAGAATAAGCTATCTATACCACCTCATGCAATGGGTAA
Organism: Wollemia nobilis; assembly: GCA_028583015.1. Classification (NCBI taxonomy): domain Eukaryota; kingdom Viridiplantae; phylum Streptophyta; class Pinopsida; order Araucariales; family Araucariaceae; genus Wollemia; species Wollemia nobilis. The sequence goes on from JAQPPZ010001045.1 coordinate 5,588,781, forward strand.
GCAATAGATAAACCAAACACTACCTACACCAACCAATGTTGACAAACTGAAAGGGGATCTCTAAAACCCCTCCTCCATGGATAACGAGAAAGTCCCTGGTCCCCCTTTCAAGACCACAAAGAAAAATAAAGAATGAGGACCATTTGACATGCATTGCAAGAAAAATAAAATATTATAAAATTATATCTAGATAAAATATTATATTTTTAACATGCATTGCAATCTGTATCAAATATTATAAAATTAGATCTAACTAAATTTAGAAAAAAAATCCACTCTAAAATTGTCTTTTATTTTACAATGCAAGGTTGCTCATAAACCTAGATGCTCCTAGGTCATTTATTCAAATCTCTAGTGGTTAATTTATGAAATGTTTAGGCTCAATATTGGATCAGGTATATAGTTAAAGATTTACGTGTTTAGAATATGGTTTATTTGTGGATAAATTGATATAAAAGGTTAGATATTCATATTAATATGACCTGTGATAATACAAGGATAACACAACTATAATGTAGAAATGGTGGGAAAATTTCAACCCATATAATGAAATTATATATTTTATTAGATATTTTACCAAGTCATTGATAATAAAGGACTCTTTTAGTTTGAAATGGTATAAAGTAGGGGGTTCAAAGATTTTAATTAGAAGTAGCAATTCATATATAGATGGGGAAGAAAATTGGAATATTAGAGGGTTTATATTATATATTTTATTTACTTTGTGCATATTTATATTTAAATGTAAAGATAAACCTTAGTTATATGAATATTATGTTTAAATCTACCTTAAATAGGACTTGAACCCAAGATCATCCAAAGTGCATGTATGGATGCTATATGGGTTGTTTTGCTTGTCCTTTAATATTTGAATAATGAGTCTAGATTACATAATATCCACACCCCTAATCAAAGGTTCAAATTAGCTAGATTGACTTTGAGATCAATTTTACTTTGGTATCAATTTTACATTATAAGCCAACTAGGACTTAAACATAAGACTTTTCAAAGTGCATAGTTGGTTGCTTTACGAACTAAGCTATCAACCATTTAATGTTTAAATATTTATTATTAATTGGCACAATATACACTACATTACTTTTTTAAAGGTTAGACATTTTACCTTCACCTTGTATATATGCTTTACATAGGTATAGTTTGAATAATTTTCTATCTATTCATAGGTCATTTATTTCTATATTTAAGGGATGGAGATATGATAAGGATAAAGTTAAATCTGAATTGTTTAGGGTTTTTCATAAAAATATAAAATATGTTATTTTAAATTAAATGTATCGAGCATATATATATATATTGTTTTTTAGCGAAAAACCCCTTACATGCGGCCTTGGGCTGAGAGACCACGAACAAGAGGTTCTACACCATCAAAGTCACCCGGGAGTCACACCCGACCCTGCCCGTACCAACATTATCAATTGGATTTTGGATACCCAATTCAAATTTTTGGTAGGGTGGAGATCTGAACCTGGGACCTCCCTTGGAGGATTGCCCTATCCTCTCCAACTCACCTACAACACCTGGGTGAAAACTAATTTATAGTGGAAAACACCCCTTTCGATGTGCCACTTTCAACAAGTTGGGCATAGGAGGAATGGAGCCTTGTCGGCCTCTACCAGCACATAGGACATTCCTAACTATACCATATATATGCAGGATGAAGACAAGGGGAATGGAACCTGGATCGGCCTCTACCAACACCCAAGGCATTTACCAATGCACCACAACAAGCAGATTATCGAGCATATTTGTTTTATTAATATCCTTGATCTCTTATTTATTAGAAATAGTAAGAGATTTTTCTTCCTGATAATTTTCTTTATAAAATAATATATATAATAAAAAGATGACTTAATATAATCAAATATATTATTTTTTTGAAAGCACTACCATAAGCTACATAGATCAATAATTTTTTAAGTCAGTTAGACTATTATGATTGTTATAATTGGAGTCCAAGATTCCTATAAAGATAAAAATGTCTTTGATTCCTCTTAGAAATTTTGTTGGTTCTAATTAATTTATAATTGTTTTATGTGACATCAACATTAGCATTTTTTATTGATAGAGGGGTTTTGAAAGGACCCAAAACCTTTTACAGAGAGAAACAAGTGTGAACCCAACTGGGATCAACACTGAAAGCCGAACAAAACAAAAAAGCATCCAGGAAAACCCAACCAAACCATCCAAAAAGACAAAAAGGGAAACCTAGTAGTTCCCAACAAACCCAGAAAACCTAGAAAATGAATAGGAGAAACTATCAAAACAAGCAAACCATGAATAGGAACCATGCAAACTAGAATAGGAAACCATAACTGTCACTTGAGCTGACATTGACTTGCATCTCAAAATTCTCATGAGGAATCAAATACCATGCGGGAAGTGATTACTCCTAGGACAGAGTCAAGGGAGTCTCATTTGGGGTCCAATAGGCTTACTTGGACCACCATACTTGCTAAAGTAAACAAATTCCATCACCATGGTTTACCTCCATGAGTCCCACTAGGAAGTCAGACCACCAAATGCGAAGGGATTCTTCCAGAACTCCTTTGTTTGCAAGTAAATTTATTGCTTTATTTCCTTCTCTATACACGTGTTGGATAATGATGTTTGTGTATCTTCCTAGTAATATTTTGCATTCATTAATCATATTGTGAACACTCCATGGTGGGACTTGATTTCCTTTGAGCCAATTGATAGCAAGCATGGAATCACCTTCAACAATGATGTGGTCACAATCAAACTCCTGCATAATTATCAGACCTTGGTACATGGCTCTCACTTATGCAAGGTTGTTGGACTGAATCCCAATATTATCCACATAAGCAAATATTATTTGACCCCTATCATTTTTGATAATTCCCCCAATGTCGGCCATCCCAGGATTCCATTTTTTTGCACCATCAAAATTTAGTTTTAACCAACCAACCGAGGAGGAGTCCACTTAATAATAGATCTATCAATGTGGGTTTGGGAGGCCATAGAAGGATTGCACTTAAACTTGAACATATTAAACAAGTGAGTTTCAAGGCCAGGTTTAGGGACTTCAGATGTAGAAATAAGTTGGGCATTCTCCAAGGCAAGAGTGATGACACGGTGGAAGATAGACCAAGGATTTTTTCTCAAACTATTAAACACTCTATTATTACGCTCCAACCATACTTGCCACAGGTAATGATGTAGACAAGTGGACCAAAGGAACTTTAGTTGGGGATTGGAAAAGGGATTTGGCCATTGTTCTAACAATTGACAAAGGGATGATGGTTGAACCCACACAATGCTAAAGAGATCAAAGAGGGAGTTCAATATGCCAACGGAGAATGGACATTCCAAGAACAAATGAAAGGTTGACTCCCAATTAGACTTACAGAGAACACAACAATTGGTGATGTACATACCTCTTTTAATGAGATTATCAATAGTTAAAATTTTATTTTAAGAGGTAAGCCAAGAAAAGAAACTCACCTTTGGAATTAAGTGTTTAATCCAGATAAGCTTTGCGCAGGCCCATGACTCTACTGGAGGATCTTGAATGTGATATGCAGTTTTGACTATGAATTGACCATCCTCGCAAAGTTTCTAGACATGAGTGTCTCTGGATTGGATGCTTGGAATGACACAAACCCTTAGCAGTTTTGATATTTCTATTGCAATATTTTTAAGTTCATTGCTAAGGTTATTGGTAGGAATAATTTTCCATTACTTGTAGTTGGACGTTTGAGAAATAAAATTAGCCACTCTATCTCCAAATAGCTGGTCTGTGATAGGTTTCAGAATGGCAAGACTTGGCTCGTTGATTAGTGGATGGTCCTTCAGCCAGGAGTCTTCCCATAATTTAATATTCCTACCAGATCCAAGTCGCCACCTTTGGCCTTTTTTGATAATTTCTCTAGTATGGATGATCGAGTTCTAGAAGTGAGATCCATTGGGAATGGGGAATTCTTCCAAGAAGGAATTATGTTGGAGATATTTACCTTTGATTATATCCATCCATGAGGCTTGAGCTTCTTTGGAAATTCTCCATCCCTATTTGGCCAAGAGGGCCAGGTTCATTTGGTGAACTTTCCTGAAGCCTAGTCCACCTTTATCTTTCTTAGAGCAAACTTTATCCCAAGCTACCAATGATAGTCTATTACGGTTTTCATTCCCGGACCAAAGGAATTTTCTTTGTATTTTCTCAATCTTCTAACATATTGAGGCCGAGACTTTGAATACGGACATGAAGAAGACCAAAATGCTCTGGAGGCTTGCTTGGACAAGAGTTGCCTTGGTAGCTTGACTCAACAGGGCTTTTTTCTAGCTAGCTAATTTCTTGAGAATTCTATCAATAACATTGTTCCACATCACATCTATCATATTGCCATGAAATAGGGGCATGCCAAGATATATAGAAGGAAGACTTGAAATGCTGCATCCCAATATTCTTGCTATGTTTTTTTGCCTACGAACATGGGTGTTTAGAAAAATATTTTGCTCTTGTCAAAATTGACCTTCTAGCTAGCAACTTCTTCATAAAATTTTAATATGGTTTTGATTATTTTTGCTTTAGGAATAGAAGAAATGGTGGCCAAAATCATATCATCTACAAATTTTTGGTGTGTAACAACCCTGGACCTTGAAGATGGCTTGATGCCAGAGAGGAGACCAAGAGAGCTCGCTTGTTTGAGGGATCTCCCAAGGGCTTCGACCATAATGATGAAGAGGAAGGGAGAGAGTGGGTCCCCTTGCCTTAAACCTCTGGAGCTCTTGAAAAAACCTACAGTAGAACCATTAACAAGGACAAAAAACTAGGTAGAAGTTAAACATTATTTAATTAGGGCAATCCACTCATCATGGAATCCAAATTTGGCAAGGACAACAAAGAAAAATTTCCAAGATACCTGATCAAAATATTTGTTCATATCAAGTTTCAAGAAAAGACCAGGTTTCTTGCTCTTGGAAACTGAGTGGATGAGTTCATGGATTGTTATTATGCCATCAATGATATATCTCCCTCGGATAGAGCTCCCTTGGTAATGATCTATAATGGTTGGGAGTGCTTCTTTGAGCCTATTAGCAATGACCTTTGAGATGAGCTTATAAAATACATTGCAGAGACTTATTGGTCTAAAATCAGACATGGATTTGCTGTTATGGGATTTGGGAATGAGCACCAAGAAAGTTGAGTTAACATCCCTGGGTAACGATTTGTTCCATTGGAAATCTAGAACAACTACAAAAATATCTTGGCCCACTATATCCCAAAAGTGCTGGAAGAACCTAGGAGGAAAGCCATCAGGTCCAGGAGCTTTATCGGGTTGCATAGAAAACATTGCATCTCTGATTTCATCATTGGTGAAAGCTTTTAGGAGGCTATCATTGAACTCTTGGGATATGAGAGTTGGAATGTTTTGCAGAAGAGCAATTCGAGCTTGAGGTTGAAAAGGAGGGCAAGGCCCTAAAATATTTTCAAAGTGTGACACAACCTCTTCCCTGATCTCATGAATGTTGGAGGTTATTGTCCCATCACTTCTAGATAATTGTCTGATTTTATTATTGCTTCTGTGTTTGAGTGTGGATGCGTGAAAGAATTTGGTGTTGGAATCACCTTCCTTTAGCCATAGGGCATGAAATTTTTACCTCCAAAAAACCTCTTCCCTAGCAAGGATGTTGTGATACTCTGATAGAAGTTCTTTTTCTCTTTGCCTCAGATCAGGTTCCAAACTCCCATTTTGAATATTGCTTTCTATGACATTCAACTGATCAACAATATCTTGTTTGGCTTGGAAAATATTTCCAAAGACTTCAGTGTTCCATACCTTCAGGTTATTTTTGATAAAGCGTAGTTTTTTGCCAATTTGAGCTATGGGTGATCTTGAAAAAGACTTACTCCACCATTCAAAAATGTAGTTCCTAAGCCCCTCATGTTGTAACCACATTGATTCGAATCTGAAGGGTGTTTTGAAGGCTGAGCCTTACCTATTTTTTTCTAGGACTAAAGGACTATGATCTGATCCAATTTTTGGAAGAGAGTGGAGGGTGGCATCACCAAAAATTTGGATTGCTTCCTTGGACACCAAGAATCTATCAAGCCTCATTTGGATGAGCTGGTTTCCTGTTCTTTGGTTGCTCCAAGTATATTTTACCCCTTTTAACTGAATGTCCATGAGTTCATTCTATTCCACAAACTCTGCAAATTCTTCAAAGCACCTGGATGTGATGGGGTTCCCTCCTTTCTTATCTGAAGGATAGAGTGGGCTATTGAAATCACCTACGAGCATCCAAGGATGGTTTTGGAAATTAATTCTCATTTGACTTAAAGTGTTCCATAATGCCCTACGACTTCTTAGATCATTGGGAGCATAGGTGTTTGACATGATCCATTGAGCTTGGGTATCTTTGTTATAAAATAGAATATTGATTATTCTTTTTGAATTGGAGATGAGTCTACCTTCTACAATATCTAGGTTCCACAAACACATGAGGCCACCGGATGACCCATGGGCTAGACTATAAATGAAAGCACTATCTTTCCACATAGACTTAGCAATTTTATCACTATTATCCATATCAGTTTTAGTTTCCTATAGTAAAATGATACTGGGTTTATTTTCTTTCCTCATGGACCTGACCAATATTTGTTTGGACTGCCCATTGAGGCCTCTCACATTCCATGAGAGGATCTTCATCTATGGTTCCTTGAAGAATATTTTCCCCTCCTACCAGAGGTTGGAGGAGGTTTGGATCATTTTCCATCATCTACCAGGACTTCAGTATTTGATTTTTCTACAAGAGATGATATGATAGTAGGTTGGACACCATTAGTGATATCATTCTCAGTTTCCTTGCACCTTATTTCTTGACTAGTTGGCCTTCCTTTATTTTTGTCATTGCCTACATCAACAACTAGTTTCTTTTGGCTCCTTGTCACCTATTTGGGGGAACAGAGCAATTCTTGAAGAACAGGGGAATGGGAGGAATCATTGATGAGTTTCAGAGACTCGTTAGACAATGGAAGACCCAATGGTCCCAACCTAGTAGGGGACTAATTTCTATTAGGGGTGGCATCCATTTTTTGGATAGGATTAGTAGGGGCTTCATCCTCTACTCTTGGAGTGACTCTAGAAGTATTTGCTTCACAACCATTTGCCTCAACTTCATGGATAGCTTCAACATCTAAGTTGGTATCAAGGTTTTTTAGAGGTAAGAAGGGATTGGGATTTGCAAATAGTGAATGTACCTGAGTGGGAGCTACCTGAGTCATTGCCTGAGAGGAGATTGGTTGCTTGCCCTTGTCACCTTGGTTCTTCTTCTGGACATAGTGTGTCGGTTGTCTATTCCCCTACCCATTCCTACCTTGGAACCCATCCTTCTTCAACTCTTTCTTGAGCATAGGACATTGATTTCTGAGATGCCCTTGCTTTTTGCACTCAATACAAAAAGTTGGTTTATTTTCATATTCGAAAGCTTGATGTTTGTGGTATTCTCCTATGATTAGGTCTACATACGTGGGAAGCTCAAAATCAAGGTTAGTTGTTACACAAATGTGAGCGTATGTAAGGCGAGATCTAGATTTTGTCACCAAGTCAATGGCAACCAATTCTCCAATTGTCTGGGCTATACCCTTAAGGATTCTTGCATGCTAGAACTGAGCTGGTAATCCTGGTAATCTAACCCATATTGGTGCCATGTTGATGCTCTGGGTCTCAAGATCGAAGTCTTCCCCCCAATGACGCAGGAAGAGGCTTCTTCGATCGAAAAACTAGGGCCCTCCAGTGAGAATATGACTAGTATCTTGGGGATTATTTAGTCTGATCATAAAAACCCCCTGGGATAGGCAACCAGTTCCATGTTGCCTATAGGCCACCATTTCATGAAGGCCCATTTTTGAACAGACTCGATATCAGGTCGTGCTCCCACAAATTTCCCTACAAGTGATAGGGATTCCTAAAAAATCAAGGGAGCCATGACTTCAGGTAGAATAATGACTTCCCTGCTAGACACCATAAGAGGAATCAAGTCTTGTGAGGTGGGAATGGTGAACCCGGTTCCATTATGAAGTTTATCCATGAAGGAAACAGAAGGGGTTTTTTGAGGTTGAGCTGGTAGAGGGCTTCCCCCTGTACCCAGGATGTCTGCACCTTCAACCGAGGCATCAGCATGCTCTGCACTGTCAGTATTATTTGACCCATCCTCGTCAATATCCTCTTATTCGGTTCTAAAATTCTTCGCATCCCCTACAATACCATCAAACATCCTACAAGTTTCTTGACTCCATGGAATTCAAACTTTTGTGTGTTGATTCTCTCCATTCAAACTCATATGCCTTAGCTTCTATGCCCTAGACTCTAAGCGTTGTTGCTCTCCATTCAAAGTCTTGTTCCCTAGCTCTTATGTGTACAATGGAAAAAACAAATACCAAAAATTAATTTAATAGATTCAAATACCTTTGCTCTTGTGCAATACTTCTCTCCATTCAAGCTCATGTGCCCTAGCTCTTGTGCGTATGATAGAAAAATCCTATGCCCTAGCTTCTATGTGTTGTTTCTCTCTGCACGTTGATGCTCTCCATTCAAGCTTCTATCAAAATGTGCCCTAGCTTCTATGCCCTAGATTTAAAAATTAATTTAATAGATTCAAAATCCTATGCTTCTACATGTTGTTTCTCTCCATTCAAGATCTTGTGCCCTAGCTCCTGTGTACGATGGAAAAATATTGTGCCCTAGATTTTGTACCCTAGCTTTTATGCGTTGTTGTTCTCTACATGTTGCTAGTATCCATTCAAACTCCTATCAAAATTTGCCCTAGCTTCTACTATTGCTCTCCATTCAAACTCCTATGCCCTAGCTCTTGTGCATATGATGGAAAACTCCTATGCCCTAACTTCTACGCACTACTACTCTCTACATATTGTTGCTCTCCATTCATTAATAAAAATAATAATAAGAATGATAAAAAAATTTAAAAATATTAAAATAATAATAAATAAATAAAATAAAATAAAAATAACATTAGCATTTTTAACTCTCTAATATTATCACATTCTAATATTCTCAACTCTCTAATGTCATTACATTTGTAATATAACCAATTCTCTAATCTCATTACATAATGTAATATTACCAATTATCTAATCTCATTACATCTGTGGCATTGTGATGTTTCTAATCTCACTGCATATTTTTAATCTTGTTAGCTATGTTTAGTTCCTCTATCTAAGTGATTTTTTTTAACATGGTGGAATTGGTAGTTGCCATGAATCTAGGTAAGTTATCCAACTTTTATGACCGCCAGAGTATTCTACGATATCCACTTCGAAATCCGCCACACAGTTCTTCGCGCAGTCCGCCCCTATAACCACCATGTCACATTCATTTTAAATATTTTACACCATTGAAAGAACCAGGAAAGGGACAAGCGTTCAATCCGACAAGGCCTGAGATTTGAACCTTGGACCTTCGCCCCCCTACGAGGTTTGGTCGAACCAATTGGTCTACACCTCAGACCTCTATCTATGTTATTGTTGGCTTTATGTGGTTTTTTAACTCTATGTGACTTGCCAACTTCATACGATTCCTTATATTTATAATATTTTGTTATATTTATGCATTTTTTCAAATTGTAAAACAAAATTCAATATTGTAATTTTAAAACCAAAACAAAAATTGTACTTCTCTTTAAAAATAATATCTTTGAAAAAGTATTATGAATATTTCAATGTTGCAACTCAACTCCATATCAAATACATTATTATTTATTTTTTATTTAATACTATATGATGGGTTTAATTATAAGACTTTGAAACTTTAAATAGATGATCTAAGGTTCGAATCCAATAGGTAAAGTTATAGACCATAACCCAATAATAAGAATTTGGTTTTTTATAATATCCTTTATGAGAATAATTTCTTATGACCTAAAACCTCTTTAATCTAAGAATTAAAAAAATTAAGAATATATTTTTTTATTACTATATACACTTTCTGAAATATTTTTTTACAAAACTGAATTTTAAATTTAATTATTATTTATATAATATTTTATATTATAAATTTTTTAGTTCATTTTCCATATACAAATTTAAAAATATAGTTTATATAAAATTAAATTATATTTCATTGTTATGAATTGATAGAGCTAGGGAAATTTTTCAAAAAATGAATGATTTTTTACGAGCCATATCTTTGCATTAAGTTGTTTTATTCATACGATTCTTGTGTCATTTTGTGCAAAATTTGAAAATTTTTGAATTGAGTAGTCATTTGAAATAATTCAAGTAGTATTAAGGGAGATACTACCATGTGAAGATAGTTTTTTGAAAATAGGGTAGCGTTAGGGCATTTTATTCTTAAAAATATCTCATCTTAAAGGAGACATATATTTGCAAAGGGTTGTTTAATTCAGTTGCTTATTGGACCAATTTGTACAAAATTTGAAGAGCTTTAACATGAGTAGTCTTGTGAAGGAATTTTAGTAATATTTATGGAGGTATGATCCTTTGAAGTCAATCATCCAAAATAAGGACAATGATGATTTTTCAAGTCGCAAAAAATAAAATTATAAATTTCTGTTAGCCAAGGTTCAGATGATGGGAGGAGCAATGGAGGGATAGGACTTTAGTGAGGTAAGATATTTTATCTAGGCATAGATTTTTTTTGCTAATTTTTTTCCCCCTTCTATATCTTAGAAATTTTGCATGCAAATTATTATAGGTTTTTAAATCATATATCATTATCGCTATAGGATTTTCTAAAAAAAATAGTAGCATTTGAATTTTAATTTCCTTCCTATGGAATGTTTTACATCTAAATACTTATAATCATATCTAATAGTAGAGGTCAATGAGGGCCTCACACAGGAGAAATTCTTGTTTCTCCAAGATAAGGCAATTTTTGGTAAATTTAATGGGTCTTGGCTAGGGGCTTCAACCTTGAGAAATGGATTGATAAAAGTTAGAAGTCTTCAAGAGTGATTCTATCCTTTCTTCCCAAAGGTTTATTTCCACCCATTTTTTGTTCTAGGGAGTAAAGATATAGAATCCTAAAATGGGATCCTTGGTTTATAGGAAGAGAAAGACTCTTCCTTACTTGTTGGTATGAAGACTTTGCACTTGAAAATGTAAGTTTATCTCTAGTACCAATCTGGGTTAATATGTATGGGTTACCCATTGAATTTTAGAAAATTGATACCTTCAATATAATAGGCAACACTCTAGGATAATTCCTTAAGATTTCAAAAACTACAAAATATGGATTCTTGGCTATTTATGCTTGGATATTGGTCATGATTAATATAAGTAAACCTTTACCAAAATAAATCATTCTTAAGTATGGGTGTAATTTGTGAACCCAAACCATAGATTATAAAAACATATATTTTAGATGTAGAAGATGTTATGAGGTGGGACATAATGAAAGATCTTCCCCTAAGAAGAGTCTAGCAGAAACATATGTAGAAAACCTCAAGAGAAACTTACAAATGAATATGGATGAGGATGGATTTAAACATCTAAAAAAATAGGTGTAGACAGGTGAAAGTAAATAAATAATGGAGACTATTAAGGAAGGATATTAGAAGAAAGACCAATTCTTTTGAGGCTTTAGTCTATGAAGAAAAAATATCAAAGGTTAGAGGACACAGTACAATAGTTTTAAAATATTAACAAGGAACCATCTATTCAGTATGATCTTGATTTAGGGATGAGCATTCTTGATAAACCTAAGGAATGTGTCTCATAAAATTTCAAATACTCTCTTGAAGTACCATGCACCATTTAAGAGAAGAAAATTTGTAGATAAAATTCAGTGCTAGATGTTAATACCTCTACCATTAATAAGGAAATACCAAAAAATAAGCAGAACAAGTCAAAAGATTTTGTAGTAGAACTATGAGAGGATAAGTCTAATGAAAAAGAAAGTTGTGAAAGAATGTTGAGGAATAGAATAATAAGACCCACTCTTGATACATACAAGGAAAAAAAAGGAAAATCCTCAAATTATCAAGCGAGATCTAGGGAATAAAGAGCAAAAATAGAGAAACGAACACAAATTAAGTTGATTGAATTTATCTTTAAAATCAAATTGATATTGGTAATTCATTGGTGGGGTCAGTAGCCCCTAATGAGACATGATTTACATCTCATGGAATATAAGGGGTGTTAATGCCCTCTTAAAATAGAAGTGTATTAGGGACTTCTATTTAAGTAATAAGCTTGATATTCTTTGTATCCATGAAACTAAAATGACAAAGGAACGAGATGTGAATGGGATGTTATGGATTTTGAAGGAGCGATAGGGGGAATCTCAACATGTTGGAATCCTATTATAACCTCTTGTGTAATTATTCATAAAGCTAAGCATTGGATAGCTTCTTTAGTCATATGTTATTTTGTAGATATTTGTTTCATCCTTATCAATGTCTATGGACCTACAACTTAGCTAGGAATATTAGAAGTATAGTGTGGGATTGAAACCTGTATGAGAAGTAAAAAAAAATAATTCCAATTCATGATCATAGGAGATTTTAATGCTATAACCAAGATAGATGACAATTTTGAGGGAATTAGGAAATTAACCCAAAGTATTAGATATTTCTCAGCTTTTTTTCAAAATAATAATCTATGGGAGGTTGAGTTTGAAGAAGACAACTATACATGGACCAACAATAGAAGAGGATAGAATCTAATAGAAAAAAAAAGTAGATAGATGCATATTGGTTGGATGAAGGAACTTGTGCTAATAATATCTTAAAAAGTATTGGTTCAAATCATTGGCCAATAAGATTTAAAATGGTGGTCAATGAATTAAAAAAATATCATATTTTAAATATGAGCAGATGTGGGAACACCATCCTCATTTTTTTGATATGATAGCACAAACATGGAATTATTCAGGAAACAATGGGTTATATTCACTTCCTAAAAAAATTAAATCAATGACATCTAGATTAGAAGAATGGAACAGGAAGACTTTTGGAAAAAAAATTGAGAAGAAAGAACTAAAAGATAAACTTTCAAAATTCTAAAAAAGGTGATCATAATAATCCAATCTCGGAGGAAAGGTACTTAGTGAATATCATAATATTTTGAGTAAGAAAGAGAAATTTTGGAGATTAAAATTGAGACATACTTGGTTAAAAGGAGATAAAAATATAATTTTTTTTCATAGGATGGCAATAGTATAGAGATCAACATCCAAAATTAGTAGAATTAAATCAGTAGAAGGGGTTTGGATTGAAGACCTGAGTGAAATAAAAAAGGAGGTAAAGTTTATTTACCAAAATATTCTAGGATAAGAGAAGTTTGAAGCTCTTAATGATAAACTACTATAAGAAGTACCTCCAGTTATAACAAATGAAGACAATAGTAAATTTATGGAGCCTATTACTCTAGAAGAAGTTTGTTTAGCTCTTGTCTCTTTTGATAAGTATAAATCTCTAGGTTGATGGGCTCTGTGTAACATTCTATCAATATAATTGGGATAAAATCAAGTATTATATATTGGTGGTAGTGGAATAATCTAGGATAAAACAATACATACCTTATAAGTTAATTGCGATATATCTTACCCTGATTAAAAAAAGATGCAAAATTGTTTGATTCATTTAGGTCCATAAGTCTAAGTAATATGGCATATAAGGTTATCTCCAAGTGATGGTGAATTGGTTAAGACCATTGTTAGACAAAATTATTTTAGAACAGCAAGGAGGATTTGTGAAAGGGAGACAAATTCTAGATAGGATCATAGTAGCATATTAAATTATCCATTCAACAACTTCAAGAAGAGAGAGGACAATGATCTTAAAACTTGATATGAGTAAATTCTATGATAGGGTTACATGGGATTTTTTTTTGCAATATTAGCAAATTTTCGATTTGGTAAGATATGGGTTAGATGTTCAAATTTATCATGTGGAGTTAATCCTCTTTGAAAATGAGAATGCATAGAATTATGAATAAACTATGGTATTAGGTGAGCAAAGTGGAAATTTTTGGTTCTTCTTGGATGGATTTCATGGTTTAAGGGTTGGTTTGTGTGAATGGATCTAGGTTTGAACTTCATGGTTTTTTATTCTTGTGGAATATTTCAAGTGGAATTCAGGTAAGTAAGGTGGAGTTTTGTCAGTTCTTATGAAGGATCATGGGTGGGATCCAAGTAAGCAGGGTGGCAGCTCATTAGCTCTTGTGAAGGGTCATGGGTAGGTTCCAATAAATAGGGTGGTGGGCCCTCTTATTTGTATCACCAGTATATTGGTAAACCTTTTTCCTTGGGTAGTTCTTATGCTATCTTGGTAGCCAAAGGTGGTGGTTTTTGTGGGTCTATTGGAAATTAGAGTTAATTTAAGGTATTTTATGTTGTCATTGATATCACATGGATCATTGATGTCACATGGATCATTGATGTCACATTGAGTTTTTGTGGAAAAAGCACTTCATAGATAATCATCTATGATATTTCAAAGAGCATGGATATATATAAGGTTTTTATGAAAACCGAGGCAAACAAAAATAAAATGTTTTATTTAAAACCATGGTGGGCTTATGTGGAAAGGGCTTTTATTAAAATCCAAGGTGGAATTTTGTTTCATCGAAAAAGGACCTCCGGTGATGAAGATATTAAAGTTTAAAGTTTAAGATCTGCTTGTTGTGGTACAGTGGTAAATGCCCTAGGTGCTGGTAGAGGCCGACCCAGGTTCCAATCCCCTTGTCTCCATCTTGTAGATATATGGTATAGTTAGGAATGTCCTATGTGCTGGTAGAGGCGACAAGGTTCCATTCCTCCTATGCCCAACTTGTTGAAAGTGGCATCTCAAAAGGGGTGTTTTCCACTATAAATTAGTTTTAACCCAGGTGTTGTAGGTGAGTTGGAGAGGAGAGGGAAATCCTCCAAGAGAGGTCCCAAGTTCAAATCTCCACCCTACCAAAAATCTGAATTGGGTATCCAAAATCCAATTGATAATGTTGGTACGGGCAGGGTCGGGTGCAACTCCGGGTGACTTTGACGGTGTAGAACCCCCTGTTCGTGGTCTCTCAGACCAAGGCGGCCCTGCAAGGGATTTTTCGCTTAAAAAAATAAAAAGTTTAAAGTTTAAGTTTAAATTAATGGAGGGCCAACCTATGTGCAATTAATGGAGGTTGGCATATATATATGTAAAGGTTTCAATTTATTTCAGAAAGGGGACATATTATATATCATTGAAAATCTTATTTCGAGGGATATTTGACTAACTTATTTAGAAAGAGAAATAAGGTGTGTGTAAAGAGATATTTCTGATTTTGCAAAGGGGTTCCAAAAGTGAAGTTTGTCTTGTTCTTTTTCAAGAGGATTAATTCTTTCATGAGGTGACAAGGTATACAATATTGTGATTTATTTTATTTTATGGTATAAGTGGTTGTGAGAGTGAAAATATTATGCAATTTATTTATTTATTTTATTTTATGGTACAAGTGGTTTTAGGAGAGATAAGGAAGTTGTGCAATTAAAGGCCTTGGTGATGATTATTGAAAAGTGGAGTAATGTTGATTATTTTGTGATCTACTAACCCTTGTGAATATTGGTAAAAGAATTTTGTGATTGTGGCAGATTTACAAAGATGTTTTTTCATCTCCATAAAAGGTATGGACACATTCTCCTATTGGTTGTTTATAGTGGTTGATTTTTGAAATATCATTGGAGGGAAAAGGATTGTTTGTGGTTTCCTTTTCAAAAGTGGTTGGTTGAATGATTCAAGGTTTTTCTGATTTGAGAGTTGAGTTTAAACCTTGTTTTATAAGCATAGTTGTTGAAGCCCATTGGTTGTGAAAGAAATTTATTTAGAAAATAACATGAGGATCATTGTTATGTGAGATTTGTGGTTGAGCATTGTTGGAAATATTTGAGTTGGTTGATACATACTTGGACTAGGATTGTGTGAGAGAGAGTTGTCCCTTATGAGATTGACTTGAGTTGAGTTGAGATTTATTTGAGTTGAGTTGAGTTGAGATTGATATTAGAACATATTGAGTCTCTAACAATTCTCTTTATGCTTATATGAGTTGATTTGAGTTGAGTTGAGTTGAGATTGAGATTAGAACATATTGAGTCTCTAGCAATTCTCTTTATGCTTCTATGAGTTGAGTTGAGTTGAGATCATTGTGGATCATTGTTGTCATCCATTGAAGAGTACATTGTCATTCATTGTTGAGTTCATATTTGTGGATGAGATTTGATTGCTACTTGAGCATGATTGATTGAGCTTGTGAGAAGGTATTTGTGGACATTTTTGATAAATCTTTGTGGAAAAGTTTTGGGATAGTTTTGTGGATAGAGTTTAGAGAAAAATTGGGCAAGTTCTTGGTGAGCTTGCTAGATCATATTTGGGCAAGTTCTTGGTGATCTTGCTAGAGCATATTTGGGCAAGTTCTTGGTGAGCTTGCTAGAGCATATTTGGGAAAGTTCTTGGTGAGATTGATAGAGCAGATTTGGGCAAGTTCTTGGTGAGCTTGCTAGCACATATTTGACAATTTTTGTGTGAGCTTGTTAAGCAGGTTCTGTGTGAGCCTATTGATCAGGTTCTTAGTGAGCCTATTGATAGAGCTTTGGAGGTGACAAAATATAGAGGACAAATTCTCAGTGGATAGAGATCCAGTAGCCATCATAGTTGAAGATAGATCTGAGTGAGGAGTTTTCAAGTGGAGAGAGGTCCACTAGTTAGTGCAGCAGAGAGACAGAGTCATCTAGAAGATCATATAGCCATATCAGAAGGGGAAATAGTTCTCATGTGGAAGATATCAATGAAATTGAAATTAGGGTATCAACATCTCCTTTGGATAAAGATCCATAAACATTGTAATTGGGAGTGATTTCCAAAGATATTGATTGAGAAATTTTTAGTAAAATATTTTCTCCGTGGAGTAGCCCACATTGGATGAACCACGTAAATTGTGATGTCTCTATTATGTATGGTTTATGTGCATTGCTTTGATTACTGCTATTGATACTACTATATTTACATAACATAATATTAAATTGGAAGAAAAAATAAAAAGTGGTCTTATACTGTTCACCCCCCCTCTCAGTATAAGCTTATGTTCTTCAATTGGTATCAGAGCAGGTTCCTTCGAAAAGGCTAACAACTTGAGGGCATATTCTATAAGAACATAGATGGATTCACAGAATGGATTATCTACAAATAAGGCTCCATTGTTTGATGGTAACAATTATGCTTTCTGGAGCATGACAATGAAGAACTACTTGATATCACAAGGATATGAGGTATGGCAAATTATTAAAAAAGAGTATAGGGTTGAAGATGATCCCGAGGAAGATAAGATTACCAAAAAATTGGTTGACATAAATGCAAGAGCAATGAATTGTATTTTGAGTGGGCTACGTGAGACAGATTTTGCAAAGGTCATGGTATGTACATCAGCTAATGATATGTGGACCAAGTTGAGGAATACTTATGAAGGAGATTCTAAGGTAAATTTGGCAAAGAAATCTTATTACATTGTAGAAGCAAGTGATAATTCATATTACAGTGATAAAGATCAGTCATATGAAGAAGAATATACATTCTTTGGAATAAATGAAGAAAAATAAGAACATCTATTCCTAGGTATTGAAGTTAAAAAAGAGGATAAATCTATTGAAGAAAGACATTAAGATTTTGCCATAGCCATTGAGCAAGCATATAGGTACAAGAAAGGTCTAAGAATACTAAAATATTTCATATGCAGAGATTTTGGGCATACAGATGATGATTTCACATACTACAACAATTGCAACAAGGAAAGTTTATTTGAAGAAGAAAGCAATAGTTCTAGTGACAATTCTAGCAGCAGTGATGATGAAGAAGAGAATTCCACAAAACGAGAAAAGAAAATCAGGATGTTGAAAAAGAAAATCAAGAGTCTTGAAAATAAGGTTCAAGAAAATGAAAAAATCAATATGATGCTTAATCAACACATTCAAGATTTAAAAAAAAAGCTTCAGGAATCAAAAGAGTTTGGCATCACTATTTTTGAGAAACTAAAGGAGAGGAAAGAAATAAGTCATCAGTTAGAAGAAGAAGATAAGAAAAGTTTGGGGACCTACATAAATGAGTTAACAAGATTTCAAAGAAATTCAAAAACACTGGATAATTTTTTGGATTTACAACGAGATCCATTTATAAATACAGTGCTTGGTTATGAAGAAGGGAAATCGAAAATAAGTACACAAGGTCCTATATTTGTATCAGGAGGTTTCATTTCAGAAATATATAAGGAAGAACTAGTTCTCAAATAAAAAGAAGTAGTAGAAATGGATACTTGCATTTTAGAGGCTATAGAGATGTGTGCCAATTTGCTACTTGACACAAATGAAGAGAAAGAAGAGAAATATTCCAAAGCACAAAAGGTCTCATATTTTAGATTTGGGGAATCACACTCAAAAGGAAAGAAAGTTCTAAAAAATGAAAGCAAGGAAGCACCTAAGATTTATGAATAAAGTTCCAAAGTTCCTATGGCTCCAAATATTTAGTTTGGTTCTTGTTTTGAGATAGGTGAATCAAGCTCAAAGGGAAAATAAATTTTTGAAGAGAAAGGCAAGGAAGAAACTAAGGAAGAGGTTTTATATGCTACAAAGAAGGTTCAAGGATGAAAAGCACAAATTGAAGATGATCATAAGGATAATGGTCAAGAAAGGTATGAGGAACCAAGGCATGAACAAAGGGCTTTTCAAGGATATTATTTTTCTTGTAATGGATTTGGACATAGGGCTATACATTGCATGATCCATGGATCAAAGAAGTTTGATTTTGCTAGAAGAAACTTCAAGGGAAGAAGGTATGGTTTGTACGGACATTGCTTCTCATGCAACAGGATTGGTCATAGAGCTTTTCAGTGTAGAAAATGAGCAACATGGTTTTGGTTTTAGAGCTACACAATTCATAAGTGATGGTTATAATGGTCATGAAAATAGAGCTTCACAATACAGGGTTCAGGAAAGGAATGGATATGGAAATTATTTTAAGAATAATTTTAGGACATGGGCACCAACCAAAGGCTACAATATCAAGTGTTTTAAATGTAATAACTTTGGGCATATTGTAATATGGTGTAGGACTCAATTCCAAACATGTTCAAGGAAAGAAGGTCAAAAAGGTTCTAGACAAGAAGATCAAGTAATTCATCAAGAGAAGGATATCAAAAAAACATGGGAGTATGTTGATAGAGGAAAGAAACAAAGTGAGATGGGAGTAAAAGTACTCCCACACAAAAATTAATCACCTCAAAATAAAAGGGGTGAGGTGGGCTAAGCTTAAGAGTTATATATTTTAACCCCATAGGTGTCCCTTTTGCCATTGATGTCAAAGGGGGAGATATTTGAGTAAGGGGGAGAGCATTGAGTTAGAGGGAGCAACCTCCAAAGAGAGTATTGAGTTAGGGGGATTAGCATCCATAGAGAGGATTGAGTTAGGGGGAGCAGCCTCCATAGAGAGTATTGATTCAGGGAGAGCAAATTTGATTATCAGATATAGTTTTTGCAGTGATTGTGGTGTTTGCATTAGAGGTGTTGCCATTAATTACAAAGGGGGCTTTGATTCTCAGATATGGTTTTTGTAGTGATTGTTGTGTTTGCATTAGAGGTTTTTCCATCAATGAAAAAGGGGGATATTATTGGAAATTTGAGTTAATTTGAGGTATTTTATGTTGTCATTGATGTCACATTGAGTTTTGGTGGCAAAAGCACTTCATATATAATCATCTATGATATTTCGGAAAGCATGGATATATAAAAGGTTTTTATGAAAACCAAGGCAGACAAAATGAAAGGTTTTATTTAAAACCATGGTGGGCTTATGTGGAAAGGTGTTTTCTTAAAATCCAAGGTGGAATTTTATTTCATCAAAAAAGGACCTTCGATGATGAAGATATTAAATTTTAAAGTTTAAGTTTCCATATAAAGGTTACAATGCATGCGGTTATGAGTTGGTTTATCTAACCAACCTGGTGGTTAATAAACCAACCTAGAGAGTGCCTACGAGTGCTACCATTTTGCCAAGATGTAATACAATGACATATATGACATATATGCTAACATCCCCCCTTATTACAATATTGGCAAATTCCAATAGTATCTCGAAAATTTTCATATTTGATATGCCCAAGGTCTTTGGTAAAAATATCTGCAAATTATGCATCAGTAGGAATGTATTGAAGTTGTATATGGTGCTTGGGAACTGCATCTCGAATGAAATGACATATGGTATCAACATGTTTGGTATGTTCATGAAAAACTGGATTTTTGATAAGATTCAAAACACCTTGATTGTCGCAAAACAAATGAAGAGGAAGATTCTTTGGGAGACCCATGTTTGTAAGAATGCGATTTAACCACATTATCTCACAGAATGCTTCACTTGCTACGTGATATTCTGCTTCTGTAGAAGATAAAACAACCACTTGCTGCTTCTTACTGTGCCAGGAAACAGGTCCAGATCTGAGATGAAAAATATATCCAGAAGTGGATTTACGATCATCAAGGGATCCAGCATAATTTGAGTCCGTGTAACCTAGTAGGAAAAACTTATTATTCTTTTTGTATTCCAGACCATAATTTGTACTGCCATGAACATAATGAAGAACTCTTTTTGCTACTTTCTAGTGACTCATCTTAGGCTCTTGCATGAATCTTGAAAGATATCTCATAGCAAAACTGAGATCTGGCCTGGTATTTGTTAGATATAGGATACTCCCAATCAACTGGTGATAGAGAGTACCATCTACCTGAGGTGATTCATCATATCGGGATAACTTAAGTCCTTGCTCCATTGGAGTTGCTTTTGACTTACAGTTAGTCATTCGATATTTTTCTACTAAAGTCTTGGCATATTTCTTTTGTGTTACTCTGATATGGAATATTTTTTGAGTAAATTCTAAACCAAGACAATAGTGTAGAAGTCCTAGATCTGTCATTTCAAATGAGTGCTTCAAATAATTTTTTACTAAGTCAATCATTCTTTTCGAGCTTCCTATGATGATCAAATCATCTACCGTACAAGGATCACTATATTAGAACCATTTTTCTTAATATAGAGATTTGCATCATAAGGACTTCTTTTGAATCCATGCTGCACAAGGTGACTGTCTATCTTGATATACCAAGATCGAGGAGCTTGTTTGAGCCCATAAAAGGATTTGATCAACTTGCATACTTTTTTTTCTTGCCCCTTGACTATGAATCCTTTTGGTTGAGTCATGTATACTTCTTCTTGTAAGTCACCATTCAAGAAGGCACTTTTAACATCCATCTGATGCAACTTCCACCCAAACTGAGCTCCCATGGTACAAAGTACTCGAATGGTAGTCATTTTTGGAATAGGGGCAAAAGTCTCTTCATAGTATATACCTTATTTATGAGCATAAACCTTTGCAACAAGTCAGGCTTTATGCTTATCAAGAGATCCATCTGCATTATACTTCACTTTGAACACCCATTTGCAGCCTATGGGTTTCTTTCCTGTTGGCAGATCAACTAACTTCCAAGTTTTATTTTTTATGAGAGAATTATGTTCTACATCCATGGCCTTTTTCCATTGTGGTTTATCAAGTGCATATTGAACCATTGTGGGTTCATTTTCATTCAATGTAGACATATAAATCTTTTCGTCATCCTCATATTTTTCTCTATCATTTTCTGTACCCACTGACAAATCATCAAAGTGTTGACAAAGTTTGTCAACCTCTGAAGTAGATTCCTCTGCTCTCATTTGTTGAGTCATACTACGAGTACATGGCCTATCTAGAGATAGATCTAGAAGAGAGTTCAACTTAGCATCTCTCAAAGTGCTAGTGTACCATTTTGGAACTTTCTATTGTTGTTGTGGAAGTTTATCCTCCTTCTTAGGTTCTTCTTCATCTAGATATACAGTTGTGGATGTGTCTTTTGATGTGAAAGCTTCATCAAATAGAACATATATACTCACGTGTGTCTTCTTGGCCTTAGTATCAATAAATCGATACCCTTTTGAATACTCATCATAGCCAAGAAAGATACACTGCAGGGTTTTATCATCCAATTTCCTCCTTTTATGTTTTGGAATGTGCATGAATGCTTTACATCCAAACACCCTTAGATGAGAAATGGAAGGTTTCTTACCACTCCAAGCTTCTCGTGGTTTTTTCCCTTGTAGAGCTTTAGTGGGTGCTCTATTTAGGAGGTATAATGTTGTGTTTACTACTTCTTCCCAATATTGATCCTCAAGATGTACTCCCTTTAGCATACATCGAACAATTTCCATAATGGAATGATTTCTCCTTTCTACAACTCCATTCTGTTGAGGTGTATAGGATGTAGTCAGTTGTATTTTGATCCCATGCTTCTTAAGAAATTCTAAAAACTCTTCAGAGGTGTATTCCCCCCCTGATCTGAGCAGAGAGTTTTTATCATACAACCTGACTCTTTCTCGACAAGTCTCTTGAACTGTTGAAAGTAGAGGAATGCTTCTAATTTCAACTGAAGAAAGAAAACCCACATCTTTCATGAGTAATCATCAACAAATAGTTGAAAATACTTCTTCCCACCATAGCTGGATGGCATAGGACCACACAGATCGGTATGTACGATCTCTAAAGGTTGTGTAGCTTGAGAGGAGCTTGCTTCAAAAGGTACTCTGTGTTGCTTCCCTGCTAAGCAATCCAAGAAAACTAGTAAGATAGACGAGAGTGGGGGTAGACCGATCACCATCCCATATTTGTATAATTCAAGCAAATATCCAGAACTGAGGTGCCCATAACGTCTATGCAAGAGAGAGGTGGCCTCTTTTGTAGTTGCAGCCAGATCAACATGAGGAGTTGAAAGGGCATTGATAATGAACAAACCATATTTTTAGGATCTGGTTGCAACATGTTTACCATAGTGGGTGATAAAACATCTCTTCTTGACTTTGATAACTCAAAACATGACAGCCATAATTCTATCCAACATTTGTGTGACTGAAAGTAGATTATTGGCTAAACCTGGAACATAGAGTACTTTCTCAATTTTACAATCACCATCAGGAAGAGACATAGAAATATCCCCTTCTCCCTTTATTTGATAGACTTGATTGTCAGCAATGGTGACTGGCTTACCCTCTTTCTCCATAAAAGTATCAAACCATGATTTGTTTCCAGTCATGTGTTTGCTGGCTCCTAAATCAATATACCATTCATCATCGATATGGGAAGATGAAGTATGGGTCATGAGCACCTTGTGTGCTCTTTCAGAGTCAGAATGTGAATTGGACCCAAGATAATCAGAGTCTGAATTGGAGTCAACATAAGCAACATGGCCTTTAGATTGCTTATGTTTGTTGTATTTTTGTTTGTTTTTGCCCGTCTTCTGAGGACCTCTATCATTTTGTTGCTTGTTTTTGAACCAACACCTGTTGGTGTCATGGTTATTCATATCACAAATCTTGCAATATTTTGTATCCTTCTGTTGATTTTGCTTCCCTTTGCCTTTGGAAGAAGGACCCCCTTTTGAAACCTGTCCTTGTTTTCTACCACTTTGTTGTGTGGAAAGAGCATTATATGGTACATCATCTTTCTGGATCTGAGTTGCCTCCTCAGTCTAAAGAAAATTTACCAGCTCCACAAATGATACTTGTCTACCAGAAACATTGAGAGAAGTGATCAACATCTTGTAGAAATTTGGTAATGCTCTCAAGATAACAGAGTTCAAGACATCATCATCCACAGGTTTTCCCATAGCATTCAATTTGACTTTCAAGTCAGCCACTCGGCAAAGGAATATATCAACTGTTTCCCCAGAATTCATACTAAGATTATGTAGTTGAGTTTGAAGGTGGAGAATAGTGGATTGATTCTTTCCTTCATATACTGTGATCAAGGCATCCCAAGCTATCTTACTAGTTTTTGTATCACAAATATGAGGATGCACCTCATCTGTAGTAGCAAGCAAGATAAACACAAGGCTCTTCTTATATTTCTTATCCCAAGCATATTGTTCTATTCCTATTGTCTGAGGTATTTTTGTAGTGCTGGTCACTACATCCCATAGATATTCCAACTGAAGAATATCTTTCATCTTTGTCTTCCATGGAACAAAATTAGGACCTTTCAAAAATTGTGAATCTGAAAGATACTTATGAATTGTGGCCATTATGAAGGTTCCTTATATCACCAATTGGTCTCCCTTTCTTTATACCTTCCAGATCTTTATATCGTAACCATTCAGTATATACCTTCCCTTATGTGAGGGAGACTATAGGTATATAGGAACAATATACTACTCAATATGTACCCGCCCTTACGTGAGGGAGACTATAAGTACATATGAGAAGCACAATATATCGAACATAAGCGATATTGAAAGGGCATCGTGTTGTTAATGACACCTACCATATAAAATTTTATTCCTCATGTGTGGGGCGTAACTTCCACTAAACACTTTGGAAAAAACTTTCATCAGGATTTACGCCTAACAACAATCACAATGTGGGTATGAAATGGGAAAAAAAAACTGGTTTGCCTTATTTCTCCCCGATGATTAATAGAGAACAAGCTTAGACGTTGTTGTTGCAGCTATATTAGGCAGTGAATACAGTAGTCCAAAGCACGACAGAATTACCTGTAAGTGTGGACCAGAGGTATCTCAAATACCGAACGCTGCTGTGCAATAAATTGCACAAATAGAGTGTAAATTTGGGGTCTTATATATATTTTTAATTTATGATTGTTAATGCAAGAAAAAAATATATTTTAATGCAAAAGAAACAATCACAAATGCCCACAAATTTAAACACCTATTACAAATTTAGCAATTATTCTGCCAAATGATTGGTTTTCCCCCCTTTATCTTACAATTTTGCAAATGAAACATGTGAAGACCTGAGATCTCTCCCCCATCAATTTGCAAAATAGAAAAAAAGAGTGGAAAAAAATGGTACCTGAACACCCAAAAAATTTTTTTGGAGCCGTCAAGGCATCATTTTGACTGCATAGGCGTCAAAAAACCATGTCTGGGCATCAATCGGGCATTTCGGGCGTCAAATAAGCGACCCGCAATCAAAAACAAGCGATCCGCCATCAAAAAACCATAGGGTGTAAAAAAAAAATGCACCCACCATCAAAATTTGCACCCGTCGTCACAGTGCATGCAGAGGGAATGGAAACCATGACCTACCACAAAACAACCATCGCATTTACCATGGGAGCCAAAGGGCCCGATGTGAACAAGGAGGAACTAGGACAGTGTTAACAGCATTGGGGCCGAAGAAGAGGGAAAAAAAATAATCCCACATGGCCTGTGTTGCCACTGTGGGGATCTTTAAAGGGGCAGAAAGCAACTATAGCTTTCGATTGCCTTCGGGCAACCACCTCGCCCTTTTGCCTTCGTAACCGTGCACCTTCGACCCACATGCCTGATTCGCATTGTCCATGCCTCACGTGTCCTCGATTTACATTGCGTGCCTCTATCTGTTTGTGTGCTTTTGTGTGTCGTCCTCTGTCTATGTTCGTAAGCTTTTGTGTGCCTCATGTGTCCTGTTGGAGGGGTTAGTCCATCCTCTGTCTATGTTCGTTAGTCTTCCGTCCATCAGGGTCCTCCAGTCTCATTGGATAGTAGTCTTGTCTGCATTCGGTCAATCTCCTGTCCATCAGGGTCCTCCAGTCTCGTTGGCTGGTAGTCTTGTCTGCATCCAGCTCGTGTCTGTCAGGATCTGTAGTTTGTCTGCGTCCGTAGCTTTGATACCATGAAGAAAATGACAAAGCGGTTTGATCATATTGATTGATATCCATATAAAGGTTACAATGCATGCAGTTATTAGTTGGTTTATCTAACCAACCTGGTGGTTAATCGACCAAGCTAGAGAGCGCCTACGAGCGCTACCATTTTTCCAAGATGTAATACAATGACATATATGACATATATGCTAACATTAACAACCAAGGTAAGTTAAACCAAAGGCATATGAAGTGGGTTGAATTTATTTAGAATTATTTATTTATTTTGAAGCATAGGAGTGGTAGATCAAATAAGGTATTCGATGCATTGAGTAGAAGATATCTCTTGTTGAATGGAATGTGAATGGAGGTTGTTGGATTTTACTCTATGAGAGAGTTATATGAGGATGATGTGAATTTTAAGGAGGCTTGGAAAATATAATAACCCAACCGAGAGTACAATATGTAGACACCTAAAAATATCATATTATATCTTGTGCAGTGCTAATGGTTAGTTAATTTGCAAAGACCTTTAAAATTTGTTTAATTTACCAAAAAATAGTATTCATCCCCTTTAGCCCCTTTTTCCTCCTAAGCCCCCTCATATGCTTAACCCCTGGTCACCATGGAACCACCCCTCTAATCTAACTATGGTCCCCTCACCCTCATCTTCCCTTTGACTAGCCTAGCCTACCCTAGCCTTTCCACCTCATCATACCCATTCAATGCCATCAAGAGGGTGAGGACTTCTCTCACCTATGTGCATTAAATGCATTGATGATTCATCATCCACCATACCATAAATGGGTGAAGACTTTCTTCACCCCATGTATTTATGAGGTATGGTGCACCCATACCCATTTAATGCACATGGGTGTATGAGTACTTTCCTCTATACAAGGGCATTCATGAGGTATGGTGCACACCTACACCTCATAGGACACTTCACATGACACCTCAACCCCCTCCCTAACCTTGGCCACATTCTATAAATAGAGGGTCATTTCCTTCATAACCATATATAACACACGTTTGCATAACAAACTCTATATAAAATCACTTAAGAATTCATTGCATAAAAGTTCTCTTTGGTGCTAATCCCCATGGATGCTTTTGTATGCCTTTTTTTCCTTTTTCTATTTTATAAATTGCTCATAGGTGTAAATTCAGTCAACTACCAAACTTAGGTAGGAGCTTCCACAGAACCAAAAGAACACCCTCATCAAAGGAGATATCTTTCTAACTAATACAAAGCTTACCGTAAGAATAGGTATGGTCACAGTCAGGATAGTACCCTGGGGTACGGTTCCCTCTAGGAACCTTTTGTAGACCAATAAATTAGAAACAAACGTAAGCATCACTATTTTTTACTATTTTTAGCCTATTTTGATTATGTTATCATGTAGTAGATTAGAATTTCATTCATTTTATCTCTTATTATTTAGGGTTTGATTAAGATAGGTCCATAATTGCTATTGACACTTTGTTTTAGGTTGTGTAGGTTTAGAGGATCTATGCAGCTAATAGTGGTACACATACAGTAAACCCACTCCTTTGAGGTGGTCAAAAATAACCTTGGTGTGATAAAAATTTACTAAAAGAGGGCTCCATCATTGGGAGACCCTAATTTTAACCCATGGGACAAGTTTTGTAAAAATGGAATCATTTCATAACACCATTTCCTTATCAATTAAATGACATATTTTATATGATACCCATTTTGGTGATAATGGTGGGACATGAAACCCTCTTGTTATATTTTTCTATATTTTTAGCTATCTCACTAAAATTTTGCTATCTTTTTGTGTTTTCGATACAAAAATTAACATAAAAACTCAAAAACCTGACACATTTAATTAGGTTCAAGGCAAAAGCCTCTTTTGATCTATAGGCAAGGACTATACAAAGGGGTATGATCAACTCCAAGACCATATATATCCATACGGTCGTTGAAAAACTCTAGAAACTAGACCCAAACAAGTCAAGTATTAGTTTCTATATAGCTATCACTACAACCACAACTATTACAGGTAAGTTGGGGATAAAATTTCTCCACTTAACTATGAGATTATTATCTCACTCATCAAACTAACTTATTAGTCCAAACCACATCACAAAATGATATCCCAAGGTGTAATCACTCACCTCTCAACCCTTCTCAATAAGCAAATTTAAATTTTCTTTTTAATGGTTGTGGAGCCTGATTAATTTAGAGGCCTTTTTTTTAGCCACATTTGGACCCACTCCATGAAAGGGGGTGTAGGGGGGCATTGAATCCCCTACTTGTGTCACTGTGGGGGTTCTAGGGTGGAGGTAGATGTTTTTTATCCATGTAAATTTGGACCATTTATTATTAGGTCATAGATTGAACGATGAATTTTAGGTGGGCTTTTTTACCCTAAAATTGTAACATGTTTTTTTATATATGGATGATGTATGGTGGTTGAATGTATGGTAGTGTGTGCATGTGCATATTGTAAGATATGATGATAGAGTGAAGAGGAATTTACAACAAATCTATTGAAGGTTGTATCCCTTTGTGGTTTTCTAGGTGGAACAAAAGACCTGGTTATTTTCTCTATGGATGTAGCCCATATTAGATGAACCACGCAAATATGTGTCTTGTGTATTACTTTATTCTTCTGCATTTTATTTCCATATTTATTTATTTCTCGTATTTTATTATTTAATCCTAAAATTTGGTATCAGAGCTTAGGATTTGAAAAACGCACTTGAAAGGAGGGTTTTCAGTTTGAGTGTAAGCAATGGTAGAAGAAGGTAGGTTTAGGGTTGAGAAGTTTAATGGCAAAAATTAATAGCTTTGTAATATGCAAATGGAGGACTATCTATATTAAAAGGATCTATACCTACCGTTAGGCAAAAAAGCAAAGAAGTCAATAAAGTTATCAAATGAAGAATGAGAAGTTATTGACAAAAAGGCACTAGGAACAATACAACTGTGCCTAGCAGTGTCGGTGGCCTTCAATATTTCAAAGGAAAATAAAACAGAGGATCTAATGAAGGTATTGGCCAAACTATATGAAAAACCCTCACCTTTAAACAAGGTATTTCTTATGATGCATTTATTTAATATGTAGATGTCAGAAGGTGGGTTTGTTACTAATCACTTAAATAAGTTTAACATGGATACCAATTAGTTAAATTATGTTGGAGTAAATTTTGATGATGAGGTTAGGGCTCTTTTGATATTATGCTCATTGCTAGAAAGTTGGAATGACTTGGTCATGGTTATGAGTAATTTTATTTTTGGTACAAATAATTTAAAATTTGATGATGTTATTGGTGTTATCCTTAGCGAGGAAATGCAATAAAAAAGCATAGGTGAGACATCAAGTAATGCATTGATTATGGAAAACAAGGGGAGATAAAAGGAGAGAGATAAGAGTCTAGGAAAACATGGAAAATAAAATAAAGGAAGATTCAAATCCAAAGGAAAGTAGTTAGAATGCTGACACTGTGGGAAGAAAGGACACTTGACAAGAGAATTTTTGTCTTAAAAAGAAAAATAGGAGATGAAAAATAGGATAATTAGGAAGTAAACATAGCAGGTGATGTATTGCAAGATGCTTTAATCCTTTCATTAGATAATATTAATGATTATTGGGTGTTAGACTCAAGGGTTTCATATCATGCCACAACCCATAGAAAATATTTTCTATATTATTTTTAAGGTAATTTTGGACATGTTTATTTGGGTGATGATAGACCATGTAAAATTTTTGGAAAGGGTTAAATACAAATAAAATTACCAAATCAAAACCAATGGTTTCTAAAATAGGTAAGGCATATTCCTGATTTGAGAAGAAATATAATTTCCATAGGGCAGTTAGACATTGAAGGATGTACAGTTACATTTTCACCAAATTCATGGAAGGTTGCTAAAGGATTATTGATATTAGTAAAAGGAAAGAATTCAGGTATGTTGTATTTCTATACTAGTAATACTAGTCTTTTTATTGCTTTAGCATCTATAGGAGCAAATAAATGTTTGTGGCATCATAGGCTTGGGAACATGAGTGAGAAGGAGATGCAGATTATCCACTCAAGGAAATTATTTCTAGGTCTAAAGTAGGTTGATTTGTACTTTTGTGAGCTCTATGTTTATGGAAAACTGAAAAGAGTCAGATTTATCAGAGTTGGAAAAGGAAATAAGAATGAAAATATAGAGCTTGTGCATACAAACGTATGGGGACCAACTCAAGTATCATATCTTAGTGGCTCTTATTATTTTGTTATGTTTATTGATGATGCAACTAGAAAAACTTGGGTTTATTGTATTTGAAATAAATCATATATCTTTGATACTTTTAAGAAATGGAAAGCTTTGGTTGAGAATGAGACATGAAATAAGTTGAAGTACCTCAAATCAGATAATGGAGGTGAGTAATGCAGTTAATAGTTTTATAGTTATTGTTCATACCATGGGATCCATAGAGTAAATATGGTTCCAAGAAGTCCATAAGAAAATGGTGTTTCATAAAGGATGAACATGACTATCATGGAATGTGCTAGGTGTATGAGATTACATGCAAGATTGCCCTTACAATTTTGGATAGATGTTGTGGATACTACTATTTATTTAATAAACATAGGGCCTTAAATTTCCCTAGATGGTGGGATTCCAGAAGAGGTATGGATAGATAAGCCTATTAACTACTCATTTTTGAAGACTTTTGGTTGTAGAGTATTCGTGCATATTGATAAAGAAAATATAACTAAACTTGAGGTAAAATCCAAGAAGTGCACTTTCAGTGGATATGGAGTTAATGATTTTGGTTAGCGTTTTTGGGATTATGAAAATCATAAAATCATTAGGAGTAGATATGTGGTATTCAATGAGAAAGTAATGTATAAAGACTACTTGCAGCAAAAGAAATAGGAAAAGGTAAACATAGAATACACAATGCTTGATGAAATTGAAACTCCAAAGGTGCTAGAAAATCAACAATAGTAGCAACAAGCACCTCAAACTCCTAAAAATATTGTTAGAAGATCTACCTAGATAAGTAGACCCCATGAAAGTTGCTCTCCTTCATTATATTATGTATTATTATCTAACTTTGGTGAAACAAAAATATATGAAGAAGTAATGCAGGTAGAAACTAGGAATAAGTGGGAGTAAGGCATGAAAGAGGAGATGGACTTCTTGGTACATAATCAGACTTGGGATTTGGTTCAGTTGCATGTAGGAAAAAAATCATTGAAGAATAAATGGGTTTATAGGGTGAAAGAAGAATATGGAGGTAAAATGAGGTATAAGGCTAGACTGGTTGTAGAGGGATTTGCAAAGAAGAAAGATATTAATTATGATGAAATTTTTTCTCGTGTTGTTAAAATAACTTCAACTAAAACTGTTTTAAGCCTAGTGGCTATAGAGGATTTGCATCTTGAACATTTATATGTAAAAATAGATTTTCTCCATGGGTATTTGGAGGAAGAGATTTATATGTAGCAACCATAGGGGTATGAGGTCAGAGGGAAGGAGGAATTAGTGTGCAAGTTGAAAAAGAACTTGTATGGCCTAAAGCAAGCTCCAAGCCAGTGGTATATGAAACTTGATAGGTTTCTATTAGAAAAATGTTATAGTAGATGCTATTCTGACCATTGTGTTTATTTTAAGATATTGGATAATGGTAACTATATTATCCTATTATTGTATGCACATGACATGCTTGTTGTAGGATTTAACATGTAGGATATAAATGTGCTCAAAATAAAATTGGTAGATTCAATGAAGGATTTGGGTGCTGCAAAGCAAATCCTTGGTATGAGAATAACAAGAGTAAAAAAAAATCTCAAATTAATATTATCTCAGGGTGAGTACATTGATAAGGTGTTGGAAATATTTAATATGCAGGATGCAAAACCTGTTAGTACACCTTTGGCCAATCATTTCAAACTGATCAAAGAGACGTGTCCTAAGACATGCGAGGAGATAGACTACATATCCAAGGTTCCTTATTCCTCAATAGTTGGTAGTTTGATGTATGTGATGGTGTTCATAAGGCAAGATATAACACATGTAGTGGGAGTTGTGAGTAGGTTTATGAAAAACCTAGTAAAAAGGTATTGAGAGGTAGTAAAGTGGATTCTTAGGTATTTAAGAGGTACTATCACTCAGGTATTAACATTATTTTTTAGAGTTCCATTCATCTTGCAAAGAACTTAACCTTCCATTCCAAGACTAAAAATATATAGATCAAGTACCATTTCATACGATAATTTTTGGAAGTTGGATAGTTGAAACTAGAAAAGATACACACTAGCCAGAATCCTGTAGATATGTTAACAAAGATAGTAACATAAGAGAAACTAAGTTATTGATTAGATTTAGTTTATCTTCAAGCATGACAATAAAGGTGAGAAAATTTCTAGGTCCAAAGTTGAAGCATAGTCCAATAGGTGTAGTAGTGGTGGAGTTACTGTGATTAGTCTCCAAGTGGGAGATTGTTGGTTGTGGAGCCTGATTAATTTGGAGGCCTTATTTTTTATTGTGTTTGAACCCATTCCATGAAAGTGTAGGTGTAAGGGGGGGAAACCCCCCCCATTTGTGTCACCATGGAGGTCTAGGGGGCAACAAAACTCTATGGAGCCCCTTGGTGAGGGTTCTAGGGGCAGCACCCCCAAAGCCAAAAATAGATGTTTTATCTATGTAAATCTGGACCATTTATTATTAGGTCATAGATTAGATGATAGATTTTAGGTGGGATTTTTTGCCCTAAAATTGTAATGTGTTTTTTATATATGGATGATGCATGGTAGTTGAATGTATGGTAGTGTGCGTGTGTGTGTATTGTAAGAGACTATGATAGAGTGAAGAGGAAGTTACAATAGATCTGATGTACGTTGCATCCCTTCACAGCTTTCTAGATAGAATAAAAGGTATAGTTATTTTATTTGTGGACGTAGTCCACATTGGGTGAACCACATATATTTGTCTTGTGTATTGCTTTATTCTTTTGCATTTTATTTTCGCATTTATTTATTGCTCGTGTTTTATTATTTAATCTTAAAAAATTTTGCATCTCTTATTCAATACTTTAGCCTTAGTTTCTTTTGATACACATTTTGAAAAAATTTAACTTTTTATCCTTTGGTATTGTAAGAAAATTTCACATTAGTTTTTCTATAGTAGAAAAATCATCAGTAGTAGAAAGACCCTCCAAAAATTCCTCCTACTATGAACCGTATGGAAAGGTACAATCAAATTGTTTATCGCATAGACCCATATGGTCAATTCTAGACAATAAAAACTAGTAAACTAGAGCTTGTACAACACCTACAAACAACCTCTAGACAACAAAGGACAACATGTAAGCATTTTGATCATCCTTTTTTAGTCAAAATTTCAAATTTCAAATTTCTCTTATGTTTTGCATCAAATCCATTAAATCCCTTTGATTTAATTTGAAAAAGTATAATTTTTCTCTCTATTTTGCTTGAAAGGCACAAAATACCTTTGGTTTCATTTTAAAAGGTCAAATTTCCTTTTTTTTTTTGTTTAACTTCAAAAGCATTTTTTATTTCAAAGAATATTTTTCTTTTCTAGTTATTTGCTTTCATGCTTGCATCCTTGTCTTTTTAGTAGCGTAAAGTAATCATATGCATAAGGTTTGAAGAAATACCAAAATTTCTTCATCTTCTTGAGATAATTTATATTTTTATCTATCTCGTGCATAAGGCTCTTAATAGACACCTTGTCATAACCTCAATTGGCATATCTTGACCAGTCTAGATATATTTACAAACAAGTAAATATTAGGGACAAGTCTTGCTTCAAAAAGTTCAAAGTTGTTGCATCTTGCTTTCTTAAGGATCTTTTTCACTTTAAAAAGTAGTAAAATTCTTATTTCTATCCTTTCTCAAGGATTCAATTTGCTTCCAAAAGTCATCTAACTCTTTCTATTTTGCACTTTATTTTTTAGATATAGTATTTGCTTCAAAAGCTTTTATTTCCAATCTCGCATTTCCTTTTTAAGATAGGTTTGATTTAAAGCATTTTTCCTCTCTTTGTGTTTTGTAATTTTATTTCTTTAGAGTATGACTTGTTTCAATTGCAAGTGCAATTTGAATTTGCTAGTTTAATTTTCTTTCTTGCATTGCATCTATTTTTTCCATTCTTATCTTTAATCAAAAAGAAAATACGCATCAAATTCAAAATGTACATTTTTATTTCATAAGATAGTGCTTGTATGTGCATGTCAAATTAATAAAATAAACCTTCACACACTTGCATGTATTATACACATTGGTGGCATTGGATTTCATCACCAACTGTTAATCAAGATCGATGATGTTGGCTTTCATCTCCAATCATCGACTTGCCCCCTAGCCACCATAGTACCCACTTGAGTAATTTTTTGGACTTCATTATTACAAATATTATTACCCTTGGGATTATATTGAGGTAGTTTAGGATAGATGCCCCTACTCATAGGGATAAATAATTCATGAGTGTGTAGTTGTCATTATTGACCAAACCCACTTGAGGGTGAATCAATGATTAGGTTGTCACAGGTCTTAGATAGTGTTGCCTCTTTTATAAGAGGTTTATTTTTCCCTTTCGGTTATCTTGAGCCATTTCCCTATTAGAAAGCCTTGGCCTATTTATGAACTATATCTATTTACGTACCTTTGGCTATATTGAGGAACATGCATTGACATACCCTAGTAGATCACATCCATCTACTCCTTTTGTTTTTTCTATAGGTCTTAAAAAAATCGATAACACACCAAAAACATAAACAAAATTACAAATCACAAAAATAGTAACTATCTAATCAATTTCAAACACATCAACACATGATCATGCCTAAAAATACATTTCTCTTAAATTTGTATGTTGTTTGTAAAATCACTTGTTTTATTAGTTAGATTTTTTACCAAACTGTAGCAAAAATAGAAAACCAGACTTGCAAATAGTTAGAAAACCATCATTTTCTATTTTTCTCATCATCCTAGTCTATGTAACCTATTTTTGACATAATCATACAAACATGTACGGTCACAAACATAACCATATGGATAGGTACGATCACACTAAAAACCATATAGATAAGTATAGTTCTTGTTAAATCAAGTTGCAATCCCCTTTTCATAGCCATCAACCTATCCTTCACTCTTTTCCTATGGTGCATACCTATAGCCAAGCTCAAGAGCAAGAACACCTAGATATGAAATCTTCTTGGGTAGCCCCTTCTCCTTCAACTAACCCATATGGTCACTTGAAGGAAGCAACCTCCACTTTACCTCAAAATTTTCTCATCTATTCTCATAGCCATTACCTAAGTGACATGTCACAACTTGGAGCTTCATCCTATGAACAAGCCCTAGTGCAACATGCCAGCCACACTTTGCAACCCAAGAGTCCTCACAAGATAATCCCTTCACCAAATGCCTTCCCACATGTTATATATTTTGATCTTGATAACTTCATGCCCTCCATGGCCTATGCCAATAATTCTTCACCTCCCTCTTATAATTCATAGCAAGACTCACCTTGAGTTTTGTTGCCATATATTTATATCTTGAGAGAAACTATTCTCCTTTCTCTCAATTTTAGACTGACCCTAACACTATATACCAAACCTTGGGCATAGTCTCAACCACTCTTATTCCTCCTAATTCACATGATCCTTCTTCTTCTAATATTACTTCTTCATCAAAAAATCCTTCTCCTTGAACACCCCCTTCCTCATTTTATTCTAATCCCTTTCTCGATCCACATATGGGGATCCCTTCTCATTCTGGTACTTTTGTCCCTTTAGTAACTTTTTACCCTCCCACTCCCCCTCTCAAGTCCAATATTCTCAATAACACTCCTTTCTCAAATTTCAAATCTAATCCTTCTCAATCTAATGTGCACGACACTTCTTCTTCTATCTATCCAACTTCTCTCCCTCCTTCCTCTTTTACTCTTCCTCCACCTCCCGCATTTCCTTTACCTCATAATCCTTAATTTACATTCAATAACCAATATCCACCCTATCTTTAACACCCTTGCTTTTATTCTTCTCATTCCCCTAGTGATAAACCCCTCTCCTCATCTCGCTCCTTCATAATTTTCTTCTCCCTAGATAGCTACTCCTTCACAATACAACTCTCATCCATCACATGGTTTCTCTTCTTCTTCCTCAACATATCCTCCACCTTCTTCCTTATATTCAGTTTGTATTCCTCCTTGACCATCACCTTATCCTATTACTACTTCTAGTGTGTCTATTCTTCCTACTCTCCATATTTCTCTTAATTTCCAGTAATTTCCATGCTCCTTCAATCCTTGTCCTCGCTCTTCCATAGAATCTTCTTGACCTACCTCGTAGTTCACTCATGTTATGTTTGTTCACTCAATAGTATCACTCTTTGGAATGATGCATCTCTTAGTTTGATTCCTAGGTTGTCGAGCCAACTCCACCCATTTATTTGCTTCTTGTCACCCTCTCTCCTAAATCCTAACCTTCATCATCCTCTTCTTCTCCTTCAACATAAAAAATTAAGGGTCTCCATCATATCAAGAATTTCAAGGGACACAACATGTATCTATCCATATGTCTAGTTTGGATCTAGGGGAGTACATTATACATAATGCTCATGTCTCCCCTCCTAGATTCTAGTCAATATGATATTTTGGTCATCCTCAAGATATAACTTTGACCATTGATGCAATTATTATTATTGATTCCCCATCAAATTAGATAAATTTTATGTATGGAGGCATTGACACCTATTTAGAGAAGCATGAGCCCAAAGATATTGAGGCCTAGTTTTGTGATAATATTAATTATATGTCCAACCCTTCCTTCACCATAATAAATTTTCAAAGTTTCAAATGGTAAGGATTCAATTTAGGTCAATATGAACAGAGTCTGAGGTACCTTATCAATCTGCCTTATCAATAACCTAGAGATAAATTTGGTTTAGGCTATCACCAATATTATATAGCCACCCTCACTGTATATAAATTTGAGAGCCTCAATTATAACTATGTAGAGGATGATATTGATAAGCATGTTGACCCCGAGTTTGAATCACTAATTTCTCTTAAATTTTTCCAAGTCTCCATGATCCAGATTGTATAATTTGACACTTCTAAATATGAGCTTAATGAATAATTCAATGATCTCTCAATTGCTTCTAGTAGATTCAAATATATATCCTCTCTCATCTTTCCTTGATAACCTCCATCTCCTCTTCATCATACTATAAATATGATTTCCATTGAAATTTTTACCTTTCTTCACTATAGAGCTCATCCCAATAGAATTCTTAGGATCAACCCTAGTTGTATCAACTTTGACAAACTTCCTTCAAATCCTTTCCCTCTTAATTTTCTCCCTTCGAAACCATTAATAAAGTATTTCAACACTTATCTACCTCTCTTTCATTCTCAACCTTCATTTATAAATGAATTTGAAGTTATTAATAATGATGAAGTCCTTGTAGAGAATTTCATGAATGATATGCACCTCATCCCCACACCTACCCAACTTGAGGATGGCTCCACATGCTTATGGAAGACACAACCAATGTTAACCTTAGTTTTAACTCCGCAAACCTGTTAGCTTTTGATACAACATGTAATGGGAGATATCATTCACAAGATGCAAAATAATAAGAAAGAATGTAAATCTAAGAGATGACTAAAATATGCTATAAATATAAATTATGGAAATGAGTACAATAGTAGCTATGGAGGAAATTAATACTCTATGATACAAGATACTACTCAATGAATGAGCTTTGAGCTTATAGCTCACACACACTACACTATTGTTTATCCTACAATACTATAATTCTACACTAATGTGATCCTACACTACTATGTTATCTCTTCTATATTGATGGCCCTTATATAGGAATATAAGTTCCTTGGCCAACACTCTACCTAATTGTACAAGTGAACACCTTACACATTACAACTTGCACATTAACACTTGTGCAATTATTACATTGCATGAAGTAACTAGATAAATTCCTCCTGAAATAATCTAATGTCCTAAGTATTTACCAAGGAAGGTACATTTACATGATCCAAATAATGTAATATAAATTATTTCTAACACCCCCTGTATTACAATATTTGGGTATTGAAGACTTTAGTCTTCAATGTGGATCTTCCTCTTGAAAATGATCTTTGGCTTCTTCAAGTTCATCATCTTCATCTGCTTCATTATCCATGTCATGGCTTCCGATCTTTTCTAGTTCATTGTTCCTTGATGTCAAGTGCTTTTGATGAATAATTGTTCTCATGATTTTGCATGTCATGAGTCGATCTGAATAGGTTCTTTTTTTGTACCTATGTAAGACCTATTTCTATGCTCTTCATAAGTATCAACCTTGATATCAAAGTTAGTAGGTCCATAAGAAATAAGTTCTTGAAGATAAAAACCTTAGAGTACCTATAATTTGTCTTTTCATGACCATATTGATTGTAATAGGTGCATAATAGAGAATATTTGATGGTTTTGAAGTATAATTTAGGGATATCATGTTTCTCTATCTCTTTAATAAGACCTTCTAACCATATATGCACAATTTAAGCTATTATTTATTTTTATTTTTGTATAAAATATGTTTGATCCATTTTTTACTAATTTGGGTCTCCTTTGGTATTAGATTCACTAGATGAATCTCCCTTTATATGGCTGTCAATTTTAGAACTTATTTCACATTGTATTGGATTTTAATTTTCTTTTCCATATTCATCATTATAATCCATAAGGTTTTTAATCCATATTGGTATCTTCCTTATTCCACTTCTAAGAGCATTGCTTAGCATGTTAGTAGCCACTTGTATTACCAAAATTCTTTGAGATAGAATAGACTTACCTTATGACTCCCTATTTAGATATATGATCCTTGATAGAAGTATATAAGCTTGATTTGGTAAAACCTTTATTAATAATTGGTTTGTAGGCTTCCTTATGTCTCCCTAGTAATGAGAGTATATACTCTTGAGGATTTTTAGATTTTGTAGAAAGCTTATATATTGCAACTTGATAATTTTGATAAATGATGATATTACCAAGTTTTTTAGAATGCATCATGAATCCCTAGTATGTTTTGGATAATATATAAAGTTTCTTGTAAATTTTAGTTTAATTATGGTTGATTTTGTAAAGTTTTGTAAATAACAAAATCAACTTCTATTATCCTTATTGGTCCTATTGAACGAAGCACTTTTCCCAAATTGAAACAGGTTTTAATGTTGGATATTTTATCTCGATTTGAGAATATTTGAGACAAGTAAATATTATAAATTTCCAACCTTTAAAATGTTTTAGTAAATCTCCTATAATGGCCCTTTGAAATTTGTTTTTAATTTTTCTAATTTCCAATAAATCAATTTGATGTAGTAGACCTTATGACTCCCAAATTTGGAAAATTAGAAAAGATAAAAATATTTGCAAAATATTAAATAGTTAAACCTAAGTAGAATTCCTTATATCTCCAAGGTTGTTTTCCAAATATTATTTTGATCTATGTAAGTTATATCTTATATAATTTTCTTTCATAATATTAAAATTTATCCTTGATTTTATAGCCTTATATCTCCTATGTTTGAAAGCAATATTAATTAATGATATTGAAGAACACAAGCTTATACTAAGAGGGGGGATGAACATTATAAGACCACTTTTTACTTTTCTTTTCAATTCAATATTATGTAGTGTATAGACAATAGTATCAATAGCAATAATCAAGCAATGCACAAAAACCATACACAATAGAGTCACCACAATTTACGTGGTTCACCCAGTGTGGGCTACTCCATGGAGAAAATATTTTACTAAAACTTTCTCAATCAATCTCTTTGATAATCCTTACCAATTACAATTTTTATGGATCTCTGTGCAAAGGAGATGTTGATCCCCTAATCTCAAGTTTGTGTATCTCTTCCACAAGAGAACGCTTTCCCCTTCTACTATGGATAGTGATCTTCTAGAAGACTCTGTCTCTCTACTACACTGACTGGTGGATATCTCTCCACTTGAAGACAACTCACTCAGATATATCTTCAATTATGCTAGATGTTGGATCTCTATCCATTGATACTCTATCCTCTATAGTCTATCACCTCCAAATATCTATCAATAGGCTCACTCATAACCTACTCAATAGGCCCACTCAGAACCTGCTCAACAAGCTCACACAAAACTTGTCCAAATCTGCTCAACAAGCTCACACAGAATTTGTCAAATATACTCAACAAGCTCACATAGAACTTGTCCAAATCTACTCAACAAGCTCACATAGAACTTGTCCAAATATGCTCAACATGCTCACATAGAACTTGTCCAAATCTTCTCAACAAGCTCACACAGAACTTGTCCAAATCTGCTCAACAAGCTCACACAGAACTTGTCCAAATATGCTCAAGCAATCTCACCAATAACTTGCCCAAATATACACTAGAAAAATCACCAAGAACTTACCCAAATTTGCACTAGCAAGATCACCAATAACTTGCCCAAATATGCTCTAGGAAGCTCACCAATAACTTGCTCAATAATTCAATCTCATAGAAGCATAAAGAGAATTGTTAGAGACTCAATATGTTCTTATACTCAAATCAATCTTATATAAGCATAAAGAGAATTTTTATAGACTCAATATATTCTATCCTCAAATATCAATCTCAAATCAAATCAATCTGATAGAAGCATAAAGAGAATTGTTAGAGAATCAATGTGTTCTATCTTTAAATATCAATCTCAACTCAAATCCAGAATATATAATAGTTTGTTTCATGGAACTTGAAAAACAACTTCACACAATCACTTGACTAGGCTCAAACAACTCTTCTCAACCAACTACCACAAGGAACAACTCTTTCTTACAAACCCTAGTCCAAGCATGTATCAACCAACTCAAATGTTTCCAACAATGCTCAACCAAAAA
Source organism: Wollemia nobilis (assembly GCA_028583015.1). Lineage (NCBI taxonomy): Eukaryota > Viridiplantae > Streptophyta > Pinopsida > Araucariales > Araucariaceae > Wollemia > Wollemia nobilis. Next base: position 5,629,390 of record JAQPPZ010001045.1, read on the forward strand.
TATCACATAAAAATGATACTCATGTTGTTTTCAAGTTCAAGTTATTTGCATAACCAATGGGCTTCAACAACAATGCTAATAAAACATTCTTCACATAAAAATGATACTCATGTTCTTCTCAAACCGTATCTCAGATTTTTCACACAACTAATGGCTTCAACAACAGTGCTTATAAAACAAGGTTTAATAGCAAATCTCAACCAAGAAAACCTTGAAGCATTCAACCAACTACTTTCAAAAAGGAAACCGCAATTAATCCTTTTCTCTCCAATGATATTTTAGAAATAAAACACCATAAAAAATCAATAGGAGAATGTGCCCATACCTTTTATGAAGATGAAGAAGCCTTTTGGTTGTCCACAAAATCTGTCTTACTCAACACACGTTATTTTTCAACTTTCAACAAGGTTTAGATATCTTGATAAATAACACAACAATAACATCCAAATAACACCTTATTACTCCTACTTAATAACATACACCATGTCACTTCATAAATGAATTGATATCTTTTGAAAAATAACAAAGCAACCTTAATTTTTGAACCTCTTTACAAAATCAAAAATATCTCTTTACACACACCTTATTTCTCCCTCTAAGCAAGTTAATCAAATATCCCTCAGAATAAGCTTTCAACAATATATAATATGATATACTTCTAAAAAATAAATCACCAGAAATATCTCCTTATTTAAACATGCATCATAACCCTTATTCCTCCTCGGGAAAATTTAGAAAAATAAAATACATCTAAAAATTATTAACTTGCCTCTGTCCTTGATGGGATTCAATCTCGTGAAATTCCTTGCTCAGTGCCATAACCACAGCCAACCTGTCATTGGGCCACATGCCCTCACATGCTCAAAATGAGCACACAACAAAACCTTATACTACGAATATCTACATTCTTCAAAAACAAAACGTCCTTCATGCATTTCAACACAACAAAACACCCCCAACAAGAATCGAACGCAGGACCTCCTGCTTCACACACAAAACATGAACAACTAGGAAAAGGAGACCTATACATTTGGACTTACTCCACAATAGTATCTTAAATGAACACAAAAATCATAAGCCTTTTAAAACCCTTTTCACACACACTTCGACACACGATGCGCAGGCTCTTTTAACATTGGAATCCAAATATCAAATTGAGTGCTTAGAGAAATAAATTGAAACTTTGGGCATATTTATATGTCATCCTCCTTTCCTTTGATGTCGGTGCTATATTTTTAATATTAGTTTTATGCCTTTTCCTTTCTTTGACGTCAGTGCTATAAATTAAATTTTAATTTTAATTTTAAATAATTTAATTTAATTTTTTTTTACATGGTGGAATCGGTAGCCGCCATGAATCTGGGCAGGTTGTCTAGATTTTATGGCTGCCACATAGATCTTCGCATATTCCACCCCTATAACCGCCATGCCACAATTATTTTAAACCTTTTACACCACTGAAAGCACCAGGAAAGGGACAAGTGTTTAGTTCGGTGAGGCCCAATATTTGAACCTTGGACCTTCGCCCCCTTATGGGTTTAGATGAACCAATTGGTCTACACCTCAGAACTTCTAAAATAAAATAATTTAAAATTTAAACTTAAATATTTAAAATTAAATATCTCCATCACGGGGGCACATTTTTCGACAAAACAAAAATCCAACCTGAGTTTTAAGAAAAACCCATTTCAAATTTGCCATCCATGGTTTTAAATAAAATCTTGTATTTTGCCTGCCTTGGTTTTCACAAAAACCTTGTATATATGCATGCTCTCCAAAATATCATAAATGCTCATTTATGAAATGCTTTGGCCACCAAAACTCAATGTGATCCATGTGACATCAATGACAACATAAAATCACTCAAATTTCCAACAATATCCCCCTTTGTCATTGATGGCAACACCTCTATTGTAAATCACCACAATCACTGCAAAAACCATATCTGAGAATTAAAGTTGCTCCCCTTGACTCAATAATATTTATGGAGGCTGCTCCCCTAACTCAATGCTCTCTTAAGAGGTTGCTCCCCCTAACTCAATACTCTCCCACTTACTCAAATCTCTCCCCCTTTGACATCAATGGCAAAAGGAACACCTATGGGGCTAAAAGATATGACTCTTAACCTTATCCCCCTCACCACCTTATCTATTGAGGTGATTAATTTTGGGGTAGGAATACATTTACTCCCATATTACATTGTTTCTTTCCTATGTCAAATTATTTCCATATTTTTTTGATATCCTTCTCTTGATGAGTTACTTGATCTTCTTGTATTGAACTTGTTTGACCTTCTTGTCTTGATTTTGCTTGGAATTGAGTCCTACACCATTTTGCAATATGTCCAAAGTTATTGTAATTAAAAAACTTGATATTGTAGCCTTTGGATGGTACCCATTTTATGAATTATTTCTTGAAATAATTTTCGTATCCATTCCTTTCTTGAACCATGTATTGTGAAGTTCTATTTTCATGACCATTATGACCATGACTTCTGATTTGTGTCGCTCTTAAACCAAAACCATGTTGCTCATTTTCTTTGCACTGAGAATCTCTATGAAAAATATTGTTGCATAAGAAGCAATGTCCCTAAAAACCATACCTTCTTCCTTTGAATTTTCTTCTAGTAAAATCAAACTTCTTTGATCCATGGATCTTGCAATGTATAGCCATGTGTCCAAATCCATTACAAGAAAAACAATGTCCTTGAAAAGCCCTTTGTTCATGCCTTGGTTCCTCATACCTTTCTTGATCATTATCCTTGTAATAATCTTTGACTTGTGCATTGTATCCTTGAATGTTCTTTGTAGCATCTAAATCTTATTCCCTAATTTCTTCCTTGCTTTCCTCTTCAATAATTTTTTTTCCTTTTGAACTTGATTCACCTATCTCAAAACAAGATCCAAACTGGATGTTTGAAGCCACAGGAACTTTGGAACTTTCTTCATAAATCTTAGGTGCTTTCTTGCTTTCATCTTTTAGAACTTCTTTTCCTTTTGAGTGTGACTTTTCTTGGAAATAAGATACAACTTTAAAATAAGTTTCCACTCCTTTTTGAACCTTTTCATTTAATGTGTCATGTCTTGTCGTTATTGTCCTTAATTATTCATTCATCCTTTCCTCTATCCTTTTTGCATTTTGAAGCTCATCTCTTAGATCAATGATTGTATGAAGTTGTTCTACTCTAATTTTTACATATGTTCGAATCTTGTTTTCAAGATTTCTAATTTCTTATTTCAGCCTTTTGACTTTTGTTTTGTTTTCTTGGCTCATCCTCTTCTTTTTCTATTACCAAAATTTAGACTTCTTATGTTTCTTTTATCCCATAGAAAAAACCTTCTTCATATTCACTGTCACTAAGATCATTATAATATTCTATAGCAAAAAAACTCTCATGATTTCTTTGACCATACTTGTTTCCTTGATGTGTCATCTCATCTTCACTATCACTAAAGCCATTGCAATATCCTGATATGTGATATCTTTGACCACACAAAAAACATTGTTGCATTTCATATTTTATTCCTAGGAATAGATGTTCTTCCTTTTCATCATCTGACTTGTCTCTATCATTGTGATCTGAGCTATCACTTGCTTCTTCAATGTAGAAAGTTTTATGTCTTACAAAAACTTTTCTTCTTCTCACACATGTTTTGCTTGTATCTATCATCTTTGTCATGTTTATGCTTTCCATATTCTTTTCTTCTGATCCTATTTTTCATCATCACTATTTTCTTCATGTGGACACTTGTATGCATAGTGACCAAAATCACCATACTTGTAGCATATGACTTTCTTCATATCCCTGTAATTTCTTAAGTCCTTTTTTCTTTTGATGAAGTTAGCTTCCTCATAATTATCTGAATATCTATTTGTCTTTGGAACTTTCCATTTATTTTTCTCTATAGCCTTGAATGTAATTTCTTTTATTGGAACCTGATGCTTACTTCTCATATCATAAGCTGTGAGAGTTCCTTGTAGTTCTTCCATTGTTAGCTTGTTGATATCTATTATTTCTTCTATTGCTAAAACCTTTGCATCATACTTCATGGGAAGTGATCTCAAAACCTTTTGAGTAACATATGATTCTTTCATCTCAAATCCTAAACCTCTCATGGTGTTAGCAATCCCATCAACTCAAAGCAAAAACTATGCAATATCTTCATAATCTTCCATTTTTAATTCCTAAAATATCTTTCTATGAGTTTGTAGTTTTGCCAACTTTACCTTGGAATCTCCTTCATAGGTATTCTATAGCTTGGTCCACATTTCATTTTCTAAATTACATACCATGACCTTTGCAAAATTTATCTCATGTAGCCTACTTAGAATACAATTTATTGCCCTTGCATTAATCTCAACCAATTTCCTAATAGTCTCATCTTCCTCGGGATCACCTTCAACCTTATACTCTTTTGAAACCATCTACCATACCTCATATCCTTGTGATATTAAGTATTTTTTTATTTTCATGATCCAAAAACCATAATTTTTACCATCAAATAGTGGAGCCTTATTTTTAGATAATCCATTCTGTGAAGCCATTTGTATTCATGTAGAATCTACCATCAAGATGTTAGCCTTATCGAAGGAACCTGCTCTAATACCAATTGAAGAACACAAGCTTATACTGAGAGGGGGGGTGAACAGTATAAGACCACATTTTACTTTTCTTTTCAATTCAATATTATGCAGTGTATAGAAAATAGTATCAATAGCAGTAATAAAGTGATACACAAAACACCATACACAATAGAGACAACACAATTTATGTAGTTCACCTAGTGTAGGCTACTCCACGGAGAAAATATTTTACTAAAAATTTCTCAATCAATCTCTTTGGGAATCCTTCCCAATTATAATTTTTATGGATCTCTGTCCAAAGGAGATGCTGATACCCTAATCTCAAGTTCATGGATCTCTTCTATAGGAGAACTTGTTGAGAAACAACACACCCCCACTGAAAAAAAATCAATTTCACCCTCTGAAAATTTTGAACTTTCATTTTTGCAGTAGGGACCCTCTAGATGTTTTTCAGTCTTAATCCAGTTTTGCTTGTTTCCTTTTTAGGTTGTGCTTTTCCTGTCTTTCTAGCTTGTGTTTTCTTGGACTTAGCTTTTACATGCTAGAAATCATTCATGCTTAAGCCAAATCCTGCACCGGCACCAAGAAAATCCAGAAAACAGTCAGATAAATACATGAAAAATCAAATCTTTCCTTTTTTAGTAATGTCACGAAATCGCGACACTTCCATTTATGGAAATGTCACGAAATCACGACAGGTTTTCAGAAAATCGGCTAAGTCGCAAATGTGTAGCGAAATCGTGACACTTTCCATTTTTGGAAGTGTCGCGATATCGCGACATTTCCATTTTTGGAAAGTGTCGCAAAATCGCTGTCGACCGGAGGAGAGAGAAGAAAGTTGTACGGAGGAGCGCGATTTGGCGACATGTCGCGATATCGCGACATGTCGCATTTTCGTTGAGTGCAAGAGAAAAATCAACTAAAAGAGCTTAAGTGCTAAAAACTGCAGCGATGCGCTGCACGTTTTGGAGAAGGGAGTTCAAGTAGAAACTTGCAACGACGCGCTGACATGTTCCAAAATCGCGGGGCATTTGTCGAAGAAGGCTCTAAACCAAAAGTGTAGCGATGCGCTGCACGTTTTCCAGTTGCGAAATGTTTTAAGGCTGAGATGTTTCAAAGACTTAAGGCGTCAAAGAAAAAGGGTTAAGTGTTGAAACTGCAGCGACGCGCTGCGTGTTTCAAATCAGGGGTGAGAGTGGTAGCGATGCGCTGCACCTTTTAAGGAAGTCTTGCAAAACAAGTATGCAGCGAAATAGCGGCATGGTGAGAAGAATTTGAGAAAATGTTAAGTGTCGGAAGGGTCGCGAAATCGTGACAGGAAGCAAGGAAGATGTACGACGGCCAGCGAGAGGCGCGATTTTGCGACATGTCGCGAAATCGTGACATGTCACGTTTTCGGCTGTTGGAACAGGAAGCGCAGTTGGCAGGAAGGGTGTCGCGATTTCGCGACATGTCACGAAATCGTGACATGTCGCATTTTCGTGACCAAGTTGAGAAGAAGAGCCGCTAGCGCCAGGGACGTCGCGATTTCGCGACATGTCGCAGAATCGCGATAGGAGAGAGAAAGTTCCCCAAAGGGCCTGAAGTGCATTCCAGCTGTAAACAGAAGGTTTCCTGGGATAGCGACACGTGTCAAAGCGCGTAACAGACAAACAGAGGCCGACATGCAAGTTTAAATTCAGGATTTTAATCTGTTTTATCCTTTAAGCTTTGATTTTATGTTTTATTAAAGAGCTAATTAATCTTTTGTCTTTCATGCAGGAATCCATCTGGCACTTACGGGACAACTGAAAAAGACCATAAAGGCAAAGTTAAAGTGCGGATTTAGTCAAGGACCGCCATGCTAGAAGAGAAGATGCCGGTGAGGGCATTCAATGACAAATTTATGGCAGAATTAATAGCATGAAGACAATTTCAACACAGGGATGGCTTTACGGAGATCAGATCTGAGAGAGGTGGTGACTCATCCGGCTCACCAATAGAAATTAATGAGAGCATTCATTTGCAGTTGCGGATGAATGCAAGTGGCATTCAACTCTATCTTCTCCATTTATGGCAGCTGACTGCACAGATTTGCAGAATGGTTAAGTTCTATCCACAGCTTTGTTTTAATGGCTTTATATTGTAAAACCCGGGTCCTAGGGTTTAAAAAAAGATAAGATTTGCAGTTTGGGGAAGAAGATATTTTTGAAAAGATCAGGGTCTGTCCTGAGTCTATAAATACTTCTTCTCAATGTAATTGCGGGAGGCGGAGACTTAGAAATAAAAGGCTTATAAGCAATTTCTTGCAAATTTTGTGAAATCCTTTGTTTTCTGGACTGGGAGTTGATGTGCTTTTGCTATTTTCTGTGGTAGCATGGCCAGGAGCCTAATATTTTACAGATCTGTGATAAGTGTATCTTCTTCTGTTATCCGTTCCATTAAAGTTTGTTAGATATATGTTGTAAATCTGCCATTATCAAGTTTAAATATGTTGTTAGGCTTCAGGTTGTTCTATTGTCTCGCTAGGGGAAATTACAGATTTGAGGTTAAGTTTGTTCTAATTGCTCTGTCTTCATTTGTGTGAGCTAGGTCGCCGGTGAAAGATACCAGTTTTAACCAGCTGCCCTTGGATTTATAATTTTCTGCTAGATCTGTTCCACTTTGCCTTGTGCTCCTAGTTGAAAGTGATCTTAGAAATCTGGACACTTTCTTCTTGGATTTGTTCTATTGTGAAGCTAGTAGCATAGATAAAATTGATAGTTTAAGTTTTACAGTTTAAAGTTTGATAAACTTCTCTTTCTGCCCTACCCTACCCTCTCTTTGTTTTCGGTGAAATGATCCATTTTTACTTTCTTTATTTGTCTTTTATTTGAATCTACTGACCCATGAGAGCTAGATCAAGAATCAAGTTAAATCTGATTGTTAACAAGTAACAACTTCTGCAACTACTGAACAAGTTCAGGAACCCCCTGTAAGGTAACAGACGATCCATATTGAAATCTATTCCAGAAGCGGAAAAGAGTGAATAGACATTCGACCCGACTCTGTAACTCGCACCTTGGATAACCAGCTAGATCCTAAAGTGAGTGGGATTCGTCCCGTGGGTGTCTCCGGAGCTTCCTGCTCATCCTTCCCGGGTGTGTATGAAAGTCGGACCAACATCTAATTGGCGCTAGAAGGAGGGCAATTGAACATCTGTTCTTAGTGCACTTGAGTTGGGAAATCCGACTGTATGTGGTGCTTGACAAATACTATATTTTATCCCAGTCCGCATTTTAACATTTAAAAGTGGCTCAATTTTATAAATTGTCAGTACAATTTTTGTAAGTTGTCGGATGTGTTTTAAATTGCCAAATACATAACCTGTTGAGAACTGCAAAGTTATAAGTGCTTATGAAAACTGGATTCTACATACAGGGTAACAAGGTCCCACCCCAGAGCTGGAGAGCTCCTTGTTCCTGAATTAGAAACTCCGAGAAGAAGTAGCCACAGAAGGGCCACATCTCTATCACAGACAGTTTTATCACCATTGATAGTCACTCCAACCAGAGCTCAGAATATTCCTGTCAATCCATTAGCTATGGCAAATTGGTTGGGCTCCACAGCTTTGAACATTCCGGGTATAGCCCATGACTTGCCCAGAAATCCAGAAAGATATCTCCCCAGGTACAAACATGATGGGACAAGAACTGCAGAAGAACACTTGGTTGCATTCAAGAATGCACTGAAGTTATTAAATGTACAACATGAGGATGTTGCCTGTAGACTCTTCCCGTTCACTCTCCAGGAGGGAGCTTATGATTGGTTTTTAAACCTCACCAATGATTCTATCACCAGCTGGAATGATTTAGAGAAAGTTTTTGTGTCACAGTTCGGGGAAGTGATAGACCCCAGTATTTTATATCAGCAGTTTTCTAGCATCAAAAGGGAATTAAGTGAATCTATCAGATCCTATAATGTCAGATTCCAGAAAGCCTATGGTAGACTTACTCGGGTATTATGTACCTAATGCTGACTTGGCATTAGAGATTTTTAGAAATTCCCTAGATCCCATGACCTCTGTCTTCTTGAAGAGAGATGCCACTGTTACCAATTTGATAGAAGCCTACAAAGAAGCTTTGATTCTGGAAAGACAGTTGGGACCCCAGCCTTTAAATGCTCAGCAAGCTCCTCTGATCACACAAGCTGCTCCCGTGTTTAATCCCATTCCACATCGGATGATGTTCGCGATCTGTCAGACTCTACCATCGGCAAGTCCATCAACTGTTGCACCTGTTGAGAATGTACGAAACCCAGTGAAAGAGGCTGACAATGCAAGGATTGAAGAAGTCTCAAAGATTGTTCAGAAGCTGGCCAATGATTTTCTGAGTTTTAAAAGGCAAACTTCTACCGGAGACAATCCCAACAGATACTCATATCAGCCAAACAGATTTAACAAGCCCCCATATGAACCTAATAAAGATTACAAGGGTAAAACTCATGATGTGAACATCTGTGATTTAGCTCTGCCCAACTGGTGCAAAATCCATGCCACTTCTCAAGCATGGGGAGTTGGACTGTCTAGAATTTTGCAATGCATTTGAAGCCTTGTCTGGTGATCTGATCTCCCCTGAAAATCAAAGAACTGCTGATGGCCCAAGTTCATCTGGCCACAGTGCAGCCATGGTCCTGGATTCCTTTTCTTTCCCGGATGAATCTGAGAATGTAGTTGAAATGCCTATAGATGAAGTACAGGCTTTCCAGCAGTACAGAAGAGATAACTACAACCTGAGAAACAGGAATCCTGAGCCAAATACCACATCAACTCCTCCCGACAACTCTCACAATATTCCTCCGGACCCCTCTCCAAGCAATAATCCACCTCCACCAAAGGGAGGAGCTCAGAGAGTACCGGATGTTGTTGTTCCTCCACTTAACAAAGGATATAACATAGTGGAGGATATGAAAAAGATTAAGGCCAACATTACTCTGCATGAGCTGGCACAGATTTCAGAGCAGAGAGACAACCCGATAAAGACATACTCCGGCCCCGCTCGCTAAACCTCGTAGACAAGGGAAAGAAAATAGCAAATGCCAATCTAGCCATGTACAAAGAAAAAACTGAAGTTCCCCCTTTTACCGACTGTCAAAATTTTTGGGAAGAACTTACATAATTGTTTGGTAGATTCAGGTGCATCTGCTAATGTTATGCCATTGGCCATTTGTCAGCAATTGGGGTTGACCCCAATGAAGTCTGAAAGGAGAGTTGTCCAATTGGACAAGTCAGAAGTTAAAGTTGTTGGAGAGCTTCAAAACATTCATATCCAATTAGCCTCTGAGCCTAGGGCTCAGCATAAGATTGAAATCCAAGTTGTGGATATCCCAGTGGGATACGGGATGCTGTTGAGTAGGGATTGGTCTAGGTCCTTGAATGGATATCTAGCAACAGATTTTTCACACATGTGGTTGCCATGGAAAGGAGTGGCAAATCAGTTGCGGGTTGACAGAGAACCCAGGTACAAGCACACCATTACAGAGTACAATGCAGCTAATGAAACTGTCAATATTGCAGAGGTAGATATTGGTGTCTACAATTTGACAACTGGGCAGAGTAACCAGTTTAATAAAGCTCATCCTGTACATACTAATGAAGTTTGGACACTTCATGTGGATGGAGCCAGATGTAAGCAGGGTCTGGAACAGGGGCAGTCCTCAAAGGACCTCAAAGTCAGACATTTTTTATGTCTTACCGCCTGCAGTTCCCATGTACTAATAATTTAGCAGAGTATGAAGCTCTGATTTTAGGTTTAAAATTTGCATTGGATAGAAATGTGAAAAACATTCAAGTTTTCACTGATTCAGAATTAGTGGCAAGCCAAGTCAGGGGTAAATTTCAGTGCAAAGCCTCTTATCTGAAAGGATACAAGCACAAAGCTTGGGATCTTGTGGAAGGCTTTGATGCATTTAACTTAACACATATACCCAGGGAACAAAATTCACATGCAGATGTCTTGGCATCTTCAGCTGCAAGTTTAAAGCCATTGGAGGAATTCAAATGGGATAAGTTTTCAATTGAATTAGTCCCCTGTCCTTCGGTTCCAAACAATATAGACAGCTTTCAAGTTTTCTCAGATGATCAACAGATTGTGAACTTCTTACAGAGTACCAACACCTTTGAGAATGCTATAATTGATGAAGGCCAAAGGGATACCCTGATGGAACAGTTAGATGATGACAGGGGAATCATGAGATTGAAGGACAACAGAATCCCAAAGGGAATGGTGGAGCTGGAGAGGCTATTTGATGTTGACAAGATCAGGCAGAGGGTGAATTCTGAAGATTATGTGGGCACCACAGACAATGAGACTGAAAATTTGAATGTAGGCACTGAGGAGGATCCAAAGAACATCAAGTTGGCAAAGGATTGTGACCCAGAAATAAAGAGAAATATGATTGATTTCCTGCACAGGTCTAAGGATGTAATGGCCTGGTCATACAAGGATTTAAAGGTGTTTGACCCAAAAGTTTACACCCACATCATACCTTTAAAAGAATCTTGCAAGCCTTTCAGACAAAAACAGAGGCATGTTAATGCTCTGTTAGAACCTCTTATTCAGAAAGAAGTGGAGAAGCTCTTGAGTGCAGCAATTATTTTTCCTATCAGGCATTCTACTTGGGTGGCAAATCTGGTGCCAGTCAGGAAGAAAAATGGGGAGATCCGCCTGTGTGTGGATTTCAGGAATTTAAATAAGGCTTCTGAAAAGGACAACTATCCCCTGCCTTCTATGGATGAAGTCCTGCAAATTGTCAATGGATCAGAGATGATGTCTTTCTTGGATGGCTTCTCAGGGTACAACCAGATATTGGTTGAGAAAGAAGATAGAATGAAGACTGCCTTTACAACTAAGTGGGGTACTTTTGCTTACAAGAGAATGCCATTTGGTTTAATAAATGCAGGAGCAACATTTCAGAGAGCAATGGATCATGCCTTCAAGGGGCTTATGGGCAAATGTATTGTTGTGTACATGGATGATTTAACAGTCTTCTCCAAATCCAGATTTGACCATGTCAAGCACTTAGAGTCTGTGTTTAACAAGTGTAGGGAGTTTGGCATTTCTCTGAATCCAAAGAAATGCATTTTTGGTGTAACAGAAGGGAAGCTCCTAGGGCATTTAGTCACAAAGGATGGCATTTCTATGGATCCAGGCAGAGTTGAGGCCATATCTGGCATACCATTTCCCAACTCCAAGAAAGAGTTGAGGTCATTCTTTGGAAAGATAAACTTTGTCAGGAAGTTTATCTCTGGCTTTGCAGAGATAGTTAAGCCAATGAATGACATGTTAAAGCAATCTGCCCAGATTGTCTGGACCCCAGAGGCTAAGGCAGCCTTCCAAGAGATTAAGACAGCTATTAAACAAGCTCCAGTTCTGGTAAGCCCAGACTTCAGTGCAGATTTTTATCTGTACACTTTCTCTTCTGAACATACACTTGCTGCAGTCCTGACCCAAAGAAGGGAAACCGGAGAACATCCAATTGCTTTTAAGAGCACTAATTTGAAGGGAGCTGAACTGAAATATTCCAGATTAGACAAACAAGCTTATGCTTTAGTAAGAGCAGTGAAACAGTTCAGACATTATATACTCAGAAGCAAAACTCATGCCATAGTGCCAGACCCAGCTGTGAAGTATCTTCTAAGTCAAAATGAGTTGGGTGAACTGAGGGGCAATTGGGTTACCAGGTTGCAAGAGTATGACTTGGAGATTAGGCCTGCTAAACTGATCAGAGGACTTGGCTTGTCCAGACACATTGCTGAAGTGCCTCCACAGCAAGAAGTTAATCAGTTGAATTTTGAATCTGATGATTGGTATGGAGATATCATTCATCTGCTATAGTTTGGAATTTGCCCATCCCATTTGAACAGAACTCAAAGGAGAGCATTAAAGTTAAAAGTTGCTCATTATCTCCTCAAGGCAGGTACTCTGTACAGGGAGAATTATGTTGGCATCTTTCTAAGGTGCATTTCTCCCAGTGAAGTCAGTGAAGTCATGGCTAGTTTTCATGAAAAACTAGGGGCAGGGCATTCATCAGGATCTGCTACAGCACATAAAATACTAAGAGCAGGTTATTATTGGCCTACACTTTTTAAGGATGCACATCAGCATGTCAGAACCTGCCATCAATGCCAGAATTTTGCAGCCAAAGAGGCTAACCGGGCTCTGCCATTGCAACCAGTTGTGATCAACAAACCTTTCATGCAATGGGGGCTTGATTTTGTGGGGGTGATCAATCCAAAGTCCTCAACAGGACATAAATATGTGTCGACGACCATCGACTATTGCACAAGGTGGGTTGAAGCAGCAGCCACCACAAGAAGTACAGCTCAAGAAGTCATTGAATTTCTTGAATCAAATGTCATAACTAGATTTGGGGTTCCCCTGAATTTGGTCTGTGATAATGGACCAGCCTTCCAATCATTGGAGTTTGCAGATTGGGCATACCAGATGGGGATAGTTATCAGATTCTCATCCAACTACTATCCCCAAGGCAATGGACTGGCTGAGTCCACCAACAAGAACTTAATGAATGCCATCAAAAAGTCTGCAGCAGATAAACCCAGGCAGTGGCATACATTGTTGAAATATGCACTGTGGGCTGACAGGATAAAACATAAGGTTGCTCTTAAGACTTCTCCCTTTGCTTTGCTGTATGGTACCCAGCCAATTGTTCCCATCTCCTTGAAGTTGCCCACCTACCAATTTGCCTTAGATTATTTTGAGGATCATGATGATGCTGAAGCCCGTGTTTTAGATCTCACTAACTTGCAGGATGAAAGACTCCAAGCCCTGGAGCACTTCAGTAGGCATCAAGAAACTGTCAAAAGGTGGTTTGACAAGAGGGCCAAAGTGAAAGCTTTCAGACTGGCAGACTTGGTGCTCCTGTGGGACAAGGCTCATGAGAAGAAGGGTAAGCATACAAAGTTGCAGCCACTGTGGATAGGCCCCTACCAAATTGCTGAGATATTGGGTAACAATGCATTCCGTTTACAAGATCTGGATGGTAATTTTCTGGACCTCCTTGTTAATGGTCAATACTTGAAACATTATTTCTCGATTGTTACATCCAATCTATCATTTGAATGAAGTCATAAAGAAGTTGTAATATGTGTACATATTGTAAATAGCTCTGCAAGTTTATTTTGCTTTAGTATAGTTCTAGTTTTCTTGTGCAGTTGCTTCAATAGTTTTTAGTTTTATGTTTCTTCTTAGTTGCCTGTACAGTTTTTAGTTGTTGTGTTTTTAGTTAATCCTTGCTTTTATTTAAGTTTGTACAGTCTTTTGTTTCAGTTTTAGTTGCTTTGCTTCTTTTTTCTTTGCTTCCTGTACAGTTCAGTGTTTTAGTCTGTACAGTTTTATTTTGTTTTGCTTTAAGGCCAGTTTTATCTTGTTTTGCTTCAAGGCCTGTCTGTCCTTGAAAGTCTATGCAAAGTCCTTTAGCTTCTAAAGGTCTCTGTTCTTTGCCTTTGTCTGAGCATCAATGAAAAGTCAGCCTGCTGAAAATTGTTTTATTCTGAGCTGATAAATCCACAATCCAGTGCCCCATTCTGTTCATTATTCTAATTGAGATAGTCTGCTTACTCTGAACTGTGGAACTATTTTGCTATTCAGGATGAAGGTAGAGAGATGATTGGATCTTGTGTCTTGCTTGCCACAGTTGTTTTAATTATAGAGAAGCTGCTATGCTGTTTAGTTGGAGGAACTCCCAGGGAATCCAAGAAAAGCTGGTTATAAGAGGGGACTATGGTTCATGCAATTATTTGGGTATCCACAGAGGCTATCAGTGCCTAGACTGAAACAGTTCCAGATTGATCAAGTGTTAAAAGAAAATTGTGATTTCCCTAAGGCCTTTCAGATATTGATATATTTCAAAAAAAAAAAGAGAGAAGAAGAAAAAAAGAAAAGAAAAAAGAGTTATATGAGAGAGAGGCAGCCAGATTCCAAAAGCTATTTTTCTTTTACCAAGTTGAAGATCCTTCCTTACAGTTGTAAATTTGGGTCGTGTAAATCTAAAGGGTAACTCTGTCTAGGCTGTAAAAGGCTAAACTAGTAAACAGAGCTCTACTCGGTTTCCCCTTTTTATGATCTAGAGAAGTTGATCAGTCCAGAGTTCAACATTCGATTCAGTCATCCTTGAAGAAAGTTTATACCCTTTGAAATTGCACATCAGAAATCTTCCTTGAAGTAATCCAGCCTAGTATGTCCTTGGGAAATTTTAACAGCTAGCAGTTAACAGTCAATTTATTGCGAAGAATGTCTGTGGCAAGGCATGATGCATGGTCTTTTTGTTTTGAAACCAGAGTCTTGGGTTCTAAAATAGTGCTACTATTTTACCCGTAGATATCGCCATTTGTTGAGAAGCAACACACCCCCACTGAAAAAAAATCAATTTCACCCTCTGAAAATTCTGAACTTTCATTTTTGCAGTAGGGACCCTCTAGATGTTTTTCAGTCTTAATCCAGTTTTGCTTGTTTCCTTTTTAGGTTGTGCTTTTCCTGTCTTTCTAGCTTGTGTTTTCTTGGACTTAGCTTTTACATGCTAGAAATCATTCATGCTTAAGCCAAATCCTGCACCGGCACCAAGAAAATCCAGAAAACAGTCAGATAAATACATGAAAAATCAAATCTTTCCTTTTTTAGTAATGTCGCGAAATCGCGACAGGTTTTCAAAAAATCGGCTAAGTCGCAAATGTGTAGCGAAATCGCGACACTTTCCATTTTTGGAAGTGTCGCGATATCGCGACATTTCCATTTTTGGAAAGTGTCGCAAAATCGCTGTCGGTCGGAGGAGAGAGAAGAAAGTTGTACGGAGGAGCGCGATTTGGCGACATGTCGCGATATCGTGACATGTCGCATTTTCGCTGAGTGCAAGAGAAAAATCAACTAAAAGAGCTTAAGTGCTAAAAACTACAGCGATGCGCTGCACGTTTTGGAGAAGGGAGTTCAAGTAGAAACTTGCAGCGACGCGCTGACATGTTCCAAAATCGCGGGGCATTTGTCGAAGAAGGCTCTAAACCAAAAAGTGTAGCGATGCGCTGCACGTTTTCCAATTGCGAAATGTTTTAAGGTGAGATGTTTCAAAGACTTAAGGCGTCAAAAAAAAAGGGTTAAGTGTTGAAACTGCAGCGACGCGCTGCGTGTTTCGAAATCAGGGGTGAGAGTGGTAGCGATGCGCTGCACCTTTTAAGGAAGTCTTGCAAAACAAGTATGCAACGAAATAGCGGCATGGTGAGAAGAATTTGAGAAAATGTTAAGTGTCGGAAGGGTCGCGAAATCGTGACAGGAAGCAAGGAAGATGTACGACGGCCAACGAGAGGCGCGATTTTGCGACATGTCGCGAAATCGTGACATGTCGCATTTTCGCGACTGTTGGAACAGGAAGCGCAGTTGGCAGGAAGGATGTCACGATTTCGTGACATGTCGCGAAATCGTGACATGTCGCATTTTCGCGACCAAGTTGAGAAGAAGAGCCGCTAGCGCCAGGGACGTCGCGATTTCATGACATGTCCTGAAATCGTGACATGTCGCAGAATCGCGACAGGAGAGAGAAAGTTCCCCAAAGGGCCTGAAGTGCATTCCAGCTATAAACAGAAGGTTTCCTGGGATAGCGACACGTGTCAAAGCGCGTAACAGACAAACAGAGGCCGACATGCAAGTTTAAATTCAGGATTTTAATCTGTTTTATCCTTTAAGCTTTGATTTTATGTTTTATTAAAGAGCTAATTAATCTTTTGTCTTTCATGCAGGAATCCATCTGGCACTTACGGGACAACTGAAAAAGACCATAAAGGCAAAGTTAAAGTGCGGATTTAGTCAAGGACCGCCATGCTAGAAGAGAAGATGTCGGTGAGGGCATTCAATGACAAATTTATGGCAGAATTAATAGCATGAAGACAATTTCAACACAGGGATGGCTTTACGGAGATCAGATCTGAGAGAGGTGGTGACTCATCCGGCTCACCAACAGAAATTAATGAGAGCATTCATTTGCAGTTGCGGATGAATGCAAGTGGCATTCAACTCTATCTTCTCCATTTATGGCAGCTGACTGCACAGATTTGCAGAATGGTTAAGTTCTATCCACAACTTTGTTTTAATGGCTTTATATTGTAAAACCCGGTCCTAGGGTTTAAAAAAAGATAAGATTTGCAGTTTGGGGAAGAAGATATTTTGAAAAAGATCAGGGTCTGTCCTGAGTCTATAAATACTTCTTCTCAATGTAATCGCGGGAGGCGGAGACTTAGAAATAAAAGGCTTATAAGCAATTTCTTGCAAATTTTGTGAAATCCTTTGTTTTCTGGACTGGGAGTTGATGTGCTTTTGCTGTTTTCTGTGGTAGCATGGCCAGGAGCCTAATATTTTATAGATCTGTGATAAGTGTATCTTCTTCTGTTATCCGTTCCATTAAAGTTTGTTAGATATATGCTGTAAATCTGCCATTATCAAGTTTAAATATGTTGTTAGGCTTCAGTTGTTCCATTGTCTGCTAGGGGAAATTACAGATTTGAGGTTAAGTTTGTTCTAATTGCTCTGTCTTCACTGTGTGAGCTAGGTCGTCGGTGAAAGATACCAGTTTTAACCAGCTGCCCTTGGATTTATAATTTTCTGCTAGATCTGTTCCACTTTGCCTTGTGCTCCTAGTTGAAAGTGATCTTAGAAATCTGGACACTTTCTTCTTGGATTTGTTCTGTTGTGAAGCTAGTAGCATAGATAAAATTGATAGTTTTAAGTTTTACAGTTAAAGTCTGATAAACTTCTCTTTCTGCCCTACCCTACCCTCTCTTTGTTTTCGGTGAATGATCCATTTTTATTTTCTTTATTTGCCTTTTATTTGAATCTACTGACCCATGAGAGCTAGATCAAGAATCAAGTTAAATCTGATTGTTAACAAGTAACAACTTTTGCAACTACTGAACAAGTTCAGGAACCCCCTGTAAGGTAACAGACAATCCATATTGAAATCTATTCCAGAAGCGGAAAAGAGTGAATAGACATTCGACCCGACTCTGTAACTCGCACCTTGGATAACCAGCTAGATCCTAAAGTGAGTGGGATTCGTCCCGTGGGTGTCTCCGGAGCTTCCTGCTCATCCTTCGCGGGGTGTGTATGAAAGCCGGACCAACAGAACTCTTTCCATTTCTACTTTGGCTAGTGATCTTCTAGAAGAATTTGTCTCTCTACTACACTGACCGGTGGATATCTCTCCACTTGAAGACAACTCACTTAGATCTATCTTCAATTATGCTGGATATTGGATCTCTATCCACTGAGACTCTGTCCTCTATACTCTATCACTTCCAAATCTCTATAAATAGGCTCACTCAAAAACTACTCAATAGGCTCACTCAAAACCTACTCAACAAGCTCACACAAAACTTGTCCAAATCTGCTCAACAAGCTCACACAAAACTTGTCAAATCTACTCAACAAGCTCACATAGAACTTGTCCAAATCTGCTCAACAAGCTCACGTATAACTTGTCCAAATCTGCTCAACAAGCTCACATAGAACTTGTCAAATATGCTCAACAAGCTCCCATAGAACTTGTCTAAATATTCTCAACAAGCTCACACAGAACTTGTCAAAATATTCTCAACAAGCTCACACAGAACTTGTCCAAATATGCTCAAACAAGCTCATCAAGAACTTGCCCAAATATGCACTAGAAATTTCACCAAGAACTTACCCAAATCTGCACTAGCAAGCTCACCAAGAACTTGCCCAAAGCTGCTCTAGCAAGCTCACCAAGAACTTGCTCAATAATTCAATCTCATAGAAGCATAAAGAGAATTGTTAGAGACTCAATATGTTCTTATACTCAAATCCAATCTCAACTCAAATCAATCTTATAGAAGTAGAAAGAGAATTTTTAGAGACTCAATATGTTCTATCCTTAAATCTCAATCTCAACTCAAACCAATCTTATAGAAGCATAAAGAGAATTGTTAGAGACTCAATATGTTCTATCCTTAAATCTCAATCTCAACTCAAATCTAGAATATAGAATAGTTTTTTTCATGGAACTTGAACAACCACTTCACACAATCACTTGACTAGGCTCAAAAAAATCTTCTCAACCAACTACCACAAGGAACAACTCTTTCTTACAAACCCTAGTCCAAGCATGTATCAACCAACTCAAATATTTCCAACAATGCTCAACCACAAATCTCACATAAAAATGATACTCATGTTGTTTTCAAGTTCAAGTTATTTTCATAACCAATGGGCTTCAACAACAATGCTAATAAAACATTATTCACATAACAATGATACTCATGTTCTTCTCAAACCCTATCTCAGGTTTTTAACACAGCTAATGGCTTCAACAATAATGCTTATAAAACAAGGTTTAATAGCAAATCTCAACCCATAAAACCTTGAAGCATTCAACCAACTACTTTCGAAAAGGAAACCACAATTAATTCTTTTCTCTCCAATGATATTTTAGAAATAAACTACCATAAACAATCAATAGGATAATGTGTCCATACCTTTTATGAATATGAAGAAGCCTTTTGGTTGTCCACAAAATTTGTCTCACTTAACACACTTTCTTTTTCAACTTTCAACAAGGGTTAGAGATCTTGATTAATAACACAACAATAACATCCAAGTAACACCTTATTACTCCTACTCAATAACATACACCATAAAAAATCAATAGGAGAATGTGCCCATACCTTTTATGAAGATGAAGAAGCCTTTTGGTTGTCCACAAAATCTGTCTCACTCAACACACGTTATTTTTCAACTTTCAACAAGGTTTAGATATCTTGATAAATAACACAACAATAACATCCAAATAACACCTTATTACTCCTACTTAATAACATACACCATGTCACTTCATAAATGAATTGATCTCTTTTGAAAAAGAATAAAGCAACCTTAATTTTTGAACCTCTTTACAAAATCAGAAATATCTCTTTACACACACCTTATTTCTCCCTCTAAGAAAGTTAATCAAATAGCCCTAGAAATAAGCTTTCCAACAATATATAATATGATATAATTCTAAAAAATAAATCACCAAAAATCTCTCCTTATTTAATCATGCATTATAACCCTTATTCCTCCTAGGGCAACTTTAGAAAAATAAAATATATCTAAAAATTATTAACTTGCCTCTGTCCCTGACGGGATTCGATCTCATGACCTTCCTTGCTCAGTGCCTTAACCATAGACAACCTGTCGTTGGACCACATGCCCTCACGTGCTCAAAAGGAGCACACAACAAAATCTTATTCTGTGAATATCTACGCCCTTTGAAAACAAAACGTGCTTCACACATTTCACAACAACAAAACACCTCCAAAAATAATCGAATGCAAGACCTCTTGATTCACACATAGCACATGAACCACTAGGCCAAGTAGGCCTATACATTTGGCTTTACTCCACAATAGTCTTCAACGAATGCGAAAATCGTAAGCCTTTTAAAACTCTTTTCACACACACTTCGACACACGATGTGCAGGCTCTTTACCATTCAAATCCAAATATCAAATCGAGTGTTTAGAGAAATAAATTGAAACTTTGGGCATATATATATGTCCTCCTAATTTCTTTTGATGTCAGCACTATAATTTAAATATTAGTTTTATGCCTTTTCATTTATTTGATGTCGGCGCTATAAATTAAATTTTAATTTTAATTTTAAATTTAAATTTTAAATAATTTTAATTTTAAATTTAAATTTTAAATAATTTAAATTTAAAATCTCCATCATGGGGGCACATTTTTTGACAAAACAAAAAGCCAATGTGGGTTTTAATAAAAACCCATTTCAAATATACCATCCATGGTTTTAAATAAAGCCTTTTATTTTCTTGCCTTTGTTTTCACAAAAACCCTGTATATATCCATGCTCTCCAAAATATCATAAATGCTCATTTATGAAATGCTTTGGCCACCAAAACTCAATGTGATCCATGTGACATCAATGACAACATAAAATAACTCAAATTTCTAACAAATATAATTCACTTACCTTAGCTCCTTGTCTTCACACTTGAATAACATTGGTTATGACTAAATATAACAATCCTCATACGTACCATTTCTTTGGTTCTTGAATTTATGAATTTGGATGGGCCAAGTGTGGTATGATTGAGTGAGAAACAATCGATCTTGTTCTTTGATGCTAGAGAGTATGATGCTGGTAATATATCCTTCTTCTATGGAGCTTTAAATTCTCCTTGCTCCCTTTCTTCCTGTACAATCGCAGGAAGCAATACACCTAATCTACTTGCAACATAACATCAAGCGTGAAACCATGAAAGCATAAAGAAAAAGAATTAACAAAAAAACACAAGATCTATTTTATTAATTTATGGTACAATACGATTACATATAGGTCCCTCTTAGGCATACAAAACATTTGATACAATGATTACAAGTATAAATGGGCCCCTGAATGGGGATGGTGTACTCCACAGGTCTCTTGGAGTCAACACGAATTTTCTCAAGGGCTTACTGATACCTTCTTCTCACATGCTCGGAGGGATCTGATATTGAAGATGCTTTATAATAATCTAGGACCTATGATCTGCGATATGAAACAACAGAGAATAATGAGTAGCATATGTGGTCTCTCATGATGAGGCTTTCTTTAAATATCTACAAGAAATGATGTAGAAGCATGATAAAAGCATAATGGTGCAAAGATAAGAAAATATGCATAAATAACTAAGAAATTACCGTGCAAATGCAATGAAAGAGATGGATCTATGCTAATAACCTTTGATAAATTAAAATAATAAGAAATTTATGCTAAGAACTCAGGAAATAATGACTCAAACCCTAGGCTATGCTTATAGGCCACTGTCAAGGACAACGATCGTGAATTGAACTTTCTACCTCATGAACTAGGGGCTAAGACACTCAATCATTCATCCAAATTTATGTTCAAGGGTTACCTTCGTATCCAGAGATGTATTAGTGTTGAATCTAGTGTGGAACTAAATTCTTGAATCATGCATTGTATTTGCTCAATCAGATAACACTTCATTACTCCTCAAGGGGATATGAAAGTGCTCTCCAATTCGCTAGGGCTTCACTGCATAAAAACTCATATTTTTTGGATGACTTCTTGTTCTTGGGAGGATGCATATGTAGACCTCCTAGATCTAGATATTGGCTTCTTGGAGAATCCAAGATCCATATCTACATGTAACTAACCGTTAGAGGGGAAGGCTTAGTCACAGAATTTCTTGGAAGGGGTAGTCAGGAGAATATCTAGGAGATCCATGCCAAAAACTACTCAAATACAATGTAAGTGAAGTTAAACTGCATGATTATGAACCACATTCATGGCTGGTTTGCATTTTAGTTCTAGTGTTTATCTAGAATAGCAGCCATACGTGATCGATCTCAGCTTCAGTGGCCTGAGTTGGCAGTCACTCTAATCGATAATGGTCGAGCCTAAATGGGCCAAAACTGCCCCTTGTGAGTGGTTAGGACCACTGTTAGCTCTTGGAAAGATATAAGATTAGTCATATGGTCTTTGGATGTGCCCATATGAGTAGTTTCCTAAACATGATGCATTTTAGGTATCTACAAATACCCATTTTTGGGATGCATTGTGGGAAAACATAGTGCTGAGCAAAAATAGACCACCTAGGGCCACATTGTAGGGTGTGTGATGATCATTGATCTGATCAACATTAGATGCCCCAATCATGAGAAAGGTGCACATCTTAGAATCATTGCTTCCAACGGGATGGAAGGCTTAATTTTGAAAAAACAATTGCAATCCTCGAGGTGATAAGGTAGCCTTGGTGCTACAATTGGTCTAAAATGAGAAGAGTGTCAGACTTAATTATCATATTTACTTATTTTTTTCAGGCAAAGGGTAAGCTTATGATAGTTGTTGGAAATGATTCATAGGACGAACATAATTTGATATGATCGAGTGATCCTTTGTTGAATTTGATTATGATTGTTGATATTATGACTACCCCCTCAAGCGATGAGTCGATGAGGGAAGGAAAATGAATAAAGCGATGAGTCACTTGACCAAGGTGATTGATTAGGACCATTTAAGATATTTGAATTATTGTTATATGGCAAGTCCCATTACAGGTGTGACTTCAACCATTAATAGTAATTGTATATCTCTATCCCGTGGAGCGGTCCAACTACAATGGTCTTCTTAGGAAATCAAGATATTATCAATTTGATTTAAATTATGTTGAATCACTTTGATTATTTGTTGAAATGTCATGGAAGAAATGAAATGAACACCTCATTCATGTGGGGCAGTTCGACCGCTATGGCCTTCTTCGAGATTGAAGTGAAGCATTGCAATTCAACCATGACTAATTTGGCTCAAATGTCCTTATGGTAATTTACTCATCTTACCAGTTTGCATGGAGTGCCAATCGATGCAACTGCTAAGTGTGTAGTGTAAATAACTAGGTACGATGTTCATTTGAAATTTTGATATTATTTATTTATTTTTGTTAATTTTACAATTTCTAAGAATTTTGGACCGGTAGATATGCTTAATTGCCCATTTTGAGGTTTTTCATGGTGAGAAATTGAGTGTTTTTATCCTTTTTTTCTAGCCGTTGTCAACAGAAGTTGCCCCCAATTACCATTTTGTGGCCGCTATTAGTGTTAGTAGCCAGAAAGTGTAGGTCGCTAACGTCAATAGTAGCCACAAAAAAATGGGAAAATATAAAAGAAATTTTTAGGGTTTTGACTTTCATTATTGCCAATTGTATTTTGTGATTTGAGCTCTGAGGTGAGAGATAGTACTTTTGACATGGGATGCTGATGAATTCTGGACATCATGGTGGAGCAGGGTGAGGCATCGATGAGTGGAGGAGCCGCAACTTCATGGGTATTCCTTTAAACCCCAAATTTTTATTTAATCGGTAAAATGAACCCCATTAAGTAATTTGGTAAATGAACCTCATTAAACCCGTTGGTAATGAACCACATCCATAGATAGGCTTAGAATAGGGTTAATTTAGGTGGGTTCCATTTAGTTTTTGCATTTTTGAGCGTAACAACTGCTCCCTCAATTTTAATTTAATTATATACTCAAACCTTTCAAGGCATACACTCCAGAATCCGTTTCACGCAAAAAGAACATGAAGATATATTTTTAAACTAATGATTGCCGATGAATTAAATGAAATGCAGATCGCCACTTTAGGTGGGCTCACCCTTGCCGTATAGGCAGATATACGAGAATGTCACAAATGAAATTGATAAAAAAGATGATATTTAAGAACTACACATTTGGATAGCTAAATAATGAAACTACACACTTGGATAATATTGTAGAACATAGCCGACGCTATGTTATTTGGTATGTAACATGACTCCCCTCCTCGGAAAGCTTTGTCCTCAAAGCTGGAAATGTCTGGAAAATCCTTTCAGGTTCCCATGTAGCCTCTTCATCTGGTAGGCCCTGCCATTTGATGAGAAATTCTTGGATGTGACGAGAGCTCCGTATGCGTGTTCTGCTTTGTAGAATTGCTTCTGGCTGGAGATATATATGCCCTTCTGCATCTAGTATTGGTAATTCTGACTGAGATTTCACTTTTTGGCCGATCACCTTCTTGAGACACTGTCTGGCATGGTCATGGGATATTTGGGGAGGTAGTCCCTTTGGTTCTTGGAAGACCTCTTCGTAATGTGCTACGATGTCCCATAAATCTAGAGCAAAAATACCCGAAGTTGCTCGAGATTGCTTTTTCAAACAATTAATTTGATCTATGAATCCGTATCCAACCTTTTTTAATGTTTTCTCCATACTATGAGAGCTCACCATCTGTGATGGGGGAGTAGTAATACCTTGTAAGCGAATGACCCATCCGTTTTCCTTCCATTCCACAAATAATTTTTTGAAATTGAAGCTGACCGTGTCTAGTGTTTCCAACCATTCAACTCCCAAAATAACATCAGAGTTCCCTAAATTCATTACGAAAAGAGATCCAAACCAGGTATAAGTTCCCATTTTAATGGAGACTTGAGATGTTCTCCCAACACATTGAGTGTTCACCCCGTTGGCTACTAGAACCTGGAATTTGTCTTTGTTGGAAGAATTAATGAATAAATTCAAAGCTTTTGTTGTTTTGATGTCGATAAAATTGTGGGTACTACCTGAATCAATTAGCACATTTACCTTTTTTTGGCGAAGAAATCCTGGTACCTTGATTGTATGGTGGGCTATTAACCCCATGAGGGCATGCACAGAAATAGCCATTGTATCCTCTTCCTTCTCTTCTAGAACAATCGATAGTTCTTCTTGAATAGGTTCTTCCTGGTGGTATGCTTCTTCCTCTTCTCCTTCATATTGAGCGCATTCAATATGAAAGTTTTGTTTTTGTGCACATGCTTGTTCTCTGGGATGGTGATTGCGACATTTATAGCAGAAGTATCTTGATGGTTGATCATTTCTATGAAAAGAGTTGTTGCCATACGAAGGATGACTATAAGTTTCATGTTGTGTATACAACTGAATTCTCTTCTCAGCTAGCTTGGCTATTCTTATGCAATCGTTCAACGAGGTTGGATTTTGAATGTCCACCTCCACCTTAATATTTTCTTTCAAACCATTGCGAAAAGCTCCTACCACTGTGTCTGGACTGAGGTGTAATGCATACGGTAGTAAACTGGTGAATTCGGAGATGAACTCACTAACTGATCTTTCTTGTTTAAGAGATAACAGTCTTACTGTGTATGATGATGTAGCTCCTTCATCAAATCTTTCTAAAAAATAGGTAGTGAAATTATTCCAGCAAACAGTAGCTCCTTTCTCGCGTTTAAGCCATACGAACCATTGGTAAGCCTCAGTGCCTAATTTTGATGCAACGAAAGGGACTTTATCAAAATCCTTAATTTGGTATAAGTCAAGAATGCCTTCCATTTTGGCTATCCAACCACGAGGATCATGACCCTCAAAAGTGGGCATATCAATGCGTGGAAAATTATTAGGGCCTCTCGATTGGTGATAACCCATATCCCTATCCTGATCTTGGTTATATCGCTGTCTATGATAGCGATTCCCGTAATTATCCGGATTGCCTCTTTGCTGCTCCCAATCTTCATCCTGGTCATCATTTTCTTCATGCCTTTGTTCATGGGAGTGATTTTGGGGATTAGTATTGGGATTAGGTTGGTTTTGTGCGCTCAATAGTTTAGTTAGGTTGACATTAATTTGGCGCATACCATCTAGTAATTGTCGAAGAGCTTCATCAGTGGTAATGGTAGAGTTGCCTGATTCTCCTTGTGTGACGTTGTCGTGAGTTGGGGAAGGGTTAGCAGCCATGGGGTCAACCAGTGGATGATGTGGATTATAACTACCAATTTTGAAAGGAGAAGGAGAATTTTTTGTACCTGGGCTTCGATGAGGTCTTCTTGTGTTGTTATTGGTCATCTCCGAGCTTGATAGTCGACCGTCAGGTCCTTTGATCCAACTTCTACTCATGCACTGTTCAAAATTTCCTGCTTAGTAATCCTTGAGCTTCAATTTCTGCAAAATTTGGGTTAGCTTTTGGCAAAAAATTTGTTGTTTTTTTGCCTTAAGTGCCACTCCAACTGTGGCGCGGAATTGAATTTTTGGATGGACTCCTTGAGGACAACTTTCAGTAATTTTGACAACTCTCAACAAATTTTGCTTACAATTTTTGTACAACTTTGACAATAACTGGACTGGGACTAACCACTAATCACTAGACAGAAATGTAATGACAGGACCAAACCGAAGACGACGGACAGCCAGGACACGGACAACGAGGAATGAAACAAACAGCGAGGACATGACAAGATCGAAGACAATAGACTGACAGCGAGGACACGATGAGACCGAAGACGACAGACTGACAGCGAGGACACAATAAGACCGAAGATGAAATGGACAGCGAGGACACGATAAGGTCGAGGACACACAGTAGAAGACGACACAACTCAAGACTGAAAAGGAGGACGACAAGACCAAGGACACGCAATGAAAGATGACACAAATGGAAGACTAACACGGAGGACGACAAGACCAAGGACGCGGACGGAGTAGCAAGGCAATGATGACAAATCACAAAGACTGGACACGTTCGCGGACACACAGGAGGAGGAGACCAGGTAGTATGTGATCGAAGTCACATTTAATTATGTATGTCAGATATGTTATAAACATGAAAATGCCCTTCCCACACTGTGTGTGGGATATATGTCCCAAACAAAAATTTAAAAAATAATAATACACACCTTAGGCTTTAATTTAATACGTGATTTTATCTGTGAATTTTTATTGGACGACGTGGTTACCATAGCTCGTGTTTGTTTTTGAAATATTTGTAGCCAAAAATGAATTCTATGGTCGTTGTTGAGATTTGAATGGATCATGAATCGTCTGGTGGGTGTTACTTGGCCGATTTTTCTTCTAAAACATGGATTTTTTCCTCTGCCTTGCGCTGTGTAATACTGCAATCAGAATGCAAAAACCAGTTGTAATTTGGACATTGGTTTCTCTTCCACGATGACGTCAATCGGATGGACGTGTTTTGAGATGCAAGCTTGGACTACGGTATGGTGATGAAGATGTATGGATAGTTATTGAAACTTCACAGTCGTGCACAGTTTTGCAGTATGGCGCCACAATCACATAAAAAAGAGTATCAATGGAAGTCCCTTCGGATTGGAAGTTGGATCAACTGATACCACTTGGAGCGTAACAACTGCTCCCACAATTTTAATTTAATTATATACTCAAACATTTCAAGGCATACACTCCAGAATCCGTTTCACGCAAAAAGAACACGAAGATATATTTTTAAACTAATGATTTTCAATGAATTAAATGAAATGTAGATCGCCACTTTAGGTAGGCTCACCCTCGTCGTATAGGCAGTATGCGAATGTCGCAAATGAAATTGATAAAAAATATGATATTTAAGAACTACACATTTGGATAGTTAAATAATGAAACTACACACTTGGATAATATTGTAGAACATAGCCGACGCTATGTTATTTGGTATGTAACACATTTTATCAATTTTTTTAGAATTTGGGTGAGGGCGGATACCGTTGGCGTGTTGCCCCATGGATGCTGTCACTCAGAGCAGCCCCTAATTTTTAAAGAGGGGTCATTGACACCGACAACGACTAGTTTGAATTCCAACGGTCAATTTTTTGACCGTTGGCAGCTAGCCGCTATCGACATCAGTGACCGTTGGGTGGCCGCTATCAACATGAGCGACCGTGCAACTTTAAAGGATTTTTTATAATTTTCTTTGATTTTTAATGCAATTAATTGATTTTTTTGAATTTTATAAGTGTAAATTTTGATTTTTTTGCATGTTTTGGTGCATTTGCTTAGAATGTTTGTATTCTACTTGATTTTGAATTTTTTTGCACTATTTTTGTATTTTATTGTGTTTCTTTAGTTTAAGTGCATTTAATTAGGCATTTATTTTACACTTTTAGCTTTTTTCTATGAAGGCTTGGGACCCCAGTTTGCTTGTGTAGCTTCTTCCTTTGATGGATGATGCGAATTGGGCTTGGTTTGATGCTTGAGGGCTCATGTATGTCATGAGGATGCCAATGATTATGTTGAACCATACCTATATTACTACCCTAGATCATAGGTGGGATTGTTGTACAAATACTTTTCATCTTCCAATGGGTGAGATGACCATCACTCTAGAGGACGTATACAGGATATTTAGGATCCCTTTTGCTGGAGAGGCTATCGTGTCTTCTCCCATCAATGCTAAAGATGATGTGTTTATTATGGTATTCATAGCTTAGGTAGCTATGACATTGGATGAAACTCAATATGGTGGAGTCTTTGTGACCCAGTGGTATCAAGAGGATGTCTTCACATGATAGCAAGCCATCTTGATGCATGTTATATGTAACATACTTTTTCCATATTGTTTTGGAGTGAGGTTCCCATGGAAAATCTTGGCTATGGTTCATGACCTATTGGACAGTGATAAGTTGATAATTATAGCTTGGGGGAGTGCACTTCTAGCACAATGCTATGATGAGATTTATAAGATTCAGTAGCACGAACACACTAGTGTTGCTTGCAGCCTGCTCCTTCAGATCTGGGGATGGAAGCACATCAAGGAGGACCACTCGAGAGGGTTTACCTATGAGGATAACTGCCATAGGTGAGGTGGCCTAGTGCTACGAATTCAAGTTGCCTCGAGAGCAAGAGGAGTGTTAGAGTCGACATCATGTAGGGGATCTAACACAGTATGCAACCACCCTAATTGGCCTGTAGACATGAGACATTATATGGAGGCATTAATTTGAATGCCCTACATGGCTAGAGGTAGATAGATTCATGGCTCATACTAGGTGCGACCGATGGGTGATCGGTCGTAAGTGAGGTATTAGAGAGTTATTTTATTTCTCTATGGTGCTTTGCCAATTTTCTATCCAATAGGATGTCCCTATTGAGCTAGTTTTGTATAGGCAGATCACTGTAGAGAGGGATCTTCCATTGCCCTGAGTTATAGAAGTCTCAAAGGATGAGAACCCTCATATAGTTGATTTGGGTATATTTTATGCTGAGGTTACCAACACGTATACCTAGTGGTTGGTTACATAGCTATGGCATGGTGGTGGTTTCCTAGAGTGGATTGAGGATGAGGTAGCTGCATAGGAGGATCTTGATGCATACCAGGTGTGACCTAGGATTGAGGAGTGGGACCAGGTAGTAGAGTAGTGGGCAGAAGAGGAGCAGGTAGCTGTAGAGGAGGAGGAGGAGGAGTTAGCTCCAAATAAGTAGGAGTCTCCTCTCTAGGCTCAGCTATATGGTGTAGAGACCGAGCTTCAGGAAACTTGTATTCATATTTTGTAGTGGGACTCTACTATTTCTACGCTCAAATATTAGGTTAGGGGTTTTGAGGAGGAGAGGACTACATTTTAAGTGTATATTGACTCAATGCAACTCATGATAGAGTAGCTCACTACCGAGAGGGATGTTGTGCAAGGACAAGTTGTATCGCTTGCTCCAGCTGCTCAGGGACCCACAGGTTTGGATCTAGGTGTGGAGATGAGATGCCTACAAGGGATTTTAGAGGATTATGAGGTACAAAAAGTGGGAGACACTAGGTATATTTCCACTTTGAGACTTCATATCAGGCAACTAGGTGGAATTCCTCATGAGCGAGATACAACAAGGGGCTCGCAGCATAGCAGGTGGAGCGAGACATGGCAGTCATCAATGCGACCGAGTCAGAGGACCAAGACCTAGATAGAGTGAACCATGGGGACTAGCTCTACATAGACTAGCTAAGATCGAGCAGAGGACAAATGTGAGCCAAGGGGCATAGGCCTCACATGATAGCTAGATGGATTTGTATCATTTTTTAGTGTAAGGTTTGAGGACCTACACTATTGTAGCCTACGGGTATTTTGTACCTCTATATACTTATTTGACACACACACACACACACTATATATATATATATATATATATATATATATATATATATATATATATATGAAATTCCTATTTTAGACTCATTATGTGTATCATGTGATTGTTTTTATTGGATGCAATGCTTATGATGTTATGTTATATGATGTGATGTATTGATGACATGTACTAGCTAGGTGATAGATGGATGCTTATATGCTATGATCTAGATGTGTGGATGCACTATGATGATGGGTACATATATGAATGCACTTTTGATTTATTTAATTGTTTATGCATTTAATTTTTGTGACATGATATGATATATGATATGTGATATGATGCATTACTTAGATGAAGATGATCTAATGCAAATGAACCTATATGTTTTAATCACTTAAAACATAAGAAATGAATTTGATATGTGTTTATAAACTAACAAATGACACCACAAAATGTATAAAAATCATGAATAAATAATAAATCTTATCATAATAATTAATCATTTAAACATCCAGATGTGAGATGAGATGATGTGGTATGTATGTGCTTTCTTTATAAGCTTTTGTAAATTAAAATATGTGTACAAAATAATCAATGGTCGTCTAAATATCATTACAAAAATTTATCTAGTATCTATCCTATTTCATGAATACCCATTTAATGAACAAAAACCTCCTAAAGAAATTTGATGATTTGATTGATGACATGATTTGTTGTTATGAGGGGATTTTTGAGGTTTTCCATGAAAATCAAACACCCTAGTTGACTAATCAAAATTTGTATAATCACTATACTGGACTTCTAAAAGATGACCATTTT
Source organism: Wollemia nobilis (assembly GCA_028583015.1). Classification (NCBI taxonomy): domain Eukaryota; kingdom Viridiplantae; phylum Streptophyta; class Pinopsida; order Araucariales; family Araucariaceae; genus Wollemia; species Wollemia nobilis. The sequence goes on from JAQPPZ010001045.1 coordinate 5,660,203, forward strand.
TGTTATGAATACCAAGATATTCGTTATCCCTGTGTGCAAATGAATATATTTATATGAGATATAAGCGTACCCCAATGCTAGGTAGGATTCATTCAGCCCATTGTTGTATTGGGTATCATCAAATGCTCATCATGATCCTAGGTTGGACTCGGTAGGATTAGACCATTAGGCGATACAGGACACCCAAAACTAGCTCCTTTTAAAAATTGCTTAGAACTACCCTAATGCTAGGCGGGATTCATTCAACCCATTTATGTATTAGGGATCACTCAATGGTTTGGGAAGATTGACCATTCCAGGGATTCAAGATCTTCACCCCCTTATTTTATTCACATTTATTTGGTATACTTGCTCATGCTTAGTGATGAAAATTATTGTTTATTTAATTTCTTTTGAGCAAGAGATTTATGTAGTGATGATAATCACTATTTATTTTGCATTTGATTTTTGATTTGTTTTGGGATTTTTGCTTGTTTTGATGAAATAAAGGGATTTCTTTGGGTAGGGGGGAGCTTGTCCTTTTGCCAATGATCAAAATCCTAGACCATGCACATCACAAGATGAGCAAGTGAAAACTTTTTGCTTAGGATGCCTATCACCACTTTGTAGTGTTCATCTTTCTTTGTCCATACTAGGTTTTTAGTGTTTTGGTTAGTGATAGGATTTTGATATATTCTAGGTGCTATCAAAACTAGAATTTATCCATAAAAAAACATATAGCTTTCTACAAGATCTGAGAAGATCACTAGGTATGGCTGAATGACCGAAAAACCTTAGTATATTCCTTTATAGCAATAGGAAGGGGTTGTGTTGAAAAACATAGTTACTTGCATGGGTGATGAATGAATGAGTAATTAAATGTGCATGATTTAGATACAAATGTGGTGTCATTTGTATGATCACAAAACATATCCTATTCTAATGCAAGTATAATGGTTGGTCATGCCTAAATGCAATGCAATTACATAACTGCAACATGAAAATGTTTTTGTATTTTTGCAATGTTTTTGAGTTTTATTGATTTTTGATTTTTGATATTTTCCATTATTTTTGGATATTTTTAATGTTTTTGAATTTTTTATTTTTAAATTATTTTTTTGCTTTTGTTTTAATTTTTACCAAAGGGCTTAAATACCTTTGGAGCCTTTTGTGAGTTGACCAAAGGTCTTATGGTGCCTTTGGGGCTTTTGTGAATCGACCAAAGGGCTTCTTATGATGCCTTTGGGGCTTTTTTGGATTAAACAAAGAACTTTAATATGCCTTTGGAGCTTTTTGTGGGTTGACAAAAGGGCTTATGATGCCTTTGGGGATTTTGTGAGTTGGCCAAAGGGCTTATGATACCTTTGGAGCATTTTTTGAGTTGACCAAAGGGCTTATGATGCCTTTGGAGCTTTTGTGAGTTGACCAAAAGGCTTATAATACCTTTGGAACCTTTTGTGAGTTGAACAAAGGGCTTATGATGCCATTGGGGCTTTTGTGAGTTGATCAAAGGGATTATGATGCCTTTGGGGATTTTGTGAGTTGACCAAAGAGCTTATGATACCTTTGGAACTTTTTGATTTTGATCAAAAGGCTTGTGATGCCTTTGGGAATTTTGTGAGTTGACAAAAGGGCTTATGATACCTTTGGAGCCTTTTGTGAGTTGACAAAAGGGCTTATGATTCCTTTGGGGATTTTTGTGAGTTGACCAAAGGTCTTATGATACCTTTGGGGATTTTGTGAGTTGACCAAAGGGCTTATGATGCCTTTGGAGATTTTTGATTTTGATGTTTTCTGATTTGTTTGGATTTTTGTGTTTTCTATTATTTTTGACATTTTGAAGCTTTTGAATGTTTTTGAATTTTTGATTATTTTATGTATAAAACACCTTCATATGAAGAATGTTGAGAGGCTTAGTCTCTTCAACAAATTCTAGTGATGTTAGGTGATATGTGCTTGGTCTAATCTTCTCTAAGATGATATAAGGACCTATCTAGTTGGCCACAAATTTGTCTCACAGGTTATCTTTAAGCACAAGATCCCCAACATTAAATTATCTTAGGTGGACTTTATTTTTATAAGCTCATGTGACGATCTTGGTAAATGTGAAGGTGCTCAAGAGCATTGATGCAACATTAATCAAGAAGGGTCAATTGATCAAGGTGATATTGTCATGTAGTGTCATCATCGATAAATTATTTCAATGCAATGCACAATGTTGGAATATGTAACTCCAAGGGCGTAATGGCCTCAATGTCATATACAAGTGAGAAAGGTGTTGCCCTAGTGGGCGTTCATATGCTAGTTTTGTAAGACCATAATGCAAGAGGCAATTGCAGATGCCAATATTTATGATTTTATTTTACCATCTTCTTTAAGATGGTAACAATTAATTTGTTTGAGGCTTATGCTTGCCCATTTGCTCGTGGATAATATGGTGTTACAAAACTATGTTGAATGTTATATTTGGATGTTAAAACCTACATGTTTTTATTTTTAAAAGAAGGACCATTATCCAAAATTATTTTGAAGGGGACCCAAAAATGACAAATGATATTATGAAGTATGAACTCTGTAGTTTGAGGTCCTATCATCGATGTTAATGGGACCACTTCCATCCATTTGGTGAAGTACTCAGTGGTCGTTAAGATAAACATGTGTCAACCTGAAGACAAGGGAGATATCTTTCCAATTAGATTGATACCCCACTGAGAAAATGGCCAAGCCACCTGAATGGGCTGCAAGGCCTATGATGGTAGGTGCATAAAATTTGCATGATGCTAACATTTAGCACACTTCTTGACATACTCGTAGCAATCCTTTCCATGGTGGGCCAATAATAACCCATTCAAAGGGTGCACTTGATGATGGCCATACCACTAAAATGGCCATTGTAGGTACCATCAGGAGCTTGCAAAATTGTCCAAGCTGATTCTTGGGGTTCAATACAATGAAGGAGGACTCTATAAAAGCATTGATGATACAATATATATCCTAGAAAGACATATTTGGTTAATTTTTATTTAAATTATCATTTTTTATCTTACGATAATACCTACGGGATGATTCAAAGGTTAAGGAAATATTGTAATTGGCCTAACCAATCCTGATAAGCTACAACCTCAATAGTCAAGATGACTTTTTCTCCCTATGATTCGACATGTACAAATGCAGATTAAGAAATAACCTTGTGGTGAATGGTGATATTGTTCCCCATAGGACCCTACGAGATCAAAGACCCCCAAGGCACCTTCTTTAGAAAGTCTCTAGCTTTGTAGAACCACTCATGATTTGGTTCTATATGAATCATGTTGAATAATTCTTGGTTGTCAAAAGCCTCACGCTGCATTACTGATTGTGAGAGTGTCTTCACATGAATGGTAGTGAAATCAGAGGACAAATTTTGAGGGATCAAAGATCCCAAAGATTCCATAGTGTTTGTAAATCTATTGGATGTATGAGGGATTGTATCGATGTCATACCATTCTAGTTGGGCTAGGTAAGTGTCAACAAGATATTTATAAGCTTTAAGGATTGGAAACTTACATTGAAATAATCCCTTAACTTGATTTATTAGGATAGGGAGTCACCGAAGATATTTAGCCTTTTGATCTTCATAGTGATGGTTGTTTGGAGACCCAAGATTAGGGCCTCATATTTGACATTATTTTTTGTGCAAGGGAAATATAGCTTAAATGATAAGGGCATTGTAGCACCTTATGGCATGAAAAACACAATCCCTACACCACCTCCTTGCTCACACTTTAAACCATTGAACAACAAAGTCATGTCCACTTTTATTTTTTAGTTCTTCAGGTTTAGGTGTGACCTAACCACGGAGCGTGCACCTAGCTACCGTATTGATCTATACCATCATAAAAGCATAAATATTCACACAAGTACATAAATTGAACAAAAACAACGTATGTAAGGTTTCTTGTATTAATCTTTGAATGAGATTTGATTACAAAAATGCCCTCTTAGGGTCACTTGAAAGATGATATTGATATTACAATTGCCAATGCCCTCAATAGGGTAGGCGCACTTATAGTGCTCTATTGATTAGTCACAAACTACCTTGGGGTGGAGCTGACCCCCTTCTTCACGATGTGGAAGGATTATGACATAAGCTCCTCTTGCACCTGTCTCCCTAAGAACAAGAAACAACAACACATGATTAAAAATATTGATAGCCTCTCGTGATGAGGCCCTTTAAGGAAATATGTATGTAAATGCCATTAAACTAGTAAAACAAGAAAACATAAAGAAAGACTTTAAACTATTCTAATTTGATCAAGAATTATACTACAACATGAAGGACATGAATAAGCAAATGATGCATGGATCAAATATCAAGTTAGGAGCAATAAAGTGCATAAAATATCCAATATAATCCTACTTAATACAATGCATGAAATAACTAATTCCTACGGTCAGAGTTTCTCTAAAATGCAATTAAACCTATGAAAAGACTAATATAACTAATCTATGCGGTCAAAAGTAAAGCAAGTAAGGTGATCAATAACCTATTGCAAACCACAGCTATGGTGGGCGGTCTACACTGTGAACCATGGTTGACAACCATAGTTTGACCTCTGATAGGTTTACCCTCAGAATTAGGGGTAGTGGGCTTGACCTCCTTATCCAAATTGATGTTCAAGGGTCGCCTTTGTTGTCCTCTAATAGATTTTGTGGTCAAATCACTGTGAAGGGCCTTCGTTTGCCCGGATTTGTGTTTCTTGAATCTCCTAGGCACCTAGGGCATCCATGGCTAATTGGTCTTTAGGTGAATAGCAAAGGGGCTCTCAAATGCACAGATTCAGTATGCAATTTGACAGGGCTTCGTTGCTCTCTTGATCAATTAACTCTCTCTCTCTCTCTCTTCTCCCCATTTGGAGGGGGGTATTTATAGCATGCCCCTAGGGCTAGGGGTGGCTTCATGGAGAAGCCAAGACCAAGAAGGGTGGTTGGGATAGTTGGGATGGAAGCCTCTGGAATCTTTCGTCCTTCAACTACCTCCTTCTAGATCTTTTGGCCGTTCCAACCGATTTGGCTCGGATGGAAGGCCTAACTGAACTTCAGTTAAGATCGCAAGTCATAGTTGCGGTCCAGACTATAGACCATAGGTGTCAACCATGATTTAGACTAGAGACCATAGGTATGGGCTGTGGTTCAGACTGCTTAGGCCAAAATGCCTAAATTGAGTGGTTAGAACCATTGCTCTATCTTGGAGTCTATCCAAGATCCTCCATATGGTTTTGTAGCATGTCCATATGAGTAGTCACCCTCGACATGACGCATTTTAGGTGTCTACAGATGCCCCTTTTGAGATGCGTTGTGAGATCGAACAACGTTGAGCAAAAATATACCTCCTAAAATGATGTCGAAGGTTCTATGATGATCATTAGTCTGATCAACATTAGATGCCCTAGGTCCAGCAAAAGGACGCGCATCTTGGAATCATTGCTTCCAACTTGGAAAGGCTTACATTTGAAAAGTCTGCACTCGCCATCAGACATTCGGGTAGCTTTGGTGCTACAATAGGAGTTAGGCCTATATAACCGAAGGATGAGAGCTACAAACAAAATTTCATATTTGCTATTTACCCCAAGCAAAGGGGGAAGCTTATGATAGTTGTTAGCAATGATTCACAAGAACAAACACAATTTTGACAAGATCAAGGGATCTACGATCTCTGGGATCTTCTGTTGATTTTGATTATGACATGAAATTATGACTACCCCCTCAAGCGATGAGTCGATGAGGGTAATGACAATGTATGAAGCGACGAAATTGCTTGACCATAATGAATGATCCTGAACAACTTTAGATTCGAGCCTTTTAATGCCTTGGCTAGGCCTGGTTCAGCTTATGATTGCAACTCTTAGTAGTATTTGCACATCTCTATCCCATGGAGCAGTCAAGCTACGATAGCCATCTTAGGGAATCAAAATAATACAAATGCAATTAGACTTGTGTTGAATCATATTGTCGATGATTTGTTGAAAGATGTCATAAAAGAAATGACAAGTTTGCCCCAAATGTCCTTATGGTGATTTACTCATCTTGCCGGATTGCATGGATCGCAAGTCGCTGCAACCGCCAATTTTATAGGATAAATCACTGAATACGAGGCGCATTTGGTTTTTCATTATTTGATTTATTTTTGTTTAATTTTGCATTTATTTGATTGATCCTGGTGCTTTTAACATCACCAAATTTGCAATTTTGATCATTTATTTTGAATTTTTGTCCAATGGAAGTCAGTAATTTGTCTTTTTAGACCTTCCCACGATGGGTTTTGAGTGCATTTATTGCTAGCTGCGGACCGTGGGTATGGTCTACGGTTTACATTTCCAAATTTTGGGGATCGTGGGTCAGACCTATGGGTGAAAAACCCTAGTTCTGGAACCGTAGGTGTCAGCTGCGGTCCGGGAGAGACTAGGAGGACCTATAAATTGAATTCCCATTTGAAATTTTCATTATTTTTCTTGCAACTACTAGCAATTTGAGAGCTCTGAGAGAGAGAGAACATTCCTTGATCCGGAACGCTGCCAAACTCTATCACAATTACACTCATCTACCTCGATGGCGGATCCTGATCAACCATCTACTAGCCGGGGCCAGGGTGCGGGCAAGGTAACTCGAAACTGAGACCACACACTCAATACTAGTAAAATGAACCACACTAAGAAATGTAGAAAAATTAACCTCACTAAACTGTTGGTAATGAACCCCACTAGTCTAGGTTAGCTTAGGATTTAATTTTATGCCTTAGTGGTCTAGGAGGGTACCCAAAATGGGTGCCACTCCTAAACCATAGCTAGTAGCTATGGTTCCCAGTTGGCAAATTGGGGACCACAGGTTTTAGCTATAGTTCCCAATTTGCAAATTGGGGACTACAGGTTTCAACTATGGTTTGCTATTGTTATTTTTTTTTTAGGTTGTCTAATTAAAATTTTTAATTTTCTTTAGCTCTGCTTAGCTAGATTTAGCTTACATTATGATTTTTGTTTTTAAAAGTTAACTTCTAGAGCGTGAGAGCCTGACCTTATGAAGACTCTTCATGAGGCTTTATCGGATGATGACCGAGCGTGGTTTCGAGCTATCGGGTTTAGTTACATCATGGATCTACCCACCATTAGGGTAGATCAAGCCTATATTACTACATTGGCCCGATGTTAGAATGCGTGGACCAACACATTCCACCTTCCTCTCGGTGAGATGACTATCACTCTAGAGGATGTCTATAGGATCTTCAGGATCCCCATCGATGGTGAGGCTATCATCTCCTCTACCTCCACGACAAAGGATGTTGTCTTTGATGCCATATTTGGTGACCAGAGCACCGATGCACAGGATGATGTTGACCATGGAGGGGTGCACATCGATGATTGGTACCGCGATGATGTCTTCTCTGTATGAGAGGCCCTCTTCATGCATCTCATTATGTAGATTGTCCTTCCAGACTCCTCGAGCATGAGGATTCCCTGGAACATGTTAGCCACTACTTGGAGGGTGCTTCAGAGCTCGATAGAGGAGCCACTACGATTAGCTTGGGGGAGCACCCTATTATGCCAGATCTACAGGGAGCTATACTAGATCATAGAGCATAGTCGTAAGGGCATCAGCTGTAGTATATTGTTACAGATCTGGGGGTGGCAGCACATTCGAATCGAGCATCCTATAGAGCTACCACTATGCATCACCACCATAGATATCGACCATCAATGTTACATCGCATGTTGGCCTCATGCTGAGGAGGGTATCCACAGCAGGGCTCATGCTAGGAACATTGAGCACTACATCATTAGGTTTGCATCACTTAGGCCGGGGGACATTGTCTGGCACCCCTACATGGATTGCCCTGCATGGCCTAAGGTGGACGAGTGGCTACGATGGGCCCACCGAGATAGATGGCTTATCTAGCGTAAGCCAGAGGTTAGAGAGTATCAATTCTTTTCTCATGTCCTATGATAGTTTGGCATGGTGCAGGACATACCAGAGATGCCACTGAGGTACAGACGCTTGGCTCTAGAGAGGGATCTCCCATTGATAGTTCCTCCACCACTAGGAGATGCACCCAATGACTTCTAGGAGTTAGGGGTTGAGATAGCTGGGACCACGCTAGACTATGATGGGTGGTGGTCCTTATTCAGATGGCATGGGATAGGGCCTCTAGGTCGAGATCGACTCAGGCAGAGGTAGAGGCAGATCCTAATGAGCATAGGGTGCACCAACGTACTAAGGGTGGTTGGGGCATAGAGGCCACCACTGAGGATATTTTAGAGATCGACCCTAAGGAGGATACTCCAAAGGAGGGTGAGGTCCCTCCTAACAATGTAGAGGGATGACTACTAGCTCAGGTTGCTGACTTGTAGAGTCAGATTGAGCGATTTCACACACAACAACTCGAGAGAGACACTACCATCACCACTCTAGAGGTGAAGGTGGTTGACAGGGAGCGACGCCTGACTGAGGTGTAGGACCAGGTATAGGAGCTCATGACTCGAGCCATAGATGCAGAGGCCTAGGTGTAGAGACTACAGACTACCCTAGAGTTAGCATAGGCATAATAGACTATAGCAGAGGTAGAGTGAGATCTTTCTTGAGCATCGAGGGGGGCTATGCTACCTCCTCAAGCTACTATGGGGCCTCCTACAGCACCAATAGTAGGTACAATAGCTACACAAGATCCAACGATTGAGGTAGAGTGACTACATGGTATGGTCATGAGGACCAATGAGATGCATATAGCCCGACTTGCTCGTGTTGATCAGCTAGTCGAGTACATAGAGATGCATGGGCTACAGGTTCCTGAGGATCCTTTCTCCTCAGAGTCGTAGTGTACTAGGTCTAGGACCTCAGGGAAGTCTATAATGAGCTCGAGTCATAGGACTCATAGGACTGAGAGGATGCATAGGTCCTCTAGCACACACACAACGAGATCGCAGGCCAGGACTAGAGATCTAGGGTAGACATCAGGGGCCTCCAGTCAGAGGACTAGCCTACTGTAGTTACCAATTTCCCATGTGCTGGGTGCTTTAGGCTTTGGAGGCAGGCAGGATCCACCACAGGTGCCAAGTCAGCCAGGAGAGTAGGCTCCAGAGCACAACGTTGAGGGAGGTGGCAAGAGCTCCAGTATAGGGGGAGCAGCCTAGATCTAGGTTATAGTAGCTATCGACTATAGTTTTGATATATCATTTTGTGTGTAAGGTCGAGGACCTACACAGTTGTAGCCTGTGGGCATTTTGTACTCCCTATGTACTCTTTTGGACACATATATATGATATGATCTTTTATGGCTCATTATGTGTACATGTTTATTTATTTGTTTTTGATTTTATGTTTATTTGATGCACATGGATGCAAGGCTTATGTAAATGCTATGTTTATATGATGTGATGTATGGATGACATGCACTAGATAGCTATTTTACTTTATGATGATGATATGCAGTGATCTAGATGATTAGATGTGCGAGATATGATATATGCATATGGATGCGATGTTTATTTTTAAACGCATATTTATTTTTGCTTTGTGGGCATGCATTTATTTTATGCATTTTATGGTATGCTATGCAATGTATGGTAATGCATTATGTACATAATCATAATCTAATGGAAATGAACCTGTATGCTTTAATCACTTAAAACATAAGGAATGAATGTAAACTGTGTATATCAATTTTTAAAATATGACACCACAGAATGTATAACAATCATGCAAAATAATTGATAATTCTCATTACAAGAACTTAATCAATTAATCACCCATGTATGAAATGCAATGAAATGGATTGGTATAATGCTAATGAATGAATATGTCATTTTGTATATTTCTTCTTTGTTGCACTATATAGTCAATGGTCGTCTAAACATCATTTCTGATATTCATGCGGTATCTATCCTATATGTTTGATTGTGCTTTGTAAAATGCATTCTGATGAATGAATGACTCATATTTTTGAAGTCTAATGATATTTGGTATCTTGTTGCTATTGGAGCACTTTTTGGGGTTTTCCTTGAGACTCAAACACCCTAGTAGACTTCTCCAAAAATCACATACTAACTGTACAAGGCTTATATTGGACAAGGCTTTTGTCATGACAGACCCAACTATTCATTATCCCTATGTGTGCATGTGAGTATTTTTAGATAGATCATAAGCATACCCCATATGTCAATCGAGACTCTTTCAACCCATATGTGAGATAGGGTTCCTCATACGATCGTACCATCCTTGTTTCAACTTTGATTAGACTTATACAACTAGACAATCCTAGGTACCTAGAGCTAGCTCATCTTGCAAATTGATCAGGGCTACCCCTCCAAATGTAGGCGGGACTCTTTCAACCCATTGCTATGTTTGGGGATCACCCAATAGAACTACCCCTCCGATTGTAGGCGGGACTCTTCCAACCCATTGCTGCGATCGGGGATCACTCTATGGCTTTCAAAAGGTGGACAATCCAGGGATTCAAGTTCTCACCCTTCTTACTTGCTCATATGTAGTGATAAAAATCACTGTTAGTCCACGTGTTACCATTTTTTTTGAGCAAGGGATTTTTATAGTGCTTTTGATTCACTATGTCACTTTACATTTTGAACTTGAAATTTGTACTTTTGCACTTTGTAACTTGGGATTTAAACTTTGTGACTTTGGGATTTATAGGGGAAATTCTTGTCCTTTTGCCAAAGTACACCTTTCTAGACCGACTATTTGCAAGATAAGCAGGTCGTGAAACCCATCTCTCTAGATACCTAAGACTACTTTCGCAGCTTTCATCCTCTCTTGTCTTAGCAGGATTTTATATTGTTTTGCTTAGTGACGGGATTCTGATATGTTGAAGCACTATCCCAACTAATGACCTTGTCTATAACAACAAAGCAAGCTTTCTACAATATCTGAAGAACCCACTAGGTATGGTTGAGTGATTGGAAAACTTAATATACATACATATTTCTCCGTAACAGGTATCGTGTATGAATGCAATGAATTATGATAAATGCAAGGGTGCATGATTGAAACACAAACGTGCGATCGTTTGTAAGATTTTGATATACACATTACACTCTACTATGGAATGCAATGGATGACAAATGCCTAAATGCAATATGATGATGTGAATGCATATATGAAAATGCAAACTGCAAAAGCAAATGTTTTTGGATTTTATGCTTTACCAATTTTTTTTTGATTTTTATATATTTTTGAGCTTTCATATTTGACCAAACGATGAGTACATGTCCTTGGAGCTTTTAAGGATGACCAAACGATGAGGAACTACCTTTGGAGCTTTTACTTGACCAAGCTACTCAACAGAGAGCTTGGGGCATTTTGGGATGACCGAGCGGTTGAGACAAAACCCTCGGAGCTTTTGGGTTGACCAAAGGGCTTATAGATGCCTTTGGTGCCTTTACTTGACCAAGCTTCTCAATTCGAGAACTCGGAGCCTTTTGGGATGACCGAGAAGTTGTGGACAAACCCTTAGAGCTTTTGGGTTGACCAAAGGTCTTATAGATGCCTTTGGTGCCTTTACTTGACCAAGCTTCTTAATTCGAGAGCTTGGGGCCTTTTGGGATGACCGAGCGGTTGTGGACAAACCCTCGGAGATTTTGGGTTGACCAAAGGGCTTACAGATGCCTTTGGTGCCTTTACTACACTCTCAAGCATAGAACGCCTTAAGATGGATGATATTGAGAGGCTCAAGATCTTCCACACCCTCTAGCGATGTTAGGCGATAGGTACCTGGACCAATATTTTTAGATATGATGTAAGGCCCTAGCTAATTAGCCACAAATTTGTCTCGCATATCAAGCGACAAATTCGAGTTCTGTTGGTTCTCTTTCAGCATAAGATCCCCAACTTCAAAGTCTCTCTGGTGGACTTTGACATTGTAAGCTCATTTTAATCACTCCTGATAAACATGGAGATGCTCGAGGGCATTCATGTGACGTTCATCGAGCAACATCAATTGATCGAGGTGAGCTTACCGCGTGGTGTCGTCATCGATGAACTCTTTCAATGTGATGCGCAACATTGGAATTTCCAACTCTAAGGGCATAATGGCCTCAGTGCCATATACTAGTGAAAATAGCGTTGCCCCAATGGGCGTTCGAATGCTAGTCCTGTAAGCTGCCTGAATGGGCTATAAGGCCTATGATGGCAAGTGCGTAAGATTAGCATGATGTTGACATTTAACACATTTCTTGACATACACATTGCAATCCTTCTCCATAGTGGGCCAATAATAACCCATGTGAAGGATGCATTTGATGATAGCCATGCCATTGAAATGGCCACCCACGTACTATTGTGAGCTTCTAAAATTGTCCAAGATGACTCTTGGGGCTCAAGACATTGAAGGAGAACTCCTTCATAGCTGTGTCGATATAAAATATCTCCTATCAAGACATACTTAGTCACTTTCTATTTGAATGTGCATCTTGCAGCATGTGACAATCCCTCTAGGATCATACCAAGTTTTAAGAAGTCTTGGATTTGCAACATCCAGCTTTGACAAGCCTCATTCGACTGCTAAGATGACTTGCTCCCCTACGTATTTAACTTTGTAAATGTAGATTAGGAAACAACCTTATGGTGAATGGTAGTACCACTCCCCGTAGGACTCTAAGAATTCAATGACTCCCAGGGTGCCTCCTAAGAAATTCTTCCACTCTACGAAACCAATCATATTGGTTCCATGACAATCATGTTGACTGACTCTTTGTTATCCAAGGATGCACACCCCGCTCGCTGGGTGTGAGTATTCTAACATGGATGGTAGAAAAATTAGCAGACGGATTCTAAGGGATCAAAGACCCCAAATATACCATGGTGTCTACAAACCTATTTGACGAATGAGGGATTGCCTCAATGTCATACCATTCAAATTTAGCCAGATAAGTGGCAACAAGATATTTATAGGCTTTCAATATGGGACATCGACACTGAAATATCCCCTTAACTTGGTTAACTATGAGTAGAGAATCACCAAAAATGTTCAATCTCTTAATACCCATGGTGATGGCTACATGGAGGCCCAAAAGTAGGGCTTCATACTCAGCATTATTGTTGGTGCATAGAAATTCTAACTTGAACGACAAGGGCATTGGAGCTCCTTATGGCATGAAAAACACTATTCCTACTCCACCCCCTTGCTCACACTTTGAACCGTCAAAGAACAATGTCATATCAGCATTATTCTATGGTTCTTTAGGTTTGGGAGCTTCAAATATTATGAAGATCACTTCATATAGAACCTCAATGGTTAGAGGCCTACTTTGATAGGGTGCCTCCCTTGATCACTATGACTTGTCCCTTGATGGAATTTTGGTTGATGAATTGCAAATCAAATTCTATCAATAGCATGATCCACTTTGCAGTACATGTGTTATGATATGTCTTGCTCATCATATACTACAAAGGATTCTATTTTGATATAACATATGTTGTATGACTTAGCATGTAATGCCACAATTTCTTGGTAGCAAACACCACTACTAAACAAAGCTTCTCAACATATGCATATCTTGACTCATAACTCACCAAGGTGTGACTGATGTAATATACAACTTTCTCTTTGCCTTGCACATTCTTTTGGGCTAACATGGTCCCTAATGCAAAGTTGGTTGCCAATATATATAGCAAAAAAGGCACATCTGGCCTTGGTGGAGCTAGTACTGGTGGCATTGCCAAGTATTGCTTAATCTCAGTAAAGTTTTCTTAGCAGTCCTTGCCCCAATCAAATGGGACCCCTTGTGTAGCAATCGATTCATGGGTCAATATTTATCCGATAATTGAGTGATGAATCACTTTATGGATGCTACTTTGCCATGAAGGCTTCTTAGTTCTTTGATATTAGTGGGAGGACGCATCTCTAGAATAGCCTTGACCTTTGTTGGGTCTACTTCGATGCCTCATTTAGAAATGATGAATCCCAAGAGTTTACCTAAAGTTACGCCAAATACGCACTTCTTAGGATTCAACCTAACATTATGCTCTATCAGGTGATTGAAGACCTTCCTTAAGACCTTCGCATGCTCTGCTCACAGCAACGACTTAGCTAGTAAGTCATCGATATAATATTCTAAGATTTTATGCATGTAGTCATGAAAGATATATGTCATTACCCATTGATATGTGGCACCAGCATTTTTAAGACCGAATGGCATAACTTTGTAGCAAAATGTCCCCCATGGCATTATAAACGTGATTTTATGCTGATCTTCGAGTTTAATCCGAATCTAATTGTATCTAGAAAAACCGTCCATAAGGGAGAGCATTTCATGACCTACAGTAGCGTCTACTAGAGCATTGATATTTGGCAACGGAAATGAATCTTTGGGTGTTGCCTTATTGAGATCTCTAAAATCCGTACAAATATGGACCCTTCCATCTGGCTTTCCTACGGGCACCATATTGGACACCCATTCTGGATAGTCGATGGAGATGACGAACTCTACATCCAACAACTTTTGCAACTCGTCTTTCACCATTAAGGCTACTTTTGGATGCATTTTTCTGAGTTTTTTCTTGACTAGCTTCTTCGACAGATCTAGCGAAAGGTTATGAGTAACCAATTTTGGATCTAGACCCGACATGTCTTTGTAAGTCCAAGAAAAGAGATCAGGTCTCTCTTTCAGTAGAGGGATGATGCTATCATGCTCATCCGGAGTGAGACTCTCTCCAAATCTAACCTTATTTGGATTGGTGGGATCTTTACTGATATCCACATCGAAGGTTTTCTCTACTGACATATGTGATCCCTCCTCAAGCTGGTGAGGCATAGGAATCAGATGGATGTCATCAGTGGGTTCACATGTTCCTCGTGGGAAGCACCCTCAGTGTGACAAACATCATAAGCACAGCCTGGTGCAAAATGAAATGGTTGCAGCATTTCTTCATTAGGGAAGAAATATTCAAGCTGGACCGATGAGTCAGCATGATCCCAATCGATAGCATCCATGTTCAGATGTAGCGGTTTGGATGGATCTGCTGGATTGCGGAGTGGAGTGGTCAAATAAATGGAGACCATACTGATGGAATGGAATTGATCTCCAAAACCACATGGACAAAACTCTATATCTGAAGCGTAGCTTCTGTACCCAAGATCTGGCTCGGATGGTACGGGCACAAACGGATCCTCTCTGTGGGATGCCCGTATAACTGGATCCTCCTAGTGCACTAGCTACAAAATGGGATCTCTCGGCTCAAGGAGCTCCACGTACGTAGGTGGATGGGGAAAGAGTTCTTGATACCTCTCTTCGAGCTCTCTTCTTTCCCTCAGGCCATGATGGAGATTGATCTCCTGATGCAAACCTGCAGCTATAATAGGTGGGGGACCTCGAGGTGGAGGCCTATTACGTAAGTGATGAGGTCCCAAATAGGCCATCTCCAATGAATCCTCATCATCACTATACAAATACAATCCATCACTTCCCCCCTCTTCTAAGGGGTGATCTGCCAGATGTGGCCCCATGTATCTGATTCTATGGTCACTATCATCACTATCCGGATAAATATGATAGAATGATCGTATATATGATACTACCATATAAAATGGTGTTGCTTCTTCCTTAGAGTGCTCAGTGTTGGGAGGGACTTCCTCCATAACATGCTTCGATTCCCTAGGCAATAGATATTGTGGATACACAAGCCTAGAATCGGTCCTCTCATCTACATCACTATGGTCACTACCATGGATGGACCACTCTATTGTGTCTATGCATAGTGGGAGATTAGCTGGGTGAGGCCTTAAGTAGGCCTCCTCTATTTCATCTTTATAATCACTATCGACTATGAAGCGCTCATTCGTCTCTTCCACTTGTTCCATAGGCAACAGATGGCGTATAAACGCCGGACCTGGAAAGGTTGGCTCAATTTCCTCCTCAGATTGATCATCATTTGAGGACTCATCATCTGCATCATAACTAGGTCCACTCATTTCGGAGGTGGACTCCTCTCCATCATCATCACAAAGATCTCCTAACTCGAGATCACCTACAGTAGTGGGGTTATGCCCCTGCATACCAGTGTCGTCGGTAGCATTATGGATTTGGTTACCCAGGTTGTCTCTGGGGTTGTCCTCTAAGGGCCCATCATGATATGAATCGGGTGGCCCTATGGTAACAAATGATACCATCTGGCGAGTCCTCCAATAGCTAGAAGGATTAGGGTGATATGGATTAAAATCCACGTCATCCCCCAGACTCGAGTACATGTGATCTAAGGATGCGGCAAGAAAATCGTCATGATCCTGTACCTGTAACCCTAACCCAAACCTATTAGTAGCTAACTGATAATGAGGTTCGAGCGGAGTCCTACATCCTTGTTCAAAAATACCAAGGCCATGTCCATGCCAATGATACGACTCAAAAATGTGCATGGCATATTTTGGGTTGGACAGATAACGCACATTCACAGTGAATGGCTCATCATCATCCTCATATATGGACATTCTGGTGGGTGCTTGATCTAGCCCTGCATAGACAAAGTTTTTTTGGTTGGGTGGCTCACCCAACGACACTACAGATCCAATCAAAAATTGATGGGCGTGTGGTTGGCCCATCTCTTGTGCAGTCTTTAGGATAGGTTCAAAAGTAACATTTTGCACAAGATACTCACCCAACCCTGTGCTAGCTAGATGAACGGTCACCTATGGTGCAGATGACCCTATTGAAGATGCGAGTGAAGCAGGCTGAGGTGCCTCCTCGGCTTTGTCTTGAGGTTCTTCCACATCCATGGGAGTGGGAGTCTCATTGGTGACTGGTCTGGGCATATGATCTTCTACTTTCTCACCCAATTTCACCTTTAGCTTCTCGTCTTGCCGATGCATTACCGATGTAGTCAATTTTAGAGAAGTTGTAGTCATATGCTCAGATCTGCGTGACACAGATGTCGATGGTTGAGCACGGGCTGCTGGTTTACCTCTTGGAATCTTAACTGGCAAAGCAGGTTGGATATCCAAGTGCATCGATGGGAGTACAAAACCCCCATGCAAATCTGCTAGGTTCATGAACTTGAATGGTTCTTCATCCGAGGACACTACGTGAACCTGTCCCTCATGAATGTACTTCACGCATTGATGCAAGATAGAGGGGATGCAATGCATTTCATGAATCCAAGGCCTTCTAAGCAGAATGTTGTACTGCATGGCACCCTCTATCATGTGACACATCATAGAGATGGTCTTGAGTCCCACCTAAATAGGTAGAACAATTGTACCAACCATCGAGCATAGTGCATCGTTAAACGCTCTCAACGTAAAGGTGGTAGGCACAATGTGTGATTTGGGTAACTTGAGATGGCTCAGTGCCTTGGTCATAATTATATTGATCGAGGACCCAGTGTCGATCAAGACCCTTTTGAAAGGCATGTGGTTAACACATGCGATAATATGCAGTGGCGGGTCAGCCGTAATAGTAGGAACCATCTTCACTTCATGATCATAAAATTGTATCGTGGGTTCCTGACACTATTGTACATGTCCCACAAAATTTGTAAATGCGTGCGCATCTTGGGACTATACCTCAATGGACCTTAGAATATCCATAAGAGTCTCCCTGTGTCTAGGGGACTACTAAATAAGCTCATATATTGACAACTTCGTAGGAGTTGTCTGCAGGTTCTGAACTAACCTGCTCCTTATGGTCACCATCGATCTAGCTGGTGGGCCTAGAATGTTCTGAGCTGGTCGTTGATCCGATGTAGCTTGTATTCTAATGGGAGCACGAGGTTGATTCGGTTGATCATACCTCCCATGTCTAGTAACAACATTGACCATGCCTACGAACCCCTGGGTAGGTGGTTTGATTCTCACTTGATTGACCTGGCCGACGTTGTTACGAGGTGCCTCGTGATTAGGTAGTGGATTCTTGAAAATCCCCATGTTTCTATTGTCGGGTGCCTGTGGATTGCCTGGTACTACAAGCTCTCCTTTTTCTATCATGTTCTGCACAATGTGTTTGAAGGACCAACATGTCTCGATGTCATGGCCTTTCGCTCTATGGAATATGCAGAACAGATCGTCTTGATGCCACTTTGACTTTGGCACATTCGGATCTACTAATTTGACCTCGAGAAATCGTATGGCCTTGGCCTCACACAGTTGATGGAAAATCAAAGTCATCGATTCCGTCAGAGGTGTGAACTGGCGAGGTGGGCGCTCTTCTCTATTTTTGCCCTTATAGTTGTTTTTGCATGTCTCATAATGCGCAGGAGGAGGTTGGGCCTGATAATTAGGCTTTTGTTGTCCCTTGTCCTCTCCTCCAATTTTTAGTACTACTTGATTCACGTGGGCCTGCTTGCCTTGTTGCTTCGTAGTACTCTTTTTAAACCCTTCTTTCTTGGTCTTGAGCTTCAAGTTGCCTTCTTGCAACTTGATGTCCTCGATCACCTTGGCTTGCACCATAGCTTCCTCGAATGTAGCGTACTGCTGTAGTTGCAATAGTAGCGAGATGTGCTTGGCACAACTCTTTGTAAACATTCGGGTCAGTTCAGCTGTAGGAATAGGGAATGGTAGCTTTGCCATTATTCTATGCCATCTCTTTCTGTATTGCTCGATGGGCTCATCATCGTGCTGAGCTAGCACAGCCAAATCGAAAAGGTTGGCTTGTTTCTTGATGCCAAATGAATAGCGTTCAAGAAATGCATCAGCTAACTGCTCAAAACCAGTAATACTATGTTTCTTCAGCTGGTTGAACCACTCTCGGGCTAGGTCGGAGAGTGTCGTAATGAAGGTGCACAACAACAAGGCATCATGACTCTTTATCTAGAAACAAGCATCCAAAAAACTTGTAACATGCTCTTGGGCATCCTCATCACCCTTGAATTTTTCTAACCTGGGCATATCAAAATGCTTAGGATATGGAGGCATAGGCACCGAGGGGTCTAGAGGTTCATTGTGTATCTTCCTCAGTGTCGACTTTTGCATAGTCGCGCCTTGCCTCTCTATTGCTTTGACCTTATCGGCCAAAACCTTGTACGCCTTAGAAGATAAAAATTCCTCCTCCCTAAGCTGACGTGGAGGCGGTCTAGGAGGTAATGTCTTCTTCGAGGGAGGTGGAGGACATGGCTCTTCCTCCTCCTCAACTCGATAACTCTCAGGATACTCCTGATCGTATCCATCTACATCTACATGTTCATGCTACCTCTGTCTAAGATCATTGAGTGACGACAGTCACTCCCTCTGTTGGGCACTAACATGAGTACGAGCATCTCTGCGCTCCTCGTGCATATCGGCTAGGGACACAACCCTCCTATGCACATGCTCTCTATGCTCCTCGGGAGGGTATAGGCCAGCCCTGGCTAGCCGATCCTCCTACTCTATGCGCTCCTTCTGAGCTAGAATACGCTCCTCGTGCATGCGCTGCTCATATAATATCTATCGTAGGAGCCTTTGTGCTTGAATATTTTCATCTTCAATATGTTGCCTCTCTAGGCGAGCATCATCCAATTGATCTTGGAGGAGTTGACATCTTTTCTCAGACACCAGTCTATGTGATCTATCGATCTGGTCGGCCGTGGGAGGCCTCCGGTGTGTATGCTCTATGTGAGCTACCTTATGGGTTCTGTACCCATCAAACAAATGTGCGGATGGTGGACGTGTGACATGAGGGTGCTTAGAAGCCTCTCCATGCTCTCTAGTGATCTTGATACAACTGCTGCTACGCTCACTTGAAGCACGAGTGGGTGGAGCTATAGGCTTGCAGCCTAGCTGCTCAAGAACACTACCTAGACCATCTAACTTTCTAGACCTCCACCACTCATGTGGTGGTGTTCCATTAGCTCCCACCTTTGATATATCAATGGTGATCTTGCATGGTGGGCCACGCGCGGGAGTATGGGTGGACCTATGCTCAAAAGTGAGCCTATCCTCTTGCCCCTGAATGGGTGGATCTCTGGTCCATCTATACTCTGACTGTGGAGGGTTAGAACCTCCTATGGACCTAGTACGTATGGGAACCAACTTGGTCCCCTACACAACATATTCCTCGGTCGATCCCATGGATGCACGTGTAGTGCGGTCTCGGTAATGGCTTTGGAGTAGAGCATCCTCATGCTGAGAAGCTCCATGCTTAGTCCTGTGCCTAGAGGAGTGTAATGAAGCTCCTCTATTGGGGGTCCACTCAACGAGATCTCCCCATGTCGAGTTGTCGCCTCTAATGCTCGTCGAACGTCGTTCGGTTCGCTCATGTGTATGAGGACTCGACACATGCTACTGTGAACCAGTTGGGGGTTGATCATGGGCATCGGTCCTAGACCTTTTTCGATCACCCCGTGTGTTCACCATTTGTGTACCTAACGTCTAGATGTGTTTTATTATGCAAACAAGGTATACAAATGATGATTATCTCCTTTTAAATTTTTATTGTGAGCCCTAAACTATTTGATGTTGTTTTCAGATGTGTTGTATCAGTGTTAGAAACTCTCATGTGTTTTGAAATATTGTTGGATTTTATACTCAGTTAAATTGGCTTTCACCTGTATACCCGCAACTCGACAACTTGGTGATGAAACCCAAGTCACGTAAACCAACCTATAATGTGTGGAAGTGAAGCCCACACATGGTCAGGGGGCACAGGTCCTCCCAGTTCCTCACCCATTTTCCCCCAATCAGTGTCATACCCTCCGAAGAGGAGTATATGCAAATTTTTTAGGGTACGAAAGGATCTTGGACCCGGTATGGTCTAGTAACACAAGGTACATGGGATTTGGGCCAACGGATGGAAATTACGCCCACCATCGTTGAACCCTACTAGTGGTTGGAGATGAAGCCCAACTCACTAGCGTTTAAGTGCCAGGTGGTGTGTGTGGTTCCTTTTACTTTGCAAAAATGACAAATGCATAAAAGAGCATAATGATCATTCCTACATGATATGCATGAAAATAAAGGAACATTTCAAATTCAAAAAGAATGCATGCTAATGTCCTATATGATATTTTGACGATGCAATTACAATGACATGGCCACTAATTGGGCCTCAAGCATGCAAACGACACACAATCTCTATCAAGGTCATTGTATTTAGGGGTGGACTACACTCAGAGGTCCGTTGTTCCCAACAACGCATTTCTAATGAAAGGAAAATGGAAACAAACTAAGACTTGTTCATTGACCATTTTTTTATTTAAGTTCCTAGTTTGCAATAGTTCAATGCTTTCTGGAAAAACATAGAGCAAAAAATTCCAAATAGATAGTGAAATTGGGGCCTACCTTAGCTCCTGCTCTGTTGCCCACTGAGTTTCCTGCTGTCTGCATTTTCCTCTGTTAACCACAGGTCCGATCTATGGGCTGCAGTGGTGACCGCAGGTTACAACCGCGGGCCAAAAAATAACCGCAGCTGAAAGCTGTGGTTAGCACCTGAGATAAGAAAAAGCCAAGAAAAGTCAAAACTCAGGGCTAGAAATGTGGGGTTCCATCGTGATCACCATATGACCTAACCACGACGTGTGCACCTAGCTACTGTATTGATCTATACCATCATAAAAGCATAAAGATTCACACAAGTACATAAATTGAACAAAAACAACGTATGTAAGGTTTCTCGTATTAATATTTGAATGAGCTTTGATTACAAAAATGCCCTCTTAGGGTCACTTGAAAGATGATACTGATATTACAATTGCCAATGCCCTCAATAGGGTAGGTGCACTTATAGTGCTCTATTGATTAGTCACAAACTGCCTTGGGGTGGAGCTAACCCCCTTCTTCGCGATGTGGAAGGATTATGACATAAGCTCCTCTTGCACCTGTCTCCCTGCGAACAAGAAACAACAACACACGATTAAAAATATTGATAGCCTCTCGTGATGAGGCCCTTTAAGGAAATATGTATGTAAATGCCATTAAACTAGTAAAACAAGAAAACATAAAGAAAGACTTTAAACTATTCTAATTAGATCAAGAATTATACTACAACATGAAGGACATGAATAAGCAAATGATGCATGGATCAAATATCAAGTTAGGAGCAATAAAGTGCATAAAAGATCCAATATAATCCTACTTAATACAATGCATGAAATGACTAATTCCTACGGTTAGAGTTTCTCTAAAATGCAATTAAACCTATGAAAAGACTAATATAACTAATCTATGCGATCAAAAGCAAAGCAAGTAAGGTGATCAGTAACCTATTGCAAACCGTAGCTATGGTGGGCGGTCTGCACTATGAACCATGGCTGACAACCGTGGTTTGACCTCTGATAGGTTTACCCTCAGAATTAGGGGTAGTGGGCTTGACCTCCTTATCCAAATTGATGTTCAAGGGTCACCTTTGTTGTCCTCTGATAGATTTGGTGGTCAAATCATTGTGAAGGGCCTTCGTTTGCCCAGATTTATGTTTCTTGAATCTCCTAGGCACCTAGGGCATCCATGGCTAATTGGTCTTTAGGTGAATAGCAAAGGGGCTCTCAAATGCACAAATTCAGTATGCAATTTGACAGGGCTTCGTTGCTCTCTTGATCAATTAACTCTCTCTCCTTTTTCTCCCCGTTTGGAGGGGGTATTTATAGCATGCCCCTAGGGCTAGGGGTGGCTTCATGGAGAAGCCAAGACCAAGAAGGGTGGTTGGGACAGTTGGGATGGAAGCCTCTGGAATATTTCATCCTTCAACTACCTCCTTCTAGATCTTTTGGCCATTCCAACCGATTTGGCTCGGATGGAAGGCCTAACTAAACTTCAGTTAAGACCGCAGGTCATAGTTGCGGTCCAGACTACAGACCGTAGGTGTCAACCGTGGTTTAGACTGGAGACCATAGGTCTGGGCTGTGGTTCAGACTGCTTAGGCCAAAATGCCTAAATTGAGTGGTTAGAACCACTGCTCTATCTTGGAGTCTATCCAAGATCCTCCATATGGTTTTGTAGCATGTCCATATGAGTAGTCACCCTCGACATGACGCATTTTAGGTGTCTACAAGGTGCTTTCGATAATGAAAATATTGCATCATCGAGAAGTTAAATGGTGAGAGGCCTACTTTCATAAAGTGGCACCTTTTCCAGTTGATCAGCTATGACTTATTCCTTGATGGACTTTTGTCTTATGAATTTTAGATCGAATTCAATCAATAGCATGATCCACTTTGCAGTATGTGTATTATGATATGTCTTGCTCATCATATACTGCAAAGAATTTTGTTTTGATATCACATACATTGTATGGATAAGCATGTAGTGGCACAACTGCTTATTCATAAAGACCACTGCCAATCATAGCTTCTCTATGTATGTGTACCCTATCTTGTAACTTACCAAGGTGCGACTGATATAATATATCGCTTGTTCTTTATCTTACACGTTCTTTTGGGCCAACATGGTACCCAAAGCAAAATTAGTAACTGATATATAAATAAAAATGGAACATCTAGCCTTGGTGGAGCTAGTATTGGTGGGATCGCCAGGTATTTCATGATCTCAGAAAAGGCTTCTTGACATTCTTCATCCCACTAGAATGGGACTCCCTTGTATAACAGTCGATTCATGGGTCAATAATTTTTTTATAATTGTGCGATGAATCACTTTATGGATGCTACTTTTCCCTGTAGGATTCTCAACTCTTTGATGTTAGTGGGAGGGACCATTTCTAGGATAGCATTTACCTTTACTGGGTCGACTTCAATCCCTTGCTTAGAAACAATGAATCACAAGAGTTTTCCAAATGTTATGCCAAAGACACATTTTCTAGGATTCAACCTGATATTGTGCTCTATTAGGTGATCAAAGACCTTTCTTAGAACCTCAACATGCTCTTCATGTAGTAATTACTTGGCCAGTAAGTCATAAATATAATATTATAAGATCTTATATATTTAGTCTTGGAAAATATATGTCATAGCCCACTGATATGTGGCACCAGTATTTTTAAGACCAAATGGCATTACTTTGTAATAAAATGTCTCCCATGGAATGGTGAATGTGGTTTTGTGTTGGTCTTCAGGTTTAATCTAAATCTGATTGCAACCAGAAAAACTATCCATGAGGGAGAGCATCTCATGACCTATAGTTGCATCTACAATAGCATCTATGTTGGGCAATGAGAATGAATCCTTCGGTGTTTCTTTATTGAAGTCTCTAAAATCCATGCAAATATGGATTCTTCCATCAATTTTTTCTATAGGTACCATGTTTGATAACCATTCCAGTTAGTCGATGGGCACAATAAAGACTACATCTGCTTTTGCAACTCGTTATTTACCATCAAGGCAATGGTTGGATGCATCTTCACAAACTTCTAATTGATAGATTTCTTTGTAGGATCTAGTGAAATGTTGTGGACAACTAATTTTGGATCTAGACCTGACATATCCTTGTAGGTCGAAGCAAAGCTGATTAGGTCTCTCTTTCAATAGAGGTATGATGATGGTATGTTATTTTGGATATAAGCTCTCTTCAAACTTAAATTTCATTGGAATAGAAGGATCATCACTGATGTCCACCTCGAAATTTTCTTCTATTGATATGTGCAACCCATCCCCAAGCTAGTGAGGAGTGGGGATTAGGTGGATGCCATTTGCTAGGTTTAAAGGTTCAACTAAATCATGGTTGAAAATAGCATGATAAACATCATGTGTGCAACTTGGTACAAAATGAAATGGTTGCAGTATTCTTCATTGGGGAAGAAATATTTAGGCTCTAAGGGTGAATCAATGCGGTCCCAATAAATAGCATCTATGTTAAGACACAATGGTTTAGAGGGATCAATTGGGTTTTGGAGTGGAGTGGTCAAATCAATGGAGATCATGTTGATTGATGGAATGGAATCTATAGGACCATGTAGGTGTGACTTTGCATTGCTGACTTGCCTTCCATACCTAAGATGTAGCTCTGGGGGTAAGGAGATATCAAGATCCGATCTATATATAGACAAGAATATGGGATCATTTGGTTGAAGCAGCTTCCTAAATGTAGGTGTATTAGGGAAGACCATGTGATAGATCATATCTGGATTGAGCAGTCTTCCCCTGAGATGTAATCTATGATACATCTCGTTTATGTCAAAAGGCTCATTGTGATGATGTAAATAGTGAGGTCCAAGATAAGCCCTCTTAGTTTCATCTTCAAAGTCATTGTCATCTATGAAAAACCCATCATTCTTGCCCATTGGAATTGGGTGATGACCTGAATTTTGGGTCCCTAGGTAGGCCAATTTAGTCTCATCCTCATAGTTATTTTCATATATGAAGTGCTAATTATTTATGCCTACTAGCTCTATGAGGTGACATAAATGTATAGGCCCAAGGTAGGCCATCTCAATCAAATATTTTGACTCATAGTCACTCTCATATATGATGTATCTACCCTTTGTGTTAATTGACCAGGCGAGGTGATGTAAATACCAAGGCCCATGATAGGCCAATACGGTTTCATCCTTGGAATTAATTATGATGTACTCATTCTCTTCTTGCTCATAACCATAGCTTGGTTCATCCTCCCATAGGATGATTCTTGATGGGTTTGCTTCAAGAGAGAAATATGGATGATACTCATCAGGTGGTTCTATATTGACCATAGCCACCCATATGTCACTCAAGTAGCTTATGTTTGGTTGATAGGGATTCCATTCAATGTCTTCCCCAAAACCTAAGCTCAGCCTATCTAGAGATACTACCAATGAATCATTGTAGCTTTGAATATGGTATCCTAGGCCAGATCTATCAGTAGGTAACTGATATCGTGGTTCAAGCGGGTTCCATCGCCCTTGCTCATATAGACCTAAACCATAGCCATGTCAATAGTTGTGCTCAAAGTATCTTAGAGAAAACTCAGGATTAGACAAGTAATGAACATTCAAGGTGAATGGATCATCCTCATCCTATTTAATGTCTAAAGTATTATGGGCACAATCCAAACCAACATAGATGAAATTGGTTTGGTTAGGGGGGATCCCTAATGGAACCACTATCCCAATTGGTAAGTTTGGGACTCTTGGACATCCCATGTCTTGTGCAGACTCAATAATGGGTGTGAAAGTCACATTATGCACAAGATATTCCTTTGATACTATGTTAGCTAGGTAAACTATCACCTACGATGCATATGATGTTGATGATGATGCAGGAGAGGTAGGTTGAGGTACCTCCTCGACTATGTCTTGGGGATATTAATCCTCCATAGGACTTGGAATATTTTTTGTTTATATGGTTGGAATTTCCTTAGGTCTTTCCTCCACCAAGGTTGTGTTTAGATTTTGAGAGTCTTTTGATTTAGATGTTGTTGGTTTCTTAGAAGTGCTAGTAGCTTTGGAATCTAGAGGTGGTGCCAATGTGGACAGGTCACCTCACACTGATTTGGACTTGCTTCCTGGCTGCATGGTCAGGGATGATGGCCTAATGTATAGGTGTGTGTATGGAAGGAAAAAAGCTCTTGGTAAGTCAACTTGATGCACATATTTTAAAGGCTTTTCATCCAATGGTACCACATGTACTTGTCTCTCGTGCACATACTTAATGCATTGGTGCAAGATCGAAGGAATGCATTGCATGTACCTTATCCGAGGATGCCCTAGGAGGATATTATACTGCATAGCACCATCCAATACATGACACATCATAGGGATGGTCTTATTCCCTACATTTATAAGTAGTATGATTATACCCACTGTGGAGCAAAGTGCATCGTTGAAAGCTCTCAATGTGTAGGAGATAGGGACAATGTTTGACCTAGGTATTTTCAAGTGTCCCATACCCTTCATTGTTATTATATTTATCGATGAGCCTGTGTTTATTAATACCCACTTGAAAGGTATGTCATTGATAGACATGATGATATGCAGAGGCGAGTCTACTACAGTAGTAGGGACTACCTTTATTTCATGATCGTAAAAATGAATCACTGGCTCTTGACACTGCTGCACTTACCCCACAAAGTTTGTAAATGCATCAAGGTTTTGGGGTTGTAGCCCAATTGATCTTAAAATTTCTATTAGAGTCTCCCTGTGTCTGGGAGACTATTGAATGAGCTCATATATTGATAACTTGATCGACATCATTTGGATATTTTGCACAATTTTGCTTTGAACAGTTATCATAGGTCACACTAGCAGACCTAGAAAATTATTCTACACCTGCTTCTATCAAGGTGCAACCAGGATACAAATAGGAACTATTGGAGGCTCTAACTAGTTGTATCATCATCTTCTTGTCACCACATTGAATATTTCAACCATTCCAATGAATCCAAAAGTGGGAGGTTCGACTTGGACTTGGTTTACTTGAGCACCCCGATCTCTAGGGGCTTCATGTTTTGGATATGGGTTTTGAATATTCCCATGTATCTATTATCGGGTGCTAATGGATTATCAACTTTCAGCTCACCCTTCTAAATTATGTTTTGCACAACATTCTTGAAACTGATGCATGCTTCGATATTACACCCCTATTGTTGATGGTATGGGCAATAGTGATCTTCCTTATATCCCATGGTCTGGGATCGTTAGGCTCAAGAAGTCATTTCTCAGGTAACCTAATTATTTGTGCCTCGCATAGTTGATTGAATATTTATTGCATTAATTCTGATAGAGGCATGTAGTAGCAAGGTGGCAAAAATTTCCTATTTCAACCTTGATTGTTATTTGGGTTGTAATTGGCTAGTTGGGGTTGAGCCTGATAATTATGTGGTTGTTGTCTATTCCCTCCCTTTGGTGTGTTTAACACGACCTGATTTATTGGAGCAGGGTTGGCCTGCTTTTGTTTATTTTTTTTATGGCAATTTTTGTTGTTCCAATATTTTTTGTTTCGGAGCTTAAGATCTCCTTCTTCAACATTGATGTCTTCTATCAGATTGGATTGAGCCGAGGCTTCCTTGAATGTTTCATATAGTTATATTTTCAAGAGAAATGATATGTACTTAGTGCAACTCTTAGTAAACATTAGGGTGAGCTCAGCACTGGGAACAGAAAATGGTAGTTTTACCATTTTTTTCTCCATCTATTCCCATAGTTCATGACTGGCTTATCATTGTATTGATTTAAGTTTGCCAAATCATATAAGTTTAATTTATTCTTGATGCCAAAAGAAAAGTGTTCAAGAAATGCATTCACCAACTACTCAAAACTAATTATGTTGTGCTTAGGTAGTTGATTAAACCATTTAGTTGTTGTACCTAATAATGTTATGATGAATGTTATTAGCATTAGGGTGTTATTATGTTCAAGTTGGAAGCACATGTTCATGAAATTGGTGACATGTTCTTGTGCATCTTCCTCTCCTTTAAGTTTTTCTAACCTAGGTATATCGAAGTGCCTAGGATATGCAGGACTCGGTATCAAAGGGTGTAGAGGTTGATTGTGTATCTTAATCAGGGTTGAATTTTTCCTAAACACATCCTATTTCTTAAGATATTTAACTCTCTCAGTGATTATCTTGTATGCCTTTGAAGAAATGATCTCTTATTCTTGAAGGTTTACTCGTGGTGGTCAGGGAGGTAATCCTACATCTGCCCAATTTGGACATCTATATTTATCCCCCACAACTAAGAATGGGGGTTTAGGATATATCTTCTCCTGATCCTCCATTCTTGCCTATTCTTGATTATGTTATGCCTCTTCTAGATCTAGGTGTTGTTGATGCTTCACAACATGATGTGATATGTGGTAAGTGTGCTCATATCCTTGCCTAGTGCATCCCTCGTGTTGATAATTGGCATGTCTATCCATATGCAAGTTGGATCGAGCCAACCTATTGGCTTGTTCTTCATGCTCTATTTTTTTCTCTCTCAAGCATTGATCATTTAGGTGCAAACACCTCTTTCTCCAAGTTTTATCCTACTCAAGGATTTCTAAATGCTCTTGTTCAGTGCACAATGTTTCCTCTAACATACGTACATGATAAAATTGATATACCACTTAATGTCCATGACTCTGTAACTCTATACGAGGAGTACTAATAGAGAGGCCTCTTTGAGAGGCACCTACTACACTTTTGCTCTTGTCTATCAAGGTGACCTGGTTTGTAAATAGTGACCTAGGTTTTATACCCCCATGCTCGGAGGTAGTGTGCATACTACGAGGTCACTTTGAATATTCCATTGGTTCAATAGTGTGCCTAGTTGTTTTATGGCTATGTGAACTTCCCGAAATGAAATTTGCAGTAGCAATTCTTCTTTGAGTTGGTCTCAAGAAAACCCAATCCAAATCATCAAGTTGTATGGATTCCTACGATCGATTTTGTGGAGTTCAATTGGTGCCAATGAGATTATGATCTATGATTATCGTTCCATATTCAGGGATGCTAGGAGCTACCATGGATATGTGACTGGATGTAACCCTTGTGTCTTACCCCTTAGTGAGCTGATCTGACCTAATTCTATCATGTGAAGATTGGGGCCTTGAATCCCCCTCATGTCTGTGTGAAGATTGAGGTCTTGAAGCCTCCTCATGTCTATGTGAATATTGGGGCCTTAAGGCCCCATCATGCCTACTGTGATAAGAACCTATATATGGTTCTCTACCTAGATTTCTCGAGGAGTACCCCCACAAGTTGATTTATCGCCCCTAAGGCTCATTGAACTTCATCCAGTAGCATTGTGTGTGGGTGGCTCAACATCATTGTTACTATGATTGTGATTGTATGGAGCATTAGTTTCTACCTCAGTGTTATATTGAGGATGGTTAATTCACGTAAATACCATGACAATTATGAATTATATCTTATTTAGATTTTAGAACACACAAAAAAAGCAAACAAGTGTTTATCTCTTTTAAAATTTCTTGGTATTCCTAACAAATTTGTTGAATACTACAATCTAACTCTCACAATGTTTTGCATTTCATTGATGATATACTCATATTTTTTAAGTGGATTTCATCTGTATACTCAGCTCGAAAACCACCAAAATCATGGTCACGTAAACCCACCAAAGTGTGGAGATAAAACCCACACCCAATCAGGGAGTATAGGTCATACTCACCCAATACTCACTTGGTTAGTGTCATACCCTCTAAAGAGGAGTATATGCAAATTTCCAAGCTATGTCAGATCTTGGAACCAACAACCAATAGAACAGGTTTGTGGTATTTGAGCCAATGGGTGGAGATGAATTCCACCATAGTTGAACTCTACTAGTGGTTGATGATGAAGTACAACTCACTAGAATTTAGATTATGTGTGGTGTGTGATTGTTCCTTTTAAATTTTGCATAAATAAAAATATGCATCATGAATCACTCACGCTATTTCCTATATGCCTAAAAAGAAATGTTTCATTTTTAGAAAAATGCACATATAAATGATTACATGATTTTTAGAGAATGCATTGTTACTTTATGAAGTAATGGCCTCTAGTTGGGCCCCAAGCAAGAAAATATATACAAGAAAAACCTAGACCACTAGATACTAGGGCAAATTTGAAATCAGAATTCCACTGTTCCTAGCAACAGCTAGTAGAAAACTTAAGAAAACTATGCATTTTTCCTTAGTTTTCTCTATGTTTTCTAATTAAAATGTCTTTTCCCTACTGCATTCTAAAAGTAAAACATAGATAGAGAAGGAAATATAGCAAATATTTCCCCCAACCTAAAATCCACATCTGATGAAGCACAAGATACCCTCTGTTGCTAATTTTTGACTGGTCATTGTCGATCAAAGCGGCCATGACAGGCCGCTATCTTCAAAAGCGGTCAAGATCTACTAGTCGCTGTCAACCAAAGTGGTCGTACCTACACATAAAAACACATAAAATATCAAAAAATCATCTAAAAAAATAAAATTTTGTGGGAGTCCCATTATGATCACCATTTGTATGATCCTAGGAAGCAATACACCTAATCTACTTGTAGCATAATATCAAGCATGAAACCATGAAAGCATAAAGACAAAGAATTAACAAAAAACACAAGATCTCTTTTATTAATTCATGGTGCAATCCAATTATAGATAGGTCCCTCTTAGGGATACCAAACATTTGATACAATGATTACAAGTAGAAATGGGCCCTTGAATGGGGATGGTGTACTCCGTAGGCCTCTTGGAGTTGACACAAATTTGCTCAAGGACTTACTTGATGCCTTCTTCTCACATGCTCGGAGGGATCTAATATCGAAGATGCTTTGCAATAATCCAAGACCTATGATCTACGTATAAGAAACAACAAAGAATAATTAGTAGCATATGTGACCTCTCATGATGAGGCTTTCTTTAAAGATCTACAAGAAATGACGTAGAAGCATGATAAAAGCATAATGGTGCAAAGATAAGAAGATATGTGTAAATAAATAAGAAATTACCATGGAAATGCAATAAAAGATATGGATATATGCTAATCACCTCTGATAAAGTAAAATAGTAATAAATCTATGCTAAGAACTCAAGAAATAATAACTCAAACCCTAGGCTATGCTTGTAGGCCACTATCAAGGACAATGACCACAAACTGAGCTTTCTACCTCATGAACCAAGGGCTAGTACACTCAATCCTTTGTTTAAATTGATGTTCAAGGGTTACCTTTGTGTCCATATATGGAATGGTGATGAATCTCGTATGGAGTTGAATGCTTGAATGGTGCATTGTCTTTGCTCAATCATACAACACTTCGTTACTCCTCAAGGGGATATGAAATTGCTCTCCAATTTGCTAGGGCTTTTCTACATAAAAACTCAAATTTTCCAGACGATTTCTTGTTCTTGGGAGGATGCATATGTAGACCTCTCAAATCCAAATCTAGATCTATACCCATTTTATGCAAGTCTATGATTGAGCCTTCCCCTCTAATGGTCAGTTACATACAGATCTACATCTTGCCTTCTTGGAGAAGCTAATATCTAGATCTGCATGTAACTGACCATTAGAGGGGAAGGCTCAATCATAGACTTGCATAAAAGGGGTATTAAGGAGGAGCTCTAGGATATCCACACCAAAAATTTCTCAAATCCAATGCAATTGTAGTTATACTACATGATTTTGATCTGCATTCATGACCATTTTACATATTAGTGCTAGTCATTATCCAGAGCAATGACTAGATGTGACCGATCTCATCTTCAATAGCATGAGTTGGTGGCCACTTAGATCAATAGTGGTCGAGCCTAAATGGGATAGAACTACCCATTGTGAGTGTTTAGGACCACTTTTGGCTCTTTAAAATATCCAAGATAAATCATATGGTCTTCAAATATGCACATATGAGTAGTCTCCTAAACATAACACATTTTAGGTGTCTACACTTCCACGTTGTGCTAGAACTGGTCTGACTGCAATATTTCCTCCTTTATTTTGACTACAAATTTCACTCCTCTACACCCTGTTCTTTCTTAGAAATTAGAATACATTTATTGGAGGTCAAGGGTAGCCAAGTATCTTTTTTGTTTCTTTAGAGCGTTGTCACTTATGTAACACCAATATATTCTTGTAACGCTTCTACGGTGCACGTTAAACCTTTGTAATATATGATAATTTTCTCTGGAACTTGTAACTCCCCTTCGATGGTATCTTGAGCATTAGGAAATGAGAGGTACTAGAGAATATTATTCCAAGTGGAATTCAATCTTCTTGCATGATACTTTTGACATAACACCTTCAAGAAGGAGATTGTAATTCCTTTGATTAGATTTCTCCTTAGCTTACTTTTTTTTCTTGGGTAGAAAGACATCTATAGTTCTACAAGTGGCTTCATGAGTTATCTTGGAGCTTCAATCATGGATGAATGTAGCATTTTTCCTTATATTTTTTCTTCTTGCCTTCAATGTGCTCCTTGTTATGCTATATGTTTACCTTGGTAGGAGTGGAAGCTTGATGCTATTTCTTCATGGATGAACTCTCTTCTATATACATAAATAAGCTTCTTATTTGTATCTTCATATATGTCCTTGATAAGCTTGATTTGGTTTATGTAAATCACTTTGATGAGCTTTCGTTGTCTTGCAGGTTCATCCATGGATAGTATGCCCTTTCTATGATTGAAGAGTGCTTATATTTAGAAACTTCTTTGGTTGGATTTTGTGTACCTATTGTGCCTTTTGAGGCACCTTCAAATATTCTCCTTTCCTTGCATATGATGTATCGAAGAAGTGAAATACCATGTAACCTTTACATGTATATAAAACCCTTTTTATCGCATCTTTTCTTGCACTCTTTTGCAATACTGAGATAATGATTTTGTAGCATATTTTATGAGTGCATTATGAGGGTTTTGAGGATGTATCTTTGGCTATACCCCTTACCCTATTTGCTTGGATATTTTATGGTGAATCCAAAACTTGTAAATGCTATAAAAATAGAAGCTTTATTTTAGCTACACTAACCCCTTTAGTGCTTTGGATTTGAGACTCACCAAGTCTCAATATTTGAAGCTTATTTTTGGTTAGATTTTCTTTGTATGTACTAACCAATTTGGGTGGATTCTATTGGCTACTATGAGTTGTATATTTTGTGCTTTTAAGAATGTATTTAGACACTTTATCCAATCTAGATTTTGTAGACTTTTTCAAAGCACAAAACTAATTTCTTGTGAGAGTAATAATAGTGCAAATGAATCTAAAAAATTCTACTTTTTAATGTACTAACAAATTACTCCTTATCACTCCAATATACTCTCAAGAAAATGCACTTAATCAATTCACTAAAACTAATCAATAGATTTTTGAAATGAACCTTTAAATATTCTACAAATTCACTATAATTAGTATTGTAGGATTCAATATTCTTTTTTCTTTCCAAAGTAGATAATAGGTAGTTGATAGATAATTAATATTTGAAATCTTATCAATTACTAGTGGCAAATGAATATCTAAAAGGAACCTTTTTAGTTTACACTTTTGAAGACTATAATTTAGGTTGCAATTTTAATATTGATTAAGGTGTTTTAACAAATCTGAAAAGTAGATCATAAGTGGTGGTCAAGGTAGCATTAATCAGTGGCATGGCATAGACCTTCCTATAAACCCTACCCAGTTGGTGCCACGTGGATGGATTCAATTGGTTATCAATTTTAGGTCTGAGGTGTAGACCAATTGGTTCATCCAAACCCCATAAGGGGGCAGAGGTCCAAGGTTCAAATCTCGGGCCTCACCGGACTAAACGCTTGTCCCTTTCTTAGTGTTTTCAGCAGCGTAAAAGGTTTAAAATGATTGTGGCATGGTGGTTATAGGGGCAGACTGCATGAAGATCTATGTGGTGGCTTCTAGGGTGGACATCGTAGAATACTGTGGTGGCCATAAAAGCTGGACAACTGCCTGGATTTGTGGCAGCTATCGATTCCACCATGTAAATTCAAAAAAAAAAACAAATCTGAAAAGTAATCCAATTAATGAATGTACTTGCACCAATAGTTGCTTACCTTTTTTTGAAAGCTTTTGTAGCTTATTTTTCACTTTTGTAGAGGGTGTAGATCTTGATGTCTTAGATTACCAAGTTATTTCCTTGAGTAAGATATTGCATCTCTTTATAGATTGTTTTGAATAGCTCCTTCTTCACCAAATTGTAGTCTCAAAATTTCTTTCATGAACCTAATATTTGGTAACTTTGTTCTCCTCTTGTGGTATCCTCCTTTTGTTGTAGATTTGGAGAAGTTTGTATCTCTAAAGTGGTGTCCTCTTGCTATGGGAGGTAATATTCAATCTTCTAGTTTTGGCCAGCTTCTTCTGTCTTCAAGTCTTCTTTTCAAATTTTTACTTCAAGTAGGATCTTCTTCTCAAGATTTTTAATATCTTGAGATCTTCGCTGGATTCTTCTTCTACTCAGTTTTGGTACTCCTTACCAAATTCTCCTCCTCTTGGGCTTGTTGTCGGATGGCGATAATTTTTCGAAGTCCTTCATTATCAAGAGCTTCTCCTTGGTAGTGGATTTCTCCAGTGAGTTCTCCTTTGATGATTTATTTAGGAAGTCTCTCCTAGCCTTTTACTAGATGCTCATAGAGATCTCACCAAGGTCTTTGATCTTGCAACTTCTTCTGGTCTTCCTTGAGACCTTATCTTAAAAATTTTACTTTTGGAAGTGTTGGTGGTGAGATTCTCTTGGATCTCTAATTATACTACCTCTAGATTTGAGCAAGACTCTCCTAGTTCTTCTTCTTCTTCCTTGTCTAGAAGTTATTCAATGAGATCTCCTTATAAACTCTTCTACTTCAGGTGTTGGATTGATTCTGAAGAGGTTGCTCTTCCCAACATTCTTATAGGAAGCTTTCTTGACTTACTAGATCTCATTTAACTTCAACAAAAATATTAGTACTATAATTTGCTTTTGAATTAGGTATACTCTTCTGGTGTCTTCTTCAGGATAAAGGTATTTATAGCCTATTTCAGTATCAAGGATTCTATGGCCATTTATTTAATATTAAGGCTTATGTGTCCTTTTCTTATAGATCAAGGCTTCTATGGCCTTTTTTTTAAATCAAGGCTTCTAGGCATTTTATTTTTTGTGAATTTATTCAATCTAGCAATGGAGATATCATGTATCCTGACTTCACCATGATTCTTTTTTAGAAGTTTCTTCTAAAGTATTCTCCTTTCTATAATAACTAATATTTGCACTATGAAGGCACTCCAAACTTCGAGAAACGAAGTTGAGGTCTCTTATATTTATATTGTAGTAGGTGTCCCAATCATATGAGAATTAATTCCATGCAATAAAATAAACTTTAGATAAATAGTTCTAGATCTCTTAGATGAGCTTCACTAGTTATTTCATAAAACTAGTGGATCAAATGTTGAGTCCTAGTCTTCACGAGTTTTTCTACAACTCTATGGAAAGAATCTAGCCATATGCAATCACAATATTTCTAAAAATAATATTTCATTCAGTCCTCACTTTTGGATATCCCTAATTCTATAACATAGACTCTTCTAAGAATTTTTGACAGTGACTGATCCAATGGTGCATTAGGTTGACAAAAAACTCAAGTTCAATGATAATGATGATTTTCCTATTGATCTACCATAGCTTTGATACCACTATTAGCTTTTGATACAAGATGCAATAGAAGATAGTATTCACAAGATGTAAAATAATAAGAAATAAAGTAAATCTACGAGATGACTAAAATATGCTATAAATAGAAATGACAAAAATGAGTACAATAGTAGCTATGGAGGAAATGAAAACTCCATGATACAAGCTACTACTCAATGAATGAGCTCTAAGCTTATAGCTCACATACACTACATTATTGTCTATATTACACTACTTTTATCCTACACTACTATATTATCTCTTATATATCAATGGTCCTTTATATAGGAAGATAAGTTCCTTGGCCAACACTCTAGCTAGTTGTTCAAGTGGACACCTTACACATTACAACTTGCACATTGACACTTGTGCATTTATTACATTGCATGAAGTAACTAGATAAATTCCCCCTAAAGCAATCTAATGTCCTAAGTATGTACCAAGGAAGGTACATTTACATGACCCAAATAATGTAATATAAGCTATTTCTAACACAACCCTTGTATCATCAAGCTTGGAAAGATTCTATCCCTTAAAGGGGGAGAAATATTCACAAAGATATTAACACAATATAAGCAAGTGTTTTCTTGGTCTTACACAGATATGCCTAGACTAGATCCACATTTGGTGTTCCACAACCTAACATTGGATAGTAACACAAAGTTGGTCAATCAAAAACTTAAGAAAATGCACCCCACCATCATTTTAATGGTCAAATAAGAGTTGCAAAAACTCTTATATGTGGGATTTATTCAACAAATAAAATACTTAGTGGGTATCAAACATGGTACCTAATGGAAATCCAAAGAGGGATATATACATATGCATGGATTTTTGAGACATCAACAAAGCATGTTGTAGCACCCTAAAATTGACTCATAATAATTTGCACTAAAGACAAAAAACTTATAAAAATTGATTTCTAAGTTGATTGTCTCGATTTTCATGCCCTCCTAGAAAGATCAAAGTTAATCTAGATCTGATTGTACGATATGATCCTTGATAATACAAACGATCCCTGATCGTACATACGATCTTGTTCTAAAATAGAATTTGCTTAGTTTAGCTAAATGACAAATTGGTTATAACGTGTTTTATCTTTATTTGTGCAACCGTGCGGTAGTTATAGGATCAAATCTACTGATCAGTCCTAGCTTAGAAGGAGTTGCAACCAAATTATTTCTAGCCTATTTTCACTTCCTACTATAGCTTATTTAATCAGGCATTCCTTGCCTCGAATCCCTCTTGAATCATTGACCTAATTTTTGCATTTGAATCATTGTAATTTTTGCATTAGACCTAGGTATTTTTATGTTTTGTGTGGGATCGAAGGATACAATCATTGATCAAAGAAATACGATCTAGGATCGAAGGATACAATCTTGCTCTTTCTGTACGATCTTGATCTTTCTATATTATATTGCTTGTAGATCACTTGGGGGTAACCCCAAGTACTAGTTTGCATTTCTTAAGATCTCACTTTGCATATTTATCATCTTGTCTATTATTTCTATTGCATATAGCATCATATTTAATCATTTTGCATTCCTGGAGTTCACCAAATTACATTTAATTACACATTTCATGTAGTTTAAAGCATTCATATGTTAATTTCTTTCATTGTGTTATTCAATAGCTGATATTTAATCTAACTCATGCTTAAAAATATCAATAGCACATTCTATTTTCTATTTTTTGCACTCTATTCATGAAACTATAGGTTTTTGTCAATATCGGATCATCCGATCACTGATTGGACGGTACGATCTCAGATCGTACGTACGATCTTGACCAAAATCATACGATCTTGCCCTACTACATACAATTTTTTTTGCAACAAAAAATCAAAACCTTCATCAAACTTTCGGATATAGGTCAGAGTTTCAAATCACTTTTTAAGCATTGCATTGTTCATTAAAGCTTTATTTTTTATTTTTTTTTGTTTGCATATGAATCAAAATTGCATATAGATTAGCATAGTTGCATATTGGCAAAAAACTAGGTGATTGTGAGATTTTCTAAAAAGAACACATAAAAAAAAACTCCAAAACCTAGGCATGGAAACTACCATAAAATGTTTCCTAGTGAACCCTAAACAATTCATCAAAAAATCACCAAAGAAGACATGAACTCAAGTGTCTCTCTTCGAGGTGTAGACCTACTATTCTCTCATTCCCCTTCGAGGCATGAATCCATTAGCCTGGAGGAAAGGAGTGTGAGAATTTTAGAGCTACATTCTTTGGTGAACCCGACATGAAAAACATTAGGCATATTTCTGATTCATAAAAACATAAAACAAAAACCTAAAAAAAAAAAAAAAACCAAAAAGATCGTTAATTTAAATTTGCACATTTTCATTCCATAGATATTAAATTTCAACATAGGAAGAATTGTAACCATAGATGTTACCCAAAAATTAAAAGCATATATATATATATATACAACATATATATATCATTGAAATATAAAAATCCTAAAAGCAAAATGCCTAGAATTTTAAGAAGTGGAAAACAATTAGAATATGATTACATGGAGGAACAAGATCAAGAAAACCTTGAGGATAGGGTAATTCTTGAAGATGATGTATCTTCAAAAAAAGGTGAAGAGAATAATAAATAAGATGAAGTATAATACCTTGATGAACCTTTTGTGGATTCCCAAGGCAATGTTAGCTTTAAAACTATCCAACAATTTACTAAATTTTTGAAAGACAATATAGATGACCTTCATCACGTAATAAAGATAGAAAAATTACTCCCATCGGGAGATTATTCAATGGAGGCCACTATAGAAGCTTCTCTCCAATTAAATGCAAACCCAATGACATACATAAATAAGACAAACCAAAATCAAGTTGGTCCATCTCATCAAAACATAGATTTGAACAATAAAAAATCAGCAACACAAAATAATTCCAAATAAAAACAAAATTCTTCTACTTCTCAAGCTCCTAATCAACAAATAGCTACATCACAAAGGGCTAAGAAAATTCAAAATACCAATCATCATCAAAAAAAAATTCAACAAAACACAATCCCATATAAGCTCCATAATACTGTTCCTACACATGCTTTACACAACAATGTTTCAATTGGAAATCCTTACACAACAACACCAACTTATCATCAAATATACAACAACATGGTACAACAAAATCAATTTTGTGGACAACCACAGGGGCTTGAAGCCATGGTTAAACAATTGGCTTTACGTCTAGATAAAATAGATCCCTACCATCCCTCATATAGTTATAGAGATATGTGTAGCCAACCCTTGGATCCTATTGTGGTTTCCCAACCATACCCAAAACATTTCCCTATGCATATCCTCCCGATATATAAAGGAACCAAAGATCCTATTGAGCATATTCACATGTTTAGGATAGCATGTCATGATATCTCTCATGATGACTTGTTTTTGCTAAAAATATTCCCTAAAAGTCTTGGAGGCATGGCTCTAGAATGGTATTATCAACTACCTACAAATTCTTTAAGGAACTTTGAAGAGACAGTAGAGATGTTTGTCCACCAATTTAGTGCCTATATAGAGAGGCATGTGACCATTAAGGATTTATACAATTTGAAACAAGGTAAAGATGAGAGTTTTTCTGAATTCTTGACTAAGTGGAGATAACTCTTAGGAAAACTACATTTTGCATTACCTCATCATGAAATGTTGGACATATTTATTGGTAATTTGCAAGAACAACTATCTTATGAGATTTCTACTGCTATAGTAACCTCCTTTGATCAAGCCATTGATCTAGCTAGGAGGGTAGAATATGACCTCATTAGAAGAGGACAATTTAAGAAGAAATATGAGGATAAAACTTCTAAGAACCAATATAAGAATAAGCAAGTAGTGGGTGATGGAGTTACTGATAGCAGAAATACCTCAAATATTAACCTTGCTAAAACTGTAAAGAAATTTGTATTGAAAATCCCTGATAAGCCACCAAGAGAATTCACAAGATTAAATCAACCCTTAACTATGATTTTACCTCAATTATTGGAACAAGGTTTGATACGGTTACCTAAGGTAAGACAACTAGATACCACTACAGCTGGATATAGGGCTGATTTACATTATAATTTTCACCAAGTAGATGGACATTCTACAAATTCTAGTAAAATGTTAAAGAATATGATACAAGATTTTATTGATAAAGGTAATATGGAAGTACAACAATTTCATGCAAACAGTAATGCTCAATATGATACCCAACAACACACAAATCAAAACTTAGATATTTTTCAACATCCTTTACCCAAGCATGGTAAAGCGACAGTAAATCAAGTAGAACATCATAATGTTCCTCCTCCAACTCGATATGTGGGAACCATTAGAAACCTTTTGCCAAAATAAAATTTTCAAACCTCTTATGTGTCTACGTTATCCACAATTACAACTAGGCCAATTATATATACAAGAAGTGACACAAAAAGTGACACAAAAAGTGACACAAAAAGTGAAACAAAAAGTAAAACAAAAAGTAAAACAAAAAGTAAAATAGAAAGTGAAATGGACATCACCTCAAATAATTCAAATAGTTCTAAATATGAGTCAGATCAAATTCTTCCCATCATAGATTTATTAGTTCTAGAAGAACCATTTCCTAGAAGAATGACCACTCGACCTTCATCTCAATAAACACTTTCAATTGAACAAATAGTAAATTCTAGACCCCACTTCACTTTCAAAATGATAACATTGTAGGCATTATTGGAGCCATCACTAGACAACAAGCCCAAAATCAAAATTCCTAATCACAAACTCAAAAAATTGATCAAGATATAGGGATATTACAAAATCCCTTACCCAATCATCAACAACAGGAAAATAATCACTTGTCATTTCATAATGTGCCTCATCACAATGATATTATTAGTTTAGTAGTAGAGACTACAACAAAGCAAGTTCTTACCCAACTAAACCATCTTGACAAGTAGGAGATAA
Source organism: Wollemia nobilis (assembly GCA_028583015.1). Taxonomy (NCBI): domain Eukaryota; kingdom Viridiplantae; phylum Streptophyta; class Pinopsida; order Araucariales; family Araucariaceae; genus Wollemia; species Wollemia nobilis. The sequence continues at coordinate 5,701,024 of JAQPPZ010001045.1, forward strand.
ATTCTTCATTCAACCAACCTTCAAGACCTCTCTTGGTTCTAAAGAATAATAAAAAAGAAGATACAAGCATAGAAAACCCATCTTTAGCGTTGAAGTCTCAACCTAAAGTCTCCTTCAATATTCAACAACAATCAGACAATATTCCAACTAATATATCCTTTTTGAAACTTTTGCAAACCTCTCCCATTCATAGGGAATTTGTATTCTCTATTATCTCTTTATTTATCATCATTGCATCAAGTTCTCTATTCTTTTCCTCTTTATCATCATTGCCAATTTTTGTCTATCACCTTTTATCCTTCATTCTATCTTTCATTATTGTTATCACATCAAGTTCTCTATTATTTTCCTCTTTATTATCATCGTCATCTTCTGTCCATCACTTTTCTTCATCTACATCTACTTATCATTCTTCATCACAACAATCTCAACTATTAACCAATCATCTTCAATCACCTTCACCACAACCAAATTGTCCTTCAAAACCTCCTTTGATTTTGAATCCACCTTAGAAATATTATGCACAAATCACTTTGTATAGTGTATATATAGCATTTTTTGTATATATTATCAATTTTATCAAATCACAAAACAAACCAAAAGAAGAAAAAAATAAAAACATGAAAATTTTTTCAAAAATATTTTAAATTCTGCATTATTGTTTGTTATCTTCCAAAAATTCAAGTTATATTTTATTTTATTTCAAATAAATTCAAAATTTATCTTGAACCACTCACTTAATTCATATTCACTAAAATTTGATTTCATCACTTTGATTATAAATATCTCTTGTATTAAAAAGCACTATTACTTCACTAAATAAAATTTTAAGTTTTGGGAACTAATCTTGCTACTTCTTGAACCAAGAACACATTCTCACATCTTAAAAATTATTTGTTGCAAATTCGAAAATGACACTACATAGTAGTCTTAGTTCCTTAAAAAAAAAATTTCCCTTGCTATCCTATTATGCACATGGTCTAGAATGCTGAGAATTGGCAAAAGGACAAGCTCTCCCCCGCTACCCGAATAAAATCCCTTGCTCTATGTCTAATCTGTGCAAGTATCCCAAAAAAGAAAAAGAAAAAACAAAGAACAAAAAAATAAAAAGAAAAATAAAAATCAAAGAAAAGAAAAAACAATAAAATCTCCTTGTTCAAAAATGGACAAGAATCCCTATTCAAAAAATCAGAAGAAAATAAGGGGGTAGTGAGCTTGAATCCCTAGAATTCCTCAGTTATTCGAAAACCATGAGGTAAGCCCCATAACAGGTGGTTTGTTCCCAACCTACTTGGCCTTGGGTAATCCCTTTCACCTGGTGACATGTTTGTCATATTAGCGACCTTCTTTTGTACAAACCAATGTCCACTTGTGGATTAGCTAGCTTTCGGTAATTTGAATTACATAGTAGTTCGATACAATGGCATGCACAAAATCATGGTTGATGAACATTTCACTTGCACACACATTGGTTCATAAAAGTTTGCTTGTATCATTACCTCACTAAAAATAGGTAAATCAATTTCACAAGCACACACATTTGATCCTTGAGAGATTTTGTATCATTATGACAAATCAAGATGGATAATGAACTCACACATCACACACTGGTTCTTGATAAATTTGACTTTGTCTTGGAAATAATTTAAAATATTTCTTTGAAATTTATTAGAAAACATTAGTTTATAACTATTCACATTAATCCATATCACTTAATTTTTTGCAATTACATATAATATATATATTGTCTTAAAAAATTTTCAACATGTGACACAAGGATTTATTTTCAAAATACAACTTGCATTTTTAAAATGATATATAATCATCCATTGCATTTTGACTTCATGATGATGGTATAATTCCTAGTAATTATTTTTCTCAAATTTCACACTAGGGATTCTATGCCTAGCGCAAGTCATACTTCCCAAATTTTCATGCTTAAATCACTTTATATCCCTCACAAAAATGATCTTTATCAACCTATTTTCTCAAAATCAATTTCTTTTACAATCGATATCCCATTTCATCATCATAAGCCTCAAGGTCACTCTTGAGCCCATAATATTTTTGGTACTAGCAATACAAAACTTCCTCACAACAAGATCCGCTTCAAGATCCAGTGAGCATCGATCTCCACCAACAGTCATATAACAACACAACATCCTTTGAGGTTCATTGCTAATCCATCAATTCTATCATCACACAAAAACATATTTTTCAAAACACACTTTATAAAATTATTTTCCTTTTATGTTAAGCATGATTAAAATTTTCAAAAATCAAAGCATGATTACAAGAAATTATATAACACAAACCATCATAAGAAAATGTAATAAATCATCTAATAAATCATACAAAGTCACATATGAAAAAAAAGATCAATATATATATCAGAAAATTTTGAGTTTTCCACCAAATATAGAATTTGGTGCAAAAATTCGAGGGCCATCCTAGTCAGTAAATTATTAATTATTTTTATAAAAACATCAATTCCACATGAACTATTCACTATAAACCATCTACTCATTTCTTTCCATGTCAATCATAACCACTTCTACTCAAGTGTCTACACTTTTCTTTGACACATTTATTGTTCATAAATACGCCAAAGAGGGGGAAAATCTATAGTACCCTAAAATTGACTCATAATAATTTGCACTAAAGACAAACAACTTATAAAAATTGATTTCTATGTTGATTTTCTTGATTTTCATGCCCTCAGTGAGATAAGAGTTAATATGGACGTGATCGTATGATACAATCCCCGATTGTACAATTACATTCCCTGATTGTATGTATGATCTTGTTCAAAACCAAAAATTGCTTAGTTTGTCTAAACGACAAATTGGTTATAACGTGTTTTGTCTTTACCTGTGCAACCATGCGGAAGTTACGGGATTGGATCCACTGATCAGTCCTAGCTTGGAAGGAGTTGCAACAAAATTTATTTCTAGCCTCTTTTCATTTCCTACTACAACCTATTTAATCAGGCATTCCTTACCTCAAATCCCTCTTGACCCATTGACCTAATTTTTGCATTCGTATAGCTATAATTTCTACATTAGACTTAGGTATTTTTGTGTTTTATGCAGGATCAAAGGATACGATCATCGATCGAAGAAATACGATCTGGGATTGGAGGATACGATCTTTCTCTTTATGTACGATCTTTCTATTTATGTACGATCTTGCTCTTTCTGTACGATATTGCTTGTAGATCACTTGGGGGAAACCCCGAGTACTGGTTTGCATTTCTGAAGATCTCACTTTGCACATTTATCATCTTTTCTACTATTTCTATTGCATATAGCATCATATTTAATCATTTTTCATTCCTAGAGTTCACCAACTTACATTTAATTACATATTTCATGTAGTTTAAAGCATTCATATGTTAATTTCTTTCATTGTGTTATTCAATAGCCAAAATTTAATCTAACTCATGCTTAAAAATATCAATAGCACATTCTATTTTGTTTTTTTTGCACTCTATTCATGAAACTGCAAGTTTCTATCAAGATCGGATCATTCGATCACTGATCGAACGGTACGATCTTGACCAGAATCGTACGATCTTGCCTTGCTACATACGATCTTGTCTGCAACAAAAAATCAAAATCTTTATCAAACTTTCAGATACAGGTCAATGTTTCAAATCACTTTTTAAGCATTGCATTATTTATTAAAGCTTTATTTTATGTTGTTTGTTGTTTACATATGAATCAAAATTGCATATAGATTAGCATAGTTGCATATTGGCAAAAAATTAGGTGATTGTGAGATTTTATAAAAAGAACACATAAAAAAAACTCCAAAACCTAGGTGTGGAAACTACCATAAAATATTTCCTAGTGAACCCTAAACAATTCGTTGAAAAATCACCAAAGAAGACACGAACTCAAGTGTCTCTCTTTGAAGTGTAGACCTACTATTCTCCCATTCCCCTTCAAGGTAAAGATCCATTAGCCTAGAGGAAAGGAGTGTGAGAATTTTAGAGCTACACATGTGCTAAGGACAACTACACCAAAATTGACATATTGTTTGATTCGACAGTTGGTCATGAAATTCTCTCCTTGATTGATCATTTTTAAATTTATAACCAAATTCATGCTAATCCTTATGATCAATAAAAAAAAAACACTTCTCCACCCCCTTGGGGATATTTTTCTATAAGGTCATGTCATTTGTTCTTGAAAATGTAGGTTCTACATATGAATGTAGCATGACCTACATATTTCATGATTACATATATAAAATTGTGGAAGAATATGTGAAAAATTTACTAGCTAAATATAAAAAGCACAATCAACATATCGATGTTCTACACAAAGTCTTTGACCGAATTCTAAAGCATAATGTGAGACTAAATCCTAAAAAATGTGTCTTTGGTGTTACCTCAGGCAAACTTCTAAGGTTCATTATCTCTCAATGGGGTATTTAAGTGGACCCCAACAAAGTGAAGGCCATCATATAAATTCCACCCCTACAAACTTAAATTAATTATATAGCTTGTAGAGCAATATTCAAGTGATTCATCACTTCATTAAGAAATCATCAAAGAAGTTCAAGCCATTCAATCATATCTTATAAAATGGGGCCACATTTGAAAGGAATCAAGAATGTTATGATGATTTTAAGGTAATCAAGTAATACCTCATGTTTCCACTAGTTTTATTCCCACCTAGGCTAGGTTTCCCCTTCCACCTATACATTTTTGCCAGTAATTTTACCTTAGGAACCATGTTGGCTCAAAAGAATGAAACCAGTTGAGAGCAGGCTATATACTACATTAGTTGTACCTTGGTGAGTTGCAAAATGTAATATGCATATATGAAAAGTTGTGCTTAGTAGTAGTTTTTGCTACTAAGAAACTTCGTCATTTTATGCTAAATTATACCACATATGTTATTGCCTAGGATAACCCATTATGATACATTATAGGTCAATCCTACAATAACAGTAGAACTGCAAAACATATAATGCTTTTAACAGAATTTGACCTTAAATTCACCAATAAAAAAACCATCAAAGTTTAAGTCATCACAGACCAACTTGTAGAAGCTCCACTCAAATATGATAAACCTCTCATCATTGATCTTCTCAATGAATCTATCTTTAATGATACAAAACTTGAAGAACATTTCAAGCCTAAATATAAAGCTAACCTAATGTTCTTTTTTATATTTCTCAATGCAAGCAAAGGGGGGGTGGTAGAGTAGTTTTCTTCACACCTCAAGGGGATCTACTCATATTTGAAGAACATGGACTTATACTGAGAGGGGGGGTGAACAGTATAAGACTTAACCAATTAATAATTTTAACTTTAGATAGCAGTGGCATCAACACAACATTAATCAAGACAGAAAGCATCACACATTGAAGACCCATTTTTAACGTGGTTCACCCAAAATGGTTGGGCTACGTCCACAAAAACTTTTCTCTAAAAGTTATCTCAAAGTTCTTTGGGAATCCTTCCCAATTACAATGTTTATGAGCCTCGGCCCAAAGGAGATACCTTCCCCTCTGCTCTAGAAATGATCCCTCAGAAGATCAACTGCCTCTACCTCTTGCCAGCACGTGGAACTCCTTTCCACCGAAGACCTCCTGTCCTCAATGCTTAGCCTAAGAGACCTCCGCCTTCTATGATCACGTCCACAGTAGCTCAGCAACCTGTACCAAACATAGTCAATCGGTCTAGTACAAGTCTTCCTCTATCTATCAGATCTGTCCAACTCTTGAACAAATCAATCCTCTGCATACAAGCCTTCTCAAAGACTTGCCAAATCTGTCCTCGGGTTCTTCTCATAGAACCAATGCACCTCTGTCCTCAAGTTCTCTGATAGAACTATCAAACTCAGCTCACAAGTCCTCTGCTAGGACCTATCCAAATCTGCTCACAAGTCCCCACCGAAACCTATCCAAAAACTGCTCACAAGTCCCCACCGAAACCTGTCCAAAAACTGCTCACAAGTCCCCATCGGAACCTATCCAAAAACTTATTGGAGTAGAAGATAATTGAACCTTCAAGTTGTCACCACACACAACTCTCAAACTTCCAACCAAGTTAGGGTTAGAATAAAAAGAAATGAGCAATAATATAAACTTCCTTTATTACACCTTTTAGCTCCACTTCTTTAAACACAACCACCATAACATGCCAATAAATCAACAATCAGAGACTCACACCTTATACCTCCATTTTTAATTTTAGCATAGCAAAGAATAATCTTAAAAATACATCCAAAGAAATATGCCCTTATTTCTCCTAAGATTTTATTCAATGCTAATCACAAAAGCCAAAACTCATAAAATTTAATCACACCTTATAAATCGTTGTCCAAGAAACTCCGAATTTTGTGGCATAAAGACGTTTTAATAAAAACGTGTGTTACTCTAGCAAAGCACCCCCGCGAGACTCGAAACGGTGACCTCCGCCAATGCAGCGCCCAACAACAACCTTCGCTGCCACTAGCCCACGTGGGCTACGAAGTTCACAAGTGAACTTCCCTCCACTTCACCCTCGAAAAAAACTCCCGAAGACTTTTCAACCGCACGTGCTTCTAAGTCTTCCTTCGATCGCAGCGAATACAGAGCACAAACACCGCAAATTGCATTTGGGGAATTTTGAATTAATTAGCCTTCCAACCTTAGGAGTTGGAGAATAAATAGTCTCTTCGAAGACACCTTGACGTCGGCGGAAATAAAGACCATTTCGAAATTAATCAAAAGTCTTTTCAAAAAGGGTTTAAAAACCCTTAAATAATTTTAATAAATTAAGAATAAAAAAAGGTTTAAAAACCTTTAAGTATTTTTAATAAATTAAAAATAATTTCTCCCTTAATTAATTAAATAATTAATTAATTAAAACCTTGAAGGGTTTTAAATAATAATTAAATAAATAATAAAGAGAACCTCCATTGGTTTTAATAAAAACCCTATCCAACTTGGTTTTAATAAAAACCGGTTTGGTTTTAATGAAAAACCCTTGCCAATGGAATCTCTCCGGATTCTCTTAAAAATATTCTCTTGGAATCTTCCACCTTTGAAGCCAACACATCCTCTTAACATTAATGCCATTTCCTTTTGACATCAATGACAACTCATAGACAAGAAGCTAGGATCTCAAACCCAAAATTGCCAACAATCTCCCCCTTTGTCATTGATGGCAAACCATGCTTCTCAACAACACAGAAACTCAACATAAACAGCTCCCCCTGTCTTGAGGCTTTCCTCTTCACTTTGAAGCTCTCCCCCTTACTCATATCTCTCCCCCTTTGTCATCAATGGCAAAGGGTCACCTTTGGGGCTCGGGACTAAGAATGAGCCTCTTAGCTTAGTCCCTCCCCCACCTCCTGATGAGGTGATTAATTCTGGGGTGGGAGTACAACTCCCAATTTCTCCCTTAGATACTCAAACGTATCTCTTGGAAGAGGTTTGGTGAAGATATCTGCAATCTGCTCTTTAGTAGACACATACTCTACCTTGACTTGCTTGTCTTGCACTTTCTCCCTTAGAAAGTGATACTTGATGGAAATATGCTTTGTCCTTGAGTGCATTACCGGATTTTTGGAAATACTTATGGCACTTGTATTATCACAAAGTATGGAGATGGGTTGTTCATGCTTGACTTTGAAATCCTCCAAGGTGGTTTTCATCCATAAAACCTGTGTACACCCGACCACTACTGCTATGTATTCAACCTCTGTTGTAGATAAGGAAACTGAAGGTTGTTTCTTACTTAGCCAAGAAACCAAACTCTTTCCCAGAAAGAATGCTCCACCACTAGTGCTTTTCTTGTCATCAATATTGCCTGCCCAATCTGCATCTGTATAAGCTGTGAGGGTGAAATCATCACCTTTGGGATACCAAAGCCCAAAGTCCATAGTGCCCTTCAGATATCTGAATATCCTCTTAACTGCTATAACATGAGAATATTTTGGAGCTGCCTAAAATCTTGCTACTAACCCAACTGCCTGCATGATATCTGGTCTGGTAGCTGTAATATATAATAAACTACCAATCATAGATCTGTACAACCTCTGATCTGCCGTTGGAGATTCATCATCTTTACTCATCTTGCACCCTGTAATCATTGGAGTACACACTGGTTTGTTGTCCATCATCCCAAATTTCTTCAACATTTCTTTGATATACTTTCCTTGAGAGAGAAATATACCATCCTTTGATTGAGCAATCTGAAGACCTAAAAAGAATGACAGCTCTCCAATCATAGACATCTCAAATTCCTTCTGCATGGTGTTAGCAAAAACTTTGCACATCTGAGTATTATTTCCCCCAAAAATAATATCATCAACATAGACAACCATAATCAACATATCATCATTTTCATTCTTAATATACAAATTGCTATCTGCCACGCCTTTCCTGAAGCCTTGCTCATGAAGATACCTATCAAGTCTTGAGTACCAAGCCCTAGGTGCTTGCTTTAACCCATACAAGGCCTTTTTCAGTTTACACACATAGTCTGACTATTCCGAGAGAGACACTCCTTCTGGCTGTTCTATGTAGACTTCTTCTACCAACACCCCATTTAGAAAAGCTGACTTTACATCCATTTGATATACCTTGAATGATTTGAAGCTTGAAAGGGCCAAAAATATTCTGATAGCTTCAAGACGAGCAACGAGAGCAAACGTCTCTTCGAAATCAACACCTTCTACTTGAGCATAACCTTTGCAGACTAACCTAGCTTTGTTTCGAACAATATTTCCATCCTCATTGAGTTTATTTCTGAATATCCATTTTGTGCCAATGACATTCTTGTCCTTAGGTCTTGGAACCAATTCCCAAGTTTCACTTTTCTCTATTTGATTTAGCTCTTCATCCATTGCTTTTACCCAAAACTTATCTGCACATGCTTCACTGAAATATTTTGGCTCAATCGGAGATAATAATGAAACATTTGTAGAATCATGTGAAGGAATGACTCTTCTTCTTGTTTGCCTGCTATTTGGATCACCAATGATCAAATCTTTGGGATGATGTTTCTGAACATATCGTGAAGGAGTTTTGGGAAGCGGTTGTTGTCTTTCCTCTTCTTCATCTGAAACCTCTCTGAATTCTTCTTGACAAATTTCATCACTGAGTTCCTTGACTGGTTCTCTTATCCCTGTCTTTTCATCAACTGTTACATTTATGCTCTCTACAACTGTATGAGTTCTTTTGTTGAAGCATCTGTAGGCCTTGCTTCTGCTGGAATATCCAAGAAAGATTCCCTCATCACACCTAGGATCAAACTTACCCAAATTCTGATCTTCCCTTCTGATGAAGCACTTACTCCCAAACACTTTGAAGTATTTTACTGTAGCTGGTCTTCCTTTCCACAACTCATAAGGAGTTTTATGATGATTGACTCTAAGTTGGGCCCTGGTGATAATGTAGACTGCCGTCTTGACTTGCCTCTTTCCAAAAACCATCTGAAAGTTTTGACTCATTTAACATAGCTCTAGCCATATTTTCAATAGTTCTATTTTTCCTTTCAACTACTCCATTTTGTTGAGGAGTTCTTGTTGCTGAATATTCTCTTTTGATTCCTTGTTGCTCATAGTATTCCACAAATTCATTTGAAGTGAACTCTCCTCCTCTATCTGATCTTAAGCATTTGATTCTCTTGTCGGTCTCATTTTCAATCATTTCTTTGAAAGCTTTAAATTTTTCAAAAGCTTCAGATTTTTCTTTGAGAAAAGTAACCCAAGTCATTCTAGAATAATCATCTATAAACAACATGAAGTAGCTTTCTCCCTGAATGCTCCGAGTTCTGGTAGGGCCACATAAATCAGTATGAATAAGATCCAATGGTTTTGAAGAAGTATACCCTTTTGATTTGAAACTGGTTCTGGTCTGTTTTCCATGTTGACAAGGACCGCAAATGATGTTATGGGGCCTTTTTATTTTGGGCAAGTCTCTAACTGCTTCCTTGTTACTAATATTGACAAGATTATCAAAGCTCAAATGCCCCAATATTTTATGCCATAACCAACTCTCATCTTCTTGAGTTAGAAAACACTTTTCCTTTTTTATCTCACTTAGCATGTAAAGATTGTTTGGAGTCCTTGTAGCACTAGCAATGAGTTTTCCATTTTTTTCTTTACTTATCTCACATCTATCTGAAAAGAAAGATACTATGTGCCCTTGATCACAAAGTTGACTCACACTTAGAAGATTATGTCTTAGGCCTTCTACATAAAGCACATTTTCTATTTTGGATTTCCCATCCAAACTAAGAGTCCCTTTACCACAGATTTTAGCTGACCTGTTATCTCCAAAACTGATTGTTCCTCTGTTTGTTTCTTTTAAGACCAAAAACTTTTCCTTTTCACCAGTCATATGTTTTGAACAACCACTATCAAGATACCATTTTTCTACTTTGTCTTGAGCATGAAAAGCAGTTTGAACTATCATTGACTTAGATTTGATCTCATTTCTCTTTTTAGTGAACTCAAGGCTAGATCTATCCAAACTGCACATCCTTGCTATATGCCCAAAATTCTTGCACTTGTAACACATGACATTTTTATTCATAAGAGGTGCAAAAGAGTTAACATTTTCCTTACTATGGCTATTCAAAGACTTATTGCAATGCATAGCTTTGTGACCAAATTTCTTGCAGGAAAAACAATAGCCATGGAAAGTATTATGTAACCTGTTTTGATGCCTTGGATGATTGTTCTTCTTGTGACCAACTGGAATCCACCGCTCTTCAAGATGAAGATTGATCTTGCTCGAAGACCCTGTTTCATGAATGGTGATACAATCCTTCTTTTGCTTTTCACACGGAGTATTCTGTCTGAGAGCCAACTGTTCCAACTTCACTCTAAGAGACATAACCTCTTCTTCTAGTTTCTCGCAATCAGCTTCCTTTCCTTTGAGAGCCTCTGTCAGAACCTGTTCAACCTTCTTCCCTTCTTCAGCTAGAATTTTGAAGTCTATAACACTTTGAGACAATTCTGATCTTGCTATCTCTTCTTCCTGACATTGATGCTTGAGAACAAAATTCTCTTCCCTGAATTTCTCAAGCTTTCTTAAAGCCAAGAAGAATTCACCTTTGAGATCGAACTCAACCTCTTCATCTCTTTCTGAATCTGTATGTTCCTCTGATAGATCCTTCTCCAAGCTGTTAGGCTCTTTCTGGAGAGACCGGCTCCGATACCAATTGAAGAACATGGACTTATACTTGAGAGGGGGGTGAACAGTATAAGACTTAACCAATTAATAATTTTAACTTTAGATAGCAGTGGCATCAACACAACATTAATCAAGACAGAAAGCATCACACATTGAAGACCCATTTTTAACGTGGTTCACCCAAAATGGTTGGGCTACGTCCACAAAAACTTTTCTCTAAAAGTTATCTCAAAGTTCTTTGGGAATCCTTCCCAATTACAATGTTTATGAGCCTCGGCCCAAAGGAGATACCTTCCCCTCTACTCTGGAAATGATCCCTCGGAAGATCAACTACCTCTACCTCTTGCCAGCACGTGGAACTCCTTTCCACCGAAGACCTCCTGTCCTCAATGCTTAGCCTAAGAGACCTTTCTATGATCACGTCCACAGCAGCTCAACAACTCTGTACCAAACACAGTCAGTCGGTCTAGTACAAGTCTTCCTCTGTCTATCAGATCTGTCCAACTCTTGAACAAATCAATCCTCTGCATACAAGCCTTCTCAAAGACTTGCCAAATCTGTCCTCGGGTTCTTCTCATAGAACCAATGCACCTCTGTCCTCAAGTTCTCTGATAGAACTATCAAACTCAGCTCACAAGTCCTCTGCTAGGACCTGTCCAAATCTGCTCACAAGTCCCCACCGAAACCTGTCCAAAAACTGCTCACAAGTCCCCACCGGAACCTGTCCAAAAACTGCTCACAAGTCCCCACTGGAACCTGTCCAAAAACTTATTGGAGTAGAAGATAATTGAACCTTCAAGCTGTCACCACACACAACTCTCAAACTTCCAACCAAGTTAGGGTTAGAATAAAAAGAAATGAGCAATAATATAAACTTCCTTTATTACACCTTTTAGCTCCACTTCTTTAAACACAACCACCATAACATGCCAATAAATCAACAATCACGGACTCACACCTTATACCTCCATTTTTAATTTTAGCATAGCAAAGAATAATCTTAAAAATACATCCAAAGAAATATGCCCTTATTTCTCCTAAGCTTTTATTCAATGCTAATCACAAAAGCCAAAACTCATAAAATTTAATCACACCTTATAAATCGCTGTCCAAGAAACTTCGAATTTCACGGCATAAAGACGTTTTAATAAAAACGTGTGTTACTCTAGCAAAGCACCCCCGCGAGACTCGAAACGGTGACCTCCGCCAATGCAGCGCCCAATAGCAGCCTTCGCTGCCACTAGCCCATGCGGGCTATGAAGTTCACAAGTGAACTTCCCTCCACTTCACCCTCGAAAAAAACTCCCGAAGACTTTTCAACCGCACGTGCTTCTAAGTCTTCCTTCGATCACAGCGAATACAGAGCACAAACACCGCAAATTGCATTCGAGGAATTTTGAATTAATTAGCCTTCCAACCTTAGGAGTTGGAGAATAAATAGTCTCTTCGAAGACACCTTGACGTCGACGAAAATAAAGACCATTTCGAAATTAATCAAAAGTCTTTTCAAAAAGGGTTTAAAAACCCTTAAATAATTTTAATAAATTAAGAATAAAAAAAGGTTTAAAAACCTTTAAGTATTTTTAATAAATTAAAAATAATTTCTCCCTTAATTAATTAAATAATTAATTAATTAAAACCTTGAAGGGTTTTAAATAATAATTAAATAAATAATAAAGAGAACCTCCATTGGTTTTAATAAAAACCATTTAACTTGGTTTTAATAAAAACCCTATCCAACTTGGTTTTAATAAAAACCGGTTTGGTTTTAATGAAAAACCCTTGCCAATGGAATCTCTCCGGATTCTCTTAAAAATATTCTCTTGGAATCTTCCACCTTTGAAGCCAACACATCCTCTTAACATTAATGCCATTTCCTTTTGACATCAATGACAACTCATAGACAAGAAGCTAGGATCTCAAACCCAAAATTGCCAACAATATTTTCCTTTAAAATTGGCTTCCCCTACACCAACAATAATACAGATTCTTCTATCAAGTTTTCCTACAAGCACCATGTTTGATACCCATTTCAGTTAGTCGATGGGCACAATAAAGACTACATCCAATAGCTTTTTCAACTCGTTATTTAACATCAAGGCGATGGTTAGATGCATCTTCTCAAGCTTCTGCTTGACTGATTTCTTTGTAGGATCTAGAAAAATTTTGTGGACAACCAATTTTGGATCTAGACCTGGCATATCCTTGTAGGTCCAAGAAAAGAGATTAGGTCTCTCTTTCAATAGAGGTATGATGATGGCTTGTTCTTGTGGAGATAATCTCTCTTCAAACTTAACTTTCATTGGACTAGAAGGATCATCACTGATGTCCACCTCAAAATTTTCCTCTATTGATATGTGCAACCCATCCCCAAGCTAGTGAGGAGTGGGTATCAGGTGGATGTCATCTGTTGGGTTTAAAGGTTCAATTAAATCATGATTGAAAACAACGTGATAAACATCATGTGCGTAATCTGGTGTAAAATAAAATGGTTGTAACATTTATTCATTGGGGAAGAAATATTTAGGCTCTAAGGCTAAATCAATGCAGTCCCAATCAATAGCATCTATGTTAAGACACAATTATTTAGAGGGATCAGCTAGGTTTTAGAGTGGAGTGGTCAAATCAATGGAGATCATGTTGATTGATGGAATGGAATCTCCAGGACCACGTAGGTGTGACTTTGCATTGCTAACTTGCCTTCCATACCTAAGATGTAGCTCTGGGGGTATGGAGATCTCAAGATATGATCTATAGATAGACAAGAATATGGAATCATTTGGTTGAAGTAGCTTCCTAAATGTAGGCAGATCAGGGAAGACCATGTGATAGATCATATCTGGATTGAGCAGTCTTCCCCTAAGTTGGGGGCCAAGATGTAATATGTGATACATCTCATCTATGTCAAAATACTCATTGTGACTATGTAAATAGTGAGGTACAAGATAGGCCCTCTTAGTTTCATCTTCATAGTCACTATCATATATGAAAAACCCCTTATTACTGCCCATTGGAATTGGGCGATGACCTGAATGTTGGCTCCCTAGGTAGGCCAATTCAATCTCATCCTCATAGTTATTTTTATATATGAAGTGCTAATTATTTATGCCTACTAGCTCTATGAGGTGACATAAATGTCTAGGCCCAAGGTAGGCCATCTCAATCAAATATTTTGACTCGTAGTCACTCTCATCTATGATGTATCTACCCTTTGTGTTAATTGACCAGGCGAGGTGATGTAAATACCAAGGCCCATGATAGGCCAATATGGTTTCATCCTTGGAATCACTTGTGATGTACTCATTCTCTTCTTGCTCATAACCATAGCTTGGTTCATCCTCCCATAGGATGATTCTTGATGGATTTTCTTCAAGAGAGAAATTTGGATGATACTCATCGATGCTTATATATTGACCATAGCCACCCATCTGTCACTCAAGTAGCTTATTTTCAATTGATAGGGATTCCATTCAATGTATTCCCCAAACCCTAAGCTCAACCTATCTAGATATGCTACCAATGAATCATCGTAGCTTCGAATATGGTATCCTAGGCCAGATCTATCAGTAGGTAACTAATATCGTGGTTTAAGCGGGTCTTGTCACCCTTTCTCATATAGACCCAAACCATAGCCATGCCAGTGGTTTTGCTCAAAGTATATTAGAGCACACTCAAGATTAGACAAGTAATGAACATTTGAGGTGAATGGCTCATCCTAATCCTCTTTAATATCTAAAGTATTATGGGCACAATACAAACCAACATAGATGAAGTTGGCTTGATTAGGGGGGATCCCTAATGGAACCACTATCCCAATTGGTAAGTTTGGGACTCTTGGCCATCCCATGTCTTGTGCAGACTCAATAATGGGTGTGAAAGTCACATTCTACATAAGATATTCCTATAATCCTGTGTTAGCTAGGTAAACTATCACCTATGGTGCAGATGACGTTGATGATGATGTAGGCAAGGTAGGTTGAGGTACCTCCTCGACTATGTCTTGGGGATATTCCTCCTCCATGGGACTTGGAATTTTTGTTGTTGCTATGGTTGGAAGTTCCTTAGGTCTTTCCTCCACCAAGGGTGCTTTTAACTTCTGATAGTCTTTTGCTTTAGATATTGTTGGTTTCTTAGAAGTACCAATATATTTGGAAGCTAGAGGTGGTGTCAATGTGGACGGGTCACCTCACATTGATTTGGACTTGCTTCCTAGATGCGTGGTCGGGGATGATGGCCTAATGTATAGGTGCATGGATGGAAGGAAAAAATATCCTGGCAAGTCAACCTGATGCACATATTTGAAAGGCTCTTCATCCGATGGTACCACATGTACTTGTCCCTTGTGCACATACTTAATGCATTGGTGCAATATCAAAGGAATGCATTGCATGTCCCTTATCCAAGGATGCCCTAGGAGGATATTATATTGCATAGCCCCCTCCAATACATGACACATCATAGGGATGGTCTTATGCCCTACCTTTACATGCAGGATGATTGTACCCACTATCAAGCAAAGTGCATTGTTAAAAGCTCTCAATGTGTAGGAGGTAGGGATAATATTTGACCTAGGGATTTTCAAGTGTTCCATAGCCTTGGTTGTTATTATATTTATCTATGATCCTGTGTTTATTAAGACCCACTTGAAATGTATATCATTGATAGACATGATGATATGTAGAGGTTAGTCTAATATAGTAGTAGGGACTACCTTTATTTCGTGATCGTAAAAATGAATCACTAGCTCTTGACACTGCTGCACTTGCCCCACAAAGTTAGTAAATGCATCAGGGTTATGGGGTTGTAGCCCAACTGATCTTAAATTTTCTATTAGAGTCTCTCTGTGTCTAGGAGACTGTTGAATGAGCTCATATATTTATAACTTGATCGACATCATTTGGAGATTCTGCATAAGTTTACTTCAAACAGTTATCATAGGTCACACTAGTAGACCTGGAGGGTGATTCTAAACCTACATCTATCGAGGTGCAACCAAGATACAAATAGGAAATATTAGAGGCTCTAGCTTGTTGTATCGTCGACTTCTTGTCACCACATTGACTATTTCAACCATTCCAATGAATCCCTGAGTGGGAGGTTTGACTTGGACTTGGTTTACTTGAGCACCCTGATCTCTAGGGGCTTCATGGTTTGGCAATGAGTTTTTGAATATGCCCATGTCTCTGTTATGAGGTGCTAGTGGATTATCAACTTTTAGCTTACCCTTCTGAATCATGTTTTGCACAAAATTCATGAAATAGATGCATGCTTCGATATCACACCCCTATTTTTGATGGTATGGGCAATAGTGATCTTCCCTATATCCCTTGGTCTTGGGATGGTTAGGGTCAAGAATTTGTTTCTCAGGTAACCTGATTCTTTGTGCCTCGCTTAGTTGATTGAATATTGATTGCATCAATTCTGATAGAGGCATGTAGTAGCCAGGTGGTCAACATTTCCTATTTCGACCTTGATTGTTATTTGGGTTGTAATTGGCTGGTGGGGATTGAGCCTAATAATTCTATGGTTGTTGGCTATTTCCTCCCTTTGGTGCATTTAACACAACCTGATTGATTGGAGCAGGGTTGCCCTGCTTTTATTAATTTTTGTTATTACATTTTTTGTAGTTCTAGTCTTTCTTGTTTCGGAGCTTAAGATCTTCTTCTTCAACCTTGATGTCTTCTATAAACTTGGCTTGAGCCAAGGCTTCCTTGAATATTTCATATTGTTTCATTTTCAAGATAAATTATATGTACTTAGTGCAACTCTTAATAAATATTTGGGTGAGCTCAGTAGTGGGAATAGAAAATGGTATTTTTACCATTACTTTTCTCCATATATTCCCATCGTCCATGACTGGCTCGTCATTGTATTGGTTTAAATTTTCCAAGTAGGATTACTTTATTATTGATGCCAAAATAAAAGTGTTCAAGAAATTCATTCACCAGCTGCTCAAAATTGATGATGTTGTGCTTAGGTAGTTGATTGAACCATTTAGTTGTTGTGCCCGATAATGTCATGATGAATGTTCTTAGCATTAGGGTGTCATTATGTTCAAGTTGGAAGCATGTGTTCATGAAATTGGTGACATGTTCTTGTGCATCTTCTTATCCTTTGAATTTGTCTAACATAGGCATCTCAAAGTGCCTAGGATATGTAGGACTCGGTATCGAAGGGTGCAGAGGTTGATTGTGTATCTTACTCAAGGTTGGATTTTGCCCAAACGTATTCTATTTCTTGAGAGATTTGACTCTCTCAGTGAGTATCTTGTATGCCTTTGAAGAAATGATCTCTTATTCTTGAATGTTTTCTCGTGGTGGTTAGGGAGTTAATCCTATGTCTGCATGATTTGGACATCTATATTCATCCCCCACAACTAAGAATTAGGGTTTAGGATATATCTACTTCTGATCCTCCATTATCCCCTATTCTTGATTATGTTATGCCTATTCTAGATCTAGGTGTTGTTCATGCTTCACAACATAATGTGATATATGGTAAGTGTGCTCATATCCTTGCCTAGTGTGTCTCTCATGTTGAGAATTGGCATGTTTATCCATATGTAAGTTGGCCCGAGCCAACCTATTGGTTTGTTCTTCATTCTCTATTTGTTCCTCTCTCAAGCATTGCTTATTTAGGTGCAAACACCTCTTTCTTCGTGTTTTCTCCTGCTCGAGGATTTCTAAGTGCTCTTGTTCAGTACATAGTGTTTCCTCTAACCTACGTACACGATCAGATTGATCTACCACTAAATTTCCATGACTCTGTAACTCTGTATGAGGATTCCTAATGGATAGGCCCCTTTGAGAGGCTCCTACTACACTTTTTCTCTTGTCTATCAAGGCGACCAGGTCTGTATATAGTGACCTAGATTCTGTACCCCCATGCTCGGAGGTAGTGTGCATACTATGGGGTCACTTTGAAGCTTCCCCTGGTTCATTAGTGTGCCTAGTTGTTTTATGGCTATGTGAACTTCCCAAAATGAAATTTGTAGTAGTAATTCTTCTTTGAGTTGGTCTCAAGAAAACCTAATCCAAATCATCAAGTTGTCTAGATTCCCACGGTCAATTTTGTAGAGTTCCATTGGTGCCAATGAGATTATGATCTATGACTATCCTCCCATATTCAGGGATTCTAGGATCTACTGTGGGTATATGATTGAATGCAACCCTTGTGTCTTACCCCTCAGTGAGTTGATCTAACCTAATTCTATGATGTGAATATTGGGGCCTTGAAACACCTTCATGTTTGTGTAAATATTGAGGCCTTGAAGCCTCCTCATGTCTATGTGAAGATTGGGGCCTTGAGGGCCCCTCATTCCTACCGTGAGAAGAACCTGGATATGGTTCTCTAACTGGGGTTTCTTTAGGAGTACCCCCATAGGTTGACTTATCACCCCTAAGACTAGTTGAACTTCGTCTAGCAGCATTGTGTGTGGGCGGCTCAACATAATTGTGACTATTATTATGATTGTGTGGAGTGTTAGTTTCTAGCTCGGTGTTATATTGAGGGTGGTTGCTTCATGTAAATATAATGACAATTGTGAATTATCTTTTATGTAGATTTTAAAACACATAAAAAAACAAACAAGTGTTTATCTCTTTTAAATTTTCTTGGTGTTCCTAAACTAGTCTTGTGTGTTTCAGATTTGTCAAATATTACAATATAAATCTCACCATGTTTTGCATTTCATTGATGATATACTCATATTGTTTAAGTGGATTTAATTTGTATACTCATAGCTCGACAACTAGAAATGAAATTCATGATCACGTAAACCCATCAAAGTGTGGATATGAAACCCACACCCGATCAGGGAGCACAGGTCCTACCAGTACTCACCCAATACTCACTTGGTTAGTGTCATACCCTCCGAATAGGAGTATATGCAAATTTTCCAAGCTATATCAGATATTGGAGCTAGTAGCCAATAGAACAGGTTTGTGGGATTTGAGCCAATGGGTGGAGATGAATTCCACCATCGTTGAACTCTACTAGTGGTTGGTGATGAAGTCCAACTCACTAGAATTTAGATGATGTGTGGTGTGTGATTTTTCCTTTTAAATTTTACATAAATAAAAAGATGCATCATGAAGCACTCATGCTATTTCCTATATGCCTAAAAAGAAATGTTTCATTTTTAGAAAAATGCACATCTAAATGATTACATAATTTTTAGAGAATGCATTGTTACTTTATAAAGCAATGGCCTATGGTTGGTACCCGAGCAAGTAAATATCTACAAGAAAAACCAAGACCACTAGAGACTAGGGTATATTTGAAATCAAATTCCACTATTCCTAGAAATGGCTAGTAGAAAACTTAAGAAAATATGTATTTTTCTTTAATTTTCTTTATGTTTTCTAATTAAAATAACTTTTCCTTACTGCATTTTGGAAGTAAAACATAGATAGAGAAAGGAAAAATAGCAAATAGTTCCTCTAATTTAAAATCCACATCTGAATAAGCATAGGCTGCCCTCTATTGCTAATTTTCTACTGCTCATTGTGGATTAGAGAGGTCATGACATGTCGCAATATTCAAAAGTGATCAACCTCTATTGGTCATTTTCAACCAAAGCGGTCATTCTTGCACATAATAAGCACATAAAATATCAAAAAATTAGCTAAAAAAAATAAAACTAGGTGCGAGCCCATCGTGATAACCATCTGTATGATCCTAGGAAGCAATACACCTACTCTATTTGCGATGATTCACTTTATGGATGCTACTTTGCACTATAGGATTCTAAACTCTTTTATGTTAGTGGGAGGGGCCATTTCTAGGATAGCCTTTACCTTTACTGGGTCGACTTCAATACCTTGATTAGAAATGATGAATCCCATGAGTTTTCTAGATATTACACCAAAGACACATTTCCTGGGATTCAACCTGATATTGTGCTCTATTAGGCGATCAAAGACCTTTATTAGAACCTCAACATGCTCTTCATGTAGTAATGACTTGGCCAGTAAGTCATAAATATAATCTTATAAGATATTATGCATGTAGTCTTGGAAAATATATTTCATAGCCCACTGATATGTGGCACCAGTATTTTTAAGACCAAATGACATTACTTTGTAATAAAATGTCCCCCATGGAGTGGTGAATGTGGTTTTGTGTTGGTCTTTAGGTTTAATTTGAATTTGATTGTAACCAAAAAAACTATCGATGAGGGAGAGCATCTCATGACCTACAGTTGCATATACAATAGCATATATGTTGGGCAATGAGAATGAATCCTTCGATGTTGCTTTATTGAGGTCTCTAACAAATATGGATTCTTCCATCAAGTTTTCCTATAGGTACCATGTTTGATACCCATTTTAGCTATTCTATGGGCACAATAAAGGCTACATCCAATAGCTTTTGCAAGTCATTATTTACCATCAAGGCGATGGTTGGATGCATCTTCCCAATATTTTGATTGACTGATTTCTTCTTAGGATCTAGCGAAAGGTTTTGGACAACCAATTTTGGATCTATACCCGACATATCCTTGTAGGTCCAAGCAAAAAGATTAGGTCTATCTTTCAATAGAGGTATGATGATGGTATGTTCTTTTGGAGATAAGGTCTCTTCAAACTTAAATTTCATTGGACTAGAAGGATCATAGTGATGTCCACCTTGAAATTTTCCTCTATTGACATGTGCAACCCATCCTCAAGCTAGTGAGGAGTGGGGATCAGGTGGATGTCATCTGCTGGGTTTAAAGGTTCAACTAAATCATGGTTGAAAATAGTGTGATAAACATCATGTGCGTAATCTAGTGCAAAATAAAATGGTTGCAACATTTCTTCATTGGGGAAGAAATATTTAGGCTCTAAGGGTGAATCAATGCAGTCCCAATCAATAGCATCTATGTTAAGACACAATGGTTTAGAGGGATCAGCTAGGTTTTGAAGTGGAGTGTTCAAATCAATGGAGATCATGTTGATGGATGGAATGGAATCTCCAGGACCACGTAGGTGTGACTTTACATTACTGACTTGCCTTCCATACCCAAGATGTGGCTTTGGGGGTATGGAGATCTCAATATCTAATCTATGGATAGACAAGAATATGGGATCATTTGGTTGAATAAGCTTCCTAAATGTAGGTGGATCAGGGAAGACCATGTGATAGATCATATTTGGATTGAGTAGTCTTCCCCTAAGGTGGGGGCCAAGATGTAATTTGTGATACATCTCATCTATGTCAAAATGCTCATTGTGTTGATGCAAATAGTGAGGTCCAAGATAAGCCCTCTTAGTTTCATCTTCATATTCACTGTCATCTATGAAAAACCCCTCATTCCTACCCATTATAATTGGGCAGTGACTCAAAAAACTGATCAAGATATAGGGATCTTACAAAATTTCTTACCCATTCATCAACAATAGGAAAATAATTACTTGTCATATCATAATGTGCCTCATCACAATGATATTATTATTTTAGTTGTAGAGACTAAAACAAAGCAAGTTCTTACCCAAATAAACCATCTTGACAAGCAGGAGATAAATTATTCATTCAACCAACCTTCAAGACCTCTCTTGGTTCTAAAGAATAATAAAAAAGAAGATATAAGCATAGAAAACACACATTTAGTGTTGAAGTCTCAACCTAAAGTCTCCTTCAATATTCAACAACAATCAGATAATCTTCCAACTAATATATCCCTTTTTGAACTTTTGCAAACCTCTCCCATTCATAGGGAATTTGTATTCTCTATTATCTCTTTCTTTATCATCGTTGCATCAGGTTCTTTATTCTCTTCCTCTTTATCATCATTGACACCTTTTGTTTGTCACCTTTTATCCTTCATTCTCTCTTTCATTATTGTTATCAAATCAAGTTCTCTATTATTTTCCTCTTTCTTATCGTCAACATCTTTTGTCCATAACTTTTATTCATCTACATCTACTTATCATTATTCATCACAACAATCTCAACTATTAACCAATCAGCTTTAATCACCTACACCACAAACAAATTGTTCTTCAAAACCTCCTTTGATTTTGAAGCCACCTTAGAAATGTTATGCACAAATCACTTTTTATAGTGTATATATAGCATTTTTTTTTATATATTATAAGTTTTATCAAATCACAAAACAAACCAAAAGAAGAAAAAATTTGAAAAGCATGAAAAATTTCCAACAATATTTTAAATTCTGCATTATTGTTTGTAATCTTCCAAAAAATCAAGTTATATTTTATTTATTTCAGATAAATTCAAAATTTATCTTGAACCACTCACTTGGTTCATATTCACTAAAATTTGATTCCATACCTTTGATTATAAATCTCTCTAGTATTAAAAAGCACTATCACTTCACTAAATAAAATTTTGAGTTTTGGGAACTGATCTTGCTACTTCCTGAACCAAGAACACATTCTCACATCTTAAATTTTTTTTGTTGCAAACTCAAAAATGACACTACATAGTAGTCTTAGTTCCTTAAGAAAAAAAATTTCCCTTGCTATCCTATTATGCACATGGTCTATAATTCTAAGAATTGGCAAAAGGACAAGCTTTCCCCCCTACCCGAATAAAATCCCTTGCTCTATGTAT
This sequence comes from Wollemia nobilis, assembly GCA_028583015.1. Taxonomy (NCBI): domain Eukaryota; kingdom Viridiplantae; phylum Streptophyta; class Pinopsida; order Araucariales; family Araucariaceae; genus Wollemia; species Wollemia nobilis. The sequence goes on from JAQPPZ010001045.1 coordinate 5,723,728, forward strand.
AATCTGGGCAAGTATCCCGAAAAAATAAAATAAAAAACAAAGAACAAAAAAATAAAAAGAAAAAGCAAAGAAAAAAAAAATCAATAAAATCCCCTTGTTCAAAATGGATAAGAATCCCTATTCAAAATATTAGAAGAAAATAAGGGGGTAGTGAGCTTGAATCCCTAGAATTCTTTAGTTATTCGAAAACCATGAGGTAAGCCCCATAACAGGTGGTTTGTGCCCAACCCGCTTTACCTTGGGTAATCCCTTTCACGTGGTGACATGTCTGTCACATTAGTGACCTTCTTTTGTACATACCAATGTCCACTTGTGGATTAGCTAGATTTTGGTAACTTGACTTACATAGTAGTTCGATACAATGGCATGCACAAAATCATGGTTAATGAACATTTCACTTGCACACACATTGGTTCATAAAAGTTACCTTGTATCATTATCTAACTTAAAGTCGGTAAATCAATTTCACAAGCACACACATTTGATCCTTGAGAGATTTTGTATCATTATAACAAATCAATATGGATAATGAACTCACACATCACACACTGGTTCTTGGTAAATTTGACTTTGCCTTGGAAATAATTTAACATATTTATTTGAAATTTGTTAGAAAACATTAGTTTATAACTATTCACATTAATCCATATCACTTCATTTTTTGCAATTACATACAATATATATATATATATATATATATATATATATATATATTGTCTTCAAAAAAATTCAATATGTGACACAATGATTTATTTTTAAAATACAACTTGCATTTTCAAAATCATATATAATCATGCATTGCATTTTGACTTCATGATGATGGTATAATTCCTAGTAATTATTTTTCTCAAATTTCACACTAGGGATTCTATGCCTAGCACAAGTCATCTTTCCCAAATTTTCATGCTTAAATCACTTTATATCCCTCACAAAAATGATCTTTATCAACCTATTTTCTCAAAATCAATTTCTTTTACAATCGACATCCCCTTTCATCATCATAAGCCTCAAGGTCACTCTTGAGCCCACAATATTTTTGGTATTAGCAATACAAAACTTCCTCACAATAAGATCCACTTCATGATCCAGTGAGCATAGATCTTCAGCAACGGTCATATAACAACACAACATCCTTCGAGGTTCATTGCTAATCCATAAAATCTATCATCATATAAAAACATATTTTTCAAAACACACTTTACAAAATCATTTTCCTTTTATGTTAAGTATGATCAAAATGTTCAAAAATCAAAGCATGATTACAAGAAATTATATAATACAAACCATCATAAGTAAATGTAATAAATCATACAAAGTCACATAAAAAAAAAAGATCAATATATATATCAGAAAATTTTAAATTTTCCACCAAATATAGAATTCGGTGCAAAAAATCAAGGGGCCATCCTAGTCAGTAAATTAGTAATTATTTTTATAAAAACATCAATTTCGCATGAACTATTCATTCTAAACCATCTACTCCTTTATGTCCATGTCAATCATAACCACTTCTACTCAAGTGTCTACACTTTTCTTTGACACATTTATTGTTCATAAATACGCCAAAGAGGGGCAAAATGTAGAACCCTAAAACTAACTCATAATAATTTGCACTAAAGACAAAAAAATTCTAAAAATTGATTTCTAAGTTGATTACCTTGATTTTCATGCCCTCCTAGTGAGATCAGAGTTAATCTAGGCATGATCGTATGATATGATCCCCGATTGTACGATACGATCCCTGATTGTATGTACGATATTGTTCAAAACTAGAAACTACTCAGTTTAGCTAAACGACAAATTGGTTATAACGTGTTTTGTCTTTACCTATGCAACTGTGTGGCAGTTACGAGATTGGATCCACCGAATAGTCCTAGCTTGGAAGGAGTTGCAACCAGATTTATTTCTAGCCTATTTTCACTTCCTACTACAACCTATTTAATCACGCATTCCTTGCCTCGAATCCCTCTTGACCCATTGACCTAACTTTTGCATTCGTATAGCTGTAATTTATGCATTAGACCTAAGCATTTTTGTGTTTTGTGCAGGATCGAAGGATACGATCATCGAACAGAGAAATACGATCTGGGATCGGAGGATACGATCTTGTTCTTTCTGTACGATCTTGCTTGTAGATCACTTGGGAGCAACCCCGAGTATTGGTTTGCATTTTTGAAGATCTCACTTTGCATATTTATCATCTTGTCTATTATTTCTATTTCATATAGCATCATATTTAATCATTTTGCATTCCTAGAGTTCACCAACTTACATTTAATTACATATTTCATGTAGTTTAAAGCATTCATATGTTAATTTATTTCATTATGTTATTCAATAGCTGAAATTTAATCTAAATCATGCTTAAAAATATCAATAGCACATTCTATTTTCTTTTTTCTATACTCTATTCATGAAACTGTAGGTTTCTATCAAGATAGGATCATCATATCACTAATCGAACGATACGATCTTGACTAGAATTGTATGATCTTGACCTGATGCATACAATCTTGTCTGCAAAAAACCTTCATCAGACTTTCGGATACAGGTCAGAGTTTCAAATCACTTTTTAAGCATTGAATTATTCATTAAAGCTTTATTTTATTTTGTTTACTATTTGCATATGAATCAAAATTGCATATAGATTAGCATAGTTGCATATTGGCCAAAAATTAGGTGATTGTGAGATTTTCTAAAAATAACACATAAAAAAAAACTCCAAAACCTAGGTGTGGAAACTGCCATAAAATATTTCCTGGTGAACCCTAAACAATTCATTGAAAAATCACCAAAGAAGACACAAACTCAAGTGTCTATCTTTGAGATGTAGACCTACTATTCTCCCATTCCCCTTTGAGGTACAGATCCATTAGCCTGGAGGAAAGGAGTGTGAGAATTTTAGAGATACACATGTGCTAAGTACAACTTCCTCCTACCCAAAAGCGACATATTTTTTGATTCCATAGTTGGTCATGAAATGCTCTCCTTGATTGATCATTTTTAAATTTATAACCAAATTTGTGTTTATCCTTATGATCAATAAAAAATATGCTTCTCCACCCCTTGGGAGACGTTTTTATATAAGTTAATGTCATTTGTTCTTTAAAATGTAGGTGCTACATATGAATGTAGCATGAATTACATCTTTCATGACTACATATATATAAAATTATGGAAGATTATGTGAATAATTTTCTGGCTAAATATAAAAAGCACAATCAACATATTGATGTTTTACGTAAAGTTTTTGACCGAATTATAAAGGATAATGTGAGACTAAATCCTAAAAAATGTGTCTTTGGTGTTACCTCGAGCAAACTTCTAAGGTTCATTGTCTCTCAGCGGGGTACTGAAGTGGACCCCAACAAAGTGAAGGTCATCATAGAAATGCCACCCCCTACAAACTTAAAGTAATTACATAGCTTGTAGATCAATATTCAAGTGATTCATCACTTCATTATGCAATTATCAGAGAAGTTCAAACCATTCAATCATCTCTTATAAAAGGGGGTCTCATTTGAATGGAATCAGAAATGTCATGATGCTTTTAAGGTAATCAATTAATACCTCATGTATCCACTAGTTTTATTCCCACCTAGGCTAGGTTTCCCCTTCCACCTATACATTTTTGCCAATAATTTTACCTTAGGAACCATTTTGGATTAAAATAATGAAGCCAGTTGAGAGCAGGCTATATACTGCATTAGTCATACCTTGGTGAATTACAAAATGTGATATGCATATATGAAAAGTTGTGCTTAGTAGTAGTTTTTTCTACTAAGAAACTTCATCATTTTATACTAAATTATACCACATATGTTATTGCCTAGGAGAACCCCTTAAGATAAATTATAGGTCAATCCTACAATAACAGTAGAACTGCAAAACGAATAATGCTTTTAATAGAATTTGACCTTAAATTCACCAATAAAAAACCATCAAATGTTAAGTCATCACAGACCAACTTGTAGAAGCTCCACTCAAATATGATAAACCTCTCATCATTGATCTTCTCAATGAATCTATCTTCAATGATACAAAACTTGAAGAACATTTCAAACCTGAATATAAAGCTAACCTAATGCTCTATTTATAGTTCTCAATGCAAGCAAGGGGGAGGTGGTAGAGTAGTTTTCTTCACACTTCAAGGGGTTCCACTCCTATTTTCCTTTAAAATTGACTTCCCCTACACCAACAATAATATCAAATATGAATCTCTCATCCTCAACCTTAAAACTATAATATCCATGCACATCAACCAACTAAAAATTATTGGTGAATCCTTTCTGATTATTAATTAGGTAAAGGGTATTTATCAATGTCGATTCAAAGTAATCAAGTAGTATAATAAAATTGTATAATATTTATTGTCGCAACTAGAGTGGTGTGACATTGAAGCCTCACCAAGGTTTGAAAATCACTTTGCTAGCACAATGGCCTCTCTTAGTTCCTCATCCCTTAGAATATGCACGGTAAAGTAACCCACTTGTATGTAACAATCCTCCACAAGTCTTTTTTTCTCAAAAGACCTCTTCCAATGATGTGGATATTAATTTTATCTAAATTGTGCCTTATGATTCTTGGTTTCACAAATCAAGGATTACCTTAATAACATTCTTTCCTTTGACTTACCTCATGTTGGCAAGATAAACTTCAATTAGAAAGCTATGAGGTACACCCTCTTGGGGTATATCCTCTACAAGCACAACTACGATGGAATCGTCCTTCATTTCTTGGAACTACATGGAGCTAGTCATGTCCTCTCTACAACTCATGATAGTACTTATGATGGTCATTTTAGTGGAATGACCATCACTAAATGAATCTTGTTCATGGGTTACTATTGGCCCACCATGGAACACAATTTTTTCGTATATGTCAAGAAATGTATTAAATGTCAACAACATGCCACTTTAACCCATTTACTCTCACAAGATTTGCAATCCATTCAATCCATGTGGTCATTTTTCCAATGGGGTCTTAACCTTCTATGTAATATATCTCTAGCTTTGTTAGGGAAACACAATTTAATCATCATCACAATGGAGTACTTCACTAAGTGGGTTGAAGTTATTCCTATTATCTAAATGAAAAGACTCAAAATTGTGGAATTCATGATGCATCACATCATAAGTTATTTTGGCATTCCATTTAAAATTGTCCCAAAAAATGGTACATCCTTCAAGAATAATAAATTTTGAGCAATGTGTTAAAAATATAATATCCAACATAACTTCTTGACTCCTTACTATCCTCAGGGTAATTACCAAGTTGAAGCCACTAACAAAACCATTTGATCCATCCTTCACAAGACGATTGTAGAGTCTCATTATGATTGGAACAATCAAATTCCTTTAGCATTGTGGGCATATAGAACAAGATGTTTTACACCCATTAGGGAAAATCCATTCTCATTATTCTATGGTGGCAAGGCCATTATGCCCCTAGGGTTAGAAATCTCTTCTTTGAAAATTTTGTTGCAAGAATTCATTGACAATGACAGTGCATGCTAAGCTCATTTCGACCAACTTACACTTATTGATGAACATTGAATCAATGATATTAAGCATCTTGGAGTTTATCAAGATTATGTTCAATGTGTATACAACAAAAAATACCATGAGTATGAATTCCAAGTCAAATACCTAGTGGTTAAAAAACCAATAGAATCCAAATCAACCATACCACTTGAGGGATAAATTTGCTCTCAATTGGCTACAACATTACATTATCAAACAAAAATTTGGTTTTGGAGATTATAGGCTTGCCAATATTGAAGTAATAAAGGAACCTGAATCCCTCAATATCATCCATATTCATGCTTTCTATGCTTAATCCTATTGAATAAGGCTCTCAAATTGTTGTACATTCTTATTCAAAAACAACAAAAAAACAAAAATAAAACAAACACAAAATCAACATAAAAAAAAAACATGAAAATGCATTCAATGATAATGCTAAAATCATTCTTTCAATTCTTCTTTTAGACACTTCACAAGTATGCCTCAAGGCTTTTCAATTCAATTAGCTCCTTCCTCATTTATACTTTTGTTTTCTCATCTTCTTCCACATTTCTCCAATTCTCCTCCTCTTTTTCTTATTCTCTTCTCAGGCTCTCTGTCATTGTGTTATTTTCACACATGAGCAACTACATACCTCTAGTTGATCATATTTTTTCTCCTTTCTCAAATTCTTTACTCCTTCCCTAACTTTCTCTTTTTCTTCACTCTATTCATTTCCACCTTCTTATTTTCCTAGGTCCCATGTCAACATTGTATGGTTATGCACAAGCGACTACATACCTTTGACTAGTCCTTTGTCTTATTTCCCATTCTTCTCCCTTCATACTCCCCTTTCTCCAACCTCTTATTTTCTTTATTCTTCTTCCAATCCACATTATTTTCTTCCTCATCCTTCTTTTGCATTTTATTTCATTAAACATTTATATATAAATAACATTGAGATTATTGTGTGCTAATTTGCTCACCTTTTGGATGCATGGATATGTTGGCATAAAGTAATTAATAATATTTTGTAGCATAATTTTCTCCCCATTTATATGCATTATGTATTTGTAGCATTATCATGTGTCTAAAGTGTCGTGTTTTATCCTTAGTCATAGTGTCTTGTCAATCGTACTACACATACGTACCATTCATCTATCATAAATAGTTACTAAGCATGCACTAGTTATCACAACTATAATGATGTTATGTTCAATTATATTCTTAGGTTGCTTTATAATATAAATTTATTCTATTATTCAATCATTTCTAGTTGATCCAATCAACCTTTGTCAAAATTTATTATGTTCTAAATACAATTTTAGACTTCCCCTAACTAACTTGAGTTCTTTCTTGGACCAATCACACACCAAAAATTAAGCAAAATTTTGATTTTAAGGAATACAATGCCATGATTAGTCTTGCCATAAAGCAATTTTTTCTCACTCATCCTATCATTCACATGATCCAACCCTAAGGATCCAAAACATGACAAGTTGCAAAAAAAGAAGAAGAAAGAAAGAAAAACAAAAAAAGAAAAGAACAAAATGAGAACCACCAATAACTTGTCCTTGGTTTCCTCAAGTATTTTAGACATCTTCACCAAGGCTATAGACACTTGGATAGTAGTGGAGAAATGTTGATAGATTTTAGGGCTAATCTCCATCGGTACTATAGACTCTTGTCTGGAAGTGGATTATACCTTTCAAGTGGCAACATGTCCGTCACATTAGCAACCTTATTTTGTATAGACCACTGTGCACTTGTGTATGACCTAGCTTATATTGGCTAAGATTAAAATTGGTGAATCCAACCTCACTCAATATGTAAAATGAACATCATTACACACACTTTGGTCCATGATCAACTTACTCTTATTCAGGATGGTCAAAATTTGTAAGGGATATTGAATGACTATCATATGAAGTTTATTGTTCAAACTATGGTGTTTCACTTTCTAGAAATTATTCTAGCATCTAAAAATCCTTGGAAATATAAGTGAATCACATCATGACTAGCTTCATCCTACTAGATTTATCTCCGAGTTAGTAGTCCAATTTTCATTCACTTTGTTCCTTTTTTCAATATTCCTTTGTCATTAGGTTGTTGGTTACTTCATTACGCTAGTTGTTTACTACTGATTTTTATTAGCATTGCATTCACCATACCCATTACATGCTAGTTTGTGTTATATTATGCTAATATATTAGTACGACTGTTAACTTACCACTGATTAATTATATCAATTTTGATTGTGAAATTCAAATAAACATATCCAAAATTTGATTAAATAAACACATGTGCATCTAAACCATGCATATAAATCAAATCATCATCATTTATCACATCAAGCATATCAAATCAATAAAATCTATCTAATCACATGTGTTAATAAATAAAACTACACCATATCATAATAACATAATAAAAGCACATCTCAAATCCTCATCATATATATACATCATTAATCAAGAGTACACCATCATAAATACTCTTAAACTACATCATATATACATCTATATATGTTGCACACATTATCATGCTCACCTCAATAAAAATGATGCCCTACAAAAATGGTGGCCCATCTACCACACCAAAAATAAAGCTCATGATTGTTGTCTGTTGGGAGTCTCTCCACTCCCATTATATCCTCTAGATACTAAACCCCCAATCCTTTGCTACATACCACCTATAGCCCAAAATTTCCCGCACACATTTCCTCAAGGTTGATGGATCCATGCCTCAAAGGTGAATGGTAGAATGGATGGTCTACACCTCGAAAGAGAGGCACTTGATTGTGCCTTCTTGTGGTGATTTTTTGACGAATTGGTTGGGTTCACCAGGAAACGTTTTATGGTTGTTTCCGAGCCTAGGTGAGGTAGTGTTTTGATTTGATTTGTTTCACATACAACTTAGGTTTGGCCAAAATGCAATTTCTACTTAAATAAATGCAATTTTATATTTTATGAAAACAAGGGCAAACAAATGTAATCTAAGAAAGCTTTAAACACGATAATGCAAAATGCAAGAATGAGTGTTTTTGGATTTTTATAGTTTTTCTATGCAAGTTTGTCTAATGCAGCTAAAGTCTATGTTTTTGGGTTTCTTTTCTTTTTCAATGCAAAGAGTGTGTAAAATAAAGAATATTGTAGATTTTTGATGTGAAAAACAGTGAATTTGGGTTTTATACCCTACCTGGATCTACAATTTGAAGTCTGAATAAATTTGGATCTAGACTATGAATTCACATCTTCGAATCAGTTTCGGTCATCTGGATTTGTCAAAACCTACAACTTTCACAATGACACACTAAAAATTTTAATTAGGGATGGGGGATCTGCATAGGTCACAGTGAATCATGATCTGCAATAGTCAGATCCCCTCGACTCTTTAATAACCATTGGAAAAATATGAAATCTAATAATCTGATGCAAAGCATAACAATTAAATACAACAAAGAGTAATAAAATGAGTGTAAATGCTTATAATATTATGCAACATTAATATGACAAGATTAAGAATCATATTTTGCCCCCATATTTATTATTATTGTCATTGTTGTTATTACTTTTTTTTATTATTATTTTTATAAATTACACATAAATAAACAACAAAGACTATAAAGGTGATGATTATAAATGAATTAAGTCTATATCCGGGTGCTAACAATGCAACGATTGATGAAGAAAATAAGAATAAATGGTTTAACAACAATACTTAATTTAAATTCAATTATTTGCCTCCATATTTAATTTTCTATAAATTTATAGATCTGGCTGAATTCGTGATAACTAGACCTGCATACAGTTTTTCAGCATTTTTGAGGTCTAAACGTTATCAAAATGAGACAAATCATATACCGTTGGAAAGCTCTTTTTGAGCCCTATCCAACGGTATAATATTTAGGAAAAACAAATGTGATTTACTTAGAGAAAATGCAACCCAAAGGTGATATTATGTTTTAAGAGAAATAAATAAAATATAAAATATGATTGTAAAATAAATAAGACGATGATTTTCAGGATAATTAAAAGAAAAAATAAACTTGCTTACAATGGGGGTATCACAGGTTTTGAATATTGATAATTCAAAGTAATGAAAATGATCGACAACAGTCTTCAATCAGCTTCAAGCATTCAACCTACAAAAGAAAAGGGAAGAGAAAACTTGTTCTGGATATTCACCTGCAATAGAAAATTATTAATCCATAAGCATATCTCAATTCAGCACTATCATTGCCCTTAATTTCTCCATTCCTCTCCCTTCTTCATTCATGCGATCTCTCTCTGCTTCTCTATGCTTCTCTCTGCTTCTTTTCTTCCTTCTCGATATCTCTATGCTTCTATCCCTTCTCAATATCTCTCTACTTATTTTTCTCCCTTCACTTGGGAGATGGTGCTCGTGTATTTATCTCTTTCATGAGATAACCTAATATAGGAATTTGTTGAGCAGTTTTAATCAAATTAGTAAATTACAAATCTAAATTATTTGTTGACCCGAATTAGAGCTAGAAAAACAACCGAAAATATGCCTTTCGTTGAAATAGTCTTGGAGCCAAAATCAAATAGATTTTATAAAGTTAAACATGCATTTTCCCATTAATTCAGTGACAACTAGACATGTACATAATATTTTTGTAGTTTGAGGGGTCAAATGGTGTCAAAATTGGACATATAATATATTGTTGGAAATCTCTTTTCGAGCCCTATCCAATGATATAAAATTTAGAAATAATGGAGATTATTTGATAGGGTAAATTTTCTCTTGAATATAACCTTAAATTTTCTAGGAGGAAAACTTAAAGAAATTAGTCAATTTTTCATGTCTACACCACCATCCTACATTGAAGTTGATCCTCTCATATATGATGTTTTTGTCTCTACAAATTGAGATACTATTGGGACCATCGATGGTGTACTCCTATGGCTCCATCAATATTGGGTGTTAGAGAAGAACAAAATACCATGCCATGAGTGATCATCCTCTCCTCATATAATCCAACTCTATCCCTCTTGCTCAACCAACTTGATCTAAACTCATCCCTAGTCTATCATAGCTCCATGATCTCATCTTGTAAAGCCACCATGTCGCATTTTAATCTCAAACACTCTACCTCCTCTTGGAGTCTATCTCACTCTCTATATCTCTAATTGTTGAGTCCCTATCACATTGTAACTTATCCTACTTAGCAATCATAATATCTAATCGTATCTAGAGACTATCTCTCTTTGTTGTCACCCTATCCCTCTCAACTTGTAACCCCATACATGCCTTTACCTATTTTAATTAAGATTGTAGCATATTGGTCTCCTCCATGACATCCATAACATCATGCCACTTCATCATAACAACAATATCTCCCTCCTAAAATGTTGCCCTTGATGCCTACTATGTCACTACCTTGATAGGCCTGGTCTCATCTTAATTTGGTGATGTAATTATCATCTAAGTGACTCCTCCTATTTATCTTCCTCATATACCTTACTAGATACCTCCCCTACCTTGCTAGATGCCTCTACACTCCCCTCCCTATCCATATCTTCCCTTACTTCTTACCTTGGGTGCCATCCCTATGTTGCCTACCCCCTATCAAACTCTATTGTAGTCCCTGCATCATCCACAATTGGTACTACTATATCCTCATCCCTCTCCACATATAAAATGTATACACATGGTAGAGGCCCATGATCTCCCTTAATCCTTTAGTATATCATCTATATATTAGGAAATCCTTGGCACATTTCAAACTATTTGAGTACTCAATTGTACTAGAAAAACTCCACCTATGTACTCCTATGACCAATGATCCATTTTTATCACCTCACCTAGCATATATCCCCCATATTGGTGCTCACTACCATGGTCACCATCTGATATCCTATGACCTCAGGGTTCCAAATACCTCATGTTAGTATAGTGTATCTCTCTCGTGAAGCCTCCTCACCTGTCTCTCCCTATCGATACACAATATCAACATATATGACACAACCTATCCCATCAACCTATGAGCCTCATAGGGTAATCCCTAAAATCTCACCATTTCTATGTGCTCCCATATCCATAGCTATCCTCTCAATCATCTTCATATTGTGTAGCTCTCTATAATTCTATACTAGAAAATCCAATGCCTATGCATATCTCACTGACCTCTCCATAAGATCATAAACTATCCCTAGTAGATTCCATAGAAACCTCACTCTTGATGAATTTGGTAGCACATATCTAGATATGAGCACCATCACTAGAACATTTCTCAATGTTAGCACCTTTGCCTAATAATATAGTTCATACAATGCACTATCTCTCTTAGTATTCACCACTCACCATCTAGGTCTAAAATTCTTCTTCATTACTATGTTCTTCTATGGGGCATCTTTAGCTATAACTGTACAACCCTCCACTAGTAGTTGATATATCATGTATATATCCTCAAGGATAATCATTATTTCCCCTATAAAGAAATGAAAGGTTTTCTTGTGTAGATTCCACCTCTTGTAAAGACCCAACAAATACGCATGATTGTAAAGCACAATAATCATCTGAGTGATCCCATAAAATGATATGGCCCTTAGTAAGTCTCCATCATCCTTACTCTAGATGTCTCTAATACTACCAATCAATGGCCTAAATCCATTTCTTGACCACAACATCTTGATTTACCATATTATATCTTACCACACACCATCCTCCAAAAAACATCGTACAAAACCATACAATCAACAAACTAAGGATACTTTCGCATACCTATTTTTTTAAACATACAAAACAAACAAAAAATGGTAAACACATCCCAAAAAATTGTAAAAATCATTCAAAATGCACACACACACATTCATCTTGAAAACCATGACAAAAATAAAAATAAAAATAATCAAACATAGTCATGCACACATGCACCCCACACAACGCATAAAACATTTTATCCTAAACTATCCTATTTTTTATGGTTTTATTTTTCTCTAAATTGGGACCTAGGGTTCATTTTATTCAAAAAATGAAAACATAGGAGAAAGAGGGGTAAAAATTGACTAACTGACATTGCAATTCCTCCATTTATCTATTTAACACTACCCTCTACCATCTCATGCATTTGTGTGTTCACTCTAGCAACATTCCACATCAATGTCTTCTCCTCACCTCTCAATTTCTCCAAATCACACAACAAAAATTACCACTTTGCCTTGCAATCCCAATAATTTTACAATTTTCATTAGTCTTTCTCAAAATTCATTACTCATATCCACTCTATAGTTGCACCATGACCTTTTATGTAAAGCACTCCATTATTGTGTCTCGCTTCTTCACTCACCAGCTCATCACTTGAGGGGGTAGATATTACCCATCAATTCTGCCCTAAGCATGATCAAAGTCAAAAACTTCAATCTTGAAATCATGTTTATCCAAAAATATTTACCTAAAACTATCACAATACCTCCTTTGCTAGGGCAAAACAACAAGTAGAATTTCTCTTCTCAATCAAACTCTAATTCAAAATAAATTTGGTACTCATGATGGTAATATTTATAGGTTAGTAAGGAATTCTCTTCATCGAGGTGGCCATTAAGCACACTTGCAATCGATTTGAAGCATCTTGAGGATACCTACCAATGGTTGGTCAACTTACCAATTCAAAACTAACTCAACAATCCATCAAAGATAAAATTCCAAGGAAATGTGTCCCTTTTATAATTAGGTCATCTTATATTTTTCATGATTCAAAACAATCTTGCATCTCCTCCCTCAATAGTCATTATGGCACACCAAATATCATAAGCAATCATAGTCAACCATAATCATTCATCAAATCATCATCCTTTTTATAGTAAGCCACCAATCTGGTATCATATGTTTTTACACTACATCATGTTTTCACACACTACAATATAAAAAGGGGTAAATGTAGACACCTAAAAATATCACATTATCCCTTGTGAAGTGCTAATGGTTAGATAATTTGCAAAGACCTTTAAATTTTTTTTAATTTACCAAAAATAATTGTTCATCCTCCTTAGCTTCTTTTCATCCTAATCCCCTCCTACAATTAATCCCTTGTCACCATGTGACCACCCCTCTAACCTAGCCTAGGGCCACCTCACCCTAGTCTACTCTTTGACTAGCCTAGCCTACCCTAGCCTAGCCTTTGCACCTCATCATATCCATTTAATGCCATAAAGAGGGTGAGGACATCTCTTATCTACATGCATTAAAGGCATTAATGATTCATCATCCACCATACAATAAATGGATGAGGATTTTCTTCATCCCATGCATTTATGAGGCATGGTGCATCCAAGCCCATTTAATGCATGTGGATGGATGAGTGTTTTCCTCTACCTAAGGGTATTCATGAGGTATGGTGCACACCTCCACATAATAGGACACCTTAGCCTCCCCCAACCTTGGCTAAATTCTATAAATAGAGGATCATTTACTTTGTAACCACATAGAACACACATTTTCATAACAAAACCTTGCAAAAAACATTCTAGCCTCTATTGTATACATGTTCTCTTTGATGCTAAACCCCATGGATGCTTTTGTATACCTTTTATTTCTCTTAGCTATTTTGTAAATTTCTCATAGGTGTAGATTCAAATAACTACAAAAATCATGTAGGAGCTTCCACAAGATCAAAATAATCCTCTCATCAAAGGAAATTTGTATTTGACTAACACAGAGTTGATTGCAAGGATAGATATGGTCATAATCAAGATCGTACCTTAGGGTATAGTTCCATCCAAGAACTTGTTGCAGACCACCAAATAAAAAATAGAAGTAAACATCACTATTTTCATTTTTTTAGTTTATTTATTCTATTATCATGTAGTAGATTAGAATTTCATTCATTTTCTCTTATCATTCAAGGTCTAATTAAGACATACCCATAGTTTCTATTGACACCTTATTTTGGGCTATTTAGGTTTAGAGGATCTATGCAACTAAAAATGGTACACATGCAATAAACCCACTCCCATGAGGTGTTCAAATAGAACCTTGGTGATATAAAAATTCACTAAAATAGGGATCTATCACTAGGAGACCCTAATTATAGCCCATGGGTAAGTTTTTCAAAAAGAGAATTATTTTGTAACACTTTTTACTTATCAATGAAATGTCATATTTTCTATGATACACATAAGCAGTTGATCTCAAGAGAAGAGAAAAATAATTTGAAGTTGGAGAAATAGTTTTAGCTCATTTGATGAAGGATAGGTTTCTGCAAGGAAATTATAACAAACTTACATGGAAAAAGGTTGGGCCTTGTAAGGTCTTAAAGAAATTTGTAGTAAATTATTATGAGATAAAACTTCCAAAAGGAGTAGATATATCTCCAATTTTCAATATGGTTTATTTTTACCCTTATACAAGGGATTAACAAGTGGGAAAGATACTACGACTTTAGAGCATTCAATGGGAGAGTGAGTATAGTAGTTGTAAAAGAAAAAATAGAATGAGGTTGAAGTGGTGATAGAATCACAAGTGATTAAGAAGAAAAGATACAAATAGTACAACAAATACTTGGTGAAATAGAAGAATAAAAACATTGAATAAGAAACATGGATGAATGCAATCAAAGTTGCTAAGTGTGGGGCTTTAGTTTCAAAGTAACAAAATTTTTATTAGCTAGATCTCATGCTACATTTCTCTTATCTGACATGTATGATATAGAAGCATCTGGGTTCATAAACAATCTTGCATTGCCTCCCTCCCAAAAAAAGGGAATTTTTCAATTGAAAAATAATTTTTTTATTTTATCTTGATTGCAATTTTAGCCAAATTTGATTTCATAATATTTTATCTGTATTGCAATGCATGTTAAAAAATATAATATTTTATCTCGATATGATTTTATAATATTTTATCCAGATTACAAAGCATCTTAGAAAAATAATATTTTATCGTGATCTAATTTTATAATATTTTATCTGGATTTAATTTTATAATATTTTTATTGGGTCTATATAAATATGACCTTGTAACCATTTGAGACATATTCAAGTAAATTGAAGAGCTCTCCATTAATATTTTGGTTGCAACATCTCTAATAAATTTTTTATGCAAGTAATTTATTATTGTTTATTTTTTGTTTATGAACTTGTTGTGAGATATTTAGATTGTTAGAAGATGTTGTATTTCATTAGAATCCCTCATTTAGAATAAATAAATAAGACTAACATAACATACAATTCTTCAAATGTGACATAAACCATAAGCTAAATAACACATCTATCTTAATGTAAGAAAAATAACACTAGAAAGATAATATAGTACAATACTAGTAGACTAAAGGAATGGAAAAAAGAAGAATAGTGCATGAAAATGAAGTGATTGATCAGTGTAGGTTTTATGCCCTTTATAATATATAATAAAGATACCAAAGAATCCAAAAACTAATGGCTTATTGGTTTAAGTACCACAACTTATGGTCTTTTTTATAAAATATTATAAAAATACATATGTTGACCTAATAAGTATTTGTTAAGATTATACATAATCTAGCATCAATCTTCTTAATATTGCAATATGTACAAGATATCTAATCTAAAATAAATAGTACATGATTATAAAATTATTAATGAGTGGAGGTATTGATACAATCTATTACATGTAATATGGATTCAAACAATGACATAAATCAACAACTTATTGATTAGAAATTATAAGAATTTTTACAAGTTATGCATGGGTTTGTGGGCCCTTTTACAAAATATTTATTAATTATTACACATGGAGACCCAACATTCAAAATTTAGTATTACCAATAATATATGATCTTGATTAAACTTGATGAACAACATAAGGAGATATTATTGAACATCCCATTTAATAAAAACTTGCACATGTAATTCAATCATGACTTTGAATAATATACATACAAGGTAATCCTCATTAAGAATATATGTAAGCACAAGATGTCCATTAATTAGAATATCTTAGAGGTAGTATAAATGAGTCTATATATTCTTAATAAATGCTATTGTTAAACTAAATTATTAATAATCTAGATAACACTTTGACTATCATAATAAATAATATTAGCATAGTAAAAAAATTTAAAATTGATTTGTATATGTTTGTGTAAAATCATTGCTAAACATGCATAAAGTACTTGGTGTCCTTGGAAAAATGGAAAAAATAGTTTTAAATAATTAAAAAAAATTACTTGATGTGGAATTTTACAAATAATTAGAAATTTATTTATTTTAATGTCATGATGTGCCAATTGATACAATATGATAATATACATCATAAAATAAAATATACATTGAAAATGCGCATTTCTTATAAATAGTATGTTAATTAGAACAAACTATACATTTATAACAAATGTTATTTTTGTACTAGCATCATAATGCATAAACCATCATAAAATATACATTGGTAATGCATGTTGTTTTGAAAGTTGTATCAATTGACAATGAAATTCTAAAACAATGCAATCAATAACACTCTCAACAAAGAAAAAATATTATATATTATATTAATTATCTCCCTACTGATGATTGAAAAATAATCTGGTATGTAAATATGTGATATATGATTTTCAAGAAATAATACTATTCTCTACAAATTTTAGATTAAAAAATATATATTTTAATAAATCTATAAACCTAATTAATAGAAAGTAAGATATCAAATGTGTAGTAGTTTTGAATCTTGGAAAATGATACTTCTCTTATACAAAACATACATTCTTCTTTATCTATAAACTATATTATTCAATCATGGAATCTATGAAGGAAATTTACCACAACTAATGCCAACTTTTGAAGAAAACTAAAGGAACTCATCTTGAAAATATTAATCCATCTTCTTAACATGTACCATAGTTATCGCTTCAATGGAATTCAAATATTAAAAAGTAGATTGTGATAATGTAAAATTATATGACATGATTGTCATGTTCTTCATGTTGTAATTATTTTAAGTTTGGTGGAATTCTACTATTTTGACAAAATGAACAAAAACAACACATCAAATTAAATTATAAACGAATGATTAGAGATCCAAAGGAAAGAGTGAATAACATATAAAGATGAAGGATACCTTTAGTAATCCACATTAAATATCAAGATACAATCATATTTATGCAATAAATCAAGAGGCTAAGTAATATTTATACGAATCCTCAATAATAATTACAAGTTACTAAATTATTGCCCATAACACTTTAAGCATAAAGGGTCAATTAATGTTAGCTACAACAAGGTTAAACCATGGCCCCAATGGATAATTACATTATTTTATAATTTTTTCAAAGGCTTATATATGATTAAAATCATACAATGTCATCCTGATGCTTTTAGTGGTGTAAAAGGTTTAAAATGATCGTGGCATGGTGGTTATAGGGGTGGATTGCACAGAGATCTGTGTGGCAGCTTCCAGGATGGACATCGTAGAATACTATGGAAGCCATAAAATATGGATAGCCTACCCAGATTCATGGCAGCTATTGATTCCACCACATAAAAAGAAAAACCCTCCATAATAAAATTTAAGTTTTAAAGAAGATAAACAATGAATTCTATATTAGGACCCTTCATGTTGACAATTGGAGGAACATATGAATTTTCATTTTCATCTAGAAGATTGCCTCCTATATTCTAGAAATTTGTTTTAGTCTTCTATAGCCTCACTAAATAACTTTTTGGAGGATTATCCTTCCCTTATATAGTATCCACATGAAGTATTTTACTTAATTAAATATTTAGACTTTTCTAATTTGAAGTATTGAGCATGAGGTTGTACCTATAGAAGCATACCATAATTCTATTGAAGTATTTATAATCTAATCTTGTCAGGCCAAAGCCAACAATCTTAAATAATGATTATAGGTGCTATTTATGTAGCCTATGGACAAGTGTTTATATAATCCTATGGGTATTTTTCATGTAAGCCTATAGACATAATTTATGTAAGCCCATGAGCATCACTTATGTGAGCCTATTGGTATTTTTGATGAATTCATCCTCGGTGATATTGGATAAACCACCTATGTGGTTAACCTTAGTTAAAGTGTTTAATTCATTTAATATGTTGTAAGATAATCTTCAAGATAATTTATGCTAACTAGAGGTTAGAATTTTATTAGGGATTTGGTATCACTATAAATACCCCCAATGAATGGTCCATTGTGTCAATTTGTAATATGTGAGATCATGTGGGTGCCTATGAGTACCCAAATCTTATTTCTTCTATCAATTATCTTTATTACTTTCATCTCTCTCACTCTCTCTCTCTCCCTCCATATTTCATTTATTATGATATATTTGTTTTGCTCTTGTATGTTTTCTACATGTGATCATGGTGAATATATGTTTCAAAATATTTTTGGAATGTGTTGTGAATTCTAACATGTTATCAAAGAAAGGACTAGAGCTACATCAAAATCCTTTTTGTTTAAGTGATCAAAGAAGAATTTAAAGAACTCCTCAAGTTATTTTTTTTATAGGGAATCTACAAAAAAGTAAAATTTTGAATACAAATTTTGTTTTTAGCATTGCTTCATGTTATTTTCAAACCTATGTTTGTATCATTTTTGCACATCATTTATGTACATTTATTTTTATATTTGATGAAATATTCATCAACATGCCTCAAGAGTTGGCACATGGATAAAGTCATTGAATTTTTCCAATTATATCATGCTTTTAAATATCTGATTGTTTGTTTCATTTAGTTTTTGATCCTCTTTGCCATATTAAAGATCTATCCAAACCAACTTTGTATACATCAGAGAGAGTAGCATGGGAATAATAATATTAGCCAAGAAGGTGCATATCAAAGGTTCAAATTTTTGGGTTCTTTTTTGTGTGGAAACTTCTACTTCTACTTCCATAAAGACATATACTTATGGATGGTATAGGGGTTGGAGTAAATGTTTCCCTTAAACTTTTATGGTATAACAAAGGTAGTTGCATCCTAAATACAAACCATTACTAGAGCATACCAATTGGTCTCCTAGTCTATTATATAAAGGTCAGTGGTTTAAAACCTAGAGGTATTTCTTTTTTGCATGTGTTAAAGGCATGACATAAATTTTTAATACCTTTTAATTTCCTAACTCTATCCACCCATGATGGTGCAATTATTGGTTGGCTATCTTCTAGTAGGGAGATTGTTGGTTTGAATCTCTACATAAAACTTTTAGAAGGCATATCACTAAAGCATGAGTGTTGGCATGGGTGTATGCACACTTAATAAGATGAGTGGTGATATCATGGATCTTCATCCCTAAGTTTAGAGGTGCCTGATGATGCATCAATTCATATAGATCCTGAATTTGGACCATGATATCAACCATTTTTAGCTATCTTGTGCTCAAGAAAAATATTAATGAAACAAGCTATCTTTCATTTTTGAAATGCATGGTGTCATGAGGACTCATCATCTCTCTTGCATAAGTGAGGATGTTAATTCGAATATTGTTAGTTAAAAACTTGTAGTGAATTCTCAATACACCCAAAATTTTCCTCAAAAAAATCTTGAGTCAGCCTAAGCAGAGAATAAATGAAAGTAGGGAATGAATCATAAATTAAATGTGGGTAAAGGATTCCAATAAAAATATTCAAAAGGAATATGTTAGAAAAGGTCTAAAGATCAAATCCCTTTTAGATAGTTCTGATCAAATGATAGTGCCATTTTTTAAAATATTCAACAAGAAGGGGAAAATAAAAGTTTTGACAAATCACAATATATGAAGCCCCAAAAGTAAAAGTTGGAAAAAAGTTCCAAAATGTGCAAAGGAAACATATGTCTAAAATATCTAAAGTAGAAGAATAGGAATATTTTTATAATTGTAAAAATTCTAAGATCTACGAACATATTCCAAATGTGGTAGTCAAAATCATGAAAGTAACAATGGTAGAAGGTCCCAATTCACCTACCTGCCTGGCATAAGTGTCTGACACATTAAAAGTCCATGACATGGGGTATAGAACAAGGAAATTTTTAAATTTAGAATATAAATCATAAAATATCACCTAAATATAGAATTCAATAAATCCAAATAAGGGAAGAGAATAATGATAGTAGTAGGAGCACATCCAAAGGCCCAAAATTATCAACATTAATGAACAAAAAATTATAAAATCTAAACAAAATAGTGAATTGAATGAAGATATAACCTAACACACAAAATAACAATCATCCTTGAAATATTTTATTAGTTTGGGATGGAATATCTCCTCTTTGTAATCTATAGATAACAATAATTTAGGATTTGTAAAGCATCAAGATATAAATTCCATATAACTTTCCCTTCATTTCCCATTGTATAGGAGTACTCATATTCCTAAATGGTCTTGTGGGCATGCCCTTGAGCACCTACTTCTAGTATAATCTTGTAATTGTTTTATATTCATATACGCATATCGAGAGACATAACTATTTGGTTCTCCCCATCCCACTCCCTTTGTGCATATGTGTTTATCTATGTTTATATTTGTCGAGGAGAGGAAGTGTTCACTATGTCGATGCATTACACTTAGGGAAATTGTATAATGGGGTATTATATTTATCTTGGTACTACCTCAATTAGCTTAGGTTTTATTTACCTGTTGTTTTATTTTTTTGCATCTCTCTAACCCTTTTTATCCAAAGTTATTAAATTAGGATAGAGTGGGACAAGTGTGCCCAAGATCAAATCTTAAAAGGAACTAACCTTGTAAAAATATTGGAGACTCCCAATAGAGCTAAAACCTACACTCTTAGTATTGGACTTGTTGTGTCACTCTATGTGATACATGATAACCCTGACTATCTAGTCCAAATCCCATTCGATGGACTAGGATAATTAGAGAGAAATTTATATTTAATGGAACACCTAGTGGGACCCCATCGATTCATATTCGATACCATAATCAAGAATAAGTTAGAATCTAACTTCAGTGATGGTCTATACCTATTTTTCTTATTAAGCACATCAAAACTCGCGTGGTGAATCTGCTCTAGTAAGAACATCCAAAAGAAGCCATAGTGAAGGATATCAGATTAAGATTCTAGTGAAGACCTTAGTCTATTCAGTCTTAGAGCACATGATCATTCACTTAGTGACTCCACTCCAAGAAAAGGACCTAGAATATTATGAATGAAAAGATCCAACACTATATCCTTTGTTGTTGATGGCCACTCCACCATCTTGTAGTTTCATGATATGGAGCAACAAAAACCCCTTGTGACCTCCAATATCATTGGAAGTATATGATGATATTCCAACATTAGTACTCAAAGTAATGACATGCTAAACTAAATAAGGTATGATGACATCACTAGAGCATCTATATGATATGGTATGCTAGTATAAATTATATAATATCACTAAAACAAATGTAGCCCTAAGATTGCTATGGCATCATTCAAATGCAAGGCTCACGAGGGGTACAACTCTCTTTCTTCACACTCCATTTTTAATGGGATCAACTTGTTGCATTTTTTATTAAAATTTTTAGAGAGAAGGGGTAACTGGCTCCATCCATCCATCCATCCTGTCACTCCTCAACCTTCTCCTACACAACAACCTGTTTGTTGGTTAGAAATATACCTAATGGAAATGTTTGTGCATCCACAGACCTCAACCATCATGGAATGATCACAAGTCCATGATGCCATGTGGGTCAATATCTAGAGAAGGTAAGTTCCTTATAAGTCCTATCTACCTATCTCTAATATTCATAGGGAAATATTTTCTAAAAGGAATTAAATAGAGCCAAAGTCAAAACTTATGAGTGGTGCATATTAGGATGCATCAAGACACATGTAAGAGATCATGCCATAATACAATTGAATTACCTAGCAGACAAAATTATTTTTCATTAACTATAGAATATTTACTTATATTTCATGTATCTTATCAGACTGTGAATCCAAAAAAAGTGAATTTATCATAACACAAATCTAAAAAGCATAAAATACACCATTAACATTCA
Organism: Wollemia nobilis; assembly: GCA_028583015.1. Taxonomy (NCBI): domain Eukaryota; kingdom Viridiplantae; phylum Streptophyta; class Pinopsida; order Araucariales; family Araucariaceae; genus Wollemia; species Wollemia nobilis. Next base: position 5,746,163 of record JAQPPZ010001045.1, read on the forward strand.
ACAAGCTAAAATTAGAAATAAGCAATCACTCATACATACACATTCTACAATTAAATTGAACCAGAGGCCAAACAATAGTTCCTTTGTATTAATATGCAAGACTCTTGCTTACATGCAAATTGTAAAAGCCTAAGAGTCGACCGTTTGAATGTCTTACATTCTAGTATATATAGCTTTTACAATAAATTTTGTTACAAATATATAATGATTGTTGATGAAGGAAAGTTATAATGTAAATGGAGTGGCTTGAAAATATGCCCCTTCTATAACTCTAGGATTTGTAGTTGAAGGTTACTATCAGACAAGAGTGGGTCTTGTTGGATGTATTTGAACCCTTGATCCATCTGACTCATCTAACAATTCTATTGGTTCACGATCGCTATCCATAAATACCTGTAGGTATAAGATCACTAATTTGTGTAAGCCAACTTTTAATGTTGAACAATCCCATATGGATGCATCTTCATCCACTGCTTGTTGGATAGATTTCAAGCTCCTTTTTACTTATTAGTTGTTGTATATACTCACAATTAGGCTTGTGGGTCCCTTTCTCTTAGTAAAATGGCGATGGTTAGAGATTTTAGCATCAACAAGATTTTGGAACTCATCCAGAGTCTAATAGCAACCCAAAATTCTACCAACTTATCTTCGCTCCTTATGATGGGCATTTGGGATTCATGCTCATTCTCCAACACTGATGGTATTCTAGGGCTTTCCCAGGTCTTTCAACATTGGTAGACTTTTGGGATCCTTCTAGAGTCTGATGGATGCCCATTTTTCTACCAAGTCAGGCCCTTAGAAAATTTCTAGCTTACCCGTGTGATGGTAGTTTTAGACTCTTCTATTGTTCACCAACAATCCATTTCTTTGACAGGTGTAACAATTAGTCATTTCACATTTACTATCACGGCAGGTTTTGGGATTCCCCTATAATCTTATGGTGACCCAATATTCCACAAAATACTCCCATGATAGGCTTTTGAGACTCATTCAAAGTCTATGGTTACCCATTTTTCTACCAATTGTGACACAGCCAAATTTTGCATGATTTACTACAGGGCTTTGGGAACTATCCAAGGCCCATAATACCCCATTTTTCCATCAGTCGTAGCTCTTAGTCACCTCTTTTATCTTTCCATTATCCTTCATGGTAAAATTCTAGAACTCCTATGGAGTCTTCTAGCAACCTAATCTTCTACTAAGCACAAAATTTCTTTTGTGCCTTTGTGATGACTTTTTGGGGTCAACTCACTATACACCAGTAGCCTATTTCTTTGCCATGTTCAAAACTTAGACATTTTCATCCATAATCAATATTTTCTCCTTTTAATTAGATGTAGAAATGGGTGGTATGGAATATGTTATCCTTACCATTAGGTTCCAACCAACCACCTTATGCCCTATGAATATTTAAGGAACCCTTCGTTGGTCCTACTAGGTATTAGCAGTTCCATTTCAACAACCAATATCCGATGCTTGTTGAGATTGGACCTAAAATTATATTTTTCTATCATTCCTTGTATTTCTTCTCATAAATTTATGAGTGGGTGAGTGGATGCAAAATTTTACATACATTCTTGGTGACTCAGGGGATTTTCACTTTGTGGAAAAGGGAACCTAGGTGGCCATATTTTCTACTGAGCATTTTCTATTGAGGAATAAACGAAAGAGGGGGACAAAAAAGAAGCTAGAGGAAGGGAAAACTAGCAACTATTATAATACAAAGGAGGATTATGGGAAATGAGGTGGAAGTTACATGCTCAACAAGGTGGGACATCATGGAGAAAAGGAAAGAAAAGGGAACATAAGGAGAGAAAATTAGACAAAAGGAGAGAGATAGAATAATAAAATATAAATGAAAACTGGTAGGAGGGAAAATGAGGAAAGGAGGTAGTAGTAGGAAGGCTAAAAGTATCAGCAACTCTAGGATCTTGTGACCCAATTAGCCAAACAAGAAAAACAAGAAAAAACAAAAGAAAAAAAGGGGACACAATGGCAAAAATACCTCATAAAAAGGGAAATAGGACCACTATATCCATAAGGAAACCCCCATAGAGTACTAAACTAAATAATACAATTCATGATATATCCTCAAGAACTATGCTCCCATAAGCATACCTTTATATAGCTCAAAGTTACTTCAAGGATAGACAAATTGCCAAAGATAGTGGTCTACCCTACAACATATTTTATTTCTAGAATGTTTCAATAGAAATCTTCTTTTTGATTCAAAAAAATCCATGAGAATATTTAGATACACTCCTGGATTTATCCCCCTAAATTATGGCTTAATTTTGCACCCGAGGTATCCTATATATAGGGTAATTCCACTAGTTTATCATGGGATGAGCACTTTCCTCAAAAAATTTGGTTTGACATGAATTGTTAGCCAGTACCTTTATTAGGCAAGTCCAAATTATTTATTTTTGGATGTGTTGTAATATATTTATTTCATGTCTTCATTTGGAATGACGTGTCATCCTGCTTATATGAGTCTTTGTAGTTTTGCCTCATGTAGTTGTATATTTTTAGGTCTAAAGCCTCTATAATTGCTTTTCTCTTATCCATTGGGCTATGGAGTCACAACAATAAAAGAAAAATATAAAAAAAAAAAAAAAAAAAAAGGAATACAATGAGGGGATGAGAAGAAAGTGCTTCTATAAAATCTATTAATGACACTTTGAAATCTTTTTGTATTCCTTATTCCATATATTTTGGTATTTTGATTATCTTGCAATAAATCACTACAATAACTCCCCTTACAACATTTGTACAAGATGATGTCATCTACTTGAGAAGTTATGTTCCAACTGCACTTGCTTATTTACTTGTTGACTACTTACACAAAATTATGGTATGCTTAACACACATGAGTAAGGAGTTTTCAATAGATTATCCTATGAATTTATAGTGTTCATACCATATAGTACCAAATTTGAGTCATTATTGATGTTCTACTGGGTGTGGATTGTAGTTATCATCCATTCTTACAAAACACCATCCAAGATTTTTGCTTTGCATTAGAGTCTTTGTACTCTATCCCCAAGTAAGCAACATAAAATCCATTATTTCTATGTTGGTCCAACCTCTGAATGCTAGCCCTACTGGATATGGATAGCAGTACTATATTATTTTGGAACTAGATTTTTCCATCTCCCATACTCCATTTCCTTATGCAATTTCTTCATTTTGAATATTTATCCAACCCTCATATTTTCAACCCTCTTAGATCCATTAGATTAGAAGGATGACTATTGGGATATTTTTGAGTATCTGGGAAGCTAGACAATAACATGATCTAGGCTGGGATGACCATGTTGTTGGTATGTCATCTTAGTTTACCCTTTGTTTGCATGTGGTATCCTGAATAAAACTTGTATTCTTCTCACCATTACCTTCAATTTAGAAAGGGTGCAATCCCTAACTCAACACTGTGATAAATTTTCCAACCAATGATATTAGTATCTAATAATTCTCTTGATTGATACACCCTCCCATCTGCTTGAGAAAGTATCAAGATAAATATATGCCAAATAGAATAGGGAGCTCTACCACCTCTATGTATTTGATGATCTCCAAATAATAATGTCCACATATTAGCATTGGAACCTTGCATATTATTTTTGTTCTTTTCAATTGTTCTCCCCTAAATTTTAACTCTCTCGTATCTTGTGCGACCAGATTTAGGCCCATTTTCCTACAAATTTCTAAAGGCATTATTGAGATCTAGGTCTTTGTATCCATCACATAATCATGTAATGCATGCTTCTCAAAAGCAATATTTAAATAAAAATTATGAGAATGGCTTCTTAAAGGATTAAGGGATGGTCTCTAGGCTAGTGTGTGCACACTATCAACCAATGGTATCCTTACTAGAGCAATGTTGACTTGGTCTATTCCTTTAGGTACCATCAAATCTTCCCTTAATAATGCTAGAACAATGATGAATCTTTTGAATATGACATTGAATTGCTCTATCCCTACTATTCTTTGTTCATTATTGATGGCCAAAAAGTAAAACCTCTTATATATCTCTAGTCTCCTCTAGTTGAGTGATGGACCATGCAAGGATGAAAACTACAACAAATCTTGATTCCTTGTATTGGTATTATCTAGAATTGGAGCTAAGGAGTTGATACCCATATATCTACCATACTGACGAGCTACCAGGCCTATATTTTCCCTTTTTCTATATTCTTATACTAGACCATAGGTTCTCGCACTATTCATTGATCAGAAACTTTTTATCTGCTCATAATGGTTGTCATGTTCACTAACTTAAGGTCCATCATGAGGCAGAGGATTGACTAGAATTGACAATGAATCATCTTATATTTCTTCAGCTTTATTCTACCATACCACCTTTAATAATCTTGTCCTTGACTCTGTTGTTGGATGAAGAGGGACAAATTTCTAAAGTTGATGTGTAGTTAGCCCCTAGATACTTGGGTCTTACATTTTATTTTGTAAGAGCTATACTTTTACGTTCCTAACTTTGTTAGATAGACTTTGAATCCTTAGCCTCATCTCTTGCTCAGTTTGGGAATTGGTGAGAGTATCACTCTTCATTAATTGACACAGGTACTGGCTAGTCTTTTCAAGGAATGGACTATGAAATGCATTTGTAAAAGGTTGAAGGGGATATGCATTTTTTCTCATAGGCATATATATTTCTTAAATTAGCATATTTTTAGCTCATATGGATTCTTTAAATATTTGTGTGAATCTCTTTTCTTTGGATTGTTGAATAATAATGCTTATACCAAAGTTGAAGTCTCAAATATAATACGAGTATGCCTGAGCAGGGAATGGATGGAACAAATGGGGTATACTTCTCCAAATTCTTGTGAAATGGACATTAAAGTCAACCATATTTTCATGATGAGTCTGCTTGATGAATGAGAATAGGGTAAGCAAAAAGAAATGATCTTTGACGTCATCCAATGTATCAATGAGCACTTCGACCAGATTAGCCCATGCACAAATGTTTGCATTTTCCAAATATTTGTACCACAATAAAACCTTCCATTTGATATAAATAATGAGAAGCCTAACCATTACATCCTTCAATGCAATATTATGAATAACAACTAGGTAATCCACATCCTAATATGTTTCAGAAGTATTCTTTTCTACTCTGTCGAAACTTGGCAAAGTCTTTAGAGCCACCTTGGGCACATCATGGTCTAGGATATTGAGAGGACCTATATCATTCCACCAGTGATAATATTTCTCAAATATAAGTCCCATTATGACACTAATTATTCAGGACTTTTGGGCTCTTCCTTCTAGTCGGAGTCACCATATGAGCATAATTTATTCTCTAATGAGGTCAAGGCTACTCATCAAATCTTGAGTTCTCTAGGAAAGTAATATCTAGTATGATATCTAAGTAAATAATTCATTGATACAGACTGATAGTAGAGTCACCAAATGATTTTATAAAAAGGATCCAATAAACCAAGGCATCACCAAACTCTGATTTAACCAAATAGCGGGACTGCATCCCATCGAGTATGCCAAAAACTATTGGTATCATGGTGGGATAATGCTTCTTAGAAAAAAATTTGTAATATAGATCCATATTATAGTCCCTAGAAGAGTCACCAAGTGATCAAAAGATATATATTACCAAATAGAGTATCACCAAGCTCTATTTAACAAAGACGATGGGACCTTCGAGTCCCATTGGGCATGCCAAAAATTGTTGGTCAAAAATATGCTTAATGGAAAGGTTTGTGCATCCATAGACCTCGAAAAGCATGGAATGACCACAAGGTCATGAGGCTATGCATGCCAATATTTGGAGAAGGTCAATTACTTATAAGTCCTAGCTATCTATCTCTAAGATTCATAGAGAAAGGGAGTGTTGAAAGGAATTAAACAGAGTCAAAGCCAAAACTTATGAGTGGTGCATATTAGACCACATCAAGACACACATAAGATACCATACCATAATACAACTAAATTACCTAACAAACTAGCTTATTTCTCATCAACTACATAATGTATACTTATATTGTCATGTATCTTATCAGAATGCAAATTCTAGAACAAGTGAATGTGTCATAACATGAATCCAAAAAATAGAATAGATGCCATTAGCATTCAATAGGCTAAAATTAGAAATAAACAATCACTCATATATACACATTCTAAAATTAAATTGAACCAAAGACAAAAAAATAGTTTCTTTGTATTAATGTACAAGACTCTTGCTTACAGGTAAATTGTAAAAGTTTAAGAGTCGATCATTTGAATGCCTTGCATTCTAGTATATATAGCTTTTAAAATGAATTTTGTTATAAATGGGTCATGATTTATTATCAATAAAAATGTAATTTCATGGGAGTGGCTCAATAGTATACCCCTTCTATCACTCTAGGCTTTGCGGCTAAAGGCTGCTATCAGGTGAGAGTAGGCCTTGCTAGGTGCATCTAAATCCTTGATCCATCTGAATCATCTAATAATTTTTTTGGTTCATGATCTTCACCCACACATGCCTATAGGTATAGGATCATTAATTTGTGCAAGTTGAATTTTGATATTGAACACTTCCATGTGGCTGCATCTCTAGCCATTGCCTATTGGACATATGTTAGGCTCCTATTTTCTTGTTAGCTATTGTATATTCTCATAGTTAGGTCTATAGCTCCATTTATCTCAAAAAAATGGGGATGGTCGGATATTTTAGTTTAAATAGGCTTTTGGGACTTGTTTAGATTATCATAGCAACCCATAATTCCACCAACTTACCTTCACTCCTTATGATGAGATTTTGGGATTCATGCTCATTATTTGGTGCTTACAGGGTTCTGGAACATTCTCGAGTCTTTTAGCATTGATGAAATTTTGGGATTCCTATGTTGTTCAATGGATTCCCATTTTCCACAAAGTTAGGACCTTAGGGAATTTCTATATTTCTAGGTGATGGGCTTTTGGGACTCTTCCATTGTCTACCAACAACCCATTTCTTGGACAAGTGCAACACTTAGTCAATTTTGTGTTGACTACCATGGTGGGTTTTTGAGATTCCCTCAAAATCTAATGGTGACAAAATATTCTACCAAAAACTCCATAGATGGGATTTTGAGACCCGTTCAAATTCCATGGTTTCCCATTTTTTTCCATTTGTGACACTTATCCAAATTGCATGTTTACTAGCAGGGTTTGAGAAACCATTCTAAGGACCATAACACCTCATTTTTCTATCAATCACAGCTCTTAGTCACCCTTTTTCTCTTTCTATTATCCTTCAAGATTGACTTTTAGAACTTCTATGGAGTTCGCTAGTGACCCGATATTTCACCAAGTGCAACTTTTATTTTATGCCTTTGTGATATTTTTTTGGGGTTAACTCATTATTCGTCAACAACCCATTTCTCGGCCACATTAAGCACTTAGCTATTTTCATGCAGACTCAAGATTTTATCCTTTTTCTTGGATGTGGAAATAGGTGGGGTGGAAGATTTTTTCATTACCCTAAGGTTTGAACCAACCATATTATGCCTTGTAAAGCTTCAAGGAACCCTTCATTGGTCCTATTAGGTATTAGTGGTTCCTTTTTAGAAACTAGTATACGATGCTTACTGAGCTTGGATCCGAAATTTTATTTCTATATAATTCATCATCTTGCTTATAAAAAAGGAATGAGTGGATGAGTGCATGCAAAAATTCACCCACACTATTATATTTGACCAAATTATGATAATTTGGGATGAAGAAAATACATGGAGGTAGAGGAAGCAGACACTCCACTACCTGACAAGCAATAGAATTAGATTAATGATCAAAAGTGCCAATATGTAGCAAATGTAGTGAAGTTAAATCCCTTTAGAGTTCTAGAGAAAATGAGTGTGGGAACTCTTCTAACTCAAAAAATAAATCCCCTTTACCTCTAGGGGAATAATAATATAATATGATATAACTCAGGAAAGGTACTTTGATCAAGCCAAAAGCAAAAGGGGATTTAATCCTGGTAATAGTTTGTGTTTATCAAGAAAATTTCTTATTCATGGTACGAGTTTGCCTATAATAGGGAGTTGCTAAAGATCCCTAGTTTTTTAAGGGTATCATATTGTACCCAATAAATTAGAAAAATAAAAATAAGAAAAGGCTCGAGAATCAACTAGATGGTGTTTTTCTTCAATCCATACTCAATGGAAAAGGCGACCCACTACCACTTGTAAATATGTAATATATAATATATGTTTTAAGAGACCAATCCCAATTTTTTGACACCACTATGGTTTGAAAAATTGCAAAGATGTAAAGTGGAAGACTAGTTACTGAATTTCTCACCTCCAATTCCTTCCACTTATTGGCCCCCTTGTATTTTTTGTCTAATGGACAAGGCAACCAATTTTGGGTTCTTTATATTCATCAAGCTAAATATCCCTTGTGAGTTACCAAAACTATAGTCAATTCTCACTACACCTAAAATATACCTTGGAAAAATCTTAAGAGGTGGCCGAAGTAGATAAGGAATGAAATCAAGGAATGAATTAGAAAAAAAAGTAGGCAAAGGATTTCAATAAAAAATTCTAAAATTTAGATAGAAGAAAAGATCTAAATATTCAAGCCCTCTTAGTTTTGATCAAAAGGTAGCACCATTTTTCAGAAGCTCTGACAAGAAGGAAAAAATACAAGTTCTAAATTGTAATATCTGAAGCCTTGAAAGTTAGAATTTGGAAAAAAATTGAAAGGCACAAAGGAAAAAAATGTCTAAAATATTGAAAGTTAATGAAAGAGTTGAAGTAGAAGAAAAGGAAAAATTTTCAATAATCATGAAATATCTAAGATTTGAGCACATATTCCGAAGACAATAGTCAAACTTATTAAAGAAACAATGGCAAAAGGTCAAAATATCACCTACCTACCTAACATAAGTGACTAGAACATTAAAATACCACAACATGGGAGCTATAGCAAGGAAAACTTCAGATTTATAATACCAATCACAAAATATCACTTGCATATAAACTGCAAGAAACCCAAAGAAGGGTAGATAAAAATATCAACAATATGAGCACATCCAAAGGCCCAAATTTTTTAATATTAGTGAGCATAAATCCATAAATCCTAAAGGTATCAATGACTTGAATGAAGACATGACCTAGCACATAGAAGATTAGTCATCCTTAAAATATCTACATAGTTTTGGAGGGGATATTTCCTCTTTGGAATCTATAAATAGCAATAGTTTAGGCTTTGTAAATCATTGACAAGTTATACATTCCATATATCTTTCCCTTCATTTTCCCTTGTATAGCAATACTTGTATTCCTAAGTGGTCTTGTGGGCTTGTCCTTGAAACCCTACTTCTAGCATAATCTTGTAATTATTTTATATTCGTATATGCATAGTGGAGGTTGTGACTATTTAGTTCCAAGTGTTTGGTTCTCTATATCCTATTTCCTTTGTGCATGTGTGTTTATTTTTTATTGTATATGTTGAGTAGAGAATTTTTCACTATGCCATCACATTACACTAGGGATGTTGTGTAGGGGGTTCTTATCTTGATCTTGATGCATCACCTTGGTTAGATTTGGTTTTACTTTCCTAATATCTCTTGCTTAGCATCTCTCTAACCCTTTTTACTCCAAATCTATTAGATTAGGCTACAGTAGGATAAGTGCATCCAAGGTCAAATATTAAAAGGATTCAGCCTTATAAAAATATTGGAGGCTCCTGATAGAACCAAACTCCATGCTCTCAGGATTATCCCTACTATATCACTTTTCATGAGGTGTCATAGCACCTACCATCTGGTCCAAACGCCATTTGAAAATCTAGGAAAATTGGATAGGACAAGACAACTCATTGATAGACATTTAATATACATACATGTATGTGTATATATGGGAGGATCCATTTAAATTATGATAAAGGTCAACTTCTAATTTTCTAGTTTTAGAATATGTGGTGGAAAGTACAATCCTCAATATTTTTCAATAAGTTGGTAGTCTTAGATTCAATAATGTTTTGTAAGATGTTGGAGATTATAAATGGTCCTTAAAACCAAGTGTCGTGACCACCTGCATGTAGTTCACCAAGTGCATTCAGTGGCCATGCCTTACCTAGAGCTCTAGTCCTAGGAAGTATGGGGAGCATAGGATGTAGCTCCTTTAAATGACCTTTAAATTTTTTTTACCAAGCTTGGATACTTATGTGGATGTGATATTTGACACACTGCTGGATTTCTAAACAAGCCTAGTCTATCAAGATATTGCTAGGGAAAATGGGTTAGAGGAAAAAATAGTAAATGACTAAAGTCAAATAATAGGAAAAGTAAAACTACTTTAATAGGGTGATGCATCAAATATCTAGAACCCTATGCGTAATGATAGGTGAATGAACACATGCATTATAGTTGGTAGTGCACAAGGAGTATGGTTTTCCTAAACATGAAATTCACCAAACAAGCATATACAATAACTAGGATAGAGAGATAAAGAGTCACAACTTCCCATATATATAGAACGGTTGGATTACACACATACCATAGAAAGAGTCTCAAAGCTACTCAACTTAGATGATCCAAGGCTTGAGCTAGACCATGGTAAAAGAGAGTATGAAGGAAAAATCCATACAATACTAGATAATAGGAATGGGTATGGCTAGCTTTTTATCCCTTACAATGAATAAAACATAAGTATTTATAGATAAAAATTGGAAATCCTTCCATCTCAAAATTCAAAATGTTTCTTTGAAAATCCTTGTTGGTGTAATTTTGTATTAATGGTGCACAATCTTGAGGTCTTTAGATCTAGAGTTATTTGATATGATATCTCACTACCCATGTTTAATATCTATTACAAATATTTACCACCATTAATATTCTCATATCCATGGCCACTTCCCAATAATTGTTAAGCTGATGTCTTTAATACTATACCTCTCTACAATACAAATACTGTACACACAAAAATATTGAGCATCTTGGCACAATGCATGGGCTTCAGGGGTGAGAAAACCTAAATAAAAATTTGTCCTCCTAAAATATTGGAGCTTAGGAAGTGCAGTTTTGATTGGAATCTAGAATCATCACTCATTTGTGTACAACTTCTCCCTTATCCCTTGACTGAAATTCAAGTCTTTAGGCTCCTTTGAGTTTTTGGTCTAGTTGATGCTTCTAACAGTTAAAATTCCATTTGCTTCTATCTAGTGTCTCAGTTATCACTAGAATATTGTGATTACTAGATTTTTAAATTGTACAGGTGTGCCTAAATCATTTTTCCTTACAATTATAGTTGTTTTATGTGCATCACTACTTTGGGTTTCACTAGAACTTTGATTTTTTTCCTTGCTTTTAGATCTAACCTAAAAAGTAAGGCTACTAGACTTATGAGCTTGTCTATGCTTTATCCCAAGTTTCAAGTATATTTCTTCTCATAAAATCCCTCTAGCCAAGGTGTTACTTCCCTTGACTATAGTGATATTTCACTATAGTTTTGGCAACTCCCAAGGGATGTTTAGCTTGATGAATATGAGGAAACCAGAGAAATCATCACCTTATCCATTATTTATGGAGTCAAAAATTAGGGTGGATATTGAGGAGGGGAGTGGAGGTGGGAATTTTAGCCATCATATTGCAACCTTACATGTTTGGAGCTTTACAAAAATTAATATTGTCAATTTTAAAGTGCCAATGTATGCCTATAACGAAATAAAAAATGTGATACATATGTACAAATGTTTTGGATGGACTTTATCCATTGGGAATGGAGTTGAAAGACCTCCTAGTTTCTACTTGAGCCATTTTTTTCTTTCTCTTCTTCTAATTTCTTAGATATAGTGCTTTTACCCTCAAAGAACTTAGACTCTTGAGTGGCCCCCTAATGTATGTATACTGGTATCAATGATGAAATATTTGCTTGGTGTAGGTCATCTGGTACTATTGATGAATCTTTTTTTATCATAATACTTTTAGAGAAAGTTGTCCACCCCCATCTTGAATTTTTTATCTCCTTTATGTTGTTAGAGGTTGTTAGAGGTGGAGGGGCTTCCTTTTAACATTTTTTGAGTGCATGTGCTTGTTTGCTCAAGCATCTTAGAGGGTGTGGACTCCATTGCCTTTGTTATCCCTTGGCCTATTAGGTTATTGATTTGGATATACAACCTATTGTTTTTCTTCCTCATCCTAAATTATAATAATGTGGTTAGAATTAGTATATTTTTTCATAGGTGAAGGCATAGGGGAGATATGTTGGATAGATAGAGCAAGTTGTTTCCTTTCTCTAAACACATCCATGTATGGGGTAGCAAATTGATCTCATTTAATGACTAAGTGTGAAGGTGGGTAGTCATATCCCTCATAAGATTTTCCATTGAATGATACCATAAGTGGCATTAGAGCCACATTTGGCTTTGTGATATTGTGCAATTGGTAGAAGGAGACCATATCTTATATATGCATCAACAGGGTTGTTGGACCTTCACCTCTATGATATGGTATATTATTTAGCATTAACATGGGAATATCATCCCCCACATCTAGTGGTATTGGTGGTCACAATGGGTTCCTTTTGATCCATGTTGAAAAAATCTTGAGATGGGAAGCGGTAATTCTTAGGCATGCAAATCTAGAAATAATCTTCTCATCATCTTCTAGGCATTTTTATTTTAGCAGAGTCCCCAAGTGAATACTACATTTTCTCTAGGAGTAAATATATTGAGACCTTCATTGAAATCTCAACCTGGGTCATTCTAAGTGGCTTTATCTAGATATCCATCTTAAGTAGAGTTTATAGGTTAATGATTTCAACACTTCAACAAGCAACAAATCAAGATATTCATTGGAATCTTGGATTAATATATTTTGATGTGATTTGTCCCATCAAGCATGCTACTTTGAACTATTGTGAATTAAAAAATTCCTTATACTTTGATCACCATGACTACTCAATTGTGGTTAAGAAGATACATTCGGTGCTCACCCCTCACATGGAGTGTCAGTCCTAGGAAGACCAAGAAGTATGATACATCACTCTTTCAAAGGAAGGACCTCTGATGTTTTTTACTAAGGCCAACTCCTTATTTGGATGTGATTTGTGATACACCTCTATATTTATAGGCTAGCATAGTTTATCAAGGTTTTAAAAAAGGAAAAGGAGTTAGAGGGAAAAATAATAAATGACTAAAAGCAAATAATAGAAAACATAAAACTACTCTAAGGGAGCAATGCATTAAAGATATAGAATTTCCTATATCATGGTGGGTTGAAGGAGCACATGAATTATTGATGATAGTGCACAAGGAAAAAGGTTTTCCTAAACACAAAATGCATAGAATAATCATACAAAAGAACTAAAATAGAGAGATAACTAGTCCAACTTCTCATATTTATATAATGTTTGAATTACACACATGCTAGAGAAAGAGACTCAAAGCTAATCAACTTAGACAATCGAAGGCTCAAGTCAGTCCATGATACAAGAGAGTGTTAAGGAAAACCCCATACAAGGCTAAATATTATGTATGAGCATAGATAGATTTAGATCCCTTACAATGAAGAAAATATAAGTATTTATAGATAAAATTTGGGAATCCTTCCCTCTAAAAATTCAAAATGCTTCTTTCAAAATTCTTTCTTGTGTGATTTTTCATTGATGGTGCATGATCTTGAGGTCTCTAGATCTGGAGCTATTGAAGTGAGATATCACATCCCATGCTAGAGATCTATTATAGATATTTCTTACCTTTAATTTTGTTAGGTCTATGAACACTAATCGTTAGTTTCTAAGTTGTTGTCTTTAATGTTGACATCTATATAAGATAAATACTATATACCCTAGAAGAAAGAGCACTTCAACATATTGTGTGGGATTTAGGGGTGGGAACCTAGAGAAAAAATTTGGCCTCCTAAAATATAAAATCTTTGGTGGTGCAAGCTTGACTATAATATATGATCATCACACTTTTGTGTGCATCTTACCCTTCCCCCTCGACTGGAATTCTAGTATTTGATCTCCTATGAATTCTTAGTCTGGTTATTTCTTCTTGCGGATGAATTTCCATCTATTTCTATCACATGTCTTGGTTATCAATTCTAGCTTACGATTACTAGATTTTTAAACTAGACAAGTGTGCCCAAATTAGTTTCCCCTTCTAGTTACAATTCTTATATTGCATCTATACTTTGGCTTTCACTTGGACTCTGGTTTTGTTTCCATGCTATCAACTCCAACCTAAAACATTTTGTTACCAAAATTATGCATTTTTTTATCATTTCTCCTAGGTTTTCGGTAGCTTACCTCTCATTGAATCCTTCTGGTCATGGTATTACTTCCCTTGAGTGTAATGAGAATTCATTACATAAGGTTTCCCAAAAAATATTTTCTTCTTCTTATTTTTAGTTCTAAGTGATCTAATATTCTAAAATCCATAACTTTTACATACATAATCATTTGGATTACTTTTTTTACATCATACAATTTTTTTAGCTGTACAAGCTAGTAACATTAGTTTAAGGACCTATTAAAATTTTGGAAGGACTCTTGTGCTAAATTTATTATTTAGCATATGTGAATTTTCTTAATGGAAAAATTTATAGCACTTGGTTAGTACAAATGGTAGGTTTACTTAGAAGTTAGAATATATGGTTTATCTTTAATGATATAATAAAAGGTGGTCTTGAAGATCATGAACTAGTTAAGAAAAATAAGGAAGCATTTGGCCTCTTCTTTATGTTAGTAGAACCATATTTATTTTACCACATAAGAGAGAAGAATTACCCTATTTAGGTATTTATAACTTTGAGGGATCTCTATGGAAAATTTAGTGTTAGTGAATTTAATAGGATAGAGATGAATCTCTCCAACCTCAAGATTTTAAATTTTAATAATGTGTAAGACTATACATATTGATTTAAATTTTTTAAGCCTAATCTAAATATGACATGAGGAAATATAAAAGTATGATGAAGAGTATGTAAGATATATAACCTCTAATATTACTTCATATTTTCATACAATTTGCTTGGTTCTTTATTTGAATGCTATGACTATCAAGGATCCACAACCCAAAACTCTTGGACTCTTAGAACTTTTTTTCATTATTTACTATGAAAAATTGTGGATCCCTGTCTCATATAGAGGCCTCATCCAAAATAATTCAAATTAGTGGAACCTAAGTCTTAGCTTCCGAAGGGTAAGTCAAAGATTTCAAAGAATTCAAACTCATGTGAATATTTTTAAAGGGAAGGACATTCCATAAAAAAGTACATAACAATATTGAAGAATATTGAAGTAGAATCTTGAGGTCAGGACATAAGCTTTATAATGATGAAGATGAAAATGAAGATTAAAATGTAGAGGCCTACTAGATCATCCATTATTAGGGGTATGTTATTATCTTTATTTTATCCTCTCCTTGATCCCTTAGCTCAAATTATAGAAGGGTGTTGAAGTATTTGTAATCTAATCTTATCATGCCAAGGATGACAATGTTAAGGGTGGAAAAGGGCATTACTTATGTAGCATATAAAAATTTCCTTATGTAATCCTATATGCATTATTCATGTAATATTATAGTCATCATTTATGTAAGCCTATGGACATCATTTATGTAATATTATAAGTAATTTTCATGTATTCATCCTTAGTGATATTAAATAAACCACCTACGTGGTTAATCTTAATTAAAGGGTTTAATTCATTTAATATGTTATAAGTTAGTCTTCAAGTCAATTTATGTTAGCTTAAGGTTAGAATTTTATTAGGGATTTAGTATCATTATAAATATTCCCAATGACTAATCCATTGTATTAATTTATGATACTAAGGTCATGGGAGTGCCTATGAGCATCCAAACCTTATTCCTTCTATTAATTATCTGTTGCAAATTTTGAGTATATTGTTGTCATTGATGTCAAAGTCATTAAGGTTAAAAGGTTGAAGGCCCAAGTTTAAGACCATGGTTCAAAATAAAGCAAGTGACTAAGGATTAAAAGAGACAATATTATAATATTTAGGCCAAAAGGACTTATTAAAAGGAGGATTGAAAGTGCATTGGACAAAGGTTTCAAAAAGAAATTAAATTGACAAAGGACTACAAGCAAAAATATTATTTAACACCAAGGTTAAATATTATATTAAAAATAAAATAAATTTGAATTATCAAAAGGCGCCAAGAATTTGAATTTAAAAGGTGGCAAATAAAGGTTGAGCTGACATCCAAGAAAGGCAAGCAAAAGGGTATAAAAAGGGGTTTAATTATTTGCATGGACTAATGTTTTTGACCAAGCAATAATCTCATTCAATTGAGCACATTGTGGATGTGGAGAGTAAGACAAACCCATTTATGCATTTCGAGGGTAGTGAAGGGATTAAGGAGACAGTGCACATTTTTGGTCCTACATGGATGGATAGCCCAAGTGGTAGGCACATCTTGCGAAGAGTGTGGCAAGCGAGAGGTTACCATTCGAAATGTGGTGGAGGTTGTATTTGTTTATGTTGAGAAGAGTACCAAAAGTAGAAGTTAAAAGGAGTGCATGCTCCTTGGTGTTCATGTATGCACCTAGCCCACATGGTGTCTGCCCTAGCACTAGGGTGCAAGCCAGTGGGGAGACATAGGATCGAGTCACGGTGGCAGTGCTTAAGGTAAGGTAATTTTTTTTATTTGTGGAAAACATCCCAGAAGGGATGCCACTTTCGGGTAAGACCCAAGGAGGTAGGGGTATCCATTTCACCAAAAACACCTAGGACTCAGACCTGGCCTACCACCTTTGAAATACTCAAGGAGTAAACAAACACACAAGACCATTTTAAAAAATAAAAATAAACAAATAACACTAAAAATAAAAAAATAAAATAAAAAACATGATCCTTGAGTGTGTCAAAAAAAAAAGCACAACCAAACACACACACAATAAGATAAAAAAAAAAAACCACAACATGAACCACATAGAAAAAATATAAGAACAACATAACAAAACACAAACATGACAAAAACAACAAAACACTACAAAGACAACAAAAAAAAAAAAAACTGAAAAATAAACACAACCAAACCCTAAAAAAAATAATAATAATAAAAAAAAAAACAACCAACAAAAGACAATAAAAAAAAACACAAAAACAAAGAAAACACTTACACATAAAAACATGAATTAACACAAACAAACAAAAACACAAGAACAACAAAAAACAACACAAAGAACACAAAAAAAAAAAACACACACACACACCTTAGAAAACTAAAAATAAAAAATAAACATAACAATGACCTATCTAGGCTAGAAGAATATTAAAGTAAGAATCAACAAAGGAAACAAAATAAATAAAAGAATGAGCTAGGGAACTAAAAAAACCTGATCGAATAAAAGAGAAGCAAAAATAAAGCAAGAAAAAATAAATGTACCATCAGAACTGGAGCCATCCAAATAAATGATAGAAAGAAGAGCTTCCCTTATTTGTGAAGCTCACCATCTAGGAGGGTGGCCATAACAAGTAAGATCACCTTTTTCCAAAGCCCAATTAGCTAAAGCATCAACACTCTTGTTTTGATCTCTAACCACATGATTGTAATCAACTTTCAAAAATTCCATCTGGATTAATTGAATCTTCTCAATAATTCTCTTTATTCTCCAATAAACCTTATGATTCTTATGAGTCTTCAACAGATTAATCATGAGTTGAGATTCAGACTCAACTAACACCTTTTCCCATCCAACCTTAGTATCCTCTTGAAGGCCTCTAAGGATACCATACCCCTGATCAAGGTTATTTGAAATAATACCCAAATTCTTAGCAAAAGTAAAAACCAAGAAGTATTCTAAAAGTCTACCAATACCCCCCACACTTGCTTTTCTAGGGTTCCATCTAGAGACTCCATCAGTATTGACTTTTCCAAAATCCTTAGGAGGAGGTTGCCAATTTCTTGTTCTATCCATCTTACAAATACTCATATTCCCTTTAAGTTGGTTGCCCTTAGAATATTTAATATTCAATCTTTGCATCAGTTGATCCCATATTTTGTGGGAGTTTTGGGGGTGATTAATAAATTGATGGATCAATTCAACTAAGTTGGCTATCGTATTTTGAAAAATATAGTGAATATCCTTCCTATATTGATTAAAAATTTGCATGTTCCTTTCATTCCAGATATTTGAAAGAAGAATGGTAGAACCCATCCAAACTAACTGCCTAATAAAATGATCAACACCCTCTTGATTAGTCCAATCCCTCCAAAGTTGTTCAAAATTAAAAAAAAAGGACCAATGTAAGCCAAGTGTTGGTCACAAATCTGCCACAGGAAAGGATTTTATATGTATATGCGCCCTAGACTTGGCCAACATTGAAAGGCCGAGAGAGAGAAAAGTCTCCCGGGCCAATCTCCAGAGAGGGTTGGCTCCCAAACTAATCTAAACTGGTTTTGAAGATAAAGATGCAGGAAAGAAATGGGAAATAACAGAAAGAAAGGGAAATAACAAGAAAGAGATGGAAATATGGCCACAGGCCAAAGTGTATAATCTGGGGTAGACTAACAACAAGAATTCCACCAAGTTTTATGACAACATCTAATAAAGGGAAAGCAACAGAATTGAACTCACACCTTTGTGGAGATAACCTTCAGATCGCATTTCAAACTCTACTCACTAACCAGCAACGTTCGAATTCAGAATGCAGAATTCAAGACTTAACAACAAGAACATGAGCATAAACATAAATGACTTTAAAACAGAAGGAAACCATACACAGAAGAATGCTTGCAAATTTCAGAAGCCGAGTCTCTTCTATTGATGCAGAGAACTTAGAGAGTTTTCTTGTAAAAATGTCTAACCTCCTTTGCTTTAGATATACATGAATATTTATAGAGGTCTTCCCTCTCTCTTTTGCATCACAACATTTAAAACATACAACAAATTTCGAAGAGGTGATCCACAAAATGTGCACTTGAAAGGAGAAACAATCCCCCTTAATCTGCCTCGGAGAAATCACACATTAAATGACCATTATCAGGGCAAGCCAAAAATTGTCAGGAGATCACGAACAAAACTTTTAATGCTGGAGGCCTCTTCAATTTTGGTGGCATCAAAAACTGCCTCAGGTTCTTCTATCTTGCGCACATCGGTAATCAGCAACATTTAATCTTTGAGCCTCTTTGACCACGATCTCACAATCCGTTGGAGAGCCTTTAATTGATCCTTATCTCCTTCACACGTTCTCCTATGCAATCCTGAAGGAAAATGCAAACAGAACTGTATCGGGCCTTTGTTATTGCCTTGGTCATGAAAATGTGACAGGTCACGAAAATGCGACATGTCGCGAAATCATGACACTTTTACCTTGTTGCCTTCTCTCTCCGCCACTAGTCACGAAAATGCGACATGTCACGATATCGTGACATCTTCTCTTAGTTTAGCTTTGTCTTCCTGACATGTCATGAAATCGTGACATTCTCCTTTGTTTGGGCTTCTTTCCTCAACATGTCATGAAATCGTGACATTTTCCTTCGCCTGCCTTCTTCGCTACTCCAAGTCACGAAAACTTCACCATGTCGCGAAATCGTGACATCTTCTCTTTTTGTGTCCTTTTCTTCCTGCAAGGAGTGAAAATAGGACATGTCACGAAATCGTGACAATTCTCTGCACTTGGTCTTTCTTGTCAAACATGTCACGAAATCGTGATGTGGCTCTATCCTCTCCTTATTTCTGCCTTTGCCTCACAAAAATGGAACATGTCACGAAATCGTGACATGTTTCTCCATTTGGCTTTATCTCCACAATATGTCACGAAATCGCGACATTTTTTGTCTTCCTTTACTTTGATGCTTTTAGGCCACGAAAATTCAACATGTCACGAAATCGTGACATTCCGTACAATTTGGCTGCCTCCTTGCTTCCTCCTCGCGAAAACATGACATGTCGCGAAATCGTGACATTTCTTCGCACTTGGTCCTTCCACCCCAATATGTCATGAAATCGTGACACTTTCCTGCCTTCGCCTTCATTGCCGCTTCCTATCGTGATATCGCGACAAGTTCCTCCTATTTAGCTTCGTCCTCAAAAATGTCACGAAATCGTGACATCTTTCATGCCTTGTGTTTATCTTTCAGCTCTTCCATAATAACGCGACATGTCGCGATATCGCGCCAGTCCGTACCATTTATGCCTTCCTCATTTTTTTGTCGTGATATCATGACATTTTTCATTGACATTGCCCTTTTGCTTTATGTCACGATATCGTGACATTTTCTATTATTCTGCTTTGTGGCCATTGCAAGTCGTGAAAACATGACAACTTTTCATTTTGATGCTCCCTCACCGCAACAAGTCGCGAAACTCCAACATGTCGCGATATCGTGACAATTTGGCTTCTCTGCTTTCATTGACTGTTTTGACCGCAAAAACATGACAGGTCACGAAAATGCGACATGTCACGATATCGTGACAATTTCTTGACTTAGCTCTTTTCTGCATTTGGTGCTACAAAAATGCGACATGTCATGATATCGCGATAGTTTCACTTTTGCACAAACTTGGTTATTTTGCATGAACAACAACAACAAAAACAATGTGGCAAAAATGCCAACATTCTTGGCGGCTCACGGGGTATACAGTTCTGCTGTATGCACGAACCTCAGGCCTTTATCCATTGGGCAACAGAGTCAAGCAACTGGAGGAGCAGAAAGAACTGGTGTTGGTTGATGTTGGACGTCTCTGCAGGCTGCTGCAACAAGCTCTTGCTGGTACTCGGCTCTGAAAAATAGGACCTTCAACAAAAATTTGTGGAAGAACAGAACTTCCTTTATTTCTTTAGAACTACTGCACTTTGCCTAGCTCGGATGAGTTGGGTAATCACCAGTGCTTGTGCAAGGATCTCCATGGCAGTAGTGAAAAGCACCTGAACTACAAAAAGGGAAATGAATGGAGTGATGGCCAGCAGATGTGCAGGCCGTAGAACGGGAATGGTGAATGATGGAAGGGTGGAAGATGAAGGAGTAGAAACAGTAGATACAACAACAGGGTGCTATTGTGCTTCCAGCTGCTGGGATGCTATGAAACAGATAATGAAATGGAAGTGGATGGAATGGAGATGATAGTAGAAACTATAGCTGTGACGAAGTACTCACAAGACAAAGGACTAGAAGAAAGGGAAAGTAGAAATGGGAACATCAGAGGGGGAGTAGAAACAATAGCAGTGGCTTGATTATGTACAGAGGAACAAGGAGTAAAAGGGGAAGGGAATGAAGTGAGGAAGTGAAAGAAAGAAGTAGAGGGGAAGCCACTAACTGCTGGGAAAGAAAAGAAAAGAAAGAGAAATAATCATACCTGCGGGCTCATGTGCAAAAGGAGCCGAAGTCGATGAAATTTTGTATTTTTTTCTTTTTTTTTTTTCTTTTACAGATAATAGGCCTTCAAATGAAGACCATTAACTAGAATTATCAGTGCATGACCATCCACATCTTGCAAATAAAAAGAATTAACCTGGTTGACACCTGTAATTTGAAATGGACCTTCCCATATTGCCTCAAACTTGTGGTGTTTGCCAGGCTTTGCTTTCTTTTCATTCCACTTCAATACAAGATCACCAACCTTAAAAGTCCTTTCAGAGACCTTTTTACTGAACCATTTCTTTGTCATCTCAGCATGTTCAATAAAAGTCTGATAGGATCTCTCCCGTTCTTCTTCCAACTGCAAGAGTTGAGCTAATCTCATGTTCATTGAATCAGATTCATCATCCTGATCATCAATCAAATGCCAAGTCTGGAGGGCCGGTAATTCAATATGAATTGGCAAAACCGCTTCTTTTTCGTATACCAATGAATAAGGGGATGTCTTGATAGATTTTTTCACAGAGATGCGATCAGCCCACAATGCTTGATTCAAAAGTATGTGCCAGCTCCGCTTATTGTCGCCAAGGGTCCTCTTCAAAATTCGAAGCAAGTTCTTGTTTGTGGATTCGGCCAAGCCATTCCCCTGTGGATAATAATTAGATGAAGTTTTCAAATAAATTTTGTGCTTACCCGCAAATTCACTGATTTTGGCCCCTATGAAAGGAGTTCCATTATCTGTTATAATCGCATCTGGGATACCAAAGCGAGTGATCAACCCCTCAAGAAAAGTGATGACCGTGGCTTGATCCGCCTGTTTAGTTGGAATTGCTTCAGTCCATCTAGTGAAATAGTCAATTGCAGTCAAGATATACTTGTGACCAACAGATGAGTTAGGATCAATGACCCCGATAAAGTCTAGGCCCCATTGCTGAAATGGTGCTTCTACTTGAATCGGGTGAAGAGGTAATGATGCATTCCTGGTTCTACCGATGTATCTTTGGCACTTATCACATTTTTGACTAACTTTAAAGGCATCTGCAAAAAGAGTTGGCCAAAAATAACTTGCTCGAATAATATTTAATGCCATGGGTCTACCTGCATAATGACCTCCCTGATAATCCATAATGGAATTCTTCTAAAACTTTCTCCTTCTCCGATTCTTTGACACATCTAAGAAGAACCCCATCAATATTCTTATGAAACAAGCCATTTGGTAGCAAGACATACTTGAGAGCTTGCGGTCTAAATCTTCTTCTCTGTGAGGCATTCAGATGTGAAGGACATTTTCCAGAATAAAAATATTCCATCAGCTCCTCTGTCCACTCTCGATCCACTATAGAATGATTGTCAAAATTACAATTATCTACTACATCTTCATATTCATGAATTGTGGATCCAGAGGAAGCATTCTTTGCAAGCTCTTGGCACAATGCTCGACCTCGAACAAGCTTGGTCGGTCGGATCTCTACATCAAATTCCTGAATTTTAGAAACCCAGCTAGCTCTCCTATCTCCAAGTTCTCCTTGTATGATAAAATTTTGGACATCTGGATGAACAACATAAACTATCGTTTTACTCTGTGAAACAAAGTGCCGAAACTTCTTTAGAGATTTCATTACCGCATACACTTGTTTCTCAATGAAGTTATACTTCTCTTGATGTGGTTGGATGACTTGGCTTAGGAAAGCAATCGAACGTTCACTCTCATCATCTCCCTTCTGTGTAAGCACCGCGGCATAAGCTTCTTGTTCACCAATGGCATAAAGGATAAAATCCTTGGAATAATCAGGATTCACCAGGACCGGAGCTTGAGTGATCCTTTCTTTGATCTCCTCAAATGATTGCTTCCTCTGCTCGGTCCATTTGAATTCAGCATTTTTCTTTAAAAGCTCTGTCATTGGCTTTATTACTTGAGCGAAATCTGCAACAAACTTTCGAACAAAATTAATTTGCCCAAAAAAAGACTGCAAATCCTTCTTATTGGCCGGCAATGGAAGCTTTAAAAGAGCTTGGGCCCTAGCTGGATCAATAGCTAGACCATTTCCTGAAATTAGATGTCCTAGGAGCTTTCCCTCCTTTACAAAAAAAATTGACTTTTTTGGATTGATAGATATACCAAATTCTCGACATTTTTCAAATATCTGCCTTAAATGAGATCCGTGGTCCTCCCTATTGTGAGAAAAAATAGTCATATCATCCAAATAAATCACAATAATGCGATTTAACAACTCACCAAAAGCCACATCCATTGCCCTTTGAAAAGTTGCGCCAGCATTTGAGAGTCCAAACGACATTCGTTGGTAAGCAAAGGTTCCCCATTTTGTGGTGAACGTTGTTTTATGTTGGTCCTCATCCCTGACCCAAATCTGGTTATACCTAGAGAATCCATCCAACAAAGAGAATCTCTGAGCTCCCACAACCACGTGAAGAATCTGGTCAATCTGAGGTAGAGGATAATGATATTTTAGCGAGGCTTGATTCAAATTTCAAAAATCAACACATAGGCGAATATCTCCATTCTTTTTCTGCATCGGGACCAGATTTGCCACCCAAGTTGAATGCTTGATGGGGTAAATGATTTTAGAATCCAACATTTTAAGAAGCTCCGCCTTCATCAGTACTTCAATCTTGGGATTGACTGGTCTCTGCTTTTGTCTGAAGGGTTTCACCCCATCATGCAACTCAATAGTATGCTGGATTACATCTTTGTTATATCCCTTCAAATCATGGTAACTCCAAGCAACTATGTCAGGAAATTCATGACATAAATCTCTGATTTGTTCTAACTCCTCGGGGGTGCAATCCGTTCCAACCTTTATCAATTTTTGAGGACCTATCTCTAGTTCAGTATACTCCTTCTCATCTACTTTGATCCTGTGCTTCTCTGCCCTATCATTCTGATCAAAAAGGCTTTCAAGTGTAATCAATCCTTTGGGGATATGATTATTCCTTAATTGAATAAGCCCTTTGGCTTCTTCCTCATCAAGTGTTCTCTCTTCCACAGTACTCGCTTCTCTTATCAAAAAATCTACAATCTGTTCATCACTTTCGAATACTTGCCAATACATGTTCTTGTCCGGGACCGAAGGTCTGTAAACTAACCTTACAGTCTTAGGTTTCCTCACTACATGCTCAATCGGAGAGAAGTTTGCTCCAAGAGATGCTAGAATATCAGCATGCTTATTCATCTCTCGTGAAATGGATTGAATATTCAATGCTGTGAAAGCCTCAAATAGGTCCCAAACTTTGTTGCGATACACCTTTAGATAATGCTGCTTGGAGATGCACTTGTTTGTTACTTGATTCACAATCAATTCAGAGTCACCAAAAATCTGCAATTGTTCAATTCCCAATTTTTTTGCCTTTTTCAAGCCTAGGCACAACGCTTCATACTCAGTAGCATTGTTAGTACAACTCTAGGTCAGTCGATATGAATATGTTTTCTGTAGGCCAGAGGGAGAAATAAGAACAATCCCTACTCCCGCACCATTTTTGCATCGTGCTCCATCAAAATACAACTTCCATAATTGATCGGGCACAGAGTCTTGACCAACTTGATCAGGAGGCAGTTTTACTTCAACCTCTTCGGGCTTTGTAATAGAGTAACAACCAATTTCAGTTTCCACCATGGCATTAAAATCGAGCATTGAAAATTCATCCTCTAAGCGAGGCTCATCCAAGACTTCATCCATCAAATTAGAATCTTCCAATTCTTCAGTTATCATGTGAACAGAATGTCTGGACTTTTCTTCTTCTCCCATCTTCTCTATATGAAAAGTAGAAGGCTTCTCATTGGAGATCTGAATTCTTCTCCCTTTGAAAGGAATTTCCAAGTGAGAATAATCCAGAGAAAGATAACCTCCCAGCTTGGCAGTAAACTCCCTCGACAAACACATACTAAAATATGGTTCCAAATCGACCACAACTATCTCCTGAATTACTGTAATCTGAGGCATACTATGTAAAACAATAGGAACATCCTTGATTACACCCACTATTTTCATGGGAGTCCCATCCAACTGCAAGACACCGGGGCTACTTCTTGTATACTCCATTCCCATGACTTCACAAACTGCCTTTGGCATGACAGTTGTTGCAGCACTAGAGTCAATCATGCAGTTGTGCACTATCCAACCCTCCATTCTGAGTGACAAATAAAATGGGGGTGGTCTATTTTTTCCAAGTGGCTGAAGTAGTTAATGTTTGAGCAAAAATCGTCTGGGTAGGATTCTTCTCACTATCTTTCATAGACTTCAATGATTCTTGTAACAGATCAACTTGCCCAGGTAATTGTAAAGCATCATAGAGACTAACCTTGGCTGGAATCTTCTTCAATTCTTCGACAATATTGTATGCAGATGCACCAGACTCCCTCTTTTCATTAATGTCTTCATATTTGCTCCGATATTGCTGAGTGGCTTCTACCCTCAGTCTTTTAGTCAAAGATGGGTACTTGAGCTTTTCTCTGGCTCGGTCCTCTGTTTCAGCTCTTGCTTGCGAAGTTGAGGCTTTTTCTTGCAATCTTTCCTTTGCTCGTGGTGGCAAAAGATCTTTCAATAGAACAGGTGAATCTGGCTTTGGTACTAAAATAGGAGCTTTCACTTGTACTTGTCTTCTTTCATTCTGCATCTTTGGATCAGCCGGTACCCTTAATGGTTCCATCTCTACTGGATCTACAGTGACTGGCTTCTTCCCAGTTCTCGTGAGAACTGAGACTTGTTCTTCAGATGGAACCATAAAATTATGATCCACCTCAAAAATCATATTAACTTGTCCTCCAGAAGAGCTTGTGGCCAAGGTTTGCACATAGTTCAGATGAACCATACAAGTGTCTTCGCCGTGTGGATCATTACATGTAGAGCACCAATATGTTCTTTCTGCAGGGCCAACTTCCTCATTCGTCAACACAGTCGAGTTCTTTTCAGGCACCTTACTTGTTGAAGCCGCTTGTTCTCTAGTGATTGGCGGAGGTTGAAATCTCTTGGGTTGGAAATCTCTCTCAGCCTGCTTTCTTTCAAGAACTATGATTTTATTTCCCATCGCTCTTATAGCTGAATTAGCCGATTGTACCTCTTGTAATAGGATTGTGAAAGGATCAAGATTTGAGGGCGCAGGAGGTGCCGATAGAGGTAGAGGTGTTGGTGGTGCAGGCAATGCTGGGAATGAAGTGGGAGCTGGTAATTGCGGAATGATTGGTGCAAGTGGAATAGTTGGAATGGGTGCGATCTGAGGCGCACTTGAGCTCCATGATGGAATAGGATACATGGAAGGCATAGGCTATGAAAATGAACCAGAATACAAATGCTTAGGAAGATCAGGTAAGATGGGCATTGTTACCTTTGGAGGAAGCCTACCTATGGCAATCAAGTCAGCTTTCGCCTTTTGCGCTTGTTCGAATAGTTCTGGAAATGTAGTCACGTTGGACTGCCGGATAGCCAAGCCGATGTCTGTGTTGAAGGCTCTGAGATAATAGAATGCAGCTAGCTCATGAGCGGGCCGAAGACCATCAAGAATTCTCTGCCAGCTTCTGGTAAATCTGACATTGAAGTCAGCTATCTCCTCCTGCGGGTGCCTTTGGATCGCATTAAATTGATGCAACAAGGAGTATGGATCAACTTGTTCATGAAAGTTCTTGACTAACAGTTCTCCTAATTGATCCCATGATGCAATGGTGCCTGGTTGCAACGTTCGGTACCAATACAACAATTTTCCTCTCAGTGATAACACCAACAATTTTACCATCACGTCTTCGTCAGTTATGTCATGGATAGCCGCCAAAGAGGCTACATCATTAATATGCTCATAGGCAGTTTTACCAGTACCATCATAGGTCGGCAAAGCTTTCAAAGCAGCTTGAGGTACTTGATTCTGTGTCGGTAAATTCAAGGCTCCCGAATCATTCCATGCTGAGAACTTCCTTGGTGGAGGATGTTGGGCCATTTGGACTGGTGCGTATGGTTGTAGAGGTGGAAAACTAGTAGCAGTACTAGATGAATTTGAAGGAACAGAGAACACACCAGCAATTTGTGAGGATGTTGCAGAGGATATAAGTGGTGGGGAGACCAACTTAGGGTGTTCGCTTAATCTTTGGTTGTCAAGTTCAAAAAACTCAATGGGATTTTTAGATTTTTTGGCCTTCGATCTTGTGATCATGAAGTACAACTTTCACTGTATCCACGTTCGGAGGCTTCTGGGTAATGTTGAGTCACCAAATGTTCTAATTATACAGCATGAAGGCGAACATTAAACCTTAATACTATTGGAAGTGGAACTTTCAGGGTCCCACCGGGCGTGCCAAAAACTGTTGGTCACAAATCTGCCATAGGAAAGGATTTTATATGTATATGCACCCTAGACTTGGCCAACATTGAAAGGCCGAGAGAGAGAGAAGTCTCCCGGGCCAATCTCCAGAGAGGGCTGGCTCCCAAACTAATCTAAACTGGTTTTGAAGATAAATATGCAGGAAAGAAATGGGAAATAATAGAAAGAAAGGGAAATAACAAGAAAGAGATGGAAATATGGCCACAGGCCGAAGTGTATAATCTGGGGCAGACTAACAGCAAGAATTCCACCAAATTTTATGACAGCATCTAATAAAGGGAAAGCAACAGAATTGAACTCACACCTTTGTGGAGATAACCTTCAGATCGCATTTCAAACTCTACTCACTAACCAACAACGTTTGAATTCAGAATGCAGAATTCAAGACTTAACAGCAAGAACATGAGCATAAACAGAAATGACTTTAAAACAGAAGGAAACCATACACAGAAGAATGCTTGCAAATCTCAGAAGTCGAGTCTCTTCTATTGATGCAGAGAACTTAGAGAGTTTTCTTGCAAAATGTCTAACCTCCTTTGCTTTAGATATACATGAATATTTATAGAGGTCTTCCCTCTCTCTTTTGCATCACAACATTTAAAACATACAATAGATTTCGAAGAGGTGATCCGCAAAATGTGCACTTGAAAGGAGAAACAATCCCCCTTAATCTGCCTCGGAGAAATCACACATTAAATGACCATCATCAGGGCAAGCCAAAAATTGTTAGGAGATCACGAACAGAACTTTTAATGCTGGAGGCCTCTTCAATTTTGGTGGCGTCAAAAACTGCCTCAGGTTCTTCTATCTTGCGCACATCGGTAATCAACAACATTTAATCTTTGAGCCTCTTTGACCACGATCTCACAATCCATTGGAGAGCCTTTAATTGATCCTTATCTCCTCCTCATGTTCTCCTATGCAATCCTGAAGGAAAATGCAAACAGAACTGTATCGGGCCTTTGTTATTGCCTTGGTCGCGAAAATGTGATAGGTCATGAAAATGCGACATGTCGCGAAATCATGACACTTTTACCTTGCTGCCTTCTCTCTCCGCCACCAGTCGCGAAAATGTGACATGTCGCGATATCATGACATCTTCTCTTAGTCTAGCTTTGTCTTCCTGACATGTCGCGAAATCGTGACATTCTCCTTTGTTTGGGCTTCTTTCCTCAACATGTCATGAAATCGTGACATTCTCCTTCACTTGCCTTCTTCGCTACTCCAAGTCATGAAAACTTCACCATGTCACGAAATCGTGACATCTTCTCTTTCTGTGTCCTTTTCTTCCTGCAAGGAGCGAAAATAGGACATGTCACGAAATCGCGACAATTCTCCGCACTTGGTCCTCTCCTGTCAAACATGTCACGAAATCGTGACATGGCTCTATCCTCTCCTTATTTTCGCCTTTGCCTCGTGAAAACGGAACATGTCGCGAAATCGTGACATGTTTCTCCATTTGGCTTTATCTCCACAATATGTCACGAAATCGTGACATTTTTTGTCTTCCTTTACTTTGATGCTTTTAGGCCGCAAAAATTCAACATGTCACGAAATCGTGACATTCCGTACAATTTGGCTGCCTCCTTGCTTCCTCCTCACGAAAACATGACATGTCGCGAAATCACGACATTTCTTCGCACTTGGTCCTTCCGCCCCAATATGTCACGAAATCGTGACACTTTCTTGCCTTCGCCTTCGTTGTTGCTTCTTGTCACGATATCGTGACAAGTTCCTCCTGTTTAGCTTCATCCTCAAAAATGTCATGAAATCATGACATCTTTCATGCCTTGTGTTTATCTTTCAGCTCTTTCGCGATAACGCGACATGTCATGATATCGCGCCAGTCCGTACCGTTTGTGCCTTCCTCATTTTTCTATCGCGATATCACGACATTTTTCATTGACATTGCCCTTTGCTACTTTATGTCATGATATCGTGACATTTTCTATTGTTCTGCTCTGTGGCCACCGCAAGTCATGAAAATGTGACATGTCGCGATATCACGACAACTTTTCATTTTGATGCTCCCAAACCGCAACAAGTCGCGAAACTCCAACATGTCGCGATATCGCGACAATTTGGCTTCTCTGCTTCCGTTGACTGTTTTGACTGCAAAAACATGACAGGTCACAAAAATGCGACATGTCACGATATCGCGACACTTTCTTGACTTAGCTTTTTTTTGCATTTGGTGCCGCAAAAATGCGACATGTCGCGATATCGCGAAAATTTCACTTTTGCACAAACTTGGTTATTTTGCATGAACAACAACAACAAAAACAATGTGGCAAAAATGCCAACACCAAGTAAAGTGGTCATTCTCCTCCATATCTCAGAGGCTAAAGTACACTCAATAAAAATATGGCTGAGAGTTTCTACATTTTCTTCACATATTTCACATCTAAAAGGTCCATGAAAACCACTCTTCATAAGTTACTCACCCGTAAGAACCCTATGATGCAATAAAAGGCAAGTAAAGAACCTCACCTTAGGCCAAATATTTTGAGCCCACAACTGAATACTCACCCTTAGTGGTGTTGTTCCATCCAAAACAATATTTTTCATGGGACCAAGAGAGAGATCTCATATGAAGGATGCCTTGGATATCTTATCTTTGCCTATCTATGATTTGAATAGGCCAGTCCTCAATAGGTATCCAATATCTACCAACCTTTGAATTACCAGTATGATACTAACAGTAATTAGCCACCTTTATCCAGTTAGCTCGGTGAAGATCCTCCATACAAGGTCTCCAATCGGGAAACTAAGTTATCAAAGGCTTGTGACCATCCCAAGAATCTATCCAAAAATTATCCTGCTGACCATTATGAATGATCCAAAATAAATTATTCTTTATGAAATCCTCACCAGTATTAAGAACTGCTAAAATAGGAGAACCTTTGGTAGGAATTTGATAGCGAACAAGGTCTTTAGGACTTTTGTTCTCAGCATATTTAGCACAAATATTATTGGTTGAAAGAGCATTGGGGTTATGCAACATACTCCAATATAATTTAGTAGCTAAAGATTTGTTGTTATTAATAGAAGACCGAAATCCTAACTCCCCTTAATTCTTTGGAAGACATAAAGTATCCCATTTCACCAAGGCCAATTTGTTTTTCTCCTTAGTACCACTCCAAAGGAAACAATGATTTATTTGATCAAGTTCTCGAAGAACAACATTTAGGATATTCAACACAGAAGATACATAAATAGGAATAGCTTGAAGGAACTGATTTTACCAAGGTGATTCTACCCCCAGCAGAAAGCCACATGTTGGTCCACTTTCCAATTTTCTTCTTAACTTTATGCAACAACCAATTCCAATCTTTATTTTTTTGCTTTTGAATATTTATGGGAATACCTAATTAAGTGATCAGAAGGGAGGTCTTCTTATATCTTAATTTATCCAAGACCATGGATTCCCGTCTGGTAGAAAAGTGAAATAAAATAACTTTAGATTTGTCTTCATTGATCAATTGCCCAGTAGCCTTAGAAAAATAGCTAATGATTTGCTTAATATTAGAAGCTTCCTTAACTATAGATTTACCTAAAAGAGTAGATTCATCCACAAATTGAATATGAGAGATAGGTCTAGCTCCATGAGCAATGGTAATTCTCTCAAGGGTTTTGTTTTTCCTCTTTTTGGTTATAGTCCTACCCAAGCATTCAGCAAGAATGATGAATAAATAAGGGGATAGCGAGTCACCTTGCCTAATACCTCTGGAAGCTAGGAATGACTGAGAAGTCCTGCCATTAATAAGAACTAAGTAGAAAATGGAAGAGATACATCCCATAATCCAATCCATCCAATCCTTAGAGAAACCAAACTACCTCAAAACTTTGATAAGGAAGTGTCAATCCACTCTTTCATAAGCTTTGGATAAGTCTAATCGAATGAACATGGAAGGAGATTTTTGCATATCCATGGAATGGATGGCTTCCTATGTAAGAACTATCTCATCTACTATTTGACGCCCTTCCACATAACCCCCTTTCTAAAGGGAAATAATATTATGCAAAAGAGGCTTTAACCTTCCTGCCATGATCTTAGTAATGATTTTTAGAAGAACATTACATAAAGAAATAGGTCTAAAAGTTGAGGTATGATCAACCTCTTGAGCTTTTGGAACAAGAGTAATATAAATTTTATTGATAAGCTTAAAAATTTCTTTGGCTTTCCTGGATTCTTCCACCACCTCTAATAAATCAACATGAAGGATATCCCAAAACTCTTGGTAGAACTCAATGGGAAAACCATCAAGACCTGGGGTTTTCCCGTTTTGCATTTTGAAAAATACCTGTTGAAGCTCATTGATAGTAACAGAAGTAGTCAAAATAGAGTTCTCCTTAGAAGTAATAAGAGAAGGGATTTTTTGAAGAACATTTTGTTGAGAAGCTGAGTCAAGAGGAGTAGCAAAACAAATATTGGAAAAGTAATCAACAACAATAGAGTTCATGCCATCTCATGTATAGACAACATCTCCATAATCTAATTTTAGAAAAGAAATAAAGTTGTGAGATCTTTGACCTAGAAGATATTTGTGGAATAAATTTGTGTTTCGATCTCCTTCTTTGATCCATTGAATTCTAGATTTTTGCTTCCATAAGATTTCATCTCTTTTTTCCCATTCCTCTAACTGAGTAGTGAGTTTAATTTCATCTGCACTTATATTCTCTATGAGGCCATCTAAACGTATTTTCTTATTCAAATTTTCAATATGAGCAATAGCTTCATGTTTTTTTTATGAACATCCCCAAACACTTTCTAGTTCCAAGTCTTGATTTTGGATTTAATATATTGTAGTCTTTTGGCAAAACAAAACATCTTAGTCCCATGCCTAGGCTTACCTTCCTTCCACCATTGTTGCACATGAGGTCTAAAGGAACTATCTCTGAGCCACATTAATTGAAAATGAAAAGGAGAGAAACTCATATTGGTTTTCCACATTTCCACCATGACTGGCCAGTGATCCGAACCAGCATTGTTAAGAGTCTTCTCTTTAGGAATGTGACCATGGATTAAGAAATTTTTAGATAACAAAAACCTATCCAATTTCTCCATTATACAAGCTAAGCCTTGCCTTCTATTAGACCAAGTCATAAGGCCATTATCTGGTTGGATGTCCACAATATGGAGGTTTTCAATATATTCGCTCATGAGGTCAGTGCTTTTGTCCAAATTTCTATTTCCCCCCATTTTCTCATATAAAGAGAGTATGGTATTGAAATATCCTCCGATCAAGATCCAAGCTTCAGGAAAATGAGATATAATATGAGTTATATCCTTCCACTGTCTTCTTTTATATTCCAAAGTGGTCAGAGCATAAACATTAATGCACAACATAATTTGGTTGGAATGTCTACTTTGAATAGCTATAGCCAACAAACCCCAACTACCAACCATATGGTGAATAACTACATCTTTTGAGTCCGAAAGACAAGAAATGCCCCCATAAGTTTCCTGGGAACTGAGGGAAACCACTTTTCCAGATGGCCAAATCTTACTGGCAATTGAGTCCATATCCTCCATTGACATCTTCATTTCTTGAAGCAAAACAAGATGTGGATGATTTATCTGAATCATTCTTCTAATTTCATTTTGTTTTGAAAGACTCCCTTTGAGTCCTCTAATATTCCAAGTGATGATCTTCATTAACACCATGGCTAAAAAATTTGGGAAGGGCATTAATCTTACCTTCCTCTACAAGCTTTTCACCTTCTTTTACCATATGATATTGATTGGTCTTGCGACCTACTTTTTTATTAGAATCCATATTCAATTTTTTTTCCCTATTTCTTGACTTAATCCAATTAAATCTGAGATGGCTTCTAACCTTGAAGAATCCTTGTACATAGCCAAAATTTTACTAGAGGGTTCAACAGAGTCTATATTGGGACCTGTATTATTTGAAGTTTTGACATTTAAAATATTGTTTTTATTATGTAAATTTTCTCCTTTTTTTCTGTTGAAAACCTTTGATTTGGTGGTTTGTCTCTGATTTCTTCCCTACATATTTAAATTGTGTTTCTAAGATTTTTGTTTCCATTATTTCCTCTTCCTCACTTAGAACATCATTTGTGGAAAGGATTTCAAACATATTAGCAGATGAATTTGATTGATCCTTCATAACTGGGTTTTTCTGAGTGTTCTTCTTCTTAGGCATTTGGAAACCTGTTGATTTTATATCTTCTTTCTTTTGATCTAGAATTTTATTTGGGCAAGTACTAGCCAAATGACCATATTCATGGAAAATTCTACAATGAAAATGAATGTTCTCATAGTCCACTACTTGCTCCCAAGTGTCTTCCCAAAATTATAAAGTGATCTTTTTATGAAGGGGTTTGTCAAAATCCATTAAAACACAAATCTGAACATAAATAATATGTTCAAAATTTTGAGTACAATTAGCAGTCATCATAAAAGTTCCTAAAGAGTTTCCAATTGAATGAAAAATAGTAGGATTCAAAAATTCAATAGGGAGGCCAAAAAGTCTAACCCACACGGGAGCTATAGAAGGAATCTCTTCTTAGGCTTTAAATTTAGTATGCCAGGGCTTCATGAAAAGCCATGCCCTTCCAAAAAACCAAGGACCCCCTTGAAATTTTTTTTCTCTATCTTCATTATTAGAAAATAAAACAAGAAAATAACCATTTGGATAAACAGATATTTGTAACTCACCTTTAGTTTTCTAGATTTTTGTAGCCCAGACTTTGAAAGCAAATATTCTTGGACAAAAACCCATGAATCAAAAAATTAGTCCTCTTTTTTCCAAATCTTCAATGCTAGACTGAATGTTACCCTTATCAGTTTAACAATTGGAGTTCCATCAACTACTTTCAGACATCCTGAGTCTATTTTCTTGGGATCAATCTTAGGCATTCTTAGAGTTTTATGATAAGCCCTAAGATTAATATTAGCATTGGGCTAAGGCTATCCACCATGGAGGGAATCCCTAAAATTTATTTTTGGGGCTGAGTCTTCAAAATTCTTACCCTTGATAGGGGTTTTCACAGTAGAATTATTTTGTGGGTGTACCTTAGAACTAGATTCACTTGATATCTAAGACATTTTTTTATCAACTGCTTGAAACTTGTTTCGCAGTCTCTTTAATCCTTGCCCTAGATATCGTAGAAAGGTATGGTTTTCACTTTTCTTTTGTACTACAAATTGGAAGCTGTTGTCACTCAATTTCACAACATGTTCTATTGAAAGATAAATTTCTAACCCATATTGGATCCCTTGCAACATATCCTTCTAAAATATTAAGTATAAACCACAAAAATATTGGCTGCTAGGGCCCAAAGGCCCTAAAAATGAATCTATGTAGTTGCTTGCACTCAACCCAGATGAAATCCTCGCACAACTGCTTGCCAAAAATTCCATTCACACATATGGATATGCTAGGGTCTGTGTTGTTCCAAATAATATTAAAATTTTTGGAGATGTTCTAGGTTTTTCTAGGCATCTACCCTCAAAATTTCAGCTTAATCTAAATCCGTATGAGTGAGATATGATTAAAACAAGTTTGACAGTTTGGGCCAAGGTAAATTTTTTTTTTAAATTAAGGTATACATAGCGCATGACTTAGGGAGATAAAAGGGTTTAATTTTTTATATTGTTTGGTGTACAATTTTATTGGGAGTTATAAGTTTGTAGTTTATACAATAATTGTTGTGTGACATTTCTGATTCTATGTTTAATTTAATTGAGATATATTAGGAGGTATAAGGTACATTGAAGTGGAATTTAATTTGTGATATGCACTTAGGGTTTATGGTTTCTAATATTGAAAATTACATAGGAGTAATAAGGTTTTCAATGGTTAAGTATTGCGTGTAGTCCAGAATTGTGAAAGATAATTTTAGAGGAGTTGTTTAGTGATTAAAAACCTTGCATTGAAAAAATAAAAGGAGTGGTAAAACAATATTTTTGTGCACTATTTTTGAGGAAAGGTTTCTTATATGGATGGTTGAAAAATATTGTGCTAACTAACCTTTGAAGTGGAATAAAAGGATAGAATAATTTTTTAGATAGGTTTTTGAGAGTTCATCTCCATCAAAAGCAAGCTAAGAGGTATGGGCATATCATTCCTTGTTTAAGGTGTTTTGTTGAGTAAATATTTCTGGAACATAAGGTGGAGATAAAAGGGTTGTTTGGTATGCATTGTTGGAAATGTTTGAGCTAGGGTTTGTGCTTCATTGTTGAATGGTTTTGGAAATACTTGGGATAGAGTTTTAGAACAAGATTGTACTTGCATTATTGAAAGAGATTGAGACATTTGTGCTAGAAATTGTGAACTACTTGTACTAGGTTTGAAGACAAGTTTTGCGCATCATTGTGAAACCTTTTGAGCATTGATTTGAAAGGTATTTTGTAAGAGATAGATATTGGATTAATTTAATGCAATATTTGTGAATGGGAAAAAAATATTGAATTTTTGATAGAGCATATCATTCTCTATATGTTCCAGAGGTTAAATGAATTCTAGGTAGAATATGTTTGAATTGCCTAGTTGAAGAAAATATTTTTGAAAGAGATATAAGCATTTTTTTGTATGCAATATTTGGAAATATTTGAATAGGTACAGTGAGCAGCATTGAGGTGGATTTGAGCAAGTCTTTTGAGAAGGATTGAAGGCAAATTTGAGCAAGTATTTTGAGAACGCCTGAAGGCATATTTGAGCAAGTCTTTTGAGAAGGCTTGAAGGTAGATTTGAGCAAGTCTTTTGAGAAGGCTTAAAGGTAAAATTGAGCAAGTCTTTTGAGAAGACTTGAAGGTAGATTTGAGAAAGTCTTTTGGGAAGGCTTGAAGGAATATTTGGGATAGATTTGAGAGCAGGTTTGGTTGCTGATTTGATCAAGATTTGTGTTAATTATTGGGGAATATTTAAGACATATTTAAGAGTAGTTTTGGTTGCTAATTTGATCAAGCTTTGTGTTAATACTTGAAGGTAGATTTGAGACAGAGTTGAGAGTAGGTTTGGTTGCTAATTTGATCAAACTTTGTGTTAAGGCTTAGGGTAGCTTGGAGAAGAGTTGAACTAGATCAAAGGGGATAGAGTTATCCTATAGAGAGAGATCCATGAACCAGAGCAAAGGGTAAAGAGTTCTCCTATGGAGAGATATCCATGAACTAGAGTAAAGGGTAAATATTTCTTCTATGGAGATAGATCCACGAACTAGAGAAAATGGGAAAGAGTTCTCCTGTGGAGAGATATCCATGAACCAGAGAAAAGGGGATATATTTCTCCTATGGAGAAAGATACACGAACCAGAGCAAAGGGGAAAGAGTTCTCCTATGGAGAGATATCCATGAACCAGAGCAAAGGGGAAATATTTCTCCTATGGAGAGAGATCCATGAACCAAAGCAAGGGGATAAAGTTCTCCTATGGAGAGAGATCCACAAATCAGAGCATAGGGGATTGGTGTCTCCTTTGGATAGAGATACATAAACATTGTAATAGGGAATTGATTCCCAAGAGATTTGTTGAGAAAATTTAGAAGAAATATTTTCTCCGTGGACGTAACCCACATTGGGTGAACCACGTTAAACTTGTATCTCTCATGTGTGTGATAATTTATGCATTACTTTGATTATTGTTATTTATATTGCAATTTATAATATTGGATAATATTATTTGGGAAAGAAAAGTAAAATTTGATCGTATATTGTTCATCCCCCCTCTTAGTATAAGTTTGTGTTCTTCATTATCTCTATTCATTTTTTTTGTCTTCTATTTTGTTTATTATGCTATGTTTATTTTACTCTTGTATATTTTTTGTTTATAGTCATAGTGAATGTATATTTCATAATATTTTTCAAAGGTATTATGAATTCTAACAAAATTATTTTTAGCAACTTGAAAATGAAAAATAAGAGAAACAATATTATATGTCAAAGATAGAAGTTTTGTTATTATCAATAATTTGAAAATTTATATTAGCAAGTGTAGATTTAGCACATTCTTCATCACTTTTCACTATGCCTTGTGAGAATTTAATTTCTACCCATAAATACTTAAAGCATGATATGTAGACCTTAATGTTATCAAAATTTTCAGATCTTGAGGGAAGTGAGTTCCATATCTAACATGTTGATTTTATGGCATTCACTTTTTCTAGATAATTCTTATAGCTTTATCCACACCTTAATGTGACCACTCTCTTCTCTAGTATGACAAAGTATATTAGGTTAAATTATCATTATAAATAGTCCTAAGTCCTCCTAATTGTGATCCAAAACTATTTTGTTATAATCCTTTACTATTTTAACTTTAAATATGCATAGAAGATTTGAATTTCTTAATAAATAGACTATTTGAATGACATTGTGCTATAATTTTGCTTATCAAGGTTAGTGCGGTGAATTATCACTATACTCAAATATTCCCTTCGAAAATCTTAAGCGAATAAGAGACAGGTGGGGATTAGAAAAAAGTGTTAGATGAAGCATGAATGAAAACACCAATTAAAAAGTTTCAAGAATTAGACAAACAAAAAGGCCCCAAAAATAATAAAACTAAGTGTCTAAAAGTCAAAATTTATTAATTCTTTCACCAAAAAATAGGTAAAAGTTTTAACACAAAGTTATGAGGTCATAAATTTATTGAAGCTCTCATGACGATAAAATTTTTAAATGTTGAAAACACCTATGATCCAAAATTTTAAGGAACACAAATTTGCTTTAGCGGTTCCCACCCCTGAACCCCTACATGGAGTGTCATTGGAACCCAATACCCCCTAATTGGGGTTGTGATCCTAGACCCTACATATTGTTTTGAGGTGTACAATAATCTACAAAGAAGACATGGCAGCCTAGGGAAGTTGTTGGTATATTAAAATTAAAAGTATTAGGAGCCATACTAGGAGAAAGCCTCAAGCCAATTGACTTTAAATTCACATTATTAGACTCTAAGAATACCTAAAAAAGGTATATTGGAAATAAAAATGCAAGTGATCATCCAAAGACTCAATAAAATTAACATTAATAATTTCATATCTGAAGATCTTGGAAGGACATGACAACTTCAACCAAGATATGACCCGACTTGTTGGAGAACAATTATTCTTAAAATATCTACTTAGTTTTGGAGGGAAAATCTCCCCATTGTAATCTATAAATAGTAGATAGTTTATATTTATAAAATATCAACAAGTTTGCATCTGTTATTGTTGTATGATTTCCTTTTATTTCTTTGTGGGGAAATTGAACCTCCACTTATAGCATAATTTTTATAAAATTATCTGCATATATATATATATATATATATATATATATATATATATATATATATATATTGGAGGCCTATGCATTAATTTTTTGAGTAGCCATCTATGGTTCTCATGTTGACCTATCTCGGTATGTGTGTGTATGTTCTCTAGCTTTAGTTTTTTTTTTAGTTTTACTTGCATGCATGTGTATGGGAGGCCTATGTGTCTAATTTTTTGGGTATCCATCTATGGTTCTCATTCTCTAACCTATATCTTTCTATGCATGTATACTTGTAACTTTCATTTGGGATTATTTGTGTTAAGGAGATGAATTGTTTGTCACTAACACATAACATTTAGGACTATGATGTAGAATCACTACCTTGGTAGCTTAGGTTTTTATTTATTTTTAGTTGTTTTTATTTTATCTCTCACATCCCTTTTTTTCCTTGAGTTCAAGTGCACCTAAATATCATATCTCAAAAAGGATACAACCTTGTAAAAAAATCCTAGATACCCTCAATTGAGCCAAACCCCATGATCTTGATTTGAGGCTCTGCTATGTCACTCTGCGTAAGGTGGGATTGTTTTGATTGAAAAATTAGAGATCACAATAGTTAGTAATATATTATAAAGGATATATATCATACAAATACATCCTAGAAATTATAAAGTCCTTGAACTAGTGTTACTAATATAAAGATCTTAAAATTGTGTGATCTAAAAATGGTCCTAAATATTTTTGTATGCCATAGTTATGGTCTATAGAATTTTTAACCTATAAGTGTCTAAAATATTGAAAAATGAAACCTTCCAAGTCATAGAAAATAAATCATGTCATTTCTCTCATAATTATATGGGGATTTTCCCATTATGTAAACACTTGTCTATCATCATGAACACTTGATGAATATAATTTTTTTGCTTGGATATGTTTGATTGGATTATTATCCATATATGTATAATTTATTTTTATACTTCATGTCATTCACCATATTTTGAAATTCATATTCCATGTTCTATATGGAAATTAGAGGAGGGTAAAATATTTTAACCTAAGTATTCCATGTATGATTCATCCTAAGCTATCTTGGCTAGTTGGGCACAAGATTCCATGTTTATGTCTAAAAATAATGCCATTAATGTGAACAAAATGGAGATTCTATATCTTTAATTAAAAAAATTCTAAAATGAAACCTTGTACTCCTCC
This sequence comes from Wollemia nobilis, assembly GCA_028583015.1. Taxonomy (NCBI): domain Eukaryota; kingdom Viridiplantae; phylum Streptophyta; class Pinopsida; order Araucariales; family Araucariaceae; genus Wollemia; species Wollemia nobilis. The sequence goes on from JAQPPZ010001045.1 coordinate 5,786,191, forward strand.
ATGCTAACCATGATTACCTAGGCATTGGTGACTAAAATAGGGCATCCGTCATGAACTAACATTTGCTTTTGGCACACACAAACAATGCACAAGTTTCTTTACAAAATTATGGATGCATGACTTAAATTGGTGACCTTTTCCACAAACATATTTATGTTATTTCTACCATGCCAATATGACCTATTCTAAGATGAAAAACTAAGACATTTATTTTGAGTAGAGATCTTGAGGCCAGACAAGAATAGTGAGAAAATATTATCCAACAAAATAGAGAGGGTAGCCTTTGAGCTTGTTACCTAGATGAAAGAAAATAACATGCACATTCATTTTATAAAATATTTTGCCTACATAATAATTGCCATAAATATAAAATATCCTTGGATAATCCCTTGCTCATGATGAAAAATAAAATAAAATAACTTTTATCCTTATAACATGCCACTAAACAATTACTCTTATAAAATAAACTCGAAGTAGATTCAAATTTTTGAATCAATCAATGTGCTATCATCCAAAAAATAGTGGTGAGCATGAGGGTCCTTTTAATTCCTTAAAAACATTCTTACATTAATATAATAAACAAATTGATGTGCCCTAATTTGATCCCAAGAAACAATAAAATTATATGTCCATAATGTGCTAATTTAATGAATGAAAACATATTGACTTGGCCTTGGTCAAATATGACAAGATGATACTAAACATAGGAAAATAGTCTTAAAAATCCATGATTTCTTTTAAACAAATTAAGATTGAATATTAAATTAATAAAATATGTCTTCTATCCCCTATATAAAAAATTACTTCTCAATATTTAGAAATTAACTCATCCTTGTGGTTGAATGAAGTAATGGATGATACAAGAATAAAATTTAAGTAGACAAATAACAACAATCCATATATGCACTCACACCATGTTGGATTTTATAATACCTTGCTAGAATGAATAGAAGAATTATATCAACTAAAATCATAATTCAAAATATTAGTAAGCAAAAGGAAATATCAATAAAAATATGAAATATGCCCTTAGGCACACCATATAAATAATCACAATAAGATCACATCAACACAAGGGTGATTAAGGGGTATTTCTACCAAATTCTCTATAATAATTATAAAGTACCAAACCACTATCCATAGCGCATTAGGCATATAGGGTTAATAAATTATAACCATGATAAGTATAAACCAAGGTCCCATCAACTAAATATATTAATTAATAATAATTATGTTGCATAATGATTTATTTTAGGCTTCTACATGATTACATCATAAAATGTCATCTTTGACCAGTAAAATCATCTTACACAAAATTCAACAAAGTCAACTAGAAAATAAATCATTAATGGAGTATGGATTGGTTCATATCACTCAAGCATCTATGCTTTAAAAATATTCTTTGAGAGGCCAAATCCCTTATCACTACAATAAGCTTGCAGCTATGCTTTAAAAATATTTTAGTATACTAATAGAAATTATTACCCAATATCAACCTAAATATAGAATACTACTTTCAATCATAGTAATGATAATGAGAGAATATAATTTTTCTTCATCCTAGATGACATGGAGAAAATTATAGGGAAAGCCAAAGATTATGAGATGCTTATATGAATAAAAGCATACTATAGTTATAGAGTTGCATTAGGGAAGAAACTATTGGCATTCCAATGGGAAATACTATAGAATAAAGTAGAAGAATGAAAAAGTAATTAATTAGGTCTTGTAGATATTTTTTTCTTGTTTACTATTATTCATACAAGTAAATTATGAGATCCCATTTTGGGCAATGAATTATTTGGAATAATTATAAAAGTAGAATGCAATAAATTTTGGTTTTCTATGTTGCCTAACTAGTAAATGCATCTATAGCCAACATTAAGAGCAATAGATTTCGATATTTTAATTTATATAATATTTAATTTTGATTTCAAATAAATACATAAACATTTTATTTATAAAATGCTCATGGAATATGAAGATATTCAATATTTTATATGGGTTTATATTCCTATGATAATACGATGTCCATGTTGAGGGAACAAAAAACAAGAAAAATAGATATTAAGAATAAAATTATGAATAAGTAAAGGATGGGAGATAATAAAAATTGAGATGAGGTTGATGAGGAGGCTAAGGAAAACTTTGTTTTGAAGAGGATTAGAGGGTCGGAAGGAAAAGTTATTTTGAACAGAAGATGTAGAAGCCTAAACACAATATTTTATTTTTAGTTTCAAATATCAATCAATTATAAGTGCAACATACCTTGATGAATATATCATTAGATTCAAATAACAATCTATTCTCTATTTATTTTTTTTCAATACCTTATATCCCATATACATGACAATTTAAATTCTTGACTATTTCATCAAACATTAACCTCGAGTTATTTCGTTAAGAACATAAGTAAATTATATTTGCAAGCACTATCTAAAGTATATAAAGAGGACATGAATGAATTTGTTTTATGCTAGATTTAGTTATCCAAGGAAACTAAAATCATCTATGGTGGAACCATTAGTTAAAGCAACTAAAAATTTACAAGATATAAAAATATTTTAAGTGCATCTAGATACAAGTAAAAACTTGAATAGAAAGAGCTTCAAACTATGGATTTCATATTTTCTATTCTATCATTTAATTCTGCAACCATTGAATGCTATAACAACTACCACACTAGAAAATAGGATGAGTGTTTTACAAGGAGTAGATGATCATGGAAATATAATATATAAATTGATTACTAGGTTAAGAGACATATAATATATAAAATAACATGAGATCAACTAATTAAATACTATGAATTTGAAATTGGAGACGCAAGTTCAAATATTGTCGAGAAATACGTGCATAATTGCAACATGATGTAATACAATTATGAGGTCAAAAGATGGTACAAGTGTATCACTTTCAATTTCATATAATCAATTGATAAAAGGATATGTACTACATATTATTAAAAGGATATTCAAGGTAGTAATAAATAGAGAACTATCATTTGTAATCAATAAATTAGTCAAATATATCTTAATAAAGATAATAAACAAGCTGAGTATATGAAATCTAGAAATCTAGGGTGATGCATAACCCTTTTCTATTTTTTAAATGAACAAATTATAAATTATATTTTATGATTTTATTTGATAACTATAATGATAATTATATATTAAATTTAACAAATATTTATTTTGAAGGAGTTATTATGCCCATATTATTAACTAATGTATGTGAATTGAACTAGTCAATGAAGAAATTCCTATTATGTATCATAAACTTATACTATATTTTATTTACTAAAAAACACTAATAAAGTTGGAGAATATTTTAGTTATATGTATTATTGCAAGTGTTAAAGGCCAACTAGGAAAAAAAAGTGATGTTAATGTTGGTAATGTTCATAGCATAATGGCCATATGTTTCCTTTGTTAGATGTACCCGATGCTTGTGCCTCAAAGAGTGCATAGTTTGAAAGTCCAGGGAGCATGGGATGTGGCTCCAAGGATGACCTCGAAGATTTTTTCTAAGTCCATCTCCTTATAAAATGTGATATTTATGCTCACTCCACTTAAGTTAACCTCTTCTACCAAATCTTGCTAAGAGAAAGAGAAATGAGAGGAAGGTAGAAACTAACTAGCCTAAACTAAGGGTGGTGATGTGCCAAGAATTACAAAATTATTTTAAATATAAATGGGATAAAGGAACAAATGTATCACTAATAGAAACAATGATGAACATGTTTTTAAAAAAATATATTTATTTTTCTATAAACTTTGAATAAAATCTAAGATATAAACTAGTCATAGCTTCTCAAACAAAGATGCATACATGTAAAGCCCAAGATAACAAAATGGGTATTCATAGATCCTTATATATATGGTCAAAATTATTCACACAAATATACCAAAAATAAATATTCTTGAAGGTTTGTACATGAATTTATTAAAGTATCAAGTCCAGATTAATACATAGAAGAACATTAGTGAAAAATTCTAAGACTAGATACTAGGCCTAAAAATACAATATTTCCCCCCTTTTTAGGATCAAAGCCATATATTTATATAACTTAAAATTTAAAATTCCCTCCATTCTATTAGGGGTATGAGAGGCATGTGTCCTCCTTATTATTAGGGTTGAGGAGCCATGTTGCATTTAAGTTTGGTAGGTTTAGAACTGATCTACAATTTTGTCACAATACATATCATGTAGGTAGGGTAACTTCTTTTGAATGTTGCATTTATATGAGGTTTATCTCTTTTGGAAACCTAAAATTAGGTGGCACCTACAAAAGTGGCAATAACTTGCTATATAATTTCTTCACCAATCCCAAGGCTAGCTTTGATCATGTAGGCCCTAATTCTTAATTTGCCATATTCTCAAACTATTTCTTTCTCAAGTTATCTACTAGATTTGATTTGTGCATGCTCATACTAACACTTTTTTGGAATATTGGTGACTAAATGTTTACACGTGATGTGTCTTGGAACATTACCACACTTTTTATTTTTACCCCTTATAGCTTACCTTTGTTTTTTGTTACCAAAATTTGTGGTAGCTTTTGACTTAGGACTTCCTTTGGGTACTTGGTTGCTCTAGTTTTGTGTTCTTTTTACATCAACCTTTATTTATAATCTATTTGTAATAAAAAATTTCTAGTGGATTCCATATGTAGTAAAATTCACTATAGTTATGGTGTATCATAGGGGATATCTAGCCCGTTGGTGATAAAGGACATAAAATTTGGCAGTCTTATTCATTGAGCACAAAATAAAAACTAGATCTTGTTAATTTCCTCTATAACTTCTCTTCATTATTTCATGAAAGGAATTCTCTTAGGTGAGCTACAAGTAATACTTTTTTAGCTCCCAAGTATATTCTAGAATAAATAGATGAATTTGCTTACAAAAATTTGGATGTATATTTCCAGCTCAACTATGGGTTTCATGGCCTAGGTCACCTAGTCATGAATAGAATATTCTAGTGGTAGTTCAATGTTTACATGTTGACTCAATCACTATTGGAACTATTGCTTAAGTAGGACATCATCAGGATACCAAGGGAAAGGAAGGCCTATTGGTATCAAAGAGGAGATGTGCTCTCTCCAATCCCTTGTTATTCAGTCTAAAGAGTTGACCTATTATTCACATTTTTTATCAATCTATTATATCACAATAACCTCAATGATCCTATATGTTATTGTTTCCTAGTTAGTCATTTATACTGCTACCCATTACTAATAACTAGTTCAAGATAAAAAGTGTTGGGAATTTGAGCATGTTTTGTTGTCATTGATGTCAAGAGGTTTGTTGATGGAATTAATGTCAAAAGATTTTGATGTCCTATAATTAATGTTCTATGAAAGCAAGGTAAGGTTTTCTCCGAAGCACTTACGACCATGGGTTCTAAGGTAATAAATAAGAGGTATGAAGGATACTTGAAGACTCAAGCTTTAGGCTATGTGCAAGAAGGCAAGTGAAAAAGGATAATATTATAATATTTTAATATTTTAATATTTTGGCCATCAGAGCTTCTCAAAAATGAGATTGGATAATGCATTGGCCAAAGGGTTTATCAAAGTGTTAAGTATATTATGTAATTAATTAAATTTAACCATAAGGTTAAATAATTAATTAATTAATATTTAACCTAAAGTTAAATATTAATAAAAATAATATTAATTTTGAAGTGCCAAAAATTAAATTGCATGAGCACCGACGTCGAATATAAAGGAAGGAAAATATATAAATAAGGCTAAAGTTTTAGCCTAAGTTATTGGTGTGATTTGTTGTGCCTTCGAACAATTGCATAGCTTGTTCAACATGGTAGAAGGGAGAAGACAGTGCTTGTGCATTACGTAGGTAAGTAGTTGGTCAAAGGGAAGAATGGGTATGTCCCCATTAATTTGAAGTGGTAGCCAAGCTAGAAAGCAAGGCTTGCGGAACACGTAGCAAGGGAAAGACCTTGTGTTTGGTTCATGTGGAGGAGTTTTTGAAATGCAACGTGGGATTTTTTTTAATCATTGACAACAGATATCAAGGAAGGAAACATGCATTGTTTAGTCGTGTGGCTTGGATAGCCCATGCGGTAGCCTTACCAAGGCTAAGGTGTGAGGCCAGTAGGCAGGGTGGATTTGTCTTCCGATGGCAAGTGGTAGGTGGCAGCAAAAGGGGAATTAATTTTTGTTAAAAATTAATTGTGCCCTAAGGTCTAAGGTGGCTAAGGCATGTGCTAGGGAGTTATAAGATGTTTCAAATTAATTTTACTTTTGCATTAAAATGAGGTATAAGGTAATTCCTTTATGAAGTAGAAATTAATATGGCTTGTTTTTTTAATGCATTGAGATAAAAATTAAAGTGAAGTTTTTATTTATTTTTGTGAAATGCATTAATACAAAGTTAGGAGAAATAAGGTGTAAAAGTGATTTGATATTTATGTATGGTAAAATATCTTTTGAGAAGAGAGTTCATTAAAGAGAGCATTTTGATAACTAGCATTGAAAGTGGCACTAGAGAAGTAGTTGGTTATAATATAGGTCTTGAGGACAATTCTTCATCAAAGCAAATGAGAGGTATGAGCACATCATATTTTATTTAAAGTGATTATTGGAATGAATGTTGTGAAATACAAGGTGGAGTGAAAAGGATTGTTTGATAAGCATTGTTGGAAATATATGAGCAAGTTTTGTGTGCTTCATGGTTGAATGATTGAGTGAAACTTCTTGAGCATTGGTTTTGAGTGAATGTGCAAACATTAGAAATCAGATTTGTGAAAGCAAGAGTGTAGATCAGAAAGATAGGTGTCATGTGCTAGATTGAATCTATATTTAAAGAGCAATAAAAGTAAGATATGTGGAAGCAACAGGCTTAATGATTGAGTAGAACATATTGACTTTTGATAGAGTACATCATTCGCCATATGTTCCAGAGGTTAAAATAATTTTGGATAGAATATGTCTAAATTGATTCAAGTTAAAGGAATTACTTTGAAGATTGGACAAAACATTTGATAGCATTGTGTGCAAGATTTTGATATTGATTGAGCATATTTTGTAAGTTGTTTTGAGCATGTGTTAGAACAGGTTTGAGCATAAGCTAGAGCAGATTTAAGAAAGTCTTTGTGAAGGTTTGAGAGTAGATTTGAGCAAGCTTTTGTGAAATATTGAAGGTAGATTTGAGCAAGTATTTTTAAGACTTGGAACAACTTTGAGAGCAGGATTGATTGTTGATTTGTTCAAGCTTTGTGTTAAGGTTTGGGGAAGATCTAAGCAGAGTTGATTAATGATTGAATCAAGCTTTGTGTTAAGGCTTGAGGGCAGATTTGAGATAGAGGTTAGTTATTATTTGTGATCAAATTTGTGAGCATATTTGTGAGAAGAGTTAAAGCAGATTTATGCTAGACTTGGGATAGAGTATGGTGCATATCTAATACAGAGTTACGAGTAAGCTTTGGAGGTGATAGGGCAAAGGACAATAGTCTCTAGTGGATATAGATACATTAGCCAAGGTAGTGAGGACAAAGGTATTATATGGAGAGAGATACACAAGCCAGAGTAGTGGGGGCAGAAGTCTTCTAGAAGATCACCAGCCAGAGCAGAGGGGAAAGAGTTCTCCTGTGGATAGAGTTACATGAACCAGAGCAAGGAAAAAGAGTTATTCTATGGAGTGTGATCCATGAACTAGTTAGGAAGATAGATTTATTCTATGGAGAGAGATCCATGAACCAATTGAGGAGAAAGAGTTCTCCTATATCAAGTTACACAAACCAGAGAAAAGGAGAAATATTTCTCCTATGGAGAGAGATCCACAAATTAGAGCATAGGGGATTGGTGTATCCTTTGGATAGAGGTCCATAAACATTGTAATAGGGAAGTGATTCCCAAAGAGATTTTTTGAGGAAATTTTAGTAGAAATATTTTCTTCGTGGAGTAGCCCACATTGGGTGAACCACATTAAATTGGTGTCTCTCTGGTGTGTGATGATTTGTGCATTGCTTTAATTACTACTGTTGATATTGCCATTGATAATATTGGATAATATTGTTTGAAAATAAAAGTAAAATTTGGTCTTATACTGTTCACTCCCCTCTCATTATAAGCATATGTTCTTCAATTGGTAACAGAGCAGGTTCCTTCAAAAGAGTTTAATAGCTTTAAGGAAGAGTACACAGGAACATAGATGGCATCTCAGAGTGGATCTCCAGCAAATAAGGCACCATTGTTCGATGGAAATAATTATGCCTTATGGAGTGTAAGAATGAGGACTTACCTGATGGTACAAGGATATGATACATGGCAAGCAGTTGAGGATGGGTTCACAACTATAGCTAGTCCTCACACAAATAAATATGATATGTTCTTACATGTATATAATGGAAAGGTAATGAATGCAATCTTGGGTGGATTATGTGAAGCAAAATTTGTAAAAGTTATGTATTGCACATCAGCAAAAGAGATATGGGAAAATTTGAAGCAAGCATATGAGGGAGATAAAAAGGTCAAAATGAAAAAATTATAAAATCACAAGAAAACATTTGAAGACCTAAATATGAAATATGAGGAAGACATTATTGCATACTTACTTCGTGTGGATGAGGTTGTTAACTCCATGCGAGGACTTGGTTTTAAAGTTGAAGAATTCAATGTTGTTCAAAAGTTTTTAAGGTCAATTCCTATGAGGTATGATGGAAAGGTTTCAACCATAGAGGAAACAAGAGATCTTGAAAAACTGACTTTGAATGAGTTACATGGAACTCTCATCGCTTATGAGATGAGATTAGTAAAGGATCCTATCCCGAAGAAAGAGGCAGCCTTCAAAGCAGCAAAGAAAGCAAAGGATAAGAAATCATATTCAAGTGATGAGTCAACCAGTGATGAGGAAGCTAACTACAACAAAAGGAACAAGAAGGAATCAAGAAAGCACAAAGGCATGAAAATAGTAAAGTGTTTCAATTGTGGTAAATATGGTCACTATGCATTTAACTATACATAAGTCGAAAGTAGTAGTAGTGAAGAGAAATAAGATCATAAGATAAATGAAGTAGGAAAATCCAAGTATGAGAAGAAAAATGGGGATGGACAAAGCAAGCATGGAAATAAATTTTTCCAAAGGCATAATAAGAGTTTCTATGTGGAAAAAACAAGCAAGGTCTCAAGTGATAGTGATTAAATATCCTAAGATAGTGAAGAAGGAGAAATTCTCTTTTTGGCAATAACAAATGAAGGAAGCACTTCTATTGAAGATAAATCTAAAAAGTATGAAGATTATCTTGAAGAGTAAGGATTATTTGATCTAGAAGTTGAGCTTATTTTTGCTCTTAAGGAATTTAGAAAGGTTAGAAAGTAGAATTTGAGACTCAAGTTTCAATTTCAAGAATGTGATGAAGAAAAAGGAAATCTTATAGAAGATATGACAAACTAAATAGCTAAGACAACGATATTTAAATAAAATTTAGAGGTAAAAGTCTTAGAATGTGAAATATTAGAGCATGAGGTTGGTTCACTAAGAAAGGAAGTGAAAGAGTCCAAAGACAAGCTACACAGGTTTGGGAAAAGCTCAAAGACATTGGATAAGATTATCAATGCACAAATATCTTCATAATACAGAACAAGACTTGGTTTTGAAGAAGGACAAGGGAAGCAAGAAGAGGATTCAAGATCAAGCTCCAAAGAAGAAGAAGCTTCATAAGAAGATAGTGAAGGAGAAATTGAAACTTATGAGAATAAGTTGAAAAATATAAACTTCACCAAGAGAGGAAACAATGCACAAATAAGGAATAGGGAACATCACAGGGAAGAAATAACTAAGATATTAGTGGGTCCAAGGCAATATTTCTTCAAAGGATGTTGCTTCTCATGTAACAGGTTTCGTCGCAAGGCTATGCAGTGTAGGACACATGAAAAGAGGGAATATGTTTCCACCATGAGAAATTTCAAAAATCAACATCTCTTTCAAGGGTATTGTTACTCTTGTAATGATTTTGGTCATAAATCAATTCATTGTAGGGTTCATGATAGGAATGGGTATGGATTCACCAAGAGGAACTTCAAGATATTTGCACCTTCTAGGAATCACAATATTAAGTGTTATGAGTGCAATAATGTTGGGCATAAGGCCAAGTGGTGTAGTATAGAATTTCCAGAGATAAGCAAGAATAGGGACACTCAAAAGAATCAAAAGGATATATTGAGAAAACATTTGGACAAAGAAAAAAAGCATTGTAAGCTGGGATTAGAGAAGGTTTATGCATAAGGGCTTTGACTCAAAATGTACTTGTAAAAAAATGGTGAATCCTAATCAAAATCAAGGCAAATCATGGTGAATCCTATGCAAATCAAATCAATCATCTTCATACCAAAATTTGGGGCATTTGAAGCCCTAAAAATTAAGGTCATATTTGGGGCATATTTTGACCTATTAAATCACATTATAACTTTATAAAAACACCACCATTATATCAGGATCAAAAAGAGCTTTCCAACGAGTACAAATATGCCTATGTTTGGATATATATTTTGGCAAATTGACCCTAAAAAAAAACTAGTCCTAAAAATTTTAGGCGAATGGGCTGACGTTGGCGGTCCTCATATTCGCCAATTTACAATTTTGAAAATCCTATAATTCACCCAATTTGTGAATATTCACCACTATGCATAACCATAAAGTAGATATATCCCACCCCAAAATTAATCACCTCAAGGAGAGGAGGTGGGAAGGGAGCTGAGCTAAGAGTCTTATCTTTAGCCCCAAAGGAGTCCCTTTGCTATTGATGTCAAAGGGGAGAGATTTGAGTAAGGGGGAGAGCATTCAGTTAGGGGGAGCAGTTTCTTAGGGGGAGCATATTTGGAAAAAGGAAAAAATATTGGTTAAAAAAAAGGGTGTTGCCATCAATGACAAAGGGGGGAATTGCTGGAAATTTGAGCATGTTTTATTGTCATTGATGTCAATAGGTTTGTTGATGGAATTAATGTCAAAAAATTTTGATGTCCTATAATTAATGTGCTATGAAAGCAAGGCAAGGTTTTCTCCGAATAACTTAGGACCATGGGTTCTAAGGTAATAAATAAGAGGTATGAAGGAGACTTGAAGACTCAAGTTTCAGGCTATGTGCAAGAAGGCAAGTGAAAAAGGATAATATTATAATATTTTAATATTATAATATTTTGGTAATCAAGGCTTATCAAAAAGGAGATTGGATAATGCATTGACCAAAGGATTTATCAAAGTGTTAAGTATATTATGTAACTAATCAAATTTAACCATAAGGTTAAATAATTAATTAATTAATATTTAACCTAAAGTTAAATATTAATAAAAATAATATTAATTTCAAAGTGCCAAAAATTAAATTGCATGAGCACCAACATCAAATATAAAGAAAGGCAAATATATAAATAAGGCTAAATTTTTTAGCCTAAGTTGTTGGTGTGATTTGATGTGCCTCCGAACCATTGCATAGCTTGTGTGACATGGCAGAAGGGAGAAGACAACATTTACGCATTACGCGGAGTAGTAGTTGATCAAAGGTAAGAAGGTGTGTGTCCCCACTCATTCAAAGTGGTAGCCAAGCTGGCAAGAAAGGCTTGCACAGTGTGTAGTAATGGAAAGGTCCTATTTTTTATTCACATGGAGGAGTTTTTGAAAGGCAACACACGGATTTTTTTTTATCACCAGTGGTAGATATCAAGGAGAGAAACGTGCATTATTTAGTCATGTGGTATGGCTAGCCCATGCAGTAGCCTTACCAAGGCTAAGACGCAGGGCCAGCAGGCAGTACGAGTTCATCTCCTGATGGTAGGCGGTAGGCGACAGCAAAAGGGGAATTAATTTTTGTTAAAAATTTGATTGTGCCCTAAGGTCTAAGGTGGCTAAGGTATGTGCTAGGGAGTTATAAGGTGTTTCAAATTAATTTTATTTTTTCATTAAAAGGAGGTATAAGGTGATTCCTTTTTGAAGTAGAAATTAAGGTGGCTTGTTTTGTTAATGCATTGAGATAAAAATTAAAGTGAAGTTTTTATTTATTGTTGGGAAATGCATTAATACAAAGTTAGGAGAAATAAGGTGTAAAAGTGATTTGATATTTTTGTATGGTGAAATATCTTTTTATAAGAGAGTTCATTAAAGAGAGCATTTTGATAACTAACCTTGAAAGTGGCACATAGAGAAGTGGTTTATTATAATACAGGTCTTCAGGACAATTCTTCATCAAAGCAAATGAGAGGTATGGGCACATCATCTTTTGTTTAAAGTGTTTATTGGAATGAATGAAGTGAAATACAAGGTGGGGTGAAAAGGATTGTTTGATAAGCATTGTTGGAAGTATATGAGCAAGTTTTGTGTGCTTTATCATTGAATTATTGAGTGAAACTTCTTGAGCATTGGTTGAGTGAATGTGCAAATATTAGAAAACAAATTTGTGAAAGCAAGAGTGTAGATAAAAAATATAGGTGTCATGTGCTAGATTGAATCTATATTTAAAGAGCAATAAAATTAAGACATGTGGAAGTAACAAACTTAATGATTCAGTAGAACATATTGAGTTTTTATAGAGTACATCATTATTTATATGTTCCAGAGGTTAAAATAATTCTAGATAGAATATGTCTAAATTGCTTCAAGTTAAAGGAATTACTTTGAATATTAGACAAAGAATTTGATAGCATTGTGTGTAAGATTTTGAGTTTTATTGAGCATATTTTGTGAGCTATTTTGAGCATGTGTTAGAACAAGTCTGAGCATATTCTAGAGCAGATTTGAGAAAGTCTTTGTGAAGGTTTGAGAGCAGAGTTGAGCAAGCTTTTGTAAAATATTGAAAACAGATTTGAGCAAGTCTTGTTAAGACTTGGAACAACATTGAGAGCATTATTTATTATTGATTTGTTCAAGATTTGTGTTAAGGATTGGGGAAGATCTAGGCAAAGTTTATTGATGATTTAATAAAGCTTTGTGTTAAGGCTTGAGGACAGATTTGAGATAGAGGTTAGTGCAAATTTATGAGCAGATTTGTGAGTAGAGTTAGAGCAGATTTGTGCTAGACTTGGGATAGAGTTTGGTGTAGATCTAATACAGAACTAAGAGCAAGATTTGGAGGTGACAGAGTAGAGGACAATAGTCTCCAGTGGATAGATATCCATTAGCTAGGATAGTGAGGATAAAGGTCTTCTATGGAGAGAGATCCACAAGCCAGAGTAGTGGGGGCAGAAGTCTTCTAGAAGATCACTAGCAAAAGTGGAGGGGAAAGAGTTATCCTGTGGATAGAGTTCCATGAACCAAATCAAGGGGAAAGAGTTCTCCTATCAAGTGTTATTCGTGAACTATATGGGAAGATAGAGTTCTTCTACGAAGAGAGATCCACAAACCAGTTGAGGAGAAAGAGTTCTCCTGGATCAAGTTCCACAAACCAGATAAAAGGTTAAATAGTTCTCCTATGGACAGATATCCACAAATAAAAGCATAGGGGATTGGTGTCTCCTTTGGACATATTTCCATAAACATTTTAATAGGAAAGTGATTCCCAAAGAGATTTTTTGAGGAAATTTTAGTAGAAAGATTTTCTTCGTGGAGTAGCCCACATTGGGTGAACCACGTTAAATTGGTGTCTCTTGTGTGTGATGATTTTTGAATTGCTTTGATTATTGCTATTAATATTGCCATTGATAATATTGGATAATATTTTTTGGAAAGAAAAGTAAAAGTTGGTCTTATAATTTTCACCCCCCTCTCAGTATAAGCCTATGTTCTTCAAGAAGTCCATGACCACTTGTGCCTCTTGGAACAATAGGTTTATAGTATTGAGATTATCAATATACTTATATATTTTGACATTTTAGGATGCCACTAATCAAATATGCTCAAGTTCCAATAAATTTCCTTCAACAACCTAAATGACCCTTGTCCATAGTACTTTATTGATCTCCAATATTTACTTGACAACACTTTGCCCTTCCTATAGTTCTATACCTCTTTTATTTAATGCTTCTAGCATTTATTTCTCCTCTTTGAGCTTTATCTTCATGTACAAGTGCTTGTATAGCTAGGTATTTTGGGCTAATGCCAAGTGCGCTAGATTTGAGAAATATCTAAAATTTGGGATAGTATCAAAATTATCTAGGCCCTCGTATATTTGATTGGCTATGAAGGTGTTGAAGTCCAAGGTTAACACCCTATCTTTGGATGTGCTCCTTAGCATGTGTATGACCCATTCTTCTAGTATTATATATATTTTTATCAGTTTCAAAAATTAATGCAACCATGCTCAAAACATCTAATGTGTCATTCTTGAAAGTTTTCTAGGACAAGGAGAATGTTGGAATGGAAGCTACCTTGGCTTCGAGTTGCATATTCAAGGAGGCTAATGGCTAGAGGATTTGTAAGTAAAGTAAACCAAATATAATGGGGAATACTTCCATCCCTTTAGGAACCATCAAAATTTCCTATAATTCTTCAACTAATATTATTATTCTAAACTGCGCTTTGTAGCCCATGGCCATCCTATGTTATGCATTATAATGAGATGCCTATACTACCATGAACTCGTAACACTATTGTACCTAGGGCACCATGTATTAGGCTATATAGGTCATCCAAAATTTTGTATGGAAGGATTCGATCTCTTGGTTCTAGCTCCTCTAGAGTGCACTTTATTTTAGCCTCTTAATGTTCTTGGACAACATGGGATACACTACTATCTTTGTTGTAACTATGATGAGGCATGGGGGATCTACTTGATAAAACTTGACATGAGAACTCTTCTTCATAAGTGTCTCCTTCTAGATGTGCACTTTAGTGATATTTGTGGCAGAGGATTTGATAAATTTTTCTAAGTGCTATATCTAGGCCACCAAACTAGCTAGGTTATATGATCACCTCTTGGAGTAATTCCTCTTTTGGTGGTCTAATTTTAGGAAATAGTCCTAGTCCTTGACTTGGGTCATGCTTGCTATAAAATTGGAAATAGCCTTCCCTTTTTATTCCCCTTGATGTCATATTTAATGATGTGTCCTTGATCAGTAGTAGTATTTCCATGTATTGAATATGATATAATCTATTAAAGACTAATGGGATATCATTCTGCTTATATATTTGTCTCATGGTGGAAAATTTTCATTGGTAGTCCATCCTACATGAGTTGTTGACCATACTTGCTCTAGTATTCATTTATTGTCTCTCTACCATATTTGAATATCCTTACTATGGATGGATATAAGTTAGGAGGTGTTATTTGGAAAGGTTGGGTCCTTTTTCCCCTTAAGACACTTAGGCATATCATTGTTTCTTTAGGCTATCATGGGTGAATTTTTTCTAGACACAGATATGATTCAATCTCCTTGTCTAGGTTCCCTAGGGTTGTTAATTATATGCAAAAAACTCACCTCCTATTGAATTATAAACACATTTAAGCAAGTTCTAGGGTGATGCACCTAGTTTTTTGTTATAGAGCTTGTTCAATGGGATTATTTACAAAAAAAATAGGGAAGAGCTTCTACTCTTTGCATGGGGGACAATAGTCAACCTGGTCAATCCTTCTCTAAGGATTTATTTGCTATGCATTAGCTCTATACCTCATTCAAATGTATTTGGATGAGGGAGCCATTGGTGAAATTTAGAGAATGCTCAAGGAAATTTTGATATCTAGAATTTCTCTTTCTTTATTTGAAAGAAAGCTTATAAGAAAATTTTCATGGGTACCTTTTTAGGTAAATCCCATTAATCAAAATTAGAAGTTGTTGCCTCTCTATAAATGATAGCTCAAAAAAATTATTCACATTTATTTTGGTTATGATGTAAGACCTACACTAAATGAATTGAATTTGGTATGTTTCCCTAGTTTTTTATGGTCTTTGCTCCATTTGAACATAAAGTTGCCCACCTAGAACTATTGTGTTGTAGCCTTTTGGTCAAACCATTTCTTTACAATATCTTGATGCATCTATAAGTTCTTTCTTGCTATCTCCATTTTATCTTTGAGCTTCAATAGTTACCCTAATTTTAATTATATGACATTATGATCTTGAAGATCTAGCTGATGTAGAAGTTGTAATATAGGTAGCTTGTCCTATTTTCCATAAAACAAGGAGTATTGGGAGCAACCCATTCCATTTTTAGAGGTAATTGTATCTTGCCACAAGTATTTTCAAACATGCAAGTTCCACTGTCATTGGTAATTAGATACAATACTCCTTAATATGTAGATCAAGTTCTTATTTAAGGACTCTACTAGGACATTTACCTATGGATAATTTTTGGAAGAATCTTTCATAGAGATGCCATATTAGAAATCAAACTAATTACCTCAATTCCAATTAATTTCGGGGCATTATCTACTAGTAACACCAAACTAGGTGATGATTTCTTCTATGAAGTTGACTATACCATTCTTGGTGGCTTCTTTTAATAGGAATACTTTGGTCCATATTATGAATTAATTCATGGACTTAAGGATCCACCAATGGATCTTGTTGGAGAGTGAGTTAATTATGCTAATAAATGCAATCCCCATTGAGAAAAAGGTTCATCGACAATAATATATTTTATGTGTAAAGGAGCATTTTGGATCTTTTTAATAAAAAATTACATTTGTGACATTCTCTCACCCATTTATGGACATCAATAAACATAGTATGCTAGTAGTACCCAACCCACATGGTATTTACTATAGTTGAATTTGTTTAGTAGTGCCCATAATAGAATCCCTGGTGGAATTATTAGAGCAGTGAAGTAATTTGTTTGATTTTGATGCACCTCAAGAGAATATCATCAAATTTTCTCTAAAATAACACTTCTCCAATTAGAGTGTAATGAGAATTCTACAACCTATATGTCATCCTATGAGTTTGGATTACATCTTATGGGTATTGACTTTTTTGTATGTAACTGATATAGTCTTATATCCAATTTTTATTTTCTTCAATAGTGAATAAACATGCTTTATTTTCTTCCACTATATCAACAACATCTTGTATGAGCATTTAGTATAATGCTCTACCTTTTATCAATTTAGTTATTTTGATTTCAATGTTGTATTTGAGGATCTGGATGATCCATCCTACTTTTTTTTCACTAATCTATCTAATCATTATATAATATTGATACATGAATTAATGGTATTAGAAATGATATTACTATTTGAATTCAAATGGTTATAATTTTTAGGCTCTTGATGAAGGAATATACCTATTTTTTTATGAATCCATACCATTCCTCATATTCCTTTATGGTTTGGCTAAATAATTCTATGGGATTCTCATTGCTTTCATTTTCCTTTTGGATGAGGACTACCACTATACTGAGCTCACCCCCATATATGTAGAGGATGAAGTCCTTGTTGAAATATAGGTTTATTAGCATTGAATATTATACCATAGCCTATTTAATATCCTAGAAATATTATTTTACCTCCTTGGTCCATTTGAAATACTATCCCTTTTTCAATATTAAGGTGATGGGTTAGACAATAGTGGCAAAGTTCGATATGAACCTCTGGATGAAATCAATTCAATCCAAGAAATATTTGATATCTTTCTCATGTTGCAACAATGATATATTGACAATAGCTTTAGACCAATTAGGTCTATAGATATCCCTTATTTATATACAATGTGCCCTAATAGCTTACCCTATGACATGAGGAAGATGCATTTCTTTAGGTTTAAGCATACCCTAAATTCTTGACAACATTCAAAAACTTTCTCTAGAAGTGCTAAATGGTTTTTTTTCTTTTTGAAAATACTATGATACTAGGATGATTTTTTTAGGGAGATCACTGAACACAATATCCATAGCCCTTGAAATGTCACCCCAATATTGGATAGATTGAAGGGCATATGTTGGTAGGTGAAAGTGCCCCACTTGGTAGTGAATATTATTTTATATTGGTCTTCATATTTAACCCATAATTGGTTATACCTTGAGAAACCATCTAGTAGAGATAATTATCTAAACCAACCACCATCTATAATATTTAGTCCATGGAGGGTAGTGGGTAGTGGTCCTTTAACAATACCTAGTTGAGATTCCTAAAATTGATGCACATTTGGATATCTCCATTTTTCTTCTTGGCCGACACAAGATTGGATACCCAGGTGGTATGCTTAAGTGGGTATATTATCATTGATTATATTATCTTGATAAACTCTTATATCATAAGGGGCTCTATTTTTGGGTTCATCAATCTATGTTTTTGTATTACCAACTTGGCATTGAGTTCCAACTTAATTGTGTGTTGTATGATCTCCTTATCATACCTCTTTTGATCTTCATAGATTAAAGCAATTACCTTGACCTAATTTCAACATAAAGCAACAAGGGTCTTGATTTATTCTAGAATAGCTACCTTTCCTATCTGTAAAGTTCGTCTAGTTGTGATATTTATTTCCTAGTAGTCATTCTTGTCTATCATAATTCTTGTTTTTACTTTGAACTAGTCATTTGGGTTGAAAAAATATTCATGTGTGACCAAACCTTTAGAGATATAATTTCTATTTAGTTGAATTATTTTGTCCCTACAATATTCTTGTATATTTAACACTAAATCCTCTACAAATTCAACTTCTTGTTGGATAAACCAAACAATGTGCTTGTCATTATTGAAGATATGCTAGTGTGCATATTTAATAGGATGGCCAACTTTATAATTACCTTGAAGGCTTGATGTATTGGTAACTATTTAATAGGTCTTCCAATGAGTCAAATTTTACTCTAATGACTTCCATACAATCAACATCTATGTTTTGAGTCTAGGGGACCATCATCAAGTTTACAGTTTTGAAAACCTCTAGTAGGTCCTAGAATCTATGCTTGTATGATTTTATCAATCATTTTTTAGCATGACACAAGGATCTCACCTACTTTATTATGAGCTTGGTATCTTTGTATATATATAAAATATTTATCCGCTTATTAGTTGCAATATGGAACCCATTTACCAACACCTCATATTTAGCCACATTGTTAGAAAAACTAAATTGTAGCTTGTATGCCTATAGACCCTTTCACCCTTTAAGTGGCACCACAAAAATAATTTCTCCTACTTTAGTACTTTACTTAACTCCATCAAAATAGAGTTTTTATATCTTATCAGGTCTTGTGAGACTTTGGTGAGCTTAGGAAGAAAAGACTTCTTCTCCTAGATTAGGTATGCATCTAGGTTGATTCGAGTGTATCATATGGTTCTGAGTCCCACATCTTGACAACCCATTCATCCATCCAATAATTTGGAACTAGGGTGTGGAATTCATCCATTTATATCTCAAACTTAGACCAACCCTCTTGTACCAAGAATGTGAGTTATGCTTAAGCCCTAATTGCTAGTACATGCTCTACATGGTGTATGTAAAGTGATCCATAGGGGATTTTCATCTTGGTTTCATAGCAGGTTCTAAAGATCATATGTGTCTAGTCCAAGGATAGATGTCCACCAATTTTGGCTATAAATTCATGGGAGGGGCATATTCTAAAAGAAGTGGGCATCTCAATTACCACTACTTTTTAAGTTACAACCACATTAGTGCATGCATGGAGTGTGAACAAAAGGTTCCTTATAAGACCAAAGATCAAAATTGGTATCCCATCAAGCTGCATGATACCTTGATTGACCAAATAATAATCCAATATTTAATGCATTGGAGACCCACCTATGCATCACAAAATTTCTCAATACTAAATCTACTAAGTAATTATGGATCAATTCATCCTTGTATATGAGTGTTAAGTAGAAATGTAGGGGTTTAGGTATTCTCAAACTGAGATTTGATATTTGTAGGATAATGAAAACCTTTTGCTTTTTAGAAATCTTCTTCCTCTAAAGGAATTACTCTAGCTATTTCATCTATTCTAGTAATTTTAGGATGTCCCAAACTGGCATGGGGACAATGGACTTCTTTAGATTTACCACTACATCAGAATATTTTTGTGAATAGACTTTAGGTGCACTACTTGTAAACCATCATGGTCTAAGACTTTTGGTAGTGGGATTTGATGCTTTGGAAAATTCTAATATGAGTATTATTTTTCCCATCTGATCATCCTTCTAGGGCTACCTTTTTCCTTGGCCATAGGTCTTTGGTGTCATGTTTGGAGTTGATTTACTTCCTAGTTCTCTTCTATAACTCTTTTTCTTGCTTCTCATGAGGATATCAAGCTACACTTGTGGTCTATTATCTACTAGGACATTTATCCTTCCAAAAATAACATAGACCTCTCCCTTGTCCCATGTTCCTAGCATTTGCTTTGATGGTCTGATATTAGGGTTTGGGGTGACTTCTAAGGATAGGCTTTGAGGAAATGGTCTTGGTGTTTGTACAACTAGTTATAAGTATGTATTTTGGGACGTAAAATATGTTGTTTGTTGTGGATCTCCAAGGTCAATAAAATAAAAATTTGTGTAAGGATACTTCCAAACATAAGGATCTCCCTTGTAGTTGTTTCGAGCATGCACCATATCTCTAATTGGGGTTGGGGGAAGCTATTGTAATGGGATAAAAACTAGTACTACCTATTGTCTATATGTCTAATGTTAGCCAAATTTTTTTATTAACTTTAAGTAGATACCTAATCAAGGAATGTCAATACCCTTGGTTTTTAGGTTGGAAATGAGGTTTTCGATAGTTTTGATAACTAAACCTCTAAAAAAATTATTAGTGCTTAAGGGGTATTATCTCATTTGACATGGACCTCATCCTGTTCTTAATTTTATCCAACTCTAAGGGCTAAGGACTAGTATGGTATTCAATTAGGGTAGTAAGGGATACTTTTAATAGATCTAGGTTTTCATTATTTTTTTTCTAAAATGTTATGATATTCATGATCAAAAGTGGTTGATAAGGCAGTTAGATAGTAGGAAAAAAATGCATAGGGGTTCCATAAGCTAATCTTCTAATTTATATGATATCTCTTTTGGCTTGAATAAATATCTCATATTATAGTAGTAATATGTTTTCTTCCTTGGACTTTGTCATCATGGCTATTTCTAATTGAATGTTTTTAAGCAATAGATAAAGGCCATACCTGGTGAGCATCATACCTCATCAGGAAATTTATACCAAGTCTTATGGAATTTGGTATTAAATTCATCCATGGCCTCCATGGGAGCTCTTTTTATGGTTACTAACTGCTCCAAGAGGTATAATCCATCTACCTTCTCTCCAAATTTATCCACAAAAAAATTAGTAAGCTTTGTTGATGTCATTGCATCCTCTCTAGTGAAATATGGAAAGGATTTTAATGCAAAGATAAAAATCTCATCCCATGTGGTAGGCAAGATAGGTGGCCATAATAGGAATATATTACTCTAGGAATGGAGCCTTATTTGATGTGGGTTCCATGGTGCAATCATGTTTTATTATTGGCCTCTTCTTATATGACCAAGTTCAAGGAAGGCAACAACAATTGTGGTTTTGCCCTTGAATCAAATATTGTGATGGACCTAGAGCTCATAAAATGTTGTGTTTATTATTTATCAATTAAGTCACCAAAAGTTCTAAATTCTCTAGTCTCAAACCTTATAAATATACCAATAAAATTTATTAATAATATATTATAATCGTGACAAGTCACTTCCTCGATAGTATTTCATTTTAGAGGGTTGAATTCATCAATCATAACCTCTAAAATCCTATAAATTTTTCTAAGAGGAAGACAAGGACTGATTGGCTCTTCAAGGAATTATTTTCCCATGGGTGTGATCCACTAGCTTGATAGAGCATCTAGCTTATAGGAGTGAAACACTAGAATAGTAGAGAAAAGCACTAGTAGACTAGAGTGATCTTTTCACTTCCTAGGGAAAATTGCTCATGGACAAATTGATGGGTAAAATGAGAAATGAGGATCCTAAGGAGGATATCTAAAAATAAAAATTTTTGCATATTGTAGTTCCACTAAGAATTTAGAAGCCTACTAACATATGTATATATGTAATTAAAATCATGTACCACTTGGAGTGCATAATTTTATTAAAGATGCCCCTAAATATTAATGTTTACTACAATCGGGATTTATCACCAAATGTAACTTAGGGGTGAATTCTTCCTATAAATAGGAGTCATGGGATCCATCATAAATATATATTGGCCTTGATAATGCTATAGCTACACTTTTTTAGATCCATATTATGCTCTTTCTTCATTATATTAAGGATAATTTGATAAGTCTTTTACTTTCCATTAGTGAACCACCTTCCTAGATTGTAGAATAAGTGATGGTTGTGGCACTGCCCTTTTGTCCATATTTTTAAGCCTATCATAATATCAATTCATGTGAATGGGAATACATTGTTTTTTTAATTTTCTCATGTAATCAATGATCACAAGTTTTTATTTTTTGTAGTTATGACCATATTTAATTTCAATCTCTCAAAAATTTACTTTTCATAAATTTTTATTTTCCACATTTAATTTCATGCAATTAGAATAGAATAATTTAAAAATAATTTAGATATTAACAATGATAGTGGGAATCTAACCTAATTGGATATTGAAATAGGTAATATCCCTTCCATACATACTCATTGTAACTAGAATTATAGATACATAAGAAGGTGGACATTTGTGTAGTTTAACATAGTTTTTGGTGCACTTGGTGGGACTTTAGTCCATTAATTGACTACATTTTTATTTTAGCACTAAATTTACATTTTCATAGGTGTATAGTATTTGGATTGATTTTCCAAGTCCTTATTTAGGTAGTGATTTAATTCAAACTTGGATCAATTAATTTCACTTAGGGCCAAGCACTTGAAATATCAAGAAAAACCTTTTAAGTTAGATTTAGGGAGTGATTCACTCCACTAGTCTAGAAATTTACTCCATAGGAGAAAAAACTTTCTAAACTAAATCTATATTGATTCATTGGGACAATGGACTTTATCTATCAAGCCTAGTCCCAAATTGATCTTGAATTCATAAATATTTCATTCCTTGTGTTTGAATCTTCTATAGTTAGGTGATGATTTGATCCAACTAGGGAGTGATTGTTCCATAGACCAAAATATTTTACAAAATTATAAATTGACCCCGAAACTCCATCTATGTAGGTATGTGCATGAGAGCTAAAGCTTATGAATATAAACTTAAATATAAGGATCAAGAAAATAATTTCAATCAATATAACTAATCATGTACCAACAATAAAACAACAAAATAGGAAGGAACAAATTACGACATGGATTCATCAAGACAATAAGGTCAAAAGGAAAAGATTAATTATTGATCAAATAAGTCAAAATCCCACATCCCAAGATATGATCTCTTTTAGTTTGTCTTAAAATAATTCTTTTACTCATGCTATTAAAACCAAGGATAATATGGGCCCCATATTGACTCAGACTAACCCTCTTTATAGGATGTCATTAATTGATGTGAATAACCATACATAAAATACATTTATAGTATCCCTAAAAAAATTAAACAATGTGAGTCAAACTCCAACATTTAACACCTAAAACAATCCTTTCATAGTTTTAAAAAACTTTGATGCCCTACTAACATGATGCATTGTCTCTCTCTCTTTGAAGGTAACATGCTCAAGTCCCTACATTTGCGATATCTAAGTTGGATGGAGGACCACCAATTTCTATTAGGATAGAATTTGGTTGTTAGTTCAAGAAAATTTCAACTATATCTATAACAATATCACTTTATATAGTATCAGGGTTTGATCACTATGAATGGTAGACATGGTTCAATGGTCAAGGGTCATCACTTAAACACTCACAGAAGGATATCTCATGTTTGAGGTAGATGGAGTCCTTTTTAATGGTAAATATTTTGGGAGGATTCCCTTGTGGGGGTATCAACATTTGAGTACCCCTTGTTGGCCTTGGTTTATTGGTCATGCCATGCTTGTGACGATACATGTAGTTCATTGGCCATGTACTCAAGTCTCTAGGTTGAGCACCTATTGCTCTATTAGCACACTAGATAAGATTTTTATGTGTGAAAAGTAGGCATCTCAAGGGAAGCATGTCTATATTGGTTAGCAAGATGTGCTTTGGTCCCAAAAGGCTTTGGTTTGAACCTCATATACAACACTTATTTGAATTTTGAACAAGATAGATATCTCAACTGACATGGAGGTATATGTGGGGCTTTCACATACCATAAGATGTAAAATTTTATTTATATTTGTACCCTCTCAACAAATAAAGTGGAAACAAGTGGTAATAATTAGGTAGAGAAGATAAGTTGACGTGGTAAACTACGATTGGCACACAAAAGCAAATAAATATCCATCAAGTGGTAGGTCAGTATTGGCACTTGAAACACTAATGTTTGAGCATTTAGTTTTTAATTTTTTAGGGCCCATTACGTAAATTTCTAGAGGCCATAAATTTTGCATATCGAAGTCTTTTGGGTGTTTTTTTTCAAATCACATTATTCTTCAAGCTTTATGCACAATTGGTATTAGTTCATGGACTTGTTATAATGATTGGGATTGGATTATATATGATGGACCAAAAAGCCCTAGTTACTCACCTGAATGGGTAAATCTATAGTGTTTGGTCAATTTATATGATCGGGGAACTATGAAGTAATAACCTATGGTGCATATTTTAGGAGGATAAAGCATCTATTCTTGATGATGAAAGTTTCCATAAAAAGTATAAAAGTTTCTAGGTCTATTTTCCTTAATAATTGAACCATAGTTGTTTTTTAATATCAAAGAGAAGATTGACCCTATAAAGGTATGGTCAAATTTGTAGGAATGTTTTGGAAAGACTAATACTATTGAAGGAAGTACGTCGGAACTACATATTTCTTATCTTAAGCTAGTTGATTTTGTTAATATTGAGGATTATATTATGAGCCTTAAGACTTTGAGGAAAAATAATGCATCTTATTGAGGTAAAAATAAAGATGATGGAGAATGTTTTAAGATTATCCTTGCTAATCTCTCCTCCCTACTTTAAAATTTTGAACCTATTGACTTATATGATTCCTATGTTCTTGGAGTCTCAAAAGACTCTTACTCTTGATAATTTTTTTCTCCTAGTTCACTTTTAGGTGGGAATGCAAACTTATGGTGGTACTCATGTCTGTGCTCTGATCTACACACTCACAACTCTCAAGTGACTTAAGGTTCCAATCTACTCTCTTGTAGCTCTTATGTGACTTATGGTTTCTATCTACATGCTCACAATAATTTTGAAGACAATATCGCGCTGATTAGAAACTATTAAGTGTGGGAATGTATACAAACATTACACTATTATATTATAACCACTTCAACATTTTGCTCAAAAAATTCAATTTAATATGGAAACATTAGAATGCATTGAGACATGAAAACATTAGAATGAGACGTTTCCTACAACATTCCAACAAGACATTGTCTATTCTCCTTTGTTTCTTCCATATCAATGCACATGGTATTCTCCTACTACAGTGATTCACTAATTCTTTTGTAAATTTTGTAGTGATTCACTTGGTATTCTTCTTTATGATGCTACATCTTCCAATGTTTCCAAAATATTGCTTAGCTTGGCCTTACTGCTATATTATGTTGCTCTATGTACAATGTGCTATGTTATTACATGTTAGATCCTACATTAATTTCTTTGTGTTGTGCTATACATTTTTCATTTTTCTATTTGAGTGTTGGACACTATCTTTTAGAATATTTTCTATTTTCTTATGTTATCTCTATGAATGCTTCTTTATTGCAGGTGTATGTGCAGAAGACTCTTTCTTCTTGAGAGACAAAATACGTCACTAGCGTCTTTATATTTAACCTTGCACTTCGACTATGCTAATGCTTATAACTTTTTCTCTTCTTTGAAACTCAATTAGTTGCTTATAACTATGCTAATTATTATAACTTCTTCTCTTCTTTCTGAGTTGCTTTCTTTGAGTTGCTTTTCTAGTGTGTCTAAATTAGCTCTCAAACTATCTCTTTATTTTTATGTTGATTGTAGGTGCCTTTTATTCTATTATATATATTATGGCTACTCTTTGTGATATGATATTATAGAGTTGAATCTTGACTACTATAGATAAATATGGCTATTATTTACCTTCTTGATTTCTTTATTTGAATCTTCTGATAAACTATTTATGCTGAGCAATAATGGTTGCTTTCTTTCCTCTAAATAAACCTCTTTCTCTATTCTATATATGGGCCACCTTCTTCTTTTATAAGGGCCTATCTTCTAATATTTATCTCTATCAAACCTTCTCTCTCTGAATGAGCTTCTATTTATTCCTTATACGAATCTCTTTCTTCTGTTCTATAAAGTCTCCTTCTATATTATATATGAGCCTCTTTTTTTTTTATCCAAAAGGATTCTCTTTGATCTTTATAAGGACCTCTTTATTATAATATCTTCTTTATTTTCTCTTATAAGATCCTCTTTTCTATAAGGGCTTCTATTATCTATATGGACTTCTTTCTTTGAAGGGTATCTGTTCTTCAATATTTCTTCTATATGGACCTCTTTGTTTGAAGGATTTATTCTTCAAAATTAGATTTTTGAACCAATGTCAATATCTGAATCTTCTCAATATCTTGTAGCTCTTTATCCATTATAAATTTTAATCCAATACTTGAAGCAATATAAAGTAATCTAGGTGCTTCTTTATCCTTCTTCAAGATCAATGTTTTTTTTTTGTTCTACTTTATTTATTTAATATTAGGAGGCTTTGAATGCTTCTTAATCCACTACTATGATTTCTTATTTTCTTAGAAAGCTTTGAGTGCTTCTTAATCTGTTACTATCTTTATTTATCAATATTTTGTTTTCTAGAAGATAAAACTCTTCTCTATCCTCTATAGGAAGCTTCTCACACTTTTGTAGCTTCATCTTTGCTGCAATTATTTTCTAAAATATATAATATCTTAGGTCACACCTAATAACTCAATATGATTCTTCTTACTTACTAGATAATCCAATATAATATCAATATGACTTTTAATATCCTTGTATCTCCAATTTCCCTCAAAAATTCAATGTCAAAGGTTCGCTATGACCCTGAATAATCAGCTATCTTAAAGTTAATTTGTCTTTCAATAAATATAGTTGAGTCTTAATATTCACTGGTTATTCTTAAACCATGGAAATACCCTAGCATTTCTAATAAATATGACCTTAAAAATAGAGTATGAGTCTCACTTTCTTCAAAGTGGATAGACTCTTAATCAACTTTATCAAACTAGATAAAATCAATTTATAATAGTGGCTAAATAAACTCTTGTCAATATGAACAAATTTTGGTGGTAGCTTTGATAATACTGATGTATTTTTAAGCCTTTATACTACCACAAATATAATAATATCTAATATAATGTAGCCACAATATCATAAGGTCAAGATAATGATAAGAGTAGAATAATATGATAAAATTAATATGTAAAATAAGGCTTATAATATATCAAATAACATTTAATAATAAGAAGCAGTATGAATGTACTAGCCTTAATAATTCATGTACTATGCCTTAATAATATTATTTGATGATATTCTCATCTATAGTAAGAAATGGGAAGCCCATAGACAAAAATTTAGAATAATTCCTCCAAAATTTGTAGCAAAATTAACTTTATCTAAAATTCTCCAATAGTGCCTTTTGCCTACCTAAGGTGGATTATTTGGGCCACATTATAGAAAAATGGAGTGTGAGTGGATCCCAAGAAAATTAAAGCTACCCAAAACTAGTTGACACCAAAAATAATAAATCTTATAGTGCTCTTGGGGTTGATATGCTATTACATAAAATTTATGAGAAATTATGGTAAAATTACCACATCTTTATATGCCTTATTAAATATACCTTTGTCTTGCATAAGATCATTGAAGAGGCTTTCCTAGTCTTAAAACAATTAATGTGCACCTCACCAGTCTTAGTTATGCCATACTTTTTGAAAACCTTTGTCATTGAATGTGATGCATTAGGTAGGGGCATGGGGGTAGTGCTAATGCAAGGAATACCTTGAGCATTTACCATCAAGGCTTTCTATCAAAAAATTTAGGCAAGTTAGCTTATGAGAATAAAATATTGTCAATTCTCCATCTAGTGAAGACTTGGTGACCATATTTAATGGGGCGGTAAATTTAGATTAAAAATTACGACTGTAGTCTAATTTTTTTTTACATAAAATAATGTCATCATTAGAGCAATAGAAATGGATTACAAAAATTATGGGCTATGATTATGATATTGTTTATAAAAAGGGCAAAGAGAATGTGGTTGAAGATTCCTAATCATGATAGCATGGTGGAGAAGACTTATTTTTACTATATCTCTACCATGTCTAGATTGGTTATAGGGGATTAAGGAAGAGTGGGAAATAGACCCCAAAGTATAGTAGCTCATATATTAATGACAAGATCCCATAGAAAAATCCAACTATGAATGGAATAATGGGGTTCTCAGATATAAAGGAATATTTGTCTTAATATGATAGTCAAAATTTATCTAATACATCCTAGAGGAGTTACATAATTAACCAATAGTAGGCCATGTAGGTTTTCTTAATACATATGAATGAATCATACATTTTTTCTATTGGTCAAGAATGAAGGGTGATATTCATCGCTATGTATCTAAGTATGATATATGCTAATGTCATAAAAAATCTATTTCATCACCTGGTATGTTGCAACCTCTAATAATTATTGATAAATTTTGGGAGGACATCTCTATAGATTTAATAGAGGGATTGCCTAAATTAGTAGACAAACATATTATTATGATGGTGGTAGATAGATTATCTAAGTATTTCCATTTTTACACATTGCATCATCTATTTCACACATTCATTATGGCCAATATTTTAATTTAATGAAAACTATATTTCAAATTACATGGAATGCCTTACTTCATTTTTAGTGATAGGGATCCCATTTTTTTTAATTAGATAGAAAATTTAGGGGTTTTGAAAGGCTCCCCCAAATATTTTACATTAGATACCCAAATACAGTCACATAAGAGAGATAACAAAATATAGAAAAGAAGAGCCAACTACAAAGCATGAAAAACCCAACCAAGAACCACAAGAAGGAGATAAAGAGGACAATCCCCACCAAATGAGAGCAATAGAGAATGACCAACACAAAAAATTAATCTTATGAGGAATCCTAAAATATGATAAGGTCCATTACTAGAGTTATTGGATTGTGTTTTAGATTACAAGATAGCTTGTTCACAAATTAAATGATCTAATTAATTGATCTCTTAATTGATCTTAGCAACTCCTTGACAATATTAGACAAGATTGGCATTGAATAGGGTTATCCTGAGAGATTAATGGAGAATAAGAAAATTTAAAATTTTGGATACCACCCCGATTAATCTGAACATCCTCCTCCTTTAGCTTAGTACCCAAACTCATATCTCTAAAAATTTTAGCAAAAATATTATCTAGCTCATTGTTTGGAGACTTCAAATTGGGCTCTAAAACACTTTCAAGACCAAAAGTTTCATGTTTTAGAGGAACCATAATAACCCTCCCCAAGATAGGGTAGGTAGAATCACCTTCTTAACAAATAATAGGAGGGTCTAGGGAAACAAATGAAACCACCCCACTTTTATCCAAATACAGTGGAACATTCTTCTTGGTAATAAAATAAAAAATTAACTTGAAAAGACCCTGATGGTTGGGAATAAAAATATTACCATATTGTATGTTTGTAGTCATTTTCTCCAACTCTTTGAATAGCAATCCTATAATATTCACATGCTTCTTCCCTATGATGTGATTCACCAATACCAAGTGGAAACTATGGACAACCTCTCTATTGTATTTAGACATGAAAATTCCATTAAAATAGATATAACCCTATTCCAAGGCAATCTAAAAGAGTTTGTCTTGTAGTTTTTGTGATAAATTTTTTGATGACCAACTTTGCATTCAAACAGGTCCAACTCCTAGGCAAGTGAGTGTTTCTTCCTATTGACGTAGTCCCCTCAAGCTGAAACACCAGTAATCTCTTCCAATAATGTAATAAAGATAGTCAAGATCATCCCTCTCATGGACACATTTTCTTTGCACAAAGAGTGAGCTATCCTCATGGCCAATTATATATCATGCCTATTGAATTTTCTTAGGAAGCCCAATAATCCACATTTTCCCAAAAAATTTAAAATCTTGATGTCCACCTCCATTGAAGTAAGTTTGAATCCTTTGAAAACTTCCACCATGATAACCAACCACTCAAAATGAAAAATATCCTATATGAATAAGCTCAAAACTATAGAGAGGTTCAAACCAGTCTAAGCCCCTTTATAGAACACACTTTTAAGAATAAATATTGAGCCAAAAGACTCTATTTGAATGATACCATTGGAAACCCCTCCTTGAAGCCATAATACTGCACACTGACCAATATAGAACCTCCTAGAACAATCGAATATCTCATACAAAAAGGAAGGATAATAAGAATTATTAAATTGAATGGATTGCATTGGAAAATGATTCAATACCCTAGGAAATACAATCATAAATATTTCTCATTCCAAACCAAATGTGGCACATGTGCATCCAATGCATGTAAGATTCAAAGGGAGCCAAATCAACCACGCAAAAAACTAGTTCTAAATAGTAATGAAATTCATGGCAACATTCGTCATGTGACAAGAAAAATCCCAACCAACATAATGAATGTGCTCATAAATCAATCCATTCTACCACAAAAGGAGTCACCAATTCCTAGTAATATACCTTGAAAAAAACATGATATTTGAAACCTAGTAAGACATGCCCACTTTTCAAAATTGAACACTAACCCCAGTATTTCTAAATAAATCCCACCAAAAATAGATGATACCCATATTTAAATCATGGCCGCTAAAAAAATTGAAACTACAGAATTAAAACTAAACACGAAGCAAGTGTTTCTCATTGGATCTCTATCAATCTCCAAATATGGAGACTAGATCTCACTAAATTTCAAATCATTAATAAGGTTCTTCATTTTGAACAAGTTAAACAAGCTCCTAGGGAAAATCCCATCTCCAAAATCTTAAACCATTTTGCAACAGTCCTAAATTTACCAAAAAATATACTACCTTATTTCCTTCTCTAAATGTATGCTCAAAGTTTAGGGACTCATGTCCTCTCAAACATCTAATCATGTCACCCATCATATTATCAATGGACCAATTTGCAACTTGTTTACCCAAAATAATATTGATTATATTTAAAAATATCCTTCAAAAATGAACTTCCTATCTTGAAATGTTATGAGAAGAAGATATCCTTGATGGGCACCTCTAGCCTCTGCAAAGTGACTTGATTGATAGCCCAAATTCTCAGAAAAAGCTAAAATAATTTCACCTTTATCATTCCTTAAAATTCCACCCCCCCTAGCTAGCCTTGGGTTTACTTTAGAAGCTCCATCAAAGTTGAATTTTAGTCAGCCAGTTGGAGGAGGATTCCAAGCAGTCTAATCTCTAGACCATTGATTAGCAATAGAAACCATTCCTCTTGGGATACTTGGATGCTCATCAAGCCTAAATTCCTATTGAGTCTCCTTCTCTTTAAGGAAATAAATACAAGAGATATTTTTTTAGAGCACTAAGGATTCTAATACTAATAGAAATGGTGTCTTCTAAGGAATTCTTAAAAGCTCCCATATTCCTCCCTTTCCAAATGCCCCACAAGAAATGATAGGAATCCCATTTTACAAGCCATTTTTTGTGAGAATTATTTAGGCTATAGGGTATGCATTTGAATATGAGCACTGCATATCACCCTCAAACTAATAGGTAAACTAAAGTGGTAAATAAATATTTAGAAACCTATCTTCATTGTTTTGCCTCAAAAAGACAAAATCAATGGGTTCATTGGTTTCCATTAGGTGAGTGGTGGTTTAATTCCTATTATACTACAACAAATAGGACCTCATATGAAGTACTTTATAGATAAAATCACCTTACAATGACTTCATATTTACCAAGTAACCTCAAAAGCTCTAGCAATTGAGATGGCCCTTAAAAACAAAGAAGACATTGTAAAGACACTTAAAGATAATATTGTCAAAGCACAAAATAGAATGAAGCAACGAGTTGATCCACATCATAGAAACCATAATTTTAAGATGGATGATATGGTGTTTTTAAAATTATAGCCATATAAAAATAAATCAATCATAGATAAGGGAAATTAGAATTTAGTGCCCAAATACTATGGTCCATACAGTGGATCAAATCACTTATCAGTTGGAGTTGCCATCAATAGAAAACATTCATCCAATATTTCATGTCTCCTATTTTAAATAGGTCAAGGGTGAAAAACATACAATAAAAATAATTCTACCAGAATTGGATGAAGGTACTATCAGACTTCATCCAAAAATAGTATTAGAAACTAAAGAGAATTATCTTCACCATCAGATAATCAAGGAATTACTAATATAATGGAGTTGTTTACCATAGGAAGATGCAACATGGGATTCAAAGGATATTGCAACAATTTCCAAATTTGAAGCATTGAGGATAAGCTACTTTTGAAGTAAAAGGGAATGTTAATTAATTGGTTAAAATTGGCATTATGTGTGTGAGGGTAATCGACTTGTAGCCACCCTAACATTAATTATAGGTGGGTAGTTAGCTTGTGGCTAACCCTATAATTTAATGTTATTATATATTTTTATTGTGATACTAAATTAGGATATTGTGAACATTATTTTATAGTGATCTTGCTCTAGGAGTTTGTCCCTTTAAAGTGGCATAGTGAACATTGTGATCATTCATGTTCTTTCTTTGATCTATTATTCTCTTTGGTTATGAGTCTTATTTTGGTATTGGCACTATGTAAGTTGAGCTATTATATTTTCCATCTTCAAACTAATCTACTATTTAGTTTTTTTTTTATGTTTCGTTTCTACTCTATTTCAGTTATAAGTGCATCACATCTTCTTTGAAGGGAAAGGAAATTTTGTTAAAATTCAATATATTTTCTAGAAATATTCTAAAATATGCATTCAACACAATCCTATGCAATAAAAGGTAGAAGAGAGAAGAAAGATATTATAGATGAAATTATAGATAGAGAATCAAATATGATAAAAGGGATAAATTTTATAAGCACCCCCATGATCTCACATCGCAAACCGATACAATGGATCATCCATTAGAGGGTATTTATAGTGATATGCAATCCCTAATTAATTGATAAGCTCAAACCAACAAAAATTTGATTTGAGATTAAATCAAAACATATTAAATATGTTAAATCCTTTAACTAATATTAACCACATAGATGGTTTAACCATTATCATAAAGGGGAAATATATAAAAATTGCCTATAGGCTTACATAAAGATCCTTGTAGGCTTACATAGAAGATGCTCATAGGTTTGCATAGAAGATAAACATAATATTATGTAAGAATATCATAGGATTACATTACACTTGGCCATAGGCTAAATTAGGTGTAGCCATATTCACTACATCACTATTGGCCTTAGCCTGATAAGGTCATATTACAAATATTTTGATAGTCCCATAATCTAAGTAGAGATGACAATGAGATGGGACATAAGAGATAGTATATATCCCCCTATAATCAATGTTTGAATAGTCCAATTAATCTTATTATCTTCTCTTTTCAATGTAATTGATCTTTCTCAGTAATTCTATGAACATTAAGTCATGCTTAAACTTATAGATCCAATATGTTGAGCTTCCCATAATACATCATCAACGTACAGATCACAATCTATGCTCGAAACTCAAAATAAAATAGCCAAATAATTAAGCAATAATCATAATTATGAATAATCAATTCCCTTGGTTAGGAAGGGACTTACAATAACTTGGAGGATCTTGCACTCATCATCCAAAACCTACTCCTCTTAAATATAAAACATTACCTATAATATTATAAATAGTTATTGAACTAATTTTACCAATACATAAAGCTCCAAAAATTATAATTTGAAAAAATTTGGGCTTAAAATAATTCCATGTGCAAAAGTTATGGCCTCCAAAAATTTAGGCATAATAGCACTAAAAATTCAAAAAAATAATTGCAAACCTTAGAGATAATTTCACCAATTTGTAACTAACACATCATATCCTAAAGGTGATGCCTATTCTATGTTGACATAATCTCTAATTGGGATGCCAACTATGTCAATATAACAAAAAAAAAGTCACTTGGAAAAAATTAATTGGAAGTTTTCTTCCACATGCTTAGTTTGGTAAATTGTTGTTGACTTATAAAATTTTGATTTTAAGATGTTCTCCTTAAGAAAAATGGTTTTAATTCATGAATTAGTTGATGATATTTAAACTTCATACCTAGTGGAACAAGTTTACTAGACCTTGTAAGCCTATCTAAGCATATTCTCAAATCCTTTGAAACATAATGTGTATGCATTGATAATCATTGATTTTCTTCCTTTCATAAATACAAAAGGAAAAGTGCTAGCATAATTTAAAATTAAACCTATGTTGTCTAAATCCCTTGAGCTATCCACAAGAGTAACTTATGTTGAACAATTATCAATGATATCACTAAAAATAGGAGAAAAGGATTATGTTCATTTGATAACTCAAAATCATAACCTATTATATACATGGAAGTATACTCCAACTAAAAATTTAGCATACCAAATGATAAGTTGTTAGGAACCTACTATTATAATAAAAACACTCACATAAATACAAAAAATAAAAATATCTACTCACAACACACTATGGAAATAAAATGCACACTAAGAAAATAAATTGCAAAAATGGAACAATCTCAAAATAGCATTGAGTCGCAAGCCTCTTCAAGGGGATGACTTCCTTCAATACTTCATTAAATTATGCAAAAGATACATACAATATTGCCCCTCATAGTTTTAAGGAATTCCTCTAGCACTTAACTCCCAAGGTTTACTTACATGCAAAATGCCACCCAAGCTAGAATATCCTACCTACAATCAGTTACATTATTGAAAAATGGTTACATAGAAGAGAGCCATTTGGCTAGGTACTTCTTAATCAAAACTATAACAAAAAATTAATATGGGTGCTACCCATATTCCATGAGGACTATTACATCAAGGTGTTAGGATGGGGTCCTTCCATGCCCTTCCCCTTCAAAACATTTTGTCCTCAAAGCTAAAGGTAAGGAAACTATTGTTGGAGTTGTTGAAGAGGTTCCCATGTCACATCTTCTCATTGTAAGCCATGCCACTAGACCAGGACATATGTGAGAATACGTTGATTAAGGGTGTGTGATATTTGGTCAAGAATGCATTCAGTTTCAATAATGATGGACCATTCCTTGTCCAAATCTAAAATTTTAGACTACACCTGCACCCTATTACCAATAACCTTCTTGATATATGACACATGGAAGACTAGGTGAAGTTTGGAACTAGTCAAATGGGCTAGTTTATATTTTTTCCCCAAGCCTCTACAATACATGATCAAAAACATATTATTTGGTAGCAATTTTTTGACAACCATGCAACTAGAGAGATGATTTTTTGTATGGTTATAAGTGAATAAATACCATGTCATCAATGGAAAATCTACACTAAAGATATTATTGATCTAATTGATGTTTCATATGGTTCTAATCCATATCCAAGTTGATCTTGAGTTGGAAAAGAATGGAGTCATGCTGAAGAAAAGTGGATCCACAACCCAAACCTTGGAGCTACTTGGAATGTAAGAAGTTGGAGTAGGTGGACTATGACCATAGACTACTTCAAATGGAGTCACCTTAGTGGAAAATTGATAGGTGGTGTTATACCACCATTCAGCCAAAGGAAGCCACTTAGCCCAATAAGCAGGATGTTCAAAAGTGAAGTAGTAAAGGCAGTTTTCCAAGCATTTATTGACAATTTTAGTTTGGCCATCATTTTGAGGATGGTAGACCAAACTCATCTTGAGTTGTTTTCCCTGCAACTTGAATAATTTCTAGCAAAAGCTATTGGTGAAGGTAGGGTCTTGATCAAAGACAATGGATTTAGGTATCCCATTGTTGGAAATTTGAGTTATTTTATGTTGTCATTGATGTCACATGGATCATTGATGTCACATTGAGTTTTGGTGGCAAAAGAACTTCATAGATAATCATCTATGATATTTTGGAGAGCATGGATATATACAGGGTTTTTATGAAAACCAAGGTAGGAAAAATAAAATATTTTATTTAAAACCATGGTGGGCTTATGTGGAAAGGGCTTTTCTTAAAATCCAAGGTGGAATTTTTTTCATCGAAAAAGGACCTCCGGTGATGAAGATATTAAAGTTTAAATTAATGGAGGGCCGACCTATGTGCAATTAATGGAGGGTGGCATATATATATATATATATATATATATATATATATATGTGTGTGTGTGTGTGTGTGTGTGTGTGTGTGTAAAGGTTTCAATTTATTTTGGAAAGGGGGCATATTATATATCATCCAAAAGCTTATTTTGGGGGCTATTTGACTAACTTATTTAGAAGGAGAAATAACGTGTGTGTAAAGAGATATTTTTTATTTTACAAAAGGGTTCCAAAAGTGAAGTTTGCCTTGTTATTTTTCAAGAGGATTAATTCTTTCATGAGGTGACAAGGTATGCAATATTGTAATTTATTTTATTTTATGGTATAAGTGGTTTTGGGAGTGAAAATCTTATGCAATGTTTTGATTTATTTTATTTTATGGTACAAGTGGTTTTAGGAGAGATAAGGAAGTTGTGCAATTAAAGGCCTTGGTGATTATTATTGAAAAGTGGAGTAATGTTGATTTTTTTGTGATCTACTAACCCTTGGGAAGATTGGCAAAAGAATTTTGTGATTGTGGTAGATTTACAAAGAGGTTTTTTCATATTCAAAAATGTATGGGCACATTCTCCTATTGATTGTTTATGGTGGTTGATTTCTGAAATATCATTGGAGGTAAAAGGATTGTTTGTGGTTTCCTTTTCAAAAGTGGTTGGTTGAATGCTTCAAGGTTTTTCTGATTTGAGAGTTGAGTTTAAACCTTGTTTTATAAGAATAGTTGTGGAAGCCCATTGTTTGTGAAAGAACTTGAGTTAGAAAAGAACATGAGTATCATTTTTATGAGATTTATGGTTGAGCATTGTTGGAAACATTTGAGTTGGTTGATACATAATTGGACTAGGATTGTGTGAGAGAGATTTGTCCCTTGTGATGATTGGTTGAGTTGAGTTGATTGAGCCTAGTCAAGTGATGTGTGAAGTGATTGTTCAAGTTCTATAAAACAAACTATTCCATCATTCTATGTTGAGTTGAGATTGAGGTTAGAACATATTGAGTCTCTAAAAATTCTTTGTATGGTTCTATAAGACTTGAATTGAGTTGAGGTTGATTTGAGTTGAGAGTGATATTAGAACATATTGAGTCTCTAACAATTATATTTATGCTTTTATGAGATTGACTTGAGTTGAGTTGAGATTGATTTGAGTTGAGCTGAGTTGAGATTGATTTGGGTTTAGAGTGAGATTAGAACATATTGAGTCTCTAACAATTCTCTTTATGCTTCTATAAAGTTAATTTGAGTTGATATTACCACTCTTTTTTGAGTTCATTTTGAGTACTACTTGAGCATGATTGATTGAGTCTTTGAGAAGGCCTTTGGGATATATTTGAGGATAGTGTTGAGACATATTTGAGGATAGTTTTGAGATAAATTTGAGGACAGTGTTGGGACATATTTGTGGATAGTTTTGGGCAAGTTCTTGATGATCTTGCTAGAGCATTTTTGGGCAAGTTTTTGGTGAGCTTGTTAGAGCATATTTGGGAAAGTTCTTGGAAAGCTTGCTAGAGCAGATTTGGGCAAGTTCTTGGTGAGCTTGCTAGAGCATATTTGAGAAAGTTTTTGGTGAGCTTGTTGGAGCATATTTGGACAAGTTCTATGTGAGCTTGTTATGTAGAATTTGACAAGTTCTGTGTGAACTTGTTAAGTAGGTTCTGTGTGAGCCTATTGAGCAGGTTCTTAGTGAGCCTATTGAAAGAGATTTGGAGGTGATAGAGTACAGAGGACAAAGTCTCAGTGGATAGAGATCTAGCAACCAGCATAGTTGAATACAAATCTGAGTGAGAAGTCTTCAAGTGGAGAGAGGTCCACTAGTCAGTGTATTAGAGAGACAAAGTCTTCTAGAAGATCACATAGCCAGAGCAAAAGGGGAAATAGTTCTCCTGTGGAAGAGATCCACGAACTTGATATTAGGGGATCAACATCTCCTTTGGATAGAGATCCATAAATATTGTAATCGGTAGTGATTCCTAAAGATATTTATTGAGAAAGTTTTAGTAAAATATTTTCTTCGTGGAGTAGCCCACATTGGGTGAACCATGTAAATTATGGTGTCTCTATTGTGTATGGTATTTTGTGCATTGCTTTGATTATTGCTATTGATACTGTTATCTATACACAACATAATATTGAATTGAAGAAAAAGTAAAAAGTGGTCTTATACTATTCACCCTCCCTCTCAGTATAAGCTTGTATTATTCACCCATGGAGGTGAAATATGGAGACAAGAAAGAGTTGGGTGACAATGGATGCAGTATAAGGATGGGATAGGGAACAAAAGTGAGCATACTTTGAAATATGATCCACTATCACTAGAATAACTAATTTACATCTAAATTTTTATAGCCCTTCGATGAAGTCCATAAATATGTCTATCTAGACCTGCTTAAGAATGGGAAAAGGTTGAAGTATCCCTAGATAACTTAGAGTTTCACCTTTCATGCATTGACAAAAATCACATTCAACTATAAATATTTGGATGTTATTTTTCATTCCTTTCGAGGAAAAATTATGCTTGGTTTAGGTATATGTTTTAAGAAAAATTGAATGACCATCTATGGGAGAAGCATGCATTTCTTGTAGGAGGTCCTTGATTTAATACTGAAATGGAATAACAAAATGGTCATGAAACTTTAAATCCTAATCATTGCAAGCATAGCTAGGATGAGAATGAGGATCCTCTTGGAGAGTGCAGATGAGAGTTTGTAATAATGTATTCTTATCCAGATCCTCACAAAGTTGATGAATCCATTGCAGCAGGGGAGTGGAGATAGTATGCAACATAGCCTAATATTCATGGAGATGATACAAGGCCTCCACCACCACATTCTCTTTACCTTTCTTATAAGAGATGTCATATTCATACCCCAATAATTTGGAGTCCCATTTTTTTTGTTCCAGAGTAGCCACCCTTTGTTCTAAAAAATATTTTAGACTCTAATGATCAGTTTTAATGGAAAAATATTGGCCAATGAGATATGGATGCCAATGGGTGATCACATGTAAAATGGTAAGCATATCATTCTCATAAGTGGAATTGCCAAAAATTTTAGGGTAAAGTGCCTTTCTAGTGAAAGCCAATGGTTAATCCTCTTGCATTAAAATTTCCCCAATGCCCATGCCTGATGCATCACTCTCAATAACAAAGGGTTTAGAAAAATATAGTATTGCCAAAATAGGTATGGTGGTCATAGCATACTTCAAATCAATAAAAGCCTTCTCAGCCAAATCAGTCCACACAAATGAATTGCTCCTCAACATGGTTGTCATGGGAGCTACTATCTTGCCATAATTTTTCATAAATTTCCTATGATATCCTATAAGACCCAAGAATCCATGAATTACATTCAATGTATGACATTTAGGTAAATATTGAACCACTTATATTTTCATAGGATCAACCTGAACTCCCTCCTTAGTGACTATGTGTCCCAAATATTCAACCTCCTACTGGCCAAAGGAATATTTTGATTTCTTTGCATAAAGTTGATGGTTAGACAAAAGTTTACGGGTTTTATTTAAGTGGTGAAGATGATCCTCCCATGTGTGACTATAGATAAATATGTCATAAAAAAGATAAATAAATTTACAAATATGAGGACCAAAAACATAACTCATCAAACTCTGAAAGGTGGAAGGGGTATTGGTCAACACAAAAGGCATAACAAAAAATTCATAATTCTTTTCATGACTTCAATTTTTTTTTTAAATATCTTCATTCTTAATATGGATTTGGTGATAACTTAGAAAAATATTGAGCCCCATGCAACTCGTCAAGTAGTTCATCAATCACAGGAATAGGGAACTTATCCTTAATAGTGATTTTTTTAAGATCTTGATAATCACACAAGCATCAAGTGCCATATTTTTTTCTTACTAGCAACACTAGTGAGGAAAAGGGGCTATCACTAGAATAGATAATTCCAAAATCTCGAAGTTCTTGCATAATTTTATTTATTTATATTTTCTAAGCATAAGAATACTATTATAGATGAAAATTAGGAGGTAGAATACCAAGAAAAGGTTGTATTGCATGACCATGTGAGCACTGATGAGGAAGTCCCTTGGGTTCCTCAAATACATGAGCATACATTTTTAATATACCTTGTAATTATTGTGGGTTATTAGACTCCTTTTGTTTGGGGGTGGTGATAGCAAAAAGCTAAGCTACCACACCATGGGAAGATATTTTTTAACAATTTTTCGATATTATAGGAAGAAATAAACTGAATTGTTCCCACATTTGTGCCATAAAAGGTATACTTTTACCTATCTTGACTAAACTTCATCCATAATTCTACAAAATCCCATAAGTTTAGTCCTAACATTCTCAATCGTTGCGCTCTCAAAACTATATCACATCCTCCTAATGGTAAGGTAAACATGTCATACTTGAGATTATAATCCATAATTTTGATTTTAATGTTATGACATTTGCCTTTGCATGGTAGGGTGCCACCATTAGCAATCATGACTTCAAAGGAATTACATGTGGTGATGTAACAATTTCCCTATTTGGCTACATGTGGATCAATAAAATTATGTGTACTGCCAAAGTCAATCAAAATGATGACCCATTTTCCTTGAAATGGCCAATCACCTTCATGGTTTGGGGGTGGATACTCCGGCTAAATCATGTACAAAAACTTTTGGCTAGGTTTCCTCTTGCTCAGTTGTTTGGTCTATGTTTTTTGTTTCTTGAGGATCCTCCTCATCCTCAAAATATTCTATAGTGAGAATTTCATCCATATCAAGCAAGTACAATTTTTTTTGCACACACTTATACCCTCTAGAATATTTTTCATCACAATTGTAACATAGCCCTTATGCCTTTCTATTATTCATATCCTCATGACTCAATATTTTTAAAAGTGAATATTTAGTAGTAGGACTTGGTATTGGCTTGGCCAAAAAATATGGCCTCAATTGGGGAAATTTAGAAGTTCAGTCGAGAGCCTTGAATTTATCTTCTACCAACTTGACCAATTGTATTGCCTTTGGTAGTTATTGGGG
The DNA here is from genome assembly GCA_028583015.1 of Wollemia nobilis. Taxonomy (NCBI): domain Eukaryota; kingdom Viridiplantae; phylum Streptophyta; class Pinopsida; order Araucariales; family Araucariaceae; genus Wollemia; species Wollemia nobilis. Next base: position 5,827,403 of record JAQPPZ010001045.1, read on the forward strand.
TCACAACAACTAAACCTCAGTCCTGATGTCATCCTTTAGTCCACTCACAAAACAACTTTAGAAAGAGCTAGCACTTAGACTAGTGATTCTCTTGGCAATTTTTTCAAATTGAGCTTGGTATTATTTAACAATTGAGGTTTGTTTGAGTTTTAAAAGAGCTCCTATAAAATCTTCAAACTCACTAGGACCAAAGAAAGTGAGTAGGCATTGCCCAAATTTAGACCAAGAAATCTTTGGTTCGGTCTTTCTAAGAAATAAAAACCAATGGAGTGCATCTGATTCAAAATTAAAAGATACAATGGTCAACCATAGGAAATAAACAACATTATGAAGATTTAAATATTGTTCTACCTTACAAATCCACCTCTAAGAATATTTTCCATAAAACTTGGCAAATTTTAATTTTGGTACTTATTCCATTATGAGTTGGTATAATTTATTGGTAGTTGCTTGTACCAATTTCTTCTTGGTCATGTTGATCTATGGAACTAGTAGAGGCATGACTATCCAACTCAACCTTCATTTATTTTTGTGCAAGGGATATTTCACTCATAGTTTCTTAGAAATATTAGAGTTGTGATTGTATCACCTGTAGGATTTTTTTAATTGTATCCCATAGATCCACTTTGGATTGAATTTTTTTATCTAATTATTGTTGTCGAGTAACCCCAACCATATTTGAAGGTTTTTATCCATTTTTATGGAATTAGCTAAAAATAGAGAGGTGGTTTTATGAGTTACTATTTTTAGTAAGTTTTTGAAAAATGGTATGGGTGTGGTATATAAAAATGATCAACTCAGAAAAAAAATCACAATGAGCTATATACCACAATACTAATTTTGGGCACCTCAGACCTTTTTGCATCCCAATTTTTTTTTTATATTGTTGTTTTGATGAGTCTACTAGTGTGGTCATTTTTCTCTCTAGATATTTGGTTCAAAAATTACAATTTGTGTTGAACACCCTTTTTCGATGATTTGATCTGACTAATCTGACTACTGACTAATTCTTGATACTATTATGTCCCCTGTTCAATTCTAACTCTGTCACAAATATTATTGTTTATTTTTGTTCAAACTGTCACAAGTAAATGTTCTGACCATCTAGGTAACTATTCTAACTATCATAGATAATGGTTATGACACTGATATCCTGACCACCTTGTAATGACTTCTACTGATAGAATTTATTGATAGTAAGTGACTCTAACCCCCCAGTTTCCCCTGTTTTAGAATCTAAAGTTTTTTTTTCATTATTTATACTCTTTTATGATTTTGTATTGTTCATTTTGCATGCAAGAAATCTAGAATAGGGATTTATTGTTCATATGCTCAACTTCTATGTAGGATACAATAATATGTTTAAATTTTAGTTATAGGTTAAGCAAAATAGAAATATTTGGAGGAAAAAATTTTATTTGTAGGTTTAAATAGAAGTAGGGTATTCTAGGCAAAGATGTATGTAATACCCATAGAACCTCTATTATATCATAGTGACATATAATACTGCTCGAACAAATATTTTAGGCCACTACCCAAGGAGGATTCCATGCATACCCTTGAGCACACTATCTACCTCTCTGAAAGTATGAGAGGGTAATATTTTTGGATGCTATGTTCAGTGTACTATGGATAATACAAGGTCAATAAGAATCCTAGGGATAAAATTTTATTTAATCCTATATGGTCTACTAATATACCCAAAGATATGTGGGAGCTCAAATCCATGCACGAGTATTGTCTGAGGCCTGGGTATTGGATCTTGATACCCCCTCATTCACTAGACGCTTTATGGGAAATCTAGCTAGGCCAATAACGATAGCTCCTTCATGATATTTTAAAATCTTTGATAGATAGTTTATAACCTACTCAACTACTATTGATAAAAAGACTGTATATATATATATTTTTTTTAGTAAGGAAAAACTGGTAAAAAAATAAAACACAAAAATATTATACCTAACAGTCGATATGGTAGAAATCATCATAATCACAGCAAAACATAGCCCTGAAAAGTACTCTAATACCACTTGTTAGGAATCTACTATAAAAAATAAATACACTCACAAAAAAACATATATGCTCACAACACACTATGGAGATTAAATGCATACTAAGGAAATAAATTGTAAAAATAGAATAATATCACAATAGCACTGAATCACAAGCATCTTCAAGGGGGCAACCTTCTTAAATACTTCAATAAATTATGCAAATATATACATACAATACTATTCCACACAATTTTAAGGAATTCCTCTAGCACCTAACTCCCAAGGTTGGCTTACATGCAAAATGCCACCCGAGCTAGAATCTCCTACCTATAATTAGTTACATTCTTGAAAAATGGTTACATACGAGGGCATCATTTGGCTAGGCACTTCTTAATCCAAAACTATAATAAAATATTAAAAATATTAACTTGGGTGTTACGCACATTCCACGAGAACTATTACATCAAGGTGTTAATATGGGGTCTTAACATAATTCATATGTCATGTTTGGAATACGATGTACCATATTTGATATGATGGTCCAAAAATCCTCAAAAATAGATTGTAAAAAAGTTGTTTTCAGTGAAGATTCAAACATGAGATGTTTAAAAAGAAAAAGAGAATACCAACCACCATGTTAATAGGTAAGTTGGACTTTAAGACCACCTATGATAATTTGAAGGTGAAAAGAAAACCTTATGAGTATGTATATTGTACCCTTATATATAGTGAATAGATGGAAGTCTGTAAGATGACCTTGATGATATTTAAACCTAATACTTCTCTCATGCAAAATAGTGTACCACTAACCATACCAATATGTAGGTTGGGTTTCAAATACATTGAACAGTCCTCCAACACTTTTACAATATCTATATAACTAACTTGCCAAACATTCAAGTGATGTATAGTCCATAAAAGCTTTTATAGATGGCATCACCTAAAAAAACATCATGGGATCAAAAGAAGGTTGTAATTCAAACTCTAAACATGTCTCTTCCTACACCTAAAAAATTTATTTGATAACCGTTTCACCATGCACTCAACGAATAGGCATACATGTTGCACTTATTATTTTCTCAATTATCACTTGTGAATGTCTACAAAAGAATGCTAATGTGGCTTTGAACCTGTGCAAAATTTCCAAATATTTATTAATATCTACACACCTAAGTATCATCATGCCTTGCTCAAGTGTGTTGCATACCTTCTCCTTTGAAGTGTCACAATGTGCTAAGAAAAAATATAAAAAATTTGGCATGTTTTTCATATTTGAATTTAAAAAATTAGTTACCTACCTATTTATTGTAAGTCTAAGTTTCAATTAACCTTAGATTAATTAGGCCAAGGTAATAAACAAATGACATGAAAAATACAGCCGAAAACATTCATTAAAAAAACTAGACGGTTAATACATTAACTTAAACCTTATATAGGTTTAGAACTTGCATAATAATAGGAAAGGGAAGGTGGAGGAAGATCGGGGAGTTTAGAGAGAAGTGAGGAGTGGGAAGTGGAGTGGGAGGTGGCAGCGAGCGTGGGGAGAGAAAGGGAGTGGAGTGATAAGGGAAAATGGACGATAGGAAAGGAGAAAGATGAATGGAGGGATAAGGAGAAAATCAAGGAAAGGGAGAAAGAAAAAATGTGTCGACCATCTGAAAAAATTATCCGACAAATGGTAAGTGTCTTCACACTGTGCTTAGAAAAACTAGTTTTTTAAGCTTGTTTCAAGCTAGGTCCTGTTCACACTTGCAACATTCTCCCCCTTAAAGTTGAGAGAACTGACTATACAGTCTCTTAGCTTTACAAATTGAGCTTTAGCCAGCGCCTTGGTGAATATGTCAGCGATGTTCTCCAAAGTGTGGCAATAGTGAAGCTCAACAATATCAGTTTCCACCATATCTCGGATGAAGTGGTACTTCATATCAAAATGCTTGGATCTACTATGGTGGACAGGATTGTATGCCAACTGAATGGCACTGATGTTGTCATAGAATATTCGAGTTGGACCACTTTGCTGCTCTCTAATCTCTTCTAATACTTTTCAGAGCCATAGATCTTGAGTACTAGCATGAGTCACCACTATATACTCAGCTTCTGTTAAATATAGTGCTACTACTGTCTGCTTCTTGGAACTCCAAGTTATTAGGCCTAAACCAAGACTAAAACAATTACCCGATGTGGATTTTCTATCATCAATATTGCTGCCCCAATCACTATCACTAAAGCCTTCAAGCTTGATAGTATCACTTTTGTAGTACTGGATTCCAAAATCCAATGTACCCTTCACATATCTCAAAATCCTTTTAGTTGTCTGCAAATGCAGCTCAGATGGATTAGACATAAATCTAGAAACAAGAGATATAACATACTGAATGTCTGGTCTGGTGTTGGCGAGAAACATCAAACTCCCAACAATGCTTTTGAAAGTGGTCACATCAACTTTCAATGCTCCATCATCCTTGCTTAATTGGATCCCATGTCCAATTGGAGTTGCAACTGCTTTGCATTGCTCCATAGCAAACTTCTTAATCATATCACAAGCATACTTAAGTTGACAGATGAAGATCCTTGAATCTGTCTGATGTACTTCCATTCCAAGAAAGTATTTCATCAAGCCAAGATCCTTCATCTCAAATTCTTGCATCATGGAGTGCTTGAACTCCATCTTAACTTTTTCATTACTACCCATAAAAATGAGATCATCCACATACAAACAAACTATGAGGATGTCATTTCCTTGATTCAGGTAGCAGAGCGTGGGTTCATTTTTGCTTCTGATGAACCCATAATCTTTAAAGTACCCATCAATGCGTGAGTACCAAGCTCTCAGTGCTTTCTTGAGGCCATAAAGAGCTTTCTTCAGTTTGTAAACAAGATGTTCCTTGTCTTTCTCTTCAAATCCTTGTGGTTTCTCAACATATACTTCTTCTATCAAGTAACCATTTAGAAATGCACTCTTTACATCCATGTGTTGGACTGTCCATCCTTTGTGTGTAGCTAAGGAAAGAACTATTCTGATAGTCTCTTGTCTGGCTACAAGATCAAAAGTCTCTTCATAATCAATTCCATATTTCTGAGTAAATCCCTTTGCAACTAATCTCACCTTGTGCCTCTCAATTCTACCATCAGCATTAAACTTGGTCTTGTAGACCCACTTACATCCAACACGTTTCTTTCTATTAGGAAGCTTCACCAGCTCCCAAGTGTTGTTGTTTTTTATAGAGGTGATCTCCTCTTTCATGGCATCTTGCCAAATATTTTGAGTACAAGCCTTCTCATAACTAGAAGGTTCAAGCTATGCATTAGTTAACAAAGCATAGTTAAATAAATCTCCCCTAGGTTCCTGCTGGGAAACATCATCACCATACAAGTGCATATTTTCTAATATTTGTAGAACATAATTCATTTCACTAGCATGACTCCTAGTGTATCTTTTTGAAAAATTCTTATCCAACATCTGATATGATGGATGATTCTGTAGAGTTCTTTTACCTCTGGATGGAGAATCGATGTCCATTGGTGAGGAACTTACTGATCTCTACGGATAAGGACTTGGTGAAGAAGTTGAATCAAAAGATGAACCTGGATATCTGGGAGGAGACTACTTACTTTTCTGTGGTGTCTATTGTTGCACCTACTGAGAACCTACATCACTAGATTCATCATCACTAAAAATCTGAGGCTTACCTCATTCTCCCCCTTCATCAAATATCAATTCCATGGAAAGCACTAACTTTCTTGTCCTGGGATTGTAAAGTCTGTAAGCTTTTGTATTCTCACAATATCCTACAAAGATGCATGCCTGACTCTTTGGATCGAGCTTCTTTCTAAGATCATCAGGAATGTGAGAATATTCCAGAGAGCCAAACACTCTAAAATACTTAACATTTGGCTTTTTACCATACCAAGCTTGGTAAGGTGTCTATCCTTCCAAACTTGCAGTAGGACTTATGTTCAAGATATGTACGCTGGTCCTAGCTGCATCTGCCCAATATGAATTAGTTAAATGCTTCATCTGAAGCATAGACCTTGCCATATCCATAATGGTGTGATTCTTCCTCTCTACAACACCATTCTGCTTTGGAGTGTAGGCAGCTGTGAACTACCTCTTAATGCCATGTTGCTTACAGAAATTCAAGAACTCATTAGAGGAGTATTCTCCTCCTCTATCTGATCTAAGACATTTTACAAAATATCTACTCTCACTTTCAACTCTTGTTTTGAAATTGACAAAGCATTCAAATGCTTCATCCTTATATTTCAAAAAATATATCCAAGCACATTCTAGTAAAATCATCAATGAAGAGTAGGAAGTAAGAGTTGTTACCAAGACTCTTGGTCTGCATCAGACCACAGATGTCTGTATGCACTAGATGGAGTGGATAGCTAGCCTGCCATGCTTGTCAATGAGGAAATTTTGATCTGGCATGCTTCCCAAGAGCACACCCTTCACAGACTTCCTTACTATCCTAAACTTTAGGAAGTCTGATTACCATCGCTTGTGAAGTTAGCATTTTCAAACTAGCTAAATTCAAGTGACAATATCTCAAGTGCCATAGGACACTTGGATTTGAAATAGCAACATTTGCTAACTTATCTCCCCCTGGCTGGCCAAACTTTAAAGGAAACAATCTATTCTTGGACATTGGCACTTGTGTAATGATTCTATTACTATTATTTTTATCAAAAATAGTGCATTTACCCTCACCAAAAAGCAACTTGTAGTTCTTTTCTAAAATTTGACCAACACTTAAAATATTGTGTTGAAGATGGGGTGTGTAATAGATATCACTTATATGTTTGACGCCTTCTTTAGTTGAAACTGCCATTGCTCCAATGCCTTCAACTGCCAATGATTTATCATCTCCCAATTTGACGCTGGATTTGTATGATGAGTTTAGAGTAGCAAAGAGCTCTTCTTTGCCACTCATATGGTTTGAACACCCTGTGTCCAAGATCCATGTATCATTCATGTTATGATCTGCCTGACCATAAGAGAGAAAGAGATTTGTGGCCTCTTCCTCTTCTCCAAAATTTCCAAACTAACTGCTCTGGCTACTACTAGTTCCTTGTGAAGTCTTTGTCCAATAGTCACGAGCATAATGGCCAAGTTTGCCACAATTGTAGCAAGATTGTTTTGACTTATCTCCTCCTTTGCCTCTACCTGATTGTTTTCCTCTATTTTGCTATCCTCCTCTATTCTTTTGTTCACCTCTATTTGAGAATCCTCCTTTGTTCTGATTTCCTCCTCTGTTAGGAGTTCCACCTCTCTGATTATTTTTGCCTCTACCTCTATTCTGTCCTCTGCCATGACCTCTACCTCTACCTTCTTATGAAGCAAAGGCTTTATCATCTCCTTTGTAACTTGTGGAAGGATTTTGTTGTAATCTCTCTTCATGTGAGAGAAGTGAGCCAATTAGGGATTCAAAAGATAGAGAAGTTGGGTCTTTGGATTCTTCTATAATTATGGCAACTGAATTCCACTTAGGAAGAAGTGTCCTCAACACTTTCTTCACTATAACTTTAGGCTTTACATCTTCTCCTAAAGTGACCATCTTATCTACTACGACTTTCACACGCATGCAGTAATCACCAACATTTTCACTCTCTTGCATTTTAAGAGTCTCAAACTCTCGTTTCAAGGTTTGTAGTTTAACTTGTTTGACTTGGTCACTACCCCTATAACTTTCTTTTAAAGCATTCCAAGCAGATTCAGCAGTTATAAAAGAAGCTATTCTAGGGAAAATACTTCTATCAAGGGCAGCTTGGATATGATAAAGGGCGGAAGAATTATTCTTCTATGCTTCCTTTCTAGCCCTTTTATCAACCACATTTAAAGCTGCCCATTCAGCAGCAGTAGGTTCAGTATATCCCTCTTCAATCACATCCCAAAGACCTTTTCCTATCAAAAGAGTTTTTATTTTAATTTACCAATACTCGTAATCACCACCATTGAACTCAGGGATTGGTATACTAGTATTGGAAGCCATATTAGAAAGCAAACTTTATTGCAACTTCAAACAAGTAGTACAAAGAAGTACAAAATAGATCACTGATTTACTCGATTTAAATCAAATCTAGCTTTCTTAATATGCTCACTGATTTGGCGTTCTTCTTCTCGAGGATCACCCAAAACTGGAAAGGTGAAATTGTCTGCTTCATCGTCACTAATTATAATGACTTCAGGTGCTGTTGTTGGTTCATAACTTCTTTTAAGAACTTTTTTTTCTTCAGTTGTAGGTTTCACCTCCACTGGTTCTTCTTCTTCTTCTGCTTCTTCTAGTTTTGAATCAGGAGAGTGTGGTGTATATCTCTCACTTGTTTCTACTTCAAGCACTGTAGGTGTATAACTGTCATTTGACTGTTCTTCAAGTACTATTTCAACCATCTCAGATTCAACTATCATTTTCTCGAAGATATTATCTTCAGAATCTGCCTCGTAGCTATAATCTGGTTTTCGCAGATGAGTAATCACTTGATTCTCTAATTGGCAAAACATTGTATGAAGTCCATACCACTGGACTCTCTCGTCAAAGGAATCAGGAGTCTCTCTTATCAAAAGAGAGATTAATGCATTATAGCATCCGGTTGACCAGATCATCTACCCAGAATCACACCGTATGAACTGGGTTACAACTTAGTATGATGCCAAAAAAAAAAATTATATCAAAATATCTTTGCACCCTTTTTTTTTAATTTTTTTAAATTTGTTTTAATAAAGACTTTTAAAAAAAAATTAACAATTTCCTATATATATTTTTAATTATTATTTTTTAAATGAAATGGATATTTAAAAAACAATAATTAAAAAAACATATATAGAAATTATAATTTTGAAAAAAACCTTTTAAAAAACAAATAAAAATTAATTCATTTAAAAATTTAACCTTTTTTTTAAACCCCCGCTGGGATTCGAACTGGTAACCTCCGCAAGCTACCCGACGATCTTAGCCGCTGCACCACGCAGCTTCGGGTGGTAGCAAAGAACAAAAAACAATATTAAAACTTTAGAAAATCATGAGGTCACAAAAAAAAACTAACAATTTTACCCCGACGGGATTCGACCCCGGGTCTTTGCTCTGCAAGGCGGGGACTTTTGCCGCTAGGCCACGCTAGTCGGACAATACAAAGCAGGAAGGACGTGAATATTAAAGACAACGCGGATACAGGTTTGAAAAAAAAAACATAGTTTTTTAATCCCACATGCAGTGGACAAAGAAATTTCAAGGCTTTATCAAAGCTTGCAAACATAGTTAGGTCGATTGCCTTCAGGCAATCGATCTGCCAACCTTTTTCCTGTCAGATGACCAATCAAATGCCACCATGTGGCACACACTGAAGCCATCGTCCATGTCAGCCGCCATGTCAACATGCATCCACATCAGCCAGCCATGTCAGCCTTGTCCATGTCAGCCAACCATGTTAGCATGCCTCCATGTCAGCCAGCCACATCAGCCTCGTCCATGTCAGCTAGCCACATTAGCCTCGATCCACGTGTTACCAGCTCTACCACCACATCAACATCCAATCAACTCCTGGTCAGCCTCGATCCATGTGTTGCCAGCTCCATTGCCATATTAGCCTACTATCAGCTCTACCGCCATGTCAGCCTACTGTCAGCTTTGTTGCCATGTTAGCCTGCTATCAGTGCCACCACCACGTCAATGTCTAGTCAACTCCTGGTCAGCCTCAATCCACATGTTGCTAGCTCCACCACCATGTCAGCCTACTATCAACTTTACCACCATGTCAGCCTGCTATCAATGCCACCACCACATCAACGTCTAGTCAAATCCTCAGGATCCGTGCGCTCCTCGAGATCCGTACGACAACTACTTTGCCACTCCTCAGGATTCGTGTGACTGCTACTCTATCACTCCTCAGGATCCGTGTGACTACTACTCCTCCGCTCCTCAGGATCCATGCCTTCAGCTTTCGTGCCTTACCTCAACCCTCGAGATCCGTGCCTCCTCAGCTTTGATACCAGTGTAAGTCTAAGTTTCAATTAACCTTATATTAATTAGGTCAAGGTAATAAACAAATGACATGAAAAATACAGTCGAAAACATTCATTAAAAAAACTAGACGATTAATACATTAACTTAAACCTTATATAGGTTTAGAACTTGTGTAATAATAGGAAAGGGAAGGTGGAGGAAGATCGGGGAGTTTAGAGAGAACGAAGGAGTAGGAGGTGGAGTGGGAGGTGGCAGCGAGCGTGGGGAGAGAAAGGGAGTGGAGTGATAAGGGAAAATAGACGGTAGGAAAGGAGAAAGGTGAATGGAGGGATAAGGAGAAAATCAAGGAAAGGGAGAAAGAAAAATTATGCTGACCATCCGACAAAATTAGCCGACAAATGGTAAGTGTCTTCACACTGTGCTTAAAAAAACTAGTTTTTTCTAAGCCTGTTTGAAGCTAGGTCCTATTCACACTTGCAAAATTTCTCATATCCAAAGAGAATATTGTGTCTTATTTGAAACATTGAAATAAGACTATATTGATCCAATCTTAAATGTGAGTCCAATAAAATTAAAATTCTTTGATGACAATGAAGTAAGCCATGGAGTAGCCAAAAATTCTCCAAAAAATTGGAATAAGTTGATGAAGAATAGTAAAAAAAATTCTTCTTTTTTCTTCTTATGAAACTTTGAGAAGTAATTTACCATAATAATTAGAAGAAATATCAAAGGCTTTGAACAGTATTTTTGCATGAGCAATCAATGTCACTCCATTCCCACTCAAATACAATGTTGGAATTAACAATATTTTCTATAAATGAACAAAAGCAATCCATCCACTCAAATATTAAAATGTGTGAAAGAAAAAAAGAAAGATATAAAATAATTAAAAATTATAAGATACTTGTAGACACTAAAAAATAAGTGTTGTACTATCCATGGATAGGAATAACAACACTCTAGTGCAATAGATGGAATGGTTGGGGAGTATTTATACGAATATTTAATCCCCAAATTAAATTAATAAGTTTAACCTATGCTAATATAAAAAGAGGGAATTAAGATTAATTACACATTATAGGATGGACTTAGTTGTGAAAATATTAACCATAGCCCATGGGGCTTATATAATAAAATATTATAATACATTAGATGCAACATACAATGATCTCTCTTAGGTCTATCCAAAACTACATCATACAATATTGACCTTGGCCATGAATAAAAGTAAATTTTCAACAATATGACCTTTGAGATATTTTTGTTATGGGTAGATAAAACCATAATCTTGTATTCAATCATTTGGTTCACTTATTGGCTTAAATGTTTTTTTAAATTGGTTATATAGGATTGAAATAGGTCCCACCCTCCTTACATCATCACCACATAGTGGTATTACAACAAAGTTGGGAAAAACAATTTTTTATTGGTGGAAGGGGTTTTAAAATGGTCCTCGAACCTTTTACAAAATGAGAAATAAAAACAAAGTACAATGCTCAAAAACATATGGAGAGAAACACCGAACTAAACAAGAGACACCAACCAGAAATAACAAGAGAAAGATAGGGTATGCAGACCTGAAGCTAAAAATATCACTGACTCTAAAAGGAAAGGGTACACAGATCCAAAAATAGAAAATAATAAGTTACAAGAAACCAACACAACAAGCCTCATGAATTTTTGCCTTGTCTTAAATTTCTCTTCATCGAAGTAAGGAGTTCACAATCCAGGGAGGATTCATCATCAAAATTTTTAGAACACTCTCTCACCATCGTCACCTCCACCTGATGAGTTGATACCTTGAAATTTGGGCATTTGCATCCTGTATATAGCCACCTTTCAAATAGGGTCTACCACTCAGATCATTTAGAACTCAGATCCTTTTTTGGTAAGCGTTATTTCTTCTTAATATTATCATCATCAGTCGAGCATTTCTTATAGTGGCTTAGAAGCTAGAGTCTCGGAAAACAAGGGTACGACAAGGTTGGGATATTATCCATATATCATTTGGCAAGATTTTAACCTTGGTATCCTCTTTAATATTGAGGAATCTAACCAGTTGAGCTAATACCACTTGATTTTCTTGGCTTATATGTTGCATCCTACACTAGGAAGATTTTTATCAATATGACAAGTGTTTCTATATATCATTAATTAGTATTTATTGTTGTTGTAAGTGATTCATTAATTGAGTGATATCATTATCATTAGGATAATATCTTAGAATATTTTATTCCTCAACTATTTTCTTGTCATGGGTTTGTTGTTATACTAGATTGGACGTAGGCACTTTTATGTGCCTAGTTTTAGATACCATCTTGGAATTTTGACTACTTGCTATAATATGTTACCTCCATTATACTATTTATATCAATGGAAACTTAATAATAAGGGTATTCTTTTTTATTTAATGCAACAAGAATTTATTTTAGTATTGCAAAACAAGGAAAAATAGTCCAAGTTAAATATTAGAAAATATATGGGTTATTTACATTGAAAATTAGGCTTCAACATTTAGCAGATAAAATACATGACCACATGATCTCTAATAATATTCAATTGAATGTCAAAATTATTATAAAATATTATTTCCTTATATTTGAAGTATTTGACCCTAAAAATGAAGAGCAAAAAGTGGAGCAAAAAACAACAGAAAGAAAAAATTAAAATAGAAAAAAATGCAACTATTTTTGCAACAACATAGGATAGTCTAAATTTGATGGACCAAAATTAATAAAAAATTAATGAAATTTTGAGAATGAATTCTACATAAAAATACCTTTCCAACCGTGTATGAAACACACAAAATTAAGTTGTAAATCAAAATTTATGAGCTTTGAAAATTGGTTGCAAGTTTTAGATATATAGGGATAACAAGCATGCTTTTCACAAAATGAATGGAATAGAATGTTATTTTGTATTCCAAATGAACTCAAAAGTATAAAATAGATTTTTCCACAATATTCTCCAACTATTTTACACTATTGTACATGTTTAAGAGAGAAAATGGTGTTACAACCCTTCATTTCCAATTTTGGAAGTTCAAAAGTCATCATGACTCTTGAAGGCCTTTAGAAACTTTTGGCCTTCTTAAAATTCATGGGAGAACTTTTTGTTTTATGTTTTTCTTAGTCAGCATCAATTTTCAACAATTTTTTAATTGACTCATTCATGAGAGTGAATTTGAAGGAAGAAGAAAATTTGAGAGGCACCAAAAAGAATATGAGGCTATAAGAAAAAGGGGCCATAGGAAAGGAGAAGACAACTCCAAAATATCTCAACAAAAAATAGAGTATGTTGTTTGATTAATATGATCTACTTCCAAATGGATTTCTAAATTACTCATTATATATGCTTATATTACCATGTAATATTAGCGAATTGAGTGGGTAATGCCTTCTTCATTTCATAAGGATTATTTTTTTGGTAGGTTATTAAAGTGGATTTTTATCAAGGGACCCAAAACCTGATCACAACAAGTCAAAATACTTCAATAAAGGTGAAAGGATGGTGATGGACCTAATGACAGGATCCATAATAGGAAATAGGATCCAGAATAGGAAAACAAATTTAGGAATCAGGACAGGAAGTCCGAAGCGGGAAAGCCGAAAAGTCATACCCAATTGCAAAAACGAAGAACCCGCCCAATGGTAAAAGGAGAAGGAAGTAAAATTGAGTTTTAAAACTCCTACTCAAACAACCAATTTGAAAAAAACTCCCACCTAGCTATTGAACAAAAAACCAAGAAATTTCAAAGATAAGGCACTCATGCCTATCCATAGAAAATAAAACAACCCAAGAAGCAGGAAAATAAAGTACATGAGTGCATAATCCCACACAGGGGAGAAACCAAAAATCGGAAGGGAAATTCTAGAAAACCAAAAGTTAAACAAAAAACCACATTTCACCATAGGGAGGAGCAAAGAAACTACAAACAAGGAAAATCCCACCCAAGAAAGGATGGGAAACAAGTAAGGATGCCAAAAATCAATCGAACTATGATGAAACCACATCCTTCACATGCTTAGAAAGTGGAACAGCAAACCGAGGATATCCAAAGGCCACAAAATCCTCATGCAATGAGGTGATAAAACTACAAATATGCCAGTAGAAGTAGAGGAAGCAATAGACGTAGAATAGCTAACCATAGGAAAGAGACAGGAAAGTTTCCAAGGAACCCAAAAGGAAGAAGCCATAGGGAGAAACAACTGTAGATATTAAGCATAGGTCTTTCCCAAACCAAGAGGATGCATCAAGAAACCCTAGATAACCTTCAACATCACCAACAAATACTTCAAGGAAACATATGAGGAAGTCCAGTAGGAACACAACAACAAGCAATGTAGAGGCCCCCATGCAAAGCCACAAAAAATACTAAGAACTCACCAAACCCACATCAATTATCCCAAAGAGCAGAGTCATAGGAGAAGGTACATGGTCCATCCAACCAAAAATATGTTGTGTAAAACTACTCATGAAGTCACTCTCCCACAGCCATAGCTAACCACACCTAGAGAACCATAGAAAGCCAACACCAAGTAGAAGCCTACAAAAAACCTAGGAAATAACTAAGAACTCCAAGGAAAAGAATCATTGAAGCAACCCAAAAATCCTAGGGATGGTCCCTGGGAAAAACCTAGGGACATCCTATGGTCCCAAGGAATATCCAAAAGACTCCTACAAACCAAGCACCAGAAAGAACCCCATCAGAAGGTAATGAAAGGGGTAGAAAAATGGAGAAGTGACCTCTCACCCCAAGAAGATCATCTGCAACACCATCCAGCCAAGGAGGAAGAGTAAGGAAGTTCCAAGGAAACTAGGATAGGATCAAGGACCTGGGACAGGACCAAGGAAAGGCTGTAGGGAAGTGGAGAAGGACTTCCTAGGGAAGTCACCTGCAGAGCCCCTATTTCATAAGGATTGTTATTCTAAAGGATGGTTTTTATTTATTAAAATTTTGTGTCTCATTATATGTGTGATATATTATTATTATGGAGTTTCACCTTTCAATCTAAGTTAAAATAACTTATGTGTGTTAGGAGTTATTACATCATAGACCATGTGAGAAGTCAAGTGGTATAACCACCCTTCACAAGGTACATGCATGTAGTATAGGATAAAGAAGTTAAATTTTTTTTTTAGAGTTTTTTTTATCTAAAATAGACATGATATGTACCTAAATGCCCTTTATTACTATAATACAATTATTCAAAGCATTAAGATATAACATGCAGTATCATACTAGGTATAAGGAATAAATAATTCTCCTTCTAATCCTCCTCTAGATTTGGCATAGAGATAGCCAAAAGAGACACCCTATATAAATTTCTCACCATGAAGAAAAATTCCACAATAGAATAAAAATATACCAAGGTGAAAAATCCCTACCAAATGCAAAGAGCCTTCAAAGTTTCAAAAGGGTTACAATCCCTTCTAAAGACCAAATGTCATAAAGTGGGTAGGAAACAACCATTCAAATTTAAGCAAGAAAGGAAAGAAGTAATTGGCATTGGAAGGAAAGCAAGAAAGGTATTTAAAGCTCCATAGAATATTGCAAGGAAGCTATGCTCCATAAAAATTTAAAAAGGAGGCTATTGAAGAGCTACATTAAAAAGAAAATTTAGAAAACCATTTGAAAGGCATTCAAAAGAATATTTAAAATATAGAAGGCTAAAAATCTAGACCATTGAAGGTATTTGAAAAGAATTTTTAAAATTATAAAATAGAATGATCATAAATTTGAATCCATTTGCAAGCCTTATAAATGTTCCAAGAAAAATTTATTATGGTACAAAGAAGCTTAAGTCTCTTAAATTTCATATCAAAAACAAGAGAATAAAATAAAATTATTGACAAGTAATTTTGTCAAAAGCACATTGTAATTTTTTAATAGAGGAGAAGTAAGAATGAAATCAATAAGTAGCTCACTTTCTCAAGGCATCAAGTAAACGTTCCAACTTGAATGACCATTGGAACTAATAGTATGGACAAAATACAAGTTTATGTTTAAGAAAACAAGACATTTGTCATTCATCTCAAAGCAAAGAAATTTAGAAAAACATGAAATATTTGATGGAATGACCAAGGGATAAAACCTAAACTATAGCAAAGTAAGTTATATTTGGGAAAAAATAAACAAGTCATAGCCTTGTGAAGCAGAATGTTCACCAAGAAAGAAACTTGTTATTACAATAGTTATTTGCAAGAACTCTATGATAATTAAGATGCATGTAGCTATAATACAATTTATATCAAGAAGATGAGAGTGTTCCTCTATACTTCAGTATGCTAGAGATAAAAAGGTAGAACAACAAAATAGAAGACAAGATGAGATACAAATCAAAATAAAGAAAAGAACATAAAATTTAGCCAAGAAACATATATAGGCCTAGAAAGGCACCCCCTTGAATAAAGATACACATAAATAAAAAATCTGAATGACAATAAACTTTACCAAGAGATAAAAATATTATAAGCATAAGGAAAGAATCCAGACTAGAAACACTAGCTTCAAAGCACACCCTCGACTGCAAATACCAGAGGCATCACCAATCTGTAGGAAAAATCAATGTTTTAACACCTAAATTCGAATAAGATTAAAATCATAAGAATAATTTTGAAGCATACCAAAAACACTCAAACATGAACAAAATAGATGGATAAAGGAAATCACCTGAAGAAAATAAAGAAGACGAAAACTTTGAATTTCATTTAAAATAAAAATTTAAAATCTCATATTGAAGAGTGGGAAATTCATTAGGACAACTATATTATTTGTTCGTATGTTTTAAAAGGAAGGAATATTCTATAGAGGAAGAAGTATTCCCTCTACAATTATTTTTTGCACATGGAGACAATTATTTCTTGCATTTTTTAAGCATTAATTAAAATCTGAGTATAGGAATATATACTTTTTAATTAGATTTTTTTGAGGGGAACTCAAGAAAATAAGAAATTTTGAATTTAATAAAATATTACCATGGTTATTGGAGCATCGAACTTCTTGTTATTGGATTACTATTTGTTTAGGGGAAACAATTATACTACATAGGAAAAGCCATTTTTAAAAACAAAAAAATTATGAATTGGTGAGAGCTCTGGAAGAGAAAACTAGGGCATCATTTGGGTAGCCGAAGAGATTTCTGGTTACTGTGGATTTGAAGAAAATATTGCTACCCTAGGAGGGCCTAATGGTGACACCTCCGAATCCTCTTTTAGAGAGACATAGTTCTTTTGTAGATTTGTTAAAGGATAAATCTTCATAAAAGACTGAAGAAGCACAAAAAACTGCATTAAAAATACTTTTTACAGTTGACAAAAATAGATCAACATCTCAACGAGTTAATGGAGCTTACCACAGTTAGAATCAAGGCCAAATATGATCATTGAGCAGAGGATAGTCGAATAAATAGTTTTATATAGAGCCAACCATGATTTGATCTATAAATTCATAGGTATTCGCCCTACCCTAATTTTTTTGCATTCTTGGGTTCGGTAAAATTGGGAGCCTCTTGGTGAGTATTCTTTGTGGTTTATTATCAATGGATATTTTATTGTTAGTTTTTCTTTACTTATCGATAGAAATAGGGCTTTTGAATCAGAAAAGAGGAATCATGGTCTAGCAGGATTATTTGTTCAAACCTAAATAGTAGGATTTGATCCTCGAATGGAACCCACTGCTATCCTGGTTTGGATCCATTTGTATGCACTTCCAATGAAGTTTTGGAGTGAGTACGTATTGAAAATTATCATCAATTCCTTTGGAAGACATTTGGGTGTTTCCAAAGACAAAATGGAAGGAAACACAACTATTTATGCAAGATTATGTATGGAAATGGATCTTAGCTAGCCTTTGCCATCAGAGATGGAACTCGAACTTGCAGGACTATCTTGGATTCAACAACTAGATTATGAGGCATTTCCCTTCAGATATATATTTTTCCATAAATATGGGTATTTAGCCCGATCTTGCCCAAATAATATGAACATAAAAATGGAGGCTCCTCTAGGAATGTCAAATATTCCTAAGGAGGGTAAGTCAAAAATCAATAAATAAACAACCAATATTTCTCAAGGTAAAGAAGCATAGGGAGATGGTTTTGAATAGCCCAAAAGAAGGAGAAGACAAAAGAAAAAATATAGTAAAGAGCAAACCCAACTCAAGACCTCCAATAGGTATGAGATCTTTAAGATACTAATGGACCAAGAAGAAGAAAAATTCATGGAAGAAGTGGATTGGAATAATGAAAATAATAGCATCCATGTTCAAGCCCCTCTTTCATATTCTCCTCTCATAGAGTAGGTAATCAAGTGCAGTGAGTTACCACAATCAGAGAGTGCAGGGGCATTGATAGTGCATAACCAAAAGCAACTGATAATTAAGGATGTCATCATGGGCATAGAAAAAAATAATAGAGAAAGGTCAACTCTAGGGATAAATCAGGTGGAAAAGAGATTAAAAATAACATCTCTCAAGGAGTGGGTAGAAAATCAAATAAGGAATTGATAGCAGTTCAAGGAGATAAACTGATCATTGGAGGATCGGTGAGGCCAATAGATTTTTACTGCTCTCAAGGTAACCAATGATTATACAATCATGGAATGTTAGGGGTTTAAATAGTAGAACCCATCAATTTGTTGTTCTAAGACTTAGAAAAATGTAAAACAAATTTTTTTCTTATCTAGGAGACAAAAATATCATTGGATCTTATGTGTAAAATAGTAAATAGAATTTGGAGGGGTGCTAGTCATATGGAAGTGGCTTCCCAAGGGGTATCAGGGGGGATAATTACTCTTTAAAACTCTCTGGAATGGACTGCAATAGAACATATATCTTGGAGGGGTGTTCTCACATCACATTTTAGGAACAATGTCATAGATGAACATGTTTTAATCACAAATTTTTATGGGGCTTAAAACCTAGATGGTCAAATGCATCAATGGAAAGTTGTGCATAACATGAGAGTCTCAAGGGAAGAGTTAGACTAGATTATTGCTGGGGATTTTAATGCTAAATTATCCTCTAGATATCAAGAAGGAGGAAAACCAATTTTGGACCCAGGGGATCGACTTATGATTGCCCAAGTCCAAGCATTACACTTGGTAAATATTAAATGCCCTAGAACAAACTATACTTGGACTAATAAGAGGAGGGAGCCACATAGTATGAAGGTGAAGTTAGACCATTTTTTGATTTCATAGGAGGCATTTGTAAAATGGAATATAAAATTTCATATTTTAGAGGGTCTAGTTTCAAATCACTTTCCCATTTTGTTGGAGGGGGATCAAGACAATGCAGCATCACAAACCATTTAAATTTGAAAATTTTTTATTACAGAAAGAGGAACTTCAAAATAAAATTCTACAGTGGTGGGAAGAAGGCCGCCCAGCATATGGTACAATAATGTTTAGATTCTACAAACAACTTCATTATGTCAAAGATCAACTGAAACAATGGAGGTGAGATAACAAGATAAACTTCCAAGTCCAAATAGATCCATTGGTGGCCATATGGGATGATTTTCAAAAACACTTTAGGGAAGGACCAATTACAAAGTAGCTCAAAGAAGAGGATGATGCATTACGTAAAGTGGTTGAGGATATTGAAAACCAAGAGGAGACCTACTGGAAATAGAGAGCAAGAACCACTTGGTTATTAGAAGGTGATAAAAATACCAAAATTTTCCATCGGGATGACTATGCTAGGAGATAGATGAACAACATGGAAGCTCTTCAATATGAGAATGAACACTCCTTTGATATAATTCTAGGTATGCATTTACATTCAATGGATTATTTTTCTAAACTATTTAAGGAAAGTATTGAAAACCAAGAGGAGACCTACTGGAAATAGAGAGCAAGAACCACTTGGTTATTAGAAGGTGATAAAAATACCAAAATTTTCCATCGGGATGCCTATGCTAGGAGATAGATGAACAACATGGAAGCTCTTCAATATGAGAATGAACACTCCTTTGATATAATTCTAGGTATGCATTTCCATTCAATGGATTATTTTTCTAAACTATTTAAGGAAAGTATTGTGCAATATGAAGAGTCTCAAAAATAAGTTCTTGATTTCATACCCTCTGTTATATCTGAAGAAGAAAATTAGGCCCTACTTAAACCCATTGATAGAGAGGAACTAAAGAATGTAGTCTTTGGAATGAGCACCGAAAAAACACCAGGTCCAGATGGATTTCCAATTGAGTTTTTTCAGGCCTTCTAGGACAACTTGGAGGAGGATGTAATGGCTATTATAGAGGATTCCAAAGGTAGTAAAAGAATGCTTAAAGTATTAAATCATACTTTCATTGCCTTAATTCCAAAAAAGGAAGAGGGGGTACATATTTTAGATTATAGACCTATTACCTTATGCAATGTCATATATAAAATAATCACAAAGGTAATGGTTGAGTGGCTAAAATATCTTCTACATAGAATTATCTCCTTAGAGCAAGGGGGTTTTGTAGAGGGTAGGCAGATATTGGATGGTGTGGTTCTATCTCAGGAGGTAATAAATTCAATGAAAACATATGGTAATAGAGGAATACTCATAAAATTAGATATGTCAAAGGCTTATGATATGGTGGAGTGGAGCTTCTTGTCAAAGATGATGGCAACCTTTGGTTTCTCTCAAGATTGGATAGAATGGGTCATGAGCTATGTTTCTACTTTGACATACTCAATGTTAATAAAGGGTCTTCCCTCACAACCATTTGGAGCTACTTGAGGCATTCATCAAGGACATCCTTGTTCCCCCTATATTTTTCTCATATTGGCTAAAGGCTTGGGTAGACTCATCTTGAGGAGAAGACAAAAAGGTTTGCTAATAGGTATCAAGGTGGGTGAGGAAGTTTTTATTCACCTATAGTTTGTGGATGACACAGGATTTGTGGGAGTGGCCAGCTTTAGGAAACCACGAATGATTAGAGATACACTTAATGTCTACCTTAGGGCTACAAACCAAGTCATCAAAGATAAAAAATCCAAAGTGGTATTTTTCAATCTTGATCAAAGGCTTCAGGATAGAATTTTAGAGATCTTGAGATTCACAAGGACTTCTCTCCTAGTGGTGTACTTGGGGTCCCTTTGCATTTTAAAAAACTAAAAATAGATATCTAGAGGAATATTTTGGACTATATCAATAAAATAATTTATCATTGGTCTCACAAATGGTTAATGTTGTAATCACAATGACATTGAGAGGGGGGGTGAATCAGTGTGTTCTTTAAAATTTCTAAAACATATGATTTTAAAACCAGCAGTAGTTTAAAGCAGATAAAAGAGATACTAAATGCATCAAGAAAGCATCACACATAACACAACATTTTAACGAGGTTCACCAATGTGGCTACTCCTCAAAAATACTGCTTGGACTACCATCCAAATCCGATCAATGCAAAGCTACAACTTTACATAATCCTTTACCAGCACCAACTGGAAGGAGCACCAACCCCTTAACTTTATCTGCTACAAAATAATGGAGCACCAACTCCTATTTTACCAGCACCTACTGGAAAGAGGCACCAACCCCTTATGCCAAGCTACAACTTGGAAGACAATAATAAAAATTGCAGAATAAAACTTTCACCTTAATTTTCACGATTTGCCATTTTTCTGCATTCGATTGTATGTCTGCATTCTGCTACTTCTACAAAAAATGATTCGCACTATCTGACAGCTTCTCTATATTTCTTTGTGCTCTCTATCGTATTTAGTTTATCGATTACTTATGTAAACTGCGCACTGTCACTTCGGACTTAGAACATGACTTTTGCATATCGTGCTCTTATCATCCATGCACTTCACGATCTACAGATCCGAATTACGACTCTGCACTTTCCTCAACCGAACTTGATGCAATCACCCTTCTCGCACTTACACATTATCTCATCGCTATATTCTCTATACTGCCATTCCAAAGAACTAACACTTTTCTCACTCTCTGGATCGAAACGACTTGCTCTCGGCTTCACGTGAACTTGTTTCGCACCTTTCACATCTATTGCACACCTTAACCTCGCAACAAACCCCCTTTTTATAGAAGATAATACCATATCAAACATTTTGGCTGTCACTTAAAGACGTCGGCTGCAAACCCTAATGAAGTCAACATGAAACCCTAGAATTTTTTTGGCTGCTTAACCTTTGTGATTGTTAGCTGCAAACCCTAAAAACTCCCACCATAATAACCCTAATAAGTGTCGGCTTTAAAACCCTAAAGACGTTCGTTGTAAAACCCTAACACATGTCGGCTTCAAAACCTCAAAGATGTTCGTTGTAAAACCCTAGCAATTGTCGGCTTTGAAACCCTAACGATGTCCACTGTGAAGCCCTAGCAACTATCGGCTTCAAACCCTAAAAACCATCGGCCTCAATTCAAACTTGTCGGCCTCAAACTCTTTTGCCACCTTCACCACCTTCCTGTAGCTTATTTCCATGAGATGGCAACACATCGTGAAATCGTGACACTTTTTGTGTCCGTACACCTCCTTGACTTTGTCGTCGCGAAATCGCGACCCTTTTGGCCGTTGATAGCTTTGCCTCCGTTCTTGTCATGAAATCGTGACACTTTGATCAGTTGCTGATGTCATCATCATTCTTGTCATGAAATCGTGATGCTTCCGGCTTCTGGCGGCTTTTCTCGCAACCTGTCACGAAATCGTGACACTTTCAGCTTTCGCTGACGTCATCCGCATTCTTGTCACGAAATCGTGACGCTTTCGGCTTCTGGCGGCTTTTCTCGCACCTTGTCACGAAATCACGACACTTTCAGCTTTCGCTGACGTCATCTTCATCTTTGTCACGAAATCGTGACGCTTTCGGCTTCCGTACATTTTGTGCTTCATTCAGTAGCGAAATCGCTACAACTTAGTGCCTTGTGCTTTCAATTGCTTTTACCCGTGAAATGTTGACTAGTAGCGAAATCGCTACACTTTTGTGCCTTACACTTTCGACTTGAAGCATAATCGTTGCACCTTTGAGTTCTGCCCTTCAGACCTGTAGCAAAATCGCTACACCTTCGTGTTGAGTATTTTCACCTTGTAGCAAAATCGCTACACCTTTGTTTTGCACAACTTTTACCCGTAGCGAAATCGCTACACCTTTACTTTGTGCCTTTGCAACTCGTAGCGAAATCACTACACCTTTACTTTGTGCCTTTGCAACTCGTAATGAAATCACTACATCCTTTTTACTTAACACTTTCTCCCTGCTTCTGCCCGCGAAAATTCAACATGTAGCGAAATCGCTACAGTTTCTCAACTTAGCTTCTTGGCCTCCGACATGTCGCGAAATCGTGACATTTTCAACTATGCCTTCTCTCTCCTTCGACTTGTCACGAAATCGTGACATTTTTGATTGCGCCTTCTCTCTCTTCTGACTTGTTGTGATATCATGACATTTTTGATTGCGCCTTCTCTCTCTTCTGACTTGTCACGATATTGTGACATTTTTGATTGTGCCTTCTCTCTCCTCCGACTTGTCGTGATATCATGACATTTTCGGTTGCGCTTTCTCTCTCCTTATTTTCGTCGTGATATCGTGACATTTCTGGCTGCACTTTCTCTCTCCTCACTTTCATCACGAAATCGTGACATTTCTTATTGCACTTTCTCTCTCCTCCGACTTGTCACGAAATCGTGACAGAAAACATGTCGCGATATCGCGACAGTTTTCTAACTTGTCTTTTTCTTCGAATTTTTTCTATCTTCTACATCTGAATGACTTCTGATCTGTCTACCCACTGCATCCTTGGATCTAACTACCTGTGTTGACAACAATGACAACCTTCTTGCAACACCTTGCTCAACAATCTCCCCCTTTGGAATTGTTGGCAACACCTGTATACATTCCTGTAACTCTTCTCCCCCTTTGTCAATAATACCAAAGGGCTGTTGTAGACTCTTCCTGTGTCCATCCTCACACTTCTCAGGCACAATTTGACTCCCCTTGAGTTCATCCTCACGCACTCAAGTGCTCCCCCTGAGAAAGTGATCCCTGTAGCTAGTCACTTCTTAGGAAGTGTGACTACTCCTAATTTGCTCCGAAGATACTCAAATACTTCCTTGGGCAAAGGTTTAGTAAAAATATCTGCTACCTATTCTGTAGTTGGGACATAGTCCAATTTAACTTCTCCTTTTGCAACTTTTTCTTTCAATAAATGATACCTTATAGCAATGTGCTTTGTCCGTGAGTGCATTACTGGATTCTTAGAAATATTGATTGCACTGGTGTTGTCACACTTTACTGATATTGGTTCACTAAAATTAATACCTAGATCTTTCAAGGTTTGTTTCATCCACAAAACTTGTGTGCAACATGTTGCTACTGCAATATATTCTGCCTCAGCTGTAGATAAAGACACTGACTCTTGCTTCTTACTATGCCATGCAACCAATCTGTCCCCCAAATAGAATGCTCCTCCACTGGTACTCTTTCTGTCATCAACACATCCAGCCCAATCTGCATCTGAATATGATATAAGAGTGAAATATTTACCTTTGGGATACCACAATCCATAATCCATGGTGCCTTTGAGATATCGAAAAATCCTTTTAACTGCTGTTACATGAGTTTCTTTGGGACTGGCCTGAAATCTGGATACCATGCAAACTGCTTGCAGAATATCAGGTTTGGTTGCAGTTAAATATAGTAAGCTTCCTATAATTGATCTATACATGGTTTGATCTACAGGTGGAGATTTGTCTTCTTAACTCAACTTGCAGCCTATTGTCATGGGCATGCTGACTGGCTTACTGTCCTCCATAGTGAACCTCTTTAGCATTTCTTTCACATATTTGATTTGAGAAATGAATATACCTTTCTCATTTTGATTGATTTGTAACCCCAAAAAGTAAGACAGTTCACCAATCATTGACATTTCAAATTCATTCTGCATCTTGTTTGCTAAGTCTTTACATGATTCATCTTTGTTGTTGCCAAATATGATATCATCCACATAGACAACAAGAACAATGAGATGCCCATATTCTATTTTCACATACAGATTACTATCCACTAATCCTTTCTTGAATCCCTGTTGAGAGAGATAATTATCTAGCCTAGCATACCATGCCCGTGGTGCTTGTTTTAATCCATACAGTGCTTTCTTTAATTTGTAGACAAGGCTGGGACCTTCACTGATTTGAAAACCATATGTTTATTCAATATATACCTCCTCTTCGAGTTTCCCATTTAAGAAGGCAAATTTTACGCACATCTGATATACCCTGAAGTTTTTGTGAACTGTTAAGGCCAAAAACATTCTAATTGCTTCTAATCTGGCCACTGGAGCAAATGTCTCTTCAAAATCAATGCCTTCGACCTGTGCATATCCTTTACAAACCAGTCTTGCTTTGTTCCTAATGACCTGTCCGTCTTCATTTAATTTGTTTCGAAATATCCACTTGGTGCCGATTACATTCTTGTTTGCAGGTCTAGGTACTAACTCCCAAGTTCTGTCCTTTTCTATCTGGTCTAACTCTTCATTTATTGCCTTCATCCAGCTGTCATATTTTCTTGCTTCATCTATGTTTTTTGGCTCAATGCTAGATAAAAGAGAGTAATTACTTATTACTTTCTTTCTTGTCTGAATGCCAGCTGTGGGATCTCCAATTATTTGGTCTCTAGGATGATTTTTCTGCCAGCTGCCCGTTTTGAATTTTCTGTTTTCTTGCATCTCTGAGTCATCTGATAAGTCATCTGTATCAGTCGTAGATGTATTTTCTGTGCCATGTACTTCATCACCTTCAATTACTTCTTTGTAGATTGGGTAGTTTTCTTGAAAATTAACTATTTGTTTTCTCCCTTCATCGAATTTAACATCTGCACTGTCCACAATTTTTTTGAGTCTCTTGTTGTAGAATTTGTAAGCTTTGCTATGTGGAGAATAACCAACAAACACCCCTTCATCTGCTCTATCTTCAAACTTTCCAAGGTTGTCATCAGTTTTTCTGATGTAGCATTTACAGCCAAATACTTTGAGATGTTTTGCTGTTGCTTTTCTACCAAACCACAACTCATACGGTGTTTTGCATTCATGAGTTCTTAACATATACCTATTTTGAATGTATACTATTGTGTGAACTGCTTCTTTCCAGAATCTATCTGCTATTTTGCTTTCTGCCAGCATGGTGCATGCCATTTCCTGAATTGTTTTGTTCTTCCTTTCTACTACACCATTCTGCTGAGGAGTTATGGCTGTTGAATATTGTCTCCTGATAACATATTTTTCACAGTATTCTAAAAATTCATTCGAAATGAATTCTCCTCCTCTGTCTGATCGCAAGCATTTAATCTTTTTCCCTATTTCATTCTCGACTAGCTGTTTGAAGGTTCTGAACATTTCAAAAGCTTATGTTTTATCTTTTAGAAAGAATATCCATGTCATTATGGAAAAATCATCAATACACAGCATAAAGTATTTGTCGTTGTTTATGCTTTGAGTCCTCATGGGTCCACATAAGTTTGTATGAATGAGTTCCAAAGGCCTGCTAGTATGGTATTCTTTTATTTTAAATGAAACTCTGGTCTGCTTTCCCTTCTAACATGAAGCACACACACTGTTTGCAGGTTTCTTAATGGTTGGAATATCTCTCACTGCTTGTTTAGAGCTGATTCTTACCAGATTATCAAAACTTATGTGTCCAAGCCTCTTATGCCACAACCAGTTCTCTTCTTCTTGTCCCATGAAGCACATACCTTCTGAAAATTTTGAGAGTGTGTATAGGTTTTCAGACGTCCTTGAGCCGGTTGCTATCAATTTCCCGCTGTTTATTTTTTTGACTTCACAACCCTGCTTCTTGAAAACCACTTCATGTCCTTTATCATAGATTTGACTCACACTTAACAGATTATGTTTCAAACCATCCACATATAAAACTTCTTCTGCTTGATTTTACCTTCACTAATTTTGACCGATCCTTTACCTATTATTTTTGCTCCATCATTATTGCCGAACTTCACAGAACCACCCTCATATTTCTGTAGATTTTCAAATTTCTGTTTATCACCTGTCATATGACTTGAGCAACCACTGTCAAGAATCCACGGTACATATTTATTCTGAGCTCTAAAAGCTATCTGCACTATTAAAGATTCATGTTCTTTCCTGAGCTGTTCCTTTTGTTTCCATTCTGTCTTAACTGTGGTGTTGGGTTCTAGCTGGGATTTCCCCTTTTCAAAATTTTGCACATATCCTTCAGAAGAAATTCTATTGTGTTTTGCCTTATATGGTTGAGTTCTTCTTTTCTGAGATTGATATGGAACAGAAATACTACGACAGTTTCGGCAATATGCTCGAAGTTGTGACACTTAAAACATTCTACTTGCATAACTCATTAGAGGAGCAAAAGCATTTTTACTAGTGAAACTTCTTGGACCTATATTGTATTTGCAGTCAACAATTTTATGCCCATAACCATTACATTTAAAACAAAAACCATAGAAATAATTATTGAACCTGAAATATGGTCTTGGACAAGTTGTTGCAGGAGCCTTAGATCTTCTTTTCTTTTGATGTATGACCTTGTTAAAGCCATCATTGTCAGCTGCTATTTCAAGACTGGTATTACAGCTTTCTTTTGCCTGATTTGTTTATCTTTCCACAACCTGTTTCTTGTCTTTACTCTTTTCACTTTCAACATTGCTTGCCTTTGGTCCACTTGATGATTCTCCTTCAGTAAAGCCCAAACCGAATTTGATACCTG
The DNA here is from genome assembly GCA_028583015.1 of Wollemia nobilis. NCBI lineage: Eukaryota > Viridiplantae > Streptophyta > Pinopsida > Araucariales > Araucariaceae > Wollemia > Wollemia nobilis. The sequence continues at coordinate 5,855,069 of JAQPPZ010001045.1, forward strand.
TGGATCTTTGATCGCTTAGAATTTTGTCTAGCTTCATCGAAATTTCTTCATGTTTTAAATGACAGTTGATTTTTTCATCCAGCTCTTGTATCTGTATTCGGAGACTAACATTTTCTTCTTCGACATGTCGGAGGCCAAGAAGCTAAGTTGAGAAACTGTAGCGATTTCGCTACATGTTGAATTTTCGCGGGCAGAAGCAGGGAGAAAGTGTTAAGTAAAAAGGATGTAGCGATTTCGCTACGAGTTGCAAAGGCGCAAAGTAAAGGTGTAGCGATTTCGCTACGAGTTGCAAAGGCACAAAGTAAAGGTGTAGCGATTTCGCTACGGGTAAAAGTTGCGCAAAACAAAGGTGTAGCGATTTCGCTACAAGGTGAAAATACTCAACACGAAGGTGTAGCGATTTCGCTACAGGTCTGAAGGGCAGAACTCAAAGGTGCAGCGATTATGCTTCAAGTCGAAAGTGTAAGGCACAAAAGTGTAGCGATTTCGCTACGAGTCAATATTTCACGGGTAAAAGCAGTTGAAAGCACAAGGCACTAAGTTGTAGCGATTTCGCTACTGAATGAAGCACAAAATGTACGGAAGCCGAAAGCGTCGCGATTTCGCGACAAAGATGAAGATGACGTCAGCGAAAGCTGAAAGTGTCACGATTTCATGACAAGGTGCGAGAAAAGCCGCCAGAAGCCGGAAGCGTCGTGATTTCGTGACAAGAATGCGGATGACGTCAGCGAAAGCTGAAAGTGTCACGATTTCGCGACAGGTTGCGAGAAAAGCCACCAGAAGCGAAAGCGTCACGATTTCATGACAAGAATGATGATGACGTCAGCAACTGATCAAAGTGTCACGATTTCATGACAAGAACGGAGGCAAAGCTATCAACGGCCAAAAGGGTCACGATTTCACGACGACAAAGTCAAGGAGGTGTACGGACACAAAAAGTGTCACGATTTCATGACGTGTTGCCATTTCATGGCAATAAGCTACAGGAAGGTGGTGAAGGTGGTAGAAGAGTTTGAGGCCGACAAGTTTGAATCGAGGCCGACGGTTTTTAGGGTTTGAAGCCGACAGTTGCTAGGGCTTCACAGTGGACGTCGTTAGGGTTTCAAAGTCGACAATTGCTAGGGTTTTACAGTGGACATCTTTGAGGTTTTGAAGCCGACATGTGTTAGGGTTTTACAATGAACGTCTTTAGGGTTTTAAAGCCGACACTTACTAGGGTTTTACGATGGGGGTTTTTAGGGTTTGCAGTCGACAATCACAAAGGTTAAGCAACCAAAAAAATTCTAGGGTTTCATGTTGACTTCATTAGGGTTTGCAGTCGACGTCTTTGAGTTACAGTCGAAGATGTTTGATATGGTATTCTCTTCTATAAAAAGGGGGTCTGTTGCGAGGTTAAGGTGTGGAATAGATGTGAAAGGTGCGAAACAAGTTCGCGTGAAGCCGAGAGCAAGTCGTTTCGATCCAGAGAGTGAGAAAAGTGTTAGTTCTTTGGAATGGCAGTATAGAGAATATAGCGATGAGATAATGTGTAAGTGCGAGAAGGGTGATTGCATCAAGTTCGGTTGAGGAAAGTGCAGAGTCGTAATTCGCATCTGCAGATCGTGAGTGCATGGATGATAAGAGCGCGATATGCAGAAGTCGTGTTCTAAGTCCGAAGTGACAGTGCAGTTTACAGAAGTAATCGATAAACTGAATACGACAGAGAGTGCAAAGAAATATAGAGAAGTTGTCGGATAGTGCGAATCATTTTGCACAGAAGTAGCAGAATGCAGACATACAGTAGAATGCAAAAAAATGGCAGATCATGAAAATTAAGGTGAAAGTTTTATTCTGCAATTTTTATTATTGTCTTCCAAGTTGTAGCTTGGCATAAGGGGTTGGTGCCTCTTTCCAGTAGGTGCTGGTAAAATAGGAGTTGGTGCTCCATTCTGTTGTAGCAGATAAAGTTAAGGGGTTGGTGCTCCTTCCAGTTGGTGTTGGTAAAGGATTATGTAAAGTTGTAGCTTTGCATTGACTGGATTTGGATGGTAGTCCAAGCAGTATTTTTGAGGAGTAGCCACATTGGTGAACCTCGTTAAAATGTTGTGTTATGTGTGATGCTTTCTTGATGCATTTAGTATCTCTTTTATCTGCTTTAAACTGTTGTTGGTTTTAAAATCATATGTTTTAGAAATTTTAAAGAACACACTGATTCACCCCCCCTCTCAGTGTCATTGTGATTACAACAATTGGTATCAGAGCCAAGTACCTGAACAGGCTTAAACAGCTAAGGTGATCTTGGAAGTTACGCAATGGCAAGTGGTGAAGGATTCTCTTCGAACAAAGTGCCACTGTTTGATGGGACAAATTATGCATTCTAGAAAATTAGAATGCAGACATATCTCAGTGCTTTGGGCTTTGACATCTGGGGTGCGGTAGTTAATGGTTACAAAGCTCCTGCCACCGCTCCAACGGACACTACAGGTAAAAAGGCATTTGAATATGATTCAAAAGCAAGAAATGCTATTATGTGTGGACTAGTTGACAGTGAGCTAGTCAAAGTCATAAATTGTGAATCAGCAAAAGATATCTGGGATAAACTAGAGAAAATTCATGAAGGAGATGATAGGATCAAGGAGGCCAAACTTCAAGCACATCGAGCTCAATACGAATCTTTAAAGATGGACAATGATGAGAACATAGAGACTTTCATGCAAAGAGTCAATGGGATCACGAATTCAATCAGAGGTCTTGGTGAAGAACTAACCGATGCTGCTATCGTGAAAAAGGTATTGAGATCACTTCCTTCTAGATTTGATTCAAAAGTCTCTGCCATAGAAGAAGCCAAAGATTTAAATCATTTTAGTATGGATGAGATGCATGGTTCTTTGACTGCTTTTGAAATGAGAATAGGAAGATCTAATCCCACTGATAGAGAAGCAGCCTTCAAAGCTCTAAAAGGCAAAAGCACAAAACAAGAATCTGAAGAAGAGAATGATTCGGATGAAATGGAAGCAAATTTTGTAAGAAAGCTGAAGAAAGGAAAAGGAAAATACAAAGGGAAGCTACCTCTTAAATGTTTCGATTGTGGAGGCATTGGACACTTTGCTACCAAATGTCCTCTCAATAACAAGAACAAAGGTGAAGAAACTCAGCATCAAGAAAGAGGTGAATGGAGGAAGAAAACAAACTTCAGAAAAGGCAATTTCAAAAAGAAAAGCTTTATCTCCCGAAATGCGAGAATCTTCAGAGGACGAGTTCTAGTGAAAACTCTGAGGAAGGAACAGGTGAGGCTCTATTTATGGCGTTTGAAATAGACGAATCAGAAGAGGCAGAAAACACAGAAAACAGAGAGGGAATGAACTCTGAAGTATCTATTGAAGAAGATGAGGCTGAAGTTGATTTAGAGGGTGAGCTGGTGTCTGCTCTCATGGAATGGAAATCTGAGAAAAAGAAGAATGAAAAACTGTCAAGGAAACTTAAGGATGCAAATGACATTATAGCCAGTCTAAAAACACAGACAGAAGAATACAAGAAAATGTTCGAAGATCTTGAAATACAGGTAACCATGAAGATAGATTACTCGCTGCAAATTGGAAGAAGAAAATGTTAGTCTCCGAATACGGATACAAGAGGCTGGATCGAAAAATCAAGCTGTCATTTAAAACGTGAAGAAAGTTCGATGAAGGCTGGACAAAATTCTAAGCGATCAAAGATCCACGGGTATCAAATTCGGTCCGGGCTTTCTCGAAGGAGAATCATCAAGTGGACCAAAGGCAAGCAATGTTGAAAGTGAAAAGAGTAAAGACAAGAAACGAGGCTGTGGAAAGAAAAACAAATCGGGCAAAAGAAAGTTGTAATACCGAGTCCTGAAATAGCAGTGACAATGATGGCTTTACCAAGGTCATACATCAAAAGAAAAGAAGATCTAAGGCTCCTGCAACAACTTGGCCAAGACCATATTTCAGGTTCAATCATTATTTCTATGGTTTTTGTTTTAAATGTAATGGTTATGGGCATAAAATTGTTGACTGCAAATACAATATAGGTCCAAGAAGTTTCACTAGTAAAAATGCTTTTGCTCCTCTAATGAGTTATGCAGTAGAATGTTTTAAGTGTCACAACTTCGGGCATATTGCCAGAAACTGTCGTAGTATTTATGTTCCATATCAATCTCAGAAAAGAAGAACTCAACCATATAAGGCAAAACACAATAGAATTTCTTCTGAAGGATATGTGCAAAATTCTGAAAAGGGGAAATCCCAGCTAGAACCCAACACCACAGTTAAGACAGAATGGAAACAAAAGGAACAGCTCAGGAAAGAACAAGAATCTTTAATAGTGCAGACAGCTTTTAGAGCTCGAGAATAAATATGTACCGTGGATTCTTGACAGTGGTTGCTCAAGTCATATGACAGGTGATAAACAGAAATTTGAAAATCTACAGAAATATGAGGGTGGTTACGTGAAGTTCGGCAATAATGATGGAGCCAAAATAATAGGTAAAGGATCGGTCAAAATTAGTGAAGGGAAAATCAAGTCAGAAGAAGTTTTATATGTGGATGGTTTGAAACATAATCTGTTAAGTGTGAGTCAAATCTGTGATAAAGGACATGAAGTGGTTTTCAAGAAGCAGGGTTGTGAAGTCAGAAAAATAAACAGCGGGAAATTGATAGCAACCGGCTCAAGGACGTTTGGCAACCTATACACACTCTCAGAATTTTTAGAAGGTATGTGCTTCATGGGACAAGAAGAAGAGAACTGGTTGTGGCATAAGAGGCTTGGACACATAAGTTTTGATAATCTGGTAAGAATCAGCTCTAAACAAGCAGTGAGAGATATTCCAACCATTAAGAAACATGCAAACAGTGTGTGTGCTTCATGTCAGAAGGGAAAGCAGACCATAGTTTCATTTAAAACAAAAGAATACCATACTAGCAGGCCTTTGGAACTCATTCATACAGACTTATGCGGACCCATGAGGACTCAAAGCATAAACGATGACAAATACTTTATGCTGTGTATTGATGATTTTTCCAGAATGACATGGATATTCTTCCTAAAAGATAAAACAGAAGCTTTTGAAATGTTCAGAACCTTCAAACAGCTAGTCGAGAATGAAACAGGGAAAAGGATTAAATGCTTGCGATCAGACAGAGGAGGAGAATTCATTTCGAATGAATTTTTAGAATACTATGAAAAATATGGTATCAGGAGACAATATTCAGCAACCAGAACTCCTCAGCAGAATGGTGTAGTAGAAAGGAAGAACAGAACAATTCAGGAAATGGCACGCACCATGCTGGCAGAAAGCAAAATAGCAGATAGATTCTGGAAAGAAGCAGTTCACACAACAGTATACATTCAAAATAGGTATATGTTAAGAACTCATGAATGCAAAACACCGTATGAGTTGTGGTTTGGTAGAAAAGCAACAGCAAAACATCTCAAAGTATTTGGCTGTAAATGCTACATCAGAAAAACTGATGACAACCTTGGAAAGTTTGAAGATAGAGCGAGATGAAGGTGTGTTTGTTGGTTATTCTCCACATAGCAAAGCTTACAAATGCTACAACAAGAGACTCAAGAAAATTGTGGACGGTGCAGATGTTAAATTCGATGAAGGGAGGAAACAAATAGTTAATTTTCAAGAAAACTACCCAATCTACGAAGAAGTAATTGAAGGTGATGAAGTACATGGCATAGAAAATACATCTACGGCTGATACAGATGACTTATCAGATGACTCAGAGATGCAAGAAAACAGAAAATTCAAAATGGGCAGCTGGCAGAAAAATCATCCTAGAGACCAAATAATTGGAGATCCCACAGCTGGCATTCAGACAAGAAAGAAAGTAATAAGTAATTACTCTCTTTTATCCAGCATTGAGCCCAAAAACATAGATGAAGCAAGCAAAGATGACAGTTGGATGAAGGCAATAAATGAAGAGTTAGATCAGATAGAAAAGAACAGAACTTGGGAGTTAGTACCTAGACCTGCAAACAAGAATGTAATCGGCACCAAGTGGATATTTCGAAACAAATTAAATGAAGACGGACAAGTCATTAGGAACAAAGCAAGACTGGTTTGTAAAGGATATGCACAGGTCGAAGGCATTGATTTTGAAGAGACATTTGCTCCAGTGGCCAGATTAGAAGCAATTAGAATGTTTTTGGCCTTAGCAGTTCACAAAAACTTTAGGGTATATCAGATGGACGTAAAATCTGCCTTCTTAAATGGGAAACTCGAAGAGGAGGTATATATTGAACAACCAGATGGTTTTCAAATTAGTGAAGATCCCAACCTTGTCTGCAAATTAAAGAAAGCACTGTATGGATTAAAACAAGCACCACGGGCATGGTATGCTAGGCTAGATAATTATCTCTCTCAACAGGGATTCAAGAAAGGATTAGTGGACAATAATCTGTATGTGAAAATAGAAGATGGGCATCTCATTGTTCTTGTTGTCTATGTGGATGATATCATATTTGGCAGCAACAAAGATGAATCATGTAAAGACTTAGCAAACAAGATGCAGAATGAATTTGAAATGTCAATGATTGGTGAACTGTCTTACTTTCTGGGGTTACAAGTTAATCAGAATGAGAAAGGTATATTCATTTCTCAAATCAAATATGTGAAAGAAATGCTAAAGAGGTTCACTATGGAGGACAGTAAGCCAGTCAGCACGCCCATGACAACAGGCTGCAAGTTGAGTAAAGAAGACAAATCTCCACCTGTAGATCAAACCATGTATAGATCAATGATAGGAAGCTTACTATATTTAACTGCAACCAGACCTGATATTCTGCAGGCAGTTTGCATGGTAGCCAGATTTCAGGCCAGTCCCAAAGAGACTCATGTAACAGCAGTTAAAAGGATTTTTCGGTATCTCAAAGGCACCATGGAGTATGGGTTGTGGTATCCAAAAGGCAAAGATTTCACTCTTATATCATATTCAGATGCAGATTGGGCTGGATGTGTTGATGACAGAAAGAGTACCAGTGGAGGAGCATTCTATTTGGGGGACAGATTGGTTGCATGGCATAGTAAGAAGCAAGAGTCAGTGTCTTTATCTACAGCTGAGGCAGAATATATTGCAGCGACAACATGTTGCACACAAGTTTTGTGGATGAAACAAACCTTGAAAGATCTAGGTATTAATTTTAGTGAACCAATATCAGTAAAGTGTGACAACACCAGTGCAATCAATATTTCTAAGAATCCAGTAATGCACTCACGGACAAAGCACCTTGCTATAAGGTATCATTTCTTGAAAGAAAAAGTTGCAGAAGGAGAAGTTAAATTGGACTATGTCCCAACTACGGAACAGGTAGCGAGATATTTTTACAAAACCTTTGCCCAAGGAAGTATTTGAGTATCTTCGGAGCAAATTAGGAGTAGTCACACTTCCTAAGAAGTGACTAGCTACAAGGATCACTTTCTCAGGGGGAGCACTTGAGTGCATGAGGATGAACTCAGGGGGAGTCAAATTGTGCCTGAGAAGTGTGAGGATGGACATAGGGAGATTCTGCAGCAGCCCTTTGGTATTATTGACAAAGGGGGAGAAGAGTTACAGGAATGTATACAGGTGTTGCCAACAATTCCAAAGGGGGAGATTGTTGAGCAAGGTGTTGCAAGAAGGTTGTCATTGTTGTCAACACAGGCAGTTAGATCCAAGGATGCAGTGGGTAGACAGATCAGAAGTCATTCAGATGCAGAAGATAGAAAAAATTCGAAGAAAAAGACAAGTTAGAAAACTGTCGCGATATCGCGACATGTTTTCTGTCATGATTTCGCGACAAGTCGAAGGAGAGAGAAAGTGCAATAAGAAATGTCACGATTTCACGACGAAAGTGAGGAGAGAGAAAGTGCAGCCAAAAATGTCATGATATCACGACGAAAATGAGGAGAGAGAAAGCACAACCGAAAATGTCGCGATATCGCGACAAGTCGGAGGAGAGAGAAGGCGCAATCAAAAATTTCATGATTTCATGACAAGTCGAAGGAGAGAGAAGGCATAGTTGAAAATGTCACGATTTCGCGACATGTCGGAGGCCAAGAAGCTAAGTTGAGAAGCGTAGCGATTTCGCTACATGTTGAATTTTCGCAGCGAAGCAGGGAGAAAGTGTTAAGTAAAAAGGATGTAGCGATTTCGCTACGAGTTGCAAAGGCGCAAAGTAAAGGTGTAGCGATTTCGCTACGAGTTGCAAAGGCACAAAGTAAAGGTGTAGCGATTTCGCTACGGGTAAAAGTTGCGCAAAACAAAGGTGTAGCGATTTCGCTACAAGGTGAAAATACTCAACACGAAGGTGTAGCGATTTCGCTACAGGTCTGAAGGGCAGAACTCAAAGGTGCAGTGATTATGCTTCAAGTCGAAAGTGTAAGGCACAAAAGTGTAGCGATTTCGCTACGAGTCAATATTTCATGGGTAAAAGCAGTTGAAAGCACAAGGCACTAAGTTGTAGCGATTTCGCTACTGAATGAAGCACAAAATGTACGGAAGCCGAAAGCGTCGTGATTTCATGACAAAGATGAAGATGACATCAGCGAAAGCTGAAAGTGTCACGATTTCATGACAAGGTGCGAGAAAAGCCGCCAGAAGCCGAAAGCGTCACGATTTCATGACAAGAATGCGGATGACGTCAGCGAAAGCTGAAAGTGTCACGATTTCATGACAGGTTGCGAGAAAAGCCGCCAGAAGTCGAAGCGTCATGATTTCATGACAAGAATGATGATGACGTCAGCAACTGATCAAAGTGTCACGATTTCATGACAAGAACGGAGGCAAAGCTGTCAACGGCCAAAAGGGTCACGATTTCGTGACGACAAAGTCAAGGAGGTGTACGGACACAAAAAGTGTCACGATTTCATGACGTGTTGCCATTTCGCGGCAATAAGCTACAGGAAGGTGGTGAAGGTGGCAGAAGAGTTTGAGGCCGACAAGTTTGAATCGAGGCCGATGATTTTTAGGGTTTGAAGCCGATAGTTGCTAGGGCTTCACAGTGGACGTCGTTAGGGTTTCAAAGCCGACAATTGCTAGGGTTTTACAGCGGACATCTTTGAGGTTTTGAAGCCGACATGTGTTAGGGTTTTACAACGAACGTCTTTAGGGTTTTAAAGCCGACACTTACTAGGGTTTTACGATGGGGGTTTTTAGGGTTTGCAGTCGACAATCACAAAGGTTAAGCAGCCAAAAAAATTCTAGGGTTTCATGTTGACTTCATTAGGGTTTGCAGTCGACGTCTTTGAGTTACAGCCGAAGATGTTTGATATGGTATTCTCTTCTATAAAAAGGGGGTCTGTTGCGAGGTTAAGGTGTGGAATAGATGTGAAAGGTGCGAAACAAGTTCGCGTGAAGCCGAGAGCAAGTCGTTTCGATCCAGAGAGTGAGAAAAGTGTTAGTTCTTTGGAATGGCAGTATAGAGAATATAGCGATGAGATAATGTGTAAGTGCGAGAAGGGTGATTGCATCAAGTTCGGTTGAGGAAAGTGCAGAGTCGTAATTCGCATCTGCAGATCGTGAGTGCATGGATGATAAGAGCGCGATATGCAGAAGTCGTGTTCTAAGTCCGAAGTGACAGTGCGCAGTTTACAGAAGTAATCGATAAACTGAATACGACAGAGAGTGCAAAGAAATATAGAGAAGCTGTCGGATAGTGCGAATCATTTTGCATAGAAGTAGCAGAATGCAGACATACAACAGAATGCAAAAAAATGGCAGATCATGAAAATTAAGGTGAAAGTTTTATTCTGCAATTTTTATTATTATCTTCCAAGTTGTAGCTTGGCATAAGGGGTTGGTGCCTCTTTCCAGTGAGGTGCTTGGTAAAATAGGAGTTGGTGCTCCATTCTGTTGTAGCAGATAAAGTTAAGGGGTTGGTGCTCCTTCCAGTTGGTGCTGGTAAAGGATTATGTAAAGTTGTAGCTTTACCTCCGTTCTTGTCGCGAAATCGTGACACTTTGATCAGTTGCTGACGTCATCATCATTCTTGTCGTGAAATCGCTACAGTTTCTCAACTTAGCTTCTTGGCCTCCGACATGTCATGAAATCGTGACATTTTCAACTATGCCTTCTCTCTCCTTCGACTTGTCGCGAAATCATGACATTTTTTATTGCGCCTTCTCTCTCTTCTGACTTGTCGTGATATCGTGACATTTTTGATTGCACCTTCTCTCTCTTCTGACTTGTCGTGATATCATGACATTTTTTATTATGCCTTCTCTCTCCTCCGACTTGTCACGATATCATGACATTTTTGGTTGCGCTTTCTCTCTCCTCATTTTCGTCGCGATATCGCGACATTTCTGGCTACACTTTCTCTCTCCTCACTTTCGTCGTGAAATCATGACATTTCTTATTGCACTTTCTCTCTCCTCCGACTTGTCACGAAATCGCAACAGAAAACATGTCGCAATATCGTGACAGTTTTCTAACTTGTCTTTTTCTTCGAATTTTTTCTATCTTTTACATCTGAATGACTTCTGATCTGTCTACCCATTGCATCCTTGGATCTAACTGCCTGTGTTGACAATAATGACAACCTTCTTGCAACACCTTGCTCAATAGTTAATCTATGGGTGTAGATTAAATTTTTTACATTCAGTCATTTAGGCCATGACAATTATAAATTTTCTATCCTTGCTGCCCCACATACCATATGGAAAGAGTTGGACAATATGGCTAGAAAATTTTTATGGGGAGGAGTAAAAGGAGAGAGGAAATAGGCCTTAGTAGGTTGGAATAAAGTAAGCCAACCTAAGGTAAAATGAGTTTTGGAACTGAGAAGATCAAAATTAAATAATAAAGCTTTGGTTGAAAAGCTTTACTGGAGGTGGATTTCCCAACAAACTTCTTTATTCAGTAGAATCTTAACTAGTAAATATTTGGGACAGGTAAACCCAAATGAGGTGGGTCATTTCCCTTTTTATGTTAATAGATCCTTAGTGTGGAAGTATCTCAAGTTAGGATCTCAGGTAGTAAAATATGGATTATTTTGGAAAGTGAGGAGAGGGGAGAAGGTATGATTTTGGACAGATTCATGGGATCAATACCCACTTATCATTTTTGAATTTTCTAAAATACAACCAATAAAAATAGCCATGGAAACCAAGGGTTGGATCCAAATTAAAATTTATTTCAACACTAGTCAATTGGGGATTATAATTTTAAGCAGTTTAAGAAGTTGGGTGAGTGGCCAATTTCAATCCCTCCGGATTTGACACCCATCATGACTAAAATTTTGGTAGAAATATTTCTCATAGGTAGAGATGAGGAGGATGAATTAGCTTGTGGATATGGGAGCCTTGGTGTCTACATAGTGAATGATGGATATGATAAGATCCTTCCAGAGCCTCCTCCTCATACATATCAAGTTAAGGATTGGAGAAATATTTGGTACTCCAAGGGTTGATCGAAAGTAAACTTTTTTGCCTAGCATTTCATGCATAATGGAGTTCTTACTTTGTATAATCTCATATTTATGGGAATCATTGGTCCATATCAATGTGTTTTATGCTACAAGATTGAGGAAACAATTGATCACTTGATGTTTGAGTGCCCATTCATACACCAGATCTGGGAGAGATGGTTTTTATATTATAAAATTCAAGTTAATGGTGATTTAAATCGGATTAATATTTGAGAAATATGGAAGAGGGGTATATTTAAATCTAAATCTCTTTGTATTGGTTGGGAGCTTGGATTAAACTTCATTTGGTGGTAAGTGTGGTTGGAGATAAATGCCAAAATTTTTAGAGAAATATTTTCTTCTTTAGATGGAGTTTGGTAGGTCATTTGGAGCAAAGTCATAGAAACTGTGGTAGTCTATGCTAAAGAGGAAAATCAGGTTGTTATAGGGGTAATGGAGAAGGAAGTTGAAGTGCAAGAGGGGTAGGACATAGCTAGTTGGAAACCACCCCAGAAGGATGAATTAAAATTAATACTGATGAAGCTACAAAAGGTAATCCACGTAGATCTATAATTGGAGAGGTTTGCCGAAATCATGTTGGAATAGTGCTCTATTACAAACTGCAAGGCTTGGAAAGAGCCACAAACAATGAAGTGAAAGCCTTAGCTATCAAATTTCCTTCTATTTGGGCAGTAAAACAAGGTTACAGGAGGATGATATTAGAATTATATTCTCAAATATTTTTTGGAGCTCTAGATTGCATGAGGAACTTTAATTTGAAGACATGGAGGTTGAGGATTCTTGTCACTCAAATTAAGGAATTATAGAGGGAATTAGATGATGTGATTCCAGTTTATGTGAGTAGAGATCTAAATAAAGTGGTAGACTTCCTAGCTAAGATGGGCACTAAGAAGGAGGTAGGGGTTTAGTGGTACATTGACATGGCTATTGAGGATGAGATGATTAGGTAGGTTGGTGAGCAAATCCAGTGTTTAGCTAATTTGGACAACCATTCCAAAAATATGGTTTAGGAGATTTGTGCTCCAATGTAGATCTTCTTTTATATTTTTAAACAGGTGAACAACCATTATAGAAATATGGTTTAAGATATTTGGCTCCAATGCAAATCTTATTTTACTATTGTAAACATGTGTTCTCTTTGGCTAAGGTTGGGAGAAGTCTCATCCCAACTTGTAAATGATATTTGTTTTAATACAAGTTTTTTCAAATTATTAAAAAAAAAACAATTATGTTACATATAAGACCAAACTTATGATACAAATTAAGTTTGAGAAAGTTTGGAAAGTAGTATATGGAATCACTAACCTTCTTACTATAAAAGAATAAGAAGAAATAATTTTTGACATGGAAAATAGAAAATCAAGACTAATCATCATGTTCAAAGTAGCATATGACATCCAAGAATACATTAGAGATCAACCATAACCAAATATGCATGAGAGAAGTTGAAGATATTATTTGAATCCAAGAATAAAAATCAAATTCTATTCCTCCAAAGCTAGATCCATTCTATGAATATGAATATTAGAGAAAATCTATAATCATTCATGATATTGATAGCATAATTACAAGCATCATTGCAAGAACTAGGAACTCAAGTACCAGATGAAAGTTTAGTTCCTATAATTTTGATATCACACCCATAAAAGGACAATGTTTTTGTGACTACACTAAATATTATTGAGCAAACACCAATCTTTGATAATATGGTGAACCTAATTAAAAAATTAGAGGTCTCAAATACAATATAAAAAGAAGAACAATTACTAATTACAAGTCAAAGAAGGAAGCAGTCATTTAAAAGAGGTATAAGATCTCCACAATGCTTCTAGCAAAGAAATAGTTTATGGATATTTTATAATAAAAGAAATGGTTCTCAAAGGATTACTTTCAACACATAAAATACATGTGAACATTCTGGTAGAAACAAACATACCTTGAAGGAATATTGGCATATTCCGTTTAGAAATTGATCCCTATCACAAGAGATGAACCAAAAACATAATAGATCATCTTCAAAATATAAAAATCAAAATTGAATAAAGACACCTCAAAGTAATGTATTTAAAAATAATCATGTCAAATAATAAGTTCAAGATGAATAAATAGAAGAACATGTGTATGTTGCATAAGCACAACCTAGTCATTTAGAACATGTTTGTAATAATGCAGACACAACCAAATATATCATAGAGAAAATTGAAATAGAAGATAGAAAATAGAATGAGGAATTAATACATATGATTCAATATTTGATAACACATCAAAGAAAGCATGAATATATCACATATGATCCATGTTTGTATCTCAAAAAGCAAAAGATATAAGTTTTAATCATCAAAATATATGTAGATGATTTGATCATCATAGGGAATTTTGAAAGGATGATTCATGCCACAAAGGAATATTTGAAGAAATATTTTAACATGACTATCCTAGGACTATTCCACTATTATCTAGGTCTAGAGGTAAATAATAATAAAACATAGAAACAAGCAAAGGGAAAAATGAAAAATTATTCTTATCAGAAGATTCAAGAAAACAAGCAAAAACACAAGACTACACTTCAACTAGAAGGAAAATAGTTGAAGACTACAAAAGGGATATCACTCCAACATATGGATCAATATATAAGACTACCAAAACATCATAACAAAATATAGAAAGGAAGAAACAAAGAGTAGAAATACCTCAAGGACTCAAATTCTTAAAAATTTTCAAGAAAGCTAATCTAGGAAAAAAAGAAACTCTTTAGATTTTACAACTATAACCAGTAAAATAAGTCAGTTACTATTTCCAACAATACAAGTGGGATAACAACATGAATCGAATAACTAAGTATCAACCATGCTATTGAATTCATGCAAGAATTGAAAAATTAGTTTGTAATAAATATATTTTGGAGTGCATGACCGATAGAACCTGACACTCCTAAAGTATCAAAAGTACACAGTCTACATTAAGTAGGAGGGGGTAGGGGAATTTCTCTCACAAATTTCAACATCTCCCTAGATATTCTTTGGTCATAATCAAAATAGAGCTTTTGACTATGACATAATAAGGGGGTATGTTTGGAGTTATTACTTTGAGACCATGTGAGAAGTCGAGTGGTATAACCACCCCTAACAAGGTACATGCATGTAGTATAGGATAAAGTAATTATAAGTTTGTTTAAGCATATATTATGCCTAAAATAGGAATACTATGTACTTAAATACTCTTAATTCCCATAATACAATTATTCAAACCATTAAGATCTAATAATATATTCCTAAATGGGTATGAAGTGTGGGTTAGGATCACATAAGACTTAAAATAAAGATAAATAAAAAGGATTTAAAAAACTAGGGTTTTAGACGAGGAATGTTTGAGCTCTGAGGAATTGAACTAGGGTTTCAGAGGAGGAATTTCAAAGGTATGTGACATTATAGTAGCATTTTGAATGATTGAAGCACAAGTAACAAGAGGAATATTAGAGGTCTAAGGAATCAAACTAGGGTTTCAGAGGCTAGGGCAAAAAACCTAGAGAATATTTTCATGTAAAAAAAACCATCAGAGAGAATCAATCCTTTTGGAAGGTCTTTCAATAGTAAGGATCATGATCAATAATGGGGGACATAGGTACTTCGGTACTAGTTCCTCCAAATCAAGGAATCTCATACCGAGATAAGCTATGTGGAACCCAAGATAGCTTCAATGATTGTCAAACACAATCAAGGAAAATCATAACCACCATGGGAAATCAACAAAAGGAGGATTCTTTTCCTAGAAGGATGAACGAATTTTTACCACAAGTAAGAGAAATACCAGTATTGTAAATAGTTGAGGACTGGATAGTTGATGATATAGTTTATGAGACAAAACAAAACCTGATAGGTAAATTTATGAGTTTCATACCGTCCGTGCACTTCCTCCACACATGGATAAGGAAAAAATGACACCTGGAAGGATAATACAAAATTCTAACTCTTCCAAATGGGTATTTTTGGATAGATTTCACATCAATGACAGACTAACATAAATTATTTGAGGGAGGGTTGTATCATCACGAACCAACGAGACTATTCTTGCAACCATGGAAGATGGGATTTGACCCAAGGGTGGAACCGACTACAATACCAATATGGGTAAGATTATTTTCTCTTCCCCTTGAATTTTGGAAAGAGGAGGTACTTGAGGTAATAGGCAATTTACTTGAGCATTATCAAGGTAGATCAAGAGAAACAGTTTTAGGAGGATCAACAATGTTTGCTAGGGTTTGTGTAGAAATAGATCTCAATAAACCTCTTCCAATAGAGATAGACCTAAAAATAGGGCATTATATCTAGCAAAAATAACTAGATTATGAGGCTATTCCATTTATATGTTGGGTGTACCACGCTCATGGACATATGGCTAGAATGTGCCCAACAAGATCATCAATTGGGACAAGAGGAGACAAAAGCAAATATTAACAAGGCAAGCCAATATCTTAGATAAAAGGTAAATCAGAAGGAAGGGAAGGGTCCAACAAACTTTGGAGGCTTCCAAAAAGTAATCTGAATACCCAAAAATAAAAATCAGCATAGTAACCAAATACAAGGAGAAAAAGTGCAAAGAAAAAATAATAGATATAAGATATTCAAACAAATAGGAATAATGGAAACAAAGGGGATTTTCAAATGGAAGTATTATAGGAGGATACTCAAAAAGTCACAGTAGTGGATCAGGAACAATACTCCAATCTAGTGTTAGGGAACAAGCAAGGATTAGAACCAAACACAACCTCTCTCATTGAAGAGGAGATTCAACCTACGAGAGAGACCATAGGAGGGAAATTAGAGTAGGGGATGGTATTAACTTAGGAAATAGATATGAAATAAGGAAATAATAACAAATAAAACCCTACTTTATAAATTCATCAAGTGGAGAAGAAACAAAAACCAAACCAATCTATAGGGAGGAATTCAAACAAGGAAAATATGGAGGAACAAGGAAGAAATTTAAGCCAGAACGGACAGGTAAAATCGATGGCTGATTTTTTCTCTCCCCATTCTCAATGGTTTTAATTACTTGGAATGTGAGGGGTTTAGGTAGCCACCCCAAAAAAATGGTAGTCAAAAACATTATCATGGATATGATTCCAAATATAATTTTGTTACAAAAAACCAAAATGTAAGGAGAAGACTTACAAAAAATAAATACGAGGATATGGCAAAAATGAGAGATCCTTACTCAATCAACATAGGGAAAATCTGGTGGATTGACCACTATGTGGAATCCCCAACTGTTCATAGCAATAGAGGGGCCTCCGCAATAGGGATGTTGATGGTTTGGTTACAAAATAGGGAAATGGGAAAAACTGGACTATAGTTCATTTCTATGGAGTACAAACAGTCAAATTACAGAGGAACAATGGGCAGCTATCTAGAATTTCAGAGAACTACTCAGAGGACCAATGGATTATGGAAGGATACTTCAATACAAATCTTAGAATAGAGGAAAAACAAGGAGGTAGAGTCATGTTGGAGGAAAAGGATAGGTTCTTTTCAACATTTACATGTCAAATGAGTCTAATAGATATCCCAACTATGAAAAACTCTGTGACTTGGACAAATAGAAGAAAGGAAGGGGATACAATCAAATTTTTCTTGGATTGTTTCTTCATGGGGTAGGAATTATTCCTGCATACCAAGCATCAAGCGAGGGTCATGGATAGGCTTTATTTAGATCATTTTTCAATAAGATTTACCATAGAAGAAGATAATCATAACATTGCAAGAAATTTTAAATTTGAGCTATGGTGGCATAAATATGAGGAGTTGGAGAACCACATAGAGGAATGGTGGGAATTAGGGAGATCAAGATTTGGGACATACCAATTCAAACACCACAAACAACTAAAATATGTGAGGACCCACCTAAAGGGGTGGATTAAACACAAGATGGAACTCACTAGAATCTAAAATAATGAAATCAAGGATCGAAAGGAGAAGATTTCTCAAGAGATAATACAAGGAACTATTATAGAAGATTTGTTGCAATGTGAGGCAACAATTATTAGGAGAGAAATATTTGGAGGAACACAAAGAGATCTATCAAAGGCAAAGAGACAGAGTTACATGGTTAAAGTAGGGGGATCAAGACACAACTTTATTTCATAAGACAACAACAACTAGAAGATAACATAATAGAATTATAGGTCTTACAAATATGATGGGGTAGGTAAAAACCAATGGAAGTGAAATAAAAAGTATAGCAAATCAATACTTCCATACTATTTTCAATAGCAAAATAATTTTAATTCAACATGGCAGGAGAAGATACTAGAGGCAATTCCACAATTAGTCAAACCTAAACACAAAAAATTATTTAAGGGGAAAATTTATTTGGAAGAAAAATTACATATTATACAAAAAATACAAACAGGAAATACCCCAAGACCAAATAGATTCCCCATTGAATTTTATAATATTTTGGGGAAATTGTGGGCTAAGCAGTGGTGGAGGCATTGGAGGAAATTAGATAGAATAAGAAAATGTTAAAAGCCTTGAATCATACTTTTATTACTTTAATTCTTAAGGGCACACCTAGTGAGATAATTGAAAACTATAGGCCTATTTCACTATGTAATGTAGTATACAAGATATAAATAAATCTTATGGCACAGAGGTTAAAACATTTTTTACCAAATCTGATTTCAAGTAACCAAGGTGGTTTTTTTGAAGGCAGATAATTTCTAAATGGAATAGTAGTGGCCTAGGAGGTGATATATACAATATCTAAGCAAAATAACCTAGGTATTTTTATTAAATTAGATCTTTCTAAAGCTTATTATGGAGTAGAATGGTCCTTTATGCAAAGGATTTTAGAAAAAATGGGTTTGCAGAGAAGTGGGGAGATTGGGTAAAAGCATGTACACAAACTACATATTTCTCAGTTTTTGTAAATGGTAATCCATCTCCCATGTTCATAGTAGGAAGGGGGTTGAGGCAAGGGGACCCTCTTTCCACTTACCTTTTTATCCTTTATGCAGAGGGTCTATGGAGACTGTTAAAAAAATAGAGACAAGAGGGGAGGCTAATGGGTATGAAAATAAGTTCTCATAATGAGATAAATCACCTCCATTTTGTGGATGATACTACTTTTATTAGTCAAGCTAATCTACTAGGAGCAAGAAACATAAAAGAATTTTTAGATGGGTATACTAAAACTATTGGGCAAAATTTTAAAGAAAATGTCTCAAAAAGTTTTTTCAATACAACAAAGAAGGTGAGAGATTAAATTATACAGTTCTTGAACTTCATGGAAACTCCTTTACCTATACAGTATTTAGGAGTACCTTTATCTGCAAAGAAAATAAAAAGCAAGGAGTGGAAAGGGTTGATTGACAACTTCAAGCTAAGTTGAGAAACTAGACACATAAATGGCTAAGCTTGGGAGGAAGGCTTACAATGATTAAAGTTGTGCTACAAGCTCTCCCAGTTTATAAATTTTCCATACTTCAGGCTCCAAAGAAAATTCTAAAAAATATTGACAAATATAGAAGAAATTTTTTGTGGTCAGGTGCAAAGGAAGAACAAAAATTAGCATTATTTGGGTGGGAGAAGATATGCCAACCAAAAAAATAAGGATTGGGGATAAGACCATCATCCCAAAGAAGCAAGGTACTATCATGGAAGCTATATTGGAGATGGATTATAGGTACTGGAGGCTTATGGAGCGAACTTTTGCAAGCCAAATATTACCCATAAGAGATTGAGAAATACATCCCAAGACTCAGAGTGGAAGGAGAGGGATCTATAGTATGGAGAACAATGGAAGCAGGCCAGGACTTAATAAAGCCATACCTTTATTGGAAATTAGGGGATGGAAAGAATGTTCTTTTTTTGGAAGGATTCATGGAATCATTCTCAACCAATTATTCAAACATTCCCAAATATGGAGAGTTGAAAAGCAAATATCCAAAATATAGGGTGGTGGAAAGCCTCTTATTATATGAAATCATGGAATCAACATGTGCTAAAATTACTACAATGGAAACATCCCCGAGAATGGCCAATGAGGAAGACAGAGGAACTAACTAAAAAATTGTGGAGACATCTCTAAAGACATCCAGTTCAGGACAGTTCTTAGAGGGATATACTTGGATGGGGAGAAAGTAAGTTGGGAATCTATAAGGTAAAGGAGGGGTACAAGGTAGTCTATGGATATGAGATTACCCCAACATAACTTCCATTGACATTTATTTAGTAAAATGAAGGATGTCCAAAAATTAACATTTCCTCATGGCTAATTAACCATAGAAAGTCCTTGACATTTGATAATTTAAGCAAAATATGTTTCTACGAGCCTTCCAAATGTGTTATATATGGAAAGGTAGAGAATACCTTGAATCACCTATTTTTTGGGTGTTCTTTTTCCAAAGACATATGGATCATTTGGTGGAGGCATTTGAGACAACATTGGGAAATATTTGAGAGCTAGGAAAGCTTTTATGAGAAATGGAAATAGGGCATATTTAAGACTAGAACAATGAAAATGGTATGGAAGTTGGGACTTAGATTCATATGGTGGTAGTTTATGCTATAATGAAATACATGCATATTTAGATCAGAGCATATAACAAGGGAGAAATTTTGGGAGAGGATTATGAGTAAGTTAATGGAAACACTATCCATTATATTACATGACGAAACAAACAGAAATGAAGTGACTATTCTAAGGAGCTTTGGAATAAATGTAATATAAAAATAACTAAGGGTTGGTTATGTAGGTGATATCTCCTCAAATAACATAGAGTAGAGACTGCCTTCCAAAGAGTGGATGAAGGCAAACATAGATGGTGCTTCTACTAAAAATTTTGGAAAACTGGGTTTGGCATTATCATACAAAATTGGAAAGGATAACAGATGTAATGGAGAGTAGAAGGTATGGAGGAGGCAAAAAATAATGAAGCAGAATGACAGGCGATCTTGTCAGCATCAATGATAGCTACAAATCTATATTTATATAATCTATGGATAGAGATAGACTCTTAGGTATGGAATGGATTCTTGGATCCGATAAGACCCTTTGCTAGAAATTGGAGAGAGAAGAAAGGCAAAAGCAGTTCAAAATATTTAGAAGGTTTTTCAAGATGTTTTTATTACTGATATCAAGCGAGAGGGGAATAGGGTGGTATATTATTTATAAAATAGGGAAAATAACTATAGTAAGGGCAATATGTGGACTCTCAGATGGAAAATCAGATAAGTTGGTGCCAAAGAATCCAAGGGATGTGAGAGGTGGTACTGTCAGATAGTAGACATGTTCAAGATGCCAATAATAACTTCAAAATATCATGAAGATAGATTTATGGTCTACGAAATTCATATGGTTGGAATTCAACTATGGTAATGTGTATGGATAACTGTATTATGGTGGCCTTAGGTGATAATTTTAACAAACACACCTATATATTGTTTTTATGGTTAATTTTTGAGCCAAGAGGGATTGGAGGAGGATCTTCTTCTTATCTTGTTTCCTGTCTAGCTCATTTTACTTTGTAATACAACTTCCATAAATATAATATATTTTTCATTTTTTCAAAAAGAATATGTTCCTAATTTTTCTTAGTTATTGTACTTATATTGTAAATAGTGCATGTATAGGAGTGATATTTGAATGTTAAAAATCTAAATGAATTTATTTACAATTCCATTAGTTATAATTTTAGAAAAATAATTTATGTTATACCTTATGTTTACATTTTAGTCACTTAAGTATCCAAATTAGTGCCATGTAAAACATTGTTCATCTAAGTAATTTTATTAGTTTTATTTTATTTTTGGTTACATAGATGAATTGGTTACAATCACAATTTTTTAGTAACTGCCAGTGCAGCTGGCAGGGTTTAAACTATCAGCGAAGGCTTCCAACACACCCACCGTCTCATTAATGGTAACTCGACGTGATATGGGGACCATCGGATACACAGGATTCGCATCATCTTTGTCAGTCTGGCTCAACACATGGCCTGAAGGGGACCGTCGAACAAGCAAGAAACAAATCACCGTCATCAGTCAAGTGCAACATGTAGAGGAGTCATATTGGGCTACTGGCTATGCATGGGCATGCCCGTGGGATTGGAACCTAGGTCTCCTCTCGGTAAGCACCCCAACTTACCAATCCACCTAGACCCATGGTCAAAAAATGTTCATCTAAGTAATTTTATTAGTTTTATTTTCTATTATATGTATATGAAATATACATCTCTTATTTTCTTTATAGATGTCAATTTTTTCTCTCATCTAATTTAAAACCTAGTTATTTTAGGTTTTCTAACTATTTTTTTATTTGATTGTTCAAAACATATAGGGATGATGATATATGGTCTATAGAATAGCAATGTTATATAACTATACTAGTGATCATATTTGTTGTACTTTATAGACACTATAGTGATTTTATGTTCACTATACATTGTTTTATTATTACTTCTATTTTATATAGATGGATGATTATCAAGTGTAGTCTATAGAAAGATTTAAATCAATTAGTGGACCTAAACTTTTTGAATCTAAAAATACACTAATTTTGAAAAACAATTATTTATGAAATCTATATTTTGAGTTTTACAATTATATTAAATAACATTATATTTTTCATTTTTGTAAAGAACTATTTTTTTCTCTCTTTGTAAAGAACTATTTGTTTCTCTCTTTATAATGTGAATGATATTGTTTCTATTTTTAAATAAAATAAATATTTGTGGAATTCTTAATATTAATTTTTCAAAAAGGTCACTATGAAATCAATGACCTAAAATTGAGGGAGAGTAAAAGCATAAACATGTCCTAAAATATCTAATAATATATGAAATTCAAAAAATATATATTTTAAATATTTCTTGTATTATTTTTCTTTGAATATTGTAAGCATTTCTCAAATGCATTTCAAGAATACCAAGGAATAAAGTGTTAAAAAGTTTTTTAATTTTTTTATAAGTTATCTGTGGCTTCTATTGGGGGCCACTCCCATCAAAATACCAAAATTTTACATTTGTTGCAGCATACCTTTTTATCACAGTTTTTTCATTTATTTTTCTCTTAAATATATTCTTCAACTTTCTCTAAGTGCTATGTTCCCACAATAAACTCCTTGACATCATTTTTATTAAGACATAAAATATCACTTGGCAAATTGCCTTCTAAAATCTGAACTTCACTGGGATGAAAATTAACACCATAATTCACTAATTTATCTGCGACTCGGTTTCCTTTAAATGTTAACAAAATATTTAGCATTCCATATCTTCAATTGCTCCTTTAAATATTTCAATATTTAAATAAACCTATATATATGATATCCTTTAAATTTAGATGCTATAATAACATAACCATATGGAAAAAATTAGGGTCTTGGAGCCACATAGACAACATAACCATCTGAAAAAAATTAGGGTCTTGGAGCCACATAGACTAGAAGCAAAATGGCTTTGGATGACCATTATTAGGTAACTCACAAGTTAAAAGAATGGGTTTGTGATATGATCTTGCTTGCAATAAAATATCTAAAGAGATTGTATATTTTTTTTGCAACCATTTATTATTGGATAACAAGAATCTATCCAATATTTCAGCTATATAATTTTTTCCAATGCATCTATTATCCCATGTATATTAAACGCTTGAGGTACTAACATCCCAAAGGTCATTTGAATTGACAAATAAAGCAAAATATTGAATTGATTTAGACCATACTAGAATGCTACCCTTCTCTTCTAAGGGAGATAGAATAGTATTAAAATCACC
The DNA here is from genome assembly GCA_028583015.1 of Wollemia nobilis. Classification (NCBI taxonomy): domain Eukaryota; kingdom Viridiplantae; phylum Streptophyta; class Pinopsida; order Araucariales; family Araucariaceae; genus Wollemia; species Wollemia nobilis. The sequence goes on from JAQPPZ010001045.1 coordinate 5,878,255, forward strand.
CCCAAGAATCCATAGATCAAAATGAATCATCATTGTATTTGAAAAAAATATGCTAAGGTCCTTCCAATATCTTTCACGAGGAGTAACTATAATTGGAGCATATACATTTATAACCCCAACTTTGATGTTTTTATCTTTCTTAAAAAATACTCTAGGAACCCAATTACTTTTTGCTTCTAATAGTTGTCCATCCCATTTGCATTTGACCTATATTATTGCAATACCGCTTGAAGCTCCTACAGAAGAAATTGTTAAACAATCACCTATCTTCCAAATCTTCTTTTAAGCATCATTACATTCCTCACTACTTAATTTTATTTCTTGTATTAAAATAAAATCATGACTATAACAACCTATTAAATCCTTAATAACTCTTTTTTTAGGGTTTTTATTCATACCTCTAATATTCTATGATATCATTTTCATCATCAACACTTTTTATTTTTATTATTGGGCTTAGCCCAAATTCTTGTTAATATTAAAATCCCAGATCAATATCCTTTTGAGTTTATTTTTCTCTGTGTTCCTTCGTTTATGGCCTTTATCTCCTTATTTTTTTCCCACCAACACTCTCATCTTCATCATTATCTTTTATTTTTTTGTATTTTTCAAAATGAGACTTATCTTCTAAAGACTTATGTTGCCCTAAAGAGTCGAAAGTGCAAGGAATAACCTCATTAGCATTTTCTTCTTTATGTTGCCTTGAAAAATTTAAACAGCATAGATCATCCTCCATAGTCATCACTTTCTTATGTTGGATTGAGAACCCTAAATTTCCTTGGATGTCCTTCGTAAGATTTTCTTTACTATACTACTCTTGAAATCCTAAAGTGTAAGGAATACACTTTGTACTACTTTCATTTTTATTGTAAGGAGAATATTGTATGCTATGTGAGGATAATAAAGGTGATTTTTATGGATTAAGTTTGACCTCCTTCATCTCATTTGCTTTAAAATTCATCTCCCCATATTCCTTTGTTTTAAATTTTGCCTTCCCCTCTTCCTTAGTAACTTTAAATCCTTCTATATTTGAACTTGTGCATCATACTTCCTTATCCCTCATATCATTTTTTTATTTTAATGGTTGATTTGAGTGAATTTTAATGGTCTTTGCCATCTAATGATGTAGAGGTATTTTTCTACCTACTTTATTAGGAGTGGAAAATCCTTGATTTGACCTATAGATTCTCCTATGATATGATATCCTTATTTCAAACTGAAGCTACCCTCATGCCCAACACTTTAAATCTCTTCCTCCATTTTCACTTTGCATTATCTTTCCATGTGCCTATTTTCATGATATTTGCAACATCAAAATGCAATATTTTTATAATCCACTTGTTGATCCCATTCTCTTGATTCATATTTAATCTTAATCGACTACGATAAAAGTTTATAAATATCCATGGCAACACATATTCGAGTGTATACAACATGTCTTATCTCCTTAGTAGTTGGTCCCTCTAGAATAAATTCAACTATAGTATTAGCAATATTCTTTAGAACCTCCTTATTTATGGGTTGATAAATAATTCCAAAAATCCTAATCCATACCAAATGCCTTCTAATAGTTTTTATGTCCACATAAAAAATTTACTCCAATGTCTAAAATATAATGCATATTTACCCCTAAACCATGGGTCTCCATCCATTATTTTATCCCTTATTTCTAAACTGGAGAAAACAATGAGGAAAAATTCTTTTGGAAGAAAATTCATGGAGTAATTTGATATCAATCCCACTTCCACTTGATCCAATTTTGAATCTCAGAAAAACCTAGCCAATATTCCTAAAACTTACATATTGACCCTATTATTTTAAGAACCATTATATCATGCTCAATCATCTCATCCTTGATAATCATTTTTGGTGTAGAATCTGCTACATGTATTGGGTTTGCCTTAGATTCGCTCTTTCCCTTATTGCTAGCTAGGGCATTCATAATTCCAACTTGGCCATTCATACTTTTAGTAAGGACTTTTACAAATGAATTTATTTTCATGTTACCTAGATTTTATTCAAATGAATCCTTTAAATTCTCCTAATATCTAGAACAAGAAGTGGCACTTGTTCCTTGATCACACTTTGCTTTCTACTTTTTGCTTCCCTGATCACACTTCCTCCTCACTCCTCGTTCATGCTCACAATCACTTTTGGTTGCACTCACTCTCAGCTCGTGCTCACACTCACTTTCAATTGTAGTTGCACTCACTCCTGGCTTACACTCACTTTTTATTTCACTCACTCCTAGCTCGCACTCGCACTCACTTTCGATTGCACTCACTCCTAGCTCGCACTCGTACTCACTTTTAGTTGCACTCAATCTCGGCTCATGCTCGCCCTTGATTCTAGCAGCACTCACTCTTGGCTCACGATCACACTTGCTTTTGACTACACTCTTATGGATACCCTATAAAGTGTTATGAAGTTAGGCTAAACACCTAGTTTTATTTATTGCATGTCTTGAACTAGGATAATTTTTTATGCTATAATATATAGGATGAAGGACTATGACAATTTGAATATAGAAGTTCAAGTTGTGATGCTCACTCAATGTATGAGAATTTTTTATCTTTGAAAAAATCAAAAATATCATTCAACATTTAATATTTTTATATTTCAAACTAGTATTCTATAATAAAACTATAATTTAAAAATGATATTCCAATTAGATATTATTTTAATAGTATGTAAGTTTTTGTAGTAAGAACATATCAAAGTTGGATTGGATACTCAAATTACATATTAAAATTGACAAATAACTAATATAATAGAAGAATGTAATGGTTTTAACATATTTGAATAATATAAATATATTATCATTTATTATTTTAAAATTTAAACATCATTACTATGAAAATGATATCAAGAATAGGACTCTTAGTTTTCTTCTTATAAAAATAGAAAAAAAAAATTGTACATAAATGTAAGTATAAAAATTACACAAATTTAAGCATATTTTAACTCCTTTTAGCATGCACTTTATTATCTATTAATTGGATTGAGATGAGAATTAACATAAGAAGGGAACCAAAAACTCTCTAAACATATTAAAAAGTTTAAGACAAGAGAATTTAGTTAGTTGGACAATACATGATATCATTAATGATGTTATCTATATTAAGAATGCTTTTCTATCCAACAAGATCAAACATATTTATAGGGAAGAAAACATGATAGCAGATTGGATGGTAAACTAGGGAATACAAAGAGGCAATAATTTTATGGCAAAAGAGTATAAAACTATTTCTAACATCATCTTGAAGATCGCACAACTGGAATCTATAAAGAGATGATAAACAAAGTGGTATTTAGAAAAACACAAATAAAGTGAGATCTAGATGTACAAAAATTTGAGAAACACGGAGTGAGATCTAGAAATAAAAATTTTGAGAAACACAAATAGAGTGAGATCTAGAAATACAAAATTTTGAAAAATACAAATAAAGTAAGTTATAGAAAACATAGACAAAATGAGATCTAGAAACATAAAATTTTGAAAAAGATAAACAAAGTGAGATCTGGTAAGACACAGACAAAGTGATATTTGAAAACACATAAAATAGAAAGAAAATAGATAAATAAGACCTTGAAAAACATAGAAAAATGATATTTGAATTCATAGAGGGCTAGGTTTTGGCACAACAATGGAAAGAGAAACACAAATAGAGTGAGATCTAAAAAACCACAGATAGAGAGATTTGAAAACACAAATTACCTCTAACTAACCATGGTTGCCTAGGTTGTTTTTTTCACATGTCATTTGGTTGGAATGCAAGTGGATCACTTAAATTCTATTTATTATTTAATATTTTTAGAATATTTTTATTTTAATGTGGTTAGCAAGCTTTTGTTATTCTGGTTGGTTTGTATCTTAGTCTCAATTTGTGGACTAGATTTTATTTTTTATTGGTGTTCTTGGAATAGGTGGTGGTATTATCCCTTTTTAGTATTTTGGATATCAAGAATATTTTTAAATGGGTAAGACACCCTTTCAAAAAAAAATCTTACCCTTTTCAAAATAGAAAAGGGAACCAAAATTAAATTTCCATGAGAAAATACACCTTCAATTCAAATGGGGAGAAATAGAACTTTCATACATTAATTGAAGAATTTGATTCAAATAAAAACTATTAATAAAGGATCAAATTTCTGATATGAAGTAGTTAAATGTCATCTTCATGGTTTTAAGCTCGATATGAATTGGTAGAGTTAGGGCAAATATTTTTGAAAAATAAACAATTTTTCACGGGCCATATCTTTGCATAGTGTTTTTAGATTCAGACGATTCTTGTGCCATTTTATGTGGATTTTGAAAATATTTGAAATGAATTGTCATTAAAAAGAATCCAAATAGTATTAAGTTATATATGACCATTTGAATATAATCATTCAAAACTAGGATAGTATTAAGGTAATATTTTTCTAAAAAAATATCTCATCTTTTAGGAGTCATATCTTTGTGAAGGGTTGTTTGATTCAATTGATTATTTGACCAATTTTTATGGAATTTTAAGAGATTTAAAATGAGTAATATCAACAATATTGTTTGATAAATGACCCTATGAAATCAGCCATCTAAAATAAGGGCAATGACGATTACTCACGTCACAAAAAACTAACTTGCAAATATTTTTCAGCTAGGCTTTAGATGATGGGATGAGCAATGAAGCACTAGGCCATTAGTGAGGTAATACATTCTATCTAGTCATAGAATTTTTTAGTTAAGTTTCCTTTTCTTTATCTTAGACATTTTGCAAGTAAATTATTATAGGTTTTTATCAAATATTATAATCTTTGTAGGAGTTTTTGGTAAATTCTAGTAGATTTTGAGTTATAATTTCCTTCCCATGGACCAATTTACAACTAAATACTTAAAATAATCCCTAGTAGTAGAGGTTAGTTAGGGTCTCATAGAGAGATGATCCTCATTTCTCAAAGATACAATAATTTTTGGTAAATTTAATGGGTCTTGGCTAGGGCTTTGGCCTTGAGAAAATCGATAGATAGAAGTTGAAAGTCTCTAGGAGTGAATTTATACTTTATTCCCACATGTTTATTCCTATCCAGTTTTTATTCCAAGGAGGAAATATATAGAATCATAAAATGGGTTCCTTGGTTTATGGGAAGCGTATGACTCTTTCTTACCTAGTGGTATGAAGGATTTGCACATGTAAATATATCCTAGTACTATTCTAGGTTAGGATGTATGAGTTCCCATTGAATTTTAGGAAATGAATACCTTCAAGGCAATAGGAAAAACTCTGGTATAATTCCTTGAGATTTTAGAAACTATACAATATGTATTCTTAGCTATTTATGCCCAAATATTGGTCATGATTGATATAAGTAAACCTTTACTAGAATAAATCATTCTTAAGTATAGGGATAAGTTGTGGACACAAACCATAGATTATGAAAATATATATTTTATATGTAGAAGATATCATTAGTTGGGGTATACAGAGAGATCATGCCCTAATAAAAATTTAGTAGAAACATATGTAGAAAATCATAAGAGAAACTTACAAATTAACATGGATGAGGATGGTTTTCAACTTCTAAAAAATAGGTCTAGATAAATTAAAGTAAATAAATAGTGGAGAATAGTAAGGAAGGATATTGGAAGAATTACCAAATCTTCTAAGGATTTAACCTATGAACAAAAAGATCAAATATTAGATGACACAATACAATAGGTTCAAAATAGTAATAAGGAATCATCTATTCAGTTTGATCTTGATTTAGAACAGAATATTCTTGATGAACCTAAGGAATGTCTCTCATAAAATTTTAAATACACTCTTGAATTACCATGCACCATTCAATATAAGGAAATTGGTAGATAAAATGTAATGTTAGATGTTAATACCTCTACCATTAATAATTAAATAGTATAAAATGAGTATGACAAGTCAAAGGCTTTTGTAGTAGAGCTAGGAGAGGATAAATATAATGAAAAAGAAAGTTGTGAAATAATATTAATGAATAGAATAATAAGATCTACTTTTTATACAAGCAAGCAAAAAAAGAGAAAAATCCTCAAATTATCAAGCAAGATCCAAGGAAGCAAGATAAAACATAGATAAATAAATACAAAATAAGTTGCTTGAACTTCTTTTTACCAAATAATAAAATAACATTGGTAATTTGTAGGCAGGACCAATAGCCCCTAATGATACATGATTACTATATCATGGAAAATAAAGGGTGCTAATAACCACTCAAACTAGGGGTGTATCAAGGACCTTGATTTAAGTAATAAGCCTGATATTCTTTGTATCTAGGAAACTAAAGTGACAAATGAAGAAGTTTCCAAAACTATGAAAGGAGTATAGTTGAGATGTGAATGGTATTTTATGGATTCTAAAGGAGTGGCAAGGGGATTATAACATATCGGAATCCTATTAGAACATCCTGTGTAACCATTCATAACACTATGCATTGGATAGCATCTTTAGTCACATGATACTTTGCATATATATGTTTCATCCTTATAAATGTCTAAGGACCTGCAACTCATTTAGGTAGATAAGAAGTTTGGAGTGGGATTGAAGTCTTTATGAGAAGTAAATACCAATAATATTGATTCATGATCATAGGATATTTTAATGTCATAACCAAGCTAGATGAAAATTTAGGGGAATTAAGAAATTAACACTATGTATGAGATATTTCTCAGCTTTTATTCAAAATAATATCTATGGGAGGTTGAGTTTGAAGAATATAACTATACATGGACCAACAATAGGAGATTCCAAAACCTAACAACAAAAAAAATAAATAGGTGCATTCTCTCAAATCATTGGCTAGATGAAGGGACTTTTGCATTCTCTAAAGTGATGGTGAATTGGTTAAGACCATTGCTAGGAAAAATTATTTTAGAAGAGCAAAGAGGATTTGAGAAAGGAAGATATATTTTGGATGGGATCATAGTAGTTCATGAAGTTAGGCATTCAGTAGTTTCAAGAATTGAGAAAACAATGATAAAACTTGATATGAGTAAGGCCTATGATAGGGTTAAATGGGAATTTCTTTTTTCAGTATTAGAAAATTTTATATTTGGAAAGAAATGGGTATGATGGATTAAATATTGTCTTTGTATAGTTTTATATATAGTGTTGGTCAATGGGTTATTAAAATAATATTTTAAAGCCAAGAGAGGTCTTAGGCAGGGAGATCTTGTTGGAATATATTACATTATTTGGTACATGCCAATGTACCACCTTGGGTACATCTTTAGATTAGGAAGTTTGTCTTAGATTAGGATTTGAGTATTTACTTTATGCAATGTAATAAATGCACAAGTGTTAGAATGTGCAAAGTACTTGATGATGTAAATGTGCATGTAGTCCACATGTACATGAGTCATAGAATAGGAAGATGAAGAGTCATAGGTAGGTGAAAGGCCAAGAGACATATCTATTTATATATAGGCCTTTGATAGAGTGAGAGAGTGAGCATATAGAATTGTAGAGAATAGAGATGAGAAGAGAAAGTAGATACAATGTAGAGCATGTATGAATTATGGAGTGTTTGAGACCTCCATTATACACATTGTACTATTTTCGTGAGATTTCATTAATGGTAGTTTTATGAGTTATTGCAGAAGTTTCTTATTAGTTTTTCCTACATATTATATTGCCATTATCATATAGTTAATATTGCTTGCTCATTTTAGTTCTTGTGGTTGCATTTCCTTTAATATATAGCATCAAAAGCTAATAGTGGTATCAGAGCACAAGGTAGATTGATAGGAAATAGAGAGAGCCACAAGAGAGATTGAGAGGAGATAGGGAGAGTTCATTTCTAGAAGTTTCAAAAATTTTGGAATTGCTATTTGGCTAGAGTCTTTCCATAGAGTTGCAAAAAAACTTGTGAAGACTAGGACTCAGCATAGATCTCTTTCCACTAGATTGAAGGATAACTAGTGATGTTTATTGATTTATAGATATCTAGAGATTTGCATGGATTTACTTGCTATTGTCTAAGTTTTTTTTGCAGAAAATTAGTTCTCAGAAGTTGAGAAGCTTCCTACAATGGATAGAGAAGAATTTCATCTTTGATTGCCTAAAGTCTATGTGCTTTCCTCGTGCAGGGATTAGTTCTTTGTTGCAAAAAATGTAGACACTAAAGAAGATCTTAGATTGAATATTGAGAAGAGAGAAAGAGGCCAAAGGAGCCCTATTGGAGATTGAATATTGAGGAGACTTAAGAAGAAGGTTTCCATAGAAGATTGAAGACTACAAATTGTAGATTGAAGAAAGTAGAAAGTAACTCTAGAAGGAGGAGACCCAAGAAAGAGGTCCCATTGAAGAACTTCCAGATTTGGAAGATAGAAGATTAAATATAGATAAGGACTAGGAAAATTCCTATTGAATATTTGAGAAGTTGTAAATTTGAAGACCCAAGAGAAGAGGTCTCAAGAAAAGTTGAAAGGAGAAAGAAGAAGAAGGCTAGAGAAGCCCTACTAAAAAGTTGAAGAAGTGGCCATTGAAGAGATTTGAAGAAAGATCAAGGGAGAATATTGCAAGAAGGAGTAGCTCCTAAAAAGAAGAATTTGGGACAATTATCACCATCTAAAAACAAGCCCAAAAGAAAAAGGATTTGGCAAGAAGTTTACCAAATTTTGGAAAGGATTCTAGAAGACCTCAAGACATTTAGATTCTTGAGAAGAAGGCCAAAAAATAGGCCAAGTTTGAAGTTAGAATTTGACAATGTGGAGGATAATTGGAGCCACAAAAATCAGATTTTTAAAGAGCAAATTAAAGGCTAAAAGGTAGAAAAATAGGGCAGAAAAGCACAAGGAATTGGAGCTACAAAATTTACAAATTTGAGGCAGCAAATAGGTGAACCAAATCACCAAGAAATATTGCTACAAAGGAGGCCAAAATAAGGTTTGAAAATTGGTGTTATTAAAGTTTTTTATCCAAGTATTATTTAAGTTTCTTGAAAACACCATATTAGAGTTATTAAAGGTAGCAAAAGGAGTTTAAGTTTAAGGTCTTCAAGTCAAGAAAGGAGGTAGCATTATCATCTTGAAACCTACAAAATACATCAACACAAGATAGAGTTAAAAGTTGCTTGAAAGGAGTAATAAGAAGAAGTAGATAGTGCTTAATACATGTTATCTTTGAGAGCTACCAAAGTGCAATATTATTAAGCAAGGGAAGGAAGAATAGTGCACAAGAACAAGGTTGAGTTAGAGTGTCCAAAGACACCATTAAGCATAGGTGAAAGTTGTAGCAAGTCTTGGTGAAGAGGAGCCACCAGAGGAGTAGTAAAGCCACCAAGAGAAAGAGGAGGTGCCACCATATTAGAACAAAAAGGGTCATTTGATAAATATAAGAAGGCAAGCTACAAAAGGAGACTAAAAATATCTCAAAATTTTGGTGCAATAAAGGTATTTTATCTTAGTTTAAAACATATTCATTTCTAGTTTATAAAAGCACCATATTTATATTTTCTAAAGTAGCAAAAGAAATACAAGATTTGAAGTGTCTAAAGACACCAAAGAGGCACAAAAATTTGTAGCCATTAGTGGTAGGATCACCAAGTGAAAAAGGAGAAGCCATAGAGTGAAGAAGAAAGAGCCGAATAAGGGCTCAAAGCTAACATATTCAAGGTGTCTAAAGACACCAAATAGGGTGCTAAAACTCCAAGAAGGTAACACCCATATTGGATCAAAACCTACAGCAAGAGAAAGAATACAAATATAAAATAAGGATAGAGCTAAAGCAAGGACAAAAAGGTGCAAGTAGTAAGCAAGTAACAAGGTTTTACCCAAGCAAAAGAGGCTTGAATATCTAGCAGAATAATGGTGAAACAATCACCAAGGAAAGAAGTATTGAAGCACCACCAAAGGAGGAGCCACCATCATTGAAGAGGAGCATCCATTGAAGGAGAAGAGCCACCACCATACGTTGGAAATCAAGAAGCACTCAATAGTTGCAAAAGGAAGACCAAACAACTTGCAAAGAGTTGGCAAAGAACATTAAGGAAAAGAAAGGAATGTTGAGCACCAAAGAAAGGTTACATGCAAGAGAAGAGTGGAGCCACCACTTGTCATAGTGGTTAAAGAGACCATATGCCACTTGGCACAAAAGAGAAGAGCACCAACAATCTTTAATAATACCTCAAATGAGAACTCATTGAGAAAGGAGGGAATACGTTATCAAATAACGTCTACATTATCCAAGATTGGAATAATACCTACATATTATAAAGTAAAGTCTATGCCACCTAACAGAGAATAGAAACAAGAAGTAATGTACAAATTTTATGTTGAATTCCATGTGGCATGCAAGGCAAAGGATATAATCAAGTATTAAAAGCCCAAACCATAAGAGAGCATATATACTAAGCATTCAAGGTTAGAGAACGTTGAAGAAGCATAAGAAGGATAGTCAAAAGTGGAAGAGAGTACCATAAAAAGGAGGAGCAATAAATGCAGTGGAAGAATATTGCCAAGCCTTGAAGATTGAGAAGAGAACAATGCCCAAATTAGCATGCAAATTGTAGTCAAAGGAGAAGCCAATCAATACGTAGTGCCTCACCTCCAAGAAGGTATATTAACATCCAATTATTATTTGCATTCCATTAAGTTTAAGGAGGCATAAGGTTTATCATTTCTAAGGTTAAGTTTAGTTATTTGAATGCATGGAGATATAAGGAAATAAATTGGTAAATTACAACCTTAGATGATTTATTGATTGATTAGAAAGACTATTGAAGTAAGGAGAATATAACTTGAGAGTTTTTTGAAAATTGCATTAGTTGAAGTTCAAGTATTGAAATATTTGCAAATAATTTAACTAGGAGGAATAAGGTTTTCTACATTGAAATTGAAACATTAAATTTGCAAATATCCTTTATTTTCTAAATTTCTAATTAGGGAGATATAAGGAGTTCAACACCAAATTAAATATCTTGAAATTTAGAAACCTTACCATTGAGAATTGAAGCAAAACATTAAGTTGGAAAACTAAATTGAAATTAGTCTCTTGCTCAAATTAATGAGACATAAGGAATCCAACTCTAAAGTCTTGAAGATAGAAAATTTCATCAATTGAAAGTGCATTAAAATTATATTTAGCTTTCTATTCACAAATAGGGAGATATAAGGTGAAAAATAGTAGTTGAACATTAGGGAGATAAAAGGGATTCAACTCAAAGGAAATCTAAGAAAGCTAAGCACTTTATCAAGACCATAGTATATTCAAAACTAGGGAGATATAAGGTAGTCTACAAGTGTTATTATGGAAACAAATAAATTCATACTTTTAGAATCCCAACTTCTTAAAGGACCTAATTACACTTCATGGAAAAACAAAGTGAGGTCAATATTGATAGTTGAAAAGATTTGGGATATTGTTAAAGGAGAAAAAACTAAACCTACTACAGGGGATAGAGAGATTCAAAAGTTTGAAGAAGATGAAGCAAAATCACTCATGATAATAACATTTGCAATTACAGATGAAATACAACCATACATTAGTTCAGCAACAACTTCTACAGAATCTTGGAAAACTTTAGCCAAGATATTTGAAGGAAGGAATAAAGCCACTATCTTGAATCTTCAAACTCAATTGCATTCTCTAAAAGTTAATAGTGGTGAAAGTATAGAACTGTTCCTAAGGAAAGTAGCAGATATAAAAGGAAAATTATTAACCTTAGGAGAAACTATTGAAGATAAGTTTCTTGTTCAAGTAATCCTAAGAGCACTTCCAGAAAGCTACAAGCATCTAGTCACATCTCTACAAATTCTAAGTAAAGATACATCATTTGATGAGTTAGTCAATATCCTACAAGAATATGAGGTGGAAAATTTAGTAAAATATGAAATGACTAACAATGCCTTAGTCTCAAAAGATAATCCACAAGTAAATGTTGCTTCATTCTCAAAAGGAAGATCAAAATGGAATAATAGATATTATCAAGTATGCAGAAAGAAAGGACATAGTACCAATTATTGTAGATTCAATCCAAGAAATCAGTATCAAGGAAATCAAACAAATTTTGGAAGCCAATCGAGTAGGCCATTCCAACCAAGACAATATCAAAATCAATATAATCCACATCAACAATAATTTTAGCATCCATATACTTCTCAAAATCAATACAATCATCCTCAACTACAATATAGAGAAGGGAAACAAAAAGGACATTTAGTTCAAGAGATTCAAGAAATTTAGGAACTGGAAGAACCTACAGATGAACATGAAGTTAAAGCTCTTTCAGCTAAAATAGTATTTCATGAAGATACTAATTATTTACTTGATCAGGATACAGACAAAGAGTACAAAGAAGAAAGTAGAAAAGAAGAGCTCAAGTTCCAGAACTAGGATGAAGACCATATTGAAGACTAAAGTCTTCAATAACCAAATAATGTAATACAAGGGGTGTTGGAATATATTACATTATTTGGTACATGCCAATGTACCACCTTGGGTACATCTTTAGATTAGGAGTTTGTCTTAGATTAGGATTTGAGTATTTACTTTATGCAATGTAATAAATGCACAAGTGTTAGAATGTGCAAAGTACTTGATGATGTAAATGTGCATGTAGTCCACATGTACATGAGTCATAGAATAGGAAGATGAAGAGTCATAGGTAGGTGAAAGACCAAGAGATATATCTCTTTATATATAGGCCTTTGATAGAGTGTAGAGAGAGTGAGCATATAGAATTGTAGAGAATAGAGATGAGAAGAGAAAGTAGATACAATGTAGAGCATGTATGAATTATGGAGTGTTTGAGACCTCCATTATACACATTGTACTATTTTTGTGAGATTTCATTAATGGCATTTTTATGAGTTATTGTAGAAGTTTCTTATTAGTTTTTCCTACATATTATATTGCCATTATCATATAGTTAATATTGCTTGCTCATTTTAGTTCTTGTGGTTGCATTTCCTTAAATATATAGCATCAAAATATAACAAGATCCTCTATCACCATATATGTTCATTATTATAGCAAAGGTTTTGGGTAGGAACTTGAAGAAGGTTAACAAACATGGATTAATAAGTAGACTTAAGGTTAGTAATAACATCGATAATATCACCGATCAACAGTTTGTAGATGGTTCAAACTTTTTTGGAAGGGCAAGGATAAACGAGTCTAGATCTTGGAATAACTTATTAAAGGAATGCAAAAGAGCATCATGGCAGAAATTTAGTAGTTCAAAATCTAAAATCTACTTCCTAAAAACCCCAACTAGATTCAAAGTAGGGATATGTAGGTTTTTTTTTTTAATTTACCTGGTGGAATCGATAGCCACCACAAATTTGGGTAAGTTGTTTATATTTTATGGTCACCATAGTATTCTGTGATGTTCATACCATAAGTCACCATACATATCTTCACGTAGTCCACCCTATAACCACCATGCCAAAATCATTTTAAACCTTTTATGCCACTGAAAAAACCAGGAAAGGGATAAGCATTCAATCCAGTGAGGCTCGAGATTTGAACCTTGGACCTCTACCCTCTTTACGAGGTTTGGTCAAACCAATTGGTCTACACCTCAGACATAGGATATGTAGGTTATTTTAAATGGACGGGGTAAATTTTCCAACAACTTGTCTAGGGATACCCTTATTTTAGGGGAGAATGAGGATAGAATTATAGAATCTAGTTATAAGTAAAGTTTAGAATAAACCACTGGTATGGAAGGTAGATGGTTATCATTAGTAGAAAGAGTGTATCTAATTAAATCAATCTTACATGCCCTTCCAACATATTATATGTCCTTGCATACTATGGCAAAATTGGTAGAAAAAAGTTTAATGTATATTATGCAATCATTTTTGTGGTTAGGATTATATAATAAAAGGAAATTTCCTTTGGTGAAATAAAGTAAGGTATGTGATGATAAAACTAGAGGAATTCTTGGTTTAAAAGTTCTTAAGAATGCAAACTTAGCTCTTCGGGGAAAAGTAATTTGGAGATTATCCAAAGAGTGTTAAATACAATGGGAAGGAATTCCTCTATGTAAATATGTTGATACCAATGACCCAAGCTTAATATTTATTGCATTATCAGTACCAAATGTTTCTTCACTATGGAACAATGTAAAAAAAAATCAATTTATTTAGTGATTAAAGGTCTAAGATGGGTGGTGGGAACTAGAGAAAAAAATCTATTTGGATGGACACTTGGTGTGATAAAAAACCACTCAATATAGATCTAATTTTGAAACCATGGATGAGATTACTTCAATACAAGTATGGTGATAGGGTTTCAAACATTATATAAAAGGATTAGGAAGTAAGATACAAATGGAAAGAATATTTTTTTGCAAGTATACAAGACATTGAGCTAAGAGGTAGTTTAATAGAAATATAATAATAATGATTATTATGAGGGGAGCTAAGGATAAGCTAATTTGGGAGTTGAATAACTCAGGAGAATATACAATAAGAAGTGGATATAATGGAAAGCACCTTTAAAAAATGAATATTTCAAGAATTTGGAGAGATATTTGGGATAGGCCAAGCGTTATTATATTCAAAAGGTTTCTTTGGTTAGTAGCTCATAGAAGAATTTCATCATGGAATAATCTTATGAAAAGGGGTTTTCATGGCCCCTCACAATGTATTCTTTGTAAAAATAAGGATGATAGTATATACCATCTATTAGGACACTACTCGATAGTCTAATAATTTTGGCAATGGATTCTTAATATGTTTGGAAAATGCATGGTGATGAATGGCAGAATTGAACAATATTAAAGCAATGGCAAAGCACTTTTAAAATTAAGGCTTTACAAAAAAAATAGGATATATCAAAAGATATTATACTTTGGACTATATGGATATAAATAAATAGAATAATATTTAAAGGAAAATAAAGTAGTTTAGAGGTAATGAAAAGGAATATTTGTTTAGCCATAGAGAAATCTAAACCAACCCTATCAACTCACCCAATTCCTAATCTAGAAGCAGAGATCCTTGATAGATGGAGTTAAGTCATCAAATGGAATTATGATATTGGGTATAGGAGAAACAAAAATAAGGTAAATAATATGAAGTGGAAACCACCATATATGGAGTTGGTCAAACTGAATTTCAATGGAGCATCTAAAGTAAATCCAAGACAAGTAGGAGGAGGAATAATAAGAAATAATAGAGGACAAATTTTGCCTCATTATGCTTTCAATAATGGATTTAAGACAAAAATGAAATTAAAGCTTGAGAAGCTTTGGAAGGGTTAGAAATATGCAAACAAATGAAATGGAATAGAGTATGGATGGAAGGTGATTCACTAATAGTAATAAATGTAATTTTGAAGAAAGCAAAGGCTTCATGGAACATAGAAGAGATAATTGTGGAAATACAATACCTTTCTATAGAGTTTGAAGAAATTGGGTTTACACATAAATTAAGGGAAAGAAACATATGTGCAAATATTCTAGCCAATATATGGGTTTTAATTGAGTATTGTGAAGTTAAATTCTCTTTTCCATAGTTAGAGGAAGTAGTAAGTTTAGCTAAAGCTGATAAGAAAATGTTGATTGCCTAAATCAAATAATGATTAAGATTTACTTTGATGTTTTTCATAGGTATTTTTTTGTTTGTTTTATAATATTAATGTGTTTTCATATAAACTATTTAATACAATTTTTGTGGTTGCACTTATGCTTTAGGAAGGAAACTAGAAATCTAGATCTAGTAAAGTGGACTATGATAGTGCAATGTTTTAGAAATATTACTCTACTAAGATGTAATACATAGATAGTAGAGGTGGATTTTTTGTATTGTGAAGGATGCTATAAAAAATATCAAGAAGAAGGATGCTAAATTCTAAAATAATTGTATTCACACCAAAAATTGAATTAGATCCAAAAACTGAAATCAAGAATTCAGACATTATATGTAAATTGTTGTAGTTATCTAGCTATTGCAAGTCAATTGAGATGAGAATTGAATTTTTTTGTAAACTCTCAATCTCTAAAGGAGAGCATTGTGATTTTTCAAGGGTAGGGACCCAAGTGCAACCCCTTGTTCTCCAACAATAAAAAACTATTCATAAAGGCACATACTCAAATTTAAAATATATTTAGAATATTACAATATTGGTTTTGCATTTTAGATTAGCATAGAATAAATAATCCAAATTACAAATTTTATATTGGCATATTTTATTCATGTATTTAATGAAATATTTTACCTATTATTGTGAAGAATTATCATACAATAAACATCATAATATATTATATTTTGAATCAATGGGTCCAATAACATTTAATAATAAGTGTTCTCGGTAAATAATAAGAACTTATAGTACATAATAAGTAAAATTATTACGTAGTTTTTAATAGTTAGGTATGGGAGACGACTAGTCAGAAGTGTGAGATTATGTTTCAAATGCAGAACAATGAGTTATTACAAAAGATGGAGAAGGGAAAAAATAAGACAAAAAAAAAACAAGAAAACATTGGATAAATATCATTATGTATATTTCTTTCATACTATAAAAATAAAGGGTCATACTTTTATGTTTTGATGTAAGGTAGTGTTCTCCCTATATAAGTCACTTATCTAGTCATGTTACCTTAACTTTACACTTGTGAATTTAATTTCATCTATTGAAAAAGCACTAGAAAATTTAGAGGAATAATATGAACTTTTAATAGGGAAATTTATCATAGATAGGGTTTTTAGTAATTGCATAAATAAAACACTTTGGAGGATCTCAAAAATGCAAAAGAAAATAATTACAACAATTAATCAATTTTTATTTCTAAATATTCACAACCAAAATGGATTTCTAGTCATGTTAACACATCAGTATAGGACAAAATACAAAAGAACAAGTCATGCATGTGTAATGTTTTTTAAATTTACCCTTTATAACTCATCGAAGATGAATCACCATATTTTCATATAGGTGGCCTCCCATATTCACTATGGTGGATTTCTAACCTAGCCATATATTTTTTAAAGAGAGATGCAATTGTGATTATAAAAAAACATGAATAATGGATACATTGTTTTTTCGTACATCTCTTCTTGGTGATTGCTTGTATTGCACTCTATTTTTTGAGAAATAAAATATTTTTCTTATTTTTTATATATTTCAATGTTCTAATTTGTTATACTAGATTATTTTTTAATTGTATTGTTCTTGGATTTCTTCTAACCTAAAACTCTAAGTTGATAAATGGTATTAGAGGGGTCTTTTAGTGTATATATTCAAATACAAGATCAAGATATCAAAAGCTTGTGTGTCAAGTGTGATATCTCTATGATTATCTCATTTGGTGTTTAAAACAATATCAAACGGACAATAGGTCGAGCAACACTAAAAAATTCAATATGTTGAATGAAGCCCTCATAAGATATAAGAACAAGATGCTACATTATTTTGTTCACATTATTTAATGGTTTATTGCTACAAATTTTACAACCTTATTCTAAGCACAAACTCTTATTTTCATAATACCATCCAATGGTCTCACATATATTAAGGTACATATGAATTCTTATATTTTTACTTTTGAAGAAAAACTAATATTGATATAAAATTAGTTGCATCACTTATCTTCATATTTTACTATAATAAATACAATTATTGTGAGAAATTAATTTTGCATTCTTGAAAACATTACCTATTTTAAAACTAGTGGAAAGCATAATATAATAGGATTAGGAAGTAGAATGAAATTAAATAAGGTTGGTTCACATGTGATGATCTCATGGAGGATGTAAAAGATGAATATTATCATGTAGGAGACTATAATGATTGTTGATTTTTTTGTAATTTATTCTTGTTTAGGCCAAGGCCAAAAGTGTTAAGAAGTTATTATGAGAACCACTAATGTATCCTATGATCATGTGATTATGTAAGCCTATAGACATTTATAAATTACGTAAGCCTACTAGTCCCTTTTATATTTCACCCTTAGTGGTATTGTTTAATCCACCTTTATGGATAATATTGAAAAAAAGAGTAATTTATAATTAATTTATTATAAGATTAACCTCAAGGTTAATTTTATGCTTCCCTCCCTATCCTCGTTTCTTCTCGCTCTCAATATCTATTGCTTTTGTGTTTTCTCTCTCTACTATTAGGATCTTCCTCTAGTGGCTAAATCCTAGTTGGTTATTTCCTTATTTCTTTTCTAAGGTTATATTTCAGTCCTATATTTGAGGCTTATTTTATTTGCAAAAGTTTCAAGGATCCTTTCAAAATCCCTTCTTTGTACCAATTAAAAAAAAATTATATGTTTCCCTAGGGTTAACCTCTCATTAGGAATTTAGTATCACTATAAATACCCCTTAATGAGGATCCATTTGCATCATAAGTATGAATAAAATATGATATATTGGGGTACCCATAGGCACCAAACCTATACTTCTTCTTCTCATCCCCCTTAATTTATTTTTATGTTTAAATTTTATTTTCTTATTTTTGGCATACAATTGTGGTGAATGCATGTTTTTAGAAAGTGTTTGAAAAAATTTAAATATGAGCATACATTACCTTTATAAGTCAATCCCTTGGGGAATTTCTAGCTTACCCATGAGATGGGATTTTGGTACTCTTCCATTATCCACCAAAATCCCATTTCTCTAATAGGCACAACACTTAGTTATTTTGTGCTAAAAATCATGGAGAGTTTTTTGGATTCCATTGAAATCCAATGATGACCCAATATTCCACCAAACACTCTTGTGATGGGCTTCTAAGACCTGTTCGAAGTCCATGGTTACCCATTTTTCCACTAGTTATGATACTTAGCCAAATTTTACATGATTTATTGATGGGGCGTTGGGAACCATTCCAAGGTCCATAAGATCCCATTTTTCATCAGTTGTAGCTCTTAGTCACCCCTTCTATTTTTCATTATCCTTAATAGTAGACTTTTAGAACTCTTGTGGAGTCCAATAGCGACCCGATATTCCACCAAGCACAACTTTTATTTTATGTCTTTATGATGGCTTTTTGGGGTCAACTTACTATCCTTTAGCAGCCCATTTCTCTACCACATCCAACACAGCAATTTTCATGTAGACTCAATATTTTCTCCTTTTTATTGGGTATGGAAATGGATGGGGTGTAATATGTTGTCCTTACCATCAAGTTCCAACCGACCATATTATGCCCTACAAAGCTTCATGGAATCCTTCTCTAGTCCTACTAGGTATTAGCAGTTCCTTTTAGCAACCAGTATTTGATGCTTGTTGAGGTTAGCCCCAAAATTATATTTCTCTATCATTCATCATATTACTTCTCAAAAATGGATGAGTGAGTGAGTGCATGTAAAATTTCACCCACATTCTCGGTAACTCATAAGGGATTTTCACTTTGTGGAAAAGGGAACCCAGGTGGTCATATTTATTATTGAGTGCTTTCTAACGAGGAAGAAATGAAAGAGGGGGATAGAAAAGAAGTTGGAGGAAGGTACAGACAAAAACTATCACAAGATAAATGGGGATGGTGGGTGATGGGGTGGAAGCTACATGGTTAACAAGGTGAGAAATCATAGAGAAAATGAAATAAAAGGGGACACAAGGAGAGAAAATAGGACAAAAGGAGAGACGGAGGAAGAGAACAAAAATAAAACTTTGTAGGAGAGAAAAGGAGGAAAGGAGGTAGTAGTAGGAAGGCTAAAATTCTTAGCAAATACAAGATCTTGTAATCCAATTAGCCAAACAGTAGCAGTCAAATAGGAAAAATAAGAAAAAAATAAAAGAACAAAAGGGGACATAATGCCAAGAATACCTCATAAAAAATGGAAATAGGACTACTAGATCCATGGGACACTCCCATAGAGTAGTAAATCAAATCACCCATTTTATAACATATTCACAAGCATCGTGCTCCCATAAGCATACCCCGCTATAGTCCAAAGTGGCTTCAAGGATAGACAGACTGCCAAAGATAGTGGTTTGCCCTGCTCAATATTTTTTTCTAGCACAATTCAAAAATAATCTTCTATGTGGCTCAAAACACTCCATGAGAACCTTTAGATGCACTCCTAGCTTCATCCCCATAAATTATAGCTCATTTACTACATTTGAGGTGTCCTATATACAAGGTAATTCTATTAGCTAATCATGGGATGGACACTTTCCTCAAAAATTTTGGTTTGACATTAGTTGTCATCCAATACCTTTATTAGGCAAGTCCAAAACATTGCTTTTTGGATACATTTTAATCTCATTATTTCATGTCTTCATTTGGAATGATGTGTTTCCCTACTTACACGATTCTTGATAGTTCTACCTCATGCGATTGCAAATTTTTAGGTCTAGAGTCTCTATACTTGCTCTACTTGCTCTTCTCTTATCGATTGGGTTGTGGAGTCACAACAATAAAAGCAAAAACAAAAATGAAAGGAAGACAATGAGGGAATGAGAAGAAAGTGCTTCTATGAAATCTATTGATGATACTTGGAATTATTTTTGTATTCCTTATTCCACAAATCATGGTGTTTTGATGATCTTACAATAAATCACTGTAATAATTCCCCTTGCAATATTTGTACAAGATGATATCATCTACTTGAGTAGCTATATGCAAACCATACTTGCTTATTTACTTGTTGGCTATTTACACAAAATTACGGTGTGCTTAACATGCTTGAGTAAGGAGTTTTCAGTAGATTATCTCATGAATCTGCAAT
Organism: Wollemia nobilis; assembly: GCA_028583015.1. Taxonomy (NCBI): domain Eukaryota; kingdom Viridiplantae; phylum Streptophyta; class Pinopsida; order Araucariales; family Araucariaceae; genus Wollemia; species Wollemia nobilis. The sequence goes on from JAQPPZ010001045.1 coordinate 5,898,895, forward strand.
GTTTGAACCATATAGTACCAAACTTGAGTTGTTCTTGATGTTCTATTGGGTGTAGTTTGTACTTATCATCCATTATTGAAAAATGCCATCTAGGATTTGTGATTTGCCTCAAATTTACTATACTCTAACCCCAAGTGAGCAGCATAAAATCCATTCTTACCATGTTGGCCTAGCCTCTAAATGTTGGTCCTACTAAAGATGGATAGCAGCACTATCTCCTTCTGAAACTAAATTTTTCCATCACCCATACTCTATTTCGTTCTACTCCTACCTCATTATGAATATTTATTCAACCATAATATTTGCAATCCTCTAAATTCTATTAGATTAGAAGGGTGATTGTTGAGATATTTTTGAGTATCTGGGCAGTTGACAAATAATATTATCCAAGATGATATGACCACATTGTTGGCATGTCATCTAAGTTTACCGTTTGTTTGCATGTGGCCTCATGGATAAGGCTCATCTTCTACTCACCATACCCTTTGATGTAGAAATGGTGCAATCCTTGACTTAGCACTATGGTAACTTTCCTAGCCAATGGGATTAGCATCTGATCATTGTTTTGATTGATACGCCCTCCCATCTTCTTGAGAAAGTCCTAGGATAAACATATGCCAAATAGGGTAGGGATCTCTACCACCTCTATGTCTTGGATGATCATAAAATTATGATATATGTATATCAGCAATGGGAACTTGCATACTGTTCTTACACTTTTCAACTATTCTCTCCTAAATTTAACTCTCTTGTCTCTTGTGTGATCGAATTCAGACCCACTTTTTGTAGATTTCTACTAGCATGATTGAGATTTAGGTCTTTGTACCCATCACACAATTATGTAATGCATGCTTCTCCAAAGCAATATTTAACTAAAAATGAGAAGAATGGCTTCCTAGAGTATTGAAGGAGGGTCTCTAGGCCAATGTATGTACAGTATCAACCAATGGTGTCCTTCTTAGAGCAATGTCAACCATGTTGATTCCTTTAGGTACCAGTAAATATTCCCTTAATTCTACTAGAATAGGGATGGCTCTTTTGAATAGATCATTGAATTGTTCTATCCCTTCTATTCTCTATTCATCATTGATGGTAAAAATGTACAACCTCTTATATACCTCTAGTCTTCTCTAGTTGAGTGATTGACCATGTGAAAAGGGAAACTGCAACAAAGCTTGATTCTTTGTACTAGTTTTCTATGGAATTGGAGCTAAGGAGTTGATGCCCACATATCTACCATGCCAAGGAGCTACCAGGCCTGCATTTTCCCATTCTCTATATTATCTTACTAAACCACATGTGCTCACATTATTTATTTATGGGAAACTTCTTATTTACTCATAATGGTTGCCATGTTTGCTAACTTGAGGTTCATCATAGGTAGACACTTGACTGGAATTGACAATGAATCATTTTTCATTTCTTCATATTTATTTTGCCATGCTACCTTTATTGAGTTTGTCACCGAATTTGTTGTTGGTTTAAGAGGGGTGGATTGCTGAAGTTGATGTGCAGTTAGCCCCTAAATACTTGGGTCTTTCCTTTTGTATTATAAGGTTTGTTCTTTCATGTTCGTAACTTCCTCAAATAAAATTTGAATTATCAACCTCATATCTTGCTCAGTTTAGGGATTGATAGGATTATCATTCTTCATTAATTGACATGAACACTGGCAAACCTTTTTAGGGAATGGAGCATGAAATGCATTTGTAAAATATTGAAGAGGATATGCATTTTTTCTCAAAGGCATTTTTCCTACTTGAATTAGCATATGTTTAGCTTGTATGGCTTATTTGAAGATTTGCGAGAATCTCTTTTCTCTGGGTTGCTGAATAATAATGCTTATATCAGAGTTGAAGGCTCAAATATAGTACAAGTATGTCTGAGTAAGGGATGGTTGGAACACATGGGGTATAATTATCTACATTCTTATGAAATGGACATCGAAGCAACCATACTTTCATGATGAGCCTACTTTATGAATGAGATTTTGATAAGCAATAAGAAAGGATCTTCGAAGTCATCAAATATATCAATGATCGCTTTGTCCAGATCAGCCCATGTGCATATGCTTCCATTTTTCAAATATTTGTCCCATAGTAATGCCTTTCATTTGAGATAAATAATTAGTAGCCTAACCATTACATCCTCCAATGTAATATTATGGATAACAACTAGGGAAGCCACATCCTGATAGTGTTTAGAAGCATTCTTTTTTGCTCTATAAAAACTTTTCAAAGTCTTCAGAGCTGCTTTGGGCATGTTATATGAGTCCAAGATATTGAGATGACCTACATCATCCCACTCAGGATAATATTTCTCAACCATAATTACCCTTATGACACTGATTCTTCAATACTTTTAGACTCTTCCTTCAGGTTGGAGTTGCCATATGAGCATAATTTCTCTACCAATGAGGTCAAGGCTACTCATCAAACCTTGAGTCCTTTGGGAAAGTAAGATCTAATATGATATCAAAGGTAACAATTCATTGATATAGACTAATTTCAAAGTCACCAAATGATTTTAGAAAAAGGATTTGGGTAAACTAGGGCATCACCAAACTTTGATTTAACTAAATAGTAAAATTGCATCCCACTGACCGTGCCAAAAACTATTAGTAGCATGGTGGGATACTACTTCTTAGAAAACATTTCTAATATAGATATGGATTACAATCCCTAGTAGAGTCTCCAAGTGAATAGAATATATATGTTACCAAACAGAGTATCACTAGATTTTTTTTAACAAATATGGTGGGACCTTCGGGTCCCACCAGGCGTGCCAAAAATTATTGGTCAAAAATCTGCTTAATGAAAATATTTTTGCACCCACATACCTTGACCAACATGGAATGACCTCAAGGATATGAGGATATGCAAGTCAATCTCTAGAGAAGTTTGGTTACTTATAAGTCCTATCTACCTATCTCTAAGATTCGTAGAGAAAAGGGGGTGTTGAAAGGAATTAAAGAGATCCAAAGCTAAAACTTATGAGTGGTGTAGATTAGGCTGCATCAAGACACATGTAAGAGACCATGCCAAAACTAAATTACCTAAAAAACCAAATTATTTCTCATAAATTGTAGAATGTTTACTTATATTGTCATGTATCTTATCGAAGTGTGAATTAAAAAACAAGTGAATGTGTCATAACATGAATCCAAAAAGTAGAATAGATGCTATTAACATTCAGCAAGCTAAAATTAGAAATAAGCAACCACTCATAGATACACATTCTATAATTAAATTGAAATAGATGCCAAATAGTAGTTTCTTTGTATTAATGTGCAAGACTCTTGCTTGCATGTAAATTATAAAAGCCTAAGAGCCAACTATTTGAATGCCTTGCATTCTAGTATATCAAGATTTTACAATGAATTCTATTAAAAAGGGGTCATGATTGTCAATCAAATAAATTCATAATGTCAAGGTAGTGGCTTCGTAGTATGTCCCTTTTGTCACTCGGGGATTTATGGTGAAAGGTTATTGTCAAGAAAGAGTGGTCCTTGCTAGATGCATTTGAACCCTTGATCCATCTAACTCATATAACAATTTTCTTGGTTCACGATATCCATCTACACATGCTTGTAGGTACAGGATCACTAATCTATGTAAGCCAATTTTTGATGTTGAACACTCCCATGTGGTTGCATCTCCATCCATTACATATTGGATAGATGTCAAGGTCCTCTTTTCCTATTACCTATTGTATGTTCTCATAATTAGGCATGTGTTCCCTTTATCTTAGTAAAATGGTGATGGTCAGAGGTTTTTGCATCAACAAGATTTTGGGACTAGTCTAGAGTCTAATAATTACTTGGAATTATGCCAACTTACCTTTGCTCCTTATGATGGGCTTTTGGAATTCATGCTCATTCTCTGATGTTGATGGGGTTCTAGTGCTTTCTTGGTTATTTCAACATTGGAAAACTTTTGGGATCCCTCTAGAGTCTGATGGATGCCCATTTTTCTACTAAGTTATGCCCTTAGAGAATTTCCATCTTACCCGTGCGATTAGATTTTGGTACTCTTCCATTGTACACCAATAGCTCATTTCTCCAACAGGTGCAACACGTAGTCATTTCACATTGACTACCATTGTGGGTGTTCAAGATACCCTTCAGTGATCCAATATTCTACTAAAAACTCTCATGATGGGCTTTTGAGACCCATTCGAAGTCCTTGGTTGTCTATTTTTTTGCTAGTTGTGACACTTAATCAAATTTTACATGATTTACTAGTGGAGCTTTGGGAACCATTCCAAGGCCCATAACACCCCATTTTTTCATCAGTCATAGCTCTTAGTCATATCTTTTCTCTTCCCTTTATCCTTCAAAGCAAACTTTTGGAACTCTTGTGGAGTCCACTAGTGACCCGATCTTCCACCAAGTACAAATTTTCTTTTATGACTTTGTGATGGCTTTTAGGGGTCAACTAACTATTCATTAGCAACCCATTTCTCTGCCACATGTAGAACTTAGCCATTTTCATGTAGATGCAAGATTTTCTCCTTTTTATTATACATAGAAACAGGTGGGGTGGAATATGTTGACCTTACCATTAGGTTTCAACCAACCATATTATGCCCTACAAAGCTTCAAAGAACCCTTTGATGGTCCTACTAAGTATTAATGGTTCCTTTTCAACAACCAGTATCCAATACTTGCTGAGCTTGGCCTCAAAATTATATTTCTCTATCATTCATCATCTTGCTTATCAAAAAAGGGACGAGTGGGTGAGTGCATGCAAAATTTCACCCATAAGTACCTTAGAAGTAATATTGTAGAGGTTGTCAAACTTGGTTATAGATGCTTATAACATAATATGTTTTTAATATAATGGTTAGAACTTTATATAATCATGGATATATATACTATATATATATATATATATATATATATATATATATATATATATATATATATATATATATATATATATATATATCAATCATAAGCTTATGGTGTGGTTATAATTGATATATTCTATTTATTATAGTATTAGTTATGTAAATTTGATACAAACTTAGAATAATAACTGAAAATTTTACCATATCAATTCTAGTATGATGAAAATCCTACTATCATATGTTGATATTAACATGATTATAAGAGTGAAAATAATTTTATATTGAAGTATGTTTGCATCCCTTCTATGGTTTTGTAGATACTATTATGACCTATAGCACTATGAATATTGTTGGGTAGGTATCCATTTGCTTTAGTTATGACTATATGATAAATTGTAATGTATGAAGTGAGAGAGAGAGATCTCTCTCTCTCTCTCTCTCTCTCTCTCTCTCTCTCTCTCTCTCTCTCTCTCTCTCTCTCTCTCTCTCTCTCTCTCTCTCTTATGTATCTACACCTTCATTGGAGGGTTAGGACTTCTGTGGAGGGAGTTGTAATAAATAAATCTTATGATGTTAAGGCTGGAAAATAAAATACTTAATGATACTCTCTATAGAGATGGAAAATTGACCCACTGAGTGAGTCACTTTCCCTAGATCCTTAGGGAGACCCTCCAACTTGCCCTAAAAATCTTGGACCTCCCTTCCCCCTTATTTCCTTCTTTTTTTCTCTTTATGCAAAATCCTAGTTGGCTTTTACGGGTTGTAATTTTGCATAGCTAGGGCTTTCTCCTAGAGAACCCTAATTTTTCAAAGTTGATCTTTTACGGTTAGCTTTTCTTGGTTTTCCCACCCGTTATTATTTCAAATACCTTATAAATAGAGGGTTTGAAATATTCTTTTTCTCCTATAATTTATAATCCATACAAGTTCTAAAATATTTTCAAGTGATTTTGCAAGTGCTCAAGTTCAAGTTTCCAAGCAAGCTAAAGTGATTTGTTGAAGCTCTCTAACCATTGTGGATTCTTTCTTCTATTGCATTATTTGTGTGTTTGTTGCTTTTGGTGGACAAGTTTTGAAGCCCTAAGGAGGATATCTACTACTTAGAGGTCTCCATTATTTTTTTTGCATTTTTCTAACATCGGGTTTGTTATATTTTGATACAATATCCAAAGGGAGATAACAATCATGAGATGCAGAATAATATGAAAGAAAGTAAATCTGCTAGATGACTGAGATATGCAATAAACATAAATGATATATAAATGAATACAATGTAGCTATGGAGGAAATGAACACTCCATCAATAAAGCTATTGGACTACATTGCACCCATCACCAATGGATGGTGATCCACACAGAACTGTACTACCTACTAAGATCCCTAAGCTACTGTGTCACCGACTCTCCCTTGTTATCTATCTAACAATGAGGCCTTCCTTATATAGGAAAAATAGGATACTTGGCCAACACTCTATCTAGTTGTACAAGTGACACCTTGCACATTTACAACTTGCACATTGACACTTGTGCATTTATTACATTGCATGAAGTAACTAGATAACTTCCCCCTAAAGTAATCTAATGTCCTAAGTATGTACCTTGGAAGATACATTTACATAACCCAAATGATGGAATATAATCTATTTCTAACACCCCCCTTGTATTACATTATTTGGGTATTGAAGACTTTTAGTCTTCAATATGGATCTTCATCTTCTTCTTGGGTTTTGGCTTGGTCGGTGCAGTCTTGATCTGGTTCTTTTCCTACTGCTTCAGTCTTCATGTCATGGCTCCTTGTCTCTTTCCATTCTTTGTTCCTTGATGTCAGGCATCTTTGATGGACCATTGCTCTCATGATAGTGCAAGCCTTAAGTGGATCTGAATTGACCCTTCTGCCTTCCTTTGTACCTTTGTAAGACCTGTTTCTATAAGTATCAACCTTGAGTTCAATGTTAGTAGATCCATCTGGAATAAGTTCCTGAAGATAACAGTTTATTCTTTGAAGTAATCTTCTTTCATAGTCTTTATAGTATCTGTGTTTGAAGTGATAGGAGAAAGATGAGTGATTTGTCCCATCACAATATTTGCATGGATGAAAACTCCAACAATTGATTTTTTCATGACCATATTGATTGCAATGAGTGCACAATAAGGATGATCTAGCAATTTTGTAGTTTATCTTAGGAATATCATGTTTGTCTATCTCCTTGATAAGACCTTCTAACCATATGTGCATGATTGAAGCTATTCCATATTTCCATTTTTGTATAAAGACTTGATGATCATTTTTTTCTAGTTTTTTATCATTAGATTCATTATATGAATCATCATAGCTATTAATTTCAGAACTTAATTCGCATTGTATTGGTTCTTCATTTTCTTTTCCCTTTACATCATTGTAATCCATCAGGTTTTTAATCCATATTGGTATTTTTCTTATTCCATTTATCATGCTAGTAGCCATTTGTATAACCTAAATTCTTTGAAATAGAGTAGTCTACTTTATAGCTCCCTATATTAGGATATGCAAACCATGATTGAAGTATATAAGCTTGATTTTGATGAAACCTTTAGATTTGTAGGCTTCCTTATGTCTCCCTAGTAATGAGAGTATGAACACCTAATTTTAGGTTTTGAAGAAAGCTTATATCTTCCCAACTTGACAACCTTTGATCAAGTTTTGTAGAATGCCTTATGACTCCCTAATGTTTTGGAGTATGATATAGTGCTTTTGTAAAAATAAAGTTCAATTTTATGATTGATTTTGTACAGTCAAAAATCAATTTTTCTAACACCTTATTTCTCCTAATTGAACTAAGCACTTTTCCAATTTTGAAGAGGTTTTAATGTTGGAATCCTTTTGTCCCTTTTGAGAAATTTAGAGACAAGAAAAATATAAATTTCCAACTTTAACAATAAATATTTAATAACCTCTTTTTATAACCCTTAGGTTTTAATTTCTAATTTCCAAAGACCTAGTTTGATGTTGTAACCCTTATCACTCCCAAATTTGGAAAATTAGAAAATTAATAATATTTGTAAAATATCAAAGAAATTAATCCAAGTTGAATTCCTTATTTCTCCTAGGTTGAGATGCAAATATTATTTTAATTTGGTAAGTTATCCCTTATAGATTTGCTTTCACTAAACTAAATTTTCTACCTTAGTTTATAACCCTTATATCTCCAAAGTTGAAAGCAATAATAAAGTGGGATTTCACCCTTACCTTTTTTATGCTAGTCTCCCCACTCTTCGATGCTCCCTTTGGCTGAATATAACAGTGATGATAAGGTTCCCTTGGGCACTGGAATCAATGGAGATGCTCATATTTAATGCTAGAATGTATACGCTACTGAATATGGAAGATTTGACCTTCAAAGACCTAGAGACTTAAATGCTCCTTCTACCTTCCTTCCACGTTGTGCTTGACTAGCTTTGACTGTGTTTCACTCTCTCTCTACCTGCTATGATATTTGGACTTCGAGCACTTTTATTGGAGGAGCAAACTCAAGCCTTGTGACACGTGTCACGTCCATTACGTATGGGCGCTCCTTCTTCGTAACTCTTTCTTGTTCAACATTGTTGGTCACTTTGTAATGCCTGCTCACTCATGTGGGACTTGAGGAGAATAACAAGTGTCACCACATATGCTAGTGCATTGAGAGATGAAGCTTCTAGTAATGTATGCTTGAGAATATGCTTGAGAATTTGAGAGACAACGTTCTTGTAATACATGCTCTTTAGAAGATTGATGCCAAGTGGTATTCATGCTCTCTACATGTAGACCTTCACCATAATACCTTCCAAGGAGATTATTATAACTCCTTAGGTCTTTTAGTCTACCATTCCTTTGCTTTGCTATGTTTCTTGAGCAGCAAGCAACCTTATTTTCTGTAGGTGGATTGATGAGGTGCTATGGAGCTTGAATAGCAATTCTGATGCTTCATTTGGTGGATGATCTTCACCAAGTTTTGAATGTAGCTCCTTTGTTCTTTATCTTCTATGCCTCCAACGTATTAATACCTATGCATATTTGTAGTGTAGATGTTGTTCATTTCTCTTTGGTAGAAGTAGACACCTTTTAGATGTTGTCTATCTTGCATTGTTGTCCTATGTTGGTAGAAGTAGATGCCTTATTTTGTAGTGTAGATGTTATTCATCCCATGTTGTTGTCTATCTCACATTGTTGTCCCTATCCATCTCATATTGTTGTACATTGGTATATGTGCACTCTTTTCTCTATGTAGATGTAGCTTTGATGATAGCCTCTTGTGGGCTTTGTTTTGTAGGTTCATCCATCCAAGATGAGCCCTTTGAGTGGCTCCTATTTCTTGGGAAGAAGAGTGCTTACATTTGGCCTTTCTTGGCTGCTTTTCCTATTGATATTGTGCCTTTTGGAGACACATCCAAATATGCTCTTGGGATATAAAAAACTAGATTAAAATGGTGCAATAAAATGTACTATAGATTGTACATTAACCTCCTTCTTTTGCACTCTTATTTCAGATCTGAAATTCTGGTTTCATGGCAGATTTTTCTTCCTACAATACAAGGGTTTTGAGGTTGTCTTTTATGAGTAGACACCTTCCCCTTTTTTCTTGGACACTTTTATAATAAATCCAAGCTTAGATAATAGTAGATAGAAGCTTTTTAGTTTATGCAATTTTCTGCATTTTCTTTTCTTGCATCCAATCTTGTAATGCTTTGGATCTGAGACTCACCAAGTCTCAATATTGAAGCTTCTATTTCTATTTTTGGTTAGTTGTGTTCTTCTCCAATTTTTGGAGGATTCTAACCTTTTTGGGTGGCTTCTTTTGGCCACTACGAGTTGCAGATTTTTGTGCTTCAATAGTGTCTTTAGACACTTGATACAAATCAGATTTTGTGCCCTTCAAGAACACAAAAACTAATTTCTTTTGAGAGTAGTATAATAGTGCAAAATAAATATAATAGACTTTATTTTTAATGCACTAATAATTTCACCTTATCACTCCAATTAAATCTCAAGATAATGCACTTTAATCAATCTACTGCAACTAATCAAGAATAACCTAAAATGAATCTTTAAAAGTTATTCTGCAAATTCACTACAACTAATATTGTAGGACTTAGTCTTCTTTTCTATTTCCAAAGTAGATGATAGGTAGTTGATAGATATAATTCTGAAATCTAATAAACTCCTAATTAATGTGCAAATGAACCTTAAAAAGAACCTTTTCCTATTTGCACTTTTGAAGACTGTAATCTACTTTTCTTCATGCAACTTTAATCCAGATAAGGTGCTCTAATGAATCTGATAAGAAGTCTAATTAATGAGTTAGTTAGCACCAGTAGTTGCATACATTTTTGTAATATTCTATAGCTCCTTTTTCCACTTCTGTAGAGGATGTGGATCTTGGTGTCTAAGATCACCAAGTTGCTGCTTCGAGTAGGGTTTTGCAGCTCTTTGTAGACTATTTTTGAACAGCTCCTTCTTCACCAAATGATGGTCTCAAACTTTCTTTTATGAGCCTAGGATTTGGTGGCTTGTTCTCCTCTTGTAATCTTCTCCTTCTACTATAGATTTGGAGAAGTCTCTATCTCTGAAGCGGTGCCTTCTTGCTATGAGAGGTAATCTTCAAATCTCCTAGATTTGATGAGCTTCTTCTATCTTCAAGTCTTCTTGTCGAATTTTGACTTCAAGCAGGATCTTCCTCTCAAGATTCTGAATGTCTTGAGGTCTTTCACTGGATTCTTCTTCTACAATTTGGAACTCCTTGCCAAATTCTCCTTCTCTTGGGCTTGTTGTCGGATGGCGATAATTGTCCCAAGTCCTTCACTATCAAGGGCTTCTCCTTGGTAGTGGATTTCTCCAGTGAGATCTCCTTTGATGATTTCTTTAGTAAGGCTTTCCTAGCCTTTTTTTGGATGCTCGATGAGACCTTCCCAAGGTCTTTGATCTTGCAGCTTCTACTAGTCTTCACTTGAGACCTCTTCAACCTTCTACTCCTAGAAGTGTTGGTGATGTGATCTGCTCCTAGATATTTGATTCTACTACTTCTAGATTCGAGCAGGACTCTCCTAGTCCTTCTTCCAAGTTTGGAAGTCCTTCAATGAGATATTCTCCTGATATCCTTTGCTTTAGGTGCTAAATTGATTCTGAAGAAGATACCCTTCCTAAATTTCTTGTAGGAAGTTTCCCAACTCACTAAATCTTCTTTCCCTACAACAAAAATGTTAATACCAAAATCTTAATCTACTTCTGAATCAGATATTCCTTTCGAATTCTTCTTCAGGATCAAGGCTTCTATGGCCTATTTTAGTATCAAGGCTTCTATGGCCTTTTTAGTATCAAGGCTTCTATGGCCTTTTCAGTATCAAGGCTTATGTGGCTTTTAATATCAAGTCTATGTTTCAACTCTATGCTTTTCTATCAAGGCTTCTATGGCCTTTTCAGTATCAAGACTTTTATGGCTTCTACTTCAAGGCTTCTATGGCCTTTTCTTCAAGGCTACTATGGCCTTTTTGTATCAAGGCTTCTATGGCATATTCTTCAATATGCAATGGAGATCTTCAGTCTCCTAGCTTCACCACACCTTTTCTTCAGAAGTCTTCTTCCATAGTGTTCTTCTCCTACACAAGGAACTAATATCTACACTATGAGGGCACACCGACCTTTAGGCAATGAAGTTGGAGTCTCCTAGATTTCTATCATAGGAGGAGTACCAATCCTCTAAGAATTAATTATCTACAACAAAAGAAACTTTGGGAAATAGTTAGAAAATTCTAGATATCCTAGATCTTCACTAGATGATCTATCAATCTAGTGGATTGAATGTTGAGTCCTGGTCTTCACGAGTTTTCCTATAACTCTGTGGAAAGACTCTAGTCAAATGCAATCTCAGTATTTTTTGGGACTGAGATATCTTTCAGTCCTCACTTGTGACTCTCCCTGATTCTATCACCTAGATTCTTCTGAGATCTTTTGATAGTGATTGGTCCAATGGTACGTCAGGTTGAAAAAACACTTAGGCTCAATAATGATGGTGATTTTCCTGTAGACCTACATAGACTAGATCTACCATAGCTCTGATACCACTATTAGATTTTGATACAATATCCAAAGGGAGATAACAATCATGAGATGTAGAATAATATGAAAGAAAGTAAATCTACTAGATGACTGAGATATGCAATAAACATAAATGATATATAAATGAATACAATGTAGCTATGGAGGAAATGAACACTCCATCAATAAAGCTACTGGACTACATTGCACCCATCACCAATGGATGGTGATCCACACAGAACTGTACTACCTACTAAGATCCCTAAGCTATTGTGTCACTGACTCTCCCTTGTTCTATCTATCTAACAATGAGGCCTTCCTTATATAGGTAAAATAGGATACTTGGCCAACACTCTATCTAGTTGTACAAGTGACACCTTGCACATTTACAACTTGCACATTGACACTTGTGCATTTATTACATTGCATGAAGTAACTAGATAACTTCCCCCTAAAGTAATCTAATGTCCTAAGTATGTACCTTGGAAGATACATTTACATAACCCAAATGATGGAATATAATCTATTTCTAACATGGTTGTTTTCACACTTTTACATTTTCATATTAGTTATATTTTTATTTTGCATTAGTTTACCTGCATCATTCGATGATATTTTCCTTCTACTACAATATCATGCCCAATAATTATGAAGTATGATTTTGTTGTTCTACGAAATTGTGGTCACTCTGTACATGGCATAATTTTGCATATACTAGGATTGGGGGTAATATTTTATCACTAAATCCTATATTTACATCTCATGATGCATTCTGATCATAATAGCATAGTCTACATTATGTTCATCATACTATTCTATTGAAATTTATTTTATTTGTCCATATTTCGAAGGTCAAATTTCAATTTTGTATTTCAAAGGTCAGCTAAAAGGACCTGGGGGCTTAACTATTATGCCTCTAAGCATTGTCATATAGTACCCTAAGTAGGCCCCCTACCGTTGATCATATTTTTCAAATTTTTTGTGAAGCTATTTTGCAGGAATAGAAATTGTGGGACATTTTTGGATGAAATATAAAGCTTGGATCAACCACCAGATGAGATAAATGCCCTGAAAAATATTTTAGGTTGTTTGTTGAGTAATTTCTATTTTTTCAAAACCCTAGATCATAAATAAAAAAGTAAAATATTTAATTAAGTTTCTAGGCATTTGAAAGGACAAAAGCATATAATGTGCATCTAAGTTTTAATCTTTGTTTGTGCATCTCCCTTGAAACCTTGCTCAAAATTTTTGTTTTGCAAATCTTAGAGTTAGATATCATTCAATAAAAGAATAATTCTATGGTTAGCTCTTTTCTTCTTGTATCTTGCATCTTGCATTATTCTTTCATTTCATAGCTTAGCTATAGAAATACCAAACATAGGTGATTGCTCTAAATTCAACACATTGAACATATTCTACCTCTGACTTGGATCGAGTCCTAAAATAATTCCTAGTGAACCCTTCCCCCAAAACTGAGTATAGATTTATAACATACCCTATGGTTCACCTCAGCTCCTAGCGAATCCAAAAAAGAATGTAAGTGGTAAGGTAGTTTTCTTTCTCTACATATTTGGTGAACCCGACATGAAAACACGTATTAGTGTCCAATATAGGAAGCCTCTTCCTTTTGCTTTTTCTTTTTAAACTTTAAAAAATACCACTAATTTTATTTGTTTCGATCAAAAAACATTCTAAAAGCATATTTAAAATATATTTTTTTTCTTTTTTGGCTTTTGGTCTTCTTCCTTTTTCCAATATCTCACCTTTCTCTCTCTCCTAATGGCTCCCAACCTTAGGAGTGGAAAAAGGCTTTTAGAGTTTGATGAGATTTTCCAAGAGGATGATCAAATTGATAGAGAAAATCATAATCTTGAATTAGAAGAGGAAAATGAAGAGATTGATAATAGTCTTGATCCTATTAGGGGACCCAATGGGAACCTTACCTTTAAATATTTTGAACATATGTGGAGCTTTTATAGGCATCATAAGCATACCTTGGATATAGCTCTAGAAGAGGAATCCCAACTCGAGGATGTTAGAACATCTCATCATCAAACTATTCCTTCTTGAGATGTTCATGACAACTCCTTAAGTGAATATTTGAATCATGGTAATCTTTTTCATTAGCCAACTTATGCCACTACTGTAACCACCAACATTGGAATAAATCCACAATTCCTTCCAACTAGTAATATCACTCAAAATTATTTTCAATTTCCTCCTTAATCTATTAATAACAACACTTTTGCTTTTGTTCCACCAACTATTAGTTATCCTCTTCAGCAAGATACCACATATCACAATAGTGTTAATGCTTCCAACTTGGACCAAGTATCCTTTCAACAACCTCCGTTAGAGAATCTAGGGGTATTGCAAGGTAGTAATCCTGAGGTGCAAAGTTTAACTAATATGGTGAAACAACTAGTTTCAAAAGTGGAGATGATTCAACCTTCTAGTTTCACCTACAGCTATAAATAAATGTGCAATCATCCCCTAGACCCTATTTTTGTTGGCATGCCTTGTCCCAAGCACTTTTCCATGTTGGTCTTACCTATATATAAGGGGACAGAATATCCAATTGAGTATTTGATGAGATTCAGTATAGCTTACCATGATATTACATATGATGATATGTTACTAAAGACATTTCCTAAGAGTCTTGGTGGTATGGCATTAGAATGGTATTTTTAGTTTCTCAATAATTCTTTGAGAAATTTTGAGGAAACAACTAAATTATCTATTTAAGAGTTTGGTGCTTATATTGAAAAGAATGTAACCATGAAATATGTCTACAATCTAAAACAAGGTAAAGATGAAATTTTTTCAAAAAAATTATCTCGTTGAAGGAGTCTAATTGGATGCCTGAGATATACTTTACCTCCTCAAGACATGATTGAAATATTTATTAGAAATTTGCAATAATAGTTATCTTATGCATTATAAACTACAAATATCACATATTTTGATCAAGCAATTGAGTTAGAAATAAAAGTGTAACAATCTCTTATCATAAGAGGATAGCTTAAAGTGAAATAGGATAGGACTACTAAGAATCAGTATAAGAATAAGCATGTGGTAGGAGATGGTTGTAGACACCCAATTTTGACACACCTAGCCAACGCCATCCTCAATCAAGGCATCAAACAACACCTCATCAGGGCATCCTAACCTTGTCAAATTAGGCATCAAATTTGGCATATTTTATCAATTTTCAATCCTATCAAAACTCATCAATTTCCTTATCTTCACAAGCCTTTTGATCAAGCAAATCAAATCAATCATCCTCATACCCAAATTTAGGGTTTTTATAACCCTAAAAGGTAAGTTCATATTTGGGACAAATTTTGACCTATCAAATCATCTCCAAATTTCACAAAAAACACCACCATTGAATAGCCCTTAAAAATATATTTCTAGAAAGTATAAATATACCTATATTTGGATTCATATCAATGCCTAAAACTGCAAAATAAAAATTGTTATCTAGAACCAAATTCACCACTCAGAACCAAATTCACCACCCCTTGATGAATTTGGTCAATAGTTGCAAATTTGGAAAACATCCAAATTTTAGAATTTCAAAAGTCAGACTTTCCCTCCTTACCAAATTAGCCATTCATAACCAAATTCACCATCCCTATGGTGAATTTGGCTAGTGGAAAATTTGGTAATATTGTCAAAATTCAAAATTCTTAGAATCTGATCTGATTCTTTACCAAATTCACCACTCATAACCAAATTTTCTACACTTGTGGTGAATTTGGAAAAATAATCAAAAATATTCCACATGAACCAGGCAACCACGAATCAAGTATCCTTTCATCTACACCATTGATTTCACATGCACTGGCAAGGTCTGAGATTAATTAGTTTGAACTTATCCTTATCCATTCCTCCCTCCAATTCCTCCTCCAAATCCTATTTAAGGACCCCCTTGGGTAGGCATTTTGTAAGGTAATTCACTATAGCAAAGCTCTATCCACATTACTCTAGCATTAGCATTTCTCTTTCAAGCTCTTCTTAAGCATTACATAGGGTTTTTTCAAGCATTTGAGTACTCTTTGAATGTATTGGGACCAAGTTAAGCAAGGCAAGGAGGACTTGGGAGCAAGGAGGTCACCATTGGAGGAAATAAGGAGAGCTCTCCTAGCTTCCTTCTTCTCTCCTCTCACCTTGATTCCACAACATTTTGTCCTTTATATTGTAGCCTTTCTAGCTTGACACCTTCTTTCCTTATTTTTTCATGCATTTCATTTCATATGCTTCAATTTATATTGTAAAATTCCTATATCTTGTCTTTGGCAGCCCCTAACCTTGTTTTTTAGGATTCTAACAGTGTTTGGAAGCCTTTTTTCAATCTTAGAATCATCTATAACTCTTATTTTGCAGGCTATTTTGGTTTGCATTTACTTTTAATAACATTTTTACCTCTAATCCTCCATTTTGCAAGATTTTTGTTATATTTCTCTTTGCATACATTTTGATAAGATTTTTACTAATCTCTTGCCTACATATTTTATGCCTTGTCTACAACATACTAATCCTTTTCATGTTCTTCCATGCAATTTTGCTTTCACATATTGAGCATTTTTGTATTTCATTTTCACTTATTCAAGCATTTACATAAGCATCCTTTCTTACTTCATGAATTCTCCTTTTTATGTAAATTTATTATTATTTGAATACTAATCTACTTTCTATTTGAAGAACACAAGCTTATACTGAGAGGGGGGTGAACAGTATAAGACCTCTTTTTATTTTTTCTTTTATATTTCAAAACAGTAAAGCAATATACCCAAAGCAATATCAAAGCAATGCACAAAACCATCCACAAAGTGACATCAATTTTAACGTGGTTCACCCAGAATGGCTGGGCTACGTCCACAAAACTTTTCTCTAAAAGTTATCTCAAAGTTCTTTGGGAATCCTTCCCAATTACAATGTTTATGAGCCTCGGCTCAAAGGAGATACCTTCCCCTCTGCTCTAGAAATGATCCCTCAAAAGATCGACTGCCTCTACCTCTTACCAGCACGTGGAACTCCTTTCCATCGAAGACCTTATGTCCTCAATGCTTAGCCTAAGAGACCTCTACCTTCTACGATCACATCCACAGTAGCTCAGCAACCTGTACCAAACATAGTCAGTCGGTCTAGTACAAGTCTTCCTCTATCTGTCAGATTTGTCCAATTTTGAACAAATCAATCCTCTGCACACAAGCCTTCTCAAAGACTTGTCAAATCTGTCAGGTTCTTCTCAAAGAACCAATGCGCCTTTGTCCTCAAGCAGCAGCACTTTGCATTCATTTTGCCCTTTGTGCTCTCTACGCCCTCTGCTCTCTTTGCACAATCACAGCTGCACTTGGTTGAACTTCAACATTTGCACCTCTGCGCAATCACAGCGGCATCATCTTCGCACTCTCTACTTCCTTTGCAATATTTCACACTTAGAATGATTCGATGAAATGCACTCTACACACTACGATCGAATTTTGCACTCTGCTCTCGACAATCGAACTTCTTGCTCTACGCACTATCTACGAATGTCGCACTTCAACAACACATAATTCACACATCAACTTCTCCCAACAGTCCTCCTTTTATAACAGAATTTTCATAATGAAAACTTTAATCTTAGTCGGCTGTTATACCAAATACAAACCCTAATCTTCATCGGATGCAAGACCTAATCTTCGTCGGCTAAAATTTGACTTTGTCGGCTTCATTGCCTTTATAACTCTTTTGTAGCTTCTGCCACTAAACTACAACATGTCGTGATATTGCGACACTTTTGCAACCGTACACTTTCTTTTGGCTTTTGTCATGATATTGTGACACTTCAGCCTTTGTCGACTTCAACTAAGCTCTTGTTGCGATATCGTGACACTTCTATCTTTGTCAGCATCAACTTTGCTTTTGTCACGATATCGTGACACTTCTTCCTTCGTCGACCTCATTTCTACTTTTGTCATGAAATCGTGACACTTCTGCCTCTGTAGACTTCGTTTTCACTTCTGTCATGAAATCATGACACTTCTGTCTTCATAGCCTTCCTCTCTACTTTTGTCGTGAAATCGCGACACTTCTTGCTGTTGAAGACCTGCTTTCTATTTCTTTCGCAAAATCGTGACACATTCTACAATCGTAAGCTTTCTCTTCAACCTGTCATGAAATCGTGACAGTTCTCACTTCAAACTCTTTCCTCTGCTGCATGTCACAAAATCATGACACTTTACCTTGCTTTCACTTTCCTGCTTAAGTCGCGAAAATGCGACATGTCGCGATATCGCGACACTTTTCCTCCTTAGCTCTTTTCTTTTCTTCGGGTCACGAAAACCCGACATGTCACGATATCGTGACACTTTTTCTATCGGACTCTCTCTCCTGCATTATGTCATGAAATCATGACACTTTTTCTCTCGGACTCTCTCTTCTGCAACATGTCACGAAATCGCGACACTTTTTCTTCCGTACAAACTTCCTTGCAATATGTCACGAAATCGTGACACTTTTTCGTCTGTACAACCTTCTTTGCAATATGTCACGAAATCATGACACTTTTCCTTCTTCGCCTTCCTACACTTTCTAAGTCGTGAAAATGTGACATGTCACAAAATAGCGACACTTTTCCAACTTGTTCTCTTTCTTCGAACTTGTCGCGAAATCGTGATAGTTTTTCCACTTTGCCTTTTTCTCTGTCAACATGGGGTTTGCAAAAGACCTTTGAAACTGTCATGTCGTAACCTTCATCAAAACAAATTATTTGACATCAAATCAAATTCCTTCAAAATATTCTTGACATCAATGACAACTTATACACTTGAGCAAAGGCAATGTACCCAAAGTACCCAAAATTGCCAACAATCTCCCCCTTTGTCATTGATGGCAAACCTTTACTGAAAACATGTCTCAAGAGCCAAAACTGAAACCAACTGTGCTAACAACTGAGAAACTATGCCCACAACTAAGAATCTTCCTTTGAAGTTTTGCTCCCCCTAACTTGAAACTTTCCTCTTCACTTGAAGCTCTCCCCCTTACTCATATCTCTCCCCCTTTGTCATCAATGGCAAAGGGTCACCTTTGGGGCTCGGGACTAAGAATTAGCCTCTTAGCTCAGTCCCTCCCCCACCTCCTGATGAGGTGATTAATTTTGGGGTGGGAGTAAAACTCCCATTAGGCACTGATCATCATCAGCATCTATAATTTCCTTGTCATGCCTTCCTTGAACTCTTTTCCCGTATTCTTGTTCTTGTCACTGTTCTTGTTCTTGTTATCATCCCTGTTCTTGTTCATGACTTGATCCTTGGACCTGATCATGCCACTGTTCCTGTTCTTGTATTCTATAATTTTAGATCTACACTGTCTGATTGTGTGACCTTCATTGTTGCACTTGAAACACTTGATGATGTTGTTTCTCTGAGGTAAACCTGATCTTTGAATCCACCAGTTTTGACCAAACCTGTTTTGGCCAAACATTTTCTGACCAAACCTGTTCCTGTTATTTGCCTTGCAATAATCTGCCTTGTGCCCAAACTTTTGACAAGAGTAGCAATACCCTTGAAAGTAAATAGCACTTTTGAAACTGTTATTTACCTTCTTCACTTGAGCCATGCAATGTGAAGCCATGTGACCAAACCTGTGACACACAAAACATCTACCTTGAAATTTTCTTTTATTTGACCTCTTGGGTCCTGAAAACTTCTTCTCATTCTGAAATTTGTTTTCTATTTTTGCGCATCTATCATTCAAGGACTCATGATCTGAGAATACTTTCCTCATCAGAACTCTCTTCCTTTTGGAGTCTCTTACTAGACTCTCCAACTTGTTCCTTGTGTGGCTTAACAAAACCAAGGCATGTTTTATCTGTTGTTTTTCTTTGACCTTTGATGAGTGACTTAACCTTTTTGGAGCTATATTGAAACCTGTAAAGCTTATCCTTGTACTCTTTAGTTTCTTCTTTCAAAGAAGCCATTTTTTGTTCTAACTCACTATACTCAAGAACCTTAGATTCTAACTCATCCTTGAGTTCTTGTGTCTTAGCTATAGAGAAATCAAGATTTTCTATAAGATCATCTCTCTCCATACAACATTCATCTAACTTATCCTTGAGTCTATCATTCTTCTTTCTTTCCTTTTTCAAAGCACTAAGAGCATTAATAATTTCACTTTCAATATTCTTTATTTGTTTGCTTTCTGAATCATCAAAGCCTTTTCTAGATTTCTTATCACTAGAGGTGCTACCTTTTTCAAAAACCATACAAGCATCTTCCTTATAGTTTTCTGAAGAATCCTCATACATACTAGAAACCAAATCATTATTTGTACAATCATCCTCAAGGTGACAAAAATTTCCACATCTAAGACATTTCATGATAATGAATCTATGTTTCGGTTCTTCCTCTTTTTTTGATATGAACAACATCTCATTTTCATCATCACTTGAAGAAATTTCACTATCACTACTAGAACACTTACTTGATTTGTCTAGGTAGAAACTCTTCTTGTGCTTGTGAGAATACCTCTTTCCTTGATTTTTGTGCTCATATTTGTTCTTCCTGTGATGCTTGTGCTTTTCAGAATCATTGCTCTTAAAATTCTATTTATCTTCATCACTTTCATTCTTGAGAACAGTACAGTCAGTAGCATAATGACCAAACTTTCCACAATTGAAACATCTTATATTTTTCATGTTTTTGTGCTTTCTAGAGAACTTGCCTTTCTTGATGTAATATGCCTCTTCATCACAAGAATACTCATCACTCTCTTGAAGTTGTTTACCCTTGGATTTCTTGGTAGCCTTGAAAGTTGCCTCTTTCTTGACATCAACTTTCACTTGAGTTCTCAACTCAAATGCTGCAAGTATACTATGGAGCTCATCCTTTTTCAACTTATCCAAATCTTTAGCTTCCTCAATAGTAGAAATATTTTCACTAAATCTATTAGGAAGAGATCTTAAAATCTTATCACAAACATCATTTTTAGCAAGCTCAAGACCTAAGTCTTTCATGGAGTTAACAACCTCATCCATACGAAGCATGTAGTCACTAATATTTTCATCATCATTCATCTTGAGTTGTTCAAACATACCTTTGAAGTGTCTCAACTTGGCCTTTATGACATTTGTATCACATGTATGAACCACCTGCAACTGTTTCCACATTTCACTAGTTGTCTTGTAGTGAATCACTTTGGTGAGATCTGCTTTCTGTAAGCCTTTCAGGATTGCATTCATTGCTTTTGAATTGCTATGATGTAGGAGCCTTTCTTCTTTAGTATTTGGACCATGTACAGGAATAGTGTACTCATCTTCAATTACTTCCCATACCTCATTACCAAGTGCCATTAGATGAACCTTCATCCTTGCACTCCAAAGACCAAAATCTGACTCATCAAGAATAGGTGCTACATTGCCACTTGAATAATCCATTGTGTTTTTTACTAGCTTTTCCTTCAAGCTGTTAAACTTTTCGAAGGCACCTACTCTAATACCAATTGAAGAACACAAGCTTATACTGAGAGGGGGGGTGAACAGTATAAGACCTCTTTTTATTTTTTTCTTTTATATTTCAAAATAGTAAAGCAATATACCCAAAGCAATATCAAAGCAATGCACAAAACCATCCACAAAGTGACATCAATTTTAACGTGGTTCATCCAGAATGGCTAGGCTACGTCCACAAAACTTTTTTGTAAAAGTTATCTCAAATTTGTTTGGGAATCCTTCCCAATTACAATGTTTATGAGCCTTGGCTCAAAGGATATACCTTCCCCTCTGCTCTCGAAATGATCCCTCAGAAGATCAACTGCCTCTACCTCTTGCCAACATGTGGAACTCCTTTCCATCGAAGACCTTCTATCCTCAATGCTTAGCCTAAGAGACCTCTGCCTTCTATGATCATGTCCATAGCAGCTTAGCAACCTGTACCAAACATAGTCAGTCGGTCTAGTACAAGTCTTCCTTTATTTATTAGATCTGTCCAATTTTGAACAAATCAATCCTCTACACATAAGCCTTCTCAAAGACTTGTCAAATCTGTCCTCAGGTTCTTCTCAAAGAACCAATGCACCTTTGTCCTCAAGCAGCAGCACTTCACATTCGTCTTTACCCTTTGTGCTCTCTACACCCTCTGCTCTCTTTGCACAATCATAGCTGCACTTGGTCGAACTTCAACCTTTGCACCTCTGCGCAATCACAGCGGCACCGTCTTTGCACTTTCTGCTTCCTTTGCAATATTTCACACTTAGAATGATTCAACGAAATGCACTCTGCACACTATGATCAAATTTCGCACTCTTCTCTCGACAATCAAACTTCTTGCTCTACGCACTATCTACGAACGTCGCACTTCAACAACACATGATTCACACTTCAACTTCTCCCAATAGCCCTCCTTTTATAACAGAATTTTCATAATGAAAACTTTAATCTTAGTCGGCTGTTATACCAAATGCAAACCCTAATCTTCGTTGGCTGCAAGCCCTAATATTTTTTGGCTAAAATTTGACTTTGTCGGCTTCACTGCCTCTATAACTCTTCTGTAGCTTTTGTCGCTAAACTGCAACATGTCACGATATCGTGACACTTTTGCAACCATACACTTTCTTTTGGCTTTTTCATGATATCGCAACACTTCAGCCTTTGTCGACTTCAAATAAGCTCTTGTCGCGATATCGTGACACTTTTGTCTTTGTCAGCATCAACTTTGCTTTTGTCGCGATATCGCGAAACTTCTTCCTTCGTCGACCTCCTTTCTACTTTTGTCGTGAAATCACGACACTTCTATCTCTATAGACTTCGTCTTCATTTTTGTCATGAAATCGTGACACTTCTGTCTTCATAGCCTTCCTCTCTAATTTTGTTGCAAAATTATGACACTTATCCCTGTTGAAGACCTTATTTTTGTTTCTGTCATGAAATCGTGACACATTCTGCAATCGTAAGCTTTCTCTTCAACCTGTCACGAAATCACAACAGTTCTCACTTCGAACTCTTTCCTCTGCTGCATGTCGCGAAATCGTGACACTTTACCTTGCTTTCACTTTCCTGCTTAAGTCACGAAAATGCGACATGTCACGATATCACGACACTTTTCCTCCTTAGCTCTTTTCTTTTCTTCGGGTCATGAAAACCCGACATGTCACGATATCATGACACTTTTTCTATTGGACTCTCTCTCCTACATTATGTCACGAAATCGTGACACTTTTTCTCTCGGACTCTCTCTTCTGCAACATGTCGCGAAATCATGACACTTTTTATTTCGTACAAACTTCATTGCAATATGTCGTGAAATCGTGACACTTTTCCGTCTGTACAACCTTCTTTGCAATATGTCACAAAATTGTGACACTTTTCCTTCTTCGCCTTCCTGCAGTTTTCGAGTCGCGAAAATGCGACATGTCGCGAAATTGCAACACTTTTCCAACTTGTTCTCTTTCTTCGAACTTGTCGTGAAATCGTGACAGTTTTTCCACTTTGCCTTTTTCTCTGTCAACATGGGGTTTGCAAAAGACCTTTGAAACTATCATGCCATAAACTTCATCAAAACAAATTATTTGACATCAAATCAAATTCCTTCAAAAGCTTCTTGACATCAATGACAACTTATACACTTGAGCAAAGGCAATGTACCCAAAGTACCAAAAATTGCCAACACTATTCAGTTATATTAGCTTTCTCTTACATTTCTTAACACTTAGCAGTATATTTTAGATCCTCATAATTTATGTTAAGTTAAATTTCATCTCTATTTACTTATAATTACATATTATTCATTTTCTTTGAGTTTCAAGCAATTTCTTGGCATAACTTACTGAATCCTTAAATCCATCCTTATAATTTGCTATTCTAATATTTTTAGGAGTTAAATTAGGTCATAATTCAACTTCCCTCAGTCTTCTACTAGCATCCCATAGCCTTTTGTAGTTTCAAGTTTGCAAGCCTTGTAGACCCCTAGGGGGATTTCATGTTTTTCTCTTACAATTAAAATTTTAGTCCTTTAATTCTCTATTTTGGGAGCCTAATACCTATATTTTCTTATGCACAAATATTCTAAAATATACTAATATCCTTCCCTATCAATTTCAAATAAAACTCTGTTTAAATCAGCCCTCAATCAGCTCTAAAAGTTTAAAAATACCCAGTACCAAATTCGTCATCTGTTAGCATACTTACCTTTGTCTGGTTCAAAAATACCCAGTACCAAATTCATCATCCCTATGGTAAATTTGAAAAAACCATGTTTTATAGGCTTTATCCTCTGATCCTACTACTTAAAGACCTTCTAGATCATATTAGGGACATCCTCACCAACTTTAAGCTAAAAAACATAGACAAAACCCATCAAAATCGGCCCCAAAACTTAATTTTTCCTACCTAGGACCAAATTCGCCACCCCTGTGGTGAATTTGACAGTCATAATTACAGAACCAAATTTTCCACTCGTAACAAATTTTCCAATGGCAAATTTTGCAAGACCTAGTGGTGAATTTTGCAAAAATCCAAAATCCACTCCAAGAAGGCAAACAGACTCATTTTTTTTTGTAAAACAGGGAGTCTGATTAGCAGAAGAGAGCCTATCTACATCACTACCCTTAGATAGATCCCTCGAAGTAGAAAATCTATTTTTTCTAGTTTTTATGTAGGTTTTATGAAATTTGCCACCCCAAAGTAGAAAACCTAATTTTTTTAGTGGTAAATTTGGCAGACATGCTCTAGTAAAGGTAACCCAACCACTTGGCCCTTCTTGAGATCAGTTATTTCATTCTCTCTATGTTCCATTTCAAATTTCTTACTGTTCTAAAAATATAAGACATGTTTATTTTGGGAAATTAATGAATATTAGTTAGAAAACACAAATCATTTATAAAACCATGATATTTCTTTACAAAACTTAGTAGTTTATTTATAAAACACTAAAAGACTAATCAATTAAGGAACCCTAGGCTTGGTTTTAGCATATCTTTTACATTCAAGTACTTAGGAAAGAAATAAAGAAGCATATAGTTGCATTTAGGCTAGTTTTTCTTGATTGCATCCTTCCTTGTTTACCTTGAAATAAAAATCTCCTTAGTCTAGTGCATTCAAAACTTGAAGTGCATATAGGTTAGATCTTGTTTTCTTGCATTTGTGTGAATTAAACTAAACATTGCATTTTAGATGGTTCTGATGATTTAGGTTCAAATAACATTTAAGGCTAAATAAAGAGTCAAGATTAATAGAGATAAAAAAAATTTATGTGTTTTTCTTAATTGAACTCATAAACACCACAAAATAAGCATTACATCAACCTTATACAACCTTAGAAAAAGCATAAAAAGTATGGGTCTAGTTGTGTTGAGAATTTTCACATCCTCGGTATCTCCTTTGGAAATAGGTCCTCAAGTGGGGAAGCAGAGATTCTAATGAATCTCCTGTGCACACTTGATATTATTTAGATCTAAAAGGGAAAATAAGATGAGGTTTTCCCACCACCTACAATGGTGTAATGGATAGTAGGCCAATTAATAGTATTATTAAAAACCTACAAAAGATGATACTTCAAAAACCTCCACAAAGGAATTTCAAGAGACTTAACATATGTATGGAAGTGGTCTTAAAGAAGCTTTTGGAAGCTAATAAGATTGAGTTACCTTCCATAAGGTAACCTGATACTACAATAAATTGGTATAAGGTTGGTCAACATTATGCATATCATAGGGTAGAAGGAAACTGGAAAAATTCTTGTAAGAATTTGAAATATGTGGCTCAATATCTAATTGATGCATAATACCTGGTTATAGAAGGTTCTCACCCAAAGAACCAACATTTTACTCAGCAAGGATCTACGACTAAAAAATACAATGGACAAAAAGTAGCTAATCAAATATCTTATAATAATAGGTCCGATGTGTAGACCAATTGGTTCATCCAAACCCCACAAGGGGGGTGAAGGTCCAAGGTTCAAATCTTGGGCCTTGCCGTACTGAATGCTTGTCCCTTTTCTGGTGCTTTCAGTAGCATAAAAGGTTTAAAATGATTGTGGCACGGTGGTTATAGGGGTGGACTGCATGAAGATCTATGTGGCGGCTTCTGGAGCGAACAACATAGAATACTGTGGTGGCCATAAAAAGCTGGACAGCCTGCTTGGATTCATGGCGGCTACCGATTCCACCATGTAAATTCAAAAAATATATATATGTATCTTATAATAATGTACCACCTCCATATGGTAACATGGTTTGCATGATAGCAACAACTTTAGAATATCAGGTGCAGAATCGATAGATCTAGCAGTCTCAATAGGAGATGAGTTCTTTAGCAAAAATTTCCCTCTTAGAACTTTTGCAAACTTCTCCCATCCATGGAGAAGCCTTGCTAAAACTTCTAAGGCAACAATCTATCCTAGTAGACATTTCCCCTAGTGCTATGTCCAATGTTGTAAGCTCTCTTGGGATACATCATTTCATATTCTCGGATGATGATATTAATTCCTTAGACCTACATGTGGATTCTTCTCCCTATAATACTACATTTATTGGGGATACTTTTATCAAGAGAATTCTGGTTGATAATGGTTCTTCTCTTAGTTTATGCACCTATTAATTTTTCAAAAAGTTCAGATTAATAGAGGAAGATTTAACTAAATTTGATGACATCATTAAAAATTTCAACAATGAGTCCCAAGAATCTTGTGGTACCATATATATCCCCCTTAAGGTTGGATCTAAGACTTTAGATACATTGTTTTATGTGGTGTCTTGCCCTCCATATTTTAATCTTATTCTCAGATGACCTTGGATCCATGCAATGAAGGTTTTCCCTTGTATTTTTCATTAATGTTTGAAGTTCAAATTTTAAAATCAATACGTAACCATTTTGGATGATCCTCATCTATTTGAATATTGCTCACTAGAATAAAGAGCTCAATTTCATTTATAATATTACTTGTCTCATATAAATGAACAATGCAAAAATCTAAACATGAGAGAGGAATCATTAATAAATATCTCTTCATAGGATCGGGATGATTCTTCTCATGAAGATTCTCTTCTAGATGAATCTCATCAAGTTTAGAGTGGAATGTTGAGGATGAGGGGTCATCCTCTCCTTTATTGGTCTCAACCCCAAAGTAGTATGTCAAAAATGAGGATGTTCCTCAAAATGGCATCTCCTTTTATGGGTTTATCCCTTGCGTTGTGCAGGTTGAGTCTTCTAGTTCTCAAGACGACTTTGGTTCTATGTCTCCCAAGTACCTTAAGCAACTAGGAGTAATTCCTACCCCACCTCCTCTTGAGGATGAGTTATCCATTCTCATTAAGGAGACCATAGATGTGAACTTAGGTTCTAATAAATCCCCTAGAATACTTAAGCTAGGCAAAGCCTTGTCTATGGATGAGTAGGAGCAATTGACCAATTATGTTAAAAAAAATTCAAGCTATTTTTGCTTGGTTATATGTCAATATGCTAGGGCTTTATCCCTCTCTCATTATGCATCATTTGGTATTTAATCTTAATGTCAAGTCTGTTAAGTAGAAACTTAGGAAGATGCATCCTAAGGTCACCATTTTAGTCTAGGAGGAGCTCCAAATAATCCTTGATATTGGTTTTATAAAAACCATCGACTATTCTTATTTGATCTTCAACATTGTTCTTGTGTCTAATAAGGAAGGGACAATCATAATATGTACCAAATTTAGAGATATTAACTTAACATATCCCAAGGATGATTTTTTCTTGCCCAACATAGATCATATTGTAGATTTCACCACCAAATATGGAATGTTTTCACTCCTAGATGGTTTCTCGACCTACAATCAGATAAAGATCAGGCCAAGATAGCATTCATCACTCCATGGGGTACCGTCTATTGGAAATTCAAAACAATGATCAGAACAAAGAGTAATTTATCTACTATATCAATAGAACTTTTGTTAGCTATGAAACCAGGTACACTCTCTTAGAAAAGCTTAATATTGTTGTAGTGTTTGCTTCCTAGAAGCTAATGCACTGCATGCTCAACCATAAGATATTAGTAGTTGCAAATTTTGACCCTTTGTACTATTTTATGTCCAAGCCCCACCTTTCTAGTTGAGCTTCTAAGTGGGTGTTGGCCCTTAGTGAGTTTGACCTAATCTTCATAGGTCAGAAGGCTATCAAGGGTCAAGTGATCACTAATCAGTTAGCCTCCACTCCCCTAGAAGCTACCCATACTTTAGTTGTTGAGTTTCTCAATGAATGCTTCAACGTTGAAGTTGAAGAGGCAGAGTCCCAAACTTTGTTTTTTTATGGAACCCACTGCATGAAGGGCACTAGTGCTGCAGTCATTCTAGTTATTCCACAAAAATATCTTAGCCCCTTGTCCTTAAATATTCATTTCTCTTGTACAAACAATATTGTAGAGTATGAAGCTTTGATCCTTAGCCTTAGAGTAGCCTAAGCTTTGCAGGTTAAATTTTATTCAGTCTTTGGTGATTCTCAACTTATGGTCAATCAAATTAGCAATGTTTATCAGACTTGGTATGATAAACTAAAACCTTACAAGGTGATAGTCACTAGGTTTTCCTTGTTCTATCGAGTAATCATAGAGTCTATCCCTAGATCCTCAAACTACCATGTGAATGCCATGGCCACTATAGCATCATTGTTTCCTTTGGATTTATAAGATGATCAAGTTTTGATTATCAATATACAACTCTAGGAGCCCATGTCACTTGGTTCTTGTCTTGTCTCGTTAGATGTTTTGACCATCAGATATGTCCTATCTGAGACATGGCATATCAATATCTTTAATTTTCTTAAGAATGGTTTGATGCCTAATGTCTTAGATCACAATTAGCATAAGATTTTACACAAAAGAGCATGTCAATTTGTTATAATTGGAAATACTTTGTATCGATATTATTTTGAAGGCACCCTCTTGTGATGCCTTAACTTTTATGAATCCTAGATTGCTCTTAGTGAAGCTCATGAAGGATCATGTAGAGGTCATTTTAGTAGCAATGATATTACCAAGAAGTTCTTGTAGATGGGGTACTATTGGGCTTCCATGGAGAAATATGCATGTGATCATGTTTAATGTTATGATAAATGTTAGAACCACAACAACTTGGTCCATACTCCTCAAGACCTTCAATTTATTTCTTCTCCTTGGTCATTTTCCATGTGGGGATTGAAAATTATAGGGAATATTAACCCCATGTAATCTGATGGTCACAATTTTATCATAATAATGATAGAATACTTCACTAAATGGGTTGAAGCCATACCTTTGGCCACGGTGATTGGAATCTAGGTTTATGATTTCATATTCAACAAGATCCTTTGTAGGTTCAGGATTCCTTCGATGATTGTTTTTTATGACACTCCTTTCAAGAACAAGGATGTTCATAAACTTTGTTCTAAGTATAAGATTCAGAACAAGTGGTAAAATTCATACTTCCCTTAGGGTAATAGATAATTTGAAGCATACAACAAGTCTTTGATCAAGATCTTGAAGAATTTTTTTGGTAAAACTGGTCCTGATTGGCATACCCAGCTTTATCTTTCTTTGTGGGCCTATCATAATAGTTTGTGTACTCCCATAGGTACCTCACCATATATATTAGTATATGGATCTAAGGTAGTGTTCTCTTTTGATCTTAAGGTTCCCTTGTTGTGCATCATGTTGCAAGATGCCTCAGTTGGTGATGAGTATCGCATAGACCGTTTGCACCAATTGGAGCTTCTGGATGAGAAGTGCATTTATACCTTAGAGCATTTGTGAGCTTATCAAGATAAGCTCAAGTGATCTTACTCTAAGAAATTTTGCAATCATTCTTTTGAGGTTGGGAACCTTGTCCTCAAGGAAAACCAAAAGAACACCAATGCTTGTTCTGATCTTTGAGGTAAGTTTTAGCCCAATTGGTTAGGGTCCTTTGTCATAACAACCAATTTTGGATCAGGTTCTTATGATTTTTCTTCTTTAGACAGTGAAGATCTTAAATAACCTATGAATATAATGCATCTTAAAATATATTATGCTTGATCTATCATATTCATTGCATATTGTATTTAGTATAGATCATATTACATTTGGCTTACCTGCTCATACTACATTATTATTTATCATATTTTGCATGGTCGCCTAACATTCTATTCCTCTTGCATTTTTGCTTGTCATAATTTCACTGTTGCATGTGCATGACTGCTTGATCATATAGCTTCTCAAGGATTTGATGACAATGGCAAGTGATAGCACCTAGTTAGGTTGTAGCTTACATGTATTGCACTCTCACTAGGGATATAATGCCTAGAAAAGTCCCTGACCTAGGGCCCATGCATCTTCATCCCTTATTCTCTTCTATTATTTCTCCACTCTTTTCTTCTATTTTCTTCTTGTATTCCTTGACTTTGAATTTTTTTACAATGACCATCAGTTCTCTACAAAGTCAAGGAATACAATCCTCTTCTTGGTGTATCCTTGTCCTTTGCATGTTTCTTCTTCTTCTCTTTTGCTTCTATGTGCTCTTATTTTTTTCTTCTTTTTAACTTTTGCATGCTCTTTCACTTTTGTATGCTCTTCTTCTAATTTAGATTTATCTCTGCTCGAACAATGAACAACTTTGGAAAATTATTTCTTTGCTTGTTCTTGTTCTTCTTCTCTTTTCTTCTAACACATGCACACATTCACATTATGTTGTGCTTAAATAATTTGGTACATACATACTTTTACACCTCTATTAGGTAGTACTTGCTA
Organism: Wollemia nobilis; assembly: GCA_028583015.1. Classification (NCBI taxonomy): domain Eukaryota; kingdom Viridiplantae; phylum Streptophyta; class Pinopsida; order Araucariales; family Araucariaceae; genus Wollemia; species Wollemia nobilis. Next base: position 5,929,509 of record JAQPPZ010001045.1, read on the forward strand.
ATACATAGATTGCACACACAACACATCCCATATGGGATAGCTTCATGACCACACACGAGGGGCAGCCTCCATCTAGGCCATTTACAAGCATACATCCTAGTGGGAATATTTTGACCATCTATCCATATTAGTGAGCATTGCACCCATAGTGGTTCATGCTCCACATTTGATCATTTGTCCATATTATTGAGTACTAAAACATAGAAGGTGTTCACTCTAATTTAGACCATCTTTTTTAGCATAACACCCTACATCAAGGGTTTTGACCATTTTATTTTGCCTGCAATCTCTTTGATATTTTGGGAGTTTGGTTTCTTCTTCATCTTCTTCTTCATCTCATTATTCTCTCCATTTCCCCTCTTCTTTCTTTCTCCTTCTTATTGCATCCATGTATTCCATATTAAGTAGCTTGCATTTCATACATTAGTTAGATTCATTCTTTACCTAGTTGCCATTGCCATGTTTTGTTTTTTGTTTGCTCTATTTTCTATGTTTTGCTTTCCTTTCTTTTCATTTTTTGAGTTTCTTAAGGAATTATCCATTCCTTCTAAAACTTGAGGGGGCATCCTAGCCTTAGAGGCATTAATGGTAGTAATATCTCGCTTTGTGTGCAAAATTCTAAAGTATCTATAGTGATCCCCTTTTTGCACCTCCCCTTTGTCCAAACCTGGCCACCCTTTTTTGTGTATGTCGTCTTCACTCATAGGAGTCTACATGTTTCTTTGACACATTTACTTGGCCATAAATGCATCAAAGAGGGGGAAAAATGTAGACACAAAAAATTGACCCACTTGAGTGAGTCATTTTCCCTAGATCCTTAGGGAGACCCTCCAACTTGCCCTAAACAAGTTTGGACCTCCCTTCCCCCTTTGTTTCTCCTTTTTTTCCTCTTTATGCGAAATCATGGTCAACTTTTATGAGGTATGATTTTGCATAGCTAGGTTTTTCTCCTAGAAAACCCTAAGTTTTCAAATTTGATCTTTTAAGGTTAGCTTTTCTTGGTTTTTCCACCCGTTATTCTTTCAAATCCCTTATAAATAGAGGGTTTAAAATCTTATTTTTCTCCTGGAAGGTCCAAGCCACACAAGTTCTAAAATATTTCAAAGTGATTTTGAAAGTTCTCAAGTTCATGTTTCCAAGAAATCTAAAGTGATTTGTTGAATTTCTCTAACCATTGTGGTTTCTTTCTTCTACTGCATTTTTTGTGTGTTTATTGCTTTTGGTAGACAAATGTTGAAGCCCTAAGGAGGATATTATTGGAAATATTGAGTATCTTGTGTTTTCATTGATGTCAAAGGATTCATGGCATAGGTTGATGCCATTGGTTGCCATTGATGTCAAAGATAGTTTGGTATGGCAAAAATATAAGGTTTATAATTTGGTTAATTATGCAAGACAAAGTTCTAAGTGTTTGGTTAAAATGTTGAAGGCCCAAGTTTTAAGACCATGGTTCAAAAATAAAGCAAGTGACTAAGGCTTAAAATAATTAATATTATAATATTTGGGATAAAAGTTTATGAAAAAAGGATTTAAAATACCACCATGGGCTTAGAGGTCAAAGGTTATAATATTTAAATATTTTTAAAGATTTAAATATTTCATAAAACATTTGGGTGCCAAAATTCAAAGGAAGGCATTTGAAATTATTAAAAAAATCATCAATGGGAGGCACCGACGTCATGACAAATGGAGGACACGACTTGCATATAAATCAAGGTTCAAAACCTTCGCAAATGAACGATGAGTGAGAAATCATATAATATGCTGTGCATTTCATTTTATGAATAGAAGAAGATGAAGGGTGTATTTTTTGGTGAAGAGGACAGAAAGGTCAAAGTCAATGTGCTAGTCAGGAGGACACAACTAGTAGGCTAGCGCAGCTGGTCGCAGGGGCAGCGCCAAGGCACTAATGCAGAATAGATCACGGGTTTGATTCCCTTGGAGGGAGGTTTTTGTAAATCAATTAAAGGAGCATGATTTTCAAGGCAAGGAAAGATAAGTCAGAGGGAAACTGTCCATGCTTGGTTCCAGCTAGGCAGCTAGCCCAGGTGGTAGGTGGGTCCTATGTAAGGTTCTTGCAGTGGGTAGGTCTCATATTCAAAACTCGGTGGCAGTTGTTTTACAATTTTTTATTGGGTAGGAGAAAGGTATATAAAATTATTCTAGTGCACATTCATTCCCAGTGGGTGGGCTAGCCCAAATGGAACTCTATCTTGCATTAGAATGTGGGCTTTGTGAGATCTCAAGTTTGACTCACGACGATAGCAGCAGCAAACATGGTAAGGGCAATAATATATTTTTTATTATTAAAGTGTGGCTTGCTTAGTGCTTGATCTAGGAAGACAAGGTTTAATTTTTGCTTTGGAAGAAGTGCATATTGTTGACCTAGGGAGACATAAGGACGATGCTTTAAAATCCAATATTGTATGCAATTCATATTTTTGTGTGGTTCTATAAAGTTAAAATAACCTTAAATTTGGAGATACAAGGTGTATGAAAGTGGATTTAAACTTTGTTATGTGACTTAGGATTTTGGTTGATAATATTGAAATTGCTTGTGGGTTTTTACAAGTAGGAGTTATAAGGTGTGTTGTGGTTGATTATTGTGTGAAATTTTTGCATGGTGAAAGAAATGTTGAAGGAGTTGTAAACCAATATTATTGTGCACAAAAGGTTTTTATGTGGATGGTTAAAAAGGGCTATGCTAACTAACCTTTGAAGTGGCATAAGATTGAAAGAACATTTTGAGGCAGGTTTTGAGGGATCTTTTTCATCAAAGAAAATTAAGAGGTATGTTGACATTATTGCTTCTCTAAGATGTTTTTTTGAGAAAATATTTTGAAATATAAGGTGGAGATAAAAGGATTGATTAGTGTGGATTGTTGGAAATATTTGAACTAGGGTTTGTGAAACAATTTGTGCTTCATTGTTGAAATAAATTTGGAATACTTATGCTAGTGTTGAGATCAAGTTTATACAACATTGTGAAACATTTTGAGCATTGGTTTGAAAGACATTGAAAGTAATTGTGAAGTGTTTGAGATCAATATTGGAAAGGAAATTTATGCATTATTGTGTTTGATCCTTGAGAGTAAATTTACAAGAAAGATAGAACAGTTTTGTGAAGAAAAGTTATACACTAGTTTGACTTGATTTGAAAGGGATTTTGTAAGAGGTAGATATTGGATTAGATGAATGCAAGAGTTGTGAATGTAAAGAACATACTGGGTATTTGATAGTACATATCATTCTCTATATGTTCTAAAGGTTAAACGAATTCTAAGTAGAATATTTCTAGATTACCTAATTGAAGAAAACATTTTTGAAAGAGATATAAGCTTTGTTTGTATTCAATATTTGGGAATATTTGAGCAGGTTCAGTGAGCAACGCTAAGACGGATTTGAGAAATTCTTGTGATAATACTTGAAGCAGCAATGAGGCAGATTTGAGCAAGTCTTGTAAGAATACTTAAAGTAGCTAAAACGGGTGGAAAGTGGTATTTGGTCTAACAACATAAACACAATGTATGCTGAACAAGAAAGTTGTATTTCATTTATATTCAAAGATAATATAGGTTACAATAGGTATAGGTTTCCATTTCATAATATATTTTTCAAAAAACTTTGTAACAGTATTGATACCACCTTCTATCGTCCCTCAATGTAGATGGGCTTGCATACCACCATGGGGTTGTAGTTGATGATGTTTTCCCTCCTTGATCTTGGGTCAAACCTACAAAAAGGGGTTAGTTCATTGGGGGGCTTGCCTTAGTCAGACCCCATATTTAGAAGGACAAAACAGACAGTAAATATGCATTGAAAATTGACATTGAAGGTGCATAAGTTGATAAAATACTAAAGCAAAGCTTATCTCCCAAATTTGAGGTGATTCGGGACTTATAGAACCAATTCACCACCCGAGTGGTAAACTGAGGTCAAATTTGTGGGGCAGGGGGTGAATCAAACCCTAAGAATTATTCTTCAAGACTCCTTCAGTGGGAAGTTTCCTTAGATGTTGTACTATTGATGTTCAAGTTTAGATTCACTGTATCATGTGTCGGTATGCATTTGGGCAGAGTTTCTGCACTTATGTCCTAAAAATGTTGAGATATATTTAGGGGTTTATGACCCACAATTTATAGAAAATGGTAAGGTGTAGGGGGAGATTTGATAAAACTAACCCTAGGCTAAATTCTAACCAGACTTAGGTTAGGGTTTGGTAGGTTGAGGTCTCACATTCCTCATAAGAAATATCCTATCCTCACACATGTGTGAGGAAGGATTAAGTCTAATTATGATTAGGAGGTCCTAAGTCAAATTAGAGCTTGATTAGGATTTCTAGGAAAATATCTTAGCTAACCCTAATTACACACATGTGGGAGGATGCAATTAGTGCTAATTAAGAATTAAGAGTTCAACTAATCAATTTTGCCCTAAAAAGGTGACTTAAGTGAAGTCAACATTAAATTAGATTTTAAGAATTGACTTGGTAATTATTTTTGTCAATTAATAGCCCATGGGGGTCTCAATTGAGTGCAAATAGGTTGTCGAAGGATATCCCAATGCACGGGATGTGATTTTGAAGGCTTATTAGGGTTTTGGACCTAAAATCTAATGAAGTGGTATATGGAAGTCTACATACTACTATGGCGAACTATGGCAATCTACATATGACTACACATGACTATGCATGACTACTCCTGACTATGCATGACTACACATGACTACAATAGCCTACAATATCCTAGGGATATCTAGAATAACCTATGGATACGTAGAGACAACAATGTGTGACTTTTGGGTGTCTATATTTTGCCCCTTTTTGTACTATACTATGTGGAATGTAGTTTAATACAAAAATGTGAAGGGTTTGTGCAGGAGGAAAAGGGATAGAGGAGGAATGGAATTCCATCAAAGGTATGTAGTCGCTTGAAGCATGACCATACATGTTTATTGTATGTCCAAGGGGAATAAGGGAGGAATGAGAGAAGAAGAAGAGGAAAGAAATAAAAACAATGCTGGTGAATGGAAATCGTTGATTACGAATGCAATGTTGTGATTTTGTTGAGTCTATATAACATCTTCAATGCCATACCAGTTGCTTGAGAATGACAACTTTTGACTACTTTGCTTGTACGACCAGATCAGCGTGGTCCAAAAGTATGAATAGGACAAAAAACTATCTAAATATTTGTTGTTGATTGATTGATGAGAACATGGTGACAAGTGTCAAACCATTTGAACTAAAGGGACATTTAGCTTATTCAAACATGTCATTCATGATGCTCCATGAATGCCAGATATAAATACTCTAAATGTTGTGCTAGGATTATGCCAAACATATCATTCGTCATGTACTCGACGTACAAGAATGCTAGATTGACTTCTCCATCGAAATGCATAGCTCTCGTGATGTAACCCATGTCTAGTTGGGATTAATATTATTTCGTATGATAATCTTTAACAAAAAAAATTGTAGACAAATGTGCTACTCACACTTTTGGATTTTGAGTTGTGTGGTTGCATGCAAATATGACTTTGGATATGAATACCCCCTCAAATGAGGAATCAACAATGAGGCAAATGAAATGTGGTGATTTGATGATGCAGCGATTGATAAGATACCAATGCATGATGAAAAATGATAAAAAATAAAAATAGAGGAAAATTTGAAGGAGTTCCTAGGGTTTTAGAAGAAATTTGCTTGATTTCCTAGGGTTTTGGGGGCAATTTGATTGATTTTGGAAGGTTTTAGCTAAATTCGCCATCCAAGGGGAAATTTTTACCTAAATAGCCACCCGAGGGGGAAATTGGATCTGGATCACCACTCGAGGGAAAATTGGATCTCGATTTGCCACTCAAGGGGTGAATGTGGGATTAAAGCATATTTAAGCCCAAATTTGCTTAGCCTTGGCTCATTTTGACGGTGGGAGAGATTGGAGAGAGACTTGGTAGATATTTTGATGATGCAGGGAGAGCATGGTTGGCAATTTCAAGGGAGACGATGACGAGGGGACACAACGCAATGGGAAGCAAGCATGGGAGTCCATTGGTAAGTGTCTTTTCTTGTTGTTTTTATTTTGTTTTATTTTTCCTGAGAAATGTGACCTAGGGGGCAGAGGTTTTCATCCCATTTTAAAAAAATTTGTAATTTTTGATTGAAATTCGAACACATAGTGTAAAACTAGCCAAATGGGTACCTAAAAACATGATTTGTTTCTGATTCTGACTTGTTTTAGTACTTATTTGATCGGGTGATGGGTAGAGTAGGTGTGAAGTTTGACCATCCATTTTTGGAGTAATGGAGTACTATTTTTGAAATGTTATTGCATTTTGTTCATAAAAGTGGGAAATGGGTATCCCGTTATATGACTGTTATATTGGTTTACCTTCATTTAGCATGACTCTTAAATGTGTTATGTTTGGGTGTAAAGTAGCAAATGTTGACCGTTAAATTTGCCACTTTAGGGATAGTATTTTTGAAAACCGATGAAACTTTCACCTTAGAAGGGAAAAATGGGTATCCATAAATGTTGTTTGTTTTTGTATGTGTTTTCATTTGGCCTATGTTTGAATTGCATGCCAAGATGTAGGTAATGTGAAATTCAAAATGAGTTGTAGGGAGCCTGATTTACACTATTTTTGATGTTTGTTTGAACTTTTATTGCAAAGTGGGCAAATAGGTATTTAAAGATGTGACTATTATGTTTAGATTACGTGTTTTGATGTGTGTTCTATTTTGGTGTCTGTATGATGAAATGGATCTTGAAATTCATGTGGATTTGTATGTTGTTTTTGAATTTTGTCAATTTTTTTACCGCAAAGTGGGCAAATGGGTATTTAAAAATGTAATTTGTTTTTGTATGTCGAATGAATTAATCATGTTTTGAATTTCATGCCATAGTGGATGTGTGGGTTATTTTTTTTTTGATTGGTAGAAAGGGTGTTGAAAGGTCCCTGAACCTTGTACAAGAGAGATTACAATAAATCCATATCGACCGAGGTGGTCCAAGAAGAAAGGAATAGAGAGCTGGAAAACCTCCACACTAGGGAAGGTGTCGCGAAATCACGACCAAAATGGTAATGTCACGAAATCGTGACAAGTTGCACCGTTGAAGCCAAAGGAAGAAAGGAAGTCGTGAAATCGTGACAGGAGGCACCATCGGAGCCGAAGAAGGGAAGAAGTCGCGATATGGCGACATGTTGAAAAGTGTCACGATATCGCGACAAGTTGCAGGGTTGGAGCCAAACGAGAAGAAGAGTCACAAAATCGCTACAAGAAGTGAGAACGCTGTCGAAGAGAAAGGGTGTCGTGAAATCGCGACAAGAATGAAGACCGCAGCCGAAATAGAAAATGAGTCCCAAAATCGCGACGAAAGTGGAAGCCTGCTACCAAGAAGAAAAAGTGTCACGAAATCGTGACAAAAAGGAAGACCGTCGATGGAGAGAAAAAATGTCGCGATATCGCGACAAAATGGAAGACCGCCGTTGGAGAGAAAAAAGGTCGCGATATCGCGACAGACTGGAATACCGCCGTTGGAGAGAGAAAAAGTGTCGCGATATCGCGACAAAAATGAAGACCACCTTTGGAGAGAAAAAATGTTGCGATATCACAACATGAAACAAGAAAGCGCCTAAAGGCCAAAAGTGTCACGATATTGCGACAAGTTTGCACAAAAGCACCCGACGAGAAAAAGTGTCGCGATATCGCGACAGAATGGAAGACTGCCGTTGGAGAGAAAAAATGTCGTGATATCGCGACAAAAATGAAGACCGCCATTGGAGAGAAAAAATTTCGCGATATCGCGATAGAATGGAAGACCGTCGTTGGAGAGAGAAAAAGTGTCGTGATATCACGACAAAAAGGAAGACCGTCGTTCAAGGGAAAAAATGTCACGATATCGCGACATGAAGCAAGACAGCGCCTGAAGGCCAAAAGTGTCACGATATCACGACAAGTTTGCAAAAAAGAACCCAGAGATAAAAAGTGTCGTGAAATTACGACAAGTTTGCAAAAAAGCACCCAGAGAGAAAAAGTGTCACGATATCGCGACAAGTTGGAAGACCGCACCAGAAGGAGAGAAAAGTGTCGCGATATCGCGACAAGAAGCAACCTCACGGCCTGAGAAAAAAGTAAAATTTGTGATAACGCGGCAAGCTGAGATTTTGCAACCAACTGTGAAAAGTGACGCGAAAATGCTCCAAGATGCCAAGATACAGCCAAAGGGGAAAAACCCGAAGCCCAGTAACCCACTCACATTGTGCAGACATTGGAACTTGAAGAAGCATCCCTTAGGCTGATTGGGAAGGAATCTCTCCACACCTTAAAGTCTGTTGCGTCAACTCCCTTATTAGCAAGCCAGTCTACAGCTTTGTTTCCTTCCCGGTATTGATGTTGAATGATTAATTCTGGATAAATGCCAATTAGTGTCTTGCATTCATCGAAGATGGAAACAAGGGCCCAGGGAGGCACAGAGGTTCCTTTGAGCTATTTGATGCAATGCAATGAGTCTCCTTCTATGATGAGTTTATTGATAGTCAAGCCTTCCAATAGAATCAAGCTTTGGAGCAAGGCCCGAGCCTCGACCATATTGTTAGACTGAATTCCTAAGTTCTGAGCAAAGGCCAAAATTATTTCTCCTCTGTGATTTCTAAGAATTCCACCTCCGCCAACCGCTCCAGGTTTTCCTTTGGCTACGCCATCGAAGTTAAGCTTGTGCCACCTAGAAGGAGGTAAGACCCACTTTATTACAGACCTGTCAACAGAAGTGCAGGGTGTTGCAAAAAAATTGAGAAGATTGAAATGATTTGTTAGATCCAATTCAAGTCCAGGAGGGGGGGTTTGGACGATGAGACAAGAGAGGCATTCTCCGCAGCAAGGGCCAAGATTTTGGCAACAACAATCTTCTTATCCGTGACAAGGTTTTGGAAAATTTTGGCATTTCTCTCAAGCCAAATCTACCACAGGAAAATGTGAAGGCAAGCTTGCCACATGAATTTGAGTTGACTGCTCTTGAAAGGTCGGGGCCATTGTTGAAAAATGAGGGGAATGGAATGAGGGAGGGCTACGAAGATGGTGAAAGTGTTGAAAACCTGGTTGAGCACTGCAAGGGAGAAGGGACATTCCAAAAAAACATGCACAGTAGACTCACAGGCGTTTTTACACAGGATGCACCAATTGGGGATGAGAAGCCCTCTGTTTATTAGATTGTCAGTGGTGAGGATTTTGTTTGGATGGCCAACCAGTAGAAGAATTTGACCTTGGGAATGATCTTGGGAACCCAGACCAGATTAGAGGAGTCACGGCCATCATTAGGAGCTTCTTGGCTGTAGTAGGCAGATTTAATAGTAAACTACCCTGAATCTTCAAGGTTCCAAACCATGGAGTCTTCTTTGTGAGAGTTGGGGATTATGCAGCTCCTCAGTAAGTTTTGAAGCCACCTAAGCACCTCGATGATATGTCTAGGCCCATTCAGATCCAGGTGTTTCCATTCGAGTCTTTTAATACATAGGTTAATGAAATGACACACCTTATCTCCAAAGGTGGCTTCGGTCACTGTCTTGAGCATAGCAAGATGAGGATCTTGGCTGAGAGGTTTGTCACGGATCCAAGGGTCATCCCAGAAACGAATGGTCAATCCATTTCCAAGACACCACCTTAAGCCTTCCATGATGATATTCCTTGTTTTAGTGACACCATTCTAGAAATGATATCCACTAGGAAGGTTGTGCTCTCCAAGAAAGGGAACCTGATGAAGGTACTTAGCTTTGATGATGTCAATCTAGGTGGCTTTTTCGTTGATGGTAAGTCTTCAGGACTGCTTGGCAATGAGAGCCATATTCATCCGCTTGATGTCCCTGAAGCTGAGACCTCCATCCTTTTTCTTGGAACAAACTTTGTCCTAGGCAACAAGGGAAAATTTGTTCTTGTTTTCGTTTCCCACCCAAAGGAATCTACATTGAATTTGCTCAATTCTTTGGCAGATGGAAGCTGGAGCTTTGAAGATAGATAAGAAAAAAATAGGAATACTTTGCAAGCAAGCCTGGACCAGAGTGGATTTGGCTGCCTGACTAAGCAAAGAACTTTTCCAGCTTGCAAGTTTCTTGTTGAGATGATCTAGAACAGGGTTCCACATAGCCGAGACCGATTTGCCATGGAAAAGCGGTAATCCGAGATAAGTAGTTGGAAGGCTCCCAATGATACACCTAAGGATCTCAGCAATCCTATTTTGCCTGTGGATGGGGGTATTGAGGAAGTATAGCTTGCTTTTGTGGTAATTGACTTTCTAGCCAGCCACCTCTTCATAAGAGTCAAGGATGCTCTTAATGATTTTTGCTTCGGGGACAGAAGCATGAGAGGAAAGAATAGTATCATCCACAAACTGTTGATGGGAAATGGCATTGGAAGTTGAGGCTAGTTTGATCCCAGAGACGAGTCCACTGTTGCAGGCAGTAGTAAGGGTTCTTCCAAGGTTTTTGGCCAAAATGATGAAGAGGAAGGGTGACAGAGGGTCCACTTGGCGAATGCCTTTAAAACTTGGAAAGAAGCCAGCAGGTGAACCATTGATAAGAACAGAGAACCAAGTAGTAGAGATACATTCTCAAACCATCTTAACCCATTCTTTGTGAAACCCAAACTTCTCAAGGACCTCGAACAGGAATTTCCATGAAACCCGATCAAAAGCCTTGTTCATGTCAAGCTTAAGGAACATACTGGGTTTTTTGTTTTTAGATGCCGAATGAGCCAACTCGTGGACGGTTATCACTCCATCAGCAATGAATCTGCCTTTGACCGAGCTGCCTTGGAACTGGTCAATGATGGAGGGAAGGATGTCTTTTAGCCTATTTGCCATGACTTTGGTGATAATTTTGTAGATGACACTACAAAGACTTATAGGTCTAAATTCGGAGAGGGAAGCACGATCATTAGACTTGGGAATTAAAACAATGAAGGTGGAATTGGCTTCTCTCGGCATCTTTTTGGCTCTCTGGAAGAATTTAACCACAGCAACAACATCAGGGCCCACAATATCCCAAAAGTGTTGAAAAAATTGGGGTCAAAAGCCATTAGGACAAGGGGCCTTTTCATGTTCCATTGCAAATAGAGCATCTTTGATCTCCTCTTCAGTGTAGGATTGGAGCAGTTTCTCATTATTATTGTTAGACACCATCATTGGAATGTTCTGAAGTCGAGAACTTGTAGTGCGGGGGTGGCAGTCAACACTTGGACCTAAGATTTCTTGGAAGTGGTGCACAGCTTCCTGTCTGATGGCATGGATATCAGAGACAATGGTACCATCAGCCTTGGTCAACTCTAAGATTTTATTTGAACCTCTATGGCGCAAGGTGGAAGCATGGAAAAACTTCGTGTTGGTGTCTCCTTTGAGCCAGAGGCTTCTAGATTTTTGTCTCCAGTAGGACTCTTCCTTAGCCAAAACATTGTGAAGGTTTGAAAGGAGGCATTTTTCTTCCATGAAAGTTTCAACCCTCTGATCCCCTCCTTGGATCAGATTTTCCACCCTTTTGAGCTCATCCAGCAGAAGCTTTTTTTCACTAAAGAGGTTGCCGAAAACCTCCCTGTTCCAGCATTTCAACTTGAGTTTGACTGCTTTGAGTTTGAGGAATAGATTCAAGAGAGGGTTTGGACAAAGGTTTTGTTGCCACCATTGTCGAATACACCGACCTAAATCTGGATGAGTCCACATCTTTTCAAACCTGAAAGGGGTTTTAAAGGTTTTCTGAATTCAAATATTGATGGGTTATTTTGTTTTGGTTATCAGAATCCAAATATTGATTGTTTATCACATTTGTTCGAACTTTGGCCATAATATGAAAAAATGGGTATCCAAATATGTGACTGTTATGTTGATATGTTTTGCCATGTGACTTGTGCACTATTTATGTATGGACGTGCATGTCAAATTAAATTGTTTTAATTTTAAATTTGATTGATGTTTTGTGATTGGATTGATGACTAATGTATATTTTGTTTTGTTTTGTTTTATTGTGGATGAACAGGTAAAAATGATAGAGCCTGTCATCATGTTCACAAAATGAAGGAAGATTTTGATAAGTTGATGAATACACCAGATGAGATGAAGTGGTTGGATGACATATGGTTTCTAGGTGTATGGGAGTGTAAGAGCATACATACCAATAGAGCATATGTGTCTGCATTATGCGTGCGGTGGGATGCAGATAGGAGCATATTTCATTTTCCCACTGGGGAAATGACTATCATGTTGGAAGATATATATCAGATTTATAGGTTGTTGATTGAGGGTGTTCTAGTGAGAGCGATAGCTGATGATAGTAAGAAGGTTGTTTTAGAGTGTCTCTTTGGGGTAGAGTGGAGATGCATAGATGTATCTAAGATGTATTACGAGTGGTTGTGGTTGAAGAAGAAGATATTTGATCGACAGTGTGCAGCCATGATGATGATCTTCACTTATGCATTTCCAGATACTTCTAGGGTCTTGTTCACCTAGAATATGCTAGATGTGGTGAGTGACATGGTGGAGCATAGGGTTGTATTTGCATGGGCACCTGCACTACTGGCCCAAGTGTATCATGAGTTACATTATGTTGTGTGAGGTAGAAGCATGGAATTGAGTTTGATTCCCTTATTACAGGTATGGACATGGGAGCACATTGCTATTGAGAGGCCATCCTTATTGCCTCACCCTATGCATGTGAGGGGCAAGGAGTATTTACCCTATGCTTTGAGGTGGAGTACAGTGACTGAGTAGTGTATTAAGATGTCGCATGAGGGTGACCCATTATTGTGGAGGGGTAATTTTGGAGACCTGACACCTTGTGACATTAGATGGAGACCTTGGTTGGGTGGAGTGACCTAGGATGAGGATAGTGAGTAGTTGTGCACCATCCGATAGGGCAAGTAGCTTGTTGGGAGGTATACTCAATAGGCCAAGTAATTTTAGTTTGATCGATTGAGGTGACAATTTTGCTTACAACAGGATGTTCCAGGGGCTCCTATTATTTACTTTATGTGGTAAGGTGACAGAGGAGAGCATCCTATGGTGTTACCTTAGGTTGGGGAGAGGGATCCACCTATGGCCACCCCTAATGTGGAGGATGTCAGGATGACTCCATAGTTTGAGACCTGGTGGGCGATGCAGGGTTGGGAGCCTGATCAAGGTCTATTTGATCGATTGGTGGCAACTGATGTTGGGGAACCTCCACTAGAGAGGAGAACTAGTAGGGGGGATCGAGCTAGATCAGAGGATGTAGTTGTTGATGAGGAGTATGTTCCTCTATGATGGCCGCAATGATTCTTAGGTGATGTAGCAAGCACCCAGGGAACGAGAGTAGAGGAGGTACCTACAGATGTTGATGTGACTATGGTGTAGGCTATTGGAGCCGAGGAGGAGAGAGGTGGAGCTAAATTTATGGGTGATATACATGATACCATTGATATTGGTGTGTTTGAATTTTTGGATAGAATCCTTGTCGATGTTATGGAGAGGCTGGATGTGGAGGAGGAGGCACGAGAGCTAGGAGGTATGGTTCATGATTTGGAGGTTGAGCTCCATAGATAGGAGGAGGTTATCAATGCTAGATATGCTAAGGTAGTAGTTGATATGGAGTAGATGAGGACCATGATGGCTAGGCAGGCATAGGCCATTGAGATATTACTAGTCAGTTGGTGATGGAGTCTACGAAGAAGTTATTATGTGAGACTTCTTTGATGGTGCATGGGATTCCTCTCCTAAATTATGCTCAGGTGGTGTCATAGTATGAGTCACAGTTGCGAGTGTAGGTGCCCTCACATCATAATCAGTATAGTGCTACTTCGATAGGATATATGGGTGCTAGGGTGGAGGTACAGGATCAGCCTGCCATAGATCTAGTTTTGGAGGTCAAGGCGGAGTCGAGCAGGGCTGCAGAGATGTGAGTGAGCTATGAGGGACATGGGGAGACTACTGGTGGTAGATAGGATTACTTATGATTGTATCCTACAGATATTTTGGATGATGGATGATGGGCATGGGCCTAGTTTGTAACCTTCAAGTATTTTGGATGACATATATAGACATTGTTTGATTTCGGTTGTTATATATACATGTGTTATTGTTATGGTTTGAAATGTGTTCTCTTTATTTTTGTGTAGATATTATGAAATGATTTTTAAATATGTATAATGAATGGATATTCATGTATATTGTGATTTAGATTTATTGTCACTCTGTAATGTGAATATGTTATAGAGTAGGTTTGCATGATTTTATTTTGAATGCAATGAGAAGTGATAAAATGTGAAGTGATATTTGTAGTAAGTGCCTGTAATGTGAATGTTGGAGTATGAGATAATAGATGTATGATGAACACCTTGATTTAGAATTTGATGTGAAGCATGTAATAAAAATGTTGGAGTATGAGTTAATAGATGTAGATGAACATCGTGATTTAGAATTCGATGTGAGGTTTGCAATGTAAATGCAAATCATGTACTCCTTGATGTGATGCATATAATGGAAATGCAATAATGTGATCTATAATGTGATGCATGTAATGGAAATGCAATAATGTGATCTGTAATGTGATGCATGTAATGGAAATGCAATAATGTGTGTTGTGTAATAAATGTGTAACATAGATGCATGGATGCATGTATGAGAATGCTAAAATGCTCAAAGGAAGCACTTGTATCGTTACATGTACCTATGTGGATGTGATCCCTTCCGTTATCTCATGGATGTAGGATAATATAAGGTGTATGTAATGGCTTTGACTAATATAGTTTTGGTGATCAAATCTCAAACTCCAAACTATGTGAGTTTATGTGGCAACTCATAACTAGTCGGACTGGTTCAGAATCTGTCATGGACCTATGTGTGTAAATGAGTGAAGTTCATTTTTCCATTTTGATAAATAGGTAGAATTAGCTCATTGTAGACACAATCGATCTAGCTAGATCATTCGTATGTGAATAGTGATCTATACAAAAGTCAATAGCTAATGCAATAGATATATCGCCACTTGTAAGACTATTCCACTGGTAGGAAGGCTCTTGGAGCCTATTTCTAGCGAAGAAAATCATCTCATGGTGTTATGTTAAACCTAAGGACTAAAGGCGATGAAGCATAACATGGGTGATATTAGGAGGCTTTTCCTTTTTTTTTTTGTCCCTCATCTATTTTTGACCTATTTATTGTAGTTCTCTTTTCATATTTTTCTTTTCTTTTCTTTTCTTTTCTTTTTTTTTGTTATTTTTCTTTTTTTTTCTCTATTTTTATTTATTTATTTTGCTATTCTCTTTTTCTTTTCTTTCTATTCTATGGGCGTTGGCTTTTTTTTTTTGCCCCATTCTCTTATTTTTGCTTATTCTTATCCCTTTTTTATCCCCAGATCGTATTTTGACCATGCAAGTGATAGGATGAGTAAGGGAAAACGTTTGCTAGATGGTGACATCTACTCTAGGTGTCATCTTTCCTAGGCTCAAAATGTGTTTAATGTGTAACCTATTGTGAGTTGTCCATAAGAGAAGTTGAACCAGTCTAAAGATCCATAAGAAGAATGTAAACCTATCAGCTAGGAGTGACATTTGTTTGACTAAACTAGTGAGTAGTCAAATCTCAAAACGACACCTATGTATACCCTAATCCTGAAAAGGGGAAGTAGACATCCAAGTGGTGATGCTAACAAGTGCATGTATTATTCCTTTTTAAGGCACATTTTATTTTGGAGGAAGAATGTACAAAGTGAAAATAAAATTAACATGAAAAACATATGGATATATGCACTGGATGTAATGTAAATGATGCAAGTGGAGAAATGCAATATCTACAAGATGAAATTTACAATGTGTAGAAGGAGAAGTTTAGAACACTTATTTACAGGTGAATATATTGTATCATGATAATCAAAAAGCGTGATTCTATAGTAATGGTTGCCCCAGCATGTGGGGTGTGCATAGTAGGTGTATAAGCTGTAATATGTTAGATGCATGTAGTAATGTCAACCAGAGGAGGGGACTGCATATAGTATGTATAGCTAGAAAAAGTAGTGGAAGAACCGGTATTTGGTAACCAACAAGAAAAGGGGATTACCAAAGTCAAAAAGTGATAGAAGAGAAGTGAGAAATATTAGCGTAGGTATGTATCCACTCGAAGCGTGACCATACACTATGTGAGGAAATGAGAAGAAAATAGAAGAAACAAAGAATAAATTTGGGGAATTACAGATGAGCAAAGTTTCATGGGTTAAGTCAGGGATGAGATGGTGAAGTAACGGTGCAGCTTAGGCTTTGGTGGTTGGTATAATTGGAAATTTTGTGAATGTAGTGGGTTGGTGTTGTTAATGTGTCATGTAATGGCAAAGTTCTAGGGATGATGTGTTGTCGGGGGATCAAGAGCCGACTATATGGGATGGAATTTTCCGGTGATGTAGTTTGAGTGCAATACAACATATGGCGGACCAAGTTTTTGAATTTTTGGCACTCTTCAATATCATCACCTGGTTGGCGATGATAGATGTAATATTGATTTTCATGGTAGTTATGTGGTTTAGGGCACGAAGGATTGATAGGTCAAATCTTGGGTAGTTTAATAAGGCCCTGATGCATGATATGGTAGAACATTTTGGATAGGGGAGTGAATGGAACCAGCATCGGGTAAATTTACGATTTTGCTACAGGTGAGCGGGGCCTGGTTGAAGGTAGGTGTAGGTCGAGGGTCCAATATGGGACTAATCCGAGGTCAAGGGATGGATCTACATGGCGGTGAGGATGCACGGGTTGTGGAAGACTGACATGGATGAACATGACAATGGTAATGGCTCATTTGTAGCTTGAGAGCCTCGATACGGGAAAAGAGATGATGTATCTCATGGTGTGGAGGTGATGGTATCGGGGAAGGTGGTGATCGAGATTCTAGTGTGTATGGAGTGGCTTGGTATGCATGAGAAAGCATATGAGATCATGATGATGATGGGGTGGAGTGGAATGGCTATGGGGATTGCAAAATTTTTTGGGAGGGTAGGCCTCACAATGGTGAAGGTGGTATCTTAAGTATGGGTGGCATAGGTGATGGCTTTGGTTGGTGATGCAAATGGGAAGGAGGCATGATTGCATGGCCAGCTTGAGTAGCTTGGTCCATGCAGGCTTGCAAGGCTTGGGAGTAGGAAGATTCCCTACTAGAAAGTAGGGCTTGTAGGCATGAAATACAGGTCGTATGGGAAGTATATCCTCTATTAGGAGGGTAGTAATATCCTAGTGGATGATGGAGGGAATCGATTGGTGAATAATGGTTCCTGGTATTATCAGATGGACGAGATGGAGAACCTTGCATTTGGGGATGGGGTGTTTCCTCTTTTTCATCAAAATAGGAGAGGGAGATAGGACTATATCTGGAATGGGGTGAGTAATACGAACCTTGATGATAAGGTGAAAGGCGTCTAGGTGAAGTGTAGTGATCTAAATGTGAATAATGGGAAGATCATCTAACATGATGGGTGCTTGGTGGTCGGGCTAGGTTAAGCAGCATGATCGATACAGTCTATGGTGGTAGAGGATCCTGCATGATGATTCACATATATGATATTGTATCGTGTAGCTGATGGTGTATTTGTAAGTGATGTAGATCCTACAAGAAGGAAAACAAATAATAGCAGCATAAAAATGACATAAAAGAGAAAGTACATGTGAAATATGTATGATAAAAAGATATGCATTTATCATGATGTGCCTAGTGAGTGATGTGTTTGTGTGGGTCGGTATGTACCACTTGTGATAGTGAACACCTATTTGTGTTAGGCATTGAATGCACGAAGGTGCAAAATTTTAATGGGTTCAGGGTCATCAAGGCATTTGATATTAGCAAAACGATAGACCCCTGAACCATATTTGTGTGTGACAATTAATTGGCCCAGCCAGTTTGGGGTGAACTTGTCCAGCTGCTGGTGAGGCTGACTTGTGATCTGTTGGTTTTCCTTGAGGACTAAGTCATCGATTTTAAACTTGCATTGATGTACCTTACTGTTGTAGGCATGTTGAAGGTGATCTTTATAGACTCATGTATGCTTTATGGCATGAATGTGAAGTTCATCAAGGAATGTGAGTTGGTCTAAATGTGCTTGACGGGTGGTGTCGTCATCTATGAATTCTTTCATGGATATCTGTAGGGAAGGTATCTCAAGATCAAGGGGTATGATGGCTTCTACCCCATATATAAGTGAGAATTGGGTTGCCCCAGTGGGGGAACAAATGCTTGTACAGTATGCCCTCAAGGCTAGGGATATTTGGTTATGCCAGTCACGATGTGATTCGGCTATTGTTTTATGTAATATGGAGCAAATTGTTTTGTTTTTAGCTTCTACCTTGCCATTTCCCTATGGTAGTATGGGGTAGAGAAGCTATTATGAATGTGAAACTTGCTACAAAGTGCTTAGATGGTTTTGTTTTTGAAGGATTTTCCATTATCAAATATTATTTGGAAAGGGATTCCAAAGTGACAAATGATATGATCTATGATGAATGTTGCAATTTTAGCTCCTATAGTTTGGACCAGTGGGATGGCTTTGACCCACTTCATGAAATATTTTGTGGTAGTGATGATAAATTTATGATTGCTTGATGAAGCTGGCATAATCTATCCAATTAATTCTAGGCCCCATTGGGAGAAAGGCCACATAGATTGGATAGGTTGAAGTGCTTGGGATGGGAAATGCATTATGTTTGTGTGTTGTTGGCATTTGATGGAATGCTTCACATATTCATAGCAATACTGCTCCATTTTGGGCTAATAATAACCCATACAAAGGATGCATTTAGTGATTTTTATGCCACTAAAATGGCCACCACAAGTACCATCATGGGTTTCTTGTACAACCTGTTGTGATTCTTGCGGTTCTAGGTAACGCAGGAGCATGTTGTCATAGTTTTGGTGATAAAGGATATCTCCTAGCAAGGTGTAGCAGATCACTCTTTGTTTGAAGTTTTGATGTTGAGAGTGGGGTAAATCACATGGTAGCAAACCTAACTTGATATAATCTTTAATCTATGAAAACCATGGGTCATGGAGTTCCGTTTTTACCATAGACACCACCATCATATGTAGGAGGTGTGGGTGATATGGCAGATCTAGTGAGCGTATGGATGGACATGGATGTTGTGTCAGATGTTGGATTTTGTGGAATAAGGGATACTAAGGAGACCATAGTATTTGCAAAATGGTTTTATGATCACAAAGTGGCTTCGAGGTCATACCACTCAAATTGTGATAAGAGTTGTACAATTTTCTTATATTGTTGGAGGACCAAGCAATTACATAGCCAGTGTTCCTGCACTTGATTGACTATCAAGAGTTAATCACCTATGATGTGGAGGCGTTTTATGTGCATGGAATGTGCTTGTTTCAGTACTAGGATTAGGGCTTCATATTCTGCATTGTTATTTGTACAAGGGAAGTCGAGTTTGAATGAAAATGGCAGTGGTTCTCCTTCTAGTGTGAAGAAGACAATGTCTACACCCCCAGCATGGAGACATTTGGAACTATCAAAGAATAGCGTGAGGTCCGCTATGACTTTGGGTTTGATATATTCTTCCTCTTAGGTTATGTGGAAGATGGAATTGTTAGGGAGTTGAATGAGGATGGGTTTATTGTCAGTCAACGGGGCTTCGGCTAGTTGGTCGGCAATGACCTGCCCTTTGATGGATTTTTGGAAAATGAATTCTAGGTCAAATTTAGTTAAGAGCATGATCCACTTAGATGTGCATGAATTGTGATAGCTCTTGTTCATCATGTACCATAGGGGATTATCTCGGGTGATGACAAAATTTGTGTGATTTAACATGTAGTGGTGTAATTTTTGAGTGGTGAATATGACCGCTAGGCATAATTTTTCCATGTATCCATATCTTGTTTCATAACTGACTAACGTGCAGTTAATATAATAGATAGCTTACTCTTTGTCGAGTGCATTCTTTTGAGCTAGAAGTGTACCTAATGCAAACTCTATGGCTGAGATATATAGAATTAATGGTAACATTGGATGTGGCAGCGACATAATCGACAGTGATGTAAGGTAATTTTTGATGGCATAAAATACTATTTGATAGTTTTCATCCCATTTTAATATTACTCCCTTTTGTAGGAGGTGGTTGAATGGCTGACACTTGTCGGATAATTACACTATGAATCTAGGAATGGAAGTGTTCTTGCCTTGGAGGCTACACAATTGCTTCAATGTGGTAGGAGGGGAAACTCGGTGATGCCTTTCACCTTACTAGGATCAAATTCAATGCCTCATTGGGAGATGATGAATCCTAGTATTTTTCTCGAGGTAACACCAAACACGCACTTCTTTGGGTTCAAGCGCACGTTGTGTTCTAATAATCGATCGAAAATCTGACGAAGATCTTCGAGATGGTCTGCACATTTCTTGGATTTGGTGATGAGATCATCTACGTAATATTCAACATTTTTGTGCATCAATTCATGGAAGATATAAGTCATTGCACATTGGTAGGTTGCCTCAGCATTTTTAAAGCCGAAAGGCTTGACTTTATAGCAAAAGGTACCCCAGGGTGTTGTAAATGATATTTTGTGTTGATAGGTTGGGTTGATCTTGATTTGATTGTATCTTGAGAATTCATCCCTGATGGATATCATCTCATGACCTGCTATGGAGTCGACAAGGGAATCGATATTAGGTAGGGGAAAATTATCTTTGGGACAAGATTTATTTAAATCACAAAAATCCATGCAGACACGAACTTCGTCATATGGTTTAGGTACAAGGACCATGCTAGAAATCCATTTGGGATAGTCGATGGGTACAATGAAATCGACATCTATGAGCTTTTGGAGTTTCAATTTCACTATTAATGCGACATTTGGATGCATGCATTGTAGCTTTTGTCTTACCGGTTTGGCATTAGGATCAAGTATGAGGTTATGGACCACTATGGTAGGGTCAAGTGCTGACATGTCTTTGTATGACCATGTGAAAACCCAAATATACTTGCGAAGGAAGTTTGTGAAGTCAATGCGCTCCTCATGTGAGAGTCTAGCAACTAGTTTAAGGATGTGGGATTTTCAAGATCATCACCAATGTCAACATCGATAGTATTTTCAATGAGCATGTGAGATCCATAACATAGCTATTTAGGTATGGGGATGAGGTTAAGGTTATTGATGGCCTCATTGAACTCATATTCATCATCAATGTAGATGCCTGTGTGAGATACCTAAGGAACTTGGGGTGGCGTAGATGAGGAAGAGGTATTTACCGTCCACAATACATGAGGTGAAAGTAATAAATATCGAGGCATTGGTATGGGTGATATATGCATGAGATCTATAAAAATTTGGATTCAAGGTATCGTCCCGAGTCTGCTGGTGACTATAACGAAGGGGAGATAATAAGTCTACCTCAACCATATTGACCAATGTTGTAGGTGAAGTAGGTGGGGAAGAATATGGTGAGTAGGGCTTGGTGGTTCGTGCATGCCCTAAGATACTCAAGAGAGGTCATAGAAAAATTGGAGGTGAGTGAGAATGATCAACTGCTCTTTATAATTGCCTATGCATAGGTGAGAACGTTGCTAGGTGTATCGGTGATGATTCAGGAGGAACTGCATCAGGCTCCATTAGTGGTACATTTAAGGATAGGGTAGCGAAGTAGTCTGTCAATCTATCAACATCACAAAATGAGGAGGTGTCGAACATAGAGGATTCTTGAAAGAAGTTGTAGGGGACTACAATGGTAGAATGAGGTGATGAAGTGTCCTCTATAATTCCCATGTTGACATATTCTTCCAGAGTGTGCATTAGAAGAGGATTAGTATAAAGAAAAAGGTCTTGGATTTTATCTTCTAAGGTATGAACTGCTCTTGGATTATATCCTATACCATATTTATCAGTTGGTGACTGAACTTGAGGGTCGATAGGTGTACATAATCCTTGTTCGTAGTGGCCTAGCTTGAATCCTTGCCAATGAAAATGCTATAGGTAACACAAGTTGAAGTTAGGGTTGGCCATGTGGTCTAACATACCATGAAAGATGGATTTTCATGGATGAAAATCTAGTGGGGGGATTGAAGAATCTACTCCTACATAAACAAAATTGGTATGATTTTCAAGACCTCCTAGTTGTACAATAGTTTAGATAATAAGTACCGAGGTTTTAGGGTGACCAAAATCATGGGTATATTGGATAGGGGGATCACATACATGGGTATAACATACATTATAGTCTCCTGGGATAGAGTTTGTCATTAAAATGGAAATGCACAATGTGGCACAATCTGGCGACTGAGGTGGGGTATCAGAATAATATGATGAAGGTAAAACTTGAGATTCTCTGATAGTAGTGGCTAAAAGGTGTGGGAGTTGTTGGTTTGGACTAGGTATTGGTTGCTCATGTTCATGGTATTCGGTTGTTGTAGCTGGACTAGGATGTTTGGCCTATATGGTGGAAGGCATCGATGCAGGCATTGGGATACGTGGAGAAGTTAATGTCCTAGGCCATAGTCAAAAAGGAAGTGGAGGTGTTTTTTGCATAGGAATGATAAAGGTTTTTGTAGGTACGGATGTGAGAGGTAACATGATAGGTTGTGTAACAGGTTGCGATGGTGGTTGTGGCACCGCACGTGTAAATTGGAATGGTATAGGTTGTGATTATTGTGGAGGCCATTAAGATAGTGATAAAAAAGGTATGGTAAGGGTTTTGGGTCCTGTAGAATATGGTGCTAATGGTGTGGACATCAAGTCTTGTGATCTTGATGAACATTGTGATGTTGAGGTGGAAGTTGGGAAGGAGATAAATGCTCCAACTGACTTATGAGATGACACGAGGAACAGTTGGGAGGATTAAAATGATAGTCTCGGGGTAAGGTCTGTAATGTTGCAAAACTTGAACGAATATCCATCAGCTGGGACATAGTGAACGAGTCCATTATGGATATACTTGAGGCAATGGTGTAGTGTGGAAGGGACACACTACATGTCTCTAATCCATGGGTGACCAAGGAGGATATTGTATTGCATTTCCACTTGGATGATGTGAAATAGGATAGAGATGATACGGATTCCTACGCAGATAGGTAAAACTATAGACCCTATGGTAGGTCTCATAGATCCATAAAATGCATGTAAGTCAAGGGAAGGTGTGGCAAAATGGGCTGGCAAGATATGCAGGTGATGTAGAGCTATTGTAGATATAATGCTAATGGATGAGCCTATATCAATGAGTACCCACTTGTAGGTGATATCATTGATTGTGGCTTGGATGTAGAGAGGGGGATCTGCTCCTTCTCCAATGAGTTTTTTTATCTCGTGGTCATGGAAGCTGATTAAGGGCTGAAGGCATCATGGGATATTTCCTATAAAATTGATAAAGGCATTTGTGTCATGTGTCTTTAGGTCAATGGAGCGTAGTATGTCGTTCAATGCCTCACGATGGGCTTGAGATTGTTGTAGGAGATCAAAAATGGATAGTCACGTAGTGGCATTACGTAACTGATGGGTTAGGCTACCATGGATGGTAATCACATTTTGAGGTGGTGGTGGTATGGTAGTAGGCATTTGAGGTACTTATGGCGATGTGAACTAAGCTAGCAGAGAAACAATAGGTGTCATCTGGTGTGATGGGTACCATTGGTTCCTCGTAGAAAGGTTAATCATACATACTACTCCACATGATAGAGGATCATGCTGGACATTGTTCACTTGGTGAGGTGGTGTTGGGGGATTGTTTGGAGGTCTAGGAGGGTTGGGTCCTCTATGATCTAGTAGAGGGTTTTGGAAAATCACTAAGTTTTTATTTTGCAGGGCTAGAGGGTTTGCTACCTGTATGATGCCTGTAGCACCCTAAAATTGGCACAGTAAAACTTAGCAAATAATTAAAATTACCTTAGTAATAATTCAAATTCAAATCTCAACCCCAAAACCGCCTGCAACCCGTTTCCTCATTTTTTGTGCCATTTTTAGAGTTTGTTTTATTCGTTGGACGATATCGTCGTTGATCAAACGATATCACCTTAGATCGGATGAATTTGTCTGGAGAAGAACGTCTAGACAATTTCATCCCAAAACTGATTTTTCATAATTAGCCTCTATTTCAACGGTGTCTCTAATCTAGGCAGAAGCATGTCTGCATCGTTAGAGACCCTCCCCGTTGGAGATCTCCCAAATTGGGATGATCCCCAACCTCCTAACCTCCCTCCTAAGCCTATTTAAACCTTAGGACCCCCCTTGACATTCCCCTAGCTGAATTTCCCTGTAATTTCATCTTTGCATGCATTATAATACCCTGGATTATCATCTGCATTTGTGCTTTTCAAATTTTCTTGTAGGAAATTTATCATTTTTTAGTTGGAGCAAGCTCATATCATCGCAAACAATCTTGTACAATTCGATATGATTTCGCACTCTATAGACGATTTTGACTACAGTCAACATTGGGGGCAATCAATGCCTAGAGTTTGCACTTTTCCTATACCTTTCTGCTATTTTATTCTGCATCTAGTTAGTTTTATTATTATTTCATGTTATCCTGCATCTTGGAGTTCACCCATATAGCTTAAGTACATAATAACATCACGATTAGCTATTAAAGCATGATAATTTACTTGCATTTCTATTTGGGATTATCTTATTAACATCATTATTATCATTTCATATCATCTTCCTTTATCAGCATAGCTGCATTTTCTATAGTTTGTGTCCATTTATCTGACTGTAGGTCTCTGACAAATTCATCTGACGAATTCGTCAGATCTCAGACGATCCTATCAGATTGGAGATGATCCTGTCAAATTCCAGGCGATCTTGACTGCTCAAAAATCAGAACCTCCATCAGACATCCGGAATCAGGTATGGTTTTTCTCATCTAACTTGTTCTCTATATTTTCTGTATTCATTTAAATCTGCATTTCATATAGAACAGTTTAGATTCATTTGGCCAAACCTAGGACTTGAATGGTTAAAGATAAAATTGAACACATCAAACACATTCCCAACCTAGGCATGCAGACTGCCACTAAACGTTTCTTGGTGAACCCCACCATCCATCAAAAAATCACCTTAATACCCCTCCCCCGAGAGGCGAGGCCTTCAAAGGGCCTCTTAGTCTAAGGTACCGTTCCATCCTTCTCGCATCCCCCTTCCGGGCGTGGATCCTTTAGCCTGAAGGTAAGGGTGCGAAAAATTTGGAGCCATACATTTTGGTGAACTCGACATGAAACTAAAACCTTTTGAAAACAAAAACAAAAAAACATAGATGCATTTAAAATCATTGGAAAACTACTAATTGGCATATCATGTTTATATGGTAGCTCCTAAGAAAAGACTAGCAGTTACTATAAATGTTGAAAACCAATTAGCAGCCATAGAAATTAATTTTGTGCTTAGTGTGCCCGAAACAGATAGAAACCAACTTTTGTGGGACGAACTTAATAGGAGACTAGATCTCATTTCATCTAGGTCAACTAAACTTAGGCAAATCAAGAGGTTTATCCTAGATAGAATCCTGGATCCCGATCAACTCATTTTTTATCATGAACTTCAAAGAGCTTGCCATAGGTGGTTAGCTTATAGGAGAGCTCTTGTGTCTTCACAATTTTTTACCTTCGAGGAATACCTCGAGAACGCAGCTGTTATACACCAATTCCTAGGTCGTGTAGAAGATCAAGAGGTCATTCTTATGGATAGGGAAAGGTGGAATCGAGTTTCTAGAGTTGTGTTATATCAAGAATATTGCCATGAACTTTATTTCTACCAACCAAAATCTGAGATAGATAATATCACTATAGCACACTTTATTAAGTTCCTAAAAAACAATTTCCAATTTGAAGAGGAGCACTTTCGGAATCCTGAAGAACTTGAGCCCGTTAATGATATTTATAAATTGTTTATAGAAAACTAGATCATTGCTTTCATTATTATTATTTCTTGCATTTAGTGTGATGTTTGTTACCTTTATAATATTGTTATAAAAACAAGAAAAACCAAAAACATAACAAAACCAAAACATTTTATTTTAAATCTTATAGTAGGTATATAATTAAAATATATACCTCTTAAGCTTGTTGCATATATATATATATATATATATATATATATATATATTCTGAAATCTAAGTTTAAGCACAATGACTAGACTTAGGAATGGTAAACAAACTAAAGAAGAAGAAGAAGAAGATTGGTTGGGAAAGAAAACAAAAAAATTAAATGCCCTTCCTGAGGATCCAATTCCAGAAGGAGAAATTCTAGAATAGCCAGAAGATGAGCTTGTTGTAGATGAACAAGAAGAAAATTTTAGAGAGGAAGGATCCTCATCCCCTAGAATGGCTCCAGACGAAACTATTGCTTTTGATAACTTAGATCATTTTTGGAAATTTTTCAATAATAATATTGGTGCTCTTAATATGGCAGTTTGTATTGATAGAGGCCAAATTAGTGACACTCAAGAAGCCATGGAAGATATGTTTAATATACACACCAATCCCTTGTCCTTTGTTGATCAAGAAAGTGATAAAGTTGGACCATCCAATAGAGATATGGTCACTATGATTCAGAACATGCAACAGCAACAGGTTACCCAACCCCCTAAGGAACCTGTTATTGAACCTAAAATCATTCCCACATGAAAGAGACCTTCATTCATTGCTTTATTTCACCAAACTATTTATCAATATGCTTCAAATCGACAAAAACTCAAAATGAAGCCAAACACCAATTTTCAACAATCTGGAATACAACATAATACAACTTCAAAACTTCTTCATAACACCCTTCCTACCAACAATTTACACAATAGGAATATAGCATCTAATCTTCATGTCCCTCCATCATATGCTCACAAATCCCATATTAATGCCCTACCAAACCAATATGGTGGGCAAACCAGTAATCTAGAAGCCATGGTGAAATAGTTAGCTTCTCGCATGGACCAGATAGATCCCTACCATCCCTCATACAATTATCGAGAGATATGTAGTCAACCTTTGGATCCCATAGTTGTAGCACAACCATACCCTAAACACTTTCCCATGCCCCTCCTGCCTATATATAAAGGAACTGAAGATCCCATAGAGCATCTTCGTATGTTTAGGATAGCATGTCATGATATATCACATGATGACTTGCTATTACTAAAAATGTTCTCGAAAAGTTTAGGAGGAATGGCATTAGAGTGGTATTATCAACTACCCACTCATTCTTTGAGAAATTTTGAAGAAATAGCTGAATCTTTTGTCCATCAATTTAGTGCCTACATCGAGAGGCACGTGACCATTAAAGATTTATACAACCTAAAACAAGACAAAGATGAATGTTTTGCTGATTTCTTAGCTAGATGGAGGCAGTTGACAGGAAAACTTGACTTTGTGTTACCTTATAGGGAAATGTTGGATATTTTTATTAATAATTTTCAAGAACAACTATCCTATCAAATTATCAACTGCTACCTTGACCACCTTCGATCAAGCTATAGACTTAGCTCGAAGGGTGGAAGATGCTCTTATTAGAAGAGATCAACTTAAAAAGAAAGATGATGAGAAAACATCTAGAAATCAGTACAAAAATAAACAAGTTGTGGGTGACGGAGTCACTGATAGTAGAAACATTGCTAATGTTAATACTATGAAAATAATGGAGAAGTTTATATTAAAACCTCCTGATAAACCACCCCGAGAATTTACTAGATTGAATCAACCTTTATCAACCATTCTTGCTCAATTACTAGCACGAGGCTTGATTCAATTACCAGCTATCCGAGAACCTGATCCAACTATACCCGGATACAGAGCTGAATTACATTATGATTTCCATAGAGGACCTAGACACTCTACCAACTCTTGTAAAATATTAAAACATAAAATACAAGATCTGATTGATAATAATGAAATGGAGGTGCAAGCCTTTCAACCTAAACAAAATGCTCCTAATAATTCTCAAAAGAACATTCTCCAAAATTAGAATCAAAATGCTAATCAATCATTGGATATATTTCAACATCCTTTACCATAGCATGGCAAAGAGGTGGCTAATCAAATCGAACATCATAATGTTCCCTCTCCTACCCGATATGTAGGGACTATTAGCAGACAATTACCTGTTTAGGATCCTCAAATATTTGGCACAACTTTCTCCATGGTCACGACCAGACCCCTGTATAATACTCAAACACCGGATCCTAGTGATGTAGAACCGGATACTGAAAGTGAAATAGACATCACCTCAAACCAATCGAATAGTTCTGAAAATGAATCAGATCCGATTCAACCTATCATAGATGCTATGGTTCCGGAAGAACCATTTCCTAGAAGAGTTACTACTCGACCCTCTTCTAATTAGTTCCTTCCTAATGAACAAGCCATAAACGCTCAATCGATACCAGTTCAACATCTTCAATATAACATTGTAGGTACCATCGGAGTTGTTACCAGACAATAGGCTCAAAACTCTCAACGGGATCAAACTCAGAATGATGGATCAGCTCCATTTGTTTTGAAAAATCCCAATAAAGGGAATCATATGTCTAATGTTCAACCTAAGCCTCCTTACAATATTAATGAACAATTATCCAATACTACAGCCAGAATTTCCCTTTTGGACTTGTTAAGATCTTCTCCTACCCATAGAGATGAGTTAATGCTTACATTAATCCAAATGATGGTACCTCAAAATATTCAACCTGAAGCCA
Source organism: Wollemia nobilis (assembly GCA_028583015.1). Taxonomy (NCBI): domain Eukaryota; kingdom Viridiplantae; phylum Streptophyta; class Pinopsida; order Araucariales; family Araucariaceae; genus Wollemia; species Wollemia nobilis. Next base: position 5,958,177 of record JAQPPZ010001045.1, read on the forward strand.
TGTCCAATACTATCATCACTCGAGAAGTCGATTGTATTGAATTTTGAGATAGATATATCCCACAACATAGTTTACATAAGGATAACCCCTTATATATTACTGCCCTAATTGGAGATGTAGCTTTTAAATGAGTCTTGATTGATAATGGGTCATCTTTAAACATATGCACTTTTGACTTCTACCAAAGATTTGGGTTTAGAAGTGATGAAATGAAAAGAATGGATATGATTATCAAAGCCTTCAATGACGAGACACAAGAAACATGTGGAGTCATTACTATACCCTTGCAAGTTGGTCATAGAACCTTAGATACAACTATGTTTATTGTACATTGCCCTGCATCGTACAATATACTTCTGGGTCGCCCTTGGATCAATGCGATGCGAGCGGTTCCCTCCACTTTACATTAGTGTGTTAAATTTGAATTTAAAAACCAGTTGGTTACCATTCATGGTGATCCTAGACCCTTTGATATGTGTGCTTTTGCTAAACCCGTTGGAGTGCAATTTTGCCCTGCCCTATCATCCACACATCCTAGTTCTTATCATCCGTCCAAACATGTGAAACACACACCCATAACATCATCTACCCCATCAGCTACACCTATACATTTAACTCAACCATATTCTGAACAAACCACACTAGAACCTCAAAAATATCTTAAATCCACAACCAATCCTTCATGTTCCATCCCTATAATTTCAAAACCTATAGACCCATTTATTAACACCTCCACATTATCTACATCTATCATATCTTCCACATCTAAATATATCGGGAATGATCCTTCTACATCTTATGCTCTTTCTGATGAACTCTTACCTGATTTATCTAAAATTCTTATATCAAAAAAAACAAATGCTTCTATGCAATATTCCATTATCTTAAGTAAATTTTCGCCATCTCCTCATACTTTGGACCTCCCACAACCTATGGGAAGTACTTACCAAGTCAGGAGTTGTTCTTTTATTTATAAAGGATATGATTGGGGCAGAATACCCCAAAACATCAAGACACATTATGATGGATATGCTAGATGCTATTTTGCTAATGAATATATCAAAGCTAAACCCATAATGCATAAAATGGGATATAAAGGGAAAGGCTTGGGACCTTTCCAAAATGGTATGAAAGAACCTTTCGACGTAGAACCATGGCCTGTCTGATGTGGTGTGGGCCTATTTCCTTGTAAGGGTCAACCCTTCCCTTCTGAAGATAATGATCAACTCATATGTTATCAATATTATTTAGATGGGCGTGATGATTTGCCTCTAAAAAATCAGCCATTTACATGTAATATGATATCCATAGCTTATCCTGAAATGATTGTTGAATCCGACGATGAGTTGGAAGGAGATATTTTCCATGATGTCTCCATTGAAGAGTTGTTACACAATGGTTTTTATTTTGATGGTTATATACCTACTATAGCCCAGCTTGAGGCCACGACTCCTCAAGATGAATTATCCAAGTTAACCTTAAAGGAATTACAAGAATTGGGCGTTTCATCCGCCCCACCTAATTTTGAAAGAGATCTACACATGAAAGTAGAAAACGTCATTAAGGTTAACATTGGAACTGAGGATAATCCTCACATAATTAGTATTGGATCAGAATTAAGTCAAGAAAAATGAGAGCAATACATTGCATTCCTTAAATAATATGAAGATGTCTTTGCTTGGACATATGAAGATATGCCAGGTTTAGACCCTTCTATAGTCATGCATCACCTAGTAGTCCATCCGGATGCTAAACCTGTTAAATAGAAACTTATAAAAATGCATCCCAAAGTGGCCCTGCTAGTCAAAGGGGAGTTAGAAAAACTCCTAAATGTTGTTTTTATACAGGCTTTTGATTATGCTGAATGGATCTCGAATGTAGTTCCAGTCACCAAGAAAGAAGCTACCAAAGTTAGGGTTTGCACAGACTTTCGAGATATTAACGTTGCATGCCCTAAAGATGATTTTCCTCTTCCAAACATGGATCAAATCATTGAATTTACTGCTAGGAGTGGAATGATGTCCCTAATGGATGGATTTTCTAGTTATAATCAGATTAGGATAGCTCCTAAATATTAGGTTAAAATAGCCTTTATTACCCCTTGGGGTACCTTTTGTTGGAAAGTGATGCCATTTGGTTTAAAGAATGCAGGCGCAACATATCAACGAGCCATGACTTATATCTTTCATGATATGATGCATGATATCCTACATGATTATGTAGATGATATTATAGCTCACTCCATTAATGAAGATGATCATTTAGATGATTTAAGGAAAGTATTTAATCGGTTAAGAGAATATCTTATTCAATTAAATCCAGCCAAATGTATATTCGGAGTCAAGTCCAGTAAACTATTAGGGATTTTAGTTTCTTTGTGTGGTATCAAAATCAACCCTCTCAAGATTGCAGACATCACTGATATGCCCGCACCCACCAATATATCTGAGTTACAAAGTTTACAAGGTAAGCTTCAAGCCATCCGTCGCTTCATTGATAAGCTGGCGGACAAAACCAGTCCCTTTCTTAAGCTACTTAAGAAGGATGTCCCTTTTAATTGGGACGACGAATGTTAGGAAGCTTTTGAACTTCTCAAACAATACATCCTTAACCCACCTGTGCTTTCATCGCCTAGACCTGATTGCCCATTTCTCCTATATATTTCAGCTTTAGATTTCGCTTTAGGAGCTATGTTAGCTCAACTTGATGATGATAAGAGAGAGCGTGCTAATTATTACATTAGTAGAACCCTCATCAGTTATGAAACCTACTACACAGCATTAGAAAAACTATGTCTAGCAGTCGTATTTTCTACGTAGAAATTATGCCATTATATGCTCATTCAAAAAACATATGTCATTGCTAAATATGATCCCTTACGATATCTAATGATTCGACCTTATTTATTGGGTCACATAGCAAAGTGGGTTCTTGATCTAAGTGAGTTTGAACTCATGTTCATAGGACATAAGTCTATTAAGGGTCAAATCATAGCAGATCAATTAGTTGCTGCACCCTTAGAGTCTACCCATCCCCTCATCATTGAGTTTCCTGATGAATGTATTCGATTAGAGGCAGACCATGTTGAACAATGGTCCTTATACTTTGATGGAGCCCGATGCATGAGTGGGGTTGGTGTAGGTATTATTTTAATATCTCCACAAAAACACATTATACCTTTGTCCTTTAAATTAACATTTGCTTGCACCAATAATACTGCTGAATATGAAGCTCTAATCCTTGGATTACGAGCTACCTTGGCACTAAAAATTAAACATCTACTAGTTTTTGGTGATTCTCAACTTGTTATAAACAAAATTAATGAATTTTATTAGACCAGAGATGATAAATTATGTCCATATAAAGCATATGTTTTTCAGTTGTTGTCCTTGTTTGATAAAGTTACCTTGGAAGCTATTCCTCAAACTAGCAACCGTGCGACTGACGCTATGGCCGCAGCTGCATCTCTTCTGCCCTTGGAGTTAGATGACGAATATGCCACCATCATTATTCGTTGACTCCAGGAACCCACTTCAAATAATTCATGCTTAGAACCTTTGGATGTGTTTCTAATCAATGAAACTACTCTTGAACCTTGGTATACGGATATATTTGATTTTCTTCACAATGGGACTTTCCTTGCCGATTCTAATAAGAACCAGCATCGGTTATTACGTAGACGAGCAAGTCGATTTGTAATAATTGGCAATACTTTATATAGAAGATCTTTTGAAGGTATCCTCTTGAGATGTTTGAATCTAGAAGAATCCAAATCAGCTTTGAGTGAAGCTCACAATGGATCTTGTGGAGGACACTTCAGTGGTAGTGTCATTGCTAAAAATCTCCTTAGGATAGGCTAATTTTGGCCTACCATGGAGAATGATGCACATGATTATGTGCACCATTGCGACAAGTGCCAGAAACATGCTGACCTTTTCCATTCCCCTGCACAAGAACTGTAGGCTATTTCATCTCCTTGGCCCTTTTCAAAATGGGGCTTAGACATTATTGGCAAAATTAATCCTATGTCATCTGATGGACACAAATTCATCATAACCACCACCGAGTATTTCATGAAGTGGGTTGAAGCTATGCCTTTAGCTTCCTGCACTAGAACACAAGTCTCTAAATTTATTTTTAATCAAATCATTTGTAGGTTCGAAATTCCTGCAAATCTCATCTTAGACAATGGAACTTGTTTCAAAAATAAAGATGTTAAGAAATTATGCCAAAAATATAAGATTCAACATCGATGGTCCACTCCCTATTATCCTCAGGGTAATGGCCAAGCAGAAGCATCCAACAAAACCTTAATCAAAATTCTCAAAATATTGGTCAATAAATCTGGTCGCAACTAGCACATTCAATTATATCCAGCTTTGTGGGCATATCGCACTAGTGTTCGAACTCCCACTGGAACTTCACCTTTTGTCTTGGTTTATGGTGCTGAAGCTGTTATTCCATTTGAATTAGAAGTTCCTTCTTTTGCTCTACTACTTCAAGATATCAAAGTAGGGGATGAAGATCAAGCTGGCAGACTCAGTCAGCTGGAACTCCTAGATGAAAAGCGCATCAATGCTTTGGAGCATCTTCGTACCTACCAAAACAAGCTTAAAAGATCATATGCAAAGAAAGTTCGTCATCGATCCTTTGAGGTCGATGACCTTTTTTTAAAAGAAAATCAAAAAAATAGTAATGCAACTAAAGACCTTAAAGGTAAATTTGAGCCCAACTGGCTTGGACCATACGTTATCACTGCTAAATTTGAATCGGGAGCATACAAATTAGCTACCTTAGATGGTAAGGATTTAAAAGAACCTATGAATATTATGCATCTTAAGCGATATTACGCATAAAATTTGGTCATTTCACCATTTGTATATATTTTTCATGTTGTCTCATTTTAAAAATATATATATAACTTTTTAAACAAAAATAAAAGTTAAAACAGCAATATTATAGACTCTTTCGAAACCAAAAAAAAAATAGAGAAGAAAGAGAGAGTCAAAATTATCAAACTCCTTAAAAGTATTTGTTGTATATATTTCTTCTTGAAGTATTGCAGTTATATTTTCAAATTATTTTGGATAAATTAGCATTTTTTTGGAATCCCTCACTTTCACAAACACAAAAATAAATATCTTGATTTTATCTGGCATGATTACTAATCTCTCTTATATCAAAGTCCACAAAATTCAATTAAATAAAGTTTGAGCACAGAGAATTGATCTTTTCATTTACTTAAACCAAGCATATCCTTTCACAATAAAATTATTATATTTGTAATGTCCATGCTATGCTACATAGTAGAAGTGATTTCTTGAGCGAATAGTTTCCCCTGCTATCCTATCATGCACATGGTCTAGAATATTTGAGAATTGACAAAGGACAAGCTCACCCCTACACGGAATAAAAATCCCTTGCTCTACATCTAATCCGAGCAAGTATCCCTAGCATAGGAAGAAAATAAAAGTTCAAGAAAAAGAGAAAAATAAAAAGGTTATTTCAGCATTATCTCAAATATCAAGCCAAAATACAAAAGTACAAAAAAAAAAAAAAAAGAGCAAAGAAAGCAAAAGCAAATGCAATAAAATCCCTTTCCCTACCCATTGAAAAGAAAAGAAGGGTTGATGAGCTTGAATCCCTGGAATTCTCAAATTATTCAAAAACTGTGAGGTAAGCCCCATAACAGGTGGTTTGTGCCCAACCCGCTTGGCCTTAGGTAACTCCTAGCGTGGTGATATGTCTGTCACATTAGTGACCTTATTTTGTACAGACCTATGTCTGCTTATGGATTAGCTAGCTCTTGATAACCCTACCTACATAGTAGTCTGGTATGGTTATATGCATCTAAATCATGGTTAATGAACACTTATTTGGTTAATTCAAATCACTTGTATCAAATTATCTTGCTCAAAACTGGTAAATGAACAATGCAATTGCATACACATTTGTATTTGAGAGATTTTGTGTGTCATTATGATAAATCAAGATCGGAAATGAACTCACATACACACATGGGATTCCTTATAAATCTAACTTTTGTCTTTAAGATACTTTGAAATATTTTTTTGCAAATTGTTTGAAATAATTCCATTTTCTCATCTGAGAACAGTTGTTTAGTATAAAGACAACTACATGGATTATCAAAAAAATCAAAATCATTTTCAAAAACATGCAATAAAATTACATTTATATATAACTTTTTGACTTTTGCGACGATGGTATAGTTCCAAAACCAAAATTGGAATTTTATGCCTAGCGCAAGTCCTCATCTTTATATTTGTTGTTTATTTTCAAAAAATTAAAAATCAACCATGCAATAAAACTATTATATCAATTTCTTCTTTGGATTTCGCGATGATGGTATAAGTCTATACCTATAATTCTATGCCTAGCGCAAACCATCGTTCTAATTTTCTTTTCCATATATTTTAAAAACAAAATTCATCAAAACATGTGACTTGCATCATTATGTTACACAAATATGCTTTACAAACAAACAAACACTTATTCAATTTCATTACATTATGTTCAAATTCATTTTTTGCAACCATGGTATAAATTCTAAGGAATTGTTCAAAATTTTATCATACTTAGGAATTTATGCCTAGCAAAATCATATTTTTTTTCGTATTTCATGCACTATTTTTATGAAAATCTGAAAACAAATCATCAAACCATCATTATCTCCATCATTACAACACCAAGTCTTAAGATAGACTCTTAAGCACTCTTTCCCTTTTAACAATATTTCTATACCAGGATTAGCTTGACGACCGAGTGAGCGGCGACTCTATGAAATGGTCTATAATAGCGACAATGTCCTTTGAAATTATTGTCAAAATTCCCTTTTATTTTCATCAAATTATCCCACAAACAACCAATTTGTTTACATCAGATTATTTCATTTAAAATCTTACAGCATGATATCAAATTATAATATTTCAAAACAACATAATTACATGAATCATCAAATCAATCACATCAAAACATTAAAGCATCATACAAACATAAGACAAGTCATATGATCAAAAATATCTCATCATATATATACATATCTCAAAAATATATATGTACATCATATCAAAACTGGATTAGTATGCCACAATCTACATATTGGCATACTCAATCCTCTCAAACCATATATACATTATGTGCAGTGTAGTAGCCTAGCCTCGAGAACCCCTCGAGCTCTCAGCCTCATCTCCTCCCCCGCCCTAAGGTGGAAAAGGTGGCCCCATCGTAGTATGTGTGGTACTATGAGTCCTAGTCGTCGATCGAGATGAAATCCTTGGCGACCCAACCCTGATCGGATCCGCAATATCAGTTGGTAGTTGTACCCTCTGACCCTCTGGCACCAGCTGGAAGTATATACCCTAGTAGAAGGTGATCTGAGCAACCAACCGTGCTAGCTCCCGAGTGCTCGCTCCATGCTCTAAGGCATGCGACCTCATCTCTGAGCTATGTGGCCCCAGCTCGATGTCATGTAGCCTCATCCTATAAAGTCTACACTTGAGCTTGGAGATGAATAGTCTCCACCCAAAGAGTAGCCATCTCGCTACTCTCTCCTACCTTGACACCCTTGCCCTTATCGGGTGATGGTGGCCTCTCTCTCTATGGAGAAGGGGGTCTCTCCTCCCTCCTCTCCCACTACCACGGCCTCTGTTGAGCCTATGACCTCCTATGCTCTCTCTCACCATGACCCTGTGCCACCTCAATGGTCTTCTGGCACCACCTCCCCATCTGATGCACAACTATGTGAATCGGACCCTGAGCCCTCGTCATCCGAGGAAGGCGAATGTCTATGTACTAGGCATCGTAGCCGTCAACAACCCCTGCGTTGTCCCCATCCACTAGCTGAATGGGGGCATCATCCACATCCTCACTCCAAAATAATTGCATATCTGGAGCCCCGCTGATAGTAGTGTTATCCTAGATGGTCCAGGAAAACTCGTAGTCTCTGAGAGATGGGATCCCCTGCTGTAGATTGAACTACCTCTAAACTCGGTCATAACGATGAAGCTCCACCTCTCTCCTCTCCATCCTCAGCCAACAGGTTTGCCTAACGTGAGCCAACTCCTGTTCGTCCTTAGCCCACCTTAGATGATCTCTCCAAGGCCTCTAGGTGATCTGGTCGGAGACAAGGTCATCAAGTAGTCTTCGGGACATTGGTAGATCTATCTTCCACTATGACCCTCTCTGAAGCCACTAGTATAAAGCTCGAGGTCTCTCCCCATCAATCCTTGTTAGTGGGATCCCTAACGGCCTTCGCATCATGATGTACTCCTAGCACCAAACCTACAGTAGTGATGTCATGACCATACATCGGCCGCCTTTGTATACGACCCCATGCAGGACCCTATACAGTCGATATAGTACAAAGCTCCCCCAAGCAAACCTATACCCATGGTCTCTCATGTCGTAGACCACATCTATCAGTAGCCATGGTACTCTACATCTACTTTGATGGCATAGCAGCAGACCACCTACCACCCTAGCCAAAACCTATGTCAGTCTAGATGCCCCAGGCATCTAGCGTAGCAACTTGATGTTCACTCCGCCCTTCTCCAGGGCAAATCTTGGATATCTGCACAGTCGCATCATCGTGTGGCCCTGATTGGCCATGGGAGTTATTAGATGTCCTTGTATGGGGATCCTCAAAATCCTCCATACATCCTCCAATGTGGGAGTCATCTCCCCTGTCAGTAACCAAAAACAAGAAGAACTTGGATACCACCTCTCTGCTAGGGTTGTCAATAGCCCCATATCTGTAGAAACCTGTGGCATATCTGCCACATGCTACAAGATGACTTGAGCCAACTGATCTTGCTCTACCTAATATAGAGTAGCCAAGTCATCCCTCAGCCCGCCATATTTCCATTCTCTGCTCTTTAGTAATCCTCTCTACAACATAAACAACAAAACAATAAAATCATTAATAAAACAGTGATTAAAAATGCAAGTAAAACAAAGTTCAATTTCATACAAATGATGATATAGTCCACTATTGGACGATATCGTCCAAAATTTGAGAAAATTCGTCTTTGATTTTGCAAGAGGGAATCATCCCTTATTGGACGAAATCATCTCCATATCGCTGATTTTGCCCTTGGACGAAATCAGCGATATCGAGACGATTTCGACGAAATTGAGATGATTTCATCTTGACGACGTCAACGGCCCAAAAATGGCCGTGATGCTCAAAAATCATTCAAAATCAATCTAAAAAGCATGAAATTCAAAATTAAAGCATTCTAAATTAAGTTTGGACCCTTACCCGTAGCCCGCGTCGGACCTTTGTCGATCTGTGCACTGTCTCGACCATTCTTGTCTGCAAAGCTCTAGAAACCAGGAAAATGAACAGTAACAATGAATTAGGGTTTTTCCCTATTTTTCTTAATTTTATTCAAAACACTTAACAACATTTTTAAAATTTTTGCTTTTCCACGTTTTTACCTCAAACGTTCGATTTGGGTAAAAACACGGAGGGGGCACCATAGTAAGTTGTCATACGATTCGACCTAGAATCATCGCCTAAAAATGGGAATAAATTTTTGCTTTCTCATAAATCGAGAAGAACTCGTATTTAACGCATTTTCTTCAAAAAATTCGCTAAAGAGGGGGCAAAATGTAGCACCCTAAAATTGGCACAGTAAAACTTAGCAAATAATTAAAATTACCTTAGTAATAATTCAAATTCAAATCTCAACCCCAAAAATGCTCTAAAATCGCTTGCAACCCGTTTCCTCATTTTCCATGCCATTTTTAGAGTTTGTTTTGTCCGTTGGATGATATCATCGCTGATCAGACGATATCGCCTCAAATCGGACGAATTCGTCTAGAGAAGAACGTCTAGACGATTTCGTCCCAAAACTAATTTTTCATAATTAGCCACTGTTTCAACGGCATCTCTAATCTGGGCAGAAGCGTGTCTGCACCATTAGAGACCCTCCCCATTTGAGATCTCCCAAATTGGGATGATCCCCAACCTCCTAACCTCCCTCCTAAGCCTATTTAAACCTTAGGACCCCCCTTGACATTCCCCTGGCTGAGTTTCCCTGTAATTTGATCTTTGCGTGCATTATAATACACTGGATTATCATCTGCATTTGTGCTTTTCAAATTTTCTTGTAGGAACTTTGTCATTTTTCAGCTGGAGCAAGCTCAGATCGTCGCATACGATCTTGTACAATTCGAGATTATTTTGCACTCTACATATGATTTTGCACTCTACAGATGATTTCGACTGCAGTCAACATTGGGGGCAATCAATGCCTAGAGTTTGTGCTTTTCCTATACCTTTCTGCTATTTTATTCTGCATCTAGTTAGTTTTATTATTATTTCCTGTTATCTTGCATCTTGGAGTTCACCCATATAGCTTAAGTACATAATAACATCACGATTAGCTATTAAAGCATAATAATTTACTTGCATTTCTATTTGGGATTATCTTATTAACATCATTATTATCATTTCATATCCTCTTCCTTTATCAGCATAGCTGCATTTTCTGTAGTCTGTGTCCATTTCTCTGATTGTAGGTCTCTGACGAATTCGTCAGATCTCAGACGATCCTGTCAGATCAGAGATGATCCTGTCAAATTCCAGGTGATCTTGACTACTAAAAAATTAGAACCTCCATAAGACATCCAGAATCATGAATTTTTCAGATCTCAGACGATCCTGTCAGATCGGAGACGATCCTGTCAAATTCTAGGCGATCTTGACTGCTCAAAAATTAGAACCTCCATCAGACATCCGAAATCAGGTATGGTTTTTCTCATCTAGCTTGTTCTTTATATTTTCTATTTAAATTTGTTTTTTGTATTCATTTAAATATGCATTTCATATAGAATAGTTTAGATTCATTTGGCCAAACCTAGGACTTGAATGGTTAAAGATAAAATTGAACATATCAAACACATTCCCAACCTAGGCATGGAGACTGCCACTAAACGTTTCCTGGTGAACCCCACCATCCATCGAAAAATCACCTTAATACCCCTCCCCCGAGATGCGGGACCTTCAAAGGGCCTCTCAGTCCGAGGTATCGTTCCATCCTTCTCGCATCCCCCTTCCGGGCGTGGATCCTTTAGCCTGAAGGTAAGGGTGCAAAAAAATTGGATCGATACAATGCCCCTATCGATTAGGTCTTGAACTTTCCCAAAGAAGGAGTGACATGAATCAATACCATGGCCACGTTGCCTATGGAAAGGACAAAAGAGTTGCTCGTTATATCCATGAGGTTTGGGTGTATTTAGATCCAATGGGCGGATCTTGGGTAGGATGAGATGGTTGCCCTCATACAATTTGTGAAATAGATTTGGTAGTGGTTTGGATAACAGTGTGAGGTTGCATGGTGGAACCTATGGGTGCATGCCCCAGTATTGTTGCGGTCTAGGTGGAGCAAGAGCATTAGTCTAGAATGCTTGTGGTTGCGACGTATAGGGTGGAAGGAGTTAGTGTTGATGCTAAATTAGTGACTACAACTTGGTTGGTTTATGGTGGCTGAGGGTAAGGTTGATTTGGTGTGGTCCTATTGAAGTAGAATTTGGGGTTATAGTTGGATTTGGTTCTTAAATTAATTTTTTTGGATTGAACCTTAATGTCTTCAATGACTTTTGCTTGTGAAATGGCATCTTCAAAAGTGCGTCTTTGATGAAGCTGGAGGGATGTGGAGATGTATTTGTGGCAACTCTTGGAAAAGAGTGTCACAAGCTCATTAGTGGGGAGGCTATGTGCAAGGTCATGGATAATCGCTCTCCATCTGGCAACAAACTCAATGATGGGTTCGTCATCAGCCTGTCGTAAGGCGTACACATCAAAAAATGTGGTCTTTTTCTTAATATTGATGGAAAAGTGTTCTAGGAAGGAATTGGCTAGTTGCTTGAAAGTATACAGGCTATGGCGTGGAATCATGTTGTACTAGTCTAATGTTAGCCCAGTGAGTGAGACGTAAAAAGTACATAGCATGAAGGGGTTACTATTGTGGAGTTGATAGCAAGATGAGCGGTAATTGCTCACATGCTCTCTAGGGTCTTCCTTACCTTTGTACTTTTTGAACTTTGGTATTTTGAAGTGATAGGGGTAGTAAGGAATGGGAACTTATGGGTGAATTGGCTAATTGCACAGTTCATCATAGTAGGGCTTTTGTGGCCCATAGCTAGAGGTGTGTAGGTTAAGTATTTTGACTTCATATCATAGGAGTTGAATTTTGGGTGTCATAGAAGTGGGAGACTGGGCTATGGTAGGTTGAGTCTATGGATGTGGTGGATATTGGTATTGTTGCTCTTCCCAGTATTATGGAGAACATTGTTGTGCCTGATCTTGATAAGGTAGGTATTAGGCAACATGTCTTGTCGTATATTATCTATTGTGGGTAATAGTACTGTGACTAGGAGGCATGTGGTTGTGGTGTAGGTACATTTTGGATTGGAGACTGTTGTAATTATTGGGTCATGGGTGGTGATGACCAAGCTGGAGGAGGCATAAATAAGTTGGGTGCAATCGATAATGTTATAGGTGTCGGGGCTACCGATACTAGGGGTAGTCGAGATGAGGTATCAAAGGATGGGATCTGTTTCTATCTTGGAGGGTAGGAAGTGGGGAAGCTAAAATTCATGGAATAGCCTAGAGAGGTGGGTGGATAAGCCACTAGTCTCGATCCATAGGTGGGAAAGAGATTAGTTGTAGGAGCTTGGATAGGAGGAGGTGACGGTATCCTAAAAGTTACCACAAATAAAGGTGGCACTAAATATTGGGTATCGTACAATATGGATACCTGGGAGATTGGAAAAAAAGCTACCAAAAAGGTGGGGTAAGTTTCCAAAGTAGGATCTTAGGTCGAGAGGAAGTTGTACATGTACACTCCCACTTGGGTTTGTGCATCTTGCATCTGAAGGGACTGTTGGAAGATGCCTTCAGATATGGTGAAAAATGGCTCTTAGGAAGATTATGATTGAGACTCTTGTGAGGAGTATAGGTGTGAGCTTTAAGGAAATGCTTGTGGTTCCTGCTAGGGATGGAATTATTGTGTAGTTTAAAAGGATAGATTCTAGTTTCCTAAAGTATATGAGGATGGGTCAGACACCATTCCTATGGTAGGGGTGAATTATGTAACCTCTGGGTGGGTACGATTTAGGAGGGAAGAATCACTTTCAAAAAGGGATTGAGATAGATTTTGTAAGAAGGGGTGTGCAAAGGGGGGAGAAGTAGGCATGACCTCCTCATCTATGGTAAATAATAGATGAGGTTGTCCTAGCGCTATGTAAATCACATGGTCACAGAACGTGGTTTGTGGATTAGGTGAGTATGGGAACGAAAGAAGTAGGTAATCCTCTATGAGTGAAGTGGTGAGGGCTTCACTTAAGGTTAACATCTCCTCACGAGGCATCATGTGTGTGAGTTGTACATCATATTATATGCATGAATCAAATGTGTGTATGGTATTCCCCTTCATGATCGAAGGAGTAAGAGTGGACTAACTAGAGGAAGTGGCAGGTCATTCCTCTATAAAGAGTGATTGCTTGTGCACTCTACTACGGGTGACCACAAGCATAGTAGCATGTGTAAAAAGGGTTTTAGAAATAAACCATGTGTAATGTAGACTCAATTGTATCTAATATAAGTGTAAAACAAGTGACATGTTGTGTATGGAAAAATAATATATAGTGTAGTGTGATGAGACTGGTCTGTGATCATGCAAACAACAGTAGACCGGAATCAATTCTAAATGCTAAAAAATAAAAGTCTTTTGTTCATTTTTTTATGTTGTAATGTTGATACTCCCTATGTAGAATCATGGGTAATGGAGTGAACACTCTAGCAAATCGATAATGTCGTCAATATCAAACCTCCTGCAACACCCAAAGATGCACAAAATAGAATGGTATCACAATGTGCAAATGGTGACCTGTATGGAAGGTGCAGTAAAATGATATCCTAGAAATGGGGTAACCCACTATACTAAAGTGAGTTCACAAATTCCTCTCACGAAGAGAGGTGGTACTATCTAAGACCTACTACCGGCATACCCATGCTTTCGCTTCACCCTCGGGTGGGCTTAGTCAAGAATGAAAATTACCAATTCCACAAATTATACAAGCCTTATGGATGAAGACACTAATTCTATCCCACTCTACACATAACCGTTGGTGATGAAATCTAGGGCCCAGTCACAAAAGTGGAGGATTTTTCGATGATGAAATCTAGAAAATCACTCCTATGGGGCTACTAGGTGTCTAAGGGGGTGAGTTGGTGGAGGGTAAAACACCTACCACACCAATATTGAGTGATGTATTGGGTATGAAGTCAAATCTCATCACTTTTTTAAGTACCACATGAGTGTGTGTGGGTTTGTTTTTTGCTAACAGTGTATGCAAGGTAAGAAACAAACTAGTTACCTTTTCAAAAGAGAAACAAACCTAATGCCTTTTCAAAAGTAAATTAATCTAGTTTGCAAAGTGTGGAAACATGCAATCCAAGTGTATGGAGTAAGGGGATTAGGAAACCCTAATTTTCAACTTTAGAATGCAACATTTCTTAAGAATTTAAATAACATGGAAATGGGATTAGGAAACCTTGATTTAAACTTTAGAATTGAAGAACACAAGCTTATACTGAGAGGGGGGGTGAACAGTATAAGACCACTTTTTACTTTTTCCTTCAATTCAACTTTCAACTCAAAATTATGCAGTGTATAGAAAATAGTATCAAGCATAAATCAAAGCAATGCAGAAAACACCATCCACAATAGAGACACAACAATTTACGTGGTTCACCCAAAGTGGGCTACTCCACGGATAAAATTTTTCACTAAATTTTATCAACTCAAATCTGGGAAACCTTTCCCGATTACAATGTTTATGGGCACCAACCCAAAGGAGACACCAATCCCCTAGCTTTTCTCTAGCTGGTGATCCTCTAGAAGACCTCTACCTCCTCTGCCCTTAGCAAGTGGAACTCTATCCATAGAAGACACCTGTCTTCCCTGCTCTGGCTGGAGACCTTTGTCCTCAACTCTTTCACCTCAAAGCTTGGTCCTCGAATTTGTACAAAACACAGTCCTTCGGTCTAGCACAAATATCCACTATATTTTTCTCTGATCTGCACCAAACATAGTCCTTCAGTCTGGCACAATTCTATCCTCTTCCTCTTTCTCTGGTTTGCACCAAACACAATCCTTTGGTCTAGCACAAGTCTATCCTCAAGTCTCTTTCTGTTTTGTCACAGTCGCACTTGGTCGAAACCAACTTTTGCACTGTCTGCGCAAACATAGCAGCACTCAATCAAACATCAACTTATGCAACTTTGCGCAATCACAGTAGCATCATCTTCGCACACTCTACTTCTCGATGATCGAACTTCTCTCCCACACTCTATCTGAAAATATCGCACTTCAAACGCACACATCGATCGATACCATTTCTCTTCAAACAGCCCTCCTCTTATACTAAAACTTTCAAGATTAAAACTTTGATCCTAGTCGGCTGCACAACCCTAAACAACATCGACTACAAACCCTAAACAACGTCAGCTGCAAACCCTAATCTTCGTCGGCCCAGATTAAACTTTGTCGGCTCAAATTTAACTCTCCTGCAACCTCTTCCGTAGCTTTTGTCGTGAAACTACAACATGTCGCGATATCGTGACATCTTTTGCAACCGTACACTACCTTATGGCTTTTGTCGCTATATCTCGACACTTTAGCTGTTAACGACTTTGACTAAGCTCTTGTCGCGATATTGCGACACTTCTTGCTTTGTCAGCAACAACTTTGCTTTTGTCATGAAATCGTGACACTTTTGCCTCTACTGACATCATCTTCACTTTTGTCATGAAATCGCGACATTTCTCGCTTTATCAACCTCTTCTCGGCTTGCACTAGCAAAAATGGAACATGTTGCAAAATTGTGACGCTTTCGTTGCCTTAATCTTTTCTCTGCCTTACGCCCATGAAACTGGAACATGTCATGAAATCGCGACGCTTTCGCCTTCGAGCTCTTCCTTCTTGAATTCATCGCGAAATCACGATGCTTCTTCTTTTGAAGACTTGCTAACTATTTTTGTCATGAAATCGTGACACTTTCTCCAACTGAAAGCTACCATCTCAACCTGTCGCTAAATCGTGACACTTTCTACAACTGAAATCTGCCATCTCAACCTGTCACGAAATCGCGACACTTTTTGCATCCGTACGACTTCTTTGTAGCCTATCGCAAAATCGCGACGCTTCTCATTTTAGACTCTTCCCTTTGCTACATGTTGTGAAATCATGACAGTTCTCATTTCGAGATTTTCAGCATGTCACAAAATCGTGACAGTCCTCACTTTGTCTTTTGCAGCATGTCACAAAATCATGACACTTTTCGAGATACTTTATCTCTCTTCGAACTTGTCACGAAATCATGATAGTTCACACTGTGAACTCTCCCTTCTGCATCATGTCGCGAAATCGTGACACTTTTTCGTCCGTACAACCTTCCTTGCATTATGTCACGAAATCGTGATAGTTTTTCCAGCTTCTTCTCTCTCTTCTCACATGTCGCGAAATCGTGACACTTTTTCAAAAAGCTTCCTCTCTCCTGCCTAAGTCGCGAAAATGTGCCTTTCTCTCTCCCCAAACATGTCGCGATATCGCGACAGTTTTTCCAACTTACTTTCTTTCGAAACTACCGATCCAAGCTGAAACCTTCATCAAAACACATTCTTTGACATCAAATCAAATTGCTTCAAGAACTTCTTGACATCAATGACAACATCTACACTTGAGCAAAGGCAATGTACCCAAGGTACCCAAAATTGCCAACAATCTCCCCCTTTGTCATTGATGGCAAACCTTTACTAAAAACATATCTCAAGAGCCAAAACTGAAACCAACTGTGCCAACAACTGAGAATCTCCTTTTGAAGTTTTGCTCCCCCTGACTTGAAGCTTTCCTCTTCACATTGAAGCTCTCCCCCTTACTCATATCTCTCCCCCTTTGTCATCAATGGCAAAGGGTCACCTTTGGGGCTCGGGACTAAGAATGAGCCTCTTAGCTTAGTCCCTCCCCCACCTCCTGATGAGGTGATTAATTCGGGGTGGGAGTACAACTCCCAATTTCTCCCTTAGATACTCAAACGTATCTCTTGGAAGAGGTTTTGTGAAGATATCTGCAATCTGCTCTTTAGTAGACACATATTCTACCTTGACCTGCTTGTCTTGCACTTTCTCCCTTAGAAAGTGATACTTGATGGAAATATGCTTTGTCCTTGAGTGCATTACCGAATTTTTGGAAATACTTATGGCACTAGTATTATCACAAAATATGGAGATGGGTTGTTCATGCTTGACTTTGAAATCCTCCAAGGTGGTTTTCATCCATAGAACTTGTGTACACCTGAGCCACTGCTGCTATGTATTCAGCCTCTACCGTAGATAAGGAAACCGAAGGTTGTTTCTTACTTAGCCAAGAAACCAAACTCTTTTCCAGAAAGAATGCTCCACCACTGGTGCTTTTCCTATCATCATTATCGCCTGCCCAATCTGCATTCGTATAGGCTGTGAGAGTGAAATCATCACCTTTGGGATACCAAAGCCCAAAGTCCATAGTGCCCTTCAGATATCTGAATATCCTTTTAACTGCTATAACATGAGAATCTTTAGGAGCTGCCTGAAATCTGGCTACTAACCCAACTGCCTGCATGATATCTGGTCTGGTAGCTGTAACATATAATAAACTGCCAATCATTGATCTATACAACCTCTGATCTGCCACTGGAGATTCATCATCTTTACTCATCTTGCACCCTGTAGTCATTGGAGTACATACAGGTTTGTTGTCCATCATCCCAAATTTTTTTAACATTTCTTTGATATACTTTCCTTGAGAGAGAAATATACCATCTTTTGATTGAGCAATCGAAGACCTAAAAAGAATGACAGACTCTCCAATCATAGACATCTCAAATTCCTTCGCATGGTGTTAGCAAAATCTTTGCACATCCGGGTATTATTTCCCCCAAAAATGATATCATCAACATAGACAACTACAATCAAGCATATCATTACCTTTATCCTTAATATACAAATTGCTATCTCGCCATACCTTTCCTGAAACCTTGCTCATGAAGGTACCTGTCAAGTCTTGAGTACCAAGCCCTAGGTGCTTGCTTTAACCCATACAAGGCCTTTTTCAGTTTACACACATAGTCTGATTGATCTGAGAGAGACACGCCTTCTGGCTGTTCTACGTAGACTTCTTCATCCAACACTCCATTTAAAAAAGTTGACTTCACATCCATTTGATACACCTTGAATGCTTTGAAGCTTGAAAGGGCCAAAAACATTCTGATGGCTTCGAGACGAGCAACAGGAGCGAACGTCTCTTCGAAATCAACACCTTCTACTTGAGCATAACCTTTGCAAACCAACCTGGCTTTGTTTCTGACAATCTTTCCATCCTCATTGAGTTTATTTCTGAATATCCATTTTGTGCCAATGACATTCTTGTCCTTAGGTCTTGGAACTAAATCCCAAGTTTCACTTTTCTCTATTTGATTTAGCTCTTCATCCATTGCTTTTACCCAAAATTTATCTGCACATGCTTCACTGAAATCTTTTGGCTCAATCTGAGATAATAATGAAATATTTGTAGAATCGTGTGAAGGAATGACTCTTCTTCTAGTTTGTCTGCTATTTGGATCACCAATGATCAAATATTTGGGATGATGTTTCTGAACATATCGTGAAGGAGTTTTGGGAAGCAAGTTGTTGTCTTTCCTCTTCTTCATCTGAAACCTCTCTGAATTCTTCTTGACAAATTTCATCACTGATTTCCTTGACAGGTTCTCTTATCCCTGTCTTTTCATCAACTGTTACATTTATGCTCTCTACGACTGTATGCGTTCTTTTGTTGAAGCATCTGTAAGCCTTGCTTCTGTTGGAATAACCAAGAAAAATTCCCTCATCACACCTAGGATCAAACTTACCCAAATTCTGATCTTCCCTTCTGATGAAGCACTTACTCCCAAACACTTTGAAATGTTTTACTATAGCTGGTCTTCCTTTCCACAACTCATAAGGAGTTTTATGATGATTGACTCTAAGTTGGGCCCTGGTGATAATGTAGACTGCTGTATTGACTGCCTCTTTCCAGAAACCATCTGAAAGTTTTGACTCATTTAACATAGCTCTAGCCATATTTTCAATAGTTCTATTTTTCCTTTCAACTACTCCATTTTGTTGAGGAGTTCTTGCTACTCGAATATTCTCTTTTAATTCCTTGTTGCTCACGAGTATTCCACAAATTCATTTGAAGTGAACTCTCCTCCTCTATCTGATCTTAAGCATTTGATTCTCTTTTCGGTCTCATTTTCAATCATTTCTTTGAAAGCTTTAAATTTTTCAAAAGCTTCAGATTTTTCTTTGAGAAAAGTAACCCAAGTCATTCTAGAATAATCATCTATAAACAACATGAAGTAGCTTTCTCCCTGAATGCTCTGAGTTCCGGTGGGGCCACATAAATCAGTATGAATGAGATCTAATGGTTTTGAAGAAGTATACCCTTTTGATTTAAAACTGGTTCTCGTCTGTTTTCCATGTTGACAAGGACCGCAAATGGTGTTATGGGGCCTTTTTATTTTGGGCAAGTCTCTAACTGCTTCCTTGTTACTAATGTTGACAAGATTATCAAAGCTCAAATGCCCCAATATTTTATGCCATAACCAACTCTCATCTTCTTGAGTTAGAAAACACTTTTCCCTTTTTATCTCACTTAGCATGTAAAGATTGTTTGGAGTCCTTGTAGCACTAGCAATGAGTTTTCCATTTTTTTCTTTACGTATCTCACATCTATCCGAAAAGAAAGATACTATGTGTCCTTGATCACAAAGTTGACTCACACTTAGAAGATTATGTCTTAGACCTTCTACATAAAGCACATTTTTAGTTTTAGATTTCCCATCCAAGCTAAGAGTCCCTTTACCACAGATTTTAGCAGACCTGTTATCTCCAAAACTAACTGTTCCTCTGTTTGTGTTTTTTAAGACCAAAAACTTTTCCTTTTCACCAGTCATATGTTTTGAACAACCACTATCAAGATACCATTTCTCTACTTTGTCTTGAGCATGAAAAGCAGTTTGAACTATCATTGACTTAGATTTGATCTCATTTCTCTTTTTAGTGAACTCAAGGCTAGGTCTATCCAAACTGCACATCCTTGCTATATGCCCAACATTCTTGCATTTGTAACACATGACATTTTTATCCATAAGAGGTGCAAAAGAGTTAACATTTTCCTTACTATGGCTATTCACGGATTTAATGCAATGTATAGCTTTGTGACCAAATTTCTTGCAAGAAAAATAGTAGCCATGGAAAGTATTATGTAACCTGTTTTGATGCCTTGGATGATTGTTCTTCTTGTGACCAATTGGAATCCATCGTTCTTCAGGCTGAAGATTGATCTTGTTGTCTCTTCTTCCTGTCATGATGCTTGAGAACAGAACTCTCTTCCCTAAAATTCTTAAAGCCCGGAAGAATTCACTTTAGAGATCGAACTTAACCTCTTCATCCTTTTCTGAAACTCGTATGTTCTTCTGATAGATCCTTCTCCAAGCTGTTAGGCTTTTTCTGGAGAGACCCGCTCTGATACCAATTGAAGAACACAAGCTTATACTGAGAGGGGGGGTGAACAGTATAAGACCACTTTTTACTTTTTCCTTCAATTCAACTTTCAACTCAAAATTATGCAGTGTATAGAAAACAGTATCAAGCATAAATCAAAGCAATGCAGAAAACACCATCCACAATAGAGACACAACAATTTACGTGGTTCACCCAAAGTGGGCTACTCCACGGATAAAATTTTTCACTAAAATTTTATCAACCAAATCTGGGAAACCTTTCCCGATTACAATGTTTATGGGTACCAACCCAAAGGAGACACCAATCCCCTAACTCTGCTCTGGCTGGTGATCCTCTAGAAGACCTCTGCCTCCATTGCCCTTAGCAAGTGGAACTCTATCCACAGAAGACACCTGTCTTCCCTGCTCTGGTTGGAGACCTCTGTCCTCAACTCTGTCACCTCAAAGCTTGGTCCTCGAATTTGCACTAAACACAGTCCTTCGGTCTAGCACAAATGTCCTCTATCTTTTTCTCTGATCTGCACCAAACATAGTCCTTCGATCTAGCACAAGTCTGTCCTCTTCCTCTTTCTCTGGTCTGCACCAAACATAGTCCTTTGGTCTGGCACAAGTCTGTCCTCAAATCTCTTTTTGTTCTATCACAGTCGCACTTGGTCGAAACCAACTTTTGCACTGTCTGCGCAAACACAGCAGCACTCGATCGAACATCAACTTATGCACCTCTGCACAATCACAGCAGCACCATCTTCGCACACTCTGCTTCTCGACGATCGAACTTCTCCCTCGCACTCTATCTATGAATATCGCACTTCGAACGCACACTTCGATCGATGCCATTTCTCTTCAAACAACCCTCCTCTTATACTAAAACTTTCAAGATTAAAACTTTGATCCTAGTCGACTGCACAACCCTAAACAACGTCGACTGCAAACCCTAATCTTCGTCGGCCCAGATTTAACTTTGTCGGCTCAAATTTAACTCTGCAACTCTTTTGTAGCTTCTACCATGAAACTACAACATGTCATGATATCGTGACATCTTTTGCAACCGTACACTATCTTATGGCTTTTGTCACGATATCGTGACACTTTAGCCGTTGACGACTTTGACTAAGCTCTTGTCGTGATATCGTGACACTTCTCACTTTGTCAGCAACAACTTTGCTTTTGTCACGAAATCGTGACACTTCTGCCTCTGCTGACGTCATCGTCACTTTTGTCATGAAATCATGACATTTCTCGCTTTATCAACCTCTTCTCGGCTTGCACTAGCAAAAATAGAACATGTCACGAAATCGTGACACTTTCATTGCCTTAAGCTCTTCTCTGCCTTACGCCTGCAAAACTGGAACATGTCACGAAATCGTGACGCTTTCGCCTTCGAGCTCTTCCTTCTTGAATTCATCATGAAATCATGACGCTTCTTCTATTGAAGACTTGCTTACTATTTCTATCATGAAATCGTGACACTTTCTCCAACTGAAAGCTGCCATCTCAACCTATCGTGAAATCATGACACTTTCTCCAACTGAATGCTTCCATCTCAACCTATCATGAAATCATAACACTTTTTGCATCCGTACAACTTCTTTGTAGCCTATCGTGAAATCATGACGCTTCTCATTTCAGACTCTTCCCTTTGCTGCATGTCATGAAATCGTGATAGTTCTCACTTCGAGCTTTTTAGCATGTCGCGAAATCACGATAGTCCTCACTTCGTCTTTTACAGCATGTCGCAAAATCGTGACACTTTTCGAGATACTTTATCTCTCTTCGAACTTGTCACGAAATCATGACAGTTCACACTATGGACTCTCCCTTCTGCATCATGTCATGAAATCGTGACACTTTTTCATCCGTACAACCTTCCTTGCAATATGTCGTGAAATCGTGACAGTTTTCTAGCTTCTTCTCTCTCTTCTAACATGTCGCGAAATCGTGACACTTTTTCAAAAAGCTTTCTCTCTCCTACCTAAGTCATGAAAATGTGACATGTCGCGATATCGTGACATTTTTCCAACTTACTTTCTTTCGAACCTGTCAAGCCGAACCTTCAACAAAACACATTATTTTACATCAAATCAAATTCTTTCAAAAGCTCCTTGACATCAATGACAACTTATTTACTTGAGCAACGGAAAAGAACTCAAGGTACCCAAAATTGCCAACAATCTCCCCCTTTGTCATTGATGGCAACCCTTTACTAAAAACACGTCTCAAGAGCTAAAACTGAAACCAACTATGCTAACAGCTGAGAATCTCCTTTTGAAGTTTTGCTCCCCCTGACTTGAAGCTTTCCTCTTCACATTGAAGCTCTCCCCCTTACTCATATCTCTCCCCCTTTGTCATCAATGGCAAAGGGTCACCTTTGGGGCTCGGGACTAAGAATGAGCCACTTAGCTTAGTCCCTCCCCCACCTCCAGATGAGGTGATTAATTTTGGGGTGGGAGTACAACTCCCAATTTCTCCCTTAGATACTCAAACGTATCTCTTGGAAGAGGTTTGGTGAAGATATCTGCAATCTGCTCTTTAGTAGACACATATTCTACCTTGACCTGCTTGTCTTGCACTTTCTCCCTTAGAAAGTGATATTTGATGGAAATATGCTTTGTCCTTGAGTGCATTACCGGATTTTTGGAAATACTTATGGCACTTGTATTGTCACAAAATATGGAGATGGGTTGTTCATGTTTGACTTTGAAATCCTCCAAGGTGGTTTTCATCCATAAAACTTGTGTACACCCAGCCACTACTTGCTATGTATTCAGCCTCTACAGTAGATAAGGAAACTGAAGGTTGTTTCTTACTTAGCCAAGAAACCAAACTCTTTCCCAGAAAGAATGCTCCACCACTAGTGCTTTTCCTGTCATCATTACTGTCTGCCCAATCTGCATCTGTATAAGCTGTGAGAGTGAAGTCATCACCTTTGGGATACCAAAGCCCAAAGTCCATAGTGCCCTTCAGATATCTGAATATTCTTTTAACTGCTATAACATGAGAGTCTTTAGGAGCTACCTGAAATCTGGCTACTAACCCAACTGCCTGCATGATATCTGGTCTGGTAGCTGTAACATATAATAAGCTGCCAATCATTGATCTGTACAACCTCTGATCTGCCACTGGAGATTCATCATCTTTACTCATCTTGCACCCTGTAGTCATTGGAGTACATATTGGTTTGTTGTCCATCATCCCAAATTTTTTTAACATTTCTTTGATATACTTTCCTTGAGATAGAAATACACCATCTTTTGATTGAGCAATCTGAAGACCTAAAAAGAATGACAGCTCTCCAATCATAGACATCTCAAATTCCTTCTGCATGGTGTTAGCAAAATCTTTGCACATCTGAGTATTATTTCCCCCAAAAATAATATCATCAACATAGACAACCACAATCAGCATATCATCACCTTCATCCTTAATATACAAATTGCTATCTGCCACACCTTTCCTGAAGCCTTGCTCATGAAGGTACCTGTCAAGTCTTGAGTACCAAGCCCTAGGTGCTTGCTTTAACCCATACAAGGCCTTTTTTAGTTTACACACATAGTCTGACTGTTCTGAGAGAGACACGCCTTCTGGCTGTTCTATGTAGACTTCTTCATCCAACACTCCATTTAAAAAAGCTGACTTTACATCCATTTGATATACCTTGAATGATTTGAAGCTTGAAAGGGCCAAAAACATTCTGATAGCTTCAAGACGAGCAACAGGAGCAAATGTCTCTTCGAAATCAACACCTTCTACTTGAGCATAACCTTTGCAGACTAACCTAGCTTTGTTTCGACAATCTTTCCATCCTCATTGAGTTTATTTCTGAATATCCATTTTGTGCCAATGACATTCTTGTCCTTAGGTCTTGGAACCAAATCCCAAGTTTCACTTTTCTCTATTTGATTTAGCTCTTCATCCATTGCTTTTACCCAAAACTTATCTGCACATGCTTCACTGAAATATTTTGGCTCAATCTGAGATAATAATGAAACATTTGTAGAATCACGTGAAGGAATGACTCTTCTTCTTGTTTGTCCTGCTATTTGGATCACCAATGATCAAATATTTGGGATGATGTTTCTGAACATATCGTGAAGGAGTTTTGGGAAGCAATTGTTGTCTTTCCTCTTCTTCATCTGAAACCTCTCTCAATTCTTCTTGACAAATTTCATCACTGAGTTCCTTGACTGGTTCTCTTATCCCTGTCTTTTCATCAACTGTTACATTTATGCTCTCTACAACTGTATGAGTTCTTTTGTTGAAGCATCTGTAGGCCTTGCTTCTGCTGGAATATCCAAGAAATATTCCCTCATCACACCTAGGATCAAACTTACCCAAATTCTGATCTTCTCTTCTGATGAAGCACTTACTCCCAAACACTTTGAAGTGTTTTACTGTAGCTGGTCTTCCTTTCCATAACTCATACGGAGTTTTATGATGATTGACTCTAAGTTGGGCCCTGGTGATAATGTAGACTGTTGTACTGATTGCCTCTTTCCAAAAACCATCTGAAAGTTTTGACTCATTTAACATAGCTCTAGCCATATTTTCAATAGTTCTATTTTTCCTTTCAACTACTCCATTTTGTTGAGGAGTTCTTGCTTGCTGAATATTCTCTTTTGATTCCTTGTTGCTCACGGTATTCCACAAATTCATTTGAAGTGAACTCTCCTCCTCTATCTGATCTTAAGCATTTTATTCTCTTGTCAGTCTCATTTTCAATCATTTCTTTGAAAGCTTTAAATTTTTCGAAAGCTTCAGATTTTTCTTTGAGAAAAGTAACCCACGTCATTCTAGAATAATCATCTATAAACAACATGAAGTAGCTTTCTCCCTGAATGCTCTGAGTTCTGGTAGGGCCACATAAATCAGTATGAATAAGATCTAAGGGTTTTGAAGAGGTATACCCTTTTGATTTGAAAGCTGGTTCTGGTCTGTTTTCCATGTTGACAAGGACCGCAAATGGTGTTATGGGGCCTTTTTATTTTGGGCAAGTCTCTAATCGCTTCCTTGTTACTAATATTGACAAGATTATCAAAGCTCAAATGCCCCAATATTTTATGCCATAACCAACTCTCATCTTCTTGAGTTAGAAAACACTTTTCCTTTTTTATCTCACTTAGCATGTAAAGATTGTTTGGAGTCCTTGTAGCACTAGCAATGAGTTTTCCATTTTTTTCTTTACGTATCTCACATCTATCTGAAAAGAAAGATACTATGTGTCCTTGATCACAAAGTTGACTCACACTTAGAAGATTATGTCTTAGGCCTTCTACATAAAGCACATTTTCTGTTTTGGATTTCCCATCCAAACTAAGAGTCCCTTTACCATAGATTTTAGCTGACCTGTTATCTCCAAAACTAACTGTTCCTTTGTTTGTGTTTTTTAAGACCAAAAACTTTTCCTTTTCACCAGTCATATGTTTTGAGCAACCACTATCAAGATACCATTTCTCTACTTTGTCTTGAGCATGAAAAGCGGTTTGAACTATCATTGACTTAGATTTGATCTCATTTCTCTTTTTAGTGAACTCAAGGCTAGATCTATCCAAACTGCACATCCTTGCTATATGCCCAAAATTCTTGCACTTGTAACACATGACATTTTTATCCATAAGAGGTGCAAAAGAGTTAACATTTTCCTTACTATGGCTATTCACGGATTTATTGCAATGCATAGCTTTGTGACCAAATTTCTTGCAAGAAAAATAGTAGCCATGGAAAGTATTATGTAACCTGTTTTGATGCCTTGGATGATTGTTCTTCTTGTGACCAACTGGAATCCATCGCTCTTCAGGATGAAGATTGATCTTGTTGTCTCTTCTTCCTGTCATGATGCTTGAGAACAGAACTCTCTTCCCTAAATTTTTCTTAAAGCCTAGAAGAATTCACTTTTGAGATCGAACTTAACCTCTTCATCCTTTTCTGAATCTGTATGTTCTTCTGATAGATCCTTCTCCAAGCTGTTAGGCTTTTTCTGGAGAGACCCGCTCTGATACCAATTGAAGAACACAAGCTTATACTGAGAGGGGGGTGAACAGTATAAGACCACTTTTTACTTTTTCCTTCAATTCAACTTTCAATTCAATATTATGCAGTGTATAGAAAGCAGTATCAAGCAGAAATCAAAGCAATGCAGAAAACACCATCCACAATAGAGACACAACAATTTACGTGGTTCACCCAAAGTGGGCTACTCCACGGATAAAATTTTTCACTAAAATTTTATCAACCAAATCTGGGAAACCTTTCCCGATTACAATGTTTATGGGTACCAACCCAAAGGAGACACCAATCCCCTAACTCTGCTCCGGTCGGTGATCCTCTAGAAGACCTCTGCCTCCACTGCCCTTAGCAAGTGGAACTCTATCCATAGAAGACACCTGTCTTCCCTGCTCTGGCTGGAGACCTCTGTCCTCAACTCTGTCACCTCAAAGCTTGGTCCTCGAATTTGCACTAAACACAGTCCTTCGGTCTAGCACAAATGTCCTCTATCTTTTTCTCTGATCTGCACCAAACACAGTCCTTCGATCTGGCACAAGTCTGTCCTCTTCCTCTTTCTCTGGTCTGCACCAAACACAGTCCTTTGGTCTGGCACAAGTCTGTCCTCAAATCTCTTTCTATTCTGTCATAGTCGCACTTGGTCGAAACCAACTTTTGCACTGTCTATGCAAACACAGTAGCACTCAATCGAACATCAACTTATGCACCTCTGTGCAATCATAGTAGCATCGTCTTCGCACACTCTGCTTCTCGACGATCGAACTTCTCCCCTGCACTCTATCTATGAATATCGCACTTCGAACGCACACTTCGATCGATGCCATTTCTCTTCAAACAACCCTCCTCTTATACTAAAACTTTCAAGATTAAAACTTTGATCCTAGTCGGCTGCACAACCCTAAACAACGTCGACTGCAAACCCTAATCTTCGTCGGCCCAGATTTAACTTTGTCGGCTCAAATTTAACTCTACAACTCTTCTGTAGCTTCTGCCATGAAACTACAACATGTCACGATATCGTGACATCTTTTGCAACCGTACACTATCTTATGGCTTTTGTCGTGATATCATGACACTTTAGCCATTGACGACTTTGACTAAGCTCTTGTCGCGATATCGTGACACTTCTCGCTTTGTCAGCAACAACTTTGCTTTTGTCGTGAAATCGTGACACTTCTGCCTCTGCTGACGTCATCGTCACTTTTGTCGTGAAATCATGACATTTCTTGCTTTATCAACCTCTTCTCGGCTTGCACTAGCGAAAATGGAACATGTCACGAAATCGTGACGCTTTCGCTGCCTTAAGCTCTTCTCTGCCTTACGCCCATGAAACTGGAACATGTCATGAAATCGTGACGCTTTCGCCTTCGAGCTCTTCCTTCTTGAATTCATCGCGAAATCGTGACGCTTCTTCTGTTGAAGACTTGCTTACTGTTTCTATCATGAAATCGTGACACTTTCTCCAACTGAATGCTGCCATCTCAACCTGTCACAAAATCGTGACACTTTCTCCAACTGAATGCTGCCATCTCAACCTGTCGTGAAATCGCAACACTTTTTGCATCCGTACGACTTCTTTGTAGCCTGTCACGAAATCGCGACGCTTCTCATTTCAGACTCTTCCCTTTGCTGCATGTCGCGAAATCGTGACAGTTCTCACTTTGAGCTTTTTAGCATGTCACAAAATCGTGACAGTCCTCACTTCGTCTTTTGTAGCATGTCACAAAATCATGACACTTTTCGAGATACTTTATCTCTCTTCGAACTTGTCACGAAATCGTGACAGTTCACACTATGGACTCTCCCTTCTACATCATGTCGTGAAATCGTGACACTTTTTCATCCGTACAACCTTCCTTGCATTATGTCGTGAAATCGTGACACTTTCCACCTTGCTTTCTTTCTCTGCCAACATGTCGCTTCTTTCTTCTTCTCTCTCTTCACATGTCGCGAAATCGCGACACTTTTTCAAAAAGCTTTCTCTCTCCTGCCTAAGTCGCGAAAATGCGACATGTCGCGATATCGCGACATTTTTCCAACTTACTTTCTTTCGAACCTGTCAAGCCGAACCTTCAACAAAACACATTATTTTACATCAAATAAAATTCTTTCAAAAGCTCCTTGACATCAATGACAACTTATTTACTTGAGCAACTGCAAAGAACTCAAGGTACCCAAAATTGCCAACAAGAATGTGCACTTATTTTAGCAAGAGATGCTATAAACAAAGGGGGAAAGGATGTAGGCTTATACTATATGTGAATAAAATAAGGAAAATTTAAATTTATTAGAAAAATAAAATAAATGGAGTCGCTGGAAAGTTGCAGGTTATGTAACTTCAAAAAAAAATAACAATCCTACAAGCTCGAAATGAAGGCAACTTTACACCTAGAAATTGTCATTTAACTAGTGAACGCTTTATGCTTCCAAAATTTAAATAACAGAGGCATAAAAATGATAAATACCTACACTCTAATGTTGTGGATAGTATTATTAGGCCATGTACTACTCACCCCTGCAATTTTGAGGGTTTTTGAGGCTATTTGGTTGACTTCGCCACCCAGGGGGTGAATTGAGATCTGATTCATAGGGCAGGGGAAATTTGGGTCTAGAGACACCAAATATCTATTCTGAAGGCCTGAGAGGGTTCCTAGGGCTTTGCAAATATCTATGGAAGTCATATTTAGTACCTGCAACACATAGAAATATAGGATAATATCAGATTTATCAGAAAAAGTTAGCCTAACACTATTCGTTGTGGGGGTCCCACAGGGCATGCCATAATGAAATGGGTGGAAAGTGGTATTTGGTCTAACAACATAAACACAATTTATGCTAAACAAGAAAGATGTATTTCATTTATATTCAAAGATAATATAGATTACAATAGGGATAGGTTTCCATTTCATAATGTCTTTTTCAATAAACTTCACAACAGTCTTCATACGGCCTTCTATCGTCCCTCAATGTAGATGAGCTTGCATACCACCACCAGGTTGTAGTTGATGATGTTTTCCCTCCTTGATCTTGGGTCAAATCTGCAAAAAGGGTTTAGTTCATTGGGGGGTTTTCCTTAGTCAGGCCCCATGTTTAGAAAGACAAAACAGACGATAAATATGCATTGAAAACTAACATTGAAGGTGCAGAAGCTGATAAAATGCTAAAGCAAAGCTTACCTCTCAAATTTGAGGTGATTTGGGACCTGTAGAACCAATTCACCACCCAGGGGATGAACTAAGGTTGGATTCATGAGGTGGGGGCCAAATCAAACCCTGAGAACTATTCTACAAAAATATTTCGATGCGAAGGTTCCTTGAATGTTGTATTGTTGTTGTTCAGGTTCAGATTCACTATATCATGCATCGATATGCATTTGGGCAGAGTTTTTGCACTTAATTCATAAAAATGGTGAGATATTTTTAGGGTGTTATGACCCACTATTTATAGAAAATGGCAAGGTGTAGGGGTGAGAGTTAAGGAAACTAACCCTAGGCTAAATTCTAACCAAATTTAGGTTAGGTTTTGGGAGGTGGTCTCACATTCCTCATAAGAAATATCTTATCCTCGCACATGTGTGAGGAAGGATTAAGTCTTATTAGGATTAGGAGGTCCTAAGTCAAATTAGAGCTTGATTAGGGTTTCTAGTAAAATATCTTAGCTAACCCTAATTACACACATATGGGAGGATGCAATTAGTGCTAATTAAGAAGAGTTCAACTAATCAATTTTCCCCTAAAAAGGTGACTTAAGTGAAGTCAACATTAAATTAGATTTTAAGAATTGACTTGGTAATATTTTTTGTCAAATAATAGCCTGTGGGGGCCTCAATTGAGTGCAAATAGGCTGTTAGAGGATATCCCAATGCATAGGATGTGATTTTAAGGGCTTATTAGGATTTTAGACTTGAAAGCTGATGAAGTGGTATATGAAATTCTACATACTGCTATGGCAAACTATGGCAAACTACGGCAATCTACGTATGAATATGCATGACTAATCATGACTATTCATGACAAAAATATCCTACAATAGCCTAGGGATATCTGGAATCACCTATGGATACATAGAGACAGCAATGTGTGACTTTTGGATGTCTACAGCAGCATTGAGGCAGACTTGAGCAAGTCTTATGAGAAGACTTGGGACAGAATTGAACAAATTTGAGGGAAGACTTGAAGCAATTTTGGGTAGTGATAAAGATAAGGTTTTGAGATAGATTTTTTCTAACCTTGTAACGAGGTTTGGTGTAAATTTGGGTAGATATAGAGAGTAGGTTTGTGCATGTAATGTGTGCAGATTTGGATAGATATGTGTGTAGATTTGGACATATTTGTGAGCAAAGTTGGAGCAGATTTGTTCTAGCCTTGTAATGATGTTTAGTGTAGATTTAAGGTTGATATTTGTGAGTAGAGTTGGAGTAGATTTTTATTAGCCTTGTAATGAGGTTTGGTGCATATTTTAGGTAGAGATTTGTGAGAAAAATTGGAGCATATTTGTGCTAGCCTTGCAATGGGGTTTGTTGTAGATTTGAGATAGAGTTGAGAGCAGGCTTTGGAGTAGATCAGAGTAGATTGAATAGAGTTATCTTATGGAGAGATATCCATAAACTAGATCGGAGAGGATAGAGTTATCTTGTGGAGAGAGATCCACAAACCAAAGCAAAGGG
Source organism: Wollemia nobilis (assembly GCA_028583015.1). Lineage (NCBI taxonomy): Eukaryota > Viridiplantae > Streptophyta > Pinopsida > Araucariales > Araucariaceae > Wollemia > Wollemia nobilis. The sequence continues at coordinate 5,989,474 of JAQPPZ010001045.1, forward strand.
TATAGAGTTCTCATGTGGAGAGAGATCCACAAACCAGAGCAAAGGGGATAGAATTCTCCTATGGAGAGAGATCCACAAACCAGAGCAAATGGGATAGAGTTATCTTGTGGAGAGAGATACACAAACTAGAGCAAAGAGGATAGAGTTCTCCTATGGAGAGAGATCCACAAACTAGAGAAAATAGGATAGTGTTATCCTATGGAGAGAGATCCACAAACCAGAGAAAATGAGATAGAGTTCTCCTATGGAGAGAGATCCACAAACTAGAGCAAATGGGATAGAGTTCTCCTATGGAGAGAGATCCACAAACCAGATCAAAGGGGATAGATTTCTCCTGTGGAGAGATATCCACAAACTAGAGCATTAGGGATTGATATCTCCTTTGGATAGAGGTCCACAAACATTGTAATAGGGAATTGATTCCCAAGAGATTTGTTGAGAAAATTTAGAAGAAATATTTTCTTCATGGATGTAACCCACATTTGGTGAACCACGTTAAATTTGTGTCTCTTATGTGTGTGATGATTTGTGTATTGCTTTGTTACTACTATAGATATTGCAATTGTTAACATTGGATAATATTTCTTGGGAAATAAAAGTAAAATTTGATCTTATACTATTCACCCCCTCTTAGTATAAGCTTGTGTTCTTCAGATATCTACTACTTGGAGGTCTCCATATTTTTGTCTGCCTTTTCTCTAATACCAGGTTGTTTTCGCACTTCAACATTTACATATTAGTTAGATTTTTATTTTGCATTAGTTCACCTACATCATTCGAGGGTTTTTTCCTTCTAATATGATATCATACCCAATAATTCTGGGGTTCGATTTCACTATTCTACGAAATTACGATCACTCTGTATGGGGCACAATTTCATACATACTAGGATTTTGGACAATCTATTATCACTAAACCCTAGTTTTGCATCTCATATTGCATTCTTATCATAATAGCATAGTCTACATTATGTTCATCATATTGTTCTACTGCACTTTATTTTGTTTATCCATCTTCCAAATGTTAATTTTCACTTTTTTATTTCAAATGTCAGCTAAAAGGACCTAGGGGGCTTGAATTCTACACCTCCAAGTATTTTCAAATAGCCTAAGGAGGCTCCCTAATGTTGATCATATTTTTTAAAGTGTTTGTGAAGCCATTTTGTAGGAATATAAATCATCGGATATTTTTGGACGAAATATAAAGCTTGGATCAACCACCGAATGGAATAAGTACCCTGATAAATATTTTAGACTATCTGTTGGATGATTTCTATTTTTTCAAAACCCTAGATCATAAATAAAAAAGGAAAATATTTAATTAAGTTTCTAGGCATTTGAAAGGAAAAAAGCATATAGTGTGCATCTAGGATTTAATATTTGCTTGTGCATCTCCCTTGAACCCTTGCTCAATTTTTTTGTTTTGCAAATCTTAGGGTTAGATATCATTCAATAAAATAATCACTCTATGGATAACTCTTATCTTATTGTATCTTACATATTGCATTGTTCTTTCATTTCATAGCTTAGCCATAGAAATACCAAACATAGGTGATTGCTCTAAATTGAATGCATTGAACACATTCCACCCCAGACTTGTAGTGAATCCTAAAACTATTCCTTGTGAGCCCTTCCCCCTCACACTGAGGGTAGAGTTATAACATACCCCCACAGTTCACCTCGGCTCCCAGCGGATCCAATCAAGAATTATACGCGATAGGGCAGTTTTCCCCCTCTACATTCTCCCTCTCTTAGAAGCAATAGTAGTAGTTAAGACTTTAGACACTTATTTACATGTGTAAATAAAGACCATTTTATATTAGTAGATGATCTCAATAAATATGCATCTGAATCATTGATGTGCTTTCTTTATATATTATGAAATAGAATTTGAAAAGAAATATGAATTTATATGTACCTTGGAAATAAGTGTTTATTAGTTTTAGTTTATGATAAATAGATTACTTTTTATTTCACATAATATTTAATTCCAAATGTTATAACTATGATGTAAATATGATAATGGATAACACTCCTAACCTTGAAATTATTCAAAAGTGTAATTGTTGTCTTTCATAAACGAAAAAAAAAATTGCCTTATTTTATTATTGCAAGACATGCAAGTAACAATGGGATATGGTACCTCAAGGTTTGCCTCCTAAGGGTCCTATAAAATGGTCTAGTGTTGTAATGATTAGCAAATTTGAAGGCTAAAGTATCATGGAAGGTTGGAGGTTGAAGGAGTGTGGAAGGTCGAATGATGAGTTGATCTTTGGAGTGTCAAGGTTGAAGGAGCATGGAAGGTTGGGTTGGCTAAAGTAGAATGGAAGGTTGTACTGGATGAATGAGCTACAACAAAAGGCTAATATTTTGGATGTAATATTGGGATGGATAAAATAACACGGAAGGTTAATAATGCTGAAGGAGCGTGGAAGGTTGGGTCAGCTAAAGGAGCTACAGTGGAATGCTGGGATGCTAAGTGGAAGGCTAGGAAGGTTAAAGGAGCATGGAAGGCTACTTAGGATGAAGGAGCATGGAATTTTGGGTTTGAATGATGATTTTTTAAGTCATGAAAAATAAAATTGTAAATATTTTTTATCTAGGGTTCGAATTATGGGAATATCAATGAAGGGCTAGGAATTCAATGAGGAATGAAACTAGAAATCCAGATTTGGTAAAGCGGACTATGATAGTGTAATATTTTGGAAATATTACTCTACAAATAGATAGTAGAGGTGAAGTTTTGGCATTGTGAATGCTGCTATAGGAAATTTTCAAGAAATATGATAAATTATGAAATAATTGTATTCATAAAAAAATTTGAAAAGATCCAGAAAATGAAAATCAAGAATTCAGACATTTTATTTAAAATGATGCAGGTTTCTAGCTATAGCATCTCAATTGAGATGAGAAGTGTATTTATTTAAAAAATTTCAAGATTTAAAGAAGAGAGTTGTAATTTGTCAAGGGTGGGGGACCCGAGTACAACCCATTATTATCCAACCAAAAAAAACAATGGGATGTGGTGCTTATAAGGGAAATTTAAATCACTTGTACTTAAAAATTATGAAATAAATAAAGTGCTTTTATTTAGATTATTTTTTGGTATAGTTACATTGTATGAATAATTCAAGAGGAATAGAAATGAACTAGCATATATAAATTGCATAGCCTTATGAAAAATAAATGCCCAACTTGCTTAAAATATCCATAACATATGAACCCTAAAAATGGAATATCACATAGATCCTTGCATAGAATAATACTTACCAATAATTGCATACATGTTGGCCTCTACATAAGCATTTATGTATGTATGAATACATGTTGGATTTTTATTAACCATTTATATATGTATACTTACATGTTAGCTTATGTATGAATGTTGATAGGTGTTCTAAGTTTTTTGTATAAGTTAAAGTAATCAAGATAGGTTACTAATTGAGTTATCATTAAAGATGAAGAATGTTATTAAAAGTAAATAATTTTTTTAAATAAATCATGTTATATATAGAAACCCTATAAATTGGGTTGTTCTATTGGTAGAGAAGGACATATGATAGCAAATAACTTAGCCAATTGCAAACTTGATATTCATCTTAGGAAGATTCAAATTTTAAAAAATAACTAATCAAGGGAGATTTTATCTCATAATTAACATGATATCAAGGAATTGATGGAGAAAAAATATCAATTTTAAGGAGATATATTTTATAGAAAGGCAAGTTGTATATGGTCTAATTGGCCTTATAGCAAATGTAAGTTTGATATTTTAATGGGAGTGGCCCCCAATAAAAGCCACATATGGTTTATTTTGAAAAAATAAATTGATATAAAAAATATTATCAAATATATATTCATTCATATATCACAGTTAGAGAAGGCTACTAAAATTATAAAAAACACATAAATATCTTAGGAGTGAGTCTTTGCATTGATATATTATATTTAAAAATAACTAAAATTAAATTTAGGATCAAAACTTTGATGTCTTATGTTTAATCTTGATATCTTTTGATATGGAGATTAAAAATTCAACAAAAGTAAAATGATATGATGCAAGGAAAGAATAAAACAATAAATACAATTGATAAAAGCTTTAAAACTAGACAGACATAACTCTATGAAACTAACTAAAAAAGCCCAAAATAGAACAATTTTTTTTAAATTAATATTTTCATTAAGAAGGGAAACAAATGGTAATTATTTTTTTAAGCAAATAGGGGTTCTATAGGATACCCTCCATAAATAGTAAAGATCAAGATACAAGCATCAAAACTAAAGACCATAAAATGAGCAGTATGTGCTACCAATACACCGCAAAGACATATATTCCCACAAGAACAATAAATACATTGAGTCATACAAACACCAAAACCAACTAGCTTCAAGTGTTTTCTGAGATCTCTAACACATATTTTCTTATCAAAACTTCTATACCAAGAAACTAACTCAAATTTGAGCTTCTAATTAATTGAAAGTGGGTTGAAAAATTTACTCCCAATTTGGTCAACTTATTTGTAATAAAATTGCATTGATGAAGAATGTGGACTACCTCGATTTTAACATTAGTCTTAACCATATGAAATTAGTCCTATAGGGGGACAAGCCTCCAATGGTTTTTTAATTTCTTCTTGAATGCATTTATATGACTTGTGAATCATTTTCTATAATAAGGTCATCAAACCCTTCATCTTTATCTATTCAAAATGCTATAATAACACTCAGTGCCTTGAAGTTGATGGAATAATGTTCAAGTAAAAAGCATAAAGCACCCTTACCTCATGATTTCATAATACTCTTTCATACCCTACATGGCCAAGGTTCCCTATGATGCTCCATATTATATTTGAGTTTGCTTCAAGGGATGGGAAGCATTTTACCAAAATTCTTATAATACTTTTTATATTCAGTCTATTATTTAGTAGGAAGAAAATAAGAGGCCAATATGCTATTAAAACAAAAGGCTACCTATAAAGGGGGAAAATTACCCTGCCATGTACGATTCTCGATTGGATTCACTAGAATTCAAGGTGACTATAGGGTTGTGTTATATTATCTACACTCAAAGGCTTGGGGATCAAAGGGTTCACCATGAATGATTTAAGGACTCAATCCAAGTCTAGTATGGAGATGTTTAGTGTGTATATTGAACAAACACCTATGTTTGGCCTTTCTAAAATCTAAGCTATGAAAATGAAATAATAATGCAAGATAATCAAACATGCAAAAAGGCAATAAACTAACCTTAGTTTGATTTTTTATTTTTAATTATGACTAAACCCTAACTTGTTATATAATAGATCTTTCTCTTTTGAGCAAGATTTAAAGAGAATACACAAACAATAATTAACCCTAGAATGCAAACTATATGTTTTTACTATTTCCAGTGCCTAGAATGTAACTAGATATTTTCCTTTTATTTATGATCCAAATTTTGAAACAACAATAGATAGAAAGCAAACTTTAAACAGTCTAAAAGCTTTTTTGGGTACTTATATGATCTAGTGGTTTATCCTAGCTTTAACTTGCATCTAGAATATCAAAATAGCTTCAAATCTACAAAATAGCTTTACAAAACCCTAGAAAATTTGATCAGCATTTGGGGGCTTGCTTAGGCCACTATATGACTAAGGTTGGAGGCATAGCAGTCAATCCTCTTTGGTCCTTTTAGTTGACCATTCAAAAATAAAATGATCTTTGATCTTTGGAATAAGCAAAAGCAAGGTGAAATAGACATGCAGCATTGAGATGAAATGAAAATAAAATAGATACAACAGAAACCTAACATGTAAAATATAAATTAAGGTTTTTGAGAAGTAAGATCCTACCCCTAAGCTCTAATTGACCAAATTCATATCCTATAAGGGGTAAGAATGAATTTGTCTTACCAAATTTATGCCCTGTACGGGGTGGGCATGAATCTGGCTCATCAAATTTACACCTTGTATGGACAGGGTAAAAATTTGATTTAGAGCACTTTTTAGGTCCCAAAACATCAAAATATACAATGCAAAACAACAAAAAATAGGTCTAACAACTAATAATGCAAGTAAAGAACCTGATTAGTTGATGGAGGAAGCAAGAAGCAATGAGAATATGGAAGAAGCAACCCAATATGACAAATCTCTTTGATCATAAAGACTCCTCCACTTGTTCACCAAGAGTAATTGACTCCAAAGTAGAAAATAGCAAAATAGCAATCCCACAGTCAAAGAGCACTTATTAGCACAAGTAATGAGTGATTCAATATTAGGATTCTCAAGAAGATTCATTAGGGAAAAGATGGAATCCAATCCTCTATTTATAAGAGGTTTGGAGGGCTAAAAGGTGATAAAATAGAAATTCATCACAGAAAAGGGCCGACACCAAAAGGGGCCAATGAGGGGAGGAGTTTTTGAGAGAAAAAACCCCTAGAATACCAAATTTGCACCTAATAATTACAAGGTGTAAATTTGGAAAGCCAAATTCATGCCCATATGGACTCGAGTGCAAATTTGGTAAGGCTAGGAAAAAATGACAAAGGAAGAGGAGAAAAGGGTCCCAAATTTGTACTTGGTAAGTTTGGGTGGCTTCCTAAGGATCTAAGGAAATATTGACTCATTTTGATGGGTAAATTTTCCATGTCTATATGTTGCCCCCTCTTTGATGCATTTATGGACAAATAAATGTGTCAAAGAAATATGTATATGCCTATGGGTAAAATTGATGAACACAAAAAAGGGGTGGTCGGGTGTGTATGGAGGGGTAGTACAAAAAAGGGGTGTCACCTTGAACATCACAAATTTACATGCAAATCGAGGTATTACTACCATTAATACCTCTAAGGATAGGGTGCCCCTCAAATTTTTTAGGAGTGTGAAATTCCTAAATAAAAATTGAAAAAAGGTAGACAAAGGAAGTGAAAACAAGAAGAGCAAAGAAGATAGAAAAAAGGGGCAAGGAGAGAGAAATAAAATGAAGGGGAGGAGAGAGAAGAAAGGGAGAGAAAATGAGGGAAAAGGAGTTCATTTTCACAATGGAGAAAAGAGTTCTAGAGAAGAAAGTGGAAAATGGTGCTCCCAACTCACCATGTTGTCATGTCGAGAGGTGATTCTAGCACTATTGTAGACTGAGTGAAGGTACGAATCAAGACCCATTTCTAGTTTAGGCTAGAAATAGTCTTTACCTATAAAAGTTTTAAATTTTAAGAAATTGTTTTATTTGTTTAGCATTTATTTGCAAAAAATCATCATGGAGCATGAATTTGGTTAAGTGGCCATGCCAAATTAGCATTCAATCATCTCAGGGTGCAAATTTGGTTAATTTTGCAAAAACATTATCTCTATTTTATTAATTTTTATTTTTTTGTTATGTGTGTGTGTGTGTGTGTGTGTGTGTGTGTGTGTGTGTGTGTGTGTGTGTGTGTGTGTGTGTGTTAATGTTATTTAATGAGCATGATGAGATGAATTAAAAATGTGAAATGTTTTAATGTTGATTATGCAACTAGATGTACTCGAGAGTAGAGAGTGGTGATCAAGCACACTCAAGCAGGCTATGATAAATATCATAATGGTAGAGAGGGAGACACTAGAGAATGTGGGGCTACTACATCTGGTACAGATGTCCCATGTTGAGGTTGGAAAGGCACTATTTATGGCTCTAGCGAAGAGATGATATCCATAATTATCCACATTCTAGTTACCAATAGGGGAGATGACTGTCACAGTAGAGGATGTGTGGTGCATATTTATGATCCCCATTAGGGGGAGGATTGTTTGTATGGTACGAGTATTGATGGTGGCATCTGAGATGATGTCAAGAGATCTGACACATGTGATCTAGTAGAGTGTATTCCTTGTTGATGAGATAGGATATTGATATGGATTTAGGGTACTATAATTCATACAATGTGGGGTGGTGGCAGGGATACTGGTGTGACATACCAATAGGCGACACCTACCATGGGCATATGTGAGAGTAGTGGTAGACATGTGAGATCAAGGAGTTAGATTCACATGGGGACCATATGTGTTGGTCCACTTGTACAAGATACTACATAGTATCATATATAAGTGGTGGACATGGATAACAGGTATGACTTTTCTCTAGGTGTGGTGTTGGGATTACATAGTGATTTGAAGACCAAATGCACTACCAAGACCACTACCCAACGTGGAGCAGCCAATAACATATAGGTGGAGTCAACACGAAGAGTGTGGGTATAGTGCATGCATTGGTGTTTTACCACTAGGGAGGCGGGTGATAGATGAGCTACAAGATAACTAGATCATATGGTGACTATGGTATCTACACCCTGGTTGGGCAAAGGATATGGAGGATCTGCTTGGGTATGAAGGATCTAGTGGGTCATCACTGAGAAGGGCAAGTGGAAGCTATATCGATTTTATCAAGTACAATGTTATTTTAGCATTCTATAGAATATTCCAAACCTTGATGACTACTAGTTTTTATGGGTGTTATGAGACCCATTAGGAGTCAGAGGCACTCCTAATGTAGGTAGATGGAAGAAGGAGGACCTAGATGACCCAACTTTATGTGGATCCAAGGGTGGATGACATTGGGGTGGCCCTTGGGTATAAGATATGGTACAAGGGTATTATGCCCTCGATGATCTCCCCACTAATTCCAGTGTAGATATGTTATGTTATGAGCTAACAAGTACATCTAGTGCTTCGAGAGGCCACTCAATGCACCACAGAGTGATAACAAAGGGACATAGTCCCACTGAGACTAGCTTAGGCATAGGTTTGGGTGGATATAGTGATGGCCATGAGGATGAAAATCACCATATTATGATTATAAGGAAGGGAAACAATAGGAATTTCCCCCTCAATAGCATAGGTGGGATCCAATAAGGTTGTAGGTCCAAGGGAGCAGGAAAGGGAGATAAATGTGTTATAGGCTAAGTGGTAATTATGCAGTTAAATATGAACACCATCCGTACATTGTTAGACAAAATCTAAGTAGATTAAGACATAGAAAGGGCTAAGGCAGAGCACCTTAGAGGGGATATGGTCTAGTTAGAGTAAGAGCAGCAATAGGCTCAAGCAGAGTGGATGGTTGTTATTGCAGGTAGCCAACATAGCGAGGGAGACCACCTACAACTAGAAAAGCTACAAAGGGTGAGGGAGTCATACGAGATAGCGGTGTGAAGGGAGATCTACTACCATATGGCATAATTCCATGTCATTCTAGAATATCGAATAGTTTTACCACCATCATATCTACAATCACAGATTCGCTCACAATCACGAGCATGATCTAGTTTTTTGTCTATGAACATGACTCCAACATAACCTCTAGCAGGCGAAGTAGAGGAGATAGGCTCACATGGCTAGGGCAAGGATCAGGATGATATTTCAATTTTGATTATGGTATGCATCCCTAGGGATGGTTGAGTGTGTCAATATCTCTACTATGGCACATTGATCCATTGGCAAGCACTTAGTGCTTTTGAGTAATACAAGCTACTTTATTTTATTGTGTATTAAATGTGTGTTCTTTATGTGTATGATCTCTTTTGTTTTGTTTTTAATGATGCATGGTGAGCACAAACATGATGAATGTAATGCATGAATTAATCAAGCTAATGCAATTTCTAAATGTAATTTAAAATAAATGTAAAATGAAATGCATAGGTGAGTGAGCGATAATAAGAAAGGATGGAAATAAATGAGAAGAAATGAAGGAAACAAATGACAATAAGATAAATAAATATGGAATAATAAGAAAGTAAAACTCCAAAAGGTTAAAAATAAGGAAAATAAAAGAAAACAATAGTGGAACCTTGTAAGGATGTATGCCCGTAAATGATCGAATGGAGGTTGCACCTCACTTGTGGCTATGAAGCTATCCTATAAGAGTGGTATGCTCATAAATATGGTTGAGTGTGGAGTGATACCCACAATGGGTGTAGTGCTTGCTAATGGTCAAAGATGAAGAGATACCCACTAGGATGTATGCTTGTAAATGGTCGAATGCAGGTTGCTCCTCACTCGTAACCATGAAGCTATCCCATTTTGGATGTAATATTTGATTGATTTACCAAAGAAAATACTCCCTGATGGGTGTGTGTGTGTGCAAAATGTGTATGAGCAAAGAAAATAATGGTAGAATAGTGTGAGTATGTGTGTGTTAGAAGTATATAAGATAGAAGAAAAAATATCAAAGGGAAAACAATAGTTTGTGTGTGTCCTTATTGAAATTTCAATAGCTAAGAGGTGTGCATAAGATATTCAATGGCAGTATGAACACCATACATGATATTCATGCTACCCTATCCTACAAGGACTGCTTAACAATTAAAATATTAAAAGGTGTGAGTGAAAGCAAGAATGAGAAAATAGAAGAAAGAACGTATATCCTTTGTCTTAACAAAAAGAAGAAAGAAAACATGCAAGGACAAGGATATACAAAGAGAAAAACTATATTCCTTGACTTGGAGAAGAAATTGATGATCATTTTATACTTTCAAGGTCAAGGAATATAAAATAAGAGAGAAAGACATGAGCAAATGCAATGATGAAAATGCATGGAAAAAAGGCCCTAGGTTGGGGATTCATTAGGCATCAAATCCCTAGTATGAGTGAAATGCATGTGAGCTAAGACCTAACTAGGTTTCATCACTTGTCATCCTCACAAAGTCCCCAAAAATCTATATGATCAAGTAGTCATGCAAATATGGTCAAGCAACAATGCAACTGTATGACAAGTAGAATGCAAATGGAACAGAATGTCAAGAAAACCATGCAAAATATGATAGGTAATCATGTAGTATGAGAAAGCAAACAAAATACAATATTAAAACTAAGCTAAAATTCAATATAAAAATGCAAAGTCATGCATAGTATCTCTTTAGATGCATTATGTTCATTGGTTCTTTAAGCTCTTTACCATCCAAAGAAGCTAAACGTTAGGTCCCTAAACCAAACTTGGTCATTATAACAAAGGGGCCTAACCAAGTGGGTTGAAAATATTTGAGATTTGAATGATAATTGGTTTTCTTTTGGTTTCCCTTGAGGAAAAAGTCCCCAACTTCAAAAGAATGATTACAAAATTTCTTGGAATAATATTGTATGAGCTATTCTGATAGGCTCAAATATGCTCTAAGGTATGAATGTGCTTTTCATCCAACAACTCCAATTGATTAAAATGATCTAAATGATAGTCAACATAAACTTTGATTCTGCCTCCTATCTTACGATAAGGATGGTAGTACAAGGGACTGGCCCATTAAATAAGAAACTATTATGGATGATATTTTCATGATGCATATCACAAATAGGATACCCTCCAACATATTCTTTGGGAGTCATTGCACGAAATTCATTGCAAACTCTATTCATACCATCCTTCTTGATGAAAGGGGGGAAGACTCTTAATTGCTAAATGTCTACAAGAGATATAGGAATAGAATCCTCTTGATAACTAGAAGACTCGACATTCACAACACAAGAAACTAACCCATCAAAGAATTTGTTTTGGAGGACATCCTCATGATCCATGTCACAAATAGTATCCCCATCAACATACTCCCCTAGGGTCGCAACTAACTCAAGATGCACCAAATTTACCATATTACAAAATAGAATATAAGTGGGATAAGGTGATACCTCATCCTCATCACTCCACTCTAAGCCTTGATGATCTAAATATTCAGCATAAGTAATAAGGTGATCATCATCATCAAATGACAAAGGTTGGTTTTTTTTGGGTATGTAGCCTATGCCACATATCCTAGGCCAAAGCTCAACTTCTAAAGTCTCTTGAATGCCTTTCTATTGTGGCCCCAAACCTTTACCTATATATCCCATGCTAGATAGGATTTTCTTGGAAATAAAGTAATCATTAGATAAGTAACAATGGGCAAAATAATAATCTACACGAAGAGGGTTGCTAACACAAATATTTTCTTTGATGGATCTACCCATGAAGATAAAGGTATGTGTGAAAATTTGTACAACTTCACCTCTCTTATAGGGTAACCCCATAGTCCTTTGTGAATGTGACAGCATGGATAAATCTAGAAGAGGCTCTTGAAGAAATGGATTGGCCTCATATTGTGATGAAACATTGTTTAGTGGTTTCTCACTCACCTTTAGATTTGTAATTTTCTTAGTGATGTGATATGAAGAAACTAATGGGCATAAATTAATACTATATTGAACTCACTCAACCATTGAAAAATGTTGAAATGGATGAGGGTCGCTCAAAATATTGACAAGTTGATCTTTAAATTTTAACTTCAAACATTGATGAAGAGTAGAAGGGACAATCCTCATTGCATGAATCCAAGAGTGTCCAAGAAGGAGATTAAAATATATGGTGCAAGGTACCACATAAAACAAGGTATCTAAGATCTTAGATCTGACCCTAAGAGGGAGATATATAATGTCGTAGACCTCTTGGGACTCATTGAAAGCTTTGATGATAACATCAAATTTAATTAAATCTTCCTCTTTTAATCCAAATTTTTATAAAATTTGATAAGTGCATAGATTTATGGAGGAACCATTATCTATCAAGATTCGCTTGATAAATATTTCTCTAATAAATGTAGTGATGTAGAAGGAAGAATCTCCTCACAAGTCTTAGGAAGGAATATCATCATCTAATAATATGATATGATGTATCCCAAGGGAGCCTATGACATCAGTTATAGCACTAGGGGAAATATATTAAGGAATAGATTGTTGACTTAGAAGCTTCAACAAGGCTTCCTTATGAATAGCAGAAGTTTGCAAAAGCTCTAAGAGGTAAATATTGGTTGGGGTACTAGCTAACTATTGTTGAATGTCGAAGGAGACTTTAGGTTATAGCTTCAACACTAAAGATGCTTTTTTACTCTTATGCTCCTTTTTTGGGTACTCTTCAAAACTAAGTGAGGTTTTGAAGGTTGATTGGATGTACAACTCATCTCCTACTGATATTTTTGAGTTGTCTAAGCTTTGAGCTTGTTACCTTTTAGTCATTTTTATCATACCAACCATATTAGTATAAGAAGGTGGCACATTATGATATGACACTTTATTAGTTGTCTCTTGCCCATCCTTAGGTAAGGGATCTTGTAATATCCACATACCTTGATTAGTTGTGGGTACTTATTGAGTAGGATATTGATTTTTTGTTGGAGTATTAGGTTGAGAACCCTCTATAACAAGATTTCCTACATCAATTAGGTCTTGAACCACATGTTTCAACCACTTACATGAATTTTTCATGTGCCCCTCCACTCTATGATACTCATAATATTGATCAGGCTTATACCAATTAGTTGTGGTATCAAGTTGTATAGGAGGTAATTCAATCATGTGAACTTCTATGAGCTGCTTTAAGATGACTGGCATAGGTGTGTTGAGTCTTGTATAATTTCTTGGTTGGGTTTTTGAGGTTGGCTAAGCACCATATTTTGTAGGGTATTAGCAACATTTTTAACAGGTCTACTATTTGTTACCCCATCACCAACTACATACTTGTTCTTGTATTGATATTTTGTGGTCCTATATTCTTTCTTCCTTGGCTTGAAATGACCTATTTGAATAAGGGCTTGCTCTACCCTTCTTTCCAGATCTATTGCTTGATCAAAAGAGGTGATGGTTGTTGTTTCCACTTCATAAGATATTTTCTCTTGTAAATTTCCAATAAAATATCTAACATGTCTTGAGGGGGCAATGTGTATCTTAGTCATCCAACTAGACTCCTCCATCAAGACAAAAATTATGAAAAAAAAATCATATTTACCTTGTTTTAACATATAAGTGTAAACACCAAAATCCAGCCACTTATAAGTCATCTATACCTTCCTTCCAGCCACGTGTCAGTCATCTATCCTTCCCGCCATTATTTGGCCCAAATCCACACTTTCCCACCATTATTTGGCCCAATTTCACTTTTCCCGCCATTTTTCATCCCCAAATTTATTTAAATTAATATTTATATATATATTTTAATATTTTAATATATTTTAATATATATATAAATAAAGTTTAAGTGATTTAATCTCGAGCCGTCCATCCTTCATTTAATCTCATCCGTCCATCCATCTTAATCCGTTTCACAACCTAGATTTATTCTCTACCCTTGGATCCACTTTAATCTTAGCCACACGTTCAAAGTGTCGTTAAAACCCTAAAGTGTGCCCTAAGAGTAGATTATAAATTGAGTCACCTTGATGGCTCAAACCCTATCTATCTCTTCGGCTAAACCTACCTATCTTTCCTATCTAAGTCTGGAGTTGGCTATTGCTGTTAATCCTGAGTCTTCTGAGTCTTCTACGGCCCTAAGTCTGAACTAAACCCTTTCGCCGCATCCATCGCCGCCGCCTGGTCTCGCCGCGTTAACAGGAAAAGGTATAGATTCGTCTAAAGCAAGTAATCTTTCTTTATGTATTAATCTACTATTGAATTCTGCATTCTGTTTATTTTTATTTCATAAATCTAGGGTTTTAGATTAGTTTCGAGGGCTCACACAAAGGAGCCCTCTTATTAGTTTCTAACTCTTTGATAATTTTAATGTGTGCAGGATTCTAGTGGTAGATCTTGATTTGTTGATAGCAATTGCTTAAGCCGGAGTGGTCCGAGCCAAAGGATACAACGAAGCCCACTCATTCTGTTGAGGTTAAGGATACATTCTTCTGAGATGCCACCACATTGTGCCAGCTAGGGTTTTTGAGAACCCTAGCACAAATTGTAACTTTGTATCACGAAAAGGGTTACAGTGCCCCGTTGTACTTAAAAGGAGTTTCTAAACTCCATTGATTAATAAAAATCATTCATTTTGTACAACCTGTTCGCATTCCTTTATTGTGATTTCTTTATTTCTGTTTGGCGTTGTATCTTTAATCTACAAATGGCGATCACTGTGGGACCCCCTAGGGTTTCATGTTTTTAATACTTGCTTTACTGATCTATTCCTCGTTTTTGTTTTATTTTGCGTGTTCCAAAATCATGAAATTCATTGTTCCAACGAACTAGGGTTTCGAGGAGTTTGCAAAAACGCAGCAGATGCGAGAGCGGCGTCCTGAAGTCCGATCCAAAACGCAGAGGTGCGTTTCAGCCTGCATGCACTCCCTTGGGCGTTTGAAGGCGTTTTACAAAAAAGCGTAGGCTTCCGAGTAAGTGCGTTTTTCTTTCTTTGTTAAACCGTACTTTTTACGTTTTTTGTTTTTCTGTCGTATTTTGTTTCTTTTTCAGATCATTTCTTTAAAATGAACAAAAACTAAGTAATCTGGAAAAGAACAGCTTAAGTCGTATATACATTTTTTTTGTTACATTTTTAGTTACATTTTTCTGCATTGCATTATTGATTGTTGCTTGCATAAAAAAAAAATTGCATACCTAGCCGCATATTAGAATAGCTACGAATTATCCTGCTTTAGTTATCTAAGTAGGACTATTGATTGGATGTCAATAGTACTCCCGCCATTGGGTGATTCCAGCAGAGAAGTGGACGAACCTTCCGGTTGCTCCTTTGATATCCGATATCATTGGTAGGCAGGGGGTTTTAAACGGTGTACTCCACTTCTTCGGAGGAAATGGCATATTTTCAAGTGGCCTCTTGCTTAGATCATTAGAACTTTTGATTTATAGCTTTGTATGTATACATTAGACAACTAAAACACTTAAAATAAAATTCACCGCATTTCATATTGCATTTAAAACAGTAATATCCTGGATTTCATCACCGGGTATTGCTTGAAGTTTAGTGACGGTGGAATTCATCTCCATCCATTAAACTTCTGCCTCGTACACCATAGGTCACCCCCGAGCAAACTTGTCTGGATTTCATCACCAGTAAGAATCTCGTTGTCCTTTCCTAGCCATAGTTTTTACCTTTTTTGTGAATAATTCAAGATTAGATCACATGCAAAACTCATAAACCGGACACTTAAAATTTACTACATATTAAGATCAGAAAATAAGTAATTAACCGCAGGTAAGACACATTGGTTGAAACCTAGGTTGTGACTGTTCTCTGATAATTTCTTTAGTGTAAATTTATCATTCAAGTTTTGCATTCTTCTTTTCTGAATTTGTTTAGATTTATTGCGTTATGGTCTTAACAAGGAATCAATCTAAAGTGTTAAATCTAAATAATCAAATGAATAATTCACGGAACATCCCCACCACCAACATGACCACTTATCCTAGTGAATTTCAGGCAGGTTCGCCTGTAGGTCTTTCACGTCCTTCTACCGTCTATCGCATGGCCATGCCCATGGAGGAAGACAATTCCTGTCATATTACCCACATTGATATGGCCCAAGTGCAAACTCACTTAAGAGATGGCACCGGTTATGTCCTTGAGCCAATCCAAGATTCCCCTATGCAAGATTCTATTTTTCAGCAAGATATTGCATCAACCATACCCGCCGGTTTCACTCAGAGTCTACACTAACCCTTTTTTGAGGCTAATGTTGTATCCGCTCAGCTTGGATTCATCTCCAACATCTTCCCAGATGCTCAATTGTCCTCCTTTGGAGACAAATGTAGTGTCTTCCCGACCACTTTCTCCTCCATTTACCCGGGTGTACACCAATTCTCTCTATGAGGCCGGTGGAACCTCCTCTAGCCATGACCAATTTCAACCCTCTTCTTCCCAAACCATTTATGGTTTCACCCTACCTGGGGCACAGTCTACTGTTTCTTCCCAGGTACCGCCTACTTCAGCCACCTTCATTGCCCTCGCTACGCAGCCTCCTGTGACTACCTTGGCAGCCTGCCCTCCACCTTCATCCAATCATCCCACATCCCTTGGGTTAGAAATTAATAAGGTTAGGGAGTACCTCGACAAGTTGCTTCAAGCAACAACAAGCAACAAAATGCCCAACCACCCGTCGTAGTAAATCCTACACCCCAACCAATTTCTACCCAACCTAGCTTTTCTTAGCTCAGCCCCACCTGGTACTCCCAATCTTCGGTGGTGTCCATTCCTACCCCACCTTTCTCCCAACCCATCCAGCTTCATCATTCACCCCAATCACCTTCTTTCCGGTATCATCCATACCAACAACCTCTCCATTCCACACCGCCTAATCCAGGCAATTTCATCCCATCTCATCATTTTTCCACTCCTCCATTGCATCATCATAATCATCAAACGAATCAAAATTTTCATGAAGATTCTCGACTCCATGCTATGCAACAACAGATTGACAACCTTACGCTCAACATGCCTGGCGCATCTAGTCAGAAACCTATGCTAAGGTCGTTGATCAATCAACCAATTCATCCTTCGGTACCTTCACCGCCATATCCGACTCATTTCACATTACCGAAGTTTGACAAATTTCGAGGAACCGAGGATCCTCATGAACATGTGAGCTCATTCATGCATGCCTCGCTTTAGAATCCAAAATAATGACGCTCTTATGCTCGTAACTTTTCCTCGGACATTAGGAGGAGATGCTGTACAATGGTACAATCATTTACCTCACCATAGCATTTATGCTTACGAGCAATTGATTAATCTATTTTTAGAACGATTCTCCCTAAATGTACAAAGGAAAGTCTCATTGTCCGACTTATACAAGCTCAAGCAACATGACGATGAGACCGTTTATGACTTTGGAAACCGTTGGAGGGCTATCATTAATAAATTGCCATTCTCCCTACCAATGGAGGAGTTAACCAAAATGTTCACCCATAGTTGTCTAAAACCTATCTCTTGGTTACTCCAATTACAACAATACAAGACTTTTGAAGAGGCTTTGGCCCAAGCAAGTATCATAGAAGACATTAAAGTCCAAGAGGGTGTTTTAAAACCCCGTAGAAAAGAATGGCAACAAAAGGGCCAACAACGAAATAATAATTATGGCCAAAACAAACAAGCACAAGCTAGTACAACCTCAAATGTTAACCAAGTTAATCAAGTGGTGGCGAGCCAGCCCGTAATGGCTCAACAACAACAAGTAATGCAAAGTCAACCGCAACCAATTGCTTATCATGCGGTACCCGCCCCTCCTCAACCAGCTCACAATACTGAGCCAACCATGGAAACTCGACCTTGGCAAACAAATCGTCCCAAGCGACAGTTCACACCTTTAGATGAACCATATGCGGTCATATTCAACAAGTTATATAGCACAAATCAGCTTAACTTTACCCGAGTTTAAACCTTTAGAACCATCTAGAAGGGGGAAGTATTACAAGGAGTACCTATTTTGTCCTTATCATAGGCAAAATGGACACGATATCAATAATTGTACAACTTTCAAACATGTGATCCAAGATCTTATTGAGATTGGAGCCATTAAATTGGATAGCCCCTTAGCCCAACAAAATCAAAATCTTGGTGTATTTCAAACACCCCTTCCACATCGGGAGGAAGCTCCAACAACTTCAGGGGGAGTAACTCAGGTAACTCCTCCTAATCAAGTCAACCATGTACAACAATACCAAGGTTTTGTGGGTACTATTAACGTAGTAACCCGGGGTCAAAGGGCGAACCAACCAAATCAAGTTGAACCACAGCCACCCGTACAAACCCCCACCCACCTCATGTAACGATGACCCAACGACGTGCTAGTACTTCTCAACAACCGCTAAATCATTCTACTCAACGCCAACGACCCATCATGTCATTGAGTAGCCGATTAACTACCACTTTAAAAATGGCTTCGCCAAGTTATCGATCTATGACCTCATTCAACAATCTCCCCCGCATAGAGAGGCATTAATGGAAATATTAAAGTCAATCGAGCTTCAAACTCAAGATACTAATGCCTTCAACAACTTTGTGGGGAGTATTCAAACATGCATGGAGCCCTCCATCACTTTCTATGATTTTGAAATCAAACCTTTGTCAACAGAAAGTATAGATCCTCCACTGCATATCATGGCCAAGATCGATCACAAGCCATTCAAGAGAGTCTTAATTGACACCGGTTCCTCAATCAATATCATTACAACATCGGCGTTGAGTCATCTAGAGCTGTCGCCATCCCTTATCACCAAGTCGACTTTTACTCTTAAAGCATTCAATGATGCTTTATCTTCCACGGTTGGCACGGTTATCTTGCCCATTGAGGTAGGGGCCCGAACTTTGCATACCTTGTTTCACATCTTGGAAGGGTCCATGGCATACAATGTATTGCTTGGACGGCCTTGGCTTAGGGAGATGAGATGTGTCCCTTCTATACTCGCATCAATGTCTCGAAGTATGTATATGAGGGACAAGTTCATTGTGTACCCGCTGACACTCGAACCCTTCAAACATTGCAACTATGTCTCAAATCCTTATGAGATTGTGTTGCCATCCACTCATCTTTTCTTGACCCCATCTACTTCTTCTATACCATCTTCTTCTAAAGCTCCCATTCCCTGAGGAGCTACCCATCATATCGCAACCATCTTCCTCTTCCGCTATTCCATCTCATTCACCACTTTCTTCATCTCCTAATCTTCCTTCTTCTTCATCAATGACCACATGCACATGTGGCCATGACCAATCATCTCTTTCCACGTCATTACCCCCTTCTTCTACACCTTCTTCAACATCACCTATTATTCCTCCATCTTCCCAACCATCACCAACCGATGTTTCACAAGTCGATGAAGCATCAACCCAACCAAATCCTTCCAATTCTTCTATCCCACATTCTTCTATTCCATCATCTAGTCCATCTCCCTCCCAAGTCAAGGTCCATCTCACTGATGCAGGTATTGGTGAGTATGCCATCCAAGATGTCCACATCACACCGTTCAATGTGCAAATAGTTAAAGATTTTGGTCGTCCACATGACCAACATTTATCCATTGGATCGGTTTATAACATGGGTTCTATGCCAAATTCCATTAATTTTGTATATGGGGGAATAGAGTCATCTTCTAGTCCTACCACCATACTAGAACCCAAGCATCCAATCCCTGCCAATATCGAAAGGATGGAGGGTTTTCCCTCTCGCTATTTCCACAGTACATAATTGGCAAGCAATTTGGCCTAGGTCGATACGAGCAAGGGGTAACCGAACGCATCGATATGCCATACCGGAGACCCACCGAGCATTTTGGTCTCGGGCTACCAACCACTTCCATCCCTTTCTTCTTTTGAACAAGCTTTTCAAAGCATTAATCTTAATTCATAAGAAGAAATCCTCCACCCCGACGAATCCGAAGATGAAGCCTATGAAGAATTTGACGTCATGTCAAATGGTGATGAATCTGAAGAAGAGTCGGCGCCAATTGTTCCCCTCACTGAACAAGACGAGTTTTATCTCCAATTGTTCCCTCTCCAAGAGGCCATCTTTCGCTTGCTTCTTCCACAAGAACGAGGTGAACCACCCCCTCCGCCACATCCATAAGCCATAATCCAAACCTGTATTATATGTATATACTAAAATAGTGGTTTTCACCACTACCAAAAAAAAAAAAAATCAGAAAATTCCCAAAAAAAAAAAAAAAAAATCAAAATATATAAAAATACTTTATTGCTTTATGTATGTGTGTAATAGTGGTTTTCACCACTACAAAAAAAAAAAAAAAACTCAAACTAAAAAAAAAAAAAAAAAATTGAAAAACTATGTTGTTTTGCATTTCAGTTCTTCCGAGGTCTTCACCGGTTTTCCCTTCCATTCCGCCCATCCTTTCTTCCATAAGTCGACAATGAATTTTGAAGACTTATTCACCCCGCTCCATAATCCATATGATCCGGATAAGCCAATCCCGATCAACCCAAGCTTGATTGACATGGATCGGATTTCATCCCCTCCATCTATTTCGTAGTTCATCCTTTCCGAGGAATTGTTAAGGGCTTCCGCCAACTACATTCCTCCTTCACCTCCACATTCACCTTCATCTTCTAAGCCGTAGGTCTTCCAGCAGACATAGACGAGAGCAAGGCACAGGAGCTTGATGACATTTTAGATGACATAAATCCGATCCCTACTCCCCATCACCTTGAGGAAGGTTCCCACATGTCTATTGAAGAAACTATCGATGTAGACCTTAGTCCAGTCCAAGATGGCACCCAAATTGTGAAACCGGCTAAAAGTCTATCATCGGAGGAACAAGAGCAAATGATTGCTCTACTCAAGCGGAAGAAGGAGATATTTGCATGGTCTTACAAAGACATGCCAGGCCTAGACCCTAATTTGGTTGTCCATAACCTCACCTTACAAAAAGATGCTAAACCAGTCAAACAGAAACTTAGGAAAATGCATCCTACCGTGGCCCTCATAGTTAAATCGGAGATTCAAAAACTTTTGGATGTTAAATTTGTCGTCCCGATTGATTATCCCGAGTGGCTTTCTAACATGGTACCCGTTCGCAAGCCTAACGGGGGATACGTGTTTGCACCGATTTTCGAGATCTAAATAAAGCGTGTCCTAAGGATGACTTTCCTCTTCCAAACATTGATACTCTTGTCGATACCTCGCGCCCGGTCATGAAATGCTTTCGTTCATGGATGGATTTTCAGGATACAACCGTATTCGAATAAACCCCCGAAGATCAACACAAAACTAGCATTTACCACACCTTGGGGAACTTTTTGTTACAGGGTGATGCCCTTTGGCCTTAAGAACGCAGGTGCAACCTATCAACGAGCCATGACTTATATTTTCCATGATTATATGCATAAGATTATCGAAGATTATGTGGATGATTTATTGGCAAAATCTAAAACTCGACAAGAGCATTTTGATGTATTGGAAAAAGTTTTTGATAGACTTCTAGAGCATAAAGTAAGGTTGAACCCTAAGAAATGTGTCTTTGGTGTTACCTCATGCAAACTCCTAGGTTTTATTATCTCTAAACGAGGTATTGAGGTGGACCCAAACAAGGTCAAAGCCATTATGGAAATGTGTCCCCCAACTAATTTGAAGGAGTTGCGTAGTTTGCAAGGAAAGATTAATTCAATCCGTCGCTTTATTGCACAACTTTCTCATAAATGTAGGCCATTTTGCCACCTACTACAAAAGGGGGTACAATTTTCATGGACAGATGAGTGTCGGAAAGCCTTTGATGACATCAAGCAAGACTTAGCGTCTCCGCCAGCCTTAGCTCCGCCTCGTCCAGGGGTCCCTTTCAATCTTTATATCTCAAGAACGGACTTTGCCTTAGGGACAATGCTTGCACAAAAGAATGAACAAAATCGTGAGCAAGTCTGTCTATTATATTAGTCGAACATTGGTAAGCTATGAAACCCGATATGCTTATGTGGAAAAGTTGTGCTTAGCAAGTGGTTTTTGCCACTAAGAAACTTCGTCATTATATGCTTAGCCATACAACATATGTCATAGCTAGAGAAAACCCTCTCGCGTTATATGATGTCTCGCACTTATAATAACACTCGTACCGCTAAATGGATAATGTTGCTTACCGAATTCGATCTTGAATTCATTAGCCAAAAATCTGTTAAAGGTCAAGTTATAGCCGATCAACTTGCGGAAGCTCCACTACCTAGTGATCATCCTTTGATTATTGAGCTCCCGGATGATTCGGTATTTGCTATCACTCGAACAAGAAGAGGACATCATTCCGGAGGAAGATGTTGACATCACGCTATTCTTTGATGGCTCTAAGTGCGCGAAATGTCAAGGTGCTGGAGTTGTGTTTCATACACCTCAAGGGATTCCCATCCCTTTATCATTCAAACTAGACTTCCAATGCACCAATAATACAAAAGAGTATGAAGCCTTAATTTTAGGTCTTCAATCAGCCATAGCTATGAGCATTAAGCGTATTCGGATATTTGGGGATTCTCAACTCGTGGTTAAACAAATTACAGGAGAATACCAAGCCAAAGAACCTACCATTAAGCTTTATCATGATGTAGCAATGAAGTTGCTCTCTAAGTTTGATTGGTATGAGATCACTAGTTTGCCTCGCTCGACTAATAGATTTGCGGATGCCATGGCCTCTCTTGGATCATTGATTCCAAAGGACTCCCTTGGAGAGGTACAACCCCTAATCATTTCCACAATCTCTAAGTCTGCAATTGTCCGTGCCGAGTCTAAGGATGAAAAAGATGTTTGCTTTATCCATTCGGATCCATATGAGCCTTGGTCTAGTGAGATAGTAGCCTTCCTCAAGTTTGGAACACTCCCATCCGATTTGTCTCGAACTGCCCGCCGCTGTTTTAAGCAAAAGGCAGCTCGTTTTGTTCTTTTGGGGGATGTGTTGTATAAACGTGGATATGATGGAGTACTCCTCCACTGCCTAGAAGCAGGTGAAACACATAGAGCTATTGCTGAAGCCCATGATGGTACTTGTGGTGGTCATTTTAGTGGAATGGCCATTGCGAAGCGTATTTTACGTATGGGGTATTATTGGCCCACTATGGAACAAGATTGTTGCAAATATGTTAAACAATGTAAAAAGTGTCAAGAACACGCTAATTTAACCCATATACCATCACAAGCTTTACAGACCATCCAAAGCCTTTGGCCCTTCTCACAATGGGGTCTCGATTTAATTGGCAAGATTTCACCCGCCTCTTCAGGACAAGCATACTTTCATCATTACAACCACCGAATACTTCACAAAGTGGGTTGAAGCTATTCCTCTAACCAAGATCTGACAGTGTCCTAGAATTGTGGAGTTTATACTTCACCATATCATTTGTCGTTTTGGTATTCCCTCTAAAATCATTTCTCGATAACGGCAAGTCTTTTAAGAATAAGGATGTTCGAGCTCTTTGCGAAAAGTATAATATCCAACATAGTTTCTCAACTCCTTACTACCCACAAGCCAATGGACAAGTCGAAGCTTCCAATAAGACCATAATTGCTATTCTTAAAAAACTTGTTAAAGAAAATCATAAAGATTGGCATACACAAATCCCCTTGGCATTATGGGCTTACGTAACAAGCATCATAACTCCCATTGGGGCAACGCCATTTTCTTTGGTCTATGGAGCTGAAGCAATCATGCCTCTTGAGCTCGAGATCCCTTCCTTGCGAATTTCTTTGCAGGAATTTATCGATGATGATACCGCTAGACAAGCACGTCTTGATCAACTCACACTCATAGATGAAAAACGAATCAATGCTTTAGAGCATTTGCGAGTTTATCAAGACCGATTGAAACGTGCTTACAATGCCAAAGTTCATCTAAGAGAATTTCAAGTAGGGGATCTTGTCCTTAAAGAGAATCAACAAAACACCAATGCATTGCCGCATCTTCGAGATAAATTCGCGGCTAATTGGTTAGGTCCATATATGGTCACCGAAAGAGTGGGTAATGGAACTTATAGACTTGCCAGCTTTAGAGGGAGAGGAAGAACCCGAACCACTTAATGTTATACACTTGAGGGCATTCTACGCATAGTTTGAATTTTATATGTACATATATACATGGCTTGTACAACAAAAAAAAAAAAAAAAACAAATAAAATAAAAAGAATTTGCATTTCATTGTTAGTTGCATACATCTCATTCAAAAACATTGCATTTCATGTGCATACATCTCATTGAAAACCATAACATTTCATTTTCAGCCATAGTTGCATATCATGTTAGAGACCATTCTATCTTTTGGATATAAAATTTGGTCAAGCAAAAGTCATGTTGCCTTAATCAGGGGCACCTTCATAAAATCCATCAAACCGAATTGTCATTCGTACACCCATTTTCCATTTGCACATATTTACATTGCCAAAATGTTTTCAATCACTCATCCATTCCTAGTGTTTTAAGCAAACTTCGAAATGCATGTCAAAGTTCTCTAGGGCCATATCACAAATTACACTAAATAAAATCTTGAGTATTGGGAAATGATTTCAAAAGCGGTCTTGAACCTATCACATTTTCACATCTTAAAAACATCTTGTGTCAAAGAGAGATAACACCATCCTTGGGTTGTGCCTTGAAGTGAAAAGGGTAATCCTCGTTTGTCCTATCATGCAAACATAGTCCATAAAACAGTGGTTCTTACCACTATCACAAGCAATCACAAAATATAAATATAAACAGAGTAGTAAGGATAGGGTAAAATTCTCATCATACTTCGGTTGAGAATCCGATTCCCCAAAGCTCTAAGGAAATGAACATTTTTCACACACCACCGATCCCAAATAAGTTGTAAGGATCGTACTACTTGTCCAATCGAGACGGATAGGTAGTCATCCCCAAGGCTTACAAAGGTCAAAAACAACATGGACTATGGAGTTAACCTTCACCGGGGCTATAGACGCTTGACCTCGGCAAAGTGGAGTATACTCATTGCGTGGCGACATGTCTCTCCTCAAAAAGAGACCTCCGAATGCTCATACGGACAAACTAGCTTCGGGGTCTTCTCCATAACAGGGGTACCTAATTTATGCAAGATGAGGTTAATGAACACACTTGCACACACACAGGTTTTTGATTGCCTAGAGTCACTACCATGCTTCGGATTTGGTTAATGAACTCGCATGCACACACATTTGGTCCTAGTTGAATTAGGGTAGTGTTAGTAAGTTTGTTTGATACCACTAGCATGTTTGAGTCTTTGTAAAATAGTCTTCCATATCAACCTCCATATCTTCCTCCATATCTTCTTCCATATCACCCTCCATATCTTCTTCCATATTCATGTCATTCCATACGTCATCCATTCACAAGCCACCAAGTTCGGTGCCCCTGATTAAACAATTATGATAACAATTGGCTAAATCTAACTATCTAAAAGTATGAGTGCTTCTTAGTGCATATTTCATTTACTTAGTCTTGCATTAATCATCCATAGATTTACATATCATTTACTTAGTCTTGCATTAATCATCCATAGATTTGTATGTTATATACTTAGTCTCGCATTAATCATCTATAAGTTTGCATTCCATTCCATCACATATGCATCAAAAACATTAAAACATATAAAAACATGCATCACAAAAACATAGGCATTCACACAAAAGAGAGTAAAACACCAAATAAATAAAAGCCATGTATATATATATGTATAAAGGTCAAACCGTACAATGAATGCCAAAAGGCTACAATATACAATAGAGCACCAAGGCTCATAAAGAGTGCATCTAAGCACTAAGCTAACCATCAAAAGAGGACCCCCGAGACCTAGTAGGAGCCCTAGACCTAGTGGTGTGCCTAGACTCACTACGCCTAGAGACAGAGGAGGATGGAGGATCGGGCAACACAATGTGATGCCTAAACAATGTGTCCTCCGGAGCCTCAATGTAACGAGTCCTAGACCTAAGCCTAGCTATGTCTATCCCGTGCCGTCGCTCCCGCTCCGCTAGCTCGCCTCGGAGTCTCGTCACCCCGTCATCCTGGGGCACCCTGGTCGCTCCATCCAAGTCTGCCTGTAGCTGGGCCATCCTCTCCTCCTGAGCAGCTAACAGGGCATCCCGCTCTACCGCCTGCTACTCCAACCGAGCTATCCTCTCGTCCCGGCAGCTAGCATAGCATCGCGCTCTGCTATCTGTTGTTGCAGTTGCGCCAGCTCGTTCTCGTGCCCGCTAGGGGGTACCTCCCTAGCCTCTCCTACGGCCTCTCCTAGGCCCTCTCCGCCATCCTCCCCGTCATCTCCGCTCCTCGAAGCCTACCGTGCCATCTTCCCCTTTCGCCTTCGACTGTCAGATCGAAGGCGGGGACCCTCCCTGCGCTTGGGAACCTCCACGGTTCCCTCGCCCTCTCCAGCCCTGCACCTCGGCTCTCCGGCTCCACCAGCCACCAATGGTGGCTCCCACCTCGGCTCTACGGCCATCCATGCTGCATACTCAGCTGTCACCCCGACGTCGTCCACGTCGGGGATCTCCATGTCCTCATCGTCCTCTGTCGCCTCCCTCCATGGCTCGGCACACGGCAAATCCCCTCTGATCTGTGCCTCCGGTAGCGCACTGGCTCACCGGGGACATCCTGCCTCAATCTGACCTAGCGGAGTACTCGAGACATCTGTATGTACTCCGCCTCACCGTGGCTCCGCCCCACTACCCATCTGGCCCGTCGCACCCGTCTCAGGTGCTCTCCATCCCCGATCCACCTCGCCTCCCGCCAGGGCCTCCAAATGACTTGGACATCTGTCAAGTCTGCCCATAGTCTCCTATACCATTGCCCCGATCTCATGGGGTGGCTCGACTGTCTCTCCTCCGCCACTGGCCATCTCCTACCATAAGCCTGGCTCACGTCCCAGTGAGCCCATGGCAACCCCTCCGGTCGAGCCACTCTAAAGTGCTCCCAGCCCCAGCACTGGAGCACCACACTGCAACCCAGGCCCTTCCGGCCCCGTCTCCGAACCTCATACAACTCCCGGTACACCTGCGCCAATAAAGTGGGCGCCCATGCATACACTACCCTATTAGTGAGCATCTCGCTCACTACACCCATCATGTTCCATGGGAACCTGCACCGGTGCTGTTCGGGGCCACAATGTTGGCCAACACGAACATCGTCAGAGCCTCCACCGCTCCCAACTCCTTGGCCGTATACATGGCCAAGTATGGGATCCCCCCGCTCTCCGTCCGGATCTCCCTCCAGTCATCCCCAAACACCTTGGCCATCTCCGTGGCCCTATCTCGTCCAACCTCCACCCGCGCCCCCTCCATGGGCACCTTGAGGATGCGGTATACATCCTCAAGCGTCACCGTCATCTCTCCAACCGTAAGCTGGAACGTCCCCCGATCTGGATCCCACCTCTCGGCCAAAGCCGAGAGGTACCCCTCATCCGCCCGAACTACCTCCAACCGGGCTGCCTCCGCTAGCCCCACCGCATCCAATATCTCCCAGTCTTCTCGGGACAACGACCTCCTCATCCCCGGAATGATAGGGGAGAATCGGTGTCGTGCCTCTAACACCCTAAGCTGCAAAACAACAAAACAAAAATTTGTTACAAATTTTTCCAAAAAAAAAAAACACATAATAAGTACTTGCTTAAATGAACAAATACCTCAACTGGCTGCACCGGCGCGTCCGCTCCCATCTCCGCCATAGCTCCCGCGTGCTTCAATCTCCCACACAACCTTTCACTCCACTTCACTTCGTACGCACTTCTCTTAAGCTCGAACGCACAAATGAGCGAAATTCTCGCTGAAACTGTTTAAATAGCTGATTTTGGTGCCCTGAAACGCAGTAGGGCATTTCATGGCGGATTCAGACGCAGTCCCGCATCTGCAGAGCGCCTAAACACCGGCGGGCGTCTTTGCCAACCACAAACGCAGACCGACGTTTGGTGTCAGTATTGAATAAAGGAACAAAACTTACAAAATTGAAGCTTACCTCCTCCAAATTTCATCAAATTGCATTCATCCATTCTTCTTATCATAATAAAACATTTTGTGAAGGTTACAATAGTTTTGGACACAAATTTTGTCATTTCGCTCAAAAAGCGCATCATTCATCATTGTTTTACAAATTGGGTTAAAAATATTCAAAACCTTCACAAAATTAACCACATTCATCAATTCTTCTGATCTATCGTCAATTTCATTCTTCTTTCATCATGCATATTTTTGCCAAATCAAATTAAAGTAAACCTCGTATCTAGTGGTATATTCTATCACCTTGGCGATTGCAACGATTTGAATCCATGCAATTCGGTAAGAGGATTAAACCACCATAAGGACACTTACCATTTATCATCATCAATTATTTCACTGTTTGAAAATTGGAAATCAATTTTGGGTATTCTACTTTTCAAGTGACCTCATACCAAGATTAATTTGCTCAACAGTTGTCATTGATGGCCTAGTTCATGGGGCCTTAAACATGGACAATCTTTCATATCGTCATTATTTTAAGTCTTGCTAGAGATTGTGGCTACCTAGGTTGATTGGTTCCGACCCGAGGAATTATCCATACAATCACTAGGAGCATCTCTGAGTTCTGGACTCTTTCATGCATCTTTCATCTCTGCATATCAATGGCGCCAACAAGGCAATTTCATCAATAGTATGGATTCACACACAGGAGTTGGTGCATCCGTTATCAATTTCTAATTTTCCTATAGTGGAATTCATCTTACATGATCATGGAATTTACAGCTTGGAAAAAATCCCTTTATAACCGTTGGGGCAGAAAAACGGTCCATCTTTCACATCACTCATATCGTCTTCAATCATATTCTTTTCTCGGTTTGTACACCAACCCCTTTTCTCGTTGGGACATAAACAGATGGTGCATGCACCAACCCCTTTTTTTCACCGTTGGGGCAAAAACGGTTCATTATCTTCCGATTTCTTCCAATTGGCTTGTGAGAACCATTCTCGCTCGCCAATTGAGGGGGTAAGCTGAAAAATTTTAAATATTCTTTTATTCTTTGGTCTTCAAAGTTGTGCTTTAGTCTTGAGAGAGAGTTGCGTCCGATCCAACTTTTCAGTGTCTTAAGTTTTTGTGCTACATTGTGTCTTCACACAAAGCAGCCCAAAAGGGGCATCCGTAGACACCAAAATCCAGCCACTTGTAAGTCATCTATACCTTCCTTCCAGCCACGTGTCAGCCATCCATCCTTCCCGCCATTATTTGGCCCAAATCCACACTTTCCCACCATTATTTGGCCCAATTTCACTTTTCCCGCCATTTTTCATCCCCAAATTTATTTAAATTAATATTTATATATATATATTTTAATATTTTAATATATTTTAATATATATATAAATAAAGTTTAAGTGATTTAATCTGAGCCGTCCATCCTTCATTTAATCTCATCCGTCCATCCATCTTAATCCGTTTCACAACCTAGATTTATTCTCTACCCTTGGATCCACTTTAATCTTAGCCACACGTTCAAAGTGTCGTTAAAACCCTAAAGTGTGCCCTAAGAGTAGATTATAAATTGAGTCACCTTGATGGCTCAAACCCTATCTATCTCTTCGGCTAAACCTACCTATCTTTCCAATCTAAGTCCTGGAGTTGGCTATTGCCGTTAATCCCGAGTCTTCCGAGTCTTCTACGGCCCTAAGTCTGAACTAAACCCTTTCGCCGCATCCATCGCCGCCGCCCGGTCTCACCGCGTTAACAGGAAAAGGTATAGATTCGTCTAAAGCAAGTAATATTTCTTTATGTATTAATCTCGTTGAATTCTCGCATTCTGTTTATTTTTATTTCATAAATCTAGGGTTTTAGATCCATTTCCGAGGGCTCACACAATGGAGCCCTCTTATTAGTTTCTAACTCTTTGATAATTTTAATGTGTGCAGGATTCTAGTGGTAGATCCGATTTGTTGATAGCAGCCGCTTAAGCCGGAGTGGTCCGAGCCAAAGGATACAACGAAGCCCACTCATTCTCGTTGAGGTTAAGGATACATTCTTCGGAGACGCCACCACATTGTGCCGCCTAGGGTTTCGGAGAACCCTAGCACAAATTGTAACTTTGTATCACGAAAAGGGTTACAGTGCCCCGTTGTACTTAAAAGGATTTTCTAAACTCCATTGATTAATAAAAATCATTCATTTTGTACAACTGTTCTGCATTCCTTTATTGTGATTTCTTTATTTATGTTTTGCGTTGTATCTTTAATCTACAATAAGCATATTTTCATAGTCACAAATTTCTCAACATAAGCTCCAAAGTTCCTCAAATAATGATTAGGCGGTTGATAATATCATTCCAATGTCATGCCACCAAGGCTCTTAGGGAATGTATTTAGTAATAATATGTTATCATATAGAATACCATGGCATGTTGTCCTAAACATCCTTAAATGCTTAATTGGATCCTTTGTTCCCTTATAAATAGGTAAAATTGACATTGGAAAATGCTTAGAGTAGGGCCTAGAGGCAATGATAGGGACTAAGGGTTGATTACATATTTCTTTATAGTTGTAGGTGAAACATGGATATTGAATCATATCCACTCTTGAGACTAATTGTTTCACTACATTTTTCAAGCTTTACATATCGATATTGTTGTTGTGTAATGCCCCTAGGTTCCCTAAGGGAGGGTTATAGGGAGCTTGTTGAAAGGGAACTTGGCCATTGTTGGAGGCATTGACACTATTATGGTGTGGATTATGATATGTGGTATCTTGCTATGGAGGATAAGTGACATTTGGTGGATTAGAAGCATGAATGTTGAGTTGAGCCAAATGAGGAGGAAATTGAGAAAAATATTGAGATGCACTACTAGCTGGAGGAACTTTTGGAACTCCTTCAACGTTGGTGGTTATAGTAGTGACATATGTTGGTTTATGAAATAGATTAACATGATGTAAAGATTCAAATCAGGGATTAGTGTGAATGGTTTGATGATGAGGTGTCCTAACCTCTTCAAGTTAGGATTCTTCATACATAGCCTTAGTCAAGGCATCTATGTTAAGCTTGAATAAATTCCATATATGATCAAATGATTTAAAAACAAGGTGTCAATTAGACCCCTTAGTAGGATCAAGGTTATTACCAACTTCTTCATGTTATTCCTCAATTATAATAGGATTATCCCTATTAATCTATTCATCTTCTTAATGAATCTCACCATATTCTAAAAGCTTTCGCTTAATCCTAAGGTTGGGAGCCATTAGGAGAAATAAAAATGATACAAGAGAAAAGAAAAATATAAAACACAACATATTTTTAAGATGTTTTTAATGTTTTTATTCAAATTAAATAGATTTAGTGGTCTTGCTTAAAGTTTTCAAAATAAAAACAAAATGAAGAGGCTTCCTAATTTTGCCACTAATGATGTGCCTTCACGTTGAGTTCACCAAATATGTAGAGGGGGAAAATTGCCCTACTACATACGATTCTTGACTGAATCCGCTAGGAGTTAAGGTGATCGTGGGGGTGTGTTATATTCTCTACACTCATATGCTTAGGGATAAAAGGGTTCATCAAGAAAAGTTTAAGGACTCATTCATGTTGGGATGAAATTCACACTTGGTGGAAAGGTAGAGAAATGTGAAGGTTGCATGCCCTACAAACCTCGACCAACATTGAAAGGTCGTAGGGTTTGAGGCACCCGTGATCGATATTTTGAGAATGTTGGTTCCTCAAGTCCTAACTATGAGTGCCTGGAGGGGGAAAATAGAAAGAGAAATAAAATATAAGGAGGTCATAGCCAGAACTCACAAGGATGGATTATAGTCGCATCAAGACACACACAGGACAAGAAGGCATCATTACTGAAAATACAAGCCTACATCTAACATATCAACCAATATCACCCTCGACCACTCTTTATCACACTGGTTGTGAGTGAATTCTAGAACTTATGAATGAAGATAGGAAATCTAGATGCCAAAAGTAATTGCATATTCATTCAACAAGCATTAGCAAAAATAAACCCATAACATGCAGATATACATTCAAGAGATAATTTGGAGACCAAACAATGATAAAATTGTATTAAAATAATGGTAAAATACCTTACACATGAATTTTAAAAGCTAAATATCCACCCCTGGGATGTCTAACATCCCAGTATTTATAGAAATTTACAATAAATTTAAAAACAAGCATTAATGATGATAGGCGAGAAGATACTGCTGAAACGGATGGTTGCTCGACTGGTACTTTGCTTCTTGTAATAATGGTGGTTGTTCGAAAGGGTTTAGGTATATCTACATAAATATGATTTCTTGATCATTCTAACATTCTAGTTGGATCATAAATTTCCATATACTTATCCCCTTCATTCGAACAATAGGCCAGGATTGATTACCTCTAGAACTGAATAATTTGAAATACCATCTTCGCACCTATTGATAGCCTGTACTTGGGTAGTTGAGATAATTAATCTTTCTCCCCAAGAGATTCTTTATGCTTCTTTTTTGGTGGATGGTAGCTCTGGTACCGGACGGATGTTCAAGTTTGCTCTCCTACTTGCTATCCTCCTAAATTTTTTCCTAGTGCAATATTGCAAAGGGGCAAACAATTAGGGTTGGTTATTTGATTGCCACCTTCCCAAAACTCTATCTAGCCTATCATCCTAAGTGGGGTGGGTATTTTTGCACATATCATCCCATTTTGACTCCCAAAACTTGTGCCCTAGCTAGGGCGGGGCTTTGAACTATGTTACAGTCTTTTCTATCTACTTGGGTGGAACCTGAGGTGGTCCATTATTCTTCACTTGGTATGGGAGTTTGGGAATATGAACTAGAGTACTACCATCCCATTATTTTATCTACCTAATGGGTAGAGATTTGGGATCCCATTTTTTCACCCAGAGGTCAGGGATTTGGAATTTTTCTTGCATGCTTTTATGCCCAATTGTTTATCCGATCTTATCATTAGCTAAATTTTATGCTTCGAGGTTGTTTATTATATGTTTGTCCTTTGCAACTTTATCAAAGGGCTAGATTTTGGAAATTGATTCATCCACCCATTCAAAATTTGCTTTTGCCCTACTACATTCGACATGAATTCTACTCGCCTGACTTATTTCAACCATTAATACAAGATCCTGGCTACCAGTCTTCAAAACTTGATCACTTTATGGATCATCATCTTGTATGCAAAAAATAAAAGATTGATTTAAGGGTGTAAGATTTAATCCACACTTCTAGTGACTTATAGGGGTTTTCTCCTTGCGGGAAAGAAAACCCACCAAACCATTGCTTAGAAAATCATTCACAGACATGGAAGGAAGAGGAAGGGGACAGAGGGCAGAAACAAAGACAACCAACAAAGGTTGAAATACAAAGGAGGAAGGAAACCAAAGGTGAATGGAAAACAAGGTGGCCAAAGGAGGAAGGGAAGAAAATAAGGGAGACAAAAAAGTAACAAGAATAAAATAGAATATTATTTATGGGACACCCCTACAGATCGTGCTCCCATCAACATACCCCACCAAATACCAAGGCCCATTCAATAACAATCAGAATACCAAAAGCATTTGTTAGTCCTAATGCAACACTTCTTTCTAATGCAATCAAGCAAAAACGTTATTTGCTCATCACCACTCTTCTAGGGAATTTTCAGTTGTATCATCATTCTCAACTTTATTTTACACAACACATACTACTCTCACCTTATGGGATGCTATGTATAGATCATTTTTCCCATTTTATTGAATATTGGGCACTACTTTCAAAATATTTAGTTTGACATGAGTGATTCGGGTGGATCCACAGTTTGTCCATTCATTTTGTAATCATGCTACATCATGCTTACTACTAGTACATGCATTGGATATTTTTTCTAGGTATTGCACAAACTGATGTCTAAATCTCAGGCCTTGATCCATTGGGCAACGGGGTCATAACAACAAAACAAAAGAAAAACACATAATACGAGGGGGGAGTGATTCAAAACCGATATGCTTGCACTTTCTTCTTTGGGTCACATTTGTACAATATGATGTTATTTATTGCAAGGCCATGTGCCTCCTACACATTTATTTAGCTAGTGGCTTATTTACGCAAAACTACAACACGACTGGCATGTCATAACTAATGATTCATTTTAGAAATCATCTAGTGAATCTGCAATGGCTAGACTAAATCATATTAAACTTGAGGTATTCTTTGTAATCCAGTTGACATTGCCCCAAAACTTTCCAAGCTACACTATATCCACAACTTGGTGAACCATCATGCATACAAATACTTATACAATAAATGATCAATGTGGTAAGCAATCTTGTCATGTGGGAGCTCTTCTCAGGTACTGGCTCATATGATAATAGACTCTAGTGTCACCATGTTTTGGGACCCACTTATTGTAGAATCCCTACCACATGCTCTTTTGATTCCCTGCAAAAGTATGACAATGAGGCTTATTCAGTAGCGACCCTGCTACTAGAATCTTCTTAGAACCCATATTTTTATTGGTAAAAATCTTTAGGGTATGTTTCAACTCCTGATTAACGTGCTTCTAGATACAAAAGGGTACAAATTTATACCCTTTTTGTAAGTGGAATCCACCGTTTGGTATGCCTGGTGATTCGGTTTTTATGGGCGTTGGAGAAAACTACAAGTAATAAAATTATCGACTGTAGGGGATGTGCTTACATTTACTCTATGTAGGCCTAGGAGAGGGTTTGCTCTTTTTACTCCACATATTTGTATACCTATATCTTGCACAACTTCAAACATTAGCCATTACGGACACTATGCAATCAAAAGAGGGAAGCAAATATTGGAGGAAGGAATGGAAGAGCAGAGTCCCTTGAAGGTATTTTTTTTTCTTGAAGCAGGATTTGCTCAGTCTGCAAAGCTTCCTAAAACATTTGATGGAATATCTTTTCCCCATATTGATGCATGAGGAGGCTTATATCTGAATTGAAAGCTTGAATATAATATAGGTTAGCCTAGGTAGGGGATGCTTGATATTCAAGGGGAATTCTTTCCTAGCTCCTATTGAATCAGATATTAAAGTTTGTGATGCACTCAAAAGGATACTTTGATAAATGAGATGTGCATAAAGAGTTAGAAAGGGTCCCTAGAGCCATAAAATGTGTCAATAAGAGCTCCTACCAAATTCACCCATGAGAAGATACTTTTCTACTCAAGAGATCAGTACCACAATGATGTCCTCCCTTCAAGATACAAGACCAAGAGCCTGATCATGACATCTTCATGAGTAATGTCATGGAGGATCGTCAATTAGCAACACCTTCAAGGTTTTCTCGAGCAGTTCCTTTAGTACCATTGTATCTTGTTAGGGCCTTCAGGGGACTTTTAGGAATATCACACCAACATTAGAGATTGAGTGGACAAGGATCATTCTATCAAGGATAGGACTGTTGAGCCATTGTAGCACTGGTCTTCAAAAATCTCACTCCTTTCTTTGGATTCAAAGTTTCCAAATTAGAATACTTTCTCCGCCAATGAGGTTAAGACTACTTATCAAATCTTGAGTCCTCTGAGATGTTCGAGTATTTCAAAGCATTGAAGAGGCAATTGATCTCATAATTTGGATCTTTCTGCTTATAGGAGTCATCGAGTGATTTGATCATATTGGGACAAACCAAAGCATCACCAAAACCTGATCTCCTTGAACAATGAAGACTTTTGAATCCCTAGTAGAGTCACCAAAATTGTTGGGATGAAATGTGCACCTGGAAAAAAGATAAATGAATGTGAAGGTTGTGCACCCTACGAACCTTGACCAACTCTGAACGGTCGTAGAGTTTGAGGTACCCGCGATATATCTTCATAGAAGGTTGGTTCCTCAAGTCCTAACTATGAGTACCTAGAGAGGGGAAAAGGAAAAGGGAAATAAAATAAAAGGAGGTTGTAGCCAAAATTCACAAGGATGAATTATAGTTGCATCAAGATACACATAGGAAAAGAAGGCATCACTACTGAAAACATAAGCCTACATCTAACAGATCAATAAATCTCACCCTTGACCACTCTTTATCCTGCTGGCTATGAGTGAATTCTAGAAGTTATGAATGAAGATGTACGAAATCCAGATACCATAATTAATTGCATATTCATTCAACAAGTATTAACAAAAATAAACCCACAACATATAGACTTGGATTAAAGAGATAATTTGGAGATCAAACAATGATAAACTTGTATTAACATAATGGAAAAAT
Organism: Wollemia nobilis; assembly: GCA_028583015.1. Lineage (NCBI taxonomy): Eukaryota > Viridiplantae > Streptophyta > Pinopsida > Araucariales > Araucariaceae > Wollemia > Wollemia nobilis. Next base: position 6,025,837 of record JAQPPZ010001045.1, read on the forward strand.
ACCTTACACATGAATTGTAATAGCTAAAGATCTACCCTTGGGATGTCTAATATCCCAGTATTTATAGATTTTTACAATAAAATTTAAAACAAGCATTAATGGTGATAGGTAGGAAGACACTACTAAAATGGATGGTTTCTCGGTTGGTACTTTGCTTATTGGAGAATGGTGGTTGTCCATAAGGGTTTAGGTATGTCTTCATAAATATGATTTCTTGGTCATTTTGAAATTATGGTCAGGTCATAAATTTCCATCTACTTTACCCCTTCATTCAAACGGTGGGCCAGGACTGAGTGCCTGTGGAACTATATAATTTAAAATACCATCTTCACACCTATTGACAACTTGTACTTGGGTAGTTGAGATCATTAATGTTTCTCCCCAATAGACTCTCGATGCTTCTTTTTCAGTGGGTGGTAGCTCTAGTACCAAATAAACATTCAAGCCTGCTCTCATACTTGTTATCCTCTCAAAATTTTGCTTGGTGTAAATATTGTAAGGGGGTGGGCGATCGAGGTGGTTCTTTGATTACTTCCTTCCCAAAACTTTTCCCAGACCACCATCCTAAGTGGAGCAGGTATTTGGATAAAAATCATCCCATGCTAGCTCCTAGAAATTCCACCCTAGCTAGGGCAGGCCTTTGAACTATGCAAGAGTCTTTTCTATTCACCCGGGTGGAACCTGGGGTGATATGCTATTCTTCACTTGGTATAGGAGTTTTGAAATATGAATTGGATTACTACCATCACATTATTTAGTTCTCCTACTGAGCATATATTTGGGATCCTATTTTTCCACTTGAAGGTCAGGGCGGGGATTTGGGATTCACCTTGCATGCTCTTCTGCCCAATTGTCTGTTTGACCTTATCCTTAGCCAAATTTTATGCTTCAAGGTTGTTTAGGCAATCATTTCATTCGCCCATTCAAAATTTACTTCCACCCTATTGCATTTGACATGACTACTACCCACAAAACTTAGTTCAACCATTAATACAAGAGCCCGACTACCAGGATTCAAAACTTGGTCGCTTTATGGATCATCATCTTGTATGCAAAAAATAAAAGAGTGGGTGAAGGGTGTAATATTTCACCCACAGTTCCAAGTCTAGTATGGAGATGTTTAGTGTGTGAATTGAACAAACATCTATGTTTTGGACTTTCTACAATCTAAGCTATGGAAATAAAAGAACAATGCAAGACAATCAAAATGTAAGAAGACGAGAAACTAACCTTAGTATGATTCTTGATTTTCAATGATGACTAAACCCTAACTTGCAATAAAATATATCTTTCTCTTTTGAGCAAGGATTTAAGAGAATGCACAAACAATAATTAACCCTAGAATGCAAACTATATGCTTTTACTCTTTCAAATGCCTAGAATGTAACCAAATATTTTTCTTTTATTTATGATCCATATTTTGGAACAACAATGGACAGAAAGAAAACAACAAACAACCTAAAAGCTTATCTAGGGCACTTATTTGATCCAACAATTGATCCTAGATTTAACTTGCATCCAAAATAGCTTTACAAAACCCTAGAAATTTTGATCAGTATTTGGAGGCTTGCTTAGGTCAATATGTGAATGAGCTTGCAGGCGCAAACGTCAAGCCCCCTTGGTCCTTTTAGTTGATTGTTCAAAAATTAAATGTTCTTTGACCTTTGAAACAAGCAAAAGCAAGGTGAAACAAACATGCAACAACAAGATGAAACGAATACATAATATATACAACATAAACCTCACATGTAAAATACAAATTAGGATATTTGATAAGCAAGAGCTTGCCCCCAAGCCCTAATTGACCAAATTCATGCCCTGTAAAGGGTGGACACGAATCTGGCTCACCAAATGTCCACCCTACACAAACAAGGCACGAATTTGGTTCAGAGCACTTTTCAGGTCCCAAAATACCAAAAAATGTGATGCAAAACAATGAAAAATAGGCCAAACAACTAATAATGCAAGTAAAGAACCTGATTAGTTTATGGAGGAAGCAAGGAGCAATGATAATATGGAAGAAGCAACCCAATATGGAAGATCTCACTGATCATCAAGACTCCACTTCACTAAGAGTAGCTAACTCTAAAGAAAAAAATAGCAAAACAACAATCCCACAATAGAAGAGCACTTATTAGCACAAGATTAGGATCTCAAGAAGATTCATTGGGAAAAAAGAGAAAATCCAATCCTCTATTTATAAGAGGTTTGGAGGGCTAAAAGGCAAGAAAACGAAAGTTCACCGTGGGCAAGGGCCAACACTAAAATGGGTCGATGAGAGAAGGGGTTTTTGAGAGAAAAACCTCTAAAACGTTAAATCTGTGTCCATTCATTACAGGGTGCAAAAATTGCAAGCTAAATCCACACCCCATATAGATCGAGCACAAATTTGGTAAGGCTAGGGGAAATAGGACAAAGGAAGAGAGGAAAAGGATCCTAGATTTGCCCTTGGAAAGTTTGGGTGGCTTCCTAAAGATCTAAGGAAAGATTGACTCATTTTGATAGGTCAATTTTCCATGTCTACACTACCCCTACGAAGCAACTTCTAAAAAGGATTGTTTTTGTTGCCCAACTCACCAATAATGATCTCCAATTAGCTCAAAAATCTTCAAATATTTTTTTTTACGCCTAAATGTTTTAAAACTATTAAAAAGTTAGGGTCTCGGTGTAGTAGGTATTATATGTTAAATGGAATAAACCTCAAGTATTTAAGCATTAGTATGGAAAGTAAAGGTTTAATTTAATTATTTAAGTAGTATGTATATTATGAAAATGTAAAACTCTAAATATTTAAATAACTATGTGCAATCTGAATAGCCTAATAGTAGAGAATTCTTGGAACCCTAAAGAGAGGTCTAAGATTCAAATCATGTGGGGTAGGGTTGTACACCATACTTCAATAATTAGAGTATGGTTGGATAATCATATATTAAGTAAAACAAGGGTTGTCTTATATGGTTTATAGTCTCATGAACATTAAAAACTACATTACTTTTATTTTTACTATATCAAATACACTTTTTAAAATATCTATAATTGTTATAGTTATGAAAAACTATAACAAATTTTTTACTAATAATAAAATATATACTTAAAAATAATTAATAAAAATTTATTAAAATCCAACAACAAATACTAATTGATTTAAACAAATTAAATTATATATAATAATAATTTAATATAAAATTAAATTTAATTACATTTAAATACATATTTAAAAATTCAAATACTAAATCCATAAAATATCAAATATAAAATCTTATGAGCTTCTCCTTAATGAATAAATTAAACCCACAAGACCAAAATAATTCATGGAATTAAAAGCTTTAATACAAGATTGGGTGTGGTGTATAACCTACTCCTTTTAAATTCAAAACTTTGAGTCTCTTATTTAAAGTTTCATAAACCATATTGTAGATTAAGTTCTTGTTTCAATTAAAAGATATGACTCTTTAAATAAATAAAAATCAAAATCAAAATATGAAAATATAAAATAATTAAATATAAATATAAAAAAAAATTAATTTAAATCTTATAACATAAAAATTTGTAAGATGAGTTTCAATTTTTTATAGAGCATATGCTAAAGTGAAATTAACTTTCATTATAGAAATATATTCAATTAATATTTGAACCTCAACTTGCGAGTTACTAGTAGTATGTAATCAAAAAAAAAATATATATATATATATATATATATATATATATATATATATATATATATATATATATATAATTAAAATTAATGTTAAGGTATGGTTTTGGAAGGGTTGTTCTTTCTTTTTTATAATAGGTTGTATCAACGAATTAAACCTCAAGGGTTAGGTGGATTGGTAAGTGGTAGTTTGGTTGGACACTTACCAAGAAGAGACCCAGGTTCAAACCTTGGGGGAAGTCTGTTGCAAAGGTAGTAGTTTGATTTGAATATTTTGAGTGTGCGTCAGATTGACGATGACAATATGAATCCCGAGCACCCAGTGATCCATTTCACAGCAAGTTAGAAAACAACGAGGAGGAATAGGTTTGATGGTTGCGGTCCCTGTGGTTTGAATCCCAAGGGTTAGGTGGATTGGTAAGGGGTAGTCTTGGTTGGACACTTACCAAGAAGAGGCCCAGGTTCAAACCTTGGGGGAAGTCTGTTGCAAAGGTAGTAGTTTGATCTAAATCTTTTGAGTGCGTGTCAGATTGACGACAACGATACGAATCCCGAGCACCCAGTGGTCCATTTCATTGCGAGTTAGAAAACAACGAGGGGGAATATGTTTGATGGTTGCGGTCCCTGTGGTTTGAACCCTACGCTTGTCAGTTTTAAAACTAGTGTTCTAAAAATATTGTGATTTGAACCCTACGCTTGTCAGTTTTAAAAATAGTGTTCTAAAAATATTATGGTTGTGACCAACTCTCCTATGTAACCCAAAAAACATCGAATTATAGTCTTTTATGGCATTCTAGGGATTTTAATTTTGGTATGGATGTATCATTCATATGTCTTAACCACTGAATCAAGGTATCATTGATGATTAATTATAATATATAAAACTTTCATCAATAGTAAGTTTTGGTAGCACCTAAGGGCTTTGTGGATTGGTAAGTGCTTAGCTAGGCATTTACCAAGAAGACATCCAGGTTAAAACCTCAAGGGTAGCCTGTTTGCAAAGGTAGTAGTTTGATTTGGATCCTCAGAATGTGTATCAGATTGATAATGATGGTACGATTCCCAAGCGACTGGTGATCTTCTTCACTCCAGGTCAACAATAAGGAAACATAATAGGTTTGGTGGAAGCAGCACTTGTGGTTTGAACCTTGCACTTGTCAATTACTAAAATAGTGTGGTTGTGACCAACTCTCCTATGTAACCGGGAAAAAAAAATAAGAAAACGGAATAGGTTTGGTAAAAGCAATCCATGTGGTTTGAACCTTACACTTGTAAATTACTAAAATAATGTGGTTGTGACCAACTCTCCTATGTAACCGAAAAAATAAAATAAAATAAAAAAATGATATTGTAACCACCTACAATTATATATGTATTGTTTTTTTTTTTAAAGCGAAAAACCCCTTGTGGGGCCGCTTTGGTTTGAGAGACCACGAATAGGGGGTTCTACACCGTCAAAGTCACTCGAGAGTCGCACCCAGACCTGCCCGCACCAACATTATCAATTGAATTTTGGGTACCCAATTCAGCTTTTTGGTAGGGTGGAGATTCGAACCTGGACCTCCTTGGAGGATTGCCCTCTTCTCTCCAACTCACCTACAACACCTAGATAATTATATATGTATCATTTAACAAAATTTATAACAATTTAAATATTATACATGTATAATAAAATTTAACACTTTAAAAAAATTAATACTATCTTCTCTAACAAGATTTAAATAGTTTTACATTGTTTTACGAGATTTAAAATTAAGAAATTTATTTGCATTGGCCTGTAAAATAAAAATGAGTGAGTCAAAACACGGCGGATAAACCTTGACACCGAAACTGTTTGCGGATAAAGACTTTTTGCTACACGTGGGTGTAGATTAAATGGAATATACTTGTGTCTTGGTTGGTTCTTTTTCTTTTTTATTTATACAATTGTTAAACACTCATAAAACCTTCTTATACCAACCTATACTGAATGGAAGGCCCTTAAACCATATTTGTGTATGTATTCAATGCTCTATTAATTTGTGGAAACCAAAAACACTGTTATAATTTATTTTTATTTTTATTTTTTTTAATTGGTTAGTATGATAAACTTTATAATTGATGTATAAAGTTGAACAGTTTTCTCTTAACTATAATCTTACTCAAAATTACATCATGATTTCAAAATAGCATTGAATAATGATTATATTAAATTATATTTGTAATTATTATTATAATTGTCTTTCCCATGGAAATGTGGTGAATTTTTATAGGGTTTCTAGAATTGTAGAGATGGTTTTTAAGATTTCTTGAATTTTTCAAAGAAAAGATACAAGTTTTATCATATTTTCCTGAGGACTCATATTTTTTTGCAAAGGTGTTATATTCAAAATATCTTTATACTATTGAGTAGATCATATTGAGTATAAATGACTAGTCACTTGTAAAACATTGAGCAATAATGAGGTAGTTATAGTCAAGTTCAACTATCATAGCTAATAAACTAACATTTTTAAAGATATAAAATTTATCATAATTTTCTAGGAGTTATATTTTTGTATGAAGGTCTTAGATTTCAAATACTCCCATGCCATTGTGTATATTTCTTTGAGTACTATAAAATTACTAGTCATATACTAAATTTTGAGTAGTATTGAAGGAGTTATGATTGTTTAAATTTAGGTTATCAAAGTTTATTGTCATATACTAATTTTTGACTTGCACATAAATTCATTAGATAGAAAAATGTATCTCTTAGTCTCCGTAAGCAAATAGATTGTCATTTGTTTTATTACGAAGAAAAAGCTTAGATCTAATTGTTTATAAAAAAATTGGGTGGGATTTGGTTAGGAGGAATTTTATTTTAATAAAACCCTAGTTTCACCAAACCCTTGCTTACATTAAGAAAAAAATTGGATTGTGAACTTATAGAATTGCTATTTGTTTTTAGAAATTATGATATTGATGCTAGATAATGGTGGGAAAACTTCAAAAATAAATATTTAAAAGATAAAATGTGGGAATATTTTCTTTGGAAGATTTTTTATGATGAAGGAAAGATGTGGTTGTATATTGTTTCAATTAAAATCAATAAGCTATATGAAATGGAAGAGGTATTTCTAAATGAGTGGGAAAGGAAAAAGGAAGAAAGGGAAAATAAAGAGAAAGAAAAATGAAAAGGAGGAAGAAAAAAATAGAAAAAAAAAAGTGAAGAGAAAGAGGCTGTGGGCAAGGAAGAAGAAAACGCAATTAGAGAAAAAGAAATAATAAAAAATAAAGATTAATGTTTTATTTCCATAGATGAAGGATTCTATTTTGTAGGTTTATGGATGCATCCAAATGAAAAAATAAACATTATTGTCTCCACAAACTCTAGTAGTGAGTATAACTTTGTCAACATGGACTTGGCTAATAGCTCGCAAGTTCCAATAAAAAATATCAAAGATAAACAGATTGAAGGAGAAATTTTAGAATTTTGAAGAGTTGAAGCTTTTTATGGATAAATACATATTGCATGTTATTTTTACTATCATATCTATGGATGGTTTGGATATTTTCCTTGGTTATCCTCATCTTAACACATTGGGAATAATTAGCATTAGTGTCCAAAAGAAGTTCATGAAATTTTGGTATAGGAAAAATAAGTTATATTTGTAGGATATTCTTAGCTTAAGGAGCAAGGATCTAGGGGAGAAGCAAGAGGAAGCTATTGAAGAGGAACACATTGATGAACTAGAAAAAAGAATTAGAAGCAAATCCTAAAGAATAAATAGAAGCAAAGACCAAGGAAACACAATTATAAGAACACAAAGAATGGCATAAGGAGGAAGAAAGTGAATCCAAGGAGGGCCTATTGGCAATCCGATGTTATTTTACCATAGGAAAATTTCACAAGATCTCTCAATATTTTTAGGAAAAATTCATACAATAAATCTCACAAACAATGCTCGATAAACTCACTAAAATATTTATTGAAAAACATATACTATAAGAAATGCATAAATACACTGCTTCTTTGATACATATTATAAGGCTTTGTCTTCAATATATACATACATGAGACTCTTCATATGCATATGACTCTTGACCTTCATCTCCTCATACTCATAGGAGATCCAACTCTTCATATTTACCTTTTACATAATAATAAATCTCACATATTACATAAATACAAAGTCTCTCATGATTACTCATAACTCCTCACTTCTAAACATGACACTTCACACACATAACTCACACTTACTAACATGACACCTCTCACATATAACTCCACACTTATTTACATGACACATACTATAGACACAAATATTAAACACACCCTAATCTAAACTATTTACAAGGTATCAAATAATGTAATACCTCCAACAAGGCCATTAAGTAGGTAGTAAAATAGAGGAACAAAATATTGAAGAACTAAAGGAAGCATAACATAGGGATAAGGTTGCAACATATCGCTATCCACACTATAATGAGAGGCAATAATAATGGAGATATGACATAGAGTAACAAAACAACTATGATGGACTTATAAGGAACCATAGGATCAAAAACTATCGATCTACAACCAAGGGCAATTACAAGCAGGTTTGGATGAAAAAGAGTGATATTTATGGTTATCATAAAGATTAGAGTAGTGAAACAAACACATGGAACCAAAGGAATACTAATGGATATCAAAGTTTCACAACATAAGCATGGTATCATAGGAGACCATCACCAATCAATATTTCACTTAGATGGTTGGATGATCAAGAATGGTATTGATTGTCAACAATGATTAGAAGATCATACAACTTACTTTCATCTCATGTTTGAAGGATGAAAAATCTTAAAGGGGATTGAATGTTGGAGTACAGATGGGTAAATATTTAATGAAACAATATTATATTGTATAGTTAGTGTGGGCCATAAATAACCCTAGGGTTATTTTAAAATATTGTATTATAATAGAGAATTGTCTAGGATTAGGGTTATACATTTCCCAAAATATCACTAGAGGAAAATTATATAAAGAAGGGAGTTGGTAACTATGGATCATCCAAGTAATTATTATCGTAACCATATTTTCTCAAAGAGGAACTCTCACCTTGGGAGATATTATGGAGTGATTCCTTCCATAAGGAGTAATATTGATGGTGTCATACCTAAAGGGTATCATCAATCTTGTCTTATATGGATTATTTTATGGATGGATTTTTTAATTTTATGCACATTGAATATTATTTTATGCTTATGAGAAGAAAAATTTATTCATTAGCATGGACTTGGTTAACGATTATAGTTTCTAGCAAATAACATCAAAGTTGAATAATTTCAAGGAAATAAAATCCATATTTTTAATACTTGAAGCTTTCTATGGATAAATTTATTTTTCATTCTAAATTTTATGTCATTACTATGGATGATATAGATATTATTCTTGTTTATTCTTGGTTGGATTTATTTGGCACTGTTAACATTAATGTGCGAAATAAATTCATGAAATTATGGTACAAGAAAAAGAAGTTGACTTTATAAAATATTTCTCAACTTAAGAAGCAAGGATCTAGGGAGAAGCCAAGAAAAATTATTATAGAGGAAAATTTTAAAGAACCAACAAAACATTCAAACATAGAGTCTGAAGAAGACAAAGATAATTCAAAGGAAGCACAATTGAAAGATTACAAATAAAAACTTAAGGAAGAGGAATGTGAAGTAACTAGCAAAACATAGAGATAAAGTTACAACATATTATCATCCACTCCAAAATGAGAGGTAAAAATCATGGATACATGACATGAAGAAATAAAATAATTGTGATGAATCTACATGGAACTTTAGTGCAAAAACTATGGATATGCAACTAGTGGCAGTTACAAGCAAGTTTGGATGAAACAGAGTGATGTGCGGACATCATAAATATCAAAGTAGCTCAACAAAAACATGGAACAAAGGGAGTACTAGTGGATATCAATGTTGCAAAATAATAGCATGACATCATTGAAGACCACCACAATCACAATTTCTTGGATGGTTGGATGATCAATAATGGTATCAAATATTAGCAAACATTTTGTGATCATGTTGGTTTTATCTCATATTTCTAGGATAAAACATTATTAAGGGGAATGGAGTGTTATGATACCAAAGGGTAGGTACCTAATAATATTATATTATATTATATTATATTATATAGGCATGAGCTATTAATGATGTCACAAGGTTTGGGTTCAAGTTTGAATTCGATAAATTTGAAATTCAAAAGATATTAAAAAAAGGAGAAAAATCAAAATAAAATTTGACATAAATTTCGATATATAAAAATGAATATATATTTATAATTTCATAAGTTTTATGAAGGTGTTGTTGGAAGCCTCTAATAAATCTTCCAATTTAAGTCTTTATGGTTATAAATGTGTATATGTGTAGTTATAGAAATTGCAGGAAGATATTTGAACATAAAAATTAGGGTTTCATGTGGGGCTCTATATCAAGCAAATTGATGTCCTGAATTTAAATGAATTTAATTGAGTCCTATCAGAATCAATAATTTTTATATTTCATCCCTAAAATTTAATGAATCTTATAATAAAAGTTGTAAATAACTCAACTATATTGTATAGTTAGTATGGTCCATTGATAATCCAATTGTTGGAATTCAAACCTATTTCTAGAAATGAATAAAAGCAATATCTCCACTCAAATCTTAAAGAAAGCATAAAAGGACAAAAGTGAGTGTTCTTGACCACTATATGTAACTGCTACATTATCCATAAATAAGAATCACCACACTTCTATATGATGAATAGGGTGGTGGGGGTATTTATATCAATACCAAAACCCTAATTATATAAATAGGTTTAACCTAATCTAGCATAAAAGAGGAATTTACATTGTATACATAGAAAATTTACCCATCAAAGTGAGTTATTTTTTCCTTAGATCTCTAAGAAGTCCCTCAAAGTTGCTAAGTATGAGTTTGGGTTTCTTTCCCCTCATTTTCCTTGCTTTTTTAATTAGCCTTACTAAATTTGTGGTCATCCCAAGACAGGGTGTGAATTTGGTAATTTTGGGTTTCTCTCTAAAAACCCAAGTTTTTGGCTGACCTTTATGATGTTGTTTCTTGGCCAAGTTTGTTTTCCTATATTTTTTACCCCCTCCAAACCCCCTATAAATAGGAGGATTGATCTCCTCTTTAAATCCCATATCTCATATTGATCTTATGTTCTTGATGCTCTTAAGATTTGAATGCTCTTGGAATGCTCTATATGCTCTACTTTATTGTGTGCTTCTTGTGATTTGTTGTTGTGGATGAGCAAGTGGAGAAGCCTCAATGATAGATTGTGCCCATAATTTATCTTCTAGAGAATGAGGAGAGGTCTTCCATCTTGGTTACTACCTTTGCTCTTGCTTCCTCCACACGCTTATCAGGTTTTTCTATCTTATTTAGTTCTTTTCATCATTAATTCTTAGTAATTCATTGCATTTCACATTTATAGATTGCTCTAAGTTCTCTTTCACAAATTTGCGTCCCTCCCTCACGGGGCGCAAATTTGGTGTTCTCCTTTATTTTTGAATTCGTGTCCATTAATTATGGGATGTGAATTTGGTCATAGATATCTTGGGAGAAATTTTTTTCTCCCAAACCCTATGTTCTCATTTGCATTCTTTTTCTCCATTGCATCCATTTTGTTTGCACTATGCTTTCATTGTTTCATGTTCTATCTTGTTTTGCTTATTCCCAAAGGTCAACAATAATTTTCATTTTTTAATGGGCATCTAAAAGGATCAAGAAGGCTTGCTTGTTGCACCTCCAAGCTCAGTCACATAGTAGCCTAAGCAAGCCCCCAGACATTGGTCATTTTTTTCAATATTTTGAAGTTGTTTTGCGAGTCTGATCGAATTTGTAGTTATTGATTTACGAGGCACAAATTTGGATAGGAAAAACGATTGAATCAAGTAAGTGCTATAATAGACCTTTTAGGTTGTTTGTTGTGTGTTTTTGTTCATCTTATGTTCATTTATGCTCTAGATTTTGATCATAAATAAAGAAGGCATTTAGTTTTATTTTATAGGTATTGAAAAAGAAGAAGCATATAGTTTGCATCTAACCTAATCTTGTTTGTACATTATCTTGGTATCTTTCTTGAAAAGAACAAAATATTTAATTTCTTGCAAAATTAGGGATAGTCCTCATTCAACCAAAGAATCATTATAGGAATAGCTCCTTGTATGCTTGCATCATTGTTTGTCTTACATTGTTATTATTTAACTCTTTGTAGTTTAAATTTTAGTAAGACCAAACATAGGTGCTTGTTCAAATAGATACATCAAAAATGCCATACCAAACTTGGAGTGAGTATTTAAATCGTTCCTAGTGAATCCTTCGATCCCTAAGCCCCTGAGTGTAGAGGAAACACAACAACCTTATAATCACCTTGGCTCCCCGTGGATCTGTTGAGAAGTGTATACGATGGAAAGTTTTCTCCCTCTACATATTTAGTGAATGCAATATGAAATACATCCTTAGTGGCCATCTAGGAAGCCTCTTCCCTTTGTCTCCTTTTTTTTTATTTTAAAATATAAGCAAGACCATTTAAATCTATTTGTGTATATTAGAAAAATTAAACAAACCAAAAAACTTAATCTATTCGTTCATGTGCTTGTGTGTCGCGCTAGCTTTATACCTTTCTCTTTCTCTTAAAATCCTATGGCCCTAAACATTAGGAATAAAATAAATATGATAGAGCTAAAATAGAATCCTTTATGCCATGAGGATGATCAGGTTGATAGGGAGAATCCCAATCTAGAGGAATAAGAGGACATAGAGATTGGTGATGACTTTGATCCTATTGAAGGGTCTAATAAAAAACTCACCTTCAAATCATATAATCATTTCATGAATTTCTTCAAGCTAAACAAGCAAGACCTAAATAAATTTATGGATAGGGACACCCACTTTGAAGAAGTTAGAGCATCTCGTCCTCAAGTCAAATATCCTCAAAATATTTGCATCAATCCTTTGTTTGAATCTTCTCATAATGTTAATCCATTTCATAAATTGGCATATGCTACTACAACCACCAACATTGGAGGATTTTTGTAACCTCCTCCAACTAGTGGCATTTCCCAAAGTAATGTTCAATTTCCTCCTCATAACATTTCTTCTTATATTCCACCAAATTCAAATTTCATCCCATAGAAAGATGCTATACAAAACAACCCATATTATAACCTATACAATAATAGTTTTAATACCTCCAACATTAACCAAGTTTCCTTTCAACAACCAACCTATAACCTGCCCTTAGGAAATCTAGAGGTATTGCATAGAAACAATCCAAATATGTAAATTTTGACAAGTATAGTGAAATAATTGGCATTGAGAATGGATACACTTCAAGCTCCAAGTTTCAATTTTCACTATAAAAAAATGTACAATCAACCCCTAGATCCTATGGTCATCGCTAGACCCTATCCCAAGCATTTTCCAATGTTGATCTTACCCATTTATAAGGGAATAGAGGACCCAATAGAACATTTAAGGATGTTTAGAACAATATATCATGATATTATATATGATGATATGTTGTTGCTAAAAATGTTTCCTAAAAGCCTTAGTGGTATGGCATTGGAATGGTATTATCAATTACCCTATCATTCTTTGAGAAACTTTGAAGAAATAGCTGAGTTATTTGTTTAATAGTTTGGAGCTTATGTGGAAAAAGGAGTAACGATTTAAGATGTGTACCTATTAAAACAAGGTAAATATGAAATTTTCTCAAAATTCTTATCTATATGAAGAAGTTTAGTTGTATTTTTAAGATACACCTTACCTCCTTGAGACATGTTAGAGATATTTATTGAAAATTTGCAAGAACAAATATCATATGAGTTGGAAACAACAACCATTGCTTCTTTCAAACAAGCAATAAATTTAGAAATAAGAATAGAAAAGACTCTCGTTTGAAGAGGTCAAATAAAGTTAAGGAAAGAGGATAAAAGGACCACGAAAACCCAATATAAGAGCAAGAAAGTAGTTGGTGATGGGGTAAGAGATAATAGGTAAACCAACAATGTTAATGTCACTAGTACCTTACAGAAGTTGATAGCCAAAAATTTTACTAGACTCAACCAACCTATTTTGTTGGTACTTAAGTAGCTTTTGGAGGCTAAGATGATTGAACTACCTCTCATAAGGCAACCTAACACCATGATAGATTGGTTTAAGCCTAGTTAGCATTGTATCATAGAGTGGAGGAGCACATGACAAACTCATGTAAGAGGTTGAAACACGTGGTTCAAGATTTAATAGATGAAGGTCACCTTGTTGTGGATGATTCCCAACCCGCTTCTAACCACAAACTCTAACTAATCAACCTCCTACTCAACATATGCCCATAACTAATCAAGATATGAGGATATTCTAAATTCCCTACCCAATCACAGGAAATAGACAACTAATCAAGTGTCATATCATAATGTGCCACCTCCCTACAACAACATGGTGGGTATGATAGAAACTACTACAAGGCAACAAATTCAAGCTCAACCAACTCAACAATCTCAATAGGAGATAAGTTCAACATCCAACTAAACCTATAGACCACCCTTAGTTCTCAAGAGTACCCAAAAAAGAAGCACAAGTGTAGAAAAATCAACCTTAGTGTTAAAACCACAACCAAAATTATTCTTTGACATCCAAAAATAGTTAAGTAACACACCTGCCAAGATATCCCTCTTAGACCTTTTACATACTTTCCCTATTTATATGGAAGTATTGATGAAGCTTCTAAACCAACAATTTATCCCGTAAGATCTTCCCCCTAGTAACCTAGACAATGTTGTAAGTACTCTTGGGATAAATCATATATATTTTTATGATGATGATCTTCCTTACTCAAATTTAAAAGGGGATTCTTTCCTTTATATTACTAGATATATTGGAGAAAGTTCATCAAAAGGATCTTGGTGGACAGTGGTTCCTCCTTCAATATATGCACTTATAATTTTTTCCAAAATTTTGGACTTAAGGAGGAAGATTTAATCAAATCTGATGTCATCATCAAAGCTTTCAACAATGATTCCTAAGAGGCCTATGGTATTTTATCCCTTCCCGTTAGGGTAGGACCCAATATCTTAGTGTTATATTTTGAAGCTAAATACTTAAGATAAAATCAACCTAAAGATAAAAATAAAGTTGCAATATAAAATATATGTTAATGGAAATATTCTAAAAGTATAAAACTCAAAAAAAACTTCAATTATAACTCATAAAATTACCATTAATAAATGCTCATGAAATTGTATCTCTATTGAATCAATAGCTCAAGTATTCATACTTCCATATTACAAAATAAACCATATCCTATACATATAGGATGTAAAGTAGCTCTTTATATGGAGCACTCTTGGACTTCACTCCTCTAGAGTTTCTCCAACTTCTTATTCTATGGACCCATGTGCACATGGACAACCATGCACATTTACAATACCAAAATACTTTGCACACTTTAATAATACATGTGCATTTATTACATTACATAAAGTAAATACTCAACTTCTAATCTAGAACACTCTTTCCTAATCTAAATATGTACCAAATGTGGTACATTATCTTGTACCAAATAATGCAATATATTCCAACACCCCATGTATTACATTATTTGTTTATTAAAGACTTTAGTGCTCAATATGGTCTTCAATCTATCTATTTATGATCGATTTTTGAACTTGCATGTAATAGCTCATGTTTTACCTTTCAGATGTGACTTATTCTATGCTTATTTTTCTTTCTTTTCTTTTGTATCTTCTTTGATGATACATCTTCCTTTTTTATCTTTATTTGATTACTTTTTCTTCCTTATTCATGCATTGTTACTAAATATTCTTCGTCAATATGATGAGTTCGTAGATGACCTGGATTTGATGATTCTTCCTTAAAATAATCATATGAAGTGTTTATTTCAACTTGTATCTTTCCTTGAAAGAGTTCAAAAATAATTAATGAAATATACATCATTAAAAACTCTTTTGTATTGAATACAACAATATCTTGAGATTCCCAACAAGACTTAAAAAAATTTCTATGAAGATGTCTTTTACAGGTAGTAAATTTTCCTTCCTTAGCTTCTTTGATAAATAAGCTCAATTTATCTTTTAGAGCATTAAATATTTGATCTCCATCAATATTATGTATTAACCCATGTGAATAAAATTTGAATGCATGTAGTATTTCTTCACTATCTTTATTAAATACCCTCTTCACTATTTCATCCATAGTTTTTCTGAGTAAGATAGCTTTGACAAAAATTATTTAGTTTTCTACGTTTTCCTTTAAGTTGAATCCCTTATTTATCCCTAATTAAGAACAATAAACTAAAGACAACTTTTGAATGCAACTTCAAAAACTCTACTTTTGTTTCACCTTAGTTTGATTGATAGACTAAAACCAATTTTCAATTTTAGGTTGATAATCTTCTATCTCCCAATAATAATTTATTTGCAAATTTAGAATTGAAATAAATTATTATTGGGAGATAGAAGATTATCAACCTAAAATTGAAATTTCTCAATTCTAAATTTCTCAATTCTAAATTTCTCAATTCTAAATTTGCAAATTTTATAAATTTGATTTGATGTAGAAAACCATATTTCTTCAATCTAATCAAATTGCAAATATTTTGAATTTTTTTGTAAATGCAAATAATCAAATTACAAAACTTTAAATTATTCATTCAAATTCTTCAACCCAAATTTCAAGCCTTCATAAAATTCTCTAATAGTAATAATCAAATTTATAAGGTTTCAAATATTAATTCTTATCCCTCCATAATAGTTTCACTTTTAACCTTAGAAAATAATAATTATAAGCAACCTTATACCTTCTATATTGAGCTTATAAATAACTTTAAATAAAGTGAATTACCTTTAGCCTTGAATGTGGTAATTCCTTTATCAATGGTGTTTGACCATATTTTGATTGTTGCTCTTTTGCACGTATGTCTTCTTATTGATGCTCTTCTGCACGTACAAGTTCTTTGTTGTAATTTGACCTCCTTGGAAAAATTATTCTCTTTCCTCTTTGATTGATTAATTGGCTTCAACCTTTACAAAGGAACTCTAAGTCACACCTTATCCTTGTTGTTGCAACATATTTTATAGTATTTGATCCTTTGACTCCCTTGTTGCATGTAACTTGAATCTCTCTTGCAATGCCAAGTGGTGTATCTCCTTACATTCACTTAGCCTTTAATTAATAAAGCTACCTACATGTTCTCCTATTTCCAACACTTCTCTACAAATTACTCTTCCACTCTGCTATCTTTGGTTCTTGAAATACATTATCTTCCTTGCTATGGATGCTTGAAATACTTTTAACCTGTTGACCTTCCACTGTACATGTACCACATGGCACTCAAATGCTTCCAACACTAAAAAATGTTTCTCTTAATCTCCTCATGCTTCTATAGTGTAGCTTTGCTTTGGTTGATGATATTATGACACTGTAAGAATTACTATTTGCAAGTGTCTCACTTCCAATGAGAATTTAACGTCTCCTTTATTCCCTAGTGCAATTTGACACCCAAAATGCTTAACACATGTCCATTGCATGTAACGTCTCCTTAAGACTAAGAATTCACCATAATTTTCACATATTCTATCACATGTATGTATGCTCCTTCACCTTATTTTATAGAAATGTATTCATTTGGACTCCTTTGACAAAATTATGGAAATGACCCTTCAACTTTGATAGCTTTGCTTTATATTTCTAGTGGTGGCTCTCCTTTAGATGGTGGTAGTGAAGAACACAAGCTTATACTAAGAGGGGGGTGAACAATATAAGACCAATTTTTACTTTTCTTTCCCAAACAATATTATGCAATGTATAGATAGCAATATCAATAGTAGTAATAAAAGCAATACACAAATCACCACACACAATAGAGACACCAAATTTATGTGGTTCACCCAATGTGGGCTACTCCACCGAGAAAATATTTTACTAAAAACTTTCTCAATCAATCTCTTGGGAATCCTTTCCCTATTACAATGTTTATGGACCTCTATCCAAAGGAGACACCAATCCCCTTAATCAAGTTCATGGATCTATATCCATAGGAGAACTCCTTTCTCCTCTTGCTCTGGCTGGTGATCTTCTAGAAGAACTATTGCCCCCACTGCTATGGCTAATGGATCTCTATCCATTGAAGACACCTATCCTCACTACCCTGGATAATGGATCTCTATCCACTAGAGATTTTCATCCTCTATACTATATCATCTTCAAAGCTTTGTCTCAAATCTATACCAAAAATAGTCCTTCGGTCTAGCATAAACATTCTCAGTTTCTATCTTTGATCTGGCACAAACCTGTCCTCAAATCTATACCAACCTTTGTCCTCGAATCTGTACTAAACACAGTCCTTCGGTCTAGAAAAAATCTATCCTTAATCTTCATCCTCAAGCCTTAACTCAAAGCTTGACTCAATTTCAAATCAATTCTGATGGATCTACCCCAAACCTTAACTTAAGGTTTGAACAAATCAATCAATTATGCTCTCAAGTCTTCTCAAATAATTATCTCAAATATTCCTCGCAAGCTTCCATAAAAGCTCACACTAATTTGTCTACAAGTCCTCTCTAGAACTTATGCAAATATTTTCAATAAGTCCTCACAAGAACTTATCCAAATCTGCTCTCAATCTGTATTGTAAGCTTCCACAAAAGCTTACCCAAATCTGTCCACAAGTCTTATCAAAGACTTACCTCAAATATGATCAACAAGTCCACACTATAACTTATCCAAATATGCTCTCAATATGTATTGTAAGCTTCCACAAAAGCTTACCCAAATCTGTCCACAAGTCTCTCAAAGACTTACCTCAAATCTTCTCAACAAGTCCACACTAGAACTTGTCTAATCTCATAGAAACATAAAGAGAATTGATAGAGACTCAATATGCTCTATACTTATCACAATGCTCAATCAAATTCAATCACTCTTTCAGAAACACACAGAGAATTGTTAGAGACTCAATATGCTTCACATTCACCTCAATGCTCAATCACTTTCTCAAATCAATTCAGAATATAGAATAGTTTATTTTATAGAACTTTAAAAATCACTTCACACATCCACTTGACTAGGCTCAACCAACTCTACTCAACCAATCACTCAATGAAACAATCCTTGCTTACATCCTAGTCGAAGCATATGAACACTCACTCAAAATATTTCCAACAATGCTTATCAACCAATCTCACATAATAATAATACTCATGTTCTTTTCAAACCCTAGTTCAATTTCCTCACTTAACCAATGGCTTCAACAACAATTCTTATCAAACAAGGTTTTAACACCAACTCTTTATTCTAGAAAACCTTGAAGCATTAACTCAACACACTCAATAAGGAAACCTAATTAAGTCCTTTTCACTCCAAACTTTTTTTCTAGAAAACAATCAATCAACTCAATTATGGAAGAATGTGCCCATACCTTTTTCTTGATGATGAAAGAACCTCAAAAATCTGCCACAATCACAAACACTTCTTTTCCAAGCTCAAGGAAATTTTAAGATGATAAACTCTCTCAAAAATACAATGTAAATATCAAAACATACATACACCTTATCACTCCATATTGAAGAAAGCATCCATCAACATATACAAAAATAATTGAACAAATACACCTTATAATATCCAATACCATAAATAATGTCAATAAAATCACCTTCTCAAAATAACTCAATGGCAAGAAGTCCTCTCAAAATTTAACCAACACTTTAATCTCCAATAAACCAATATGTCATGAATACTTTACTTAAAAATAAAGCTAACTCCTTATTCCTCCAATTAACCAAAATAATGATTACTTAAATACTTTTTATCTACCCCTTTTAACTCCCTAGGACCTTATGTCAAAACCTTAGGCAACACAAAATATATTAATAATTTATTACCTTTGCCTTGGTGAGACTTGACCTCATGACGTCGCCTCCACTAGCGCCCTAGCCGCAGCTCCAACCGTTGCGTGAGCTAGGCGCTCATCTTGGGAGGGAAGAGCACCATGTGCTCTATCTTCTCTCTCTTGGTTCCTCACCCAAAAATGATTTGCACCACTTTCTTTTGCGCCTAACCAAGTCCACTCAAAACGCTGCCTATTGAGATTCGAATGCAGGTCCTCTCGCTCACAAGCACCCTAGCTCACTCCAACTTACCACTAGACCACCATGTTGGATGGTTATGATGGTTAGGGTATCTTTCATCTTATTCCTTCGTCAGTGCACTTAAGACAAAACTTTGTCTTCTTCCTTGCACAAAATCGCACGAAACACACAACTCACAGACCTTTTTAAATCGAGCAAGGGATAAATCATTTGCCACTTTGGCATATGGTTTTTATACCAATATGTCACAAACCTTTCAAACGTTGGTGGATTCATTTTTATCTTAGACGTCGATGCCTAATTAATTTATAAATTATTTAAATTATTTAGAATTTAAATATTATAAATTAATATTTAAACCATTTTTGCTTTATTAAGGATTAAAGCCCTCTTAGGTTTTACCACTCTGTATAAATAATATTTATTTATAAAATTTAAATTCAATTTGAATTTAAATATTTTATAAAATAAATATTAAAACTTCCTTGGGCTTTTTAACATGAATTTAAAAGCTTCCTTGGGTTTTTATGAAAAACCTTTTATTTTTTCTCATCCATGGTTTTAATAAAAATCCTCCTACTTATGCTTCCACATAATATTAAAATATTATGAAGCTCTTTTGCCATTAACCTTTATGTTGTTCCTTTTGACCTTTTGACATCAACGGTAGCTTATTCCTTGACATCAATGACAACTTTGTTCCTTGAAATTAATGACAAATTTGAATAAAAATGTCCAACAGATAGCTCTTCCTTAGATAGTGGTGGTTCTTCCTTATATGGTGGTGGCTCTTCCTTGAGCAATAGTAGAACTTCCTTAGACTATAATTTCTCTTCCTTGATCAATAGTGGTGCTTCCTTAGATTGTGGTGTCTTTTCTTGAATGGTGGTGGCTCTCCTTTGAATGATGGTAGCTCTTCCTTCAACTATGGTGGTGCTTCGCTATTCCAAATAGACACTTTCTCTTCACCTTTGGACTATGTCTTATTAGTGTCTTTAGACACTTAAAATATGCTTTACCTTCAAACCTTTCTTGGTCTTCAATTTTCTTAGAAAAATACTCTTCTTTTACTCTAATCTACATTTTTATGAGCTAAAAACAACATTCAATATTAATGTTATTCCCTTCTTATTTCTCCTTTTTAACTTAGATTTTTGTTGTTCTATTTTGTTTATTTTAGGATGCAAATACTATCAACTCCTTTTGCTTGAAGACTCATTTTTCAACTAACTTATTTATATTTTAATAAAGCTAATATGGTGCTCTTCAAATGCTTAATGTAGATTGGTTTTAATACTCTAATAATAAGCTTATGTAGCATAAAAAATGCATACCTTTCTGGTTTCCTTTTGTAGCTAATTTATTTGGTGATTGATTCACCCTTATACTATATCAATCTTGTAAGTTTTGCACCTTTACTTTCTTGTGATTTGTTGCTTTAAAACCTATTAATTTTGCAGCTCTAATTGTTGCTCCACTACCAACTTGCTTGCTACCCAAAAACTCTCTCAAATCTAACCCAAATTTCTCCAAAATCATAGATCTCTCTCCTTCTAATGTTTTCCACAAATATGATTTTGTGGCTTCAAATATTATCCAAATATATTCTCTCAAACTTTGGAACTTGCAGCTACTAGTGCTGCCCAAATATTGTCAAAAAAGTCCGCAACTCTCCAATCAATTCCTCCTTTGTTTCATTATCCAAAACTACAATGAAAATATCCAAAATGTTGTCTTATTTCGTTTTCATGACCTTATTCAATATCTTGCTTAAGGGTACATCAAAATCTTCCCAAATATATTTTAAACCATAGCTCTCTACCTCCTTCAATCTATTCTCCTGCAACCCTTCAAATCCTACTTTGAAAATCAACAATCTTCCCTTTTCAAATGAGCCTTCAAAAATATTGTGGTTATCCTTAAACTTCTCAAAACTATGGCCTCTTCGATCTTCCCTTCTCCATAAATCTTCTTGTCATTTTTTAACTTCAAATATGAACTCCTTAACTATCTCCTTCCTCAAGAATTTGAATGTCTTGAGATCTTCAAAACTCTTCTCTAACATTTGGTAAACTTCTTTCCTCTTGGGCTTGTTTTCAAATGGTGACAATTGTCCCAAATCCTTCTTATCAAAAACTTCTCCTTACTTAGCTTTCTTCTTACTCTATCTTTCTTCTCAACTTATTCAGTTGTCGCTTCTCCAATTCTGCAATAAGGCTCTCTCTAGCATTTTTCTCCTTCTTGCTTAGCTTTATTCTTCATCTAGCTTTATCCAATGGTCGTTTCTCCAATTCTGCAATAAGTATTTATCTAGCCTTCCTCTCTTTCTCCAAACTCCCTTGAGACCTCTTCTCTTGGGTCTTCTAATTTAGCATCTACTCAAATCCTTTTCTCAAAACTTCAATGATATTTTTCCTTGGTCTCTTCAATCTTCCAACTATGGAAATTATACAATGATATCTTTTTCTTGGATCTCCAAAATTTGTTGCTTCTCAATTTTGTAATAGGATTTTTTCTTAGTCCTCTTCTATCTCCAATCTTCAGTATTCAATATTTCAAATCTAGAAGTTCTTCAATGTGACCTCTTTCAGGTTTATTTAACTTCTTCAATATGCAGCCTTCAATATCCAGTCTTCAATCTTCAATATCCTATGAGACCTCCTTCTTGTTTCTCATTAATCTTCTTCCTTCAATATCCAATGGGTCCTTCTTTCTTGGATATCTTCAATGTCTATTCTTTTGTTGTAACTCAAAACTGATACTTACACGTGGAAATCACATAGACTTTCAAGAAATCGAAGGTGAAATTACTCTCTATCTATTGTAGGAAGCTTCTCAACTTTTGAGAACTAATTTTTTGCAAAAAAAAAAATAGACCAAATGCATTAAATTTCCATAATTATAAAATGAATAAACTTCTCTATTTATTCTCAAAACTAGTGGAAAGAATTCTATGTTGATTCCTAGTCTTCACGAGTTATCCTTAACCCTATGGAAATCCTCTAGCACACTTGCAATCTAGAATATCCTTCAATCTCTTAAAATCTCCAATAGGACCTCTTTTAGGGTCTCTTAATTTCTTCAATATCAATGCCTATACATATGAAAGTTCCATAACATATATTTTTCATAACATAATGCATGATATTGTCGAAGACTATGTGGATGATATTCTTCCATAAATTGAGAAACTCATGCACAAGATTTAAGATGGATCTTTGAAATACTTCATTAATAAAGAGTTAGTCTTAAGCCCTCTAAGTGTGTATTTGGAGTCATATCTAGTAATATTTTAGGTTTCATAGTGTGTCTATGTGAAGCATCGAAGTAGATCCTGCTAAGATAGCAGTTATCACTAACATACCTCCTCCTTGTAATCTAACAGAGCTATGTGGCTTGCAAGGAAAAGTTTAAGATATTCATCGCTTCATAGCCTAGTTAGCAGATAAGTGTCAACTTTTTCTTAAGCTTCTTAAGAAATATGTAGTGTTCAAGTGGGATACTGATTGTCAAAAAGCCTTTTATGAACATATAAAGTATCTCACTTTCTTGTCTATCCTTATTCCCCTAGGTTGGATAAGCATTTGATGCTTTACATAGTAGCCACAGCCCATGCCTTGGGGGATATTCTTGCTCAATATGATGATCAAAACAAAGTGGGATATCTACTATATTATTAGAACTTTGGCTAGCTATGAAACCTAATACAGTCCCTTAGAGAATGTCTACCTTGATATAGTGTTTGCTTATCAGAAATTGAGACAATACATGCTTAGCCAAAATATATTTATAGTCACAAATTTTTATCCTCTCTAGTACTTAATATCAAAGCCCCACCTTTTAGGTCAAGCTATTAAGTGGGTTCTAGACCTTAGTGAAATTGACTTAACCTTTATAGGTTAAAAGGCTATAAAATATGAGGTTACTACTGACCATTTAGTCGTTGCTCCCCTAGATTCCACTCATCCCTTAGTTGTCGAGTTTCCTGACAAGTGTTTTAGCTTAGAAGTAGAAGAGTTTGAGTCTTGGACTTTTTTTTATGGAACCCAATGCTTAAAGGGAATTGGTGCTGGAATTATTCTAATCACCCCACATAAATAATTCATCCCCCTTTCCTTAAATATTTGTTTCTCTTACTAATAATATGGCATAGTATGAAGCCTTGATCCTAGGTCTTAGGGTTGTCGTAGCCTTAAATTTTAGAGTCCTTTCTATCTTTGGTGACTCTCAACTTGTGGTTAATCAGATTGGCATATCTAGTTATACCCTACCTTGTGGGCTTATCGCACTAGCATGTGAACTCCTATAGTTGCAACCTCATATGTCTTGGTCTATGACATTGAGGTAGTCTTTCTCTTTGAGTTAGAATTCTTATCCTTGCATACCTTGTTTCAAGATGTCTTAGTTGAAGATGAGTATCATTTAGATCGTTTAAACCAATTGGAGTTGTTGGATGAGAAGCGCACCCATGCCTTAGAGCATCTTCTAGCATATCAAAATAGGCTGAAGTGATATTATTCTAAGAGAGGTCTTACTAATTATTTTTAGGTTGGGGACCTTGTTCTCAAAGAAAATCAAAATAACATAAATGCTCAAACAAATTTTGAAGGCAAATTTTAGCCCAATTGGCTAGGCCTCTTTTTCATAACAGCTAAGTTTGGATTGGAATCCTATCACATAGCAACATTAGATGGTAAAGAACTTAAAGTACCAATGAATATAAAGCACCTAAAACAATATTATGCATGATTTCACAGCATCCTTATTCATCCTACATTGGGTTTTCTTGCTCATGTTGCATGAGTGCTTGTCATACTTTGCATGAATTGCTTGATATTTTGTTCCATTCTGCATATTTTCTTTTCATATAGACACTTTGTTGTTTGATCATACTTACATCTAACTTCTTGCACATTTAGATTCTTGGGGACTTTGGAATGAGCTAAGTGATGAAACTTAGTTAGGTTTTAGCTCACATGCATTACATTCATACTAGGTAAGTAATGCTTAGCAAACCCCCAACCTAGGGCACATCTCTATGAATTTTTCATATCATTATATATGCTACCATAAATCATTCTCTTCTTCTCTTCTCTTCTCATATATTACATGAACTTGAAAGTTACAATAATCATAAAAGAAAATTCCAAGTCAAGGGATATTGTTCTTCATCTCTTGTATATCTTTTGTCCTTTGAAAGATTTCAATAATTTTTTCTCTTCTCCAAGACAAAATATATATGTTCCTTCTTCTATTTGTGCATCTTGTGTTGCTCACTTTTTTCCTTCTTGATCTTTCAATTATTAAGGGATACTTGTGGGATAGAGTATATTTTACATGAATATTATTTATGGTGTTCATATGGCCACTATCTTATGTACATATCTTAGCTATTGAAATTTCAAAAAAGATACATACACACACACACACACACTACTATTTGCTTCTTTCTTCTCTCATTCTTCTATATTTATTTTTTCTAACACATGCACACATACACATTTTTTTGTTGCATTTTGTATTGATCATCCATATTTTGCACACACCACACCCTTATCAAGTTACACTCCTTTAGGAAAATCAATCAAAAATTACACCCCATACGAAATAGCTTCATGGTTGCTAGTGACCACTAGCCTCCACATCATATCATTTGTGAGCATAGATTCTAGCAAGTATCTCTCCACAACATCCATTAGCAAGCATCACACCCATAGAAGGTATCGCTCTACACTTATTCTTTTCAATAAGCATATCACCTTTATATGATAGCTTCATGGTCACTCACAAGCACTACACCCATAGTGTGTTTCATTCCATCCTTAGCCATTTATGAGCATACATCCTCATAAGGTTTCACTCCATATTTTCTTTTATTTTTTACTTAGCTTATGATTGTTTGATCACACTGATCCCGGTCTACACTGATTCAAATACCATGATGTAAGCATATTTGTTTTATTTGACCTTTGGTTGACCTTATCCTTCTTTGTTTGCTTCTTCTTCTCTTTATTTACCTTATTTTTTTCTTTTTTGTTGAATTCACACCCTGTCCTTATGGGGCACAAATTCACTCTGAGACAAATTTACGATCCATTTTATGGGGCATGAATTCAACTAGAGTGTAATTTTTGTTTTTCCTTCTTGTTTTTCTTCTCCTTTTCTTTTGTCCCATTTTCTTGTCTTCATTTCACTTATCTAATCATATGGTCATGCATTTAATTCATTCATTTAACATTTATTTAGTTAAGTTCATTTTGCATTTATTAGTTCATTATTCATGCATTGCATTCATCATGTTTGTAGATAGTCAAGCATAAACAAAAAATAACAATGCATAATCAAACACATACAAACAACATGATATATTACTCAAAATTTGTGGATACATGTAATTTGGATTGGTGTTCCATAGACACTTGATCCTCCCCAGGGTTACATACCACACTCAAAATTGGTATGTCACCTCGATCCCTACCCTAGGCCTATGAGCTAGACTCCCTTACCTTTCATGTTGGAGGTGGTCCTAGTGGAGGTATGTTCATGAACCATGAGACATACTATGTTTGTGATTGACTCCATGATCAGAAGGAGGATGATATGGGAACCCCATACTCTATGAGTACTACTTAATAGTACATCATCTGATAGTATTTATCCCTCTATGTCAATGTTTGTGGGTCCTTCCTTGTTCTTTGTAGCTCCTTCTATAGAATTTTAATTCCCTCTTCCTATTGGTTGCCATTGACGATAGTAATTCCCTCTATCCATACATGTTATCACTCCTTCTCCAATCGTCATATCTTTCCCCTAAGGCAATATGCCTTCACTCTCAGAGTGTCACTCTTTGATGTCATCGTAACCTATGTAGCAAGGTCTCGATCTTGCTCTAAGAGTGTCATATTTAGGGCACCCTACATCCCCTCTAGTCTCTTGGACCTATCTAGGTCCATATCCCTTTGCATGGCCACCATCATAACCTACAACACCTCCACCCCTCTCGTTGGGTCATCTTGACCTATGATCTTGCTAGGTCTTCTTATCATCATTATAGGGGCATCCCTCATTGCCCTACTCAACCCAACCTATGTAGCTATGGGGGCTCCTCCATATGTCCCCTCCTCTCGAGCTAGAGAGAGTGATAGTGGTCCTCATGGCTATCACCATTTCTATTCAAACTTATACATGTGTCTACTGAGGTGGATTCAAATATGTTTATTACCACTCAGTAATGCACTAGGTTGCCTCTCAAAGTGCCAACTACACATGTTAGTTCATGATCTGGCACCTCTACATTGGCATCAATGGGGAGATCCTTAGGGGTATAATACCCCTATATCATATTCAATATCCAAGAACTACCTCAACATCCTCCACTCTTGAGTCCATAAAGAGTGGATCATCAAGGTCCTCCTCTATGAACCTCCCTACATTAGGGTTCCCTTCTATCCTTGATGGATCCCACCATACTCGCCTAAACCAATATTATCACTTATTTTCTAGAGGATGCCAAACTATCGATAAACTTGATCGAACCTGTAGATATTTAACGCCTCTCTCTCTATCGCTATAGACCTGATCCTCTATACCCTCACTAGCTCCACCCCATCCTCCACGCATCCAAGGTGTAGATGCCATGGTCACCATATAATCTAGTGCTCTTGTAGCTCATCTACCATCACCTCCCTAGTGATATTATGTCAGTGCACATCCTTTGATCTCACTCATAGTCATAGGTGCACCTATATGTTGTTGGCCGTTGTAAGTCAAGTAGTGGTCCTAGTAGTGCATGTAGTCTTTGGATGGCTATGTGCTCCCAAAACCACACCTAGAGCAATGTAACACAAACTAGCCTTATCTGTCACTTGTACCTGACATTATATAATGTCCTATACAAGCGAGTCAACACATATGGGCCCCATGCAAACCTAACTTATTGGTCTTGCATGTCTACCACTACCCTTGCCAATACCCATAGCAAGTACCACCTACTCATGTGGCACACCAGGAACTAAACCACTGCTTCATAGAGTATTTTTTTCAATGTGTCAACTCCATATTGTATGGGTATCTCATCTACATGAAGTCCACTCCATTAGACCTCATGATTTGGACTTTCATTATAATTTAAAAAATTCTCACAAGTGCATCTCTCTCTCTTATTTTGCAAATTCATGCCCCTTATTTTTTGGATGCAAACTCATGAATTTGCACCTTGGAATTCTAGGGCATGAATTCAATCGTCTAATGTATGGCTAAACTTACGATCGACCTCTAAATTTGTGTTGGGCATTCATACGGCAATTTCCTTCTAAATGCATAAAAAATTAAATAAATGTTCAAAACTCTAATCTAACTTAGTCTAGAAGTTGAGTTTTGGTCCTTACCATGCTCACTCTGCTATTGTGTTGGCCTCACCCCTCACAATGGTTGAATAGTGTGTAAGAAGCACCATTTTACTTTTATCCAGAGCTCTTTTTTGCTTCTTTGCATGGTGAAAATGAATTCATTTTCACCCTCCCCTCCCCTTTTATCCCTTCTTTTCTCTCTCTTTTTATTTTTTCTTCTTTTATTTGCTTCTTTTTTCTTTTGTGTTTGCCATTTTGAGTTTCTTTAGGAATTTGGCATTCCTTCTAAAACTCAAGGAGACACCCTAATATCAGTGCATTAATGTCATTAATGCCTCAAGAAGCATGTAAAATTTCAAAGTGTCTAAAATAACATCATTTTTGCATCATCCCTTCATCTAAACCTGTCATCCCTTTTTGTGTTTGTCATTTTTCGTCCATAGGTGTATACATCTTTCTTTGACGCATTTATTAGGCCATAAATGCATCAAAGAGGAAGAAAAATGTACATGGAAAATTGACCCATAAAAGTGAGTCATTTTTCCATTATATCCCTAAAAATTCTCTCAAAGTTTCTAAGTACAAGTTTGGGCTTCTTTCCCCTCATTTTCCTTGCTTTTTCCTAGCCTTGCTGAATTTGCATCCATCCCAAGGCGAGGCACGAATTTGGTAATTTTGGATTTGTCCCTCCAAAAACCCAAGTTTTTGGCTAACCTTTATGATTTTTATTCTTGGCTAAGAATATTTTTTTATTTTCTCTCCTTTTTTACCCACTCCTAACCCCCTATAAATAGGAGTATCATACTCCCCTTTTCACCCTAGATTCTAGATCGATCTTATGTTCTTGATGCTCTTAATATTTGAATGCTCTATATGCCTTGCTTTATTGTGTGCTTCTTGTACTTTGTTGTTGTGGATGAGCAAGTGGAGAAGCCTCGAAGATATATTGTGCCCATCATTTGTCCTCTAGAGAAGGAGGAAAGTTCTTTCATATTGGTTACTATATTTGCTCTTGCTTCCTTCACACACTTATCAGGTTTTCTATCTTAATTATTTTCATCGTTAATTCTTAGTAATTCATTGCATTTTGTATTTATATATTGCTCTAAGTTCTCTTTTATGAATTTGCATCCCTCCCTTATAGGTCACAAATTTGATTTTCTCCTTTGTTTTCAATGGGACGTATATTTGGTCACAAATATCTTGGGGGTAAATTTTTTCTCTCAAATATTAGGTTCTTATTTGCATGATTGTTCTCCATTGCATCCATTCTATTTGCACTTTTCTTTCATTTTTTTATGTTGGTCTATCTTGTTTTGTTTATTTTCAAAGGTCAAAAATCATTTTTATTTTTGAATGGTCATCTAAAAGGACCAAGGGGGCTTGACTACTGCACCTTCAAGCTCAGTCATATAACAACCTAAGTAGGCCCCCAAACATTGATCAATTTTTCCAAGATTTTGAAGTTGTTTTTCAAGTTTGACCAAATTCGTAGTTTTTGATTTATCAGGCATGAATTTGGAAAGGATCAACTACCAAATCAAGTAAGTGCTCTGATAAATCTTTTAGGCTTTTTGTTATGTATTTTTGTTTATCTTTGATTTATTTTTGCTCTAGATTTTGATCATAAGAAAAAGAAGACATTTAGTTTTATTTTCTATGCATTGAAAAGAAGAAGAATATAGTTTGCATCTAGGATAATCTTGTTTGTGCATTCTCTTGGTATCTTTCTTGAAAATAACAAAAGATTTACTTTCTTGTAAAATTAGAGATAGTTCTCATTCAACTAAAGAATCATTCTAGGAATAACTTCTTGTTTGCTTGCATTGTTGTTCTTTAATTCTTTGTATTATAAATCTTAGTAAGACCAAACATAGGTTTTTATTCAAATAGACACATCAAACATTCCATATAGGACTTGGAGAAAGTCCTTAAACCATTCCCTGGTGAACCCTTCAATCCCCAAGCCCCCGAGTGTAGAGGAAAGACAATAGCCCCATGATTACCTCGTCTCCCAATGGATCCATTAAGAATTGTATGTCATGGGTTTTCCCCCCTCTACATAGGTAAATTATAAGTTATAAGGTGGGTTTAACCATAACAAGTTTAAGCACAACCCATAGGGATTATATAAATAAAAAACAATAAATTAAGTATATTTATATAATGATTGCTTATGGGCTTATATAAGATTACATAATACAATTTTAGCCTTGACAATAAGCCAAATTAGACTTTTAACACCTCCTCATATACCTCCTTTTCCTTCTCCCATCAAATGAAAATATCGCAATATTTGCTTTTTTGTAATAGCACCAGGTCCTCTTTATGAGAAAACAATGTTTGACTCTCCATAAGTAGTCAAGCCACCTTTATGAAATCAAAGCAATAATACTTATTCTATCATAAGTGGTTTGGATCTACACAAAATAGGTAAAAAGGTTCCAATTATAATGAAACATAACCTAAAGTAGGTGTAAATTCTCCAAAATATATTAGAATTATTAGAGAAAGAAAAATTTGGATCTTCCTTGCCTATTCTTCCAAAGGTTCTTATGAAGCTTTAAGAAGTAATTTGTCCTAAAAGTCAAAATAAGGATTAAAGACTCCAAACAAAGTTTTTGTGAGACCAAGTAATTTTCATACCCACTCTGATACCATATTAAAATAAGCAATCCATCCACTCAAATATTATACAAACAACAAAGGATGAAAAGAAAATAAAGATACATGAAAATTGTGGGTGCCCTTCAGCACCATAAATAATTTTTGTGTTATTGATAGATAAGAATCACAACACTTCAATACAAAGGAAGGATTAATAGGGTATTTATACCAATATCAAAACCCCAGTTATATAAACAAGTTTAACCAAATACAATATGACAAGAGGGCTTTAGGTTAATTACAAGTTACAAGGTGGGTTTAAACATACCAAGTTAACCATTATCCATAGGCCTTACATAATTAAATAATATGATAAATTAATTATATTTGTACAATAATTCCCTATAGGCTTATACAAGATTATATCTTACAATGTGGGCCTTGGCCATAAGTTAGATTAAAATTTCAACACCAAGGACTATTTTTGAGATATTTTATTATAATTGAGAGTGGGATAAGTTTAAGGTTATATATTTTATAAATAAAACTATATGATGATTATATAAACAAAATATTGAGTAATTTTAAATCATCCAACTGATTATTACTATGATTATCTTTACTCATGGAGTGGCTCTCACCTTGGGAGATATTATGGAGTGATTTCTTCTATAAGGAATAATATTGGTGTTTCCCTACCTTATGCAAAGTACAAAACCATTTCAAGATTATAAAGGTAAAGGTAAAGTAATTTTTAACATCCATGAGACCATAGGCCATTGGGATGACCCTCATAGAAGATGTTGTCTACCCGATATATAGTTATCAAATCATACTCTAGTTATAGGAGGGGAAATAATTCTATTATTTTTTTATTAAAATAAATTTTTTATCTCTATGCATTTTTTTAGATATACCTTGCATGACAATTCAAGAGGTCAAACCAATATGACCTTTGGATCTAAAATAAAAAGGGAAGCAAATCATCTTTTTTCTCCACAAGGCTACACAAAATAAATTCTAGTTTTGATTTTTAGCTGGTTGAGCTCAAATCCTAAATGGTAATCCATGCTCAAGATCCCAAATGCAAACTTGCTTGTGGATTAATTCTCTGTCAAGGCAATCACCAAATACAAACACTTCTAGTGACCAAAATATTATTCTAGATGTAGAAGAAAATGGACATTATACTAGAGTTGTTGAACAACATGACAAACTATGTTCGTTAATTTTTTTGGTTCTTGAAATTCAACTACATCTTTGTTTCCATCTTCACATATCCCAAGTCTCTAATAATGTGTGTCACCTTTAATAATAATGTTTATTTACAATAATTACGGAACAAGCCTATACAAAACATCAAATACATGGCTAAAAAATTATTGGTAAAATATAAAATTCACCAACAAAAATACTAGTAAAGATCAAATTAGCCTATGAATTATCTTCTTGTGTAGTGTAGTTGGTAAAAGTCTTGGATGCTAGTAGAGGTTGACCCAGGTTCCATTCCTCTTGTGTCCACCTTGCATATACAAGGTGCAACTGGGAATGTCCTATGTGCTGGTAGAAACAGACAAGGTTCCATTCCCTTGTGCCTACCCTAATGATACCCAAATGGTTATGTGTTATTCCCCTATTGACAAGTGTAGCTCTTGGTATTATAAGGGGTTATGGTTGGGAGGGGACTACTCAGCCCTATCCATCGATTGTATGGGTTTATCAAACTAACCACAAAAATTTAGTCCTAGGGGGACAACGCAACAATTCGATCTTTGGCTCTTCTTCGGAAGATCCAAGGTTCAAACTGCGATGTGGGTGAGTGTGTGAGGGGGTGAGTGTATGGCGGCTGTGTGTTAATTCCTTGTTGATAAGCATAGCTCTCAACTATATGAGGGATCATAATTGGAAAGAGACTACTCAACCTTGTACGTTAGTTGTAGAATTTTATCACACTAACCAAATCAATAAAAAAATAACCTATGATTTTTTAAAATAAACAAAAGTAAAAGAATAATTTTAAATTGAATCACTAAAGATTACTAATAAATATTAAAGTGGCCCATAAAAATTAAAAAATAAATTAAAGAGGCAAGAGAATAATTTGTATCGATGAAGCTTCTAGTCAAAACCTGTTTCACCTTTTGTTGTATTTGACTATGTTCTTCCACACCTCTCCCACGTACTTGGAATTAGTGATCGTAACACTATGCTTGAGCTCTTGGCTACCAAACTCCATCCCTAATGAACGCACCCACCACACGGCCAGAAATAAGCCTCATTTGAGGATTTTACCACATAACCAATCTACCCTCCATAATTTGCTCAAAAGTATCCCCTTGGGCAAGATCTTTCTAGCGGTATCAATATTTTCTCTTATAAAAATTATGAACAGAAAACACTGTCATCTTGCCTTCAACCCTAAAGTTATTTTCTACATCTTCTCTTTGAAAAGAATTACTAACCTACCCGACAAACTTATCGAATATTTGACATGGGATTTAGAGACTTGAATGCCAACCACTTGGAAAACTTGAACTCATTTAATAGATGAAGATTTTCCATGCCAATGGAAGAGTACTATGTCCTCTCCTTTCAATGACAATCGTATTTAATGTATAATTATTTTAAAAATTCTTATAAAGATAAAGATTTATGTCATGTCCAAGCAATTTTTACCAATAAAAAAATATAAATATATTTTTATTTAAAATTTAAAACTTAAAATGATAAAAGAAATTAAAATATGTGCAATAATTTTTTTAATTTAAAATTAATGAAAATTTTTGTTTTATTATTTTTACTATTATAAGTAATTGGAGACTCACATTAATGGGAGTGCCCATGTCAACCAATGTTCTAATCAAGATGCATTCAATGGTCAAATATATGCAAAAGAAGGATGAA
This sequence comes from Wollemia nobilis, assembly GCA_028583015.1. Taxonomy (NCBI): domain Eukaryota; kingdom Viridiplantae; phylum Streptophyta; class Pinopsida; order Araucariales; family Araucariaceae; genus Wollemia; species Wollemia nobilis. The sequence goes on from JAQPPZ010001045.1 coordinate 6,059,482, forward strand.
ACGGGTGATTTAGAATATTTTTCATATGTCAATTATGAGTTATTTAGATAACTCTTGGAATAGGTGGGACAACTTCATTATTCTTTCAAGAGTGGGCGAATATTTTGGAGCAAGCAATTTTTTGAAGTAGGTGATATATTTTCTAGAGCAAGTGATGGGTTTTCTAGAGCAAGTTGTGGATATCAAACCTTAGTGCAAAGAAGGAAAAAAAAAACATAGTAATTCTTTGAAATAGGTGGAGGATTTTCTAAAGCAGACAATAGAGATAAACTCTAATAAATAAATAAACATAGAAATTCTCTAAAGTAGACGATGAATTTCAAACCCTAGTACGTGGAAGAAAAATGACTTCTTTTTTAAGCTGGCGACATATTTCCTAAAGAAGGCAAGGGAGATCAAACCCTAGTGCAAGGAAGCAGACGATGAATTTGTTTTGAGATAATCAATAAATGTTTTGAAGCGAGGGAATGAGTGTAACACCAAGGGAAAAAGTGGGATCTATCACTTTCAAATTTGGAGGATACAATTTCACAGATCTAGCCATTTAGATAGGCAATAAATTGTGCAAGTTTGGGTTTTGTGGTGGATGAATATTGCAAGGCCTTGGAAGGTTTTGTTGGGTTGTAATGCACATGGAGATCAAGCATTCAAATTTGGCCATCTGCTAGATCAACTTCATAATATCCAAGTGCTGTAGAGATATTGTGAAATTTTTGCTTTACAAAAATTTATGGATGTCTTGATATGTACTTTTCTCTAGTGTTTACTTTTTTAGATGAAAGTAAAAGTTGTTTTTGAAGTTGTGTCTAGGGTATTTTTTTAATATGAAGGTTTGAGTAGCCATTAAAGAAGAACAAGTTTTCAATTTATTAAAACTTCACAGTACTTGTCATTCAAGTAGGCGATAATCTGTGCAAGTTAGGATTTTGTGGAAATAAATATGGAGAACAACATTGGGGTTTCAAAGGCCCTAAAGCATAATCTAGGGCTTGCTCATAAATGGATGGCAGAAGAACAATATTTACTGAAGAGGGCCTTCAATAGTTTACAAGAGAATTAAACATTTTTAATATATTAAAACTACTACACTTTTGCCTAAAAAAATAGTATGGGATGTTGCATTAAGATGCAGGTGGATGTCAGAGGTGTCTAATATTTCAACTTTCACAATGAAGAGGTCAAGGGGATACAAAGAGGACAAGAAGAAGGATGGGTCATTACTACAAATACCACTACACCTATCAGATCCATCACATGGCCCTTTGTTCTAGATTGTACCACCAACAAGATGTAGCAGCACAATAGAGGATTTGAAGGAGGTGTTTACAAGGGGTTTGTTGGAAAGTTTAATGCAAAAAGAGAGCAATGGGTGAGGGTAGGAAAATTGAGAAAAATAAACTAGGGTTGTGGCCACTAAGGATGGAGTCATCATCGGATGACATGTATCTTAAACCTAAGGTTGTAAAGACATGGGCTAAGAGGATAAGTTTTTAGAGTTTTGTTTTACAAGACTACCACCATGGTAAGTGAAGTAGAGAGCAGGCAATGATAATGGTTCATTCTTTGTCAAGGCTATTTTTGCTAATATAAATGCTAATGGAAAGTCCCCCGACATTGAGGCTATAAGGAGAATGTAGGATTTTGAAAGAGAAGGAAGGTAAGGGTTTTTTAGAACAAGTTCATGAAGAAGAAACAATGGACTATTCGACAGATCCTTATGAGGAGGTCTCCATCTTTGATTATGGAAGAAATTACAAAAGAAAAAATTATCCTTTAGAAGAGTTTAAGAATGGGCCTAAGCTAGTGATGATTTTATAAGAGGATACACAATTCTTGGATAAGAGTGATGATTGGGATATGTCCTCTTTAAAGCAATTTCAAAATAGGTCACAACTCTTTGATAAGGGCTACAAGAGATAACACAAGAATTTGGAAGGAGAAAACCCAAAGAAATATTCCTTGGAAGCACGTAAAAAGGCAACCAAATGCATCCAAAGGAAGAGTAATAGAGCAAAATTATTCATAGGAAAAGATGTGAAAATGGGGAAGTCGTTGAAATCTTAGAGAAAATGCTTATTGGAAGGTTCTACGGGCATTCATTTTCTAAAATACTCTTGGCAGTTTGGATGGCCATGGAATGGATGGAAGTCCTCGGGTATTTGCCTAGTTTTTTACTTCTAGGAAGAGGGTGGTTATCATTTTACTTCAATACTAAGGAATATGTGGCAAATATTTTGTTAGAGAAATGATTTTGGATGTCAACTTTGTTAATTCTCAAACTGTGGAACCCTTGTTTTGACCCTAGGACTACTCGAATACCTACTCCCCCTGTATGGGTAAATTTATCAGGGTTGCCATTAGAATATTGGTCTAGAGATGTTTTCCAAGCCATAGGCAACTGCATTGGTTATTTCTTGGAGGTAAATGAGAGGTATCGGTCCTCATGCTTGAGGATAGTGGCCAAGATTCTTGTTGATGTGGACTAAAGATATGGATTGGTGAGGGAAATTGTGTTGAAGTACAACAAATGGATGCATGTACAATCCTTGGACTATATTAGTGTGCCTTTTAGGTGTGCATGTTATCATAATTATGGTTATATTACAATGGATTGTTCTCTTAATTTATCAAGGAAGGTTTGGCATATTAAGGAATACATATGAGTCTTTAAGGATGAGAATGAGATGCAATTGTCCCTTCAAGTACATATCTTACAAACTAATTATATTATTGAATCAATGCATAAGGAACACAAACTAGAGAAATTAGGGGAAAAAATATAAGATGTTGAGAAGATGAAGACAAAAAAATTTGTGCTAGATCAAGTGATGGACTCATAATCATCTTAGATTGAAGTAAGGCTAGGATTCTTAGAGCAAAAATTGGATATCATGCTCTTGGATCCAAATACAATATTTTAAACCAAAACTATTACCAAATCTTATTTCTCATATGGGACTATAGGTAATTCTCTTTTAAGTATGTCAACTAACGAATGGCCATATTTACTAGTCTATGAAACAAAGTTTCCCCTATAAGAAGGTAAGGGTGGAGTTGAGGGGTAATTTTATAACCCTAATATAGCCTAGTCGGCTATATTTCCAACTTAATTACTATTCATTAGATTCATGTATAAATTAGGAATATAGTATGTTTAATTATTCATCATCGATCATTTATCAAATTGCGTATTCGCAAGAGACTCCGTCCTCTCTAAGTGGCTATAGGACATTGCCCTCCTTAAGTGGCTTACTAATTTATTTAAATTCATTCATTGAATATTTTATCCATATTTGATTAATTTACATAATAATGTTGCTTTTAATGGTATCAGAGCACTATCTTGGAGTTGTGCCATTTCTTGGAGAAATATTTTTTTTAGGAGTGATGCTTCCCAAAATTCTTAGTTGTGCCATTTCTTGGAGAAATATTTTTTTTAGGAGTGATGCTTCCCAAAATTCTTACCATATGTTTTAGGTAAAACTATCATTGTTCATTTACAGATTACTATTTTTTTAGCATGCAACAGTGAACATAATATTTTTGCATGCAACAATTGGCATAATATTAAGATAAAGCTTCCAGGCAGTAAACAGGAAAAAAAATTAAATTCATTCCCAATAGCAATGTTCCACGTGAAGGAGAATTAGTAGCCAATTAGCTCAAAAGAGGTGTCATTGGTAAAGTTGGTCCGTTTATCAGTTTAAGAATTTTTCATCTGACGAGTTACTGCGATTCAGTGATAATCCGATCATTTTTTATGAATCTAGGCACCTTCTGGCAGGAATTTCGATGACGAGTGAAGTTACCAATGAGGATTCAGGTAAGGTTACACATTATCCTAGCAAAAGTAAAATTATTGATGTAATAAATTACTAAAGTGTTAAAAATATTAAGGCTGGAAAAATTATCGATGTATTAAATTATTGAAGTATTATAAACATCAAGTTTTCTGAATTTAATCCACCACTATAAAGAATAAAAAATGCTTGTAATTAGGTCTATCAAACAGTGTGATTTTTCAACAAACAAGTTTCCAAATAGCATTCGTAGAGGATAATAAATATTCTTCATCCCACCAATGTTGCTGGAAATGTACACAAGCAAGAAAGAATTAGACTCTGATCAGGCATCTATGAAAATTCCTAACCCTAAAATAATCCACCAACAAGGAAATGCCAAGTGTACAATTTAATCTGCATACCTAAGGTTCGTCCAAGATTTTTTTTTTTGAATTCAGTAATTTGCGCCATGTGTTTTGGTCTATTTGTTTTAGGACTTATAGTCCCACATATGGCATGTGGTAGGAACCTAGGGTTCCTAGCACATAAAATGATAAATAAATAATAAATAACCTAAATCTAAAAGAATCGCTTTTGAATTGTCGGGAAGTCCCTTCAATGATTTAATAAATCATATATTATATATTTCATGGATATTTTAAATGATAGAAGTGTATAGAGTTTTATACCCACTCTAGGGTTATAGGTGAAAGGTTGCAATGCTTCCTAACCCTAATCTTATAATAATTAATATAATTAATTATTATATTATTATAAACTTAGGATAAAATATATTATTATTATTAATTAATTAATGTTAGGATAGGATCCTAACATTCCATCCCTCCTTGAAGAACTTTGTCTGCAAAGTTTGAAATTCAAGAATTTAGCGTCAAGTAGGTTGGATGTTCTTCATTCGTCTCCTCTAAATCCAGTAGAGAGTTCATATTTTGAGGTTTTAAAAATGTGGTGAGCATTGTTGATATCAATGTTGCCAAAGGATTATTTTAACCTTTTAATATTTATAATTTGAGGGTTAAAATTATCCAATTTAAATTGTAACCAACAATAATGTGATTCATTTTACAATGATGCAACTCCAATTTGTTCAGCGTAAATCCTAAGGTTAATAATAAGATCTATATGTAGTCTTTAGCCACTATCCAAGGATTGGAAACCGAAATTGTTGTACGCATTTTACTACGCTATATGAGAAACTGACGCTCGTGTTTGAATGGTGATAAATTCATCGTATGTACTCTTTTTAGTGGATGCGCATACTCGTATATACGTTTAACAATAAATTTCACTTATAAGATATGAAATTTTAAGAGGAGAAAATTTCCCTCCATAAAATCTGGAAGATATTATCGAATTATGACCACCTTCATAGCGTCATATAGAAATATTGATAAGAGTACATTTTGGTCACCCATAACGTCAACAAGTGCCCAACATCCAGATGAATCCCTAACATTGCTTTCTGCACAGGTACTAGGTATATCTAACATAATATATTTTTGGATTGAATGTTTTAAACTGTATTTATATTATAAAACTGCGAACGAATATGCAAATCCAATATTAAGGCTATCGGACTGTGGGTTTTGAGTTGACTACCGAAACTGTGGTTATGAACGGTGGTGATGCAGGGTTTATAAATATTATGTACTCCATGCATTTGACCAATACCTTTTGATGCCATGGATTTCCTTTCTATTTTGAAAACACAAACCTTATAATGGTTTCAACAATGAAATATTGAAATATAATCGAATAAGCTGAAGACAGATACAAAGACAAGACTCTGCTTCAAAAGAGGATCAAAGGAGAGGCATCTATCCTTATACGTCATAATTACGTCACTATTTGAGTCAGTCTCCCAAAAGTAATCAAAATTCTAACAGATATCTAGTTGCGCAACCTTCGGTCCTTTTCGGCCTTTCATCGTATTCAACTACAGAGGCGGCTACATGTATTTCGTAATGATGTCATTAACTGAATCTGCTTGCCCAACGGTGAGATTGATAGGCTATAGTGGGTGGGAGACTCAGAGTAGGAGGTCTTCTTATCCAATCCTCTATTGGATGCTGTTGCATGCGACTTCTACATAAATTTGGCAACGCATAATATTTTATGTTTTTCAATATGTGATTTTAGTGGAAGAATCATATTATTGTCATATTTTCACCTCAATAATGAAACTTTGAACTCTCATCATCAAATGGTGCTTACTAATCATTTACAGGAATTTACAACATTTATGCGAGTGCTGGAATCATCTATTTCTTATTGGCAAGTAAGACATGCAATTGTCTTGTATCCAGTAAAAAATCATGTTCAGATCAAAGATTGATACTGATTGTATTGAATGACAAAGTATTGCACATACCATGTAATTCTTTTTCTGATTTCAGAAGATATGAGAAAACTATTTTCAAGTGCATGCATGTTTCACTGTATAGTCTTAAGCCTAGAAATCAGAGAGGATATCAGTATTAAACTAGAAGTCCCAAAGATGAACAAATTTGTTTTCCAATTATAATTTTAAATTGATGCCTTAAAAAACTACAATCATTCTTGTAATAGCATCTTCTGACTATCTTTGTTAATCTTTGAATAATGTTGGGTTTGACATTTTTTTTTTCTCTTCCATGGCTGTATCTCAAATTCTGTTTATGTTGGCATTTTTCTAAATTTTTGAAAGGAATTTTGGGAGTGAGAGCTAAGTCCACATTGGAATCATTAATTTGAAACAGAAATCAGAATCTCCCATTAATATTAGCATAACATCAAAAATTAATCAAATTTTGTGTGGAATCCTTTAGACACGCGATATTTTTTTTGGAAGAACAAAGATATCAGAGGTTGGTAGAGGCAACCAACTGGAATAATGGTAACATTGAGTTTTTGTTGATGATGATCGTAATCAATCCAGGATTGAATGTTGTATCCCTCATTGAAAAGTAATCTTTCAAACTGATCGTCAATCCAGTAGTTGGTAGGCTCAAATCTTATCGAGTGAAGGTCATTGAGATCAGCACTAACGTGATTATTGTTGATCAATAATGATGTTATTGGGAGGAAACATGGTGAATACGAAAGTGGTGCTGAACGAGAAAGCTAGATTGTCATATTTGATTTGATGAGCATTGGTTAGTAAAAAGCGTGACCAACAAGTAATTCAAGTTGGGCAGTGAGGCGGATGGTGTTGGTGGGTTTTTTTTTTTGGGCAGTGAGGCGGATGGTGTTGGTGGGTTTTTTTTTTGTGGTCCTATTTTTTAACCAAAGAATTATTAGCTTTACACCAATTGAAATCCCTTCCATGTGAGTTATATTCTCCTCTAGGAAGCCTAGACAATTTAATGCAAGTACTATCTCATTAAAAATAAAAGGATAGGAAACAAAGGACCCTATTACACACATGGCATTGACCGCATCTAATGAATATGGGTGAGCAAAAGAAGAGGTGGCCATGGTGGAGGGCGCATGTGAGGAGGAAATTGAAATTTTGTTCCAGTATTCACACTATTACTAGTCCAAGGATCTGAGAGCAAGATTTTATCTGATGCCAACATTTTATGGTTTTTAAAAATCTTAGTGCAGTAATTGTTGTTTATTTTTATGCGAGGGAGTATATTTTTTGTTAATTTTATATTTAATTCCATATTTTTCACGTCAAAGTGCATTGGGAAATAATAGAGAGGATCATCAAACTTCTCCATTGTTGGATAAACCCTGCAATTTGTTTCCTTGGAAATATTTACCTCTTTTAAATTTAAATTTTTAAGGTTTTCATTTTCTTTCTTGGGGAGTGCAATGGGTACCACTCGTGATTCCATGGTTATGGGCTCCTCCTCCACCTCGGATTCCATGGCTATGGGCTCTTCCTCCACCTCGGATTCCATGGCTATGGGTTCTTCCTCCTCTACCTGATATTCCATGGCTAGGGTCTCCTCTTGCATTTCCATTAAATATTGTATAATACGATCAGAACGTTCCATTTGTTTTTTTTTGTTTTTGTTCAATCATTCTTCTAATTTCTGCAATGTCATTTTTCATTTCCTTGACCAATATGGTTGGATCCATAAGGCTCTGATACTAGATTATAGGAACCTAGGGTTCCTAGCACATAAAATGATAAATAAATAATAAATAACCTAAATCTAAAAGAATCGCTTTTGAATTGTCGGGAAGTCCCTTCAATGATTTAATAAATCATATATTATATATTTCATGGATATTTTAAATGATAGAAGTGTATAGAGTTTTATACCCACTCTAGGGTTATAGATGAAAGGTTGCAATGCTTCATTACCCTAATCTTATAATAATATAATAATTAATATAATTAATTATTATTTTATTATTATAACCTTAGGATAAAATATATTATTATTAATTAATTAATGTTAGGATAGGATCCTAACAGCATGCTAGAGATATACAATGGCTTATTAGCGTTGAAGCGCATATTAAACATCGGCCACCACCTGGTGGTCATGATATTCCCCCATGCGCTAGCCTATCTGTATACAACTAAATTTCAAAATATCCTTGTTATCCGTGCTACCAAGTGTTGGTTTCCTATCGCTTATGCTTACCTTGTCCAAGTCTACGAACTCTCTTGCATGTACTAGTCTTGTCCCTCCATGTGTCTTTCAAATTCAATTGCTTATCATGTTTAAAGTCCACGATCATTGTGTATCCCTCATCGTTGAATATTTTACCCCCATCCTCCATTTGGTGACCTAATCGTTGTCAGTTGCCTCCTCGAAGTCCACTCACCATTATTCACAGTTCGCACCATTGTGTCAGTTGTCCCCACCAACGTGTTAGTTTTCCCATTGATAATAAACAATAGGACGTTGAAAGCCAAGTGATGATTTGATAATTACTGTTGGATTAAAATCACCAATTTTTTATGGAATTAAATCATCCTTTGAGAAGAGTAAAGTGCACATTAGAATTTGAAATATAGTCGTTGCCAATTTACCACTAATTTTGAAAGTTGAAGTTTAAAATTCAAACTCATGTTGGCACCAAAAGCACACTAGAGGAGAATATTCAAAATTTTGTTGCAAATCAAGTGCATGAGTGATCAAACCACTCCAAACAAGTGGAATAGAGGAGCAAACAATAGATTACAATGCATAGGTAGACCAAACAAAGGGTCCCTGAATATACCATAATTATAACCATGAAATAAAGGTATGCAACATAATTCTCCTTTTAGAATTAATAGTTCTAACCCACACCACTGGTCTATGGCTTATCCAAATCCTAATAATTCTTCTACTCCTATACCAAAGCACAATAACTCTTCGTCTACCTAAGAAGACATGGTCTCTAAAATTCCCCTTTATGTGGATGTCGGTGTGCGTCATTATCTAAGGCAACAACAAAAATACATTGCTAATATGTATTTCTTACTACAAGATATACAGGATTCAGTGTCTAAACTTCTCCCTCTCAATAATCAAGCCTCTCAAGATATTTTCAATCCTCAACCTTTAAATACTCATCAAGCATCAGTACCTCCAAAAACTTCTTTCGATTTTGATCCTTCAGCAGGTGATGCCTCCCAATTCTTAGAATGACGTCATGATGTTCAAGTTCCTCGTACTGACATACCCACTTTTGAGGGATATGATCCCAGAGGCTGGTTAGCAAAAATGGATGGTATTTTTCATCTGTACCATATTCCAAATACTCTTATCACATTTGCATATTGTAAACTAGGTATCCAGGCCTATCAATGGTTGTTATGGCAACTCCGTCAACATAATCGCTCCATTATGTGGCTTGAATTTAAGGAACTTTTCCTTAGAATATTTGATAAAGGTTCTTCCTCATCATATGTGGTTCACCTCATGGAACTCAAGCAAACCAATTTAGTAGAAGACTATGTTGTTGAGTTCACAAGTCTTCTTACTTGTACATATGAATTAAATCCAACAGTATTGGTATCTCCTTTTTGTCATGGTCTCAAGGATAAAATAATAAAGGAAGTTCACATGTATTATCCATGTACTCTTGATGATGTCACTCGTATAGCTCAAGCAACTGAAAATAAACTTTAATATGTGCCACCCTATAAGAGTGATTCTAATTTTTGTCATCCTTTTCGCAATAATGAACAGTCCTCAAGATTTTTTTTCTTTAAATGTCATTCTTATCATCCAAGAGATCAATCCTGTGTAGTGCGTCAAATATTTCAAGTAGAATATGACATTAATGAAGAAGAATATATAATTCAACCAAAGTCAATCACTGATACAGAGTAACAACCAAAATATATTAATGAAGTAACACCAGAAAAAGATACTATTGCTCTCTCAGTACATGCACTTATGGGTTTAAAAGCTCATCATACAATTAAGGTACAAGAATTTATTAGGCACAAACGTATTAATGTGTTGATTGTGTTGGCAATTTGAGTTATTTTATGTTGTCATTGATGTCACATGGATCACATTGAGTTTTGGTGGCCAAATCATTTTATAAATATGCATTTATGATATTTTGGAGAGAATGGATATATACAGGGTTTTTGTGAAAACCAAGACAGGCAAAATAAAATGTTTTATTTAAAACCATGGATGGCAGATTTCAAATGGGTTTTTCTTAAAACCCAGGTTGGATTTTTGTTTCATCGAAAAAAGTGCCCCAGTGATGGAGATATTTATTTTTAAATATTTAGTTTAAATTTTAAATTATTTAAAATTTTAATTTTAATTTTAAAATTAAATATTTTAATTTTAAAATTAAATATATTAATTTTAGCGTCGACTAATGAAAGGAGGAAATGCTATATTAATTTATAACATCGACGTCTCAATAAAGAGGAAAGGCATATATATATGCCAACAAAAGCTTAGACTTCATAAGACCAGCGCTTAATTTTTGAATGCCTTCGATTGGGGAACGAATTGCGAAAAGAGAGAGAAGTGTGGCTTTGGTCTATTAAAAAAACGTTCATGGAGTTTAATAAGATGCATAGGCATCTTTGGCCTAGTGGTTAATGTGTTGTGTATTATGCAGGAGGCCCTACGATCGAGTCCCGCCGTGGTTATTTACTTTGTTGAAGCGCTCGAAGCATTGTTAAGTTTTTCGAAGGGTGCAAAAGTTTATGATATAAGTTTTTGTTTGTGTCCCTTGGACACGTGAGGGCGTGTGGCTTAACGACAGGTTGTATGTGGTTAAAGCGCTGAGCAAGAAGACGTCACGAGATCAAATCCCGTCAGGGATAAAGGCAAGTTAATAATTTTTTTAATATATTTTATTTTTTCTAAAGTTGCCCTAGGAGGAATAAGGGTTGTGATGAATGTTTAGAAAAAGAGAGATTTATGGTGTTTCTCCTTTTGAAAGTATATCATATTATATATCGTTGGAAAGCTTATTTTGAGGTCTATTTGATTAACTTTCTTAGAGGGAGAAATAAGGTGTATGTAAAGATATATTTTTGTTTTTGTAAAAGGATTCAAAAGTGAAGGTTGTTTTTTTCTTTTCAAAGGTGATTAATTATTTCATGAGGGGACATGTTGTATTTTATTGAGTACGAGTGATAAGGTGCTATTTGTATATTATTGTTGTGATATTAATCATGATATCTAACCCTTGTTAAAAGTTGAAAAAGAAGTTTTTTGAGTGTGGCAAATTTAGTGGACATCCAATAAGGCATCAAAAGGTATGAGCAATATTATCCATTGACTTTGTTTATGGTGGTTGATTTCTGAAATATCATTGGAGAGAAAAGGATTGATTGTGGTTTCCTTTTAGAAAGTGGTTTGTTTAATGCTTCAAGGTTTTTTGGTTTGAGAGTTGTGTTTAAACCTTGTTTTATAAGCATAGTTGTTGAAGCCCATTGGTTATGAAAATAACTTGAGTTAGAAAAGAACATGAGTATCATTGTTATGTGAATTTGTGGTTGAGCATTGTTGGAAACATTTGAGTTGGTTGATACATTCTTGGACTAGGGTTTTGTGAGAAAGAGTTGTCCCTTGTGGTGATTGGTTGAGTTGAGTTGATTGAGTCTAGTCAAGTGATTGTGTGAGGTGATTGTTCAAGTCCCATGAAACAAACAATTCTATAATTCTGATTTGAGTTGATATTGAGCTTTGAGATTAGAACATATTGAGTCTCTAACAATTCTCTTTATGCTTCTATAAGACTTGAGTTGAGTTGAGATTGATTTGAGTTGAGATCATTGTGGATCATTTTGTCATCCATTGTAGAGTGCATTGCCATTCATTATTGAGTTCATCATTGAGCCTTGCCTTCATAGATTTGTGGATGATATTTGAGTGCTACTTGAGCATGATTGGTAAAGCTTATGAGAAGGCTTTTGGGACATATTTGTGATAGTTTTTGTGTATTATTTATTGATACTTTGAGAAGGCTTTTGGGATAGATTTGTGGACAGTTTTGGGATAGATTTTGAGCAAGTTCTTTGTGAGCTTATTGAGCAGATTTTGGGCAAATTCTTGGTGAGCTTGCTGAAGCAGATCAATGTATTGCCTAGCTTTGAGTAGATCAAAGCAATCATTTATATTGGGATAAGGATCCTTATTTTTGTGTGAAATATTATAAAGATATTATATTGTGGAGTACCCCACATTGGGAGAACCACATTAAATCTTGTGTCTCAATTATGTGTGGTGATTTGTGCACTTGTTTACTATTGTTATCTATGTCATTAATGCACACTACTATATTTGGTTATTGTAATTAAGGACACTAATTTATATTGGTTTGGAAAGAAAGTAAAAAGTGGGCGCTATATTGTTCATCCCCCATCTCAGTATAAGCTTATGTTCTTCAATTGGTATCAGAGCGGGTTCCTTCGGAAAGGCTAACAGCTTGAGGGTATATTCTACAAGAACACATATGACTTCACAAAAAGGATTATCTACAAATAAGGCTCCATTGTTTGATGGTAACAATTATGCTTTCTAGAACATGAGAATGAAGAACTACTTGATATCACAAGGATATGAGGTATGGCAAATGGTTGAAAAAAATTATAAGGTTGAAGGTGATCCCAAGGTAGATAAGACTATCAGGAAATTGGTTGAGATCAATGCAAGGGCAATGAATTGTATTTTGAGTGGGCTACATGAAATAGATTTTGCAAAGGTCATGGTATGTAATTCAGCTAATGAAATGTGGACCAAGTTGCAAAATACTTATGAAGGATATTCAAAGGTAAAGTTGGCAAAACTACAAACTCAGAAAAATATTTGAGAAATTGAAAATGGAAGATTCTAAAGATATTGCAAAGTTTTTATTTCTATTTGATGAGATTACTAACACAATGAGAGGTCTAAGGTTTGAGATGAAAGAATCAAAAGTTACTCAAAGGTTTTGAGATCACTTCCCATGAAGTATGATGCAAAGGTTTCAGCAATAGAAGAAAAAATGGATATCAACAAGCTAACAATGGAAGAACTACAAGGAACTCTCACAACTTATGAGATGAGGGTGAGTAAGCATCAGGTTCCAATAAAAGAGATTGCATTCAAGGCTTCAAATAAAAAGAAATGGAAAGTTCCAGAGATAGATAGAGATTCAGATAATTATGAGGAAGCTAACTTCATCAAAAATAAAAAGGACTTAAGAAATTATAGGGATATGAAGAAAGTCAAATGCTACAAGTGTGGTGATTTTGGTCACTATGCACACAAGTGTCCACATGAAGAAAATAGTGATGATGAAAAATAGGGTCACAAAAGAAAATAAGATGGAAATTATAAGCATGACAAAGATAACAAGTACAAGCAAAGAAAGTATGAGAAGAAGAAAATTTTTTGTAAGACAAAGAAAACTTTCTACATTGTAGAAGTAAGTGATAGCTCAGATCACAATGATAGAGACAAGTCAGATGAAAAGGAAGAACATCTATTCCTAGGAATAGAGGGTGAAAGAGAACAATGCTTTGTGTGTGGTCAAAGAGATCATAGATCAGGATATTGCAATGGCTTTAGTGATAGTGAAGATGAGATGACCCATCAAGAAAATAGGCATGGTCAAATAAATCATGAAAGTTTGTTTGCTATAGAATATTATAATGATCTTAGTGACAATGAAGATGAAGAAGGGTTTTTCTATGGGATAAAAGAAGTAGAAGAAGAACATTCACTCCAAATAGAAGAAGTTAAGCAAGAGAACATTGTAAGAAAGACAGATGTCTCAGTTGATCTAAAGGAAGACTTCAATGATATCCATGAGCAACTACAAGAGGTTAAGGAGAATATGAAAGAATTGATATGTTCTATACTTGAGAAGTTTGATCCATCACATTACTCAAAAGGTCAAGATACTTTCACTAAGAAGGAAACATGTATTTCAGAGACAATAAAGATGGATGTCAATTTGCTATTTGACACAAATTAAGAGAAATAATAGGAAGGTCCCAAAGCATGAAAGGTCTCATATTTTAGGTTTGGGGAATCACACTCAAAAGGAAAGGAAGTTCTAACAGATGAAATAAAGGAAACACTTAAGTTTTATGAAGAAAGTTCCAAAGTTCCTATGGCTTCAAACATTCAATTTGGATATTGTTTTGAGATAGGTGAATCAAGTTTAAAAGGAAAAGAAATTCTTGAAGAGTAAAGCAAGGAAGAAACTAAGGAAGAGGATTTAGATACTACAAAGAAGGTTCAAGAATGCAATGCACAAGTTGAAAATGATCATAAGGATAATGGTCAAGAAAGGTATGAGGAACCAAGGCATGAACAAAGGGCTTTTCAAGGACATTATTTTTCTTGTAATGGATTTGGACACAGGGCTATACAATGCAGGATCCATGGATCAAAGAAGTTTGATTTTTCTAGAAGAAACTTCAAAGGAAGAAGGTATGGTTTTTAGGGACATTGCTTCTTATGCAATAGGATTGGTCATAGAGCTTCTCAGTGCAAAGATAATGAGCAACATGGTTTTGGTTTTAGAGCTACACAATTTAGAAGTCATGGTCATAATGATTATGAAAACATAACTTCACAATATAGGGTTCAGGAAAGGAATGGATATAGAAATTATTTCAAGAAAGAATTCAGAATATGGGCACCATCTAAAGGCTACAATATCAAGTGTTTTAATTGCAATAACTTTGGACATATTGCAAAATGGTGTATGACTCAATTCCGAATAGGTTCAAGGCAAGAAGTTCTAACATATTCAAGACAAGAAGATCAAGTAATTCATCAAGAGAATGATATCAAAAAAATATGGAAGGAAGTTGACAGAGGAAAGAAATAATGTAATATGCCCACCCCAAAATTAATCATCTCAAGAGAGAAGGTGGTGAGGGGGCTAAGCTTAAGAGTCATATATTGTAGCCCCATAGGTGTCCCTTTTGTCATTGATGTCAAAGGGGGAGATATTTGAGTAAGGGGGAGAGCATTGTGTTAGGGGGAGCAGCCTCCAAAGAGAGCATTGAGTTAGGGGGAGCAACCTCCATAGAGAGTATTGAGTTAGGGGGAGCAACTTTGATTCTTAGAGATGGTTTTTGTAGTGATTGTGGTTTTTGCATTAGAGGTGTTGCCATAAATGACAAAGGGGGATATTGTTGGCAATTTGAGTTATTTTATGTTGTCATTGATGTCACATGGATCACATTGAGTTTTGGTGGCCAAAGCATTTCATAAATAAGCATTTATGATATTTTTAAGAGCAGGGATATATACAGGGTTTTTGTGAAAACCAAGGCAGGTAAAATAAAAGGTTTTATTTAAAACCATGGATGGCAGATTTGAAATGAATTTTTCTTAAAACCCAGGTTGGCTTTTCGTTTCGTCGAAAAAGGTGCCCTAGTGATGGAGATATTTATTTTTAAATATTT
Source organism: Wollemia nobilis (assembly GCA_028583015.1). Classification (NCBI taxonomy): domain Eukaryota; kingdom Viridiplantae; phylum Streptophyta; class Pinopsida; order Araucariales; family Araucariaceae; genus Wollemia; species Wollemia nobilis. The sequence goes on from JAQPPZ010001045.1 coordinate 6,075,106, forward strand.
AGTTAAAATTTTAAATTAGGTTGGCTTTTTGTTTCGTCGAAAAAGGTGCCCTAGTGATGGAGATATTTATTTTTAAATATTTAGTTAAAATTTTAAATTATTTAAAATTTTAATTTTAATTTTAAAATTAAATATATTAATTTTAGCGCCAACTAAAGAAAGGAGGAAAGGCTATATTAATTTATAGCGCCGACATCTCAAGAAAGAGGAAAGGCATATATATATGCCAACAAAACCTTATACTTCATAAGACCAGTGCTTAATTTTTGAATGCCTTCGATTGGGGAACGAATTGCGAAAAGAGAGAGGTGTGACTTTGGTCTATTGAAAAATCATTCATGGATTTTAATAAGATGCATAGGCATATTTGGCCTAGCAGTTCATGTGTTGTGTGTTATGCAAGAGGTCCTGCGATCGAGTCTCACCGTGGTTATTTGCTTTGTTGAAGCACTAGAAGCGCTGTTAAGTTTTTTGAAGGGTGCATAAGTTTATGATATAAGTTTTTGTTCGTGTCCCTTTGGACACGTGAGGGCATGTGGCCCAACGGTAGGTTGGTTGTGGTTAAAGCGCTAAGCAAGGAGACATCACGAGATCAAATCCCGTCAAGGATAGAGGCAAGTTAATAATTTTTTTAATATATTTTAATTTTCTAAAGTTGCCCTAGGAGGAATAAGGGTTGTGATGCATGTTTATAAAAAGAGATATTTATGGTGTTTCTCCTTTTGAAAGTATATCATATTACATATCAATGGAAAGCTTATTTCGAGGGCTATGTGATTAACTTCCTTAGAGAGATAAATAAGGTGTATGTAAAGAGATATTTTTGTTTTTGTATGGAAGTAAAATACTTAAACACTTGCAATATAAAATCACACAGACATAAAGAGATTGCCCAAAATAACGAAATCCTTTATATATATTGACTCTTGCGATACAAATTTACAATATTTCAGATTGCCCCAAGTAGCTTGGGTACAATGTTACAATCTTTGCCTCAATGTGATACAAATTTCTCTCTAGGAGTTTTCCAGATCTTCCGCAATGTACAATGTTCTCCTTGTATCCAGTTACAGCTTCAAAGGGTGAGTGGGCTTTGGTATCCAGCACGGGACCACTCTAGCTTTAACAACCTATCCAAGATACCTATTACCTGCACACATGCAAACCAACAAAGGGGATTAGTAGCACCCGTATATTCAAGCAATAAATCCAATGCTACACATAAACCTATTACTAATATGGATGAAAAGCAGATAGCACAAAATAGTTAACAAATAAAGCCTTGCTTAATACTCAAATCACTAATCTCTGTCGATGAAATCCATTTTTATTCTCGGGACTGTGGAACCGCAAAAGCACGGTTGTGGGCTGGAAACCACGGACCTACGGTTGTGGAACCATGGATGCGCGTTTTTGACTGTGGAACCACGGACGGGTGATTTTGGTTGAATAACAAATTGCCTCGGAATTCAAGCCAATAGTTAGAGTCAAGCTCGCGCTCTCAATTTCTCGTTGGGTCTAGATCTATTTCGATAGCCTTTCGGTGCCCAAATTTAGCTCCTTTCTATTTGGTGGATCGATGGTGCCTTTATAGGCTACCTGGGGCTTTGGAGGGGAATGTGAGGTGGCAAGCCTGACTTGCCAAGTGGCAAATCTGGACTGCCAAGTGGAAGGGGTAGTTACAGTGAGTCACTCAGTGTGGCTCACTTAACTGGGGTGATGTGGCTCCAAGTGGAGTGGGATGTGGGATGTTGTTTTATGTGAAGGGACAAGGGGACAACAACAAAGGAGTTGTGGCATGGGTGTTGGGAAATATGTCTCATGTGCAAGGACAAAGGGGATAGGAGTGGGTAAGATGTGGCATGGATGTTGGATGAAGTGTCCAGGACACATGTCCAATGGGTAGACAGGGTATCCTAGGGTGATTTTCCTAATTAAATAAATTAGGAAAGTATAATGATGTGCAAGATTTTATATCCCTAAGTTAGAACTTAGGCATATATCTTTATTATGCAAGATTTGATGGTGAGGTGGTGAATGTGAACTAAAGGGTGCTAGATTTTGGTGTCTACAGTTGCCCCTTTTTGTACTGTGTTGTGTACAACACAATGCGGTGCAAAAACTAATGACATCTAACTTTATTGGATGAATGGGTTCATTTCTCTTTGACACACAAAATGAATGAATTTAGAATTTTGACTTGTTTGCTTACCCCCTCAATTGACGATTGGGTAAAGGTTGACACCCATAAGCCAATTGACAAAATATGAATGTTGAAAGTGGGTTGTTTATTGAATGATGTTTATTTTGTTAATGAATTTTGTCTTGATTTTCTTTGTGCCCCAAGTTTGGGATTATTTGTGTTCTTGCAATTTTGCTTTTGGTTTCATTAATGTTTAGAATACATGGTAAAATTTCTGACCACTCTTTTGAGTTTTCACCCACTATGACTTTAGCAATTCCTTCCAAATGATGGGTTTAAGGAACCAGTCGTCGAGGATTTGATGCTCAAGCGGTTTTTTGATTATTACCAAATTGTTGTTTGTTGTTCCACTTTTGACCCAACAGAAGGTTTTTGTAGGATTACCTTGGCAAATCTATTTTAGAACACATTTAAGCTCATAGATTTTAGGGACTTATCGACTTGATTCATTGTATTTTTTTTTTTTTTTTGTGATTTTTGAATGAGTTTCCTAGGTGTATAGGATAATCCACGAGATACGAGTTTCACTCCAAATGATTAGGTGGATTGAAATTTTCATTTTTTTTTTTGAAACCGCTAACTTGCGGTTATTTTGGCAAAAAACACGGATTTACGTTTTGCTTTATGAAACCGTGTTTCCGCATTTTGTGCCTCCAAACACGTGTTTGCGTTTTCGCGTGCCGTGAAAAACGTGGGCACGCATTTTTCGTCGCTAAAAGCGGCTATTTATAGGTTGCTGTCATTTTCAAAATCATTCTGCCAGTTGTCATTGGTTGGTCGGTTGAAGTGATGAGTGAGATGGAGGTTGGCGAGGGGAGCGGTGGTGGTGGCTCGGCTGGAGCGGAAGTTGGCGGCCGGTTTGCCGAGGTAGGCGTGTTGCCCCTTTTTTTTTTCTTGTTTGTTTTGCTTGTTTGATAATTAAGTGGGGTTGGTAAATGGTTATTTTTTTTTGCTCATTAAGCGTTTGTTTTTGCTTTTATTACCTAGGGTAGGTAAAAATTTTCGTTTTTGTTTTGTGTCCATGATTAGGTAATTTTTTTGTTTTTTTTTTTGCTTTTATTACCTAGGGTAGGTAAAAAAAAATTGTTTTTATTACCTAGGTTAGGTAAAAAATTTTTGTTTTTTTTGCTTTTGTTACCATGATTAGGTAATTTTTTTGTTTTTTTGTTTTTGTTTTCAATGATTAGATAATTTTTTTTGTTTTTTTGCTTTTATTACCTAGGGTAGGTAAATTTTTTTATTTTTTTATTACCTAGGTTAGGTAAAAAAAAAATCGTTTTTTTGTTTTATTACCTAGGGTAGGTAAAAAAAATTATTTTTTTTTTTATTACCTAGGTTAGGTAAAAAAAATAAATTGTTTTTTTTTTTGTTGTTTTTGTTACCATGATTAGGTATTTTTTTTGTTTTTTTGTTTTTGCTTTTATTACCTAGGGTAGGTAAAAAAAATATTTTTTTGTTTTTATTACCTAGGTTAGGTAAAAAAAATTCGTTTTTTTGTTGTTTTTGTTACCATGATTAGGTAAATTTTTTCTTTTTTTTTTGTTTTATTACCATGCATAGGTAAAAAAAAATTGTTTTTGTTTTATTACCTAGGTTAGGTAAAAAAAAATTCATTTTTTTTGTTTTATTACCATACATAGGTTAAAAAAAATCGTTTTTACTTTTATTTCTAGCATGTTGTGCTAATTTTTGTTTTTTTTATATGTTTTCTTTTTAGGTTAAGCTTCTTGATTCTCGGCATAGGTGGTCGAGGACCATTCGAAAAGTGCGGAAAGCACTTTTTGATGATGATTGGACTCTACTTCAGACCATTGGTTTAGACGGTTGCGGGCGGTTAGGCACCGTTCGAGCTGATGAGGATCTCCTTTCGGCACTTGTTGAGCGTTGGGATCCAGACAAGGGCACATTTCAGCTCCCAACAAGGGAGCTGACTATCACTCTCGAGGATATCTATCGTATCTTTCACGTCCCTATCGAGGGTCCTACCATTCGTGTTGGCCTTGACAAGAAGGAGGCCCTTTTCCCTTTGTTTGGTGAGATGTGGGACATTGATTGCAGTAGGGGTGACATTGCGTATCTGGATCTCTTTACAGCTGGCAGCTTGGGTGCATTGCCTGCCTTTATGATGTACATATTGAGCAACATGTTGTTGCCCAATTCCATGGGATCGAGGATCCCATGGAACCAAGTGCCTATTGTTCTTGACTTGATAGCTGATCCTCATCGGTTAGCCTGGGCTCTCGCTCTTCTCTACGAGGTTTATAGCGAGCTCTATGAGGTGAAGAGGCATGGGCGCAAGGGCTTGGGTTGCAGTTTGCTACTCCATATTTGGTGTTGGGAGCATGTTATCATTGGTCGCCCTATTGGTTTACCTTGTGGCATGGATGCCACCTCTCCCTGGGCATATAGGTGGTTACTCAGTGAGGAGGTTAGTCGATCTATTATGAGTGCTTTGGATTTTAGAGATATCTTGAGTTCTTTGACTAGGGACCTGATGTGTTGGCAACCTTCGAGGGGTTTGGATTGGGCGACGGATGCAGTAGAGCTTCGTCGCATTAGGCGAGGATGATGGGTTGTTGGCGCCCATTTGAGGGATATGGAGTTTATCCAGATCTCTCGTGTACTACGGTAGTTTGGTCTTATTCAAGATGTTTCAGATGTGCCTATTACGTATAGGTGACGGGGTGATGAGTTGGGGTTGCTTATTGCTCCTGATTTTTGGTGAGTCGACGATCCTGTTGATGACTCAGACTTGGAGGTGCTTGACTTGGATGATGTTGGCACGACTACTAAGTATGATGCTTGGTTTGCGAGTCAGCCTATGTGGACTCCTAGTGTCGTTGTAGATGATGATGGGAGTGGTGACGATGTTGATGTGGGTGGATGGGTTCCTTGGTCGATGAAGCGCCAGTGTGGTAGCTCTTCGAGAGCTGACACGAGCACGGACGTTCAGCAGCCTAAGGAGGGTGGTGGCGATGATGATGAGGGTTTACCTCCTCAAAGGTCAAAGGAGGAGTGGGGGATTCTCCAGGCTGAGCGAGATAGCCTAGATTTGGAGTTGGGTCGAGTGAAGGTCGAGTTAGCATGGTATCAGGGTGAGGTGACTCATCTTTAGGCTGAGGTGGATGGGCTACGGGTTGGACCTAGCAACACTATTATGGTTGCTAAGGATGCAGAGATCACCAGACTCGATGGTGAGATTACCCGTTTACAGGGTGAGCTTTCTCGATTGCAATCAGGTGTTGGAGGTGATGATTCTGCTTTGACTATTGCTTCTCTATGGGCAGATATTTCTTAGAGGGTCGCTCACTAGGGTGCTGATTTGAGGAGCCTACGTAAGCAGGCTATCTACATCGAGATGTTGGAGAATATTCTTCATGAGCGTCAGATTCCTTTACCTGTTCCTCCTTCATCATCTACTGCCACTTCTACCCGAGGGACTGAGACGAGTCGCAGGACTCATCGTACTTCTAGCTCTCACGGGGCTTCTACAACGTAGGGTCCACGGAGGGATCCTGTTGGCACTAGCTAGATGTTGTATTACCTTATTTTTGTTTTTTGTATATTTTATCTTAGTATGAGCCTCAGTGCTTCGATGTATACTACCTTCGGGCATTTTGTACTTTGTAGACTTTCGTTTATATATATATATACATGGCATATTATTTCGGTATTCACATGTGTTATTTGTATATGCATTCTTCTTGTTTATGCTTTGCAATGTTTATATAATGCAATCTAATATTTCTATGGTATTGCTATGATAATGAATGCAACTAAACTTGTAAAATGCATTTGATTTTTATTCATGTAACTAAATGACGGTATTCATGTTGCTCGTGTAATCTTTTTTAGCTCAGAGTATTTGACCTTTACTCGTTCATATTTGCAATTGGGGGTATCCCACTTGATTTTTTTTTTGTGATGTATGTGGTATGCATAAATGGTATGTGGATTGTGATATTGATTATGATTTGGTTTTTGATATGTAACTAAAAGTATTCTCAAATACTCAAAGAAGCTAGTAATGTTAACCATTTTTTCTTGAAGTTATCTTACTTTATTTAGGACCATATTGTGTGCAAGTGAAGTTCATTTACTAAATCTTGCGTGTCGATGACCCTAAGCAATCTAGAACCAGTGCATGTGATTGTGATGTTTATTGCCCCATCTTGAGTAATTTTGGACGGTACCTTTCTAGGTTTTCCTTTTGGCTAGCTTACCCGTATGTGCATTCAGAGGTCTCCCTCTTGAGAGAGAGACATGTCACCCTGCATGAGTTTACTCCACTGCCATTCAAGCATCTATAGCCCTGGTGGAGGCTCACTCCATAGTCCAATGGTTTGATCTTTAAGCCTTTGTGATGACTACATAATTGAGGGGAACATAGTACGCTTGGTGTGTGTTTTATTATTTTTTGTATAGATTTTTGGGGAATCGGATTCTCAACCGAAGTATGATGAGAATGTTACCCTATCCTTACTACTCTACATTTATTTATATTTGTTGTTTCACTGTGGTAGTGGTGATAACCACTATTTTTGTTTTTGGACTATGTTGCGTGATAGGGTAAGCGAAGAATTTGACTTTTTTTCGCTTTGAGGTTTACCCAAATTGGCATTATCTTTCTATTATTCAAGATGTTTTAAGATTTGTAAAAGTGTATTTGGTTCCAGATTGCTTTTGGGTCAATCTACCATACTCAATATTTTCTTAATGTGATGAAAGTGCTTTGGTCCTAAAGAAAATTGGACACTTCATGAAGTTTGGTTTTTCACTAGACTTGTTTGAGTGACTGAAAATTGTATGATATATCATATATGATGTGTATGATTTGTGAGTTGTAAATAATCTTAGTTGAATACCCCCAGTTCTTGGAACTTATTTTCTTGGTCGTATCATCACCACTATTAAATATTACTGAGCAAGGGATGGGATGGATGCAACTATATATATATATATATATATATATATATATATATATATATATATATATATATATATATATATATATATGTGTATATGTGTGTGTGTGTGTGTGTGTGTGTGTGTGTGTGAACATATAATTGAAATGCAAATGCAATATGAAAAATGCAATTTAAAATATGTCTATTTACAATGTGAAATGCATGCAATGTTGTAAAATGGAATCTTTTGTTTATTTTATTTTTTTATTTTTGTTTTAGCCATGTACATATATATACATATATTGCAAGTCGTTTTATGCATAAAATGCCTTTAGGTGCATAATGTTTAGTGGTTCTAGCTCCAATTTTCCCTTCTAAATTGGAAAGTTTGTACGTTCCTTGTCCCAATTTTTGCTTTACTATATATGGGCCCAACCAATTTGCTGCAAATTTATCCCTTAAGTGCGGTAAAGCATTAGTATTTTGTTGATTTTATTTGAGCACTAGGTCCCCCACTTGAAATTCATGAGGATGGACTTTTGCATTGTAAGCGCGCTTGACTCTATCTTGATATACTCGTAAATGTTCTAGAGCATTGATACGTTTCTCATCAATAATTGTCAATTGGTCAAGATGCTCCTATCTAGTTGTATCATCGTTCATGAATTCTTGTATCTCGATTCGCAAGGATGGTATCTCGAGCTCCAATGGTAATATTGCTTCTGCACCGTAAACTAGTGAAAATGGTGTTGCTCCCGTTGGTGTTCTTATGCTTGTTCTGTAAGCCCATAGTGCTAAAGGGAGGTGAGTATGCCAATCTCAATGATTATCTTTTACCACTTTCTTGAGAATGGATATGACTATTTTATTTGTTGCTTCAGCTTGCCCGTTTGCTTGTGGGTAATAAGGTGTTGAGAAGCTGTGTAGGATTTTGAATTTATTGCACAATGCTCTAACATCCTTATTCTTAAATGACTTTCCATTATCAAAAATTATTTTTGAGGGTATTCCAAAATGACAGATAATATGCTGAAGTATAAACTCCGCTATTCGAGGTCCAGTCGTAGTTGTCATTGGAATTGCTTTCGCCCATTTTGTGAAGTATTCTATAGCAGTTATGATGAATTTATGTTGTCCTGATGAAGCAAGTGTTATTTTACCGATCAAGTCAAGGCCCCATTGTGAAAAGGGCCACAAACTTTGAATGGGTTGCAAATTTTGTGATGGCACATGGGTCAAGTTTGCATGATGTTGGCATTTTTGGCATCTTTTGACATATTTGCAATAGTCATTTTCCATTGTCGGCCAATAGTATCCCATGCACAATATTCTTTTTGCAATTGCCATTCCACTGAAGTGACCACCGCAAGTACCATCGTGGGCTTTTGATATTGCTCTTTCTACTTCAATTGGATTTAAACATCGTAGTAATATTCCATCATAACTACGTTTATATAACACATATCCAAGTAAAGTGAAACGAATGGCTCTTTGTTTGAATGTTCTTTTTGTAGTTCGTGTCATTTCTATTGGTAGTGTGCCTGACTTGAGAAAATATTTTATCTCATCAAGGTAAGAATTGTAAGGTTTGACATGTATCAAATAAACATTCTTCTCACCTATAGATTTTGCTTTTTGAATTGATGGTTTAGACATTGTTGTTATGATTAGTGGTTGCATTTCTCCATGTTCATTTTTAGGGATGAGAGATCCCAAGGAAGCCATTGCATTCGCAAATCTATTTGTCGATCGTGGCAAGTTACTAATTTCATACCAGACAAATTTTCCTAGCAACTGTAATGCTACTTCGTGATATTTCTTTAATACTGACTCTTTACATTGGTATTCTCCTTTTATTTGGTAGACAACCAATTAAGAATCACCAAAAATGCTTATTCTTTTTATTCCCATTGCTATAGCTGATTTAAGACCTAGTATTAAGGCTTCATATTCTGCATTATTGTTAGTGCATGTGAAGTCGAGTTTGAATGATAAAGGAATGGGTATTCCTTTAGGTGTGTAAAACACAACTCCTGCACCTTGCCCTTTTTCGCACTTTGATCCATCAAAGAACATTGTCATATCTGCTTCATCCTCAGGTGAAACTATTTCTTCTTGTTCTATGACAAAAAATACTGAATCATCAAGAAGTTCAATTATTAATGGTGTATCATTATGCAGCGGAGCTTTCGCTAATTGATCAACTATCACTTGCCCTTTTATGGATTTTTGACTTGTGAATTCGAGGTCAAATTTCGTTAAAAGCATTATCCATTTAGCAGTGTGGGTGTTGTTGTAAGTGTGAGTCATCATGTATCGCAGAGGGTTTTCTCTAGCTATAACATAGGTGGTATTGCTTAGCATGTAATGTCTAAGTTTCTTGGTGGCGAAAACCACTGCTAAGCATAACTTTTCGACATAAGCATATCTTGTTTCGTAACTTACCAATGTTTGACTGATGTAATAAACCGCTTGCTCTTTATTTTTCTCATTCTTTTGTGCAAGCATTGTTCCTAAAGAAAAATCTGTTGCAAAAATTTATAGGTGAAATGGGACTCCTATTTTTGGTGGCGTAAGAACCAACGGTGAGGCTAGATATTTCTTTATATCATCAAATGCCTCCTGAAATTCAGTTGTCCAAGAAAATATCACTCCTTTTTGTAACAGGCAATTAAAAGGCCTGCATTTATCTAAGAGTTGCGCAATGAATCGTCGAATAGATTGGACTTTTCCTTGCAAACTTTGCAACTCTTTCAAGTTTTTGGGAGGTGACATTTCTAATATTGCTTTTACCTTACCTAGGTCTACTTCAATGCCTCGCTTGGAAACAATGAATCCTAGAAGTTTTCTTGATGTGACACCAAATACACACTTCTTAGGATTTAACCTTACCTTATGTTCTATTAATCGATCAAATGCATTTTCTAGCACATCTATGTGTTCAAGATGCGTTTTTGATTTAGCAATAAGATCATCTACATAATATTTGATTATCTTATGCATATAATCATGAAATATGTACGTCATGGCATGCTGATATGTAGCTCCTACGTTCTTTAATCCAAAAGGCATCACTCTATAGCAAAATGTCCCCCAAGGCATTGTAAACGTTATTTTATGTTGATCTTTGGGATTAATCCAAATTTGGTTGTATCCGAAGAAATCGTCCATTAAGGAGAGCATTTCATGACCAGCACAAGAGTCTACTAATTGATCTATATTTGGCAAAGGAAAATCATCCTTGGGACATGCTTTGTTTAAATCTCAAAAATTAGTGCATACTCGTATCCCCCCATTCGGTTTGCGAATGGGTACCATGTTTGAAAGCCATTTAGGATAATCGATTGGTACTATGAAGTGTACATCCAATAACTTTTGCAACTCTTCTTTCACAATTAATGCGATTGTTGGATGAACTTTCCTAAGCTTCTGCTTGAACGGCTTGGCATCATGTGCTAGCGTAAGGTTGTGGACTACCAATTTTGGATCTAAGCCAGGCATGTCTTTGTAGGACCATGCGAAAACTTCCTTATTTTTAATAAGCATGTTTATGATGCTTTCTTTTTCTTCTGTGGATAATTCTTTTGCTATTTTTACAATTTGGGGATTGTCCATGTCTTCACTAAGGTTCACATCTATAGACTCTTCTATTAGCATGTGAGAACCTTCTTCTAGCTGATATGGAGTTGGGATGAGGTGGATATCATCTGCCACATTTTCAAATGTGTCTGGGGTGTCCCCCTCTATCTCAGTTTGAAAAAATAAATTGTTTGATGATGAAGGTTGTTGCATAATATAAGCGTTTGAAGCGTGCAACAACTCTTCGGATAGGATGAAGTTAGCAGTGGATGGTGGGGATGAAATCCTATCCATGGCTATGATACTGGTGTCGATATAGATCGGTTTTGTCTCATTATATGGATTGCAGAGTGGGGTGAGCAAATCAACAGAAATCATGTTGACTTGATGGAAATGAGGTGGTTGCGATTTAAGAATTGATGACTCGTATTCTCTAGGTTGCAACTGATCTAATGTGTGTGATTGGTTTTGTTGTATTCTTTGCCAATGTGATGGAGGAGGTTCTGGTTCAGGACCCACACGCTCTATTTTTGCCAAAAAAGTGTGCGGTCTATTGGAAACTTCTATTGATACCAGTTATCCTTCTACATGGTTTCTCCATATATTATCTCTTCTGGAGGTTCTTATTCTTCTTTATTAAACCATTCAGGACGTGCTTCATCTTGGAGCATTCTCCTGGCTTGTATCTCAAGAGCATGGTTTATAAAAATAATTTTAGTTTCATCATCATCACTATCACTCATCTAGAAGCCATTAGTGTTTGTATGAGGTCCTAGCATTAGTGGTTCAAGATCTTGCCTAAGGTATGCTATCTCAATAGGATTTTCATAATATGCTTCTCGTTGTAAAGCTTGCTCTTGAGAGTAAAAATTGTAGGTTTGGTATCTATTTTCTATTTGTTCATCCTCATCATTAGGTTCATCCTCATCATCGCTCTTTTCCTCCTCTTGTTCGCATTCTATGTCAAGTTCTTGGAAAGCTTGATTTAGTAAAGAGCTTGCAATGGAAGCTTTATAACCTAGACCGGAGCAGTCACTTGGCTCTCTATATTCTGGTTCAATAATGTGGTGAGGACCTTGTTCATGTCTTCCAAGTCAATATCCTTGCCAACTAACCCTTCAAAAATATCTGACTAGGAAACTTGGGTTCGATAGATAATCAATGTTTTCATTAAAATCTTGTAAAGAGTTGTCATTTTGAGGAGGTGGTTCTGATGAAGAATCCATCCCTCCATATATGAAATTGATTACATTTGTTTTAGAACCCATTCTATATATATCACCAATAGCTAAATGTGGGTCGCGAGGGTGATCGTAATCTCTGACTGACTCAATAGGTGGTGTAACTATGACACTTTTAATAATGTACTCACCAATACTTGGATTGGCAAGATGTACTACAACTCTATATGGTTGTGTGGCTAATGGCTCGGTTGATGAAGAGTTTTCTTGAGCCTTATCTCTTGGCTCTACTAGCTGCATTGGATTATCTCTAATAGGTGGCCCTATTTGTGAGACTACAGGTTTTAATGACTGTGAAGTAGTGGCTGATGATGTAGGTTGTGCTTTGAATGTGAATAGTGGTTTTGAATCTGGAAGTGTACTATATGGAGCTGGCAATTGATTAGCAAGATGAGTGGGTGTAATTTGAAAATGAAATACGATGTTTGAAGGATGCGTTGAGCTAATGCTTTTAGATGCGAAAGCTAGATCAACTATAGGCAAATCTTCTAGAATGGGTGATTTTGATGATGTGGTGCTTCATGGAATGGTTCTAATGACTAGTGGTTGGATGGTTAGATGTGTTGATGTGAGTAAAGGCTCATAAGGATTTGAAATAAAGTTGCAATATTTGAAAGGTTTAGTGTCAGCTGGTATGCAATGTACCTTGCCTTGATGCACATAGTTTAAGCATTGATGCAATGTTGAAGGCACACATTTCATTTCCCTAATCCAAGGGCGTACAAGAAGTATGCTATATTTCATTTCCCCTTACAAGATGTGAAGGAGAACATGTATTGTTTTCACCCCCACGATGATGGGAATAACAAAATTTCCTACAATTGAGCATAAAGCGTCATTAAAGGCCCTAAGAGTGAATGCAGATGTTATGATGTGAGATGATGGGACATTGAGATTCATCATGGCAGGTGTGGTAATGAGGTTGATTGAAGAACCTGTATCAATAAGCACTCTCTTGAAGGGTTTCCTGTCAATGTGAGCTACTATGTGCAATGGCGGATCGGGTGAATATGTTGATATTTGTTTTTCCTCAAAGTCATAGAATACTATCGAGGGTTCCATGCACTTTTGCACACTACCTACAAAGGAATTGAATACATTGGGGTCTTCTAATTGTACTTGAATAGACTTTAAAATTTCCATTAATGCTTCCTTGTGAGGTTTTGATTGTTGTATTAGTTTATAAATTGATAATTTTGCTGAAGCCATCTTCAAACTCTGTGTTAATCGGCTATTCAATGTAACAATAGGGCGATTGTGGAACTGTAGTGGTGGCCCACTCGATCCAAGTTGTATGGGTACATTAGTTGGTGATGTTATCAAAGCCTGGGTTGTGCGATTAGCTTGACTTTTTCCACGGGTAACTATACTGATAGCCCCTACAAAATCTTGTGGTAGTTGAGACACATAATTAACCTTATTAGGAGGAACTGTAGAAGTTGATGCTCCCGTCAGTTGTTGATTCACCTCTCGATGTGGCAAAGGTGTCTGATATATGCCTAGGTTTTGGTTATTTTGGGCTAGTGGGTTGTCAATTTTTATTGTACCTACTTCAAATAAATCTTACACAATTCCTTTAAATCCTTGACAACCTTCAATATCATGTCCTCTTTGTCTATGATAGATGCAAAAGAGGTGTTCTTTGTAACCTTTTGTCTTTGGTTTGTTAGGATCATCAGGTTTCATTTTCGGTAAATTAAAAAGTTTTACTGCATATAACTTCTAAAATACGAATGAATATGGCTCTTGTATTGGCGTGTAAATTATTTTTGTCTTAAAATGACATTATTGCCTTTCCGCAGGTTGTGTCTAATTTTGTGCCTGTTGTGGGGGTGGAACCGCTTGATAATTTGGTTGGTGTGGTTGTTGTTGTTGGGATTGTTGGATTTGTGTTTGAGTCGGTTGATTTGATTGTGGTTAGCTCAAAACTATCTGATTAACCTGTGCGGTATTGGACTAACCATGGTTATTCCCCTTTTTATTCTTATTGTGCCACTCTTTCTTCTTAGGCTTAATCTCGCCTTCTTGAATTTTGATTTCTTCAATCAGTTTTGCTTGGGTGAGTGCCTCATCGAATGTTCTATACCATTGTAGCTGTAGAAATGAATATATGGGTCTACCAAAACTCTTCGTGAACATTCATATTATCTCTAGCATAGGGAGTGAAAATGGTAACTTGATCATGAATGATCTCCATTTATTGCCAAAGTCATAGACTGATTCATCATCATATTGTTTTAGGTAAATCAAATTAGTCAATGTTGTTTGTTTTCTAACATTTAGGGTGAATCTTTCCAGGAACTAGTCCGCTAGTTGTTCGAAGGTAAAAATATTTTGATGCGAGAGATGGTTGTACCATTCTTAGGCTTCCCCCATAATGTTTGAGGAAATGTATGTAATAGCAATGCATCGCTGCTTTTGATTCTAAATCATGCATTCACAAATCTTGTTACATGCTCACGGGGATCCTCTTCTCCTTTAAATTCAAGCTTCGGTATTTGGAAATCATGTGGATATGACGGCTCTTGTACCGAAGCGTGAATAGGGTGATTGAGTAGTTGCCTTAAAGTTGGCTTTTGGTATTGCAATCTTGGGGTTTGCATGGCAAGACTATCAATCTGACTCTGTAAAAACTGGTATCTAGGATCATCTACAGGACTGACACTCGAATGTACTTGATGTTGTTGTTAATGGTGTGGATTGTATGTAGGTTGGGGATGATAAGACATGTTTGGTAGAAATGTGTTATGGTATGGATGTTGAGGGATGTTATGATATGGATGGGGTGATGAAGGTATGATATTATGCTAACCTATTGCATTAGCATATGGGTGCGATGGTTGATTATGAACCACAGTGGCAGAGGGAGGACGCGTTACCCAAGATGGATCTTGGATAAAGGCATTAGGTTGATGAGATGTAGGTGGAAGATTTTTCTCAATTCCTTGCAAATGTTGGTTAGGGTCAGGGTTCATGCTACGATTAGCATTATCTAAAATCATTTGCTCCAACTATAAGAAAGCCTATTGCATAGCAATTGCCTTTGACATAGGGTCTGCTACCTGTGATGTGGTGGACTGAATTGGTTGTGGAACAACCATGGTAGTGGAGGTAGATGGGGGGTAAGTAGCAAAGGGTATCACCACTGACTGTGGAATGGTATGAGATGTATGTCCTACAAGTTTGGATGGAGGAAAGGATGTTGGGGCTTGCGAAACAATAGGAATTGTTTCATACAATGGATTAGTGGTAATGGTCATTTGTTGTGATAATGTGGGGAGAATTTGGTTGGATGACAATGGTTGATTGGCTAATGCTACAACAGCTAACTCAAAGAGAGGATTGGTGAAAATATTTTGTGACTGTTATGGATAGGAAAATATGGATTCTTATTGTGATGAGGGTATGACATGTTATGGGAAGTGGTGGTAATGATGGGAAGACCATTCCAGCTGCATTCAAGTACATTCTAATAGTGTCCATATCTATCATGGTGACCTGATTGTCTATCATTGTAGGAGGTTCACTCCTAGGTGTCTCAGGTATAGTTGTGTGAGTAGATCTATGCATAATTTCTATGTCCATGTTGGGGTCATCACTAGAAGTCCCTATATCAAGACTAGGGGACATTGAAATGGGTACATCTATTTGTCCCACAACTGAAGTGTGAGGGACATTGCTAGACTGAGAGGCCATAGGGGACAACCACTTATTTCGGCTTGACACTAATTTCTTAGCTTGATTATGAGTCGCTATCTTATGCTAATATGCAATATATGTGAATGAAAAAGAAAGTACAATGCAATACAACATGCCAAGCAAATAAACATACAAAGTGTTTGACCCTGTTTTGCACTAAGTTTTTGAATTTTTTTTTCGGTTTTTTTTTTTTTTTTCGGTTTTTGAAGATTTTTGTTCTTTTTGGAATAGAATAATAGAACTCAATAAATATGGTGATTAAGAACACTACAACCAAGCGTGATTTCTCAAAACAGGCTAGGGTACACCACTTACATCCTAGTGGGGGGTTCGCCTAGCTCTTCGACTTTGATTCAACAATCGTTTCAATAGTGGGAGACAACTTGAACACCAATGACTTATACTAGCTTAAAGAGTGTTTTTATCCTATCTAAGGATGATCTAACGGACAAGCCGATGGAAGGAGATGAATTCCAACGTCACCGGTCTAAATTGGGGGTTTGTGATGAAATCCAATCGGACCAATATTTTAATTATATATGTGTGTGTGTGTGTGTGTGAATGTTTTATTTTCTATTGTGCGATGCAAATCTAACATGCAATTATTATTTTATGCCTAATGCAGAAAGTAGGAAAAACATAGAATAGCAGACAAAATCATATCAGGGGTAAAATTTCAAATTCAGGTAAGACAGCCAAATTCTGTTTAACAGGGCTAACCGCAGGTGAGCGGTTAGTTCTGGTAAACCATGGGTACACGGTTTACCAGAACTAACCGCACATGCGCATTTGAGGAAATCCCAATCATGGGTGTGTGGGTCCTTTCTGTCAACAGAATAAAGCCGAATACAGACCCAAACCCCAAAAAATAAATACCTAGGTTATTTCTAACTTGGTATATGCAATATGATTGTTCCCTACTATGTATATGCCAATTCTCATTTTATTTCCCTTTATTATTTCGTATATGAATGCAATATTTAAGTAAGTTTTTCTATTCCTAAGACCTAATATGCAAACAAAGGCATACAAGACTAAGACTCTTAATCTACTTAAATGCAACCTAAAACTAATATTAAAGAAAAATTTTAAAATATGGCACAGGGTACAAACTTGTGTTCCTTTTGCTACTCCTTCTAGCTTTCAACCGTTGGTTCGCGTTTCAACAATGCAACAACCGCGAATGAGCATTTCCTTAGAAGGTAAACCGCGGATGCGCGGTTCCACAGTAACAGGTTAAATAATTCAAAATCAAATTCCTATGCATTTCAAATACTTAGCACCTATGTTCCTTTTGCTGCTCCTTCTAGCTTTCAACCGTCGGTCCATGGAGGGATCCTATTGGCACTAGCTAGATGTTGTATTGCATTATTTTTTTTTTTGTATATTTTATCTCAGTATGAGCCTCAATGCTTCGATGTATGCTACCTTCGGGTATTTTTTACGTTGTAGACTTTCATTTATATATATATATATATACATGGCATATTATTTTGGTATTCACATGTGTTATTTGTATATGCAGTCTTCTTGTTTATGGTTTGCAATGTTTATATAAAGCAATCTAATATTTCTATGGTATTGCTATGATAATGAATGCAACTAAACTTGTAAAATGCATTTGATTTTTATTCATGTAACTAAATGACGGTATTCATGTTGCTCGTGTAATATTTTTTTAGCTCAGAGTATTTGACCTTTACTAGTTCATATTTGCAATTGGGGGTATCCCACTTGATTTTTGTGTTGGTGATGTATGTGGTATGCATAAATGGTATGTGGATTGTGATATTGATTATGATTTGGTTTTTGATATGTAACTGAAAGTATTCTCAAATACTCAAAGAAACTAGTTCATCCTAATGTGCATCCTTATCGCTATCCTCAACCTCAAAAGATAGAAATAGAGAAGCTAGTTCAAGAAATGTTAGAACATGGCATCATTCATCCTAGCATCAGTACTTATTCATAACATGTAGTGATGGTATGTAGTAAGGATCCCAATTTTTTACCTCTCAACAAAATTACCATCAGGGATAAGTTTCCTATCCTTGTCATTGATGACTTATTAGATGAATTACATGGTGCTAGTTACTTCACTAAACTAAACCTTTGTTCAGGTTTTCACCAAAATCAGGTTAGGGAAGAAGACATACCTAAAACTACTTTTCAAACTCATGAAGGTCATTATGAATTCCTAGTCATGCCTTTCGGTCTTACTAACACTCCATCAACCTTTTAAAGCCTTATGAATTGTCTTTAGGTCATATCTTCATAATTTTGTCTTAGTTTTCTTTGATGATATCCTAATTTACAACAAATCTTGGAAGGATCACCTAATCCATGTTGACAAGGTCCTTCATCTATTACATAAGGAAAAAATATTTGTTAAAAGATCCAAATGTGCCTTTGGGGTCCAATAATTCGAATACTTAGGTCATATCATATCTCATGAAGGATTTAAAGTAGATCCTCAAAAAATCAAAGCCATTCAAGATTGACCCTTACCAAAATCCCTCAAAAACAATTTGGGTTTTCTTGGTCTTATAGGCTATTACCGAAAATTTATCTGCAACTATAGCAATATTGCAACACCTCTCATGGCACTTACCAAAAATAAGGCTTTTATTTTGAATGAAGTTGTTTCGTAGGCATTCCAATCACTCAAAGAAACTATTAGCTTCACTCCAATATTGTCTACTCTTGATTTTAACAAGCCTTTCATCATCGAGTGTGACACTTTGGGTACAGGGATTGGCATTGTTTTAATGCAAGAAGGTCACCCCTTGGATTTTGAGAGCAAGCAAATTTTAGGTAAGAATTTGGGGCTATCCACTTATGAGAAGAAAATATTGGCTATTTTACACGCCATTGAGAAATGGAGGCATTATTTACTAAGTAGTTGTTTCATCATTAAGACTGACCATAGTATCCTTAAGCATTTTCTAGAACAACATCTCTCATGCCCTGAACAAAATAAGTGGATGACCAAACTTTTAGGGTATGATTTTGTCATTGAGTATAAGAAAGGCAAAGAAAATGTGGTAGCTAATGCATTGTCTCGCAAATATGAGGATGAGGTCTCCATCAATGCCATTTCGAGTCCTTGCCCCAATGATTGTCTCAACTTCAAGAAAAATGGTTGGTTGATACTAAAACTGCTCAAATTATTCAAGATATGAATATAGGATCATAAAGGCATCCTTACTTCTCATATTTATATGGTGTGCTTCGCAAGAAATATCGCATCTACCTTTCACAGGGTTCCACTATTCAATCTATGGTCCTCCAAGAATTGCATGCATCCCTTTCAATAGGATACTCGGGGTTCTTGAAAACATACGAGCAAGTGAAATAATCATTTTCTTGGAAAGGCTTAAAATCTGATGTCAAGACATTTGTGGCAAAATGTGAGGTATGCCAATGTAATAAAGGTGAAATAGTTAAATATCCAAGACTATTGCAACCCTTACCAATTCCAAACTACCAATGGGAACACATATCCATGGATTTCATTAAGGGTATTCCCAAGTTAGAGGGTAAAATAGTGATTTTTGTGGTTGTGTATCGTCTTTCCAAATACGCTCATTTTTGTGCCATACAACATCCTACTTAGCAAGTAAAGTGGCCAAGGTATTTCTCAACTCCATTTTCAAGTTACATGGTATACCCAAAACTATTGTGAGCGATCGTGATCCCATCTTCACTAGAAAATTTTGGAAAGAATTATTTCATCTTAGCGGTACCAAGTTGAATATGTCTTCCACATATCACCCCCAATATTATGGTTAAACAAAAATAGTTAACAAATGTTTGGGTACTTATCTTCGTTGCTTTGCTCAAGATAAGCAGTATCACTGGATTCAATGGATTTCATTAGCAGAATGGTGGTATAATACTTTTTACTATTTTTCCCTCAAGATGTCTACATTCAAATCTTTGTATAGTCAGAAGTCTCTAGCAATCATAGACCATGTTCCAGGATCTTCCAAAGTAGCTCAAATAGATGACTTGTTTCAACATCGTTAGACAATGATCAACGTTCTTAAAGATAATTTGACCTAGTCACAAAATCGTATGAAGCAGCACTTACATTGTTCAAAATGACAATTCAATATAGGAGATATGGTTTTTTTACGCCTACAACCTTATAAGCAGTTGTCCTTGAAGATCAATTCTAGTCAAAAGTTGGCTCCTCGATTTTATGGGCCCTACAAGGTAGTTAGTTGCATTGGTGAAGTCGCATATCAATTGGAGTTTCCACCCTCTTCTCCTATACATCCAGTTTTTCATGTATCTTGTCTCAAACAAGTGATTTGTCAGAAAGTGCAATCCCAGAAAAAAAATTCCAATACTAGATGAAGAAGGGAAAATAACTCTTCAACTTGAAGCAATATTGCAAACCAGATTACGTCATCTTCAATCTCACCGGATTCAATATTTTTTTATTAAATGGAAGGACCTTCTAGAAAAATATGCTACATGGAAATCAATGAGTATATTCCAGTCATTTCCAACTTTGAGGACAAAGCTTTCTAAGGAGGGGAGCCATTTTACAACCCTAATATAGCCTAGTCGACTATATTTCCAACTTAATAATTATTCATCAGCTTCATGTATAAATTAAGAATATAGTATGTTTGATTATTCATCATCGGTAATTTATCCAATTGCATATTCATAAGAGACTCCACCCTCTCTAAGTGGCTACAAGACTTTGCCCTCCTTAAGTGGCTTACTAATTTATTTAAATTCATTCGTTTAATATTTTATCCATATTTGAGTAATTTGCGTAACAATGTTGCTTCAGGCAAGGAGGACCCTCAAATTCCTCTTCCTTGAGGAAGTAGATCCATACCTTGGTTTAGACTCTGGTAAGCTTTTTAGTAATGCTTTATCAATAAATCACTTTGAATTTGTTTTCCCACTCCATTTTTTTTGTGGTCAAGAAGGTTTTGTGTCCTTATAAACCCATAGGTCTCCCCTACAATCCCTAAAATTAAGAATAGGACTAAGGGAAGGATTTGGGGGAGGCCTCAATAAATATTTGTGGGATAGAAGTCTTGCTGGGAGGAGGGGCAAAAGAATTTTACTTAATTAGCTAAGAATAAAAGACTCTATGAAGTTCAACAAGGCAAGAAACCATCCTTAAAGGGGATCCTTAAAGCAAGGATAATATCGGACACAATTAATCAATGAAAGTACTCTCCTCTAATATTCGAGGGATGGGCATCTTTGCAAAAAAAAGTTGCTCTATGTAGTCCGGTAGAAATTCATAATCTAAAGATTCTACTAATTCAAGAGATAAAAGGGTTAGCTATGAAAGTGGTGGAAGATCTCAGTAAATTGCCTAAAGGGTGGGATTTTCTAGCCCTTGATGTTGTAGGGGCCTCAGGAGGAGTGGCCCTAGGGTGGAAGGAAAATCAATTTAGGCTAACCAAATTTGCATTTCTTAACTTAGGAGCATGCATTGAATTCTTTTCAGTGGATTTCGGGGAAATAGTGACAGTGGTGAAAATTTATGGCCCCTATAGAGACAAGATGTAGTATTGGGATAAGCTTATGGATCATAAGTTTTTAGAAGCTAATAATTTACTTTTAGGAGGTGATATAAACTTAACTCTTTGTAGGAGTGAAGTGTGGGGTATTGCTCCTAGAATTGATCCAGTGGCTAATTACTTCATCCAAAAGTTTGAATCCAAGGGCCTGGTAGACTTGGCACCTATAAAATTTATCCCAACTTGGAGAAACATGGGGACAAGAGTTGATAGAATTTCGAAGAGACTAGATAGATTCTTAGTAGTAGAGAGTTTGGTTAATGGTACTTACAAATTGAAGTATTGGGTTGAAGTTAGAGGAGACTTTGATCACTCCCTCATCATGCTTCTTATAAGAAAATAGGAGAATAAAACACATTGTCCTTTTAAACTCAATTATGAGTGGCTAAAAGAAATATGATTTGTAATTCTAGTCAAATTAGAATGGGTGAAGTTTGATCCTAGTCTGAGATAATCTGCTAGTATTCAATTTATAACAAATAGAAAAAGGTTTAAGGCAAAAATAGTTCAGTGGGGCTATAAAAAGAAACTGATGGATGAGCAAAAATTGAGAAATATTGAGGAGGAGCTTGCAGTGTTTCTAAGATATGACTTTGAAAAAGAATTGAATGAAGAGATAAAACTTAAGTATAAAATTTTGGAACAAGAGAAGAGAAGATTGTCGACAAAGAGATAAGCATGATGAAGGCTCAAAAGTAAAGCACTATGGATTGTAAGTGGGGATGAGAACACTAAATTTTTCATAGCTTAATGGGTTCTTCTTTCTTTTGTAGTTTTAGTTAATGGGTCAGTCTCTTAATTCTTCAAAGCTTCTCGAGGGATAAGACAAGGTTGCCCGTTGTCAACACTATTATTTCTTTTGGTAGTTGAGGGATTAAGTAGGTGCATTTTAGAATTCTAGAGGGAAGAAGTAGTAAAGGGAATTAGAATAGGTAGAACAATGGAAGTCACCCATCTACTTTTTGTAGATGATGTTCTTGTTAGAGTAATATTCCATCATTTGGGATATTTACCCTTTTCCTACACTAGGTAGAATTTATTTACTACATGGTAAAAAGTAGCTTGTTACTTTTTACTAGTTTTTTACTTTTACTAGTTACCTAGGTTAGTTATTTGATTTACCGATATTTGTTTGGTCGGCTGATATTTTGGATGGCAAGTTAGTCTACGTAGTCAATTTGATTACATTACCCCTACTTTATCCTATATATTTTTTTTATTATCAATATTAAACCTAATGTTTTGCCTCCCTACTTTCATGGTATCAAGAGCTACGACTTACTAAGCGAACTTGCTAAGCGAAACTTACAGAACATGAAGTTTACCTAGACAAGGCAGGCAACGACCCGTTCCAGCTGGACCAGGGCCCAAATCTCGACACACGAGACCCCTGGACAGGCACAATTTTTGATGAAGCTCGTAACTGCTCTAGCATGATTCTCGAGGAAGCCCATAGTTACTCTAGCATGATTCTCGAGATGGCTCTGGCATGGATTCCGAGGAGGCAGCACCTAGAATTGACATGCTTCTCGAGGACCCATCTGGAACCTACATGGATCCCGAGGATCCACGTGGCGTAACTCTATGGCACGGATCTCGAGGACCCGTCTAGCACCTGAACAGACCCTAAGGTACACAATTCAAGGCTAACACATGGTGTAGACCTTGAGGCACATGATCCAAGGTTGACACGTGGTACTCTACTATTCCTGACACCTGGCACAGATTCAACGATGCGACACATGGCAGTGATCAAACCCACAATGTGGTGCATCCGTGGACCTTCAAATATCCAAGCAAAATGGGATCTCAACTGCCTGCAGACAATTAGAAGTTAAGGGGAGCGCTTTTCCATTTAAAGTGCCCCCTAATCGCCTTCACAGGCTATGTGGGATAAATTCGATGAAAGTTTAAAAAAAAACTTCCATTTGAAGCACGGGGCATTTCAAATAACACTGTGTGCCCTGTGGCTAACGGATCAGCCATAAGGGCTACTGGTTCGAGTCCCACTATGTGAGGTGACAGGTTCGAGTCCCATCGCGACCTAAAAGCAACTTTTTTGGCTTACAAAGAGGTAATTTTTTATTTATTTCGTATTTTTTAATTTAAATTTCTTAATTTTTTAATATTTTAATGTTTTTGTAAATCAATTTTTTTTAAAGATGGTTTTTTTAAAACTTAAATATTTTTTTATTAAGTCAATTAATGAAATTTACTAAATTTATATATTAAAATAGAAAATTTCAAGGGCTATTTTTTTTTTAATTAAGTGTTTTTCTTAGTTTTCTCCTTCAAAGAGGATAAATAGACAAGAAAGCAATACACTAATCAATTGCATTTTTTAGAGTTTCATTAAAACTTTGCTCCCATATTTTTTTCTTCTAATCCTTTGATTGGAGAGCACAAGTTAAACATATCATGAAGAATAGACCTTGGATAAACAAAACTCTTCAGCACCTGAGAGTCATTCGAAGAAGAAACGAACTCCATCGACAAACCACAAGATCCAATTTTCGGTGGATGCTCAGACGATATCGCAAGAGTTTGCCCAGATTCACATTCTACACAGATCCTTGGAAGCGATTGGATCGTAGCTAAGGTCCAATGCGGATCAGAGAGCCATTTGATCCAGAAGCACCTCTAGTTTTTGAATACTTAATCCTTAAGGGCACTTTGAAAACCAAGTCGTGTGTTGACTGGTTCTGGAAGCCTTTCAAAAGCGGGTCGTGTGTCGACTTGACTTGAAAGGAGTGCTATTTTGTTAATTTTGCAAAACAAATGGGGGAAGACAAGAAATTGTACTTCTTTGCAAAATTGTAACACAAAAGTGAGGAGCACTTAAAACAAAATCAAACTTGTTAAATTTGCAAAACAAAAAGAAAAGGCAATTGTTTCATGCCACATTCTTTGCAAATTTGAAAAACAAGAGGAGATAAAATATATCAATTTTTTGCACAACACAAATCCAAATTTTGTTGCAAAAATTAAAAGGTGCATTTTTTATTTTACTCGACACCTTTATTGGCAAATTAGGTGCATTTTCAGTTGCATCCGACACCTATGTGATAAGAATTTTGTGGGCATTCTTGTTTGATTATTGCATTATTTTTTTTGCAATTATAAGTCATAAAATCAAGAACACTCAAACCCCAAAATTTCACAATAATTTGTGTCAACCATTACACATGTTTAAAGCCAATTTCACTTGATATTCTCTCCTAAAAACAAAAACCCCTAATTCACTCTTATTTGTTTTGCTTAATTTCCTCAAACTGATTATCCCTCTTCAAGAGGATTTTCAAGAAGGTGCCATTAAATATCACTTAAGAGTGAAATAAATATCAATCTTAGTGTAAATTCTAGGACCTTCATAATGGCAACTATCAACAAATACTTAAATGATACACAATTGCTTAAAGGTCCTAACTATTCAACATGGAAAACTAATATGAAAGCCATCCTGACTGTAGAGGAAATGTGGGATTTAGTTGATGGCACTGAATCAAGACCTGCATCAGTAGGAGCAGATCAAAAAGTATGGGACAAAAAGAACAATCGTCTTATCATGTTGATACTCCTAGCAACTACTGATGAGATCCAACCTCACATAAGTGAAGCTAAAACTGGTAAAGATGCATGGGATGCACTTTATACCATTTTTGAAGGCAAAAATCAATCAATTGTTCTAAACCTTCAAATACAACTTCATACACTCCATATGAAGTCAGGTGAATCAGTAGAACTCTTCCTCTATAGAGTGTCCAAACTAAAGTCAAAGCTAAATGCTTTAGGAGCCAAAGTAGAAGATACTATTCTAACTTCAGTAATATTGAGGGCTCTTCTCGAATCCTATAAAATGTTGATTACATCCCTAAATGTATCTCAAAGATCAGTCACCTTTGTGGAGTTAGTCAATTTGCTTCAAACAAAGGAAGCAAATCAACTCCAAAGTGATGAAGTGTAGAACAATGCACTTTACTCAAACAATCAGGGTGATAAGAAGGGAAAATTTTAAAAGGGAAGATCATCTTCAAAAGATAAGGGAAAGAAAAATCAAAAGAGGTTTTTCTCGCATTGTAAAAAGGATAACCATGACACCAATCGGTGTTGGTTTAAAAATAAGAAAAACAAGAAATGCAAAGGCACATCACAGAAGCAACACAAAGGCAATATTGCTAGTGAAGTGTCTAATTTTGATTCTGATTCTGGTTCAGAAAAAGCACACAAAGTGTTCTTTGCTAAGACAATATTGTAGAGGGAAAACAAATTTGTCACCTTAAGCAAGCACCATTTCCTCTCTCTCTTTTTTTTAGGCTTCATAAATAGCATAAGTTTTTGTTTGAAGTACTTGCAATAAAGGGGTGATTGTACCTCTTTTAGGCTTCATAAATAGCAAACTCTCATTGTTTGAAGTACTTGTAACAAAAGAAGGGAATTTTCTGGTGAAAAATTTGCCTAGGAGGTAATCTTTGTACAATCCTTCACAAAGCTTCTTGAGTTGCACATCTTTTGCAATTAAAGGGGGATAAACATTTCTTTTCTTACTTCACGCAATTTTTTGTAAAAAGGGAAGAAGACTTATAAGGGTGCATTTTCGAAAGTGACCGACACCTTAGTCACACTTCTTATAAAAATTTCATTACATATTTTTGCAACAAGGGGGGAAAATTATAAGGGTGCATTTTCGACAGCGACCAACACCTTAGCTACCTTATCAAAACTTTTTGTAAAATTATATTGTAACCGAATGAACCTCGTATGAAGTGATCTACTCTACTACACCTAGCGGTTGCAGTGGCTAGTTACCCATGCAATCCGGTTGGATGACAAGATTACAATAAGGACATTCATTGATGTGAAGACAAAGTGAGGAATGACCCACTTTTTTCTTAGGAGCAGCCAGAGCACTGTGATAGAGCAAGAACCAGCAGTTCAACATATTTTTCACTGTATTGGGGCAGTTATATACATTACCCAAATAATGTAATAAGAGGGGATGTTAGAGTAATATTCCATAATTTGGGATATTTACCCTTTTTCTACACTAGGTAGAATTTATTTACTGCATGGTAAAAAGTAGCTTGTTACTTTTTACCACTAGTTTTTACTTTTACTAGTTACCTAGGTTAGTTCTTTGATTTACCGATATTTGTTTGGTCGGCTGATATTTTGGACGATAGGTTAGTCTACATAGTCAATTTGATTACGTTACCCCTACTTTGTCCTATATATATACTTTTCATTATCAGTATTAAACCTAATGTTTTGCCTCCCTACTTTTAGTTCTCCTTTTCATAGATGGAACAGTAAGAGTTATAGAGAAGTTAAAACAATATTTAGATCTTTTTTGTTTGGCAATAGATATGAATATTAATGCAAAAATTTCAAGCATCTCTTTTAACCATGTGGATCAAGATCATACCATATTAATAGGTTAGCTTTTCCTTTAACAAATTTGATCTTCAAGAGGGGTTTAAATATTTGGGTTTTTTTTGAAATCCAACGGCTACACTAAAAAAGATTGGAATTGGTTGATAAAGAAGGTGGAAGGAAGAATTAATATATTGTGCAACAAATGGCTCTCTTTGGGGGGGGAGAATGACTTTGATCAAGTCCATGTTGGAGGCAATACCAGTATATTGGCAATTTTTGGCTCATATACCAAAGGAATTTTGGACAAAATTAGTTAGTTAAGCTATAGGGTTTTATAAATATGGAAAAGGTAAAGGGAAGGTATTCCCTTGGTTAAATGGCAATCTTTAGCCAATCCCAAGGAAAATGGAGGACGAGGATTTAAGAACATCTTCCTATTTAGCAAGGCTCTAGTAGCAAAGTGTGTTTGAAAGATAATATAAAAGGAAAGATTATGGAATAAGATCATACATGAAAAGTATTTATATCAACTCATAGTTGAGTAGTGGATAAGGACCCCAATGAAGTAAACCCATAATGTTTCAATTTGTTGGAAGGCAATGATTCAAGTCTTATATACTATAGGTGATTGGCTTGCTTGGAAAATAGGGGATGGTTCAAGGATAAGACTAGACTTAAACCCTTTGATTGGTTTTGGTGATATGCATAGACTGCCAAATAATGTTATTCAAACCCTAAGAGCTATCGGGATTAGAAATCTTACCCACGCAGTTGATCCATAATCTTCTAAAAACAGAGTCAAGGATGAAGGAAGCAATAGTGTTAGGGCTTCATGGCTAGAAGGTACATCAATGGGACGAATATAGGGAGAGACTTAAAGTTGGACATATCAAGTTGCAAGAGGAAATTGATCAATTGGTCTAGACAAATAATGAAGCTATGGGGAGTACACTTCAAAGTTGGGGTATAAGACTCTATGGGAAGATATCAACGATGATCCAACATGCTGGTGGAAGACACTCTAGAAGTAGAAAGCCTTATTGAAGATAAGACTATTCCTATGGCTTGCCATGAAAGATAAGGTTTTGACATGGGAGGTATTATAAAATTAGAATTGGAATGGTCGAGGAAGGTGCCATTTATGTAATTCAAACAATGAAACAGTTGATTAATTTTTGGTAGCTTGCTCCTTCACTAGACAGGTTTGGAGGGAGGTTATAACACAGTTAAGGATTCCTATAGGATGACAAGAAGATTCCTTAGGAGAGTGCTTAAAATATTAGTTTG
Organism: Wollemia nobilis; assembly: GCA_028583015.1. Classification (NCBI taxonomy): domain Eukaryota; kingdom Viridiplantae; phylum Streptophyta; class Pinopsida; order Araucariales; family Araucariaceae; genus Wollemia; species Wollemia nobilis. The sequence continues at coordinate 6,102,953 of JAQPPZ010001045.1, forward strand.
AAAATAGGTCATACAAAGGTTTTATAGCTCTCCCATTGTTTGTCTTGAGGAGTATGGTTATCTAGGAATGCAATAATTTTTCAGGATTAAGAGAAGCCTACTTGGCAGGTCTCCTCCGAAATCATCGAAAGTTTCAATAATTGTAAGGTTTCATCAACAACAAACAAATCATACCTCCAGAGATTAATAAATTAGGTGCTTGGGGCTTTTTTGATGGGCTAGACAAGGGGTCCCTAGAGTTTGTAAAGCAAGAGGATTACTATATATTTATGACTGATTTACTTAAATTCAAGGTTGGACTAGGAGAAGATTCTAATAATTATGTTAAAATTATGGCCCTCAAATTGTTGGTTCAATTGGCAAAATCAAAAGGAATACAAAAAATTCAAATTTACGAAGACTCACAAGTGGTAATAAACTAGATGTTTGGTGTTTTTAGGATGGAAAACATGATTCTACAATCCATCTTCTCTCAAATAAAAGAAGTTGTGGATTAAAGTGAAGTTTTTAATTTTTGACATATTTATAGAGAATTGATTAAGGAAGGAGATGAAATCTTAAAAGAGGCACTTCAAATTGAACCAGGTATGTGTTTAGTATAAGAATTCAGTGAGGGTAATGCATTGTAGTTGGTCCATATCCTTATTTGGGGGATCCAATCCAGTTAAAGCAACATTTTCAAAAAACTCAAAAGTTGATGATTTAAAAGATACTGGTTAACAAATTAGAAATGTGTCTAAAGATAGAACTTAGCCTGATAGAGAACTTAGCCTGATAGAGATAACTAGTTATGATGTATAAGCGACCTAAATTTTAGGTATTGAAATTTTGGAAAAAAAATGTCAAAAAAACATTTAAATGTAATTCTTTTTTACTTCATATAAAATTAAGATTTTTTTGTCAAGAAAAAAAAAGTAATTAGATTTCATTAAGCCTATAATCCCTACTTTGAAACTAATAAAAAGATTAATAATATAATATACTAATTAAATCTTGAAATAATTGTTATTAATAAATATTTTTGTTTTTTTTTTAAGATATAAAAACAACCAAAGGACAAAGATATGTAGTATCATAAATCCATCTTTCCTAAATCAAACTTGAATCTCTGACTTAAAAAACGTAATACCTTTACCATCCTGATAAAAACTACAAATTTTTAATAAACATTAAAGATTTGAATATATCATGAATAATTGTATGTACATGTGTAATATCTTAAAAAATTTGGTTGTTATCTAATAGATGATTGTTAGCACGCCTAGGTAAGAGCCCCACTCATGATTAATGATCGTGGCGGGAAGAGGTGGTCCCAATCTCGCAATCGCTTTACACCTGGTTACTCTCCCATGTACATAAAATTAGCGGAAAAATAAAATAAAAATAAAACTTGCTTTTTAAGATCCAAAAGCATGCTGGTGCGAGAATTACTCAAGTGACTTTAACAACAAAGATAGAATAACAAAATATGTCATGTTCAACGTTATACTTATTAAGATAGTCCTCAACTACTTGACGAATTTATTATAGTTTTGGAAAGGCATTAACACTATTTATAAACTTAAAAAAACGAATTTATTAAAGTTTTGGAAAGGCATTAACACTATTTATAAACTTAAAAAAAAGGTTTTAAGTTATTTTAATGGTAGTGATGGACTATGAATTATAAATGCTAATAAACCTAAGTCAAGTTAACTTAGAGGCATAAACCAAATAATTGATGATAAGAAATTTAAAGTTGGTTTTCTTCAATCTTGATCGGTTTTAAGACAAAATTTTAGATTTTGGGATTTAAGAGGATTTTTCTACCCATGGTTTCTTTGGGATTCTTTTGCATTTAAAAAAATTAAAGATAGCTATATGAAGGAATCTTTTGGATTGTAACAAAGAAATAATTAACTATTGGTCTTACAAATGATTAACCTTTGGGGGTAGATCAAATTTTTTGCAGGCATTTATTTGGGATATGCTAATGTATAAATTTTCTATCTTTGTTGCCCCACATACGATATGGAAAGAGTTGGATAAGATGGCTAGAATTTTTTTATGAGGAGTAAAAAGAGAGGAAATGAGCATTAGTAGGTTGGGAGAAAGTAAGCTAGCCCAAAGCAAAGGGAAGTTTGGTACTGAGGAGATCAGAACTAAATAATAAAGCTTTGGATGAAAAGCTTTACTCGAGGTGGATCTCCTAGCCAACTTTATTCAATAGAGTTTTAACTAGTAAATATTTGGGATAGGTGAACCCGAATGAGGTGAGTCATTTCCTTTGGATGGTAATGGGTCCCTAGTGTGGCATGCTCTAAAGTTAGGATCTCAAGTAATGAAAGATGAATTATTTTGGAAAGTGGGGAGAGGGGAGAAGGCACAAATTTGGATATATTCATGGGATCAATACCCACCTATCATTGTCGAATTCCTAGAACTACAACCAGTAAAAACAACCATGGAAAGCATGGGTTGGATCAAGATTGAAAGTTATTTCAACACTAGTCAACTGGGGGATTAATGGTTTAAGCAATTTAAGAAGTTAGACGAGTGGTCAATTCCAATTCTTTCAAAATTGATATCCATCATGACTAAAATCTTGCCAGAAAGATTTCTCACAGGTAGAGAGAAGGAGGATAAATTAGCTTGGGGCTATGGGAGCCTTGGAGTCTAAATAGTGAAGGATGGATATGAAAATATCCTTCCAGAACATCCTCATGCATATTAGGATGAGGATTAGCGAAATATTTGGCAGTCCAAGGGTTGGTCAAAAGTAAACTTTGTTGTCTAGCAGTTTATGCACAATGAAATTCTTACTTTTGATAATTTGAGACGTAGGGGAATTGTTGGTCCATCCCAATGTGTTTTATGCTACAAAAATGAGGAAACATTTGACCACTTGATGTTTGAGTACGTATTCATGCGCTAGGTCTGGGGACTATAGTTTTTAGCTTATAAAATCTAAGCCAATGGTGATTTGAACTAGATTAATATCGAGGAAAAATGGAAGAGGGTTTAAATCTGAAAGTTTTCATATTGGGTTGAAGCTTGGATTAAAATTTATTAGGTGGCAAGTGTGGTTGAAGAGAATTGACAATTTTGGAGCAAAGTCATGGAAACTATGGTAGTGTATGCTAAAGAGGAAACTCAAGCTAATATAGGGATGATGGAGAAGGAAAGGAGGGGTAGGACAAAGCTAGTTGGAAAACACCCCTAAAAGGTTGGATTAAAATTAATAGTGATGGAGATGCAAAAGGTAATCCGAGTAGATATGGAATTAGAGTGGTTTGTAGGAATCATGTTGGGACAGTGCTCTATTGAGAACTGTAGGGCCTAGGCAAGACCACAAACAATTAAGTAGAAGCCTAAGCTATCAAATTTGCTTCTATTTGGGCGGTAAGACAAGGTTATAAGAGGATAATCATATAATCAGATTCTCAAAACTTGGTAGGAACTTTGGATTGCATGAGGAACTTTTTCTTTGGAGATGTGGAGGTTGAGGATTCTTGTCACCCAAATTAAGAAGTTGTGGAGGGAATTGAATGATGTGATTTTGATTTATTTGGATAGAGCTCTGAATAAAGTAGTAGACTTCTTACCTAATATGGGTATCGAGAAGGAGGTAGAGGTTCAATAACACAATGACATAGCTATTAAAGAAGAAAGGATTAAGTAGGTTGGTATATAAAGGTAAAGTAAGGCCCTTTCAGGTGAAAACTAATGATGCAACTCTTATGAAAAATAACATTGTAAATAAACTTTAACTTGATGCAAAATATTATTTGAGACTATAATGTTGCACAATAAGCAACTTTTTTTCCCATATTTTACCAAAGGTAAAAACACCCAGTATTTTACCCACGTTGATTACTTTTGATATTATCGGGTTATTATCTCCTTGAAGGGGATGACTTTGGATAGTTGCTAGTATCTAATATTTGGATCAAAGACTTCATTCCCAAGATAACATACTTCTATTGGTTAGCAATCCAAAATAAAGTCTTGATTGTGGATAATTTGCATAAAAGAGGCTTCACATTCCCAAATAGGTGTGTTCTTTGTGAAATGAGTGAGGAAGATACTGATAATCTCTTCTCTACCTGCCCTTTTACAATTGAGCTAATTTATAATATTTTGAAGAACTTTCGGCTAGAGTGGGTCCTCCCCAAATCTCTCTTTGATCTCTATCTTCAATGGGAGTTCCCATTTAAAAGTAAAAGACTTCAAATGTTATGGAGTTTAAGTATTCCACCTGTTTAGTGGAGCGTAGAGAAAGAAAGGAACCATGGAATCTTCAAAGACAATAAGAGAAACTGCATATCAATGGTAAATAGAATTTTAAGTGCAATGTTGGAAAATTTAGGTATCATGAAGTTCAAAAATGATTTTGAACCAAACCTAGAGAAAGAAATTGCTAGAGTTTGGGGGCTAGCTTCCAATTATCAGAATTCCTACTCATCCCTAGTTCATCCACGAACCAATTCAAAATGGAAAATACCACCAAGTGGATGGATAAAATTGAACTTCGATGGAGCAACAAAAAGAAATCTTGGAAGTGTTGGAGCAGGAGGCATCTTTCGAGATCATTAGGGTAGACCACTCTTGGCCTATGCAAAGCCTCTAGGAGATCAAACAAGCCATGTTGTTGAAGCTAGAGCAGCCTTTATGGGTGTGTCATTTCTTAGCAAGCTAAATATAAGGAAGTTAATAATAGAAGTAGATTCGCAAAACATCATTAACATTTTGAATGGAAAACATCCACCAGGTTGGAATATAGCATATATGATAAATGAGATTAACACTAAGCTAGAGCTCCTTGAAGAAGTGTATATTGTCCATGTCTATAGAGAGGCTAATGGGGTTATTGATTGTTTGGAAAACATGGGTGTACCTTTGGATGAATTGCAATGTTGAGAGTTAACCTTCCCTCATAGTGTTCAAGAAATTATAAAGAGCGAAGCCAAGGATGATGACCAAAATGAGATCAAAGATTAAATTTGCTAGGGGGATCTTAAAGATTTTATGCGTAAAGCTTTATTGTTCATCTAGAGGGAGGAGTTTGAACAAACCTGATTGCTACAAGTATAAGTTCAAGGATGAAGGAAAGAAAAGAGGACTTGACAGTGAGTATCCAACAATGGTGGATCCTTTATTTTGGAGCTAGAACAAGTGTTATTGAGCGGACATGATTTTACCTCTAACGAACTCCACTTTCTGGTTTGATCTACTCTACCCTTGGTTTTTTACTAATTATTATTTTGTGAGCTACAAGTTGTATCTAGTTTCTCAATGGAACTAGAGTTGGTATATGAGACTTCACGAAGTCCCAATACTCATGATTCTAAGTCCACCTGGAAAACATCAGTCATTATTTGTACCAACAACCAGAGCATCAAAAGGAAATATGGCATGCTTGATCCTATTGAGTAATAAGTTTCCATGAGAGTCTTGTGCCTGTTGGCGATCTTCCTTCTATTTTTTGTGGAAGGGATAGAGGTGACTCAACAGTCTGGAAGTTTGATTATGAGTTTGGAAGCATTATAGAAGGTGACAATCTGTGACTAGAGCCTTGAATAAGGGACTAGAACTGCATACTGAAAGACCTGCATACTAAACTATTTTTTGAAAGACCTTTTTGACTCGTCAAAATGTTTGTTCCAATTGTTCTTGGAAAAATGAAAGAAGCAAAAAATCACTTGTTGGACCTAAAAAGGAGGATCTTGATGCTCAAGATCCAACAGAAAACGCTGAACAACAAAGATATGGTTTGTTCCAAAGATAGTTTTTGAACTCTATTAGTTTAAGCTTTGTTTAGATCTGTTAATTGTTCATTGTTTGTTATATTTTTTATAATCTTAAATAATCCTGAAATCAAAAAACTTAGATAGTATAAATATTGTTTAATCTTCTTGTTTAAGGATTGGAACTATATTTGAAGTATAAATTTTATTCTTTGATGTTTATTGTAGAGGGTTTGAAATCTCTTTCAAAACCCGTTCTTCAACCTTAATTAAAAAAAAAAATTAAAACTGTGGCATGAACGAGTGTGTGAAGAGGTGAGTGTGTGTTAAATTCCCTATTGATAAGTATAATTCTCGGCTTTACGAAGAATCATGGTTGGAAGGAGACTACTCGGTAGGTTTTTTTGCACTAACCAAAAAATAAAAGAAAATTACTTTTTATATTATTAAATTAAATCTGGTACGTTTTGGGATTTAGTAAAAAGAAATTCGCCATTTATCAGTGAGCACGTCGAGTTTGTCGTTCTTATCGGTTTTTCACGTTGTTTGGTTCAACATGTTGGAGTCAAAATTGTCGAGGAAGCTGACAAAACCGATAAAGTTTTATCAGGACAGGAAAATGTTAGCCGTTGGATAGATCCCATCGAAGGAAAGTAAAAAAACAAAAACAAGAAGAAGCACATAGTATAATGACACTAGGTGCATGGAGCCATGAGCCAACGTGCCTTTCCTGCCTAGTGTTGTACGGAGTAATTTTATAAATAAATAAATTCAACAATGGCGTGAATAAATAAAATAATTTAATTGGGATAATATTTTAAGGTCGGTTGGGTAGCAAACTAGAAAGCAACGACAGAGGCTAGATGAAGATCCCTAAGGGGTTGGTGGGGCAAAATAGTTATCCACGTCACACCGAAGAACTCTGCTCCCTTTTTAAAAGATGTCACCATCCGCACACGCAAACATTTGTCCTGCCTAGCAGACCCAAGGTAGAGACAACTCATCGGACTTTTTTTTGGTTGTTAGGGAATCGGTAACACGGTATAGTTTTAGTTTACAATCGAGGTGTAAAAACTTAGATTAATAGGTAAAGATGAAGTGAGAAGTATTTGCACTTACCTTATTAACAAAGATGAAGTGAGAAGTAATTGCACTTACCTTATTAACAAGTTTCTGGTCTAAGGTTCAAGCTTGGCAACGTGTGTCGGATATAAAACTTCCCGAATACAAAATCTTCCCCCGGTTAACTTGTGAGGGGTATGCTGGATGGGACAGACCCTGCGGAGCGAAAAGTCCTGGCAAGTCCTGGCCACTAAGGAATATGGAGAACAGTTTTCTTTAACACAAGGTTTGTTCGCGAGGACTAGGTGGATTGGTAAGTGTTTGTCTAGCCAGACACTTACCAAGAAAACACCCAACACTTACCAAGAAAACACTCAGGTTCAAACCTCGGGGCAACCTGTTTGCAAAGGTAGTAGTTTGACCTGATGGATTGTTAAGTGTTTTTTAGCTAGGCACTTACCAAGAAGACATCAAGTTCAAACCTCGGTGGCTGCTTGTTTGCAAAGATAGTCTTCTGATTTGAATCTTCTGAGTGCGCATTAGACTGATCTGAATCTTCTGAGTGCGTACTAGATTGATCTGAATCTTCTGAGTGCGTGCGACTGATCTGAATCTTTTGAGTGGTGATGATGACGGTATAAATCTTGAGCGAATGGTGGTCCCCTACATGATGGAATGACGGTATGAATCCTGAGTGAATGGTGGTCCCCTTCATGATGGGTCAACAATAACGAAGCGAAATAGGTTTTGTGGAAGCAGCCCGTATGGTTTGAATTCTGCGAAATCGGTTTTATGAAAGCAGCCCTTGTGGTTTGGTTTGAACCCTGCGCTTGTCAGTTACTGAAAAAACAATGGGGTTGTGACCAACTCTCCTACGTAAGGGGAAAAAAAACGAAATGAAAAGTCAAAATTCAACCATCCAACCAAAAAATCAATTCTAGACAACTTAATACACTTGATGACTACCAACAAACCTATACCTTTGGATGTGACCCTACAAAAAAAATACAAAACAAAATAAAAACTTTGGAGTTGAATTCCCTACAAGGTTCGGAAAACGGAAGTGGAATCAGGCGGCGGAATATTCTATACAAAGAGTTGGAGGTGTAAATGGCGCCGTTTAGAGCATTGACGTGGCAGGCGGAGTGGACACTGCCACGCGGATCTACCGTCTGTTCTAAGGGCTACGCCGTTTGGTCTGCGGCGGTCCGGGGGCGCGACGGGATCGGACGGCCGATGCTGATGACTAGGCTCCCGGAGAAGGACTAGAACCGTCGGATGACGCGAGTTGGGGGAATGTTTAGGCGGGGACTCGGCCGGAGGCAGTATAAAAGGCGCCCTCTGCGGCATTTAGTTCATCATCACTTGGAAGACGCTACCAAGGCTATCACCCTTGTGCGTTTGGAGTGGTCGTTTGTGTTGTCATTGTGTGTTTTGTTATTCTGTTCGTGTTATGCGTGTTTAAGTGGAGAATTCCAGAGCATCTTCTGGAATGTTCTAGAGTTTAGTTTCTCTGTCTTTGGGATAGATTTTAGTGTTGAACTTGCGCTAGCGGTGGGAAGAAAATAGCTCAAGAGACATCAGATTTTGGTAAAGAGTTCGGCAGTAAAGGAATTCAGCAGGTATATGTAAAATTTTCTACTGGAATTTTAGCTTCTGCGTGTTTTTTTTTTGGTTTTGGTTAATTCCTTTCGTCTCTAAATTTTCATTGTTTTGGGAAAATTTGATGAGTTTTAAGAGGTATTTGTTTGAGATTTCTGCTGGTTGTTTCGTCTTTCTCGAGTTTTGGCAAAAATTTTAAAGGGTTGAACATGATTGTGCTGAGCATTGGACGGTGTGCCGCCTTGGATGCGTCAATGTGTGGAGATTTAGGTTATTTCAGACGGTGCAGTGCTGTTTATGTTCGGTTGATTTGAAATTTGAAGGTTCCGGCGTGTTATTTGAAAAAAAAAACAGCTTTCTTTGCAGAGATGAATGGATTTTTTTTTTTTTTTGAAACGGCCTGAGAGTCTGTTTCTTTGAGAACATTGTTTTTTTTTATTGATGATTTGTGAAAATCTGTCTTTGTTTATTTCGGAACTTGCTTATGTTACGGGATTCCATGGTGGTCGGTTGTAAGTTCAACAGATTTATTGAGAATATCATTCAGGAATGAGATGTTTAATGTTCGATGTGGATTTTTCGTGGCAATATCATCGTATTTTTATCTAATCCGTTCTGCTGGGACGGGTAGTGATGGATTTGTTGTGTTTTTCTTGATTTCTGCTCACGTTATTTGTCGTTTTAAGGAATTTTGGCTTTATATCCAGAAAAGCTTGGAGGTTTACACGGTTACTTTAGAATCTGACATCTCCTGAATATTTAATTCTATTTTAGGATCCTTTTTAAAGCATCTTTGTTTGCTTGATCTCAAGCGTGCCGTTAAACAAGGTGGCGTCTACTTATGCGATCTACTCTCGATGTTTATCAGGATAACCGTAAAATTAAAACGAAGCCACCAAGATGACGGTAACTCCGAAAATTTCCGTCGTGGACGGAAACCTCGTTGTGCATGGGAAGACCATACTGACGGGCGTTCCTGATAACGTGATATTGACACCGGGCTCGGGAGTCGGGCTTGTGCAGGGTGCTTTCATCGGCGTCACAGCTTCCGAGAGTAGAAGTCACCATGTGTTCCCCATGGGGACGCTCGAGTAAGTAAAAATTACCTACTACAGTGCCGATCTTTAGAATATCTCGTAAACGTCGATCCCTTTCTAAATATATATTTTACTGATTGATTTCGTCACGGCGCTGTAGCGGTCTACGTTTCATGTGCTTGTTCCGCTTCAAGTTGTGGTGGATGACGCAACGGATGGGAACCAGCGGAAGGGACGTTCCGTTGGAAACGCAATTTATGCTTGTAGAGAGCAAGCACGGATCTCCTCTCAGTGGCGAGACTGATGTCAGCGAGGAGGAGCAGACCATCTACACGGTCTTTCTTCCTCTCTTAGAAGGGCAATTCAGGGCCGTTCTGCAAGGAAACGAAAGAGATGAAGTCGAGGTCTGCGTCGAAAGTGGTAAGTAAATTCGATAGAAATAACATTACTTTCAAAGTAAGTGAAAGTTGCAGAGGCAGAGGAGAAGAGGTGTTTTACACTGTAAAACTATTAAACAAATTTTTGCCGCAATTTTGCAGGAGATTGTGCTGTAAAAACCAACCAAAGCATTTATGCTGTGTATATACATGCGGGACTTGATCCATTTGAAGTTATTGGGGACGCCGTCAGGTAATAATTTCAGCTCAATTGCTTGGAATAGCTTACACCCTCCCATACAGGTTTGTTTATTTACTAAATTAAATTTTCATCGTCTATGCACGCCAGGGCTGTTGAAAAGCACTTGGGGACGCTTCACCACCGTGAGAAGAAAAAAGTAAGTATTCTTTAAAAAAAAAAAAAAAAAAATCCCTGGTAGAGACCTGCCGAAATGAGAGTTTTTTTCTTGATTCATATGTGATTTATGTGCTTTTAACATATTGTCTGGTCTATCTAGCTATTGCTGTTGATGATCATACAAAGCAGCTTTGTTTGTGTTTAATAGAATTTCATGTTCACCATGGAGTTGCTTCACTTATGATTTACCATATAATTATCCTCAGGGTCTTTCCCAACGCGCCCAGCAATTCAGGGGATGAGAGTGATGTTTGTTTTGACTGTGTAGTATGTACCATGTTTGTTTGTTCTGGGCCCTGTTTGGTTTAGGAAGATAGTGTGTAAAGAACTTGATTGTTTTAGGAGTATATGGAGATTATGATTACACATGGAACCTGCGTCTGTAGTTTTATGTATTCTTCATCTGAAGAGGTGTACTTTCTTGTGACAGTTGCCTTCTTTTGTGGACTGGTTTGGATGGTGCACATGGGATGCTTTTTACACAGACGTTACGGCTGAGGGTGTGGATGAAGGTCTGAAGAGGTAAGCATCCACCTGCTCTGTTTTAGCTGTGATATGATTTGGTAATGTAAGTCAATATACCGTTCTAATTTGGATTCGCACAGCATTGCCTTGAAATTTCAAACTGCAATCGTGTAATCAACTGTTTACATTGCAGCCTTTCGGAAGGAGGGACCCCTCCTCGTTTTTTGATCATTGACGATGGCTGGCAACAGATTGGAAGTGAAGTACAGGATTCTGAGGCAACTGTTCAGGAGGGAGCGCAGTAAGTTCTGATTTCCGTCTGTGGATGTGCTTTAATTTTAAGATGGTTTTGTGTTGATCCGACTATGTGGGATCAACCTAGGAAGCTTATTTATTTGTTAACTAAACCCACCACACAAATTAAGCAGCACTATGCTTTGGTCCTTAGGTTTGCTAGCCGGTTGACTGGAATTAAAGAGAACCAGAAGTTCCAAAAGCATCGCAAAGGATCTGAAATAACACAAGATCCGCCAGGTCTGAAGCATGTTGTAGAAGAAGCAAAGGACCACCATAACGTGAAGTAAGTTTTATTTGCTAACCCTCTGTAACCTAGGTTTACTTTTACACTACAGGGATTCTTTTTTTGGGAAGATCTGAGTATTCTTTTAGTTCTATAGAAGGGTGCTTGCTCACAAGAGCAATATGTGGTGTGCAGATATGTTTATGTGTGGCACGCCCTCACTGGCTACTGGGGTGGAGTCAAGCCAGCAGGTGCTGGAATGGAACATTATGATCCCGCCCTTGCTTACCCTGTTCAATCTCCTGGTATCATGGGTAACCAGCCAGATATTGTTATGGACAGTCTTTCAGTTTATGGATTAGGCCTTGTCCATCCAAAGAAGGTTTTCAACTTCTACAATGAGTTACATAGTTACCTGGCATCAGCTGGTGTGGATGGTGTGAAAGTAGACGTACAAAACATAATTGAGACTTTAGGTGCAGGCCATGGGGGGCGTGTGTCTATTACAAGGCAATATCATCAAGCATTGGAGGCTTCCATTAAACGGAACTTCCCTGATAATGGATGTATTGCTTGCATGTGCCACAACACGGATATGCTTTACAGGTATGCATCTGTTAGAAATCTACCAAATGGGTATTGTTGGATCTAACATTAGTTAATTTGTCAATGAACATATGATATCTGAATTCTTAAAGTAATAAATCTTGACAAATTTGCTACTGTTGTGCAGCACAAAGCAGACAGCGATTGTCAGGGCTTCAGACGACTTTTTCCCAAGGGATCCTGCATCACATACTATTCACATTTCATCTGTTGCATACAATACCTTGTTCCTTGGAGAGTTCATGTTCCCTGACTGGGATATGTTTCATGTAAGTAGGCATTGTAAACTTTTCTTCCATCACTGAACAATGTAGTTACTCTGGACCGTTTCTAGAACGGATTTCATGAACCTCATTCACATGTTTGATGGTTTGTCTTTCTCTGGTGCAGAGCTTACATCCAGCAGCTGAATATCATGGCGCTGCAAGGGCTGTTGGGGGCTGTGCAATTTATGTCAGGTAAAATATCCTGTTTGTCCATTGAGATAATACCATTGTAAGTCGCAGGGATAGTGTCACCAACCAAAAGGAATTGAGATGAATTTGATATTAACATTTACCCATATTCCCCTCGTGAATTTCAGTGACAAGCCAGGCATTCACAACTTTGACCTTCTGAAAAAGCTTGTCCTTCCTGATGGGTCTGTTCTGCGTGCACAATTGCCTGGAAGGCCAACTCGGGACTGTATATTTGTAGATCCTGCTAGGGATGGGAAAAGGTAGGAAGTCTCTCTCTGTATCATTTCTAAATTTGACCGGACATTGTGCTTTACTTAACTTCCTGTCTCACACTCCAATAATGATTTGGTTCTGCAGTGTGCTGAAAATATGGAATATAAACAAGTATACTGGAATTGTGGGTGCCTTCAATTGCCAAGGTGCAGGCTGGTGCAAAGTGGTGAAGAAGAATCGTATTCACGATGAATCTCCAATGGCCTTAACTAGCAGCGTCCGTGCTGGAGACGTTGACCTTCTTCCAAAGGTTGCTGGTCAGGGTTGGACTGGAGATTGTGTATTCTATGCTCATAGATCAGGTATTAATTCCAGGGAAGAACTACTAACAGAAAAATTCTGATTTTTTTAGTCAAAAACATCTTGGAAATTTCTGAAGCAGATATATTTTTGTGAAGTAGTGACCCTAAATATCTTGATGTGTTTTCGTGCAGGGGAATTGATTAGACTTCCAAAGGGGGCTGCAATACCGATCACATTGAAGGTGCTCGAATATGAGCTGTTTACAGTGGCTCCTGTCAAGGTGAGATCTTAGTCGATTCTTTGGAGGTCCATAAGAAAATGTGTATGCAAAAGACTGTTCACAGTATAATAAGCATCCAGAATGTTCTTTCCATGGACACCACATTATTAATTATAATTTCTAAACAATGGACTGAGTTTATTTTTCAATTTTCATTCCTGCAGGAAGTTGTACCCGACATCACTTTTGCTGCTGTTGGCCTTCTCAACATGTTCAATTCCGGTGGTGCAGTTCATGAGCTGAATATCAAAGAAGAATCCAAAACCGTCGAAATGAAAGTTCGTGGGTGTGGCACATTTGGAGCATACTCTACGCAAAGCCCCAAACGGTGCTATGTTGATTCACAGGAGACCGATGTCGTGTACGATGCCGCTATTGGTCTACTCAAATTTGAAATTCCTCTTACCACAGAAGAAATGTATACATGGGAGGTGAAAATTGAATTCTGAAGTGGCAGCACATCGTATACATAAATTCCATGGTACTTTGAAGGTAACTATTTAACTTGGTCGAGGTCTTGCTACGCTGAAAGTTGCTATTCCGATGCCCCCCCTTCGTAGGGTTTGATTAGTGTAATATGCAAGGGTTAACTCGCGAATGCGTGGGGCACCTCTTGCTGCTTGTCTATATCTCTGCTTCATGAGTTATTTTAATAAATAGACGCATAGGGTGAGTTAATCTCTAAAATTCTCATGCCATGGTTTGGCATACAACCCATCCATTAGCTGTAAGAAAGCTTTGCATGACCAACTCACTTTGGCATTGGAGGGATTGATCAGGTGACCACTGTCAATGTGGAGATAGGTCCGGTCATAGCTGTAGAAGAGCCCACATGCTCACCATCTTCATTTTAATAATAAAGAAACGTTCAGCTTTTTACGTCAGTACCGCTGTACAAATTTATGATTTTAAAAAATTAAATGAATTGTTATAAACTTGTGACGATAGAGAAGCCAAAACAAAAAATACAGAGGAGAAACTTTGAGCTATAAGGAAATATTATTAGAGCGGGATGGCTCACGGCACTACTATCAAACAGTAGTGGGATAGGGATCTCCGCAGACTGGGACTTTTCTCTTTAAAAAAAGGAAACTAACATCGCCGCCTGACCATCAGGGGACAAGACTGGATCACATCAAAATAAAAAACGCAACTGGCACCCATTTGGTTGGAGTACGTCTGCACGCTGGATAGGGGCATAATAGTAATTTTATTCATGAGAGTCACCCTCTGTCAAGGGGTCCACGCCTTGCGGAAGTAGGTTCAACGGTACAGCCAATGCACAGCAGGCTTTAGTGATTACGTCCTTTTCGGTGCAGACAGGTGAAGACTCAGTGCTGACGTCTCTCTAAAATATCAACAAAGGCTGCAAGTGCACTGTGGTTGAACGCTAAACCGACTTGTAGTAGCCATCGAATGGGTGGGGGTAGAGAAAAGTAAACTTCCTAATGATCCTTTAAGGGATTTTAGCAACCAATATATGAAGTTCACGTTCAAATCCTTTTACACAGACACGTGCAAGAACATAAGTTGAAATTGGGTCTCTTGAAGACCCAAAACCCTAACCGGAGTTAACACAGTTCGTCTCATGTGGGCAAGAGACCTTAAAGCCCTAACCGGGGAAACCTTAAAGCCTTAACCGGAGTTAACACAGTTCGTCTCATGTGGGCAAGAGACCTTAAAGCCCTAACCGGGGAAACCTTAAAGCCTTAACCGGAGTTAACACAGTTCGTCTCATGTGGGAACAAGGGTGGGTAAAAAAAATTGAAGTTATCTCAAATTCGATTCTCTTTTCACCCAGCCCGGTTGCTAGCGGGTTGTCAAATATTTGCAAAATAGTTAAAGCGGTGAAAAGACAGCTGCATCGAGATAAGTGGGTGGGAGGGTGATGTAACCACTAGGAATATTTAAAAAATACCCTCAAAAAATCGTTCTTTAGACGTTGGAAAATAATGAACGGTGAGGGGAGGAGGAGAGGGGCCCTAGTGATTGTCAGTCTGCTTTTAAATTGATTATGGGTTGGTAGACAATTAACCACTTTATTTTGTCTAGATCTTATGGAAAAGCGGGGCTCGTGATACGGTTATATGATTTGACAAAATAATCATAAAATGTTCACGAAGTATTATAACCATTCTTTTAAGAACGCTTTGCGTCAACGGTGTGAATTCTCTTGTAAAGGCAAAAGCAAATTTTATGACCTCCGCAGAACCAAGGATTGATGGCTTTGTTTATACATGCAAAAGGGGGCAAGAGAGCAAAAAGAGGTTGACCTCCGCAAACCAACAATTGATGGCTTTGTTTATACATGCAAAGGGGGCAAGAGAGAGGTTGCATGATGCGGAAACAATGAGGAAAAAAAAAAACTTGGAGAGAGGTTGCATGATGCGGAAACAATGAGGAAAAAAAAAAACTTGGAGAGAGGTTGCATGATGCGGAAACAATGAGGAAAAAAAAAAACTTGGAGAGAGGTTGCATGATGCGGAAGCAATGAGGGAAAAAAAAAAACTTGGAGAGTAATGTATGGCGAATGAATAACGAAAAAAAAACTTGAGAGTAAAGAAAAAAAAAAACTTGAGAGTAATGTATAGCGAATGAATAAGGAAAAAACTTGGTTGCATGATGCGGAAGCAATGAGGGAAAAAAAAAACTTGGAGAGTAATGTATGGCGAATGAATAATGAAAAAAAAAAACTTGAGAGTAATGTATGGCGAATGAATAACGAAAGCAAAAGAGAGCAAAAAGAGGTTGCATGATGCGGAAGCAATGAGGGTAAAAAAAACTTGGAGAGTAATGTATGGCGAATGAATAATGAAAAAAAAAAAACTTGAGAGTAATGTATGGCGAATGAATAACGAAAGCAAAAGAGAGCAAAAAGAGGTTGCATGATGCGGAAGCAATGAGGGGGAAAAAAAACTTGGAGAGTAATGTATGGCGAATGAATAACGAAAGCAAAAGAGAGCAAAAAGAGGTTGCATGATGCGGAAGCAATGAGGGTAAAAAAAAACTTGGAGAGTAATGTATGGCGAATGAATAATGAAAAAAAGAGGTTCTATGCAAAGGGGGCAAGAGAGCAAAAAGAGGTTGCATGATGCGGAAGCAATGAGGGAAACAAAAAAACTTGGAGAGTAATGTATGGCGAATGAATAATGAAAAAAAAAAATTTGAGAGTAATGTATGGCGAATGAATAATAAAAAAAAAAACTTGGTAATGTATGGCGATTGAATAATGAAAAAAAGAGGTTGTATGCAAAGGGAGCAAGAGAGCAAAAAGAGGTCGCATAATGCGGAAGCAATGAGGGAACAAAAAAACTTGGAGAGTAATGTATGGCGAATGAATAACGAAAGCAAAAGAGAGCAAAAAGAGGTTGCATGATGCGGAAGCAATGAGGGTAAAAAAAACTTGAAGAGTAATGTATGGCGAATGAATAATGAAAAAAAGAGGTTGTATGCAAAGGGGGCAAGAGAGCAAAAAGAGGTTGCATGATGCGGAAGCAATGAGGGAAAAAAAAAAACTTGGAGAGTAATGTATGGCGAATGAATAATGAAAAAAAAAAACTTGAGAGTAATGTATGGTGACTGAATAACGGAAAAAAAAAAATTTGAGAGTAATGTACGGCGAATGAATAACGGAAAAAAAAAAAACTTGAGAGTAATGTATGGCGGAAAAAAAAAAACTTGAGAGTAATGTATGGTGAATGAATAATGAAAAAAAAAACTTGAGAGGAATGTATGGA
Organism: Wollemia nobilis; assembly: GCA_028583015.1. NCBI lineage: Eukaryota > Viridiplantae > Streptophyta > Pinopsida > Araucariales > Araucariaceae > Wollemia > Wollemia nobilis. Next base: position 6,119,757 of record JAQPPZ010001045.1, read on the forward strand.
TGAATAATCATTAAATAACAAAATGAAATGGATATATAGTAGATGAAAAAACAACTTTCCCTTTTGAGGTCGATGGTCCAAATGACAAGTCTTCTTAACCATAGGTGTAAAAGCATGGTACATAAAAACCCTAAAATTCAATTAATTGCAACAATAGGTGTAAAAGCATGGTACATAAAAACCCTAAAATTCAATTAATTGCACCAATAAAGTGGTGATCTTGGTATAATCAAATTTTAAGATGGTGATCTTGTTGTTCTTTTATTCAAGGACTAACAAAGTCCATCCTTATATATAGGATAATGACACTATACCTTTAAAGTTAGTGTTTTTTTTTTTTTTAAATACATATTATCCCTTCTTAAGGAATGTGGGTAGTTACAAGACCTGAGGGAATAAAAGAACAATATGTGATAGCACTAATTGTCAGTCCCGAGGGGAAAAGAAGAATAATATGTGATAGCAGAAGCAAAAAAAAATAAAAAAATTATGTTACAGGATAAATTTTTATTTTTATTTTTGTTAGTTTTGAGTTTATTGTTGTAAAAGTGTACATTTTTAAATAAACAATAAAAAAACAAAAATATAGTAAAAAATGTCGATGTAGAGGAAAACTTACCTATATATACCCCTAAAAATTTTGGCAAGAAGAAATTAATTTTCACTTGCCCCATGCAACATAAAAGAAACACCTATAAAAAAGCTCAAGGCACTAAAACATGGTAGTTGGGTATAAAACGAGCAAAAACAATATATAAACGAGTTTTGAGCAAGCCAAAAGCCTTATAAGTACTTACCCTACAATATCCCTGTAAAATCTTATAAGGTAAGTACTTACCAATGTAGAAAACCATTTTTATACTAAAATATTAAAAAATATATGGGGGTGGGGTAAAAATATGAATTTTCAATTTTATTTTCAAACACACTCTTAGCTTTTTGATGAGAATCAAATGTTTGCACCACCTTTGACTTGAGCGTAAAGATAGCCAATGGTAAGTAAAGGTGGGGGCAATGTTGGAGAGGTAGGCTCCCCAACTTCTTGTAAATTCTTTAGTTATTGTCTTTAAAATGAACAAAAATTAAGAAAACAAGGTTAATGTACAAACACTTAGCCTAGCTAGAAAATAACTAGGACAATATGAAAAGCACCATCAAGACCCCATATCAGTTAGGTGCTGGGGTCCATACAAGGCAACCAAGAATAGTCCAAAAGTGCCTAAAAGCCCTAAAAATGAGGTTACCCATGATTGTCAGTAGCGATCATAGTCAAACCTAATGATTTTGACCATAAGCAAAAAATGGGTGATCATGGCCCAAACAGGTGATTATGACAAAAGAGGAAATCTTGGTTACTCACTATAAAGAGAGATGATCATGGACAAAAGCAATAATCACAAAAAAAGGCAATGACCTTGGTCATGTAAAAAAAGATGGTTATGGTTCTATCCAAATAGGGGTGATCCTAAGCCCCAATTGTTAGTTGTCAAAACTAGCAATTGCTATCAAAAATATTTTTTCAATGAAAATGAGCTTCCTTTGAGAATGGTATGTCTGGGTGAGATAGAGGCCAAGGTTGAGTATGTGGTCGAGTTTGATACAATGTTGAGGTAAGTACCGACGATACATTTGACACAATCTAGACAAGAGACCGCTTATGGTGACATAAGTAGCCATTTTGGATATAGGAGTGGCTAGATAGGGGATAACCTCTTTGATGTAGGTAAAGATACACCAGGTTGGTCTAGAACGAGTAGCTAGGATACCTTTTATTTGACCATAATCGATTGTCATGTTATGAGTGTATGCTCTTCAAGAACATGATGACTAACACTTTTTTGTTGAGACCAACACCTAATGAGATCATCGAGATAACAACCCTAGAGGATGTATATATTATCAAAAGTCTACCAATCATCAAATAGACACTGCAAATTGCGACCATAGAGGATACATACCTAATGTTAGCAAAGTGGGCGATCATGGAAAAACCCCTAGATAGATAGCAAACCATTGTGGTAGCAAATCCATATGGCTCTACTATAATACCAATTTCATGATGTGAAGAGATTCTCTTACTCGTCTACTTGTTCTATCACAAGGGTACAAATAGGATCCCAATATCGCTTATTTACCTATTATACTTAGTCTTGGAGTAGGGCTACATTAGAGAAAATAGGGGGTTTTCCTAGGGGAGTGCATTATTATCTTTGTTGTACCATGATCTAAACCAAATTTAGGACCACCATGTATGAATCATCAACCTAGTCTTCTTATTATAAGTATGGATATGCAATTTGGTGATGTATTGGATCCCATGATATAGGACTACGTGATATTTGGGTGAGGAGATGGGGATACATCATAGGAGTGGCACAACCATAGGTGACACCACTCATTGGAATCTTGTGAGGATAGATCATCTAGACTCCTTATCATCACTTATAATAGACAAACCATTGGGACATGTAGCAATGCATGGGTGAGATAGGTGATCATAGTCCATAATTACTGGTCTAAGGTGGCAAAGCCTCATAGGGAAAAAAATGTCCCTAGAAAATTCAAGGACTGTCATCTCGATGGGGTTCTCCTACTCAATGACAACATTGAAGGGAACATACAACAAATAAGACGAGCAGACCACCACCACCATCCTCAAAGGATGAGAGGATAAGAGGGACACACAATATAAAGGGCAAGGGGATCTAGAGAGCCCATCATCTTGAGCATGATACAAAGTGTTCTAACTAATGCGACACCCATGGAGGTAGATGAGTCACCCTAACATTGACATGGAAGAGGGGCAAGCCATATAGAGTAGCACAAACAAAGAGTATCGATGAAGAGTTCTTCGAGGATGAGGATATTGTAGAGCAGGAGGTGATAGTAGAGGAGCTTTTCCTAGAGGAGGGAGAGGGCTCTAAGAAGGAGATCAATATAGGGGAGCTCTACACTTGAGTTTAGAGCAAACACTGCCAATCTAGAGATCTCATATTTAGAGGATCCCACATGATAACCAAGTGACCTTGGTAAAACTATCCCTTAGGTAGCTCAATGTTATTTTCTTTTTTCATGCACATTTAGAGTTAGCATAACATTATAGTACATGCTTTTCTTATGATATTATGATTCTAATACTTTTTATTTCTCATGTAATTACCAAGATGTCCTAGGAGTGGAGGAAACTAATTGATAGGCTTTAGAGAGTCATCCTAGGGAGTGTCATTGATTTTTACAGTCTTCAATCAACATCACTATTCTAGGTTGATCCATCATATCAACTAGGCAACCTGCATAGCTAGGTCTACCACCTCAACCCTATTTTGATCCACATGCCAAGAGGGGACCATACAAATTTCTAGATTTGTGCAAGGGAGATGGAGTTGTAGCTACCATAGGAGGTGATGGATGGAGCATGGATTGCAACAACAATTAGCCTAGGTGCAACTAGATATAGTGTGGGTCCAAGGAGATCTAGTAGGGATATATATATTTGTGTCATGTGGCACCCACTTGGGAACCTCTTGGACAATGACACATGTGCCTGACACATTAGGTAGTTTGAAGGACAAGGGATGATTTTATAATTATAGGTCCTACATCTTGTATGTGTCATATCATTCTTTGTAGCGACCATAGCACCCTCAAACGGATGTATATAAGATTCTTTAGGTGATGGGGCAATATACTCATAACACATGGTAACTTATGATGATGACATTTAGTGCCTCATGTATCTCATTATACCACTATGTACCATATATATATATATATATATGTGAGATTTTTCTTTTATTGTAACATTTTTTTTATGTAGCATTCAGTGACTTGTCTATTGCTATGATAATGCAATGACATGTACTTATATATTGTATAATATTCGATGAAACATCAATTTGTTTATGACATACAATTAATATTTGTGTAGCATTCCATGACATGCCATTTCTAGTTTTCAAATTGCATGCATGGTTTGAGTAGCATATAATGACACGATATATGAGTTTAATCTCATAGAGCATGAATTATTTGGGTAGCATTTAGTGATTGAAGAACACAAGCTTATACTGAGAGGGGAGGGGTGAACAGTATAAGCTAAAACTTTTCTCTTTTCTTTCCAAAGCAATAACTTCAAATAATATGAGTGCAATAATGAAACAATGCACAAATCACCACACACATGAGAGAAAAATTTTACATGGAAACACCCTCTCGGGAGAAAACCACAGTAAAATATTTCTTATAAATTTTTTCAATAAATTTTGTGGGCACCAACCCACAGGAGACACCAATCCCCTTGTAGCACCCTAAAATTGGCGCAGTAAACCTTAGCAATAATTAAAATTACCTTATTAATAATTCAAATTCAAATTTTCAACCCCGAACCGCCTTTTAACCGCTTTCCTCGTTTTCCATGCCATTTTTAGAATTTGTTGTGACCGTTGGACGATATCGTCGCCGATCAGACAATATTGCCTCAGATCGGACGATTTCATCTGGACTAGGACGTCCAGACGATTTTGTCCCAAAACTGATTTTTCATAATTAGCTTCTGTTTCAACGGTGTCTCTAACCCGGGCAAAAGCTTGTCTGCACGGTTAGAGACCTCCCTCGTTGGAGATCTCCCAAATTGGGATGATCTCCAACCTCCCAACCTCCTTCCTATGCCTATTTAATCTTAGGCCCTCCCCTTGACATTCCCCTGGCTGAATTTTTTTGTACTTCGAGTTTTACATGTATTAGAATGTCTTAGACTACTGTTCGCATTTGTCCCTTCTAATTTTCTTGCAAGAACTTTATTGATTTTCAGCCGGAGTAAGCTCAGATTGTCGCAGACGATCCTGTACAATCTCGGACGATCTCGCACCAATTCGAGACGATTTCGACTGCAGTCAACATTGGGGGCAATCAGTGCCCTGAGTTTGCATTCTTTCTCCATTTATCTATTGTTTTGCTTTGCATTAGTTAGACTTATTACTATTTTGCATCCTGGAGTTCACCCATGTAGCTTAAATACATAATAAAATCATGATTAGCTATTAAAGCATGATAATTTACTTGCATTTCTATTTGGGATTATCTTATTAACATCATTATTATCATTTCACATCATTTTTCTTTATCAGCATAGCTACACTTTCTGTGTTTTGTATCTATTGCTCTGATTACAGGTCTCTGACGAATTCGTCTGATGAATTCGTCAGATCTCAAATGATCCTGTCTGATCGTAGATGATCCTGTCATATTAGAGGCGATCCTGATTGCTTCAAAAAAATCAAAACCTCCATCAGACATCCGGATCAGATATGGCTTTTTAATCTAGCTTATTCTCTGTGTTTTTTGTTCAAATCTATTTTCTGTATGCATTTAAATTTGCATTTCATATAGAACAATTTAGATTCATTTGGACAAACCTAGGATTTGAATGATTAAAGATAAAATTGAACACATCAAACACATTCCCAACCTAGGCGTGGAAACTACCATTCAAAATTTTCCTGGTGAACCCACCATCCGTCGAAAAATCACCTTAATACCCCTCCCCCGAGAGGCGGGACCTTCAAAGGGCCTCTCAGTCCGAGGTATTGTCCCATCCTTTTCACATCCCCCTTCCGGGCATGGATCCTATAGCCTGAAGGTAAGGGTGCAAAAAATTTGGAACGATACACCCCTATACAAGTTCATAGACACCAATACACAGGAGACACCAATCCCTTATACAAGTTTGTGGACACCAATCTACAGGAGACACTAATCCCCTTGCTCAAGTTCATGGACACCAATCCATTGGATACACCAATCCCCTTTCTTAAGTTCATGGACACCAATCCACATGAGACACCAATCCCCTTGCTCAAGTTTGTGGACACCAATCCACAGGAGACACCAATCCCCTTGCTCAAGTTCGTGGAAACCAATCCATAGGAGACCAATCCCATTTCTCAAGTTCATGGACATCAATCCACAGGAGACACCAATCCCCTTGCTCAATTTTGTGTACACCAATCCACAGGAGACACTGTAGGTAGCAAATCCACCTCCCACAAGAAGAAAAGGTGATTTGCTAAATTTGGACAGTTTTGGGATGATTTGCTTAAGTTTTGGGAAATTGTACAGTGGGAGAAAATCCTACAGGGGATTGTACAACTGAAGTGGCAAATTGTACATAGCAGTGGCAAGTCATACATGGTGCACCAAAATTCACTCAGGTGCAAAGAAAATGTAATTTTGGGATGAAATGTCGCATGGATTTGCTAACCTAAGGTGTAAACTTAGGAAATTGCCAAAATAATGTATTCAGTTGTAGATGTGCAGTTGTGAATAACGAATTGTCTCAGGAACCGCTTTAGAATGACCTGGGCAACGTTATATAAGGCCCCATTTTTGAATTTTTAGGTCTAACTATTAGTTTACTGGTTATTAGTTGCTAGAGTAGAGGGATACACATATTTTTGAGTTATTGCAATTACTATGAAAGAGTTTTCCACATTGTAACTGAGTTGATAACCAGTAATGATAATAACAGACGTTGTGGATGACAGTGTATGATCATGTTGTGTATGGTTGATGCATTATGGATGATCATTGTGTAATTGAGTTTCTTCCTTACTGTTATATGTTAGTTGTAGGCTTTGTTGCAGCTTTATGAGTAGATTGTTACTGGTGGAATCATGGAGAATGATCTAGGAGTATGAGGACATTGGCAAAGGTGTATTGAAGCAGACTATACGATTTTTGGGCGTAATTGCTTGGATGGAATCTCTCACTAGTCCAGATTGGATGCTTTGCTTATGAATGAAACTATCTTGTTTAGGCTATTAAACCTTTACAAAATATCCCAGAGAGAGATTGAAGCAAAATAGTATAGTAATTAACATCCTATTGTACCTTTGGATCGTACAGATCGTACATCATACATCGTACAAATCATACAAAGAATTATTACCCAATTTGGTAAAACAAGTGATTGATAGGAATTTACTTGATTTGGCAATTTTGGTAAATCAGATTGAATGATTATAAAACTGTGTACAGTAGCCTCCAAAATAGCATCTGTCAGTTTTTTTGAGTGTAATATCATACCATATTTGTCACTGTATGATTTGAGATTGTATAGTGTATGTATTTGAGGTCCGTACAAGCAATTGATAGATCGTACATGGGTCATTCAAGGAATTAGAAGACTGTTTGATTTGGTAGGCTCAACCTAGGAATCATTCTTACCTCTGGAAAACACCTCCCCATCAGGAATACTCCACCATGTTGGCAATTTTGGGTACCTTGGGTACATTGCCCTTGCTCAAGTGTTGATGTTGTCATTGATGTCAAAGAGCGGAAGGGTTTTTGTGAAAACCAAGGCAGACTAAATTATAGGTTTTGTTTAAATCCATGGTCAGCAGTTTCGAAATGGGTTTTTCTTAAAACCCAAGTTAGCTCTTCGTTTTGTTGAAAAAGGTGCTCCGATGATGAAGATATTTAATTTTAAATATCCGAGTTTAAATTTTATTTATTTATTTAAAATTTAAATTAATATTTTAAAATTAAATTAAAGCTGTTCACCGGCTTGTTTTCAAAGCCGACGTTGCTAGGGTTTTGCAACGGATCAATTAGGGTTTCCTGTTGACAAAGCAAGGTTAAGCAACCGAAAAATTCTAGGGTTATATGTTGACCTAATTAGGGTTGCAGCCGACGTGTTTGAGAATGTTTTGATGGGATATTCTCTTCTATAAAAATGCGGGACTATTGCAAGGTTGATGAGTGGGCGTGATGCGATATATGCGAATGAAGTTCATGTGCAGCAGAGTGTAAGTCGGTGATAGTTCTTTGGAGTTAAAGAAAAGAGATCGCATCGATGAGATAGTGAGTGAGTGCGTATCGACTGATCGAGAACAAAGAGAGCGATATGCAGACGACGTGTTTAAAGTCCGAGGCAAAAATACGCAGATGGTAGAAGTGAGATTTCATGGAAGGTGCAGCAGAGTGAGTGGTGCAAAGAGAAGATAAGAACGCGGTATGTAGAAGTCGTGTTCGAGTGTGAAATGACAGTGTGCTGGCTGTAGAAGTAATATTTTTGTGAAGTTGCAGCAGAGAACGCGGAGAGATATAGAGGAGTGGTTGAAAAAGTGTGAATCATTTTTCACAACAGCAGTCGAATGCCGACAAGAAGCAAAACGCAAGAAAAATAGCAGATCGTGCAAATTGAGGTGACAGTTTAATTATGCAATTTTTATTACTATCTCCAAGTTGTAGCTTGGTAAAAGGGGTTGGTGCCTCTTTCCAGTTGGAGCTGGAAAAATTGGAGTTGGTGCTCCATTCTGTTGTAGCAGATAAAACTTAGGGGTCGGTGCCTCTTACCAGTTGGTGCTGGTGAATGATTATATAAAGTTGGAGCTTTGCATTTGATCGGATTTGGATGGTAGTCCAAGCGAGTCCTTTTGAGGAGTAGCCACATCGGTGAACCTCGTTAAAATGCCGTGTTATGTGTGATGCTCTTAGTACTTTTATTATTTCTATTTTAATCTTGCTGTTTATTTAAAAGTCTAAATTGCTTTTAAGTTTTTAAAGAACACACTGATTCACCCCCCCTCTCAGTGTCATTGTGATTATAACACACCACTGTGTTACAAACACCAATCCCCTTGCTTAAGTTCATGGACACTAATCCATAGGAGACACCAATCCCCTTGCTCAAATCTGATCCAAAATTTATTCACTAATACTATTCTTGCTTACAAAACCTACAAAAATTTTCTTACAAAACCTACTCAAATCTGCTCTAAAACCTGCTTATAAAACCTGCTCAAATTTGCTCAAAAACCTACTTAAAAAACTTGCTCAAATATGCTCCAAACCTTGCTTACAAAACCTGCTCAAATCTGATCCAAATATAATCTATAACCCTTGCACATTTACTCCCAAATTCAATCATAATCAATGCACAAATCTGCTTACAAAACTTGATCAATAATGACATCAAGTTCTTCACCTTTGCTTTCCTCAACTAAAAGCAATTCAGACATATTCTACCCAAAATTATTTTATCTTCATGAACATATAGAGAATGATATGCACTAATGTAGTAAGCTTCAAATTGCCAATATGTTCTTCACATTCATTAAGTATGTCTCTTCCACATATCTTACATTTATTACATTTTAAAGGTAGCTCAAGTCTAGTATTGGATAACTTATGTGTTGACTTGGAGATACTCAAACCTTGCTCTTCTTCCACTATCATGTGCACCTTTTCTTATTCTTTGAATTGGATGAATTGTCCTTCCTTGGAAATTGAATGCTTGGGTTAATATGTGCACTTAATATTCTTTGACACCTTGACTTGTTTTAGATTTGTGCCCTCCAAATCTACCTTAATAATGATGATTTTCTTCTTGCATGTGCTTTTCAAATCTGGTGAATAATTCTCTTTTTCCCTTCTTGATTTAAATATCAAATCAACCACTTTAAACCCTTATCACTCCTTAGAAACTCGATATGTGTGCGGCCTAAAAATACTAGTGGCTTGCGCTAGAGATATTGCAATATGACAACGCTTGACCTTTGTGTAATGCTATCATGCTCCTTTTGATATGCCTCACAAAAATCTTCACCGTCTGTTTCTATTCTGCCTATGCAGGTTTATTTTCCTTCATATTTTATTGTTCTATTTCACAAGCCTTCTCCAAATGAGCTCCACATAGATGTATCAAATGTATCTTAACCTCTTACAAATGGCACACTTTTATTTTCAAAAACTTTCAATCTATGATTCGTATTGTTATCGTTATCTGTAATTTTCTTTGGATGAGACCTTCCTTCACTATCCTTCTACACACTTGAAGTCATTCAGAGATAAACTTAAACGTAGTCTAGAATGCTCTTTATGATAGTCAAAACCATGCTATTCCCTAGGCATTCATTATCTTTCTTTCAACATAATCTTCAGGTATTTTTTTGTAATCTAAAAACAATTCCTATGTCTTAATAAAACTTCTCAAAAATAAATATTCCTTCATCATAGAAGTGCCTTCATCTGACCTTCTGCAATGTGGTATTCGTTTCTCAAGACAATGCCAACTGGATTCGCTACCGTTTCCCTTCTGCAATGTGACCTTTGCCTAAGCTCCAACGAGAATTTGCCTCAACGACCTTCTCTATTGCACTGTCACCCTTTTGTGATGTGGTCTTCGCCTAAGATCCAATAACCATCTGCCTCAAACACCTTCTCTACCACACCATCTCCCTCCTACGATGTGGTCTTCACTGAGCTCCAATGAGCGTCTGCATCAAACACTTTCTCTATCACAACGTCACCCTACTGCGACGTGGTCTTTGTCGAGCTCTAGTCTACCTCAGCACATTCACTGTCATGTTGTCTACTACTGCGTGATTGTACCACAACTTAATCGAATGCTCGAATTGAAATGTTTCATTAATTATTCATTCTTGACTAAGTTTCAACCTTATATATACATTTAATATTTCTTTTTTTTGTAAAGGTCGACCCATGCACAATCATTTTAATTTTGAAACTTTACTTTATAATATTTAAATTTAAATATTATAAGGTTTAACTCTCTAATATTTTTATAACTTTACTATTAAAATTTTTAATTTAAATATTAAAGCATATATCATCCTTAACAACTCAATATTTCATCCTTGAAGATATTTATGTCTTTAACATTGATGACAACTCAACATTTCATCCTTGAAGATATTTTTGCCTTTAACAACTCAACATTTCATCCTTGAAGATATTTTTGCCTTTAACAACTCAACATTTCATCCTTGAAGATATTTTTGCCTTTGACATCAATGACAACTCAATATTTCTAACTGTAGCACCCTAAAATTGGTGTAGTTAAACCATCAGTAAAAAGATAAAAAAATTGAATTTTAATCTTGAAACCGCTCGTTAACCGCTCACCTCATTTTTTGTGCCATTTTTAGAAATTTTTTTTACTGTTGGATGATATCATCATCGATTTGATGATATCGTCCCAAATCGGACGAATTCGTCTGGGACAAAACGTCCAGATGATTTCGTCCCAAAACCAAATTTTTATAATTAGCTTCTATTTCAACAACCTCTCCAACTCGGGAAAAAGCATGTCTACGCGGTTGGAGATTCCTATGTTGGAGATCTCCCAAATTGGGATGATCCCCAACCTCATAACTTCCCCCTAATCCTATATAAACTTGGGATTTTCCTAGTTTATCTCCCTGGCTGATCATTTTCCTGCAACTCTAGTTTTGTGCTGTATTAGAACATCCTCACCCGCATCATTTGCATTTGTATTTTCAGGTTTTATTGCAGGATTTTACTGTGTTTCAATCGAAGGAAGCTCAAATCATCACAGATGATCCAACACGATTTTGAATGATCCTGACGAGATCGACGATGATCTCATACGATTGCAGACGATTTCCACTGTAGTTCAGATTGGGGGCAACCAGAGCCCTGAGTTTGTGTTTTCTACCTTTCTTATTTAATTATGCATTAGGTCAATTTATTTATGTTCTGCATCTTGGAGTTCACCTCATTTAGCATATTTGCATGATAAAATTTAAAATAAGTTATTAAAATAGTGCATCCCATTTGATTTGCTATCTGAATTTATTATTTAAGCACCTATACTGTTATTTCTATCATTTTGCATTATTCTTGCAATTGCATTTTTGGTTTTTGGTGTCTATTTCCATGATTGCAGGTTTCTGAAAAATTCGTCTGATGAATTCGTCAGGTCATCGATGATCTCATCTGATCTCAGATGATCGCCTATGATTTGGGACGATTCTATACAATTATAGATGATCTTGTCATATCCGAGATGATCTGGACTCCTACAAGCTTTAGAATCTTCATCAGACATCAGGGATCAGGTGTATTCCTCTTCATTTCACAGTCTCTGTATTTAGGATTCATTCATGTTTGCTGTCTTCATATAAACCCAAAATTTCATATAGAATAACTTAGATTCATTTTGGCCAACCTAGGAATATGAATGATTGAATATAAAATGAACACATCAAACCCATTCTCAACCTAGGCACGAAAACTACCACTCAAAGTTTCCTGGTGAACCCCACCATCCGTCAAAAATTCACCCTTATACCCCTCCCCCAAGAGGCACGACATTCAAAGGGCCTCTCCGTCTAAGGTATTGTCCCATCCTTCTCGCATCCCCCTTCTAGGGCACGGATCCTTTAGCCCGAAGGTAAGGGTGCAAAAAATTTGGGCAATACATTTTCGTGAACCCGACATGAAACTAAAACACCTTTTGAAAACAATCCAAAAAAAAAAACAACACATTATTAAGAACATCTAGAATCATTAGAAAACTGTTAAATTTGCATACCATATTTAGATGGTAGATTATAATAGAAGACGAGTTGTCACCATAAATGTTGAAAATAAATTAACAACCATAGAGATTACTTCTGTGCTTAGAGTACCTCAAACAAATAGAGTCCAACCTTTGTGGGATGAACTTGATAGGAGATTGGGTACTATTGAATCCAGATCTACAGAACTTATGCAAATTAAGAGGTTTGTCTTAGATAGAATCCTGGATCACGATCAGGTGACCTTGTATCATGAACTTCAGAGAGCTTGCCATAGGTTGTTAGCAGATAAAAGAACACTTGTGTCTTCAAAATTGTACACCTTTGAGGAATACCTCGAGAATGCAGTTGTAGTACATAAGTTTCTATCTCGTATAGAGGATCAAAAAGTCATTCTTATGGATAGAAAAATATGGAATAGAGTTCTTAAAGCTATGTTGTATCGAGATTATTGCCATGAAATTTATTTTTACAAGTCAGAGTCTCAAGTAGATCATATTACCATATCACACTTTTTGTTGTATTAGAACATCCTCGCCCCATCATTGGCATTTGTATTTTCAGGTTTTATTGTAGGATTTTACTGTGTTTCAACCGGAGGAAGCTCGGATCATCGCAGGTGATCCAACACGATTTCGGATGATCCTGACGAGATCGGCGATGATCTCGTATGATTGCAGATGATTTCCACTGTAGTTCAGATTGGGGGCAACCAGAGCCCTGAGTTTGCGTTTTCTACCTTCCTTTCTTATTTAATTGTGCATTAGATCGATTTATTTCTGTTCTGCATCCTGGAGTTCACCTCATTTAGCATATTTGCATGATAAAATTTAAAATAAGTTATTAAAATAGTGCATCCCATTTGATTTGCTATCTGGATTCATTATTTAAGCACCTATACTATTATTTCTATCATTTTGCATTATTCTTGCAATTGCATTTTTGGTTTTTGGTGTCTGTTTCCATGATTGCAGGTTTTCTGACAAATTCATCTGATGAATTCATCAGGTCATCGATGATCTCGTCTGATCTCAGATGATCGCCTATGATTTGGGATGATTCTGTACAATTACGTATGATCCTGTCATATCCGGGATGATCTGGACTCCTACAAGCTTCAGAATCTTCATCAGACATCAGGAATCAGGTGTATTCCTCTCCATTTCACATAGTCTCTGTATTTAGGATTCATTCATGTTTGTTGTCTTCATATAAACCCAAAATTTCATATAGAATAGCTTAGATTCATTTTGGCCAACCTAGGAATATGAATGATTGAATATAAAATGAACACATCAAACCCATTCTCAACCTAGGCGCGGAAACTGCCACTCAAAGTTTCCTGGTGAACCCCACCATCCGTCAAAAATTCACCCTTATACCCCTCCCCCGAGAGGCGCGACCTTCAAAGGGCCTCTCCGTCCGAGGTATTGTCCCATCCTTCTCGCATCCCCCTTCCAGGGCACGGATCCTTTAGCCCGAAGGTAAGGGTGCGAAAAATTTGGGCGATACATTTTGGTGAACCCGACGTGAAACTAAAACACCTTTTGAAAACAATCCAAAAAAAAAAACACATTATTAAGAACATCTAGAATCATTAGAAAACTGTTAAATTTGCATACCATATTTAGATGGTAGATTATAATAGAAGACGAGCTGTCACCATAAATGTTGAAAATCAATTAACGGCCATAGAGATTACTTCTGTGCTTAGAGTACCTCAAACAAATAGAGTCCAACCTTTGTGGGATGAACTTGATAGGAGATTGGGTACTATTGAATCTAGATCTGCAGAACTTAGGCAAATTAAGAGGTTTGTCCTAGATAGAATCCTGGATCCCGATCAGGTGACCTTGTACCATGAACTTCAGAGAGCTTGCCATAGGTGGTTAGCAGATAAAAGAGCACTTGTGTCTTCAAAATTGTACACCTTTGAGGAATACCTTGAGAACGCAGTTGTAGTACATAAGTTTCTATCTCGTATAGAGGATCAAGAAGTCATTCTTACGGATAGAAAAATATGGAATAGAGTTCCTAGAGCTGTGTTGTATCGAGAGTATTGCCATGAACTTTATTTTTACAAGTCGAAGTCTGAAGTAGATCATATTACCATAGCACACTTTGTCAAGTTCTTGAAAAACCACTTCCAATTTGAAGAGGAGCATTTCATGACTCTTGATGAACTTGATCCTATCAACGATATCCATAAACTATTTATAGAAAACTAAGTCATTCTTTTTACTATTGTTATTTCTTACAACTAGCATGTTGTTTGTTATTTTTATACTTGTGAAATAATAATACAAAACAAAAATAAAAACAAAAAAAACAACAAAACATTCCTTTTTTTAAGTATTATAGTAGGTATATAGTTAAAATATATACCTCTCAACCCTATCGCATATATATATATATATATATATATATATATATATATATATATATATATAAATAGTATATATATTTGCTAAAACCTAAGTTTAGCACAATGCCTAGACTTAGGAATGGAAAACAAACCGAAGAAGAAGAAGATTGGTTAGGAAGACCATTAATTGACCAAAATGTCCCTCCTGAGGACCAAGTTCAGGAAGAAGAAATCCTAGACCAACAAGAAGAAGAGCTTGTTGTAGCAAATGAACAAGAAGAAATTAATAGAGAGGAAGGATCCTCATCCCCTAAAATGTCTCCGGGAGGAGCTATCACTTTTGAAAACATGGAACAATTTTGGAAGTTCATTAACACAAATATTGGTGTTTTTAATAGAGCAGTCCATATGGACAAGGATCGAATTAGTGACACTCAAGCAACTCTAGAAGACGTATTTCACACATGCACTAATCCCTTGTCCTTTATTGAACAAGAGAGTGATCAAGCTGGACCATCCAATTTGGATATAGTAGCTGCGATCCGGAACATGCAACAACAACAGGTTACTCAACCACCTAAAGTGCCTCGTTAACAAGCCTAGGGTCATTCCTGCACAAAAGAAACCATCATTTACTGCTCTATTTCGCCAAGCTATTGAGCAACATACCTCAAATCAACAAAAACCCAAAACAAAACCAAACACCAATTACCAACAATCTGGGATACAACATAATACTATTACAAATCCCCTTCATAATACTCTTCCTACCAACACTTTGCATAATAGCAATATAGCATCTAATCCTTATGCCACACCATCATACACTCATAAATCCCATACCTATGTCCCACCGAACCAATATGGTGGACAAACTAGTAATCTTGAAACCATGGTGAAACAGTTAGTTTCCCGCATGGACCAGATAGATCCCTACCGACCCTCGTACAATTATCGAGAGATGTGTAGTCAGCCTTTAGATCCTATAGTTGTAGCACAACCGTATCCTAAACATTTTCCTATGCCTGTCCTGCCCATATATAAAGGAACGAAAGATCCCATAGAGCATCTTCGTATGTTTAGGATAGCATGTCATGATATATCACATGATGACTTGTTATTACTAAAAATGTTCCCGAAAAGCTTGGGAGGAATGGCATTAGAGTGGTATTATCAATTACCCACTAATTCTTTGAGGAATTTCGAAGAAACTGTCGAGTCTTTTGTTCATCAATTTAGTGCCTATATCGAAAGACATGTGACCATTAAAGATTTGTATAACTTAAAACAAGACAAAGATGAATGCTTTGCTGATTTCCTAGCTAGGTGGAGACAATTGATAGGAAAATTGCACTTTGTGTTGCCTTATAGGGAGATGTTGGACATCTTTATTAATAATTTGCAAGAGCAACTATCTTACGAATTATCAACTGCTACCTTGACCACCTTCGATCAAGCTATAGACTTAGCCCGAAGAGTGGAAGATGCTCTCATTAGGAGAGGTCAGCTTAAAAAGAAAGACGATGAGAAAACATCCAAAAATCAATATAAGAATAAACAAGTTGTGGGTGATGGAGTCACTGATAGCAAAAATATTGCTAATGTTAATGCTGCAAAGACAACGGAGAAGTTTGTACTGAAACCTCCTGATAGACCTCCTCGAGAATTTACTAGGTTAAATCAACCTTTATCAACTATTTTACCACAATTATTAGAACGAGGCTTGATTCAATTACCAAATATCCGGGAACCTGATCCAACTATACCCGGATACAGAGCAGATTTACATTGTGACTTCCATAGAGGACCTGGACACACTACCAACTCTTGTAAAATATTAAAACATAAAATACAGGACTTGATTGATAACAATGAGATGGAGGTACAAGCCTTTCAACCTAAGCAAAATCCTCCTAATAACACTCAACAGAACATCACACAAAACCAGAATCAGAACGCCAATCAGTCATTGGACATCTTTCAACATCCTTTACCAAAACATGGTAAGGAGGTGGCTAATCAAATTGAACATCATAATGTTCCTCCTCCTGCCCGATATGTAGGAACTATTAGTGGGCATTTACCTGTTCATGATCTGGAAACCTTTGACACAACTTTATCCATGGTTACAACCAGGCCTCTACATAATATGCAGATATCTGATCTTAGTGATACAGAATATGAGACTGAGAGTGATATGGAAATCACATCAAATCAATCGAATAGCTCTGAAGATGAATCAGATACTATTCACCCTATCACAAGTCATATGGTTCCAGAAGAACCATTTCCAAGAAGAGTCACTACTAGACCATCATCCCACCAATTACTTTCTAATGAGTTAGCTATAAACGCTAGACCAAGACCCATTCATCATCCATAGAATAATATTGTGGGTACCATCGGAGCTATTACTAGACAACAGGCTCAAAATTCTCAACAAGATCAAATTCAGAATGGTGGATCAACTCCATTTGTTTTGAAGGTTCCTAATAAAGGGAATCATGCACCTAATGTTCAACCTAAACCTCCCTATAATATTAATGAACAATTATCAAATATTACAGCTAGAATTTCCCTTTTGGACCTCTTAAGATCTTCTCCCACACATAGAGATGAATTAATGCTCACATTAAGCCAGATGATGGTACCACAAGACATTCACCCTCAAGACATGGCCAATACTATAATAACTCGTGAAGTTGATTGTATTGACTTTCGGGATAGAGACATACCGCAACATAGTTTACATAAAGATAACCCCTTATATATTACCGCCTTAATTGGAGATGTAGCAGTCAAACGAGTTTTGATTGATAATGGTTCATCTTTAAATATTTGCACTTTTGACTTCTACCAAAGATTTGGGTTTAGAAGTGATGAAATGAAAAGAACTGATATGATTATAAAAGCTTTCAATGACGAAACACAAGAAACATGTGGGGTTATTACCATTCCATTGCAAGTTGGTCCAAGAACCTTGGATACGACTGTGTTTATTGTACATTGCCCTGCATCGTACAATATACTCTTGGGTCACCCTTGGATCAACGCGATGCGAGATGTTCCCTCAACTTTACATCAATGTGTTAAATTCGAATTTAAGAATCAGTTGGTTACCATTCATGGTGATCCAAGACCCTTTGATATGTGTGCTTTGGTAGAACCCATTGGAGTTCAATTTTGCCCCGCACTGTCATCCACACATCCTAATTCTCATTATCCATCTAAACGTGTGAAACTCACACCCACAATGTCATCTACTTCTTCTCCATCAGATGCACCTTCACATATAGCTCAACCATCTTCTCGAACAAACCGCATTAGGACCTAAGAAAGATCCTAATCCCACAACCAATGTCTCTTGTTCTACTCCTATAACTTCTATACCTATAATAGACCCATCTATTGACACCTCTACACCGTCTACATCCACCAAAGTCATATTTTCCACATCAGAAGACGTAGGAAATGTTCCTTCTACCTCTTATGCTCTTACTGACGAGCTCTTACCCGATCTATCTAAAATCCTTATATCAGAAGAAACGAATGCTTCTATGCAAGATTCCCTTGTTTTAAATAATTTGCCACCATCTCCTCGTACCTTGGGCCTCCCACAGCCTATGGGAAGTATTTACCAAGTCGGGAGTTGTGCCTTTATTTATAAGGGATATGACTGGGGTAGAATACCCAGAAACATCAGAACTCATTATGATGGATATGCTCGATGTTATTTTACTAATGAGTATACTAAAGCCAAACCTATAATGCTTAAATTGGGATATAAAGGGAAAGGTTTGGGACCTTTCCATAATGGTATGAAAGAACCTTTTGAGGTAGAGCCATGGCCCGCCCGATGTGGTGTGGGCCTATTTTCTAGTAAGGGTCAGCCATTCGAGGATGATGACCATCTTATAAGTTACCAAGATTATTTAGATGAACGTGATGTTTTGCATTTAACGAATAAGCCATTCACATGTAATATGCTATCTATAGCTTATCCTGAGATGATCGCTGAATCCGACGATGAGTTGGAGGGAGATATCTTCCATGATGTCTCCATTGAGGAATTATTACATAATGGATTTTATTTTGATGGCTCTATACCTACTATAGCCCAGCTTGAGGCCATGACTCCTCAAGATGAATTATCCAAGCTAACCTTGGAAGAATTACAAGAATTGGGTGTCTCACCCGCCCCACCTAATTTTGAGAGAGATCTACACATGGAAGTAGAAAATGTCATAAAAATTAACATTGGAACCGAGGATAACCCTCACATAATCAACATCGGATCAGAATTGAGTCAAGAAAAATAGGATAAATACATTGCATTTCTTAAAGAATATGAAGATGTCTTTGCTTGGACATATGAAGATATGCCAGGTTTAGACCCTTCTTGTAGTTATGCATCACCTAGTAGTCCATCCGGATGCTAAACCTGTTAAACAGAAACTTAGAAAAATGCATCCTAAAGTGGCCTTACTGGTCAAAGGAGAGTTAGAAAAACTCCTGAATGTTATTTTTATACAAGCCATTGATTATGCTGAATGGATCTCGAATGTAGTTCCAGTAACTAAGAAAGAAGCTACTAAGGTTAGGGTTTGTACAGACTTTAGAGATATTAATGTTGCATGCCCTAAAGACGATTTTCCCCTTCCCAACATGGATCAGATCATTGATTTTACTACTGGGAGTGGAATGATATCCTTAATGGATGGATTTTATGGTTATAATCAGATCAGGATAGCTCCCGAAGATCAGGCTAAAACAACCTTTATTACCCCTTGGGGGACCTTTTGTTGGAAAGTGATGCCATTCGGTTTAAAGAATGCAGGTGCAACCTATCAACGAGCCATGACTTATATCTTTCATGATATGATGCATGATATACTACATGATTATGTAGATGACATTATAGCTCGTTCTACTGAAGAAGATGACCATTTAGATGACTTGAGAAAAGTATTTAATCGGTTAAGGGAATACCTTATCCGATTGAATCCAACCAAATGTATATTCGGAGTTAAGTCCGATAAATTATTGGGGGTTATAGTTTCTTTACGTGGCATCAAAATTGACCCTCTCAAGATTGCGGCTATCACTGATATGCCCGCACCCACAAATATATCTGAATTACGGAGTCTACAAGGTAAGCTTCAAGCCATCCGTCGCTTCATCGATAAGCTAATGGATAAAACTGGACCCTTTCTTAAGCTTCTTAAGAAGGATGTCTCTTTCCATTGGGACAACGAATGTCAGGAAGCATTTGAACTCCTCAAACAATATCTTCTTAACCCACCTATACTTTCACCACCTAGACCTGATCGCCCATTTATCTTGTATATTTTTGCTTCAAATTTTGCTTTAGGAGCTATGTTAGCTCAACTTGATGATGAGAAGAGAGAGCGTGCTAATTATTACATTAGAAGAACATTAATTAGTTATGAAACCCGCTACACAACATTAGAGAAGTTATGTCTAGCAGTCATATTTTCTACACAAAAATTATGCCATTATATGCTCAGTCAAAAACATACGTTATTGCTAAATCCGATCCCTTGCGGTATCTCATGAGTCGACCTTATTTATCTGGTCGCACAACAAAGTGGGTTCTTGCGCTAAGCGAGTTTGAACTCATGTTTATAGGACAGAAGTCTGTTAAGGGTCAAATCATAGCAGATCAATTAGCTATTGCACCCTTAGGATCCACCCATCCCCTCGTCATTGAGTTTCCTGACGAATGCCTTAAATTAGAGGTAGATCATTCAGAGCAATGGTCCTTATACTTTGATGGAGCCCGATGCATGAGTGGGGCTGGTGCAGGTATTATTTTGATATCTCCATAGAAACACCTCATACCTCTATCCTTTAAATTAACGTTTGCCTGTACTAATAACACTGTTGAATATGAGGCTCTAATCCTTGGATTACGAGCTGCCATGGCACTAAAAATTAAAAATCTATTAGTTTTTGGTGATTCTCAACTTGTTATAAATCAAATTAATGATGTTTATCAGACCAGAGATGATAAATTGCGCCCATATAAAGCATATGTATTACAATTAATATCTTTATTTGATCAAGTTACCTTGGAAGCTATTCCTAGAACTAGCAATCGTGCGGCTGACGCCATGGCCGCAACTGCATCTCTTTTACCCTTGGAGTTAGATGACGAATATGCTACCATCATTATTCATCGACTCTAGGAACCCGCTTCAATTAAATCATGCTTGGAACCTTTGGACGTGTTTCTAATCAACGAAACTACTCCTAAACTTTGGTACACTGACATCCTCAATTTTCTTCACAATGGAACCTTCCCTGAAGGTTTTAATAGAAACCAACGCCGGTTATTGCGTAGACGAGCAAGTCGCTTCGTAATAATTGGCAATACCTTATATAGGAGATATTTTGAAGGTATCCTACTGAGATGTTTGAATCTAGAAGAGTCTAGATCAGCTTTGAGTGAAGCCCACGATGGATCTTGTGGGGGACACTTTAGTGGTAACGCCATTGCTAAGAAGCTCCTTAGGATAGGATATTTTTGGCCTACCATGGAGAATGATGCACATGATTACGTGCGCCATTGCGACAAGTGCCAGAAACACGCCGACCTTGTCCATGCACCTGCACAAGAACTGTAGGCTATTTCATCTCCTTGGCCCTTTTCAAAATGGGGCTTAGACATTATTGGAAAAATCAATCCTGTGTCATCGGATGGACACAAATTCATCATAACCGCCACCGAATATTTTACGAAGTGGGTTGAAGCTATGCCCTTAGCTTCTTGCACTGGAACCCAAGTTTCCAAATTTATTTTCAATCAAATTATTTGTAGGTTCGAAATTCCTGCAAATCTCATCTCGGATAATGGAACTTGTTTCAAAAATAAAGATGTAAAGAAACTATGTCAAAAATATAAAATTCAACATCGTTGGTCCACTCCCTATTATCCTCAGGGTAATGGCCAAGCCGAAGCATCTAATAAAACATTAATTAAAATCCTCAAAATATTGGTCAATAAATCTGGCCGAGATTGGCACATTCAATTATATCCTGCTTTGTGGGCTTATCGAACTAGCGTTCGTACTCCCACGGGCACTTCACCTTTTGTTTTGGTTTATGGCGCTGAAGCTGTTTTTCCCTTTGAATTAGAAGTTCCTTCTTTGGCTCTGCTACTTCAAGATACCGAAGTAGGAGATGAATATCATGTTGGAAGATTTAGTCAGCTGGAACTCCTAGATGAGAAGCGCATCAATGCTTTGGAGCATCTTCGAGCCTACCAGAACAAGCTCAAACGAGCATATCTTAAGAAAGTTCATCACCGATCCTTTGAGATCGGTGACCTCGTCTTAAAAGAAAATCAAAAAAATACTAATGCAACTAAAGACCTTAAAGGTAAATTTGAACCTAACTGGCTTGGGCCATATATCATCACTGCTAAATTTGGATCGGGAGCATACATATTAGCTACCTTAGATGGTAAAGATCTTAAAGAACCTATGAACATTATGCATCTTAAGCGCTATTACGCATAATTCTGGTAATTTCGTCACTGTATATATTGTACATCTTGTCTCATTCTTAGTAAATTCATATAAAAATTTCAAAAATAGTCATATTATGTATTCTCTCAATTCATAAATCAAAATCAAAATCTAAAAAAATCAAAATCAATCAAAATCTTCAAAAACATCTTTTATTTTTGCACCTGTCAATTCTTGAAGTATTGCAGTTATATTTTTAGTTATTTTGGATAAATTAGCATTTATTTGGAATCCCTCACTTTCACACTCACATGAATAAATATCTTGATCTTATTTAGTATGATTATTAATCTCTCTTATATCGAAGTCCACAGTTGAATTAAATAAAGTTTTGAGCATAGAGAACTGATCTTGTTATTTACTTGAACCAAGTATACCTTTTCACATTAAAATGATTTCATTGCAAATTCCAAAATGATGCTACATAGTAGAAGTGGTCTCTTGAGCGAAAAGTTTCCCCTGCTATCCTATCATGCACATGGTCTAGAATCTTTGAGAATTGACAAAAGGACAAGCTCACCCCTGCCCGTAATAAAAATCCCTTGCTCTACAGCCAATCCGAGCAAGTATCCCTAGTATAGGAAGAAAAAGAAAAAGAAAATCAAGAAAAAAATCATGAGAAAAAGAAGCATTATTTCAGTAGCATTTTGTACCATCTCAAACAATATTTCAGCATTATCTCAAGTATCAAGCAAAAATACAAAAAAAAAAGAGAGAAAAGAAAAGAAAAAGCAAAAAGCAATAAAATCCCTTCCCCTACCCTTTGAAAAGAAAAGAAGGGTGAATGAGCTTGAATCCCTGGAATTCTCAATTATTCGAAAACTCTGAGGTAAGCCCCATAACAAGTGGTTTGTGCCCAACCCGCTTGGCCTTGGGTAACTCCTAGCGTGGTGATATGTCTCGTTACATTAGCGACCTTCTTTTGTACAGACCTATGTCTGCTTATGGATCAGCTAGCTCTTGATGACCCGACTTACATAGTAGTTTGGTACGGTTATATGCATATAAATCATGGTCAACGAACACTCATTTGGTTAATTCAAATTACTTGTATCAAATTATCTTGCTCAAAATCGGTAAATGAACAATACAATTGCACACACATTTGTATTTGAGAGATTTTGTATCATTATGATAGATCCAGATCGGTAATGAACTCACATATGCACATGGGGTTCCTTATAAATCTAAATTTTGTCTTTGAGATAATTTAAAATATTTATGCACATCTTCTGGAATAATTTGATTTTTCTTACTTGAGAACATCTATAAAGTCACATTTATATATTTTTGACTTTCGCAACGATGGTATAGTTCCTAAACCTAAATTGGAATTTTATGCCTAGTGCAAGTCCTCATCTTATATTTTATGTTTATCTTAAACTCAAAAATCAACTATGCAATAAAACTATTATATCAATTTCTTCTTTGGATTTCACGATGATGGTATAAGTCTATACCTAAAAATTCTATGCCTAGCGCAAGCCATCATTTTAATTTTATTTCCCATTTATTTAAATCCATAAAAGCATATGGCTTAAATCATTATGTTACACAATTGTACTTTAAAAAGAATGAAAACCTTTTCTATTTCATTTCATTATGTCAACATTCAGTTTTGCGACGATGGTATAATTCCTAGGCAATTGTTCAAATTTCTATCACACTTAGGAATTTTATGCCTAGCAAAAATCATATTTTTAATATTTCATGCATAATATTTTCATGGACATCTGAAAACAAATCATCACCATCATCATTTTTTCATCATCACAACACAAAAGTCTTAAGAAAGTCTCTTAAGCACCCTTTTACTTTTAGCAATATTTCTCTACTGGGATTAGCTTAATGACCTAGCGAGCGGCGACTCCATGAAATGGTCATGTAACAACGACAATGTCCTTTGAAATTATTGTTAGAAGTCACTTTATTTTTTTCATCAAATCACACCACAACAACCAATTTGTTTACATCAGATTATTTCATTTAAATTTTATGGCATGACATAAAATTATAATATTTTCAAACGACATAATTACATGAATAATCAATCAACAATTAAAATATTAAAGCATCATAAAACATATGCACAAGTCATATCACAAAGAGAATATATATATATATATATCAAGAAATATATGTACATCATATCAAAATGGATTGGTATGCCACAATCTATACCCTGGCATACTCAATCCTCTCAAAACTATACAAACTATAGTCAATATGCCGCTAGTCTCGAGAAGCCCTCGAGCTCTCAGCCTCATCTCCTCTCCCACCCTGAGGTGGAGGAGGTGGTCCCATCGGAGTCCATCCTATGTCGTGGGTCCTCGACGTCGATCGTGAGGATGTCCTCGATGACCCCATCCTGATCGGCTCCGTAATGCCGACTGGCAGCTATAACCTCTGGCCCTCTGGAACCAGCTGGAAGTATGCTCCCTGATAGAATGTGGTCTGAGCAATAGCCCATGCCAACTCCCGCATGCTCGCCCCTCCGCTTCGAGCCCTGAGTCATGTAGCCTCATCCTGTAGCGTCTGCACCTGAGCTCGTAGGCGGGCATTCTCCGCTCGAAGAGCCACCATCTCGTTGCTCTCCCCCACCTCGATACCCTTGCCCTTATCGAGCGATGGTGGCCTCTCCCTCTACTGAGAAGGGAGCCCCTCCTCCCTCCTCTCTGGCTGCTGTGGTCTCTCCAGAGCCTGTGGCACTCTCCGACGTCTCTCCTAAGGAGGCCATCACTGATCCCTCCCTCCATGACCCCTCGCTGCATCGATGGTAGCCTGGCACCGCCTCCCCATCCACTGCACAATAGCATGCATCGGACCCTATGCCCTCATCATCCGAGGAGGGTGGATGCCTGCATACCAGGCATCATATCCATCTGCTACTCCTACGTCGTCCCCATCCACTGGCTGAATGGGGGCATCGTCAACATCCTGACTCTAGAACCACTGCATGTCTGGAGCCCCACTCAGTGTAGTATTATCCCAGATAGTCCGGGAGTACTCGTAATCCCTGAGAGAAGGGATCCCCTACTATAGACCGAACTACCTCAAAACTCGGTCGTAGCGGTGGAGCTCTACCTCTCCCCGCTCCATCCTCAACCAAAAGACTCGCCTGATGTGAGCCAACTCCTGTCCATCCTCTCCCCACCCTGGATGCTCTCTCCATGGCCTCCAGGTGATCTGATCTAGGATGAGGTCATCTAGCAACCTCCGAGACATCGACAGATCTATCCGTCACTGTGACCCTCTCTGGAGCCACCAATAGAAAACCTGGGGTCTCTCTCGGTCAACTCCTATCAGTGGAAGCCCTACCGGCCTTCGTACCACAATGTGCTCCCAGCACCAAACCTATAGTAGCGATGTCAGTACCAGACATCGACCTCCCTTGTATACGACCCCGTAGAGGATCCTATACAAGCGGCATAGTACAAAACTGCCCCAAGAAAACCTGTAACCGTGGTCTCTCATGTCGTAGACCACATCTGAGAGGAGCCACGGTAACCTGCATCCACTCTGGTGGCATAGAAGTAGGCCACCCACCACCCCTACCAAAACCTAGGTCAATCGAGATGCCCTAGGCATCTGCCTCAATGCCTCGATGTTCACTCCGCCCTTCTCCAGGGTGAAGCTCGGATCCACGCACAGTCGCATCATAGCATGGCCCTGATTGGCCGAAGGAGTCATAAATCGCCCATGTATGGGGATCCTCAAGATCCTCCATACATCCTCTAGAGTGGGAGCCATCTCCCCTATCGGTAGTCGAAAGCAGGATGACCCCGGATACCATCTCTCTGCTAGGGTCGTCAGTAGCCCCATGTTCATAGGAATTTGTGGCATCTCTGCCACATGCTATAATCCAACCTCCGCTAGCCTGTCTCGCTCGGCCTGATCGAGCATGGCTACATCATCTCTGAGCCCCCCGTATTTCCATTCTCGACTCTTTAGTAATCCCCTCTACAAAATAAACAATAAAACAACAAAAATCATTAGTACATAATCATTAAAATCGATTAAAATTAATTTCATCTCATAAAAAAATGATATCGCCCATTATTGGATGATATCGTACCAAATTTAGCAAAATCATCCTTAATAGGATGAAATCGTCTCCGATTCGTCAATTTGGGAATCGCCCCTTATTGGACGAGATCGCCCCTATTTCTTCGATTTCGTCCTCGGACGAAATCGGTGATCTAGGGACGATTTCGACAGAATTGGGACGATTTCGTCCCATAGTCGTCGACGGCCTAAAAACGGCCACGACGCCCAAAAACAATTAAAATTCAACTAAAAAATTAAACAAATCAAGCTAAAAACATAATACACTAGGTTTAGATCCTTACCCGCAACCCGCGTCGGACCTCTGTCGATCTGTGTGTTGTTTCCACCATTTCGCCTGCAGAGCTCTGAAACAGTGAAAGTGAACAGTAAAAATGAATTAGGGTTTTACCCTATTTTTCCTATTTTTATTTAAAAACAACATTTTTTTTAATTTTGCTTTTCCGCGTCTTTACCTCAAACGTTCGATTTGGGTAAAAACTCGGAGGGGGCACCATAGCAAGTAGTTGTACGATTCGACCTAGAATCGTCGTCTAAAAAATTGAATAAATTTTTGCTTTCTCGTAAAGCATGAAGAACTCATCTTTAACGCATTTTCTTCAAAAAATTTGCTAAAGAGGGGGCAAAATGTAGCACCCTAAAATTGGCGCAGTTAAACCATCAGTAAAAAGATCAAAAATTTGAATTTTAACCCCGAAACCGCCCGTTAACCGCTCACCTCATTTTTTGTGCCATTTTTAGAATTTGTTTTGACCGTTGGACGATATCGTCGCCGATCTGACGATATCATCCCAGATCGGACGAATTCGTCTGGGACAGAACGTCCAGACGATTTCGTCCCAAAACCAAATTTTCATAATTAGCTTTTGTTTCAACAACCTCTCCAACTCGGGCAGAAGCGTGTCTGCACGGTTGGAGATTCCTACGTTGGAGATCTCCCAGATTGGGATGATCCCCAACCTCCTAACCTCCCCCTAATCCTATATAAACTTGGGATTTTCCCAGTTTATCCCCCTGGCTGATCATTTCCCTGCAACTCTAGTTTTTTGTTGTATTAGAACATCCTCGCCCCATCATTGGCATTTGTATTTTCAGGTTTTATTGCAGGATTTTACTATGTTTCAGCTGGAGGAAGCTCGGATCGTCGTAGGCGATCCAACACGATTTCGGATGATCCTGACGAGATCGGCGATGATCTCGTACGATTGTAGATGATTTCGACTATAGTTCATATTGGGGGCAACCAGAGCCCTGAGTTTGCATTTTCTACCTTTCTTTCTTATTTAATTATGCATTAGATCGATTTATTTTTGTTCTGCATCCTGGAGTTCACCTCATTTAGCATATTTGCATGATAAAATTTAAAATAAGTTATTAAAATAGTGCATCCCATTTGATTTGCTATCTGGATTCATTATTTAAGCATCTATACTATTATTTCTATCATTTTGCATTATTCTTGCAATTGCATTTTTGGTTTTTGGTGTCTGTTTCCATGATTGCAGGTTTTTAACGAATTCGTCTGATGAATTCGTCAGGTCACCGATGATCTTGTCTGATCTCAGATGATCGCCTATGATTTGGGATGATTTTGTACAATTACAGATGATCCTGTCATATCCGGGATGATCTGGACTCCTACAAGCTTTAGAATCTTCATCAGACATTAGGTTATGACTTGTAGCTAAGTGTGAAAGGCCGAGCCGAGAACTCGACTAGGACCTGAAGATTAGCACCGCCTCTACCCGACTGAGTCTATTTTATACGTATTAACAACTTCATTTTAAAAGGTCGAGTGCTTATCGTCGGGGGCGGGCGATGGGAAACTCCATCTGATTTGAGAGGAAGTGCGATCTATGATGCATCCAAAACTCATTTGTTGGTTGAATAAAAGGTTCCTCTCTATTTTGAAAGGAATCAAAAGACTATCTTTATAGAGGCTCTCCCCTCGGCTCTGCGGGTGCGGGAGTCCGCCACTCGGTAATTAATGGAGAAGGAACCTCAATAGATTGATTCCTTATTAGACAGACGTTTCAGTGGTTGAATGGCCAGTAGCTTTTTAATGGGTCAAACGGAAACCTGCAGCACCGGAGAGAGAGACCCGGGCCTCGGATTGAGTGAATCAAGATGAAACCTTTGAAATAGAAATCTCGTCACACCCTGGAGTATTTAATTAATTGATTGAGCCATTAAGAAGCTACAGACCCACCAGAACCTTGATCAAGCACGCTAATCATGTATATCGAAGCATCCGAACCCGGCCCAAGTATGAATTTTTAAAGGCTCTAAGAGTAGAGCAGCTTGTTTAGATTGATAAGGCCCTCGACCCCTTTTTTAGAGAGGAAATAAATAACCTTTTAAACGGTGGGGGAGAGGAAAGAAATAAAGAAATAAATCGCGAACGCTCTCCTCTTTTTGAATCGATAAGCGAGAGGCAATGCTTTTAAAATCAAATATCTCTTTTCGCCCCTCCGCCTTTAGCCCCGAATCGACTTCTTCCCATTTCTTCCTCGACTTATTTCCATCCTCGACTAAATAGAGAGGGCCATTTCTTCCATTTACTTATTTCCATTTCTTTCGAGGAGGTTATTGAAGACATCTATAATACGTATATAAAGAGACTTATTAAACGCCGAGCCCATCATATTCAAGATGTGTTAATACGTCTATAAAACGATATATTTTTCTCCATTTCACATAGTCTCTATATTTAGGATTCATTCATGTTTGTTGTCTTCATATAAACCCAAAATTTTATATATAATATCTTAGATTCATTTTGACCAACCTAGGAATATGAATGATTGAATATAAAATGAACACATCAAACCCATTCTCAACCTAGGCATAGAAACTACCACTCAAAGTTTCCTAGTGAACCCCACCATTCGTCAAAAATTCACCCTTATACCCCTCCCTCGAGAGGCACGACCTTCAAAGGGCCTCTCCATCCGAGGTATTGTCCCATCCTTCTCGCATCCCCATTCCAGGGCATGGATCCTTTAGCCCGAAGGTAAGGATGCAAAAAATTTGGGCGATACACTAATAATATCCCCCTTTGTCATTGATGGTAACCCTACAACAAAACTATCCTTTATTGCAACATGATCACAAACTGCTCCCCCTGACAAGCTTCTCCCCCTTACTAAAACTCTCCCCCTTTGACATCAATGGCAAAGGCTCCTTGGGGTTGTAAGATAAGACACTTGACAACACCCCCTTCTCCCTGCTCTTCTTGAGATGTTCAATTATGAGATGGGAGTGAAACTCCCAAATTACTATGCTCCTCTTCTTGTTCTATTTTCTTTCTTCAAACTTTGGAGGACATACCCTTTTGAACATTTTGACCATCCTTGTTTTTGCTTGACTTCGAAAGTTTAGGGAACACTATTCTGCACCATCTAGTTGTATGCCCAAAATTATTACATTTGTAGCATATGATGTTGTAGTCCATGAGAGGTGAAAATGAATTAAAATTCATCATAGTGAAGCCAAAATTATTCTTAGCATAGATCCTGCAATTTACAACTTTATGACCAAATTTGTTACATGAGAAACAATAACCATTGAAGAAATATTGAAACCTGTTTGATTGCTTTGGAGGATATTATCACATGGTTCTCTCATTATTTTTTTTGTGATGGTCCTTGGACCATAAGGATGCGTTTTCATCCTCGTTGATGCTTCCACTTTCCAACACATAAGCATAGGTCTTAGGTTCCTCTTTAATCATTTTCTTTGATGCCTCTGTTTCTTTTGAGCTCGATCCCCCTTTTTATTTCTTTTGACCTTCTTCAAACATAAGTCCAATATTTATAACTGAAGATCTCTATGTTTTGATAATATCACCTATAATTTTTGAGCCTTTCTCAAACTCATGTAGTTTATCATTAAATTTTTCCACTTCCTTCCTTAGGGAGACAACCTTATGTTTTAGTTTTTCACATTTTAATTCTTTTGCCTTTAACTGCTCAACCATACCTTCTTCAATTCACTTTGCCTCTTCAACTTTAACTTTCAGGTCAATGAGTTCTTGTGACATCTTTACCTTTATCTTCTCATCCTCTTGTACTTAAGCCTTCAATCTTGATTTATTTTTTCTAACCCTCTTCAAGTATTCAAGCGCAACAATAATTTCCTCTTCTATGTCAACCATGTATTCTTATTTATTTTTTGAATATTTTTCTTATTGGTCTTTGACAACAGGAGCATCTTCTTTCTCTTCTATGGCCAGGAATAAGATTTCTTCTCTTTCACTATCGAAGAGGCTTTCATCACTGCTGCTAGAAGAACTACTTTCTTCTTCAACATAAAAATTCTTCTCATGTCTTTGAAAGATCTTCTCATGCTTGTTTTGACCATACCTTTTTTTATTTTCATGATAATTTTATTTTTATTTTTTTTCTTATTTTTTTTCTTAACTGCTACTACTTCTAGCTTGTGGACAATTAGATGCATAGTGATCAATATTACCACAATTAAAACATTTCATAGAATGCATAAATTTATGTTTTCTTGGACCCTTCTTATTCCTTCGCACAAATTTAACTTCTTTTTCGCTGCTTGATTCTTCACTTGATTCTGGTTCCTTATTCTTTGTCTTCTTTGAAGCTTTAAATGATGCTTCTTGTTTGGATGTTTGATATTTTTTAGTCCTCATCTCATAGGCTATGAGAATTCCATGTAGCTCATCCATGCTTAAGGTTTTAAGATCCTTCATCTCTTCTATTGCTAAAACCTTTGCATCAAACCTCATGGGAAGTGACCTTAAGATTTTCTAAACAATCTTAGAGTCTTCAATATTTTCTCCAAGTCCATGAATGGTGTTGAAAACCTCATCAACTTGGAGTAGATACTTGGCAATATCTTCCTCATATTTCATATTTAAGTCTTCAAAATTCCTCATGTGGGTTTGAAGTTTTTCCATTTTAACCTTGTCATCTCCTTCATATGTTCTTTGTAACTTGTCCCATATTTCTTTTGCTGAGGTTCATTGCATGACTTTCACAAACTCTAATTCACATAACCTGCTTAATATTGCATTAATTGGCCTAAAATTATTTTCAAATAGTTTCTTGCCATCTCTATCCATGGAAGGAGTTGTAGGTGGTGTGAAACCATCCTCAACGGATTGCCATATATCATAGCCATGTGTCATCAAATAAGTCTACATCCTTATGCTCCAGAAAACATAGTTAGTCCCGTTAAATATTGGTGCCCTATTTGATGAAAAAATATTGGTGCCCTATTTGATGAAAAACCTTCAAGGCTAGTCATATGTGTTCTTGTAATATCTTTCTTCAAGTTGCTAGGCTTTCATGAAGTAACCCGCTCTAATACCAATTGAAGAACACAAGCTTATACTGAGAGGGGGGTGAACAATATAAGCTAAAAATTTCTCTTTTCTTTCCAAAGCAATAACTTCAAATAATATCAATGCAATAATGAAACAATGCACAAATAACCACACACATGAGAGAAAAATATTTTATGTGGAAACACCCTCTCAGGAGAAAACCATGACAAAATATTGCTTATAAATTTCTTCAATAAATTTTATGGGCACCAACCCACAGGAGACACCAATCCCCTATACAAGTTTGTGGATACCAATCCACAAGAGACACCAATCCCCTTGCTCAAGTTTGTGGACACTAATCCACAAGAGACATCAATCCCCTTATTCAAATTCATGGACACCAATCCATAGGAGACGCCAATCCCCTTGCTCAAGTTTGTGTACACCAATCCACAGGATACACCAATCCCCTTGCTCAAGTTCATGTACACCAATCTATAGGATACACCAATCCCCTTGCTCAAGTTCATGGACACCAATCCATAGGAGACACCAATCCCCTTGCTCAAGTTCATGGAAACCAATCCATAGGAGACACCAATCCCCTTGCTCAAGTTTGTGGACATCAATCCATAGGAGACACCAATCCCATTTCTCAAATTTGATCCAAAATTTGTTCACCAATACTATTCTTGCTTACAAAACCTACTCAAATCTGCTAAAAAAATTGCTTACAAAACCTGCTTAAATCTGCTCCAAATATGATCTATAACCCTTGCACATTTACTCCCAAATTCAATCATAATCAATGCACAAATCTGTTTACAAAACTTGATCAATAATGGTATCAAGTTCTTCACTTTTGCTTTCCTCAACTAAATGCAATTAAGACAAATTCTACCCAAAATTCTTCCATATTTATGAACATCTAGAGAATGATATGCACAAATGTAGTAAGCTTCAAATGACCAATATGTTCTTACATTCATTAAGTCTGTCACTTCCACATGTCTCACACTTATTATATTTTAAAGGTAGCTCAAGTCTAGTATTGGATAACTTGTGTGTTGACTTGGAGATGCTCAAACCTTGCTGTTCTTCCACTATCATGTGCTCATTTCCTTCTTCTTTGAATTGACTAAATTGTCCTTCCTTGGCAGTTGAATTCTTGGGTGAATATGTGCACTTAATATTCTTTGAAATCTTCACTTATTCCAAATTTGTGTCCTCTAAATCTACCTTAATAATGATGATCTTCTTCTTACATGCGCTTTTCAAATCTGGTGAATAATTATTTTTTCCCTTCTTGATTTAAATATAAAATCAACCACTTTAAACCCTTAGCACTCCTTAGACACTCGATATGTGTGTGGCCTAAAAATACTAGTGGTTTGCGCTAGAGATATTGCAATCTAACGCCGCTTGATCTTTGTGTAATGCTATCACATTCCTTTTGATATGCCTCATGAAAACCTTCACCGTCTATTTTTATTCTACTTACGTAGGTTTGTTTCCCTTCATATTTGATTGTTCTATTTTGCAAGCCTTCTCTAAATGAGCTCCATGTAGACATATCAAATGTATCTTAACCTCTTACAAATGGCATGCTTTTCTTTTCAAAAAACTTTCAATATATGATTCGTATTGCTACTATTATCCATAATTTTCTTCGGATGAGACCTTCCTTCATTGTCATTTTGTGCATTTGAAGCCATTCAGAGATGATTGTATGTGCGTTAACTTAAAAATAGTCTAGCATGCTCTTTATGATAGTCAAAACCACACTCTTCCCTAGGAATATGTTGCCTTTATTTCAACACAGTATTCAAGTATTTTGTTGTAATTTGAAAATGATTCTTATGCATCAATAAAACTTCTCAATAATCAATCTTCCTTCATCATACAAGTACCTTCATCTGCACTTCTACAATGTGGTCTTTGTTTCTCAAGACAATGCCAACTAGATGTGCTACCTCTGCCCTTCTATAATGTGACCTTCACCTAAGCTCCAACGAGCATCTGCCTCAACTGCCTTCTCTATCAAACCATCGCACTTTTGCAACATGGTCTTCGCCTAATCTCCAATGAGAATCTGCATCAAACACCTTCTCTGTCGTGCTATCTCCCTCTTGCGACGTGGTCTTTGTCGATATCCAATGAGCATCTAACTCAAACACTTTCTCTGCCACACCGTTGCCCTCCTATGATGTGGTCTTCATTGAGATCCAATATGCCTCAATGCCTTCACTACCACACTGTCACGTTATCTACTGCTGCACGACTGTATTGCAACTTAATTGAATGCTCGAATTAAAATATTTCATTAATTTCATTCTTGAATAAGTTTCAACATTATATATACATTTAATATTTCTTTGTTTTGTAAAGGTTGGCCCATGCACGATCATTTTAATTTTTGAAACTTTACTTTATAATATTTTTATAACTTTAATATTTAAATTTCCAATTTAAATATTAAAGCATATATCATCCTTGACAACTCAATATTTCATCCTTGAAGATATTTTTTCCTTTGACATTAATGACAACTCAAAATTTCATCCTTGAAGATATTTCTGCCTTTAACAACTCAACATTTCATCCTTGAAGATATTTATGCCTTTGACATCAATGACAACTCAATGTTTCTAACAGTGATGTGCTTATCATGAAATACCTCCCTCTAATATTGGCCATGCATGGTGTCACATTCTAATCATATATACCATTGTAGTATATGGATTGTATGTAGTATCCGATAAGTTCCAAGTACCAACAAACACACTTGTTACTACAATGATATAGACCAAAAGAATCCAACTTATGCTACACACAAACACAAATATATGTCCCTCTATTCTAAAAGAAACCACTAGACAGGCATAAATAAATACTATGACTCAACGAGCATGCCCAACCACTATTGGGTACTCCAAGAGAAGCCAACCTATACCACATAGACAAAAATATATGTCCCTAAGGCCAACTCATGTCGTGCCACTAATGAACACATTGTTAAACAAGGCACAATCCCACAATAAGTAGAGAAAAACAAAAAGGTAAACAAATGGGCTAGATATGCATTGTAGCACACCCATGGTAGAGATACCATATGAAAGAGAGAATCCCCATGTTTCTATTGTAATAGTTTGAGCTCACACACTATAATATCTAGCCAATTAGATTTTTCAACAAGGCACACTTACCCTTATAATGGGATGCCAAAAATGATTGATTAAATTGATGAATTGAATATTTTTAATGTTTTTGTTTTATAACAATTAAAATGAATGTTGTGGTGGTATCACAATCACATACCATATGAGAGATAACATGGGTTGAACTTAGGCAATTTATTTATGGCACTTAAAGCAAGATACTAACATGAATCAATAAGAGAAGACCTTGAAGACATCATGGTGACCTTTATTGGCAAGAACGACACCATGATAAAGAAAAGCCAATAAAATGCAAACAAAGTAAACAACAATAAATGTTAGTAAAAATAAAAAAACACCAAGCAATAAGAAAAACATAATGCAAATCATACAACAAGAGCAAGTAGAGGAAAAAACTAATAAAAACATAAAAAAGAAAGCTAAATAGTTAAGATGACTAAGATTTCCACTTAAAATGGAAATCTCATCCATGAGAGAAAAAATATAAAACACATCAAGACATGACAAAAATAAAGAATATATATGACCAACACTCTCAAACAGATAATGAAAACAATCAAAATAAAAAATTAAGGCACCAAAATAAAGAGTTAAACTAAAAAAGTATAGACTATACAAATAGGTAAAGTGAGGGCTATGCATAAAAGTGTTTGATACATATGGATTTGGTGGGTTAGTCCAACTCAACTCCATCCATTATTTGTAATTTTATTGCCTTATGCGCAAATAACTCTTTGATAGTTGTAGCCCAAAAATTATCGCACTCCTTTCCTCAAGGCTGATGGATCAGTGCCTCAGAGGGGAATGGGAGAATGAATGGTCTACACCTCGAAAGAGAGGTACTTGATCATACCTTCTTATGGTATTTTTTTGACGAATTAGGTGGGTTCACTAGGAAACATTTTGTGGCAATTTTCGAGCATAGGTTTTGGGATTTGTTTTGATGTGTTCCTTTTATCAAATCACACAATATGCCTAGTTTGGCCAATATGCAACTACACTAATCTATATTTAATTTTGATTCATATATAAACAATAGAAAGAATAACATAGAATCTAAGTAGTCAATGCAATGCTTAAAAAGTGATTTAAAATGCTTACTTGTATCGAGAAGTTTGAAGAAGATTCTAATTTTTGATGCAGACAATATCAGGTAAAATATATCAATATCGGTTGGAATCAGACAGTATCGGGTTACCCGATTATGCAGAAATCCAACCGATCTTGACTAAAAGCTGTAGTTTTATAATTGGATGCAGAAAACAACAATTTCATAGGGACATATGCATTTGAATGGACTAAATAGCAATGAGTAATGATCTTAAGATAACAATGGAAGGATGTTCATGTGTATATCTATGCTAAATGTTTGAATATTTATGAGATAACGAAGAAATATACCTATTAAATCAAAATGATAATGGTAAATGAATTGAAACTGATGTAATAGATATGAAATATTAATTCTAAATGAGAGGGATGGAGAAAGAAGATGCAAAATCTAAGGTTTGGATGCCCCCAGTCGGCTAAATTGCAACAAAATGAGTTGCAGGTAAAATCGGGCAGAATGATATCACGATCTGGTGATCCGATATTGCTTAAATTCTACCAATGCACAATATAAACCTACAAAAACACAGTGAAAAGATACGAGTGTAGTGCAAAAATATACAGGAGTTCCAAGGGGAATCCAAGGGGAGGGGCCTGGACGAAAAATGAGGGAGTCAGGTAAGGAGTTGGGCCAAAAATGGAGGGGGTTGAAACCTCTCCTAATCTGGGTGAAATCGGGTGAGCCGATCTCGCAACTACCATGCAAATGTCCAGGTAAAGACAAAGGAGGTTAAAAATTTTTTGTCTCCTTGCTAAAGCAGGTATTTTTCAGTTTTGGGTAAAATTGGGTGACCCGATTTCGTATAAAATATTTTGATTTTGCACGAAATCGTGTGATTTTATGCAGAGGTTAAAAAATGACTTATAACGGGCACAAAAATCAAGGTAAAAACTTAGGGGTGGCAATTTTGATTTTTTAAAGTGTTTTTACCTTAGTTTTAATTGATGTGAGTCATTTTTAGGGTGCTACAATAGTATATGGACAAAGCCATTTTTGTATAAATTTACCCTTATGCTTTTTATGCACATTATCAAGCTTGAGGACAAGGTCCTCAACTTTGAAATCACAATGACAAACTTTCTTATTGTGTTTACTAGAAACACAATTATTATAGGTTGTATGATGCTCAAGAGCACGTAGATACCTCTTCTCAAGAGTAGTAAGTTTCGCAAGACAAAATTTTTAATATTCTTGATGATATTTATCATGACTCAACAAATTCTTCAAAGAAATATGCAAAGAAGATAATTCAATTTCAATAAGCAAAAAAACTTTAATTCTATAAACCAAAGAAAGTGGGTTTTCCCCTATGGACATACAAATATTAGTGTGGTATGCCCACAATGCAAGATATAGCTTTAAGTGCCAATATATATATATATATAATGTTTACCAAAATTTTATTGCTAGATTTAGCTTGACCATCACCTTGTGGATAAATAAGGTATGTAAAAACAATATTGAGTCCCTAACCAATAAGTTAACTCTTGTATTCTTTGTTTTTGAAAAGAGTGCCATTGTAAAAAAATAGAGTAGATGAGACACTAAAGCTACAAACAATTTGATTAAACAAATTTGGAAATGGTTAGGGTTGTTGTTGGAAATATTGAGTTGTCATTGATGTCAAAGGTGCATGGTACTCAAGGTAGGAATACTCTAAGGATGGACAATATATCATTAAGGTCAAATATGGGTTTAGTGTATAGCAAAATGGACAATTATCCAAGGCAAGCATATATTTCAGATGAAGCAAAGCAAAGAGAATATTTAAGCAAAGGGTTATAATATTTAAATTATTTAAATTTAAATATTATAAAGAGAGTTTAAGAGCTTGGGACAAAAGTTTAAAGTTGCATGAGACAAAAGGATTTACAAATTAAAAGAAAAAGAAAAAGGTTTAATTTGCAAGGGACAAAGGTTTAAGAATTAATATTATAATATAAAGGTTTGAAAAAGGAGGAAGCGCCAAAAAGTTTATGGAGGCAATAAAAATTAAATATTTTAAATATGCACCAACGTCTTGGGTTGTAAGAGAAAAGCTATATAAGGTGTGCAAATTTTTCATTTATGCCCAATATTTTTGAATGCGCTAATCGAACATTTCTTTATGCAAAAGTTGAAGCAGAGGAAAAGACAAGATGAAAATGAACTTTGAGGCAGAGAGCATAACGATAATACATTTATGCCAAGATTGGAATTTCATCTAGGTGGCTAGTCCATCTGGTTTGCCTAGCTAGCGCTAAGGCGCTTCCAAGCCGGAGATCGTAGAGTTGAAACATGCTGGTGTCATATAGAAGGAAAAATATTTTTGTTTGGAAGCTTAGACGAGGGTTGATTTAATTTCATGTTGTGAGATTAGCACTACCTGCTAGGGTAGCCCAGCCTGTGGTAAGGTGTTGCATGGGCAGAAGTTTGGTGTTCGGTTTCCATTGTGTTCGTTGGCTTGTTTGGTTGAGGTATGAGCCAAAATTTTTGTTGATTTTATGTGAAAAGGTTAACGTGCTGGACTTGTTGGTTGAAGTTTTGATTATTTTTAGAAGGCAGTTCGTAGGGCTTATGTGGTTATAATAGAAGAAAATTTTTGTTTATATTTTGATTTAGAAAGGGAGTCATAAGGTGCAACATTATTATTTGTTTTTATATTCTGCATTAAGTTAGTAGGAGTTATAAGGTGCATGGGAGTGAATTAAAAATTGTCATTTGCACATTGTGTTAGTAGGTGTTATAAGGTATATTGGGGTGAATTAAAAATTGTCTTTTGTGTATTATAAAAGTAGGAGTTATAAGGTGTGATTATGGTTTAATTTTTAAATGTAATTTTGTATGATAGAAGAAGGAAATTTGAGGGTTTAGTCACTACTAAAAGCTTTATTTTGGGAGACTAAAAAGGAGTTATAAAACATAATTTTCAAGCCTTATTATGCACATATTTTGAGAAGGGTTTTAATGTGGATGATTTGAAAGAGAAATTTACTAACCATTTTTTGAAGTGGCACAAGAAAGGAAAATTATTTTTGAGACAGGTTTTGAAGGTACATCATCATCAAGGCAGTTTTTAGAGGTATGGTGATTTAACTCCTTCTCAAGGTGGTTTTGTTTGAGGAAAATATTTTTGATGTCATATGGTGGAGGTATAAGGATTGATTTGATGTGCATTAGTGATTGATTGAAGTTGGAAGTAATTGTGAATTATTGTTGAATGAAATTGGAAATATATGTGCAAGGGTTTGAAAATATACTAGCAAGGGTTTGAGAGAAAATTGGTGCATTAAATTTGAGTCATATTGGGAATGAACTTGCAAGGGCTATAGACCAGTTTTGTGAAGCAAGTATGTGCATTGGTTTTGATTAATTTTGGAAGTACATAAGAAGGTCAACTATCAAGTGCTAGACTAGAGTATCCTTTTGAATGCAATGAATGTGATACATGTGAAAGTAACTGACTTAATAAATGTTAGAAGAACATATTGGGTATTTGTAATACATATCATTCTCTATATATTCATGAAGAAAAAGAATTATGGGTAGAATATGTTTGAATTAATTTAGTCAAAGAAAGTAATTTTGGGAAAGATATATGCAATTATTTCTATGCAAGAATTAGGAATGTTTGAGCAATTTCTTTGAAGTAGATTTGAGCAAGCCTTGTGTGTAGGCTTGGAGCAGATTTGAGAGCAGGTTTTGGAGAATATTTGAGAAAGCCTTGTGTGTAGGCTTGGATAAGATTTGAGTAGAGTTGAGATTAAGTTGTGAAGTAGATTTTGAGCAAGCATTGTGTGTAGACTTGGAGTAGATTTAAGCAGAGTTGAGAGCAACTTTTGGAGTATATTTGAGCAAGCCTTGTATGTAGGCTTGGAGAAGATTTGAGTAGAGTTAAGAGTAGGTTCTGAAGCATATTTGAGCAAGCCTTGTGTGTAGGCTTGGAGCAGATTTAAGCAGAGTTAATAGCAGGTTTTGGACCAGATTTGAGCAAGCCTTGTGTAAAGGCTTAGAGTGAACCAAAGCAAAGGAGATTGGTATCTCCTATGGATAGAGGTCCATAAAACTAGAGCAGAGGGTATTGGTATCTCTTATGGAGTGGTGTTCACAAAACTATAAGTAGAGGAGATTGGTATCTCCTATGGAGTGGTGTCCATAAAACCTAAAGTAGAGGGGATTGGTGTCTCTTATGGAGTGGTGTCCACAAAACTAGAAGTAGAAGGGATTGGTGTCTCCTATGGAGTGGTATCTACAAAACCTTAAGCAGAGGGGATTGGTGTCTCCTATGGAGTGGTGTCCACAAAAATAGAAGTAGAGGGAATTGATGTCTCCTGTGGAGTGGTGTCCATAAAACCTGAAGCAAAGGGGATTTGTGTCTCCTGTGGAGTGGTGTCCATAAAACCAGAAGTAGAGGGGATTGATGTCTCCTGTGGAGTTGTGTCCACAAAACATGAAGCAGAGGGGATTGGTATCTCTTGTAGAGTGGTGTCCTCAAAACCAAAAGTAGAGGGTATTGGTGTCTCATATGGAGTGGTGTCCATAAAACTAGAGTAGAGGGGATTTGTGTCTCCTATGGAGTGGTGTCCACAAATTTGAGAGGATATTGGTGTGTCCTATGGATTTGTGTCCATGAACATTGTAATAGGCAATTGGTTTCTCCTGTGGGTTGGTGCCTGTAGGCCCAAAATGACTACATGCTTAGGAAAATTTTGTAAATTTTACCTAAGTTATAGAGTCCTCATTCCACACACCTTACAATGTATTTTGGAGTGAATCCACAATAGGAGGCACGAGCCTGCCTAATGTTTAGAAAATTTTCATGCTTGGAGTAATTCAATAAGACTTCTTTTGTTTTTGGCTTCGAACTAGTGACGTGTCTGAAATTCATAAAATATTTTGAGAAATGATGATGTCAGTAGGAAAAAAGTGCATATTGGAGATCGCTTGATATTTTGAATATCTCACGAGAAGCTAAGTGTTAGAGCGCATGATTTCAAAGAATACATAGAATGGTTTTGCCTAGAACGGTGACAAGGTGGAATGTTGTGAACATAGTAGATGCGGATTCATGGCAAGAGATGGTTTTGACTAATTCCTTTCCATAATGGTGATGAGAAATGTTTTATTCTAAAGATAATGTGGAATGGAGAAAGAGTCACTTTACATTATGATGGGTCTAGATTGATAATCATATGTCAATAAACTTGCTCAGCCTAGAATGAAATTCGTAAAAGTTTTTAAGAAGAGATGATGTCATCAATATTTTTGTGCGAATTCGTGAATACTTTACGGACAATGAAGAAACTTGAAGAACAGAGAGCGGATTCAATCCTGCTTAGCCTTGAAGTCATTTTGAATCCGAATTGGTGTTTTGTAGTCTTTAAGATAGAACGATGACATCACCAGTGTTTTAAAGCAG
This sequence comes from Wollemia nobilis, assembly GCA_028583015.1. Taxonomy (NCBI): domain Eukaryota; kingdom Viridiplantae; phylum Streptophyta; class Pinopsida; order Araucariales; family Araucariaceae; genus Wollemia; species Wollemia nobilis. The sequence goes on from JAQPPZ010001045.1 coordinate 6,161,068, forward strand.
AATGGCACTGTGTTCTACCCGTTAGTATAATAAGCTTATATCTAGATAAATCATAGCAATACGATGGGGGAGATCAACGGTGAATATTTTGTCAAATTATTTGAAGTATTTAAAGGTATTTCTTCACTAGCATTGTAACAGTTAGTTGGAGAGGAAGCCGAAGCATCGAGGGTTTTCAAGAAGACAAAACCAAAGGTGGTTACAGATCGACGATGGCTGATGGTTTCCAAGAAGGATTAACAATGATGCATAATCTCCAATGTCTTGAAATCCAATTTATGCCAAGTGACCAAAAAGTTGCAAAGGCCCCAAGCTACCATGGTGGTCCACTTACATTAGATTTATCAAAGGGTGTACTAGTAATTAAATTGTAGCAAGAACTCTTTCTTGCGTTGTCAAAAATTGATCTTTATAATGTTATTGAAAATTTTAATTTTGCAAAACTATAAGTAGAGGTCGAACCCTCATTTTTAAGGGTCGGCTCTAGTGTGTTTGCCTGTGCTACTATAAATATTCCCAAGATCTAATGGTAGGAGAATTACATTGATATTCACCTCAAAATTTGTATCTTCATACTTGATATCAGAGGTTTGAATTCTTTAGTTGCATTTATGTGAATACTTAAGTGGTTAGTTTGTGCCAAATAATGGATTACTAGCTATTAAAGTAATTGAAATTTGATTCTAATATTGATCTTTATTGTTAGAAAGTGTATTTATGTAAAATCTAGATATTGGTGAATTCTATTATTTGGATTATCATTGTATGGATATTGAAATCATTTTCTACAATATTTTTTTACTGTGCATTAATGAATGAAGAATCATCCAATTTGAGATAATGTTGGTCTAAGTTATGTGTCTTTGGGTTATTTTTTTAGAGCTTTTTATTGTGGTGTAATGTTGTTAGCCTATCCATCCACTATTATTCACATTTCTCTAACCCTAACATTTTATTACCCTAATATTTAAATATTAAGTGAGCATAATTGTGTCAACATCCTATTTAAGTTGACAAGGAACCAACCTACTCTAGAGGTTGGATTGGAAACTCTGTTTTGGTCCATCCAATGTTGAGTGTTGAGCTATAGTTATCGGGTGCAAGCCTGGATAGAAAATAGGAAGATAGATAGTCGTAGTATTGAGTAAAACTTGATGCAATTCAGTGCCCAATAGTTTTTGGCACTCCTGGTGGGACTAGTTCACAAGGAACACAAAACCCATAAAATGTGTTATTTAATCCCAACTTGAAGGAATCAAGATTTGGTGAATTGTATTGACCTTGTAAGAAGATAAGAGCAAGTTCATCTGGTGACTCCCTGGTCCTTAAAATCAGAAAAAGAATTACCCCTATAGGCTAGTGTCTTTTCATGTATACTAGTGTATCGCCCAATTTTTTCGCACCCTTACCTTCAGGCTAAAGGATCCGTGCTCGGAAGGGGGATGCGAGAAGGATGGGACAATACCTCGGATGGAGAGGCCCTTTGAAGGTCGTACCTCTCAGGGGAGGGGTATAAGGATGAATTTTTGATGGATGGTGGGGTTCACCAGAAAACTTTAAGTGGCAGTTTCCATGCCTAGGTTGAAAATGGGTTTAATGTGTTCATTTTATATTCAATCATTCAGATTCCTAGGTTGGCCAAAATGAATCTAAGCTATTCTATATGAAATTTTTGGTTTATATGAAGACAACAAACATAAATGAATCATAAATACAAAAAATATCTAAGATGAAGAAGAGTGCACCTGATTTCTGATGTCTGATGAAGATTCTAAAGCTTGTAGGATTCCAAATCATCTCGGATATGATAGGATTGTCTGTAATTATACAAAATCATCTAGATCACAGGAGATCGTCTGAGATCAGCTGAGATCATCAATGACCTGACGAATTCGTCAGATAAATTCGTTAAAAACCTACAATCATGAAAACAGACACCAAAAACTAAAAATACAATTGCAAGAATGATATAAAATGATAGAAATAAGAATATAAATGCTTAAATGATAGATCCAGATATCAAATCAAATGGGATGCAATGTTTTAATAATTTATTTTGAATTGTATCATGCAAATATGCTAAATGAGGTGAACTCCAAGATGCAGAACAGAAGTGAACTAATCTAATGCATAATTAAATAAGAAAAAAGATAGAGAATGCAAACTCAGGGCTCTGATTGCCCCCAATCTGAACTGTAGTCAAAATAATTTGAAATCGTATGAGATCGTCATCGATCTTGACAAGATCGTCCAAAATTGTGGTTGAATCGCCTGTGACGATCCGAGCTTCCTCCGACTAAAACACAGTGAGATCCTACAATAAAACTTGAAAACACAAGTGCAAATGATGGGGGATAGGACGTTTTAACACAACAAAAACCAAATTTGTAGGGAAATGATTAGGCAGGGGTATAAACTAGGAAAATCCCAAGTTTATATAGGACTAGGGGGAGGTTAGGATGTTGGGAATCATCCCAATATGGTAGATCTACAACTTAGAAATCTCCAACCACACAAACACGCTTCTACCCGAGTTGGAGAGGTTGTTGAAACATAAGCTAATTATGAAAATTTGGTTTTGGGATGAAATCGTCTAGACGTTCTGTTCCAGACGAATTCATCCGATTTGGGACGATATCGTCAGATCGGCGACGATATCGTCCAATGGTCAAAACAACTTCTAAAAATGACACAAAAAATGAGGTGAGCGGTTAACGGGCGATTTTGGGGTTAAAATTCAATTTTTTTAATCTTTTATTGAGGGTTTAACTGCGCCAATTTTAGGGTGCTATATTTTGCCCCCTCTTTAACGATTTTTCTAAAGAAAATGCGTTAAAGATGAGTTATTCATGCTTTACGAGAAAGCAAGAATTTATTCTATTTTTTAGACGATGATTCTAGGTCGAATCGTACAACTGTTTGCTATGGTTCCCCCTCCGAGTTTTTACCCAAATCAAACGTTTGAGGTAAAAGCGTGGAAAATAAAAAATTTAAAAAAATGTTGTTTTTAAATAAAAATAAAAAAATAGGGTAAAATCCTAATTCATTTTTACTGTTCACTTTCACTGTTTTAGAGCTCTACAGGCGAAATGGTGGAAACGACACACAGATCGACAGAGGTCCAGCGCGGGTTACGGGTAAGGATCTAAACCTAGTGTACTATGTTTTTAGCTTGATTTGCTTAATTTTTTACTTGAATTGTAATTGTTTTGGGGCATCGCGATCATTTTTATGCCGTCAACGACGTCGGGATGAAATTGTCCCCATATCGCCGATTTCATCTAAGGACGAAATCAAAGAAATATGGGCGATCCTGTCCAATATGGGGCGATTCCCAAATTGAAGAATCAGAGACGATTTCGTCCTATTAAGGATGATTTAATTAATTTGGTACGATATCATCCAATAATGGGTGATATCATTTTTTATGAGATGAAATTGATTTTAATGATTATGTATTAATGGTTTTTGTTGTTTTATTGTTTATTTTACAGAGGGGATTGCTAAAGAGTCGACAGTGGAAATACAGGGGTCTCAGGGATGACTTAGTCATGCTTGATCAGGTCGAGCAAGATAGACTAACAGAGGTTAGACTGCAACATGTGGCAGAGATGCCATAAATTCCTATAGACATGGGGCTACTGACAGCCCTAGCAGAGAGATGATATCCGAAGTTGTCCTGCTTTCGACTATTGATAGGGTAGATGACTCCCACTCTAGAGGATGGATGGACGATCTTGAGGATCCCCATACATGGGTGGTTCATGACTCCTTCGACCAATCAAGGCCATGCCATGATGAGATTGTGTAGTGTCCCAAGCTTTGCCCTGGAGAAGGGTGGAGTGAACATCAAGGTTTTGAGGCAGATGCCTGGGGCATCTCGGTTGACCTAGGTTTTTGTAGGGGTGGTGGATGGCCTTCTTCTATGCCACCAGAGTGGATGCAGGTTATCGTGGCTCCTCTAAAATGTGGTCTATGACATGAGAGACCATGGATATAGGTTTTCTTGGGGTAGCTTTGTATTATGCCGCTTGTATAGGATCCTTTACGGGGTCATAAACAAGGGAGGTCAATGTATAGTGCTAACATCGCTGTTACAAGTTTGGTGCTGGGAGCATAGTGCGATGCAGATGTCGGTAGGGATTCCAATAACAGGAGTTGATCGGGAGAGACCCTGGGTTTTCTATTGGTGGTTCCAAAGAGGGTCACAATGACAGATAGATAGGTTGATGTCCCGAAGGTTACCATACAATCTCACCCTAGATAAGATAACCTAGAGACCATGGAGAGAGCATCCAAGGTGGGCAGAGGATGGACAGGAGTTGGCTCGCATCAGGCAAGTCATCTAGTTGAGGACAGAGTGGGGAGAGGTAGAGATCCACTGCTATGACCGAGTTTTGAGGTAGTTTGGTCTACAATAGGGGATCCATTCTCTTAGGGATTATGAGTACTCTCAAACTATGCGAGATAATACTACATTGAGTGGGGTTCCAAACATGCAATTATTCTAGAGTCAGGACACTGATGATGCCCCCATTTAGCCAGTGGATGGGGATGATGCGAGGGTAGCAGATGGGTATGATGCCTGGTATGCAGGAATCCACCCTCCTTAGATTATGAGGGCACAAGATCTGATGCACACTGTAGTGCAATAGATGGAGATGTAGCGCCAGGCTACCATCGATGTAGAGAGGGGTCGCAGGGGGAGGGATCAGCGATGTCCTCCTTAAGAGAGACGTCGAAGAGTACCATAGGCTTCAGAGAGACAACAACATCTAGATAGGATGGAGAGACTCCCTTATCAACAGAGGGATAGGCAACCATCGCTCGATAAGGGCAATGGTGTTGAGGTGGGGGAGAGCAGCGAGATGGTGACTCTTCGGGCGAAGAATACCCGCCTACGAGCTCAAGTGCAGATTATTCAAGATGAGGCTACACGGCTCAGGGCTCAGAGCGGAGGGGCAAGCATTTTGGAGCTAGCATGGGCTGTTGCGTAGACCACATTCTACTAGGGGTTGTACTATCATGTGGTTCTAGAGGAGCAGAGGATACCACTACCAACCAGCATTGTGGAGCCGATCAAGATGGGGTCATCGAGGACATCATCACGATCGATTTCAAGGACCCACGATATATCACAGACTCTGATGGGACCACCTCCTCCACCTCAGGGCGGGAGAGGAGATGATGCTGAGAGCTGGAGGGCTTCTTGAGACTAGCTGCTCATTGTACATAGACCATATATTTTTGAGAGGATTGAGTATTCCATGGTATAGATTTTGGCATACCAATCCATTTTGATATGATGTATAGACTTCTTGATATATATATATATATATATATATATATATATATATATATATATATATATATATATATATATATATATATATGTATTTTTTTGGTGATATGACTTGTGCATATGTTTTATGATGCTTTAATATTTTAATGGTTGATTGATTATTCATGTAATTATGTCGTTGAAAATATTATAATTTTATGTCATGCTATAAAATTTAAATGAAATAATTTGATGTAAAAAAATTGGTTGTTGTGGTATGATTTGATGAAAAATAAAGTGACTTCTAACAATAATTTCAAAGGACATTATCACTATTACATGACCATTTCATGGAGTCGTCGCTCGCTAGGTCATCAAGCTAATCCCGATATGAGAGATATATTGCTAAAAGTAAAAAGGTTCTTAAGATACTTTCTTAAGACTTTGTGTTGTGATGATGAAAATTGATGATGGTGATGATTTGTTTTTAGATTTCCATAAAAATATTATGCATGAAATATTAAAAATATGATTTTTTCTAGGCATAAAATTCCTAAGTGTGATAGAAATTTGAACAATTTGCCTAGGAATTATACCATCGTCGCAAAACTGAATGTTGACATAATGAAATGAAAATAGAAAAGTTTTCGTTCTTTTTTTAAAGCACAATTATGTAACATTATGATTTAAGCCATATGCTTTTTATGGATTAAATAAATGGGAGATAAAATTAGAACGATGGCTTGCGCTAGGCCTAGAATTTTAGATATAGACTTATACCATCATCATGAAATCCAAAGAAGAAATTGATGTAATAGTTTTATTGCATAGTTGATTTTTGATTTTGAGATAAAAAATGAGGACTTGCACTAGGCATAAATTCCAATTTAGGTTTAGGAACTATACCATCGTTGCGAAAGTCGAAAAATATATAAATGTGACTTTATTGCTAGATTTTTGAACATGCTTTGAAAGAAATTTTGGATTTTTGAAAAAATGTATTTAATTTTTTTACGCTAAGCCAATATTCCCAAGTAAGAAAATCAAATTATTCCAGAATATTTGCATAAATATTTTAAATTATCTCAAAGACAAAATTTAGATTTATAAGGAACCCCATGTGCATATGTGAGTTCATTGCCGATCTTGATCTATCATAATGATATAAAATCTCTCAAACATAAATGTGTGTGCAATTGTATTGTTCATTTACCATTTTTGAGCAAGATAATTTGATACAAGTAATTTGAATTAACCAAATGAGTGTTCGTTGACCATGATTTATATTCATGTAACCATACCAGACTACTGTGTAAGTCGGGTTATCAAAAGCTAGCTGATCCATGAGCGGACATAGGTCTATACAAAATAAGGTTGCTAATGTGATAGACATATCACCACGCTAGGAGTTACCCAAGGCCAAGCGGGTTGGGCAAAAACCACATGTTATGGGACTTACCTCACATTTTTCGAATAATTGAGAATTCCAGGGATTCAAGCTCATTCACCCTTCTTTTCTTTCAAAGGGTAGGGGAAGGGATTTATTGCTTTTTGCTTTTTCTTTTCTTGTTATCTTTTTTTTTTTGTATTTTTTCTTGACACTGAGATAATGTTGAAATATTGCTGAGATGGTACAAGATGATACTGAAACAATGCTTCTTTTTCACATGATTTTTTTTTTTGGACTTTTTCTTCCTATACTAGGGATACTTTCTCGGATTGGCTGTAGAGCAAGGGATTTTTATTCAGGCAGGGGTGAGCTTGTCCTTTTGTCAATTCTCAAATATTCTAGACCATGTGCATGATAGGATAGTAGGGGAAACTTTTTGCTCAAGAGACCACTTCTACTATGTAGCATCATTTTGAATTTGCAATGAAATTATTTTAATGTTAAAAGGTGTACTTGGTTCAAGTAAATAACAAGATCAGTTCTCTATGCTCAAAACTTTATTTAATTCAAATGTGGACTTCGATATAAGAGAGATTAATAATCATACCAAATAATATCAAGATATTTATTCATGTGAGTGTGAAAGTGAGGGATTCCAAATAAATGCTAATTTATCCAAAATAACTAAAAATATAACTGCAATACTTCAAGAATTGACAGGTGCAAAAATAGAAGATGTTTTTGAGGATTTTGATGATTTTGATTTTTTTATATTTTGATTTTAATTACATAATATTACTGTTTTTGAAATTTTTATATGAATTACTAAAAGAAGACAATATGTATAATATATACAGTGATGAAATTACCAGATTTATGCATAATAGCGCTTAAGGTGCATAATGTTCATAGGTTCTTTAAGATATTTACCATCTAAGGTAGCTAATCTGTATGCTCCCGATCCAAAGTTAGCAATGATAATATATGGCCCAAGCCAGTTACACTCGAATTTGCCTTTAAGGTCTTTAGTTGCATTAGTATTTTTTTTTATTTTCTTTTAAGACGAGGTCACCGATCTCAAAGGATTGATTATGGACTTTCTTGAGATATGCTCGTTTGAGCTTGTTCTGGTAGGCACGAAGATGCTCCAAAGCATTAATAAACTTCTCATGTAGGAGTTCTAGCTGACTAAATCTGCTAGCACGATATTCATCTCCTACTTCAGTATCTTGAAGTAGCAGAGCCAAAGAAGGAACTTCTAATTCAAAGGGAAAAACAACTTTAGCGCCATAAACCAAAACAAAAGGTGAAGTGCTCATGGGAGTACAAATGCTAGTTCGATAAGCCCACAAAGCAGGATATAATTGAATATGCCAATCATGGCCAAATTTATTGACCAGTATTTTAAGGATTTTAATTAATGTTTTATTAGATGCTTCTGCTTGGCCATTACCCTAAGGATAATAGGGAGTGGACCAACGATGTTGAATTTTATATTTGTGACGTAGTTTCTTTACATATTTATTTTTGAAACAAGTTACATTATCTGATATGAGATTTGTAGGAATTTCGAACCTACAAATAATTTGATAAAAAATAAATTTGGAAACTTGAGTTCCAGTGCAAGAAGCTAAGGGCATAGCTTCAACCCACTTCGTAAAATACTTGGTGGTGGTTATGATGAATTTGTGCCCATCAGATGACACATGATTTATTTTTCTGATGATGTCTAAGCCCCATGTTGAGAATGGCCAAGGAGATAAAATAGCCTATAATTCTTGTGTAGGCGCATGGACAAGGTCAGTGTGTTCTTGGCACTTGTCGCAATGGCGCATGTAATAATGTGCATCATTCTCCATGGTAGGCCAAAAATATCCTATCCTAAGGAGCTTCTTTGCAATGGCGCTACCACTAAAGTGTCCCCCATAATATCCATCATGGGCTTCACTCAAAGCTGATCTAGACTCTTCTAGATTCAAACATCTCAGTAGGATACCTTCAAAGGATCTCCTATATAAGGTATTGCCAATTATGACGAAGTGACTTGCTCGTCTACATAATAATCGATGTTGGTTTCTATTAAAACCTTCAAGGAAGGTCCCATTTTGAAGAAAATTGAGGATTTCAATGTACCAAAGTTTAGGAGTAGTTTCATCGATTAGAAACATGTCCAAAGGTTCCAAGCATGATTTATAAGGAACCCCATGTGCATATTTGAGTTCATTGCCGATCTTGATCTATCATAATGATACAAAATCTCTCAAACATAAATGTGTGTGCAATTGTATTGTTCATTTACCATTTTTGAGCAAGATAATTTGATACAAGTAATTTGAATTAACCAAATGAGTGTTCATTGACCATGATTTATATGCATGTAACCATACCAGACTACTGTGTAAGTCGGGTTATCAAAAGCTAGCTGATCCATGAGTGGACATAGGTCTATACAAAATAAGTTTGCTAATGTGATAGACATATCACCACGCTAGGAGTTACCCAAGGCCAAGCGGGTTGGGCACAAACCACATGTTATGGGACTTACCTCACAATTTTCGAATAATTGAGAATTCCAAGGATTCAAGCTCATTCACCCTTCTTTTTTTTCAAAGGGTAGGGGAAGGGATTTATTGCTTTTTGCTTTTTCTTTTCTTGTTCTCTTTTTTTTTTTGTATTTTTTCTTGACACTGAGATAATGCTGAATAATTGCTAAGATGGTACAAAATGATACTGAAACAATGCTTTTTTTTCACATGATTTTTTTTTTTTTTGGACTTTTTCTTCCTATACTAGGGATACTTGCTCGGATTGGCTGTAGAGCAAGGGATTTTTATTCTGGGCAGGGGTGAGCTTGTCCTTTTGTCAATTCTCAAATATTCTAGACCATGTGCATGATAGGATAGTAGGGGAAACTTTTTTCTCAAGAGACGACTTCTACTATGTAGCATCATTTTGAATTTGCAATGAAATTATTTTAATGTTAAAAGGTGTACTTGGTTCAAGTAAATAACAAGATCAGTTCTCTATGCTCAAAACTTTATTTAATTCAAATGTGGACTTCGATATAAGAGAGATTAATAATCATACCAAATAATATCAAGATATTTATTCATGTGAGTGTGAAAGTGAGGGATTCCAAATAAATGCTAATTTATCCAAAATAACTAAAAATATAATTGCAATACTTCAAGAATTGACAGGTGCAAAAATAGAAGATGTTTTTGAGGATTTTGATGATTTTGATTTTTTTATATTTTGATTTTAATTACATAATATTACTTTTTTTGAAATTTTTATGTGAATTACTAAAAGAAGACAATATGTATAATATATACAGTGATGAAATTACCAAATTTATGCATAATAGCGCTTAAGGTGCATAATGTTCATAGGTTCTTTAAGATATTTACCATCTAAGGTAGCTAATCTGTATGCTCCCGATCCAAATTTAGCAGTGATAATATATGGCCCAAGCCAGTTAGGCTCGAATTTGCCTTTAAGGTCTTTAGTTGCATTAGTATTTTTTTTATTTTCTTTTAAGACGAGGTCACCGATCTCAAAGGATCGATTATGGACTTTCTTGAGATATGCTCGTTTGAGCTTGTTCTGGTAGGCACGAAGATGCTCCAAAGCATTAATGCACTTCTCATGTAGGAGTTCTAGCTGACTAAATCTGCTAGCACGATATTCATCTCCTACTTCAGTATCTTGAAGTAGCAGAGCCAAAGAAGGAACTTCTAATTCAAAGGGAAAAACAACTTTAGCGCCATAAACCAAAACAAAAGGTGAAGTGCTCATGGGAGATGAATGCTAGTTCGATAAGCCCACAAAGCAGGATATAATTGAATATGCCAATCACGGCCAAATTTATTGACCAGTATTTTAAGGATTTTAATTAATGTTTTATTAGATGCTTCTGCTTGGCCATTACCCTGAGGATAATAGGGAGTGGACCAACAATGTTGAATTTTATATTTGTGACATAGTTTCTTTACATCTTTATTTTTGAAACAAGTTACATTATCTGATATGAGATTTGTAGGAATTTCAAACCTACAAATAATTTGATTAAAAATAAATTTGGAAACTTGAGTTCCAGTGCAAGAAGCTAAGGGCATAGCTTCAACCCACTTCGTAAAATACTTGGTGGTGGTTATGATGAATTTGTTCCCATCAGATGACACATGATTTATTTTTCTGATGATGTCTAAGCCCCATGTTGAGAAGGGCCAAGGAGATAAAATAGCCTATAGTTCTTATGCAGGCGCATGGACAAGGTCAGTGTGTTTTTGGCACTTGTCGCAATGGCGCATGTAATAATGTGCATCATTCTCCATGGTAGGCCAAAAATATCCTATCCTAAGGAGCTTCTTTGCAATGGCGCTACCACTAAAATGTCCCCCACAAGATCCATCATGTGCTTCACTCAAAGCTGATCTAGAATCTTCTAGATTCAAACATCTCAGTAGGATACCTTCAAAGGATCTCCTATATAAGGTATTGCCAATTATGACGAAGTGACTTGCTCGTCTACATAATAAACAATGTTGGTTTCTATTAAAACCTTCAAGGAAGGTCCCATTTTGAAGAAAATTGAGGATATCAATGTACCAAAGTTCAGGAGTAGTTTCATTGATTAGAAACACGTCCAAAGGTTCCAAGCATGATTTAATTAAAGCGGGCCCCTGGAGTCGATGAATAATTATGGTAGCATATTCGTCATCTAACTCCAAGGGTAAAAGATATGCAGCTATAGCCATGGCGTCAGCCACACGATTGCTAGTTCTAGGAATAGATTCCAAGGTAACTTGATCAAATAAAGATATTAATTGTAATACATATGCTTTATATGGGTGCAATTTATCATCTCTGGTCTGATAAACATCATTAATTTGATTTATAACAAGTTGAGAATCACCAAAAACTAATAGATTTTTAATTTTTAGTGCCAGGGCTACTCGTAATCCAAGGATTAGAGCCTCATATTTAGCAGTGTTATTAGTATAGGCAAACATTAATTTAAAGGATAGAGGTATGAAATGTTTTTGTGGAGATATCAAAATAATACCTGCACCAGCCCCACTCATACATTGGGCTTCGTCAAAGTATAAGGACCATTGCTCTGAATGATCTGCCTCTAGTTTAAGGCATTCATCAAGAAACTCAATGATGAGGGGATGGGTGGATTCTAAGGGTGCAATAGCTAATTGATCTGCTATGATTTGACCCTTAACAGAATTCTATTCTATAAACGTGAGTTCAAACTTGCTTAGCACAAGAACCCACTTTGCTGTGCAAATAGTTAAATAAGGTCGAATCATGAGATACCGCAAGGGATAGAATTTAGCAATAACATATGTTTTCTGACTGAGAATATAATGGTGTAGTTTTTGTGTAGAAAATGCGACTGATAGATATAACTTCTTTAATGCTGTGTAGTAGGTTTCATAACTAATTAATGTTCTGCTAGTGTAATAATTAGCACACTCTCTTTTATCATCATCAAGTTGAGCTAACATAGCTCCTAAAGCAAAATATAAAGCAAAAATATACAAGATAAATGGGTGATCAGGTTTAGATGGCGAAAGTACAGGTGGGTTAAGAAGATATTATTTGAGGAGTTCAAATGCTTCCTAACATTCGTCATCCCAATGGAAAGAGACATCCTTCTTAAGAAGCTTAAGAAAGGGTCCAATTTTATCTGCTAGCTTATCGATGAAGCAACGGATAGCTTGAAGCTTACCTTGTAGACTCCGTAATTCAGATATATTTGTAGGTGCAAGCATATCAGTGATAGTCGTAATCTTGAGAGGGTCAATTTTGATGCCACGTAAAGAAACTATAACCCCTAATAATTTACCTAACTTAACTCCGAATATACATTTGGCTAGATTCAATTAGATAAGATATTCCCTTAACCGATCAAATACTCTTCTCAAGTCATCTAAATGGTCATCTTCTTCAGTGGAACGAGCTATAATGTCATCTACATAATCGTGTAGTATACCATGCATCATATCATGAAAGATATAAGTCATGGCTCGTTGATAGGTTGCACCTGCATTCTTCAACTCGAATGGCATCACTTTACAATAGAAAGTCCCCCAAGGGGTAATAAAGGCTATTTTAGCCTGATATTCAGGAGCTATCCTGATCTGATTATAACCAAAAAATCCATCCATTAAAGATATCATTCCACTCCCAATAGTAAAATCAATGATCTGATCCATATTGGGAAGGGGAAAATCATCTTTAGGGCATGCAACATTAATATCTCTAAAGTCTGTACAAACCTTAACCTTAGTAGTTTCTTTCTTAGTTACTGGAACTACATTCAAGATCCATTCAACATAATCAATGGCTTGTATGAAAATAACATTCAGGAGTTTTTATAACTCCCCTTTGACTAGTAAGGCCACTTTAGGATGCATTTTTCTAAGCTTTTGCTTAACAAGTTTAGCATCCGATGGTGATGCATAACTACAGAAGGGTCTAATCCTGGCATATCTTCATATGCCCAAGCAAAGACATCTTCATATTCTGTAAGAAATGCAATGTATTTATCCTATTTTTCTTGACTCAATTCTGATCCAATGTTGATTATGTGGGGGTTATCCTCGGTTCCAATGTTAATTTTTATGAAATTTTCTACTTCCATGTGTAGATCTCTCTCAAAATTAGGTGGGGCAAGTGAAACACCCAATTCTTGTAATTCTTCCAAGGTTAGCTTGGATAATTCATTTTGAGGAGTCATGGCCTCAAGCTGGGCTATACTAGGTATAGAGCCATCAAAATAAAATCCATTATGTAATAATTCCTCAATGGAGACATCATGAAAGATATATCCCTCCAACTCATCGTCGGATTCAATGATCATCTCAAGATAAGCTATAGATAGCATATTACATGTGAATGTCTTACTTATAAAACGCAAGGCATCACGTTCATCTAAAAAATCTTGGTAACATATAAGATGGTCATCATCCTCAAATGGGAATGGCTGACCCTTACTAGAAAATATGCCCACACCACATCGGGCGGGCCACGCTTCTACCTCAAAAGGTTCTTTCATACCATTCTGGAAAGGTCCCAAACCTTTCCCTTTATATCCCAATTTTAGCATTATAGGTTTGGCTTTAATATATTCATTAGTAAAATAACATCGAGCATATCCATCATAATGAGTTATGATGTTTCTGGGTATTCTACCCCAGTCATATCCCTTATAAATAAAGGCACAGACTACCGACTTGGTAAATACTTCCCATAGGTTTTGGGAGGCCCAAGGTACGAGGAGATGACGATAAATTATTTAAAATAAGGGAATATTGCATAGAAGAATTCGTTTCTTCTGATATAAGAATTTTAGATAGATCGGGTAAGAGTTCGTCAGTAAGAGCATAAGAGGTAGAAGGAACATTCCCTACATCTTTTGATGTAGAAAATATGACTTTTGTGGATGTAGACGATGTAGAGGAGTCGATAGATGGGTCTATTAAAGGTATGGAAGTTATAGGAGTAGAAAAAGAGACATTGGTTGTGAGATTAGGATCTTTCTTAGGTCCTAATGCGGTTTGTTTAAAATATGGTTGAGCTATATGTGAAGGTGCAACTGATGGAGAAGAAGTAGATGACTTTGTGGGTGTAAGTTTCACACGTTTATATGGATAATGAGAATTAGGATGTGTGGATGACAGAGCAAGGAAAAATTGAACTCCAATAGGTTCTGCCAAAGCACACATATCAAAGGGTCTTGGATCACCATGAATGGTAACCAACTAATTCTTAAATTTGAACTTAACACATTGATGTAAGGTTTAGGGAACAGCTCGCATCACATTGATCCAAGGATGACCCAAGAGTATATTGTACGATGCGGGGCAATGTATAATAAACACGATCGTATCCAAGGTTCTTGGACCAACCTACAATGGAATGGTAATAAATCCACACGTTTCTTGTGTTTCGTCATTGAAAGCTTTTATGATCATATCAGTTCTTTTCATTTCATCACTTCTAAACTCGAATCTTTGGTAGAAGTAAAAAGTGTAGATATTTAAAGATGAACCATTATCAATCAAAACTCATTTGACTGCTACATCTCCAATTAAAGCAGTAATATACAAGGGGTTATATTTATGTAAACTATGTTGAGGTATGTCTCTATCCCGAAACTCAATACAATCAACTTCACAAGTTATTATAGTATTGGCCATGGATTCAGGTTGAATGTCTTGTGGTACCATCATCTGGCTCAATGTGAGCATTAATTCATCTTTATGTGTAGGAGAAGATCTTAAAAGGTCCAACAGGGAAATTCTAACTGTAATATTTGATAATTGTTCATTAATATTATAAGGAGGTTTAGGTTGAACATTAGGTGCATGATTCCATTTATTAGGAACCTTCAAAACAAATGGAGTTGATCCACCATTCTAAATTTGATCTTGTTGATAATTTTGAGCCTGTTGTCTAGTAATAGCTCCGATGGTACCCACAATATTATTCTATGGATGATGAATGGGTCTTGGTCTAGTGTTTATAGCTAGCTCATTAGAAAGTAATTACTGAGACGATGGTCTAGTAGTGACTCTTCTTGGAAATAGTTTTTTTGGAACCATATAACTTGTAATAGGGTGAATAGTATCCGATTCATATTCAGAACTATTCAATTTTTTTGATGTTATTTCCATATCACTCTCAGTCTCGTATTCTGTATCATTAAGATCAGGTATCTGAATATTATATATAGACATGGTTTTAACCACGAATAAAGTTGTGTCAAATATTTCTAGATCATGAGCAGGTAAATGCCCACTAATAGTTCCTACATATCGAGCAGGAGGAGGGACATTATGATGTTCAATTTGATTAGCCACCTCCTTACCATGTTTTGGTAAGGGATGTTGAAATATGTCTAATGACTGATTGGAATTCTGATTCTAGTTTTGTGGGGTGTTATTTTGAACATTATTAGGAGGATTCTACTTAGGTTGAAAGGCTTGCACCTCCATCTCATTGTTATCAATCAAGTCCTGTATTTTATGTTTTAATATTTTACAAGAGTTGGTAGTGTGTCCCGGTCCTCTATGGAAGTCACAGTGTAAATTTACTCTGTATTCGGGTATAATTGGATCAGGTTCCCAGATATTTGGTAATTGAATCAAACCTCATTCTAATAATTGTGATAGGATAGTTGATAAAGGTTGATTTAACCTAGTAAATTCTCGAGGAGGTCTATCAAGAGGTTTCAGTACAAACTTCTCCACTGTATTTGTAGCATTAACATTAGCAATATTTCTACTATCGGTGACTCCATCACCCACAACTTGTTTATTATTATATTGATTTTTGGATGTTTTCTCATTGTCTTTATTTTTAAGCTGGCCTCTCCTAATGAGAGCATCTTCCACTCTTTGGGCTAAGTCTATAGCCTGATCGAAGGTGGTCAAGGTAGCAGTTGATAATTCATAAGATAGTTGCTCTTGAAAATTATTAATAAAGATGTCCAACATATCCCTATAAAGTAACACAAAGTGCAATTTTCCTATCAACTATCTCCACCTAGCTAGAAAATCAGCAAAGCATTCATCTTTGTCCCATTTTAAGTTATACAAATCTTTAATGGTCACATGTCTTTCGATGTAGGCACTAAATTGATGAACAAAAGACTCGACAGTTTCTTCGAAATTACTCAAAGAATTAGTGGGTAATTGATAATACCACTCTAATGCCATTCCTCCCAAGATTTTTGGGAACATTTTTAGTAATAACAAGTCATCATGTGATATATCATGACATGCTATCCTAAAAATGCGAAGATGCTCTATGGGATCTTTGGTTCCTTTATATATGGGAAGAAAAGGCATAGGAAAATTTTTAAGATACGACTGTGCTACGACTATAGGATCTAAATTTTGACTACACATCTCTTGATAGTTGTACGAGGGACGGTAGTGATCTATCTGGTCCATGCGGGAAACTAGCTATTTCACCATGGTTTCAAGATTACTAGTTTGTCCACCATATTGGTTCGGTGGGACAGAGGTATGGGATCTATGAGTGTATGATGGTGTGACATAAGGATTAGATGCTATATTTCTATTATGCAAAGTGTTGGTAGGAAGAGTATTATGAAGAGGATTTGTAATAGTATTATGTTGTACCCCAGATTGTTGGTAATTGGTGTTTGGTTTTGTTTTAGGTTTTTATTGATTTGAGGTATGTTTATCAAGAGCTTGGCAAAATAGAGTAGTAAATAATGGTTTCTTTTGTGCGGGAATGACCCTACTCTTGTTAACACGCACTTTAGGTGGTTTGGTAACCTGTTGTTGTTGCATGTTCCAGATCGCAGCTACTATATCCAAATTGGATGGTCTAGATTGATCACTCTCTTGTTCAATAAAGGACAAGGGATTAGTGCATGTGTGAAATACTTCTAGAGTTTCTTGAGTGTCACTAATTCGATCCTTGTCCATATGGGCTACTTTATTAAAAACACCAATATTAGTGTTAATGAACTTCCAGAATTGTTTCATGTTTTCAAAAGTGATAGCTCCTCTCGGAGACATTTTAGGAGATGAGGATCCTTCCTCTCTAATAGTTTCTTCTTGTTCATTTCCTACAGTAAGCTCTTCTTCTTGCTGGTCTAGGGTCTCTTCTTCCTGAGCTTGATCCTTAGGAGGGACATTTCAGTCAGTTAATGGTCTTCCTAACCATTCTTCATCTTCTTCAATTTGTTTTCCATTCCTAAGTCTAGGCATTGTGCTAAACTTAGGTTTTAGCAAATATATATACTTATATATATATATATATATATATATATATATATATATATATATATATATATATATATATATATATATATATATATATATGCGGTAAGGTTGAGATGTATATATTTTAACTATATACCTACTATAATACTTTAAAAGGAAAATGTTTTGTTTTTGTTTTTTTTTTTGTTTTTTTGTTTTGTGTGATTATACTATTATTTTGCAAGAATAAAAATAACAAACAACATGCTAGTTGCAAGAAATAACAATAGTAAAAATAATGACTTAGTTTTCTATGAATAGTTTATGGATATCATTGATAGGGTCAAGTTCATCAGGAGTCATGAAATGCTCCTCTTCAAATTGGAAGTGTTTTTTCAAGAATTTGACAAAGTGTGCTATGGTAATATGATCTACTTCAGACTCTGACATGTAAAAATAAAGTTCATAGCAATACTCTTGATACAACACAACTCTAGGAACTCTATTCCATATCTTTCTATCCGTAAGAACGACTTCTTGATCCTCTATACAAGATAGAAATTTATGTACTACAATTGTGTTCTCAAGGTATTCCTCAAAGGTGTATAATTTAGAAGACACAAGTGCTCTTTTATCTACTAACCACCTATGGCAAGCTCTCTGAAGTTCATGATACAAAGTCACCTGATCAGGATCCAGGATTCTATCTAAGACAAACCTCTTAATTTGCCTAAGTTCTACAGATCTGGATTCAATAATACCTAATCTCCTATCAAGTTCGTCCCACAAAAATTGGGCTCTATTTGTTTGAGGTACTCTAAGCACATAAGTAATCTCTATGGTCATTAATTGATTTTCAACATTTATGGTGACGACTCGTCTTCTATTATAATCTACCATCTAAGTATGATATGCAAATTTTTTTGAGCGAGATGCAGTGACAGTATTGTCATTGTTGGCAACACACCTGCAATTTCCTGTAACTCTTCTCCCCCTTTGACAAAAATATCAAAGGCCTTCTGCAAACTCCCCCTGAGTCCATGCACAACATTCTCAGGCAAAAATTATTACACTTAGCAAAAATCACAAACATGAGCAAAAATATAAACAAATACACAAATGCTCCCCCTGAGAATGTGGCCACGATAGCTAGTCAATTTTTGGGAAGCGTGACCACTCCCAATTTATTGTGAAGGTACTCAAAGACTTCCTTTGGCAATGGTTTTGTGAATATATCCTCTACTTGCTCTGTTGTTGGAACAAAATCCAACTTAACCTTACCTTCCGCAAATTTCTCCTTCAAAAAGTGATACCGGATAGCAATATGTTTTGTGCGAGAATGCATAACCGGATTCTTTGAGATGTTAATGGCACTGGTGTTATCACACTTAACTAAAATTGGCTCACTGAAGTTAATACCAAGATATTTCAGGGTTTGTTTCATCCATAATACCTACATACAACACGTTGTCGTTGCAATATATTCTACCTCTACTATGGATAAGGAGACTGACTCTTATTTCTTACTGTGCCACGCGACCAACCTGTCTCTAAAATAGAATGTACCTCCACTGGTACTCTTTCTGTCATCTACACATCTTGCTCAATCTGCATCTGAATACGCAATAAGGGTGAAGTCCTTACCTTTTGGATACCATAACCCATACTCCATAGTGCCCTTGAGATATCGAAGAATCCTCTTCACTACTGTCACATGAGTCTCCTTGGGACTAGCTTGAAATTATGCTACCATGCATACTGCCTACAAAATATTTGGTCTAGTAGCTGTCAAGTACAGTAAGCTCCCAATCATAGATCTGTACATGGTTTGATCAACATGTGGAGATTTTTCATCCTTGCTCAACTTGCAACCTGTCATCATGGGAGTGCTAACTGGATTACAATCCTCCATTTTGAACTTTTTAGCATCTCTTTCACATATTTAATTTGAGAAATAAATATGCCCTTCTCATTTTGATTAACTTGCAACCCGAGGAAATACGAAAGTTCACCAATAATTGACATTTCAAATTCTTTCTGCATCTTATTTGCTAAATATTTACACGACTCATCTTTGCTGCTGCCAAATATGATATCATCTACATATACAACAAGAACAATACGAAGACCATTTTCTATTTTGACATACAAATTACTATCCACCATACCTTTCTTGAACCCTTGTTGAGTAAGATAGTTGTCTAGCCTTGCATACCATGCTCGGGGTGCCTATTTTAAGCCATATAATGCTTTCTTCAACTTGCAAACCAAGTTGGGATCATCACCAAGTTTGAAACCATCTGGCTGCTCAATATAAACCTCTTCTTCGAGTTTCCCATTCAAAAATGCTGATTTCACATCCATTTGATAAACTTTGAAATTCTTGTAAACTGCTAAAGCTAGAAACATTCTAATTGCCTCTAGTCTAGCCACAGGTGCAAAGGTTTCCTCAAAGTAAATACCTTCAACTTGTGCATAGCATTTACATACCAATCTTGCTTTATTCCTGACTACCTGTCCGTATTCATTCAATTTGTTTCGAAAGATCCATTTAGTATCGATTATATTTTTATTTGTAGGTCTTGGTACTAACTCCCAAGTTTTGTTTTTCTCGATCTGATCTAATTCTTCATTTATTGCCTTCATCCAACTTTCATCTTTGCTTGCGTCAGCAACATTTTTGGGCTCAATGCTGGATAATAGAGAGTAGTTACTTACTACTCTTCTTCTTATCTGAACACCAACTGTGGGGTCTCCTTGAATATTTGTACTCAATTTGTATTGATGTAACTTCCTGCTCATGTAGCCACTTTGAATGCAATAATAAAATGTGAGATTTCTAATTTTGCATGCGAATTAAATATTTTCACCAAAGCGTCATAATAGATCTAACAATCTTCACATCAATGTGTAGTAAAAATACATACTGCTTTTATCGAAACACATATATGCATCTAGGGCAACATTATTTCACTAAACCAAATTATCAGAACTGTTATAATCCATAACTTTGAACAATGGTAGTAAGAACCATCAAAAGTACAACATTGACATATAGCAATACTCCAAATGGTGACAACTCTCAATTTAATCACCACCCTTCACGGTACCTCCATAAACAACTACATGAACTAAAACACACTTTGACAACTATATGATAACTCCCCCTGACTACTTGCCTTTCATCCTCAGATAACCAAACAAATACATAGGAGCATTAAAATAAAACTTTAAGATTGCTCCCCCTAAGGATGTGCTACCTGGAGTTGCTTAGTGCAATAGAGGAGTAGTCTCCTTCAGTCCAAGGAGACACAATTTCCTTTCTTCTTTCTTTCTCCACTCTGGTTTGATTACAGTTTTGGGCTCTTTTTTTGACTTTTCTTTTTCAGTAGCTTGTGAATGTTTTTCGAGAAATTTTCTATTTTGTCTCATTCCATTTGGTTGAAATTTTCTTCCCTAAAATTGATTTGATGCAAATGTACTTCGACAATTTCTTGCAATGTGCCCAAAATTATGATAGTTATAACATTCTACTGCATAATCCATCAAAGGTGAAAAAACATTTCTACTGGGTGGTTGTCTCTTGTGCATCCTTGATGGATGATTATTTTATTTTCTTTGATGCACATGATTTCTTCCCTGTCTATGTTGTATTCTTTGTGTCTGATGAAATATACTATCTTGCCTTAGATTAGATACAAAAGTTCTTGGACAAAACCTTGCTATGTGCCCATGACCATTACATTTAAAAAATTGCACATGGTGTTCAATCAAAAAAATAGATGTATTTCTACCAGCATAACTCTTTGATCTATTATTCAATCCACAATAAATTGCCTTATGACCATAATGGTTGCATCTAAAACAATAGCCATTAAAAACATTATTATGAATAAAGTGAGAGTGATAGAACCTCTTTTGTTGTGGTTGCTTTGTTGTAGATCTCCTTTGAGATTTTCTTCCTTTTGAAGATTCATCTTCAAGCTTTTCTTGCTTTGATCCTTTAGCAGTGGACTTCTTCTTCTCTGCAGATTTAGAAGATGAAGGTTGTTCAGCTTCACATCCAAGACCAAGCTTACCCATGGAGCTTCTTTGTTGCCTTATCATTTTATCTAGCAACTCTGTGTTCTTCTCAAATTTGAGATTTGTATTGGCCTCTTAGAGTTGTTTCTTCAAAAAAATAATCTCTTCTTGTTTGCAGCAAACAATCTCTTTCTCATTGATCTATGACCTGAGAGTTTCTTCAATCCTTTTGGACTCTTCTACTTGTAGCTTTATATCACTAATAACTTTGTTAGATTCCTCTTCATGTTTGCTACATACATCGACTTTATCATCCAGGTGTGACTTCAAGGCTTCTTCTATTTTCTTGGCTTTATGAATTTGTAGGAAGAGATCTTCAATATTATCCTCATATTCTTCCAACTTCTTGGACAATATTTTGTTCTTTTTCCCTTCTATATTCAACTCTTCTAGTGTAGCAATCAACTCACCTTCTAGATCTACTTCAACCTCAAGGTTTTCCTCACATACTTCAGAATTTACTCCTATCTTTTTTAGTTCAATTTTCTCTTCCACAGGAACTGAAACTGACTGAGATGCCTTATTGGAGGAGGATCTATTCTTCTTACCTATTACATACTAATCCAAGATCAACCCTAGATGATTTAGCCTGACAAGGGAAACTGGATCTGATACCAATTGTTAGTATCATAATGACACTGAGAGGGGGGGTGAATCAGTGTATCTCTTGTTACTTAAATATTCAACTCTTAAAGTCGAAACAATGAAAACTTAAAACCAAATAAAGAAAATATAACAAGATAACATCACACAACATAAGATGTATCGAGGTTCACCGATTTGGCTACTCCTCAAAATGACTATTTGGACTCCCATCCAAATACAGCCTTTGCAAAGCACCAACTTTACAATCAATTTACCAGCACCCATTGGAAGGAGCATCAACCCTTGATTTACCAACACAAACTGAAAGGAGCACCAACCCCTGATTTACCAACACCAACTAGAAGGAGCACAAACCCCTGATGCCAAGCACCAACTTGGAATTCAATTTTGAAACTAGAAGATTGACATAAAAATGCCTTCACTTTTACAAGACCTTGATAGGTCTATTGCTTACCCAACATCTCCAACAATTCACAAAATACACACCCTTGTTGCGCACATAAAATAAAATCCCCAACAAAAATTCTCCAAGCAACACTCCTTTTATAACTATCCTTTCTCTTTGTAACTCCAATTGTAACTCCTTCTTTCATATTCTCATATGCCACTTGTCAATTGTAACACCTTATTTCATATTCTCATATGCCACTTGTCAATTGTAACACCTTATTTCATATTCTCATATGCCACTTGTCAATTGTAACTCCTTTATGTAACTCCTTTTGTATATTTTGAGAAGGCATTTCGTCAAACAGGTCACATGCAAATAATTGACACCATATTCTCCTACCATGACTGTTCATTTTCTCGGTCATGATTGTTCATTTTCTCCTTTGATGACTGTTCATTTTCTCCTTCATGACTGTTCGTTTTCTCCTTCGATGACTATTCATTTTCTCCTTCGATGACTATTCGTTTTCTCCTTCATGACTGTTCATTTTCTCCTTCGATGACTATTCATTTTCTCCTTCGATGACTGTTCATTTTCTCCTTCATGACTGTTCATTTTCTCCTTCGATGACTGTTTATTTTCTCCTTCCCTTGTGCATGCATGTGTTTTGGTTTCTGAAAAGGCTTTTCGTTTCTATTTTGAGGCCCTTCGTTTCCTTTTCTCCACATGGGCATGTGTCCACTTCTTTCCATGTGTAACGACCATCTTAAATGATTTCAAATAATTAAATATTCCTTATGGGTCCATGTCACTATGTAGTCTTTAGTTTCACCATCCTGGTGTTCATCACTAATATCAGACGCACTGTCAACTACTCTGTTCCTTTGGAAAAAATGCAACATTTTGCGATATCACGACACTTTTGTTTCTCTACTTGCCTGCCCTTTTTGAGTCTCAAAAATACGACATGTCGTGATATCGCAACACTTTTGTTTCTCCGCCTTGCCCTTTTTGAGTCGCAAAAATGTGACATGTCACGATATCGCCACACTTTCGTTTCTCTGCCTTCCTGCCCTTTTTGAGTCACAAAAATGCAACATGCCACGATATCGCAACACTTTTTTCTCATTGCATTTTCTCTTTGCTTTAGATCGTGAAAATGCAACATGTCACGACATCGCGACACTTTTTTCTCCTTGCATTTTCTCTTTGCTTTGGACCGCGAAAATGCAACATGTCGTGATATCGCGACACTTTTTTTCTCCTTGCATTTTCTCTTTGCTTTGGATCACGAAAATGAAACATGTTACGATATCGCGACACTTTTTTTCTCTTTGCATTTTCTCTTTGCTTTGGACCGCAAAAATGCAACATGTCGCGATATCGCGACACGTTTTTCTCCTTGATTTTTCACTTCTCTTTTGGCCACGAAAATGCAACATGTTGCGATATCACGACACTTTTTCCTCCTTACTTTTTCGCTTCTCTTTTGGCCGTGAAAATGCAACATGTTGCGATATCGTGACACTTTTTTCTCCTTGCTTTTTCGCTTCTCTTTTGGCCGCAAAAATGCAACATGTCACGATATTGCGACACTTTTTTCTCCTTGCTTTTTCGCTTCTCTTTTGGTTGCAAAAATGCAACATGTCGTGATATCGCGACACTTTTTTCTCCTTGCTTTTTTGCTTCTCTTTTGGCCGCAAAAATGTAACATGTCGCGATATCACGAAACTTTTTTTCTCCTTGCTTTTTAGATTCTCTTTTGGTCGTGAAAATGCAACATGTCATGATATCGCGACACTTTTTTCTCTTTGCGGTGTTTTTTTTTTTTGATCTTTAGCATATGGGCCACTTCTGTCTTCTTGGAAAATATGCAAAAAGGTGGGTAAACATCCTCATAAGCATTTAACATCACTGTACATACTCTGAATAACATCTGAACTCCTATCCACTACATCAATCGATCTGTGTGTGTTTTATGAATTGTGGGAGATGTTGGGTAAGCAATAGACCAATCAGGGTCTTGTAAAAGTGAAGGCATTTTTATGTCAATCTTCTAGTTCCAAAATTGAAGTCCAAGTTGGTGCTTGGCATCAGGGGTTGGTGCTACTTCCAGTTGCTGCTAGTAAATCAGGGGTTGGTGCTCCTTCCAGTTGGTGTTGGTAAATCAGGGGTTGATGCTCCTTCTAGTGGGTTCTGGTAAATTGATTGTAAAGTTGGTGCTTTGCAAAGGCTGGATTTGGATGGGAGTCCAAATAGTCATTTTGAGGAGTAGCAAAATCGGTGAACTTCGATACATCTTATGTTGTGTGATGTTATATTATTATATTTTCTTTATTTGGTTTTAAGTTTTCCTTGTTTTGGCTTTAAGAGTTAAATATTTAAGTAACAAGAGATACACTGATTCACCCCCCCTCTCAGTGTCATTGTGATACTAACAAATTTAACGATTTTCTAATGATTCTAGATGTTCTTAATAATGTGTTTTTTTTTGGATTGTTTTCAAAAGGTGTTTTAGTTTCACGTCGGGTTCACCAAAATGTATTGCCCAAATTTTTTGCACCCTTACCTTCAGGCTAAAGGATCCGTGCCCGAAAGGGGGATGCAAGCAGGATGGGACAATACCTCGGTTGGAGAGGCCCTTTGAAGGTCATACCTCTCAGGAGAGGGGTATAAGGGTGAATTTTTGACGGATGTTGGGGTTCACCA
Organism: Wollemia nobilis; assembly: GCA_028583015.1. NCBI lineage: Eukaryota > Viridiplantae > Streptophyta > Pinopsida > Araucariales > Araucariaceae > Wollemia > Wollemia nobilis. The sequence goes on from JAQPPZ010001045.1 coordinate 6,186,285, forward strand.
AGAAACTTTAAGTGGCAGTTTCCACGCCTAGGTTGAGAATGGGTTTGATGTGTTCATTTTATATTCAATCATTCAGATTCCTAGGTTGGCCAAAATGAATATAAGCTATTCTATATGAAATTTCTATTTTATATGAAGACAACAAACATAAATGAATCCTAAATATAGAAAATATCTAAGATGGAGAAGAATGCACCTGATTTTTGATGTCTGATGAATATTTTGAAGCTTGTAGGAGTCCAGATCATCTCGGATATGACAGGATCGTCTGTAATTATACAAAATCATCCAGATCATTGGAGATCGTCTGAGATCAATTGAGATCGTCAGCGACCTGATGAATTCGTCAGAAACCTCCAATCATGAAAATAGACACCAAAAACCAAAAATACAATTGCAAGAATGATACAAAATGATAGAAATAAGAATATAAATGCTTAAATGATAGATCTAGATATCAAATCAAATGGGATGCAATGTTTTAATAATTTATTTTGAATTTTATCATGCAAATATGCTAAATGAGGTGAACTCCAAGATGCAGAATAGAAGTGAACTAATATAATGCACAATTAAATAAGAAAATAAATAGAGAATGCAAACTCAGGGCTCTGATTGCCCCTAATATGAATTACAGTCAAAATCATCTAAAATTGTACGAGATCATTGCTGATCTTGACAGGATCGTCCAAAATTGTGGTTGAATCACCTGCGATGATCCAAGCTTCCTCTGGCTGAAACACAGTGAGATCCTACAATAAAACTTGAAAACACAAGTGCAAATGATGGGGGATAGGATGTTCTAACAGAACAAAAACCAAAGTTGCAGGGAAATGATCAGCCAGGGGGATAAAATAGGAAAATCTCAAGTTTATATAGGATTAGGGGGACGTTAGGAGGTTGGGGATCATCCCAATCTAGGAGATCTCTAACGTAGGAATATTCAACTACATAGATATGCTTTTGCCCGAGTTGGAGAGGTTGTTTAAATAGAATCTAACTATGAAAATTTAGTTTTGGGATGAAATCATCTGGATGTTCTGTTCCAGACGAATTCGTCCGATTTGGGACGATATCGTCAAATCGGCAATGATATTGTCCAATGGTCAAATCAACTTCTAAAAATGGTGCAAAAAATGAGATGAGCGGTTAACAAGCAGTTTCGGGGTTAAAATTCATTTTTTTTAATCTTTTACTGAGGGTTTAACTGCGCCAATTTTAGGGTGCTACAACTAGGTCTTTCAAAAGAAATAACCCTAAATACTATTTTTATTGTGAGTTACCTTATATAGGGGCTGTTGTTTCCAGAAGTTTGAATCAATATTTTCTCGTAGAGGAAGAGCTCCTGGAAGAAAATCCTGTAGTCCATCCAATAGTTCCCCCAATAAGACCTACAACCAAAAATATGGCACAAAATATGACTCCTAATCAACCATTACAGAAGTAACCCAGCTGAAACACAACTGGTCCCCTAGATTAGCCCAAATGAATGCAATACCTCAAGATGTATCTAAAGCTATCCCCACTTATGATGGATCTAGGAAAATAAATTATGAGTACTATTAGGATATCTTGAATCTGGCAGTAATCCACACCATAAAAGAATAAGATAATATTATGAGGATTCTAGCCCTGTCCTTCAGAGGAAAGATATTGCATTGTTTTAGAACTCTGGAAGACAATACTATCACTTAATGGCAAGCATTGGTTGATCCATTTGTAGAGGAATTTAATGAATATGTTGATCCATTTTCTCTGTTTAACCAGTTTACATCCATGCAGAAAACTCAGCAAGAAACTATCTTAGATTTCAATTTGAGATTTAGTAGAACATGGAAAAGAATTCCCCCCACTGCCAAGACAACTACATGTTTAGCTTATATGTATTATATCTGAGTTCTTGGATCAGATTTAGGGCTATAGACACAATAATAAAGAGCGTAAACCTTATCCCATGTTTATAATGCAACAGTTAATGCTAAAAATATCCTAATTAATGTCGAAAGACTTCCCCCCAAAATTGTGCTACCTTACAACTCAGAATCCACTAGTATCCAAATTCAATCCATAAACCCCTCTTACATGGATCCCCTTTCTTTATCATCTCCATCTCCACAAATGAATGCAATCCCTCAACCAAATCCTATATCCTCTATAGCCCATTTTCCTCCCCTTCCTTCTCAATCATCTCAGGAGTTTTCTGCTATCCTAGATATACAAAATAATCTAAAAACTCTGAGTAATAGAATGAATTCAATGGAAAAGAGAGACCAAGAAAGGTCACAACAAAGGAGATTTCCATATGTAAACAAAGATCAGAGATCGAGTCCTAGTAGTAGTATCGGGGTCAGGGTGAATGCAGTATATGAGGAGCCAAAATGTTCTTCATATACTACTCTTACAAATGTTTGGTGTGTAGTATGCAATGACCCCCATGACTCACAGTCTTGTGTGATGTACCAAGACCATGTTCAACAAGCAATGGATCAAGCTGAAAGGAGTGAAAAGGGAAAAATTAATATGCTATGGCAGTATGACCAAATCATGGTTGGGAAAGAATTAGATGAAGAAAGTCCAATTGTTGTTATGACAAGGTTTGGAAATAAAGCCTTGCAGGTGGATCCCAAAAATATGGGGAAGTTCCAAGTCGCTTCTCAAAAAAATATAGATCCCCTTTCCCAAAGTAGTGATACTTTCCCAATTCCCCAAACTCAGGGTAAATAGAAAACATATAGTCTTCCTAAGAGGTGGGATAAGGAAAATGAAAGAGATAAAATAAAATCTAAGGATGAGGCTCAAGAAAGACTTAGATTCCCATCTATTACTAAAAGGCAGAGAATGGAAGCCACTCAATAGTATAAAAGGAAATATGGTGAGCCAGAAAGAGGATTTGAAAGACCTGCCATGACCAAATTTGAGTATAATATTGTTGAAGAAATGAAAAAGATCCCATCGAAAGCCAGAATTTATGACACTGTTCATTCTTGACCAAATTAATTTGCTTAAAGCTTCTCTCAACAAATATCCATAAGATAAGTAGATCACCACCTTCCTTAGTATACCCTTAGAAAAGAAAGAAATGTCACCTACTATTTTAAATAATAAGCCCCCTCTTTTTTATATATCTTTGAGTATGGAGGGTTGGGTGGTCCAAAATTGTATGATTAACTGAGGAGCATCAACTACAGTTATGCCTAAAGCAGTCTGTGAAGAGATGGGTATGGAGTATACCCGATCTTGTCCTGGAGTGTTACAACTAGATGGGACACATGTCATGATAGTTGAAGTCACTAAGGATATACTGATGAGGTTGCACAAATACCTTGAGGTGACAATAGTGCAAGAAATAGTTATGGTTGACTTAGAACCTTATTTTGAATTATGAATTTCAAGAGAGTTTACTATAAAGCTAGGGGGATATATGTACATGGATTATTATAGCATGGTAATTCCTTTCAAAGAAAAGAGAATAAGGATAACACCTTAAAAACCAGTAGCTTATCATATTGAAAATATTGAGGGAGACATGTGTAATCTTAACCCCTTGGAAGAATTTGAGCTAGTGGAGAATATTGAAGAGATGGATGTTGAGGATGAGCTACCTTTTAGAGAAGATTATAGTCAGTTTGAAATTGGTATGGGAACATATAGCATCTCAACTGAATCAAAGAGGAAAATCCCTACTATATCCAATCAATCTCTAAGAGAAAGAAACTTGGACTATGCACTTTGATGGTGCTAAAAGTTGAAATGGTGTAGGAGCTAGTGTGGTCCTACAATCCCAATATGAAGGGACACAAAATTTTGCTTATAGACTAACATGGTCATGTACTAACAATGCTGTAGAATATGAGGCCTTGTGTCTCAGATTGATACAAGCAGAAAGCATGGGCATTAATATTTTGGACATATATAGTGATTCTGAGTTGATAGTCCATCAAGTAAGAAATAGGTGTAGCAGTAAGCACCATTAATTAAAAGCTTACAAAAATAGGGTATGGGATTTAATGGAATCCTTTGATGCCCTGAATTTGAATTTTGTTCCCAAAGAAAAGAATACTCTGGCTGATTCATTATCAAAAAAGAGAACTAACTTCAACCCTTCTGTAGACTTTGGAATCAAGAAGGCCAAGGGAATTAAAATAATTTTTAGACCTGCAGTACCAGACAAGCAGATTTTTTGGCAGGTTTTTGAAAGTGATGAACAAATAATTGACTTTTTGGTGAGAGAAGCATGTCTCTCCACTATCCAAGAAGAGAATTTAGAAGAAATTGATCATCAAGATATTATCCAACTAAGAAACAATCATATCCCAAGAGGTTTGGTCACCCTTGAGAGTTTGTTTGACAATTAAGACAAAAAAAAGATCAAAGACATGAAATTCAATGAAAAATCTATAAAGAATTTGAAGTCAATATAGAAAATAAGCTCAATGTTGGAGTTCGATGTTCACTATAGGAAGAAGAAGATATCAAAGCTTTATGCTTATGATACCAAGACATTGTGGCTTGGTCATATGAGGACCTCAAGGTATATGAAAAAAAGGTTATCCAGCATACTATTGAGCTAGAGCCTGATGCAAAACCATTTATGTAGAAGAAGAGGTCAGTCAATCCGAGGATCGAGGCCATTATGAGAGAGGAGCTCTTAAAGTTATTAAAGGCTAAGATCATATACCCGATAAAACATTCTACTTGGGTAGCCAACTTGGTACCCGTAAGAAAAAATAATGGGGATATATGCTTGTGTGTGGACTTTAGAAATATGAACCAAGCATCTCTTAAGGATCACTACCTCCTCCCGTAGATTGATCAGATATTATAGGTAGTGCTAGGAGCAGAGAGGTTCTAACTACTGGATGGTTACTCTAGATGCAACCAAATTTGGGTGAAAGATGAAGAACAATATAAAACAACGTTCACCACAAAATGGGGTGCATTTGCATACCAGAGAATGCCTTTTTGGCTGTCCAATGCGGGAGCCACATTTCAAAGATCCATGGACTATGCCTTTGGAGCACTGATAAGCAAGGTTATTCTAATTTATCTAGATGACATGACTATGTTTTCCCTTGATAAAAAGGACCACCTGTCACACTTGAAGCAAGTTTTTCAAAGGTGTAGAGAAATTGTTATTTCGCTCAATCCTAAGAAGTCATTCTTTGAAATCCATGAAGGAAAGCTACTAGGTCATGTGGTCTCAAAAGAAGTCATGGCCATAGACCCAGATAAAATAATATCAATTCTTGTTCTTCCTTTTCCTACTAATAATAAGACTTTGTAGTCTTTCCTAGGCCAAATCAATTTTGTCAGGAAATTCATTTTTGATTTTGTAGATAAGGTAAGGCCTATATCTGATTTACTCAAGAAAAATACCGAGTTCAAGTGGACTTAAGTCAAGAAACAATATTTCAAGATTATAAAGTGATCCATTGCAACAACCCTAGTATTGGTAAACCCAAATTTTAGTAAATATTTTATTCTTTAGGCATATGGAGTTGAAGAAAGTTATGCCTTAGTACTCACTCAGAAATATGATCAAGGGGAAGAACATCCTATGTTATTTTGGATCTAGACACTCCATTATTATCAGTCAAATACAACTTTATTGAGAGACAAGTATTTATTGTGATGAAGTCACTGAAGAAGTTTAGGCAGTACTTGGTACAAAGCAAGACCCTGGTATATGTGGTTCATCCGGATGTAAGAATTTTCATCCTACATGGTGATCTAGGAGATAAAATAGCTAGCTGGATTATCAAAATCCAAGAATACAATATAGAAATATACCCCACCAAGCTAGTGAGAGGTAGAGCCTTGTGACAAGGGTTTACAGAAACCTCAATATTGTCAGAAGTAGCAGCTTATCATACAATAGAAGAAAATCAGGTGGAAATAGTACAAACTATAGAATCTAATTGGATTGACTAGATGATCAGGTATTTCCAAACTGGAGTATGTCCCCCCAATCTAAATGCTTCCCAAATGAGGAGATACAAGCTTCATGCTTTGAAATATGTATTACTACCAGAAGGCTTGTACAAAAGAAACTTGGATGGAATTATTCTAAAATGCTTAAAGGATGATCAACAAAAGAGGGTCATGGAAGAGTTCCATGGAGGATCAATTGGTGGACATAGCTCAGGAAGGGTTACAAATTTAAAAATTATAAGAGCAAGATATTATTGGTCCACTGTATTTTTTGATGCTTTCAAAGTCACCCGGGCTTGTGATAAATTTCAAAGGTATGTTGGAAAGACAAGAAATGCTTCATCCCCCATAAAGTCCATACAAGTTGAAGAGCCTTTTTAACAAAGGTGGCTAGACTTCATAGGGGTTATCAACCCTAATTCCTTAGTAGAGTATAAGTTTATCTTAACCACCACATATTATCTCACTAGATGGGTAGAGGCTATTCCTACCAAGAAATCAAACCAGGATGTTGTGATCAATTTTATGGAAAATTTGATTTCAAGGTTTGGGGTTCTAGAAGCCTTGGTGAGTGACAATGGCCCAGATTTCATAGGAGCCAAGTATATTGAGTTTTCAAGCAAGTATGGCATTGCTCTTAAAAATACTTCAAATTATTATGCATAGGGTAACAAACTTGCAAAATCTACCAATAAAAACCTATTAAGGATTTTGAGGAAATCACTTGAAGGTAGCAAAAGAAGTTGGAACCTATTGCTGGACTAAGCTTTGTGGGAATACATAATCACTATCAAAAAATCCATTAATACTTCCTCTTATGCACTGGTATATGGAAAAGAGGCAGTGTTACTAATCTATTTGGAGATCCCAACACTTAAGCTTGTCAATACAGAGGAAGAGTCAGAGGAATATCCAGTGAGAACCAGGTTGACACATTTGCTGCAATTGGAAGAAAATAGAGCTCAAGCATATGATAAATTTCAAAAACATTCATCAGATGTCAAATCATGGTTTGATAAGAAATCCAAATTCAAAAAATTCCAAGTTGGAGACTTAGTTCTCATATGGAATTTTGATAGGGCAAAGCTAGGAAAGCATGAAAAGTTTGATTCTTTTTGGAATGGTCCTTTCAGAATAGTAGAAGCCAAGGAGTCCAATGTATTTCAGCTAGAATATCCAGAGGGAAACATACAACCAATTCCAGTGAATGGTTTTCATATCAAGCTCTACTATGTGTAAGGAATAAGCTCACTATAACATATGTATATACATTGTATAATTATTTCCCCTTATTTTTACACTTTGTACTTTAATTTATTTTTGTACTTTGTAATCAGTCTTCTTTGAAAAAGAGAATTTTTTTTACAAAAAAATGACTTAGTGTTGATAGAGTATCCAACAATGTTCCATTCTGTACTTGAATCTATGTACAATTTTTTAGAATGACGAGCGCTCTTGAATCCCCATCAAAATACACCAAGTTCCCTACAGAATGGTGTAAAGATTTTTATACCACATGAAAAGAGAGTTGATGGTCAAAAGAGAGCAAAGGCGTTTCTAATCCGAGAACATTTTGAAGCTAATGCAAGGCGGAGTGAAACCAAGATAGAAACTCACACATGGAATTTACTAAGTGTCGATGAAATTAAAAGGCTCTTAATTCACATTCAAAGGATTTCATGACCGTGCCACATGGAAATCAAAGGATGATCCTACATTCAATGCTAACGAACTCATGCCATAACTAAATAGTAGCCGAAGAGATGTAATAAGGTGGAAGTGCAATTTGAATTTTTAGCCAATTAAAAGGTAGAATGCCACTGTTGAGCCATCAAAGGGAATGATTAGAATTTGGAAAGTGTGCTAGTGGGAAAGTTGCATGACATATGCATTAATGGTGAAAGATATGTGCACTGTAAAAAATAAAAGTGATGAAAAAGCATACACAAGGCTCATTTAGTAGTTGTTTGCATCCATAAAGTGGTAAGAAGACGAAGTGATACTCTGGAGAATTTTCTAGAAACTACAGAGAGAACAATATTTATCACTATCAAAATGGCACCTAAGAGAGCACTCACTGAGGCACAAAATATGGGAGAAGGGTTATAGGCTCATGTGCATCAGACCAGATGAGTCATAGATACAATGATGACAAGAGTAAGGAGGACCTTCCTAACGATAAGTTTTGAATTCCCATATTTTAGAGGAAAGCCAATGCGTCGACAAGGTACTATAGCTATAAAATATTTCTTGTTCTCCTATATCTATGATTCTATACATCATTACCCCGAATTAGTCTCTACTATGATCCAATTCTATGATTCTAAAAATAGAATGATTAAAACCTCTGAGGGCATTCCCCTATTCACAATTACAAAAGAATTTTGCCATGAATTATTCATCGTAGGAGTAGGACCACCCTCAAAGACCAGATCCTTTAACATAGAAGAGTTGGCTAGGGCTTATACCGCAATGAAAATATATAAAAAAAAGGGCTATAGAAAAATGGCTGAGTCTTAATTTCAAAAGAATAAGGAATGAATATGAAATGCTTGAAGTCCCTATTCATATTGAAAAATTTGCAAATCCTGAATTATTTTCTATGTTGGATTGTATGGAGGGTTTAGAATTTTATGGAATGGTATATGGTTGGCAAATTGCTGCAGCTTATTGTATTTCTAACGAAAGAATGTATGAGAAAGATGCAAGAAAAAAGGGGACTAGGATGATTTATTTTGACTAGCCAAATTTTCTTGCACAAATGATACATGAGCAGCTAGTAAGTATGAAAAGGGGTTATGATGCTCCTAGTTTTAGGCATTGCTCAAGTCTAGTGTGGATGTTCTATGCTACCACTAAATATAGAATGTCTTGGATTTTGGTCAAGGATAAAACCAATGATGGGGAACCCTTGCCAGTTTATTACTGGACAAGTAATTTGAAAAGTATTGAGTCTTATTATAGATTCAATTTATAATTTCTTGGATTGCCCTAAGGATAATGTATGGAAAGTGCCCTAGATTACCACCCTTGGCTAAGAATATTCTAAGAGTAAAGGGTGTTAAAGAAGGAGACTGGTATTTGTTGATCGAGGGCACAATTATCAGATTATATGGTTTCATGGGTAAACCTTTTCTCCTACCCCACTTTATCACGGAGAGGATTTTTTCCCTGGAATATCTGAGGCAAGTAGAGTACATCGATGTGAACTATGGTTCTAGGAGAAAGAGGTCTTTGCTTACCCACCGCACTATGGAGGACATTACCATAACCAAGAAGGGGCAAAGCCAACTAATTGACCAATACCTTGACAAGTTAGGTCTATTTTATATTACCCAAATATGGAGCTATGACCTTGATGGTATTTTTAATGCAAGGAATATAGCCCTAAATGGAGAAAAGACCTATAAGTTTGAAAAGAGGCCCAAGGCTCATTTTGAACGGGGTAGAAACAATGATGAGACTCATATTTTAGAGTGGAATGTCTCAAATATGGGTCAACTACCTCCATGGTTGGATTTTTATGAGCAAATTATCAATTTTGACCTTGATAAGAAGCCAAGTCATCGAATTATAGAAGCCACAATTAGTAATATTGAAGAAGAAACTATAAAGAAAAAGGATCCTCAGCCTGAAGGAGAAGCTGCTGAAGAATATGAGGAAGAAGGACAAGGGAATGTAGTGAAAATATCAAATTGGTGGAGAATGAGGGTTGAAATTGGAAAAACTAAGTCCAAGTTTGGAATGAATATTGATAAAGAATTTTAAAAAACTTATAATGGGAACATTAGAACCTAGAGATAAAAGGATGTCAGAAACATAGTATTGACGGTTGAAAAGCTCCAAAATGGCTCTAAATCCCTCTCTCTACCTGAATATCAAGAAGCTCAACTAAAAGAGCCAAAAACTCCTTTGACATAAGCCAGAGTATTGAAAAATTTTCATCCTACCACTGAGCAAGTGGAGAAGTTTCCTAAGGGGGCTCAACTGATTAGAAAAATATAATATTCTAAAGAAAATGCTGTTAGTACTCTAGTTATTGAAATGGAATCTAGGCCTAAATTCTTAGCTCTGGGAGGTCAACCTCTAGACACAAATATTGAATGGAAGAAGAAATATGAAAGTTTCAAGTTCACTCCCTTATATTTTACCTCTGCAGTATTAGAACAATTACATCCTATTTTTGAGCAAGTTCTAATTTTTGGAGTTGTGCAAGGAAATGAATCAGAAGAGGAATCTGAGAGTGAGATGGATGCCTTCCAATTGGTTCATAGAAGGAATAAAATAATTCCAGAAAGATAGGAAAGATAAATTTTGAAGAAATAAAAATTGGATATGGAGGAGATTGCAAAAGAGGTAGCTAATTTTGCTGCAAAAGAATTTGATTCATCAGGAGCAACAGTAAGAAACAAAGATAGATCAAAAGCACCCTACATCTATAGGTGAAGGTATGTTTTCTAATCCCTCTTCTCCTCTACATCCTCATGAATCCCTAAAGAAATCTCCCTCCATTTTTGACCAAGAATATTTGACAAGAGTACCTCCTCACTCTCACAATCCACCACATGTCATCAGCAGCCATTGAGGTACAAGTCTCTTCTATTTCATTACAACCACCTCAAATTCATTTTTTATAATATGAGGTTCCCACTCCATCATATCCTATAATTCCATCTTCATCGTTAATATCATCACCATCTATGTGACATGCTATTACAAGTACCACCATTCATCTAATTGTTAGTCTTATGTAGGTTCCTATGAGTCTACCAATAACAACAATAATAGTAGTTACAGAGTCCACTGTTGTCACAGAAGTTGCTGTAACTATCTCCACACCCCCATCATAAGTAGTTTAGCACACCCTTAGTATCTTCATCTCCCCTGGCAATAGGTCTCTCAAGACCTATCACTGTATCCAAAGAGCAGGCAACCACTCAGAGTATAAATGATTATTAGGTAGAGAAGCATGCTAAGCCTTCCAAAAAAATGGTTGTCAAAAGAAGAAGCATGTATGTTGACCCTATTTCTAGATAGAGATTATCAATATCTATGACTCCACTGGTGAGAAATATTGAAACTGAGATGACTGTTCAAGGTTATTGAGTGGAGGAGGTCATAAAATATATTGACAAGATTCTTGAGAAAGATGAGTTGAGTATAGCCAAATCTCACTTGGATATATTCTATCTAAAAAATGATATAGTCAGAGAGAAGGTGGACAAATTGAAGAAACAGGTCGAAAAACTCAATAAGATTCTGAGTAATCAAAATGAAGTGGAAAAGGATTTGAGAAAAGAGGCTAAGGGTTGGCAAGAGAATTTTAAAGAATCCAATAAACAAAAGAACTGATTAGAAGAGCAAAAGAGGCTGAATGAAGATCAGATGAAAGAAATTCATAATTTAAAGCATCAGCTCCAAATTGAGAAACCTAAGTCTTCAGGATTTTCTAAGAATGAGTTGAAAAATATTAGAAAAGAGTGGCTTTCTTAGGTCCAGGAGAAATGTTCAGGGTTTCAACTTGTTATTGATTACCTTGATGATGCCAACCGCCTACTCTCCAATATTCAGAAAGAGCTAAATCAGATAGAGCAAATATATAGGTTGGTTGATAGCAGGCTTAGTGATTCCGCTAAAATAATTTCTAATAGAGAATGGAATCTTGCCAAAGTCACTACCAAAATCATGGTGAAAAAGCATATTGCACTTCAAAGAGCCTGGCTATTGATCGATAGGATTGAAATGGTGATTAAGGATGTTGTTGAATTAAAAAAAGAAATGGTTCAAGTTGGATTCAAAGGCCTATGGATGGAGGATCATAGCTTGTTATCCATGGAAGAGATCCAGTAGAGCATTGATGAGAGTTTGTAGGATGAATCTAGAATAGATTATCTGGAAGAGCCACTACCCCAAGAGCAAGTTGTCCAATTGATTATTGACTTTACCCTATTGAGAGATCTCATGGAAGATCTGGTAAACAGAGGGAATGGTGCTAACTATGAGGACATTGGAGAACTACAATATGTTTATAAGTAGCTCAAATAAACATCAAATCCCTCTGAAGCAACTTGGAAATAGGCTCTATAATCTTTAAAATTGATGGTTTAGTTGTTGGGTGATACTTCTAAAGGAAGGAGTCAAAAAACACCTGCTCCAAAAAAAGAGAGAATGAAGAAGAGATCGAGGAAGAGGCCCATGAAGAAGAAGAGCATGATGGAGCAGTTATAGGTCCAGAAGGGGCCCACACTTAGCTTGTTTTTTTTTTGTACATATACACAAGTTTTATATTTTTTGCTTTTTACCCTGACAAATTGTCAAAAATAAATAATAAAGGCATGAATTCTATAGAGCAAAAAATTTTGTGTGAAGGCATTTCTTGAAATAAGGCCTTATAAAAGGAGTAGAGTTGTGTCTAGTTTTTGAAGAAAATGGTAAAACCTATATTTCTGACATGATCTCTGTATGAGCAAATGAGTTCTATATGTTTTTTGGCATCACTTCCATATGAACCTTTACTCTCTAAGCAGACTGTCAAAATTTTTAGAGGGTAGTGTTTATATGGAAGTTATTCTGTAAAATATGTTTTTTGAATATGGGTAGGTTTGAATCCTAATGCCCAATGGATAAGACTATGAGTTCGTTAGATTTGCAAGCAAATACACTCGGGGGACACCAGAATGTAGGCCCAAAAAGGCCACATTCTTAGGAAAATTTTGCAAATTTTACCTGTCATAGAGTCCTCATTCCACACAACTTACAATGTATTTTGGAGCGGATCCACGACAGGAGGCACAAGCCCGCATAATATTTAGCAAATTTTCATGCTTGGAGAAATTTTGGAAGGCTTATTTTGTTTTTGGCTTTAGACTAGCGACGCATCTTGAATCTACAAAATATTTTGAGAAAGGATGATTTTAGTAGTAAAAAATTACAAATTGGTGACCGCTTGATATTTTGAATATCTCACGAGTGGCCAAGTGTTGGAGCGCATGATTCTAGAGAATACATAGAATATTTTTTCTCAGAACGATGACAAGGCAAAATTTTGTGAACGTAGTAGATGCGGATTCGCAGTAAGAGATGGTTTTGACTAATTCCTTTCTAGAATGGTGACGAGGAATGTTTTATTCTAAAGACAATGTAGAATGAATAAATAGTCTCTCTACATTGTGATGGGTTTGGATTGATGATCATATGCCAATACACTTGCTCAAATTGAAATGGAATTCGTAAAAGTTTTTAAGAAGAGATGATGTCATCAATATTTTTGTGCGAATTTGTGAATACTTTGTGGACAATGAAGAAACTTGAAGAACAGAGAATGGATTTGATTTCACTTAGCCTTCAAGTAATTTTGAAGTTGGATTGGTGTTCCATAGTCTCTAAGATAGAAGGATGACGTCACCGGTATTTTAAAGTAGAATGGCGCTGTGTTCTCCCTGCTAGTATAATAAGATTATATCTAGATAAATCATAGCCATACGATGGGGGAGATCAATGGTGAAGATTGTGTCAATGAATTTGAAGTATTTAAAGGTATTTCTTCACCAGCATTGTAACAGTTAGTTGGAGAGGAAGCTAAAGCATCAAGGGTTTTCAAGAAGATAGAACCATAGGTGTTTACATATCTATGGTGGTTGATGGTTTCCAAGAAGGATTAATGATGATGCACACTCTCCAATGTCTTGAACTCCAATTTATGCCAAGCGACCAGCAAGTTGCAGAGGCCCTGAGCTACCATGGCAGTCCACTTACAATGGATTTCTTGGAGGGTGTACTAGTAAGCAAATTACAGAAAGAAATCTCTATTGCGCTGTCAAAAATTGATCTTTGTAATGTTATTGATAATTTTAATTTTGCAAAACTATAAGTAGAGGTCGAACCCTCATTTTTAAGGGTCAACTCTAGTGTGTTTTCTTGTGCTACTATAAATATTACCAAGAGCTAATGGAAGGAGCATTACATTGAACTTCACCTCAAAATTTGCATCTTCATGCTTGATATCAGAGGTTCAAATTATTTAGCTACATTTTTGTGAATACTTAAGTGGTTAGTTTGTGCCAAATAATGGATTACTAGCTATTAAAGTAATTGAAATTTGCTTCTAAGATTGATATTTATTGTTAGAAAGTGTATTTTTGTAAAATATAGATATTGGTGAATTCTATTCTTTGGATTATCATTGTCTAGATATTGAAATTATTGTCTGCAATATTTCTCTACTATGCATTAATAAATGAAGAATAATACAATTTGAGATAATGTTGGTCTGAGTTATGTGTCTTTGGGTTATTTTTTAGAGCTTTTTATTGTGGTGCAATGCTGTTAGCCTATCCATCCACTATTGTTCACATTTATCTAACCCTAACATTTTCTTACCCTAATATTCAAACCCTAAGTTAGCATAATTGTGTCAACATCCTGTTTAAGTTGACAAGGAATCAACCTACTCTGGAGGTTGGATCAAAAACTCTATTTTGGTCCATCCAATGTTGATTGTTGAGCTGTAGCTATTAGGTGCAAGCCTGGACAAAAAATAGGAAGATAGACAACCATAGTATTAAGTAAAACCTGATGCAATTTAGTGCCCAAGACCACAAAATTTGTTGAGAAATTTATAAGCAATATTTTTTCATGGACGTAGCCCACATTGGGTGAACCAAGTGAAATCTGTGTCTCTTATGTGTGTGATGATATGTGTATTGTTTCATTATTGCAATAGATAATATTGGATAATACTGCTTTGGAAAGAAAAGTAAAAAGTTCTATTTTATACTGTTCACCCATCCTCTTAGTATAAGCTTGTGTTCTTCAATTGGTATCAAAGCGGGTTCCTTCGTGAAAGCCTAACATCTTGAAGGAAGATATTACAGGAACACACATGGCTCATAAAAAAGGGTTTTCATCAAATAAGGCTCCATTGTTTGATGGGACTAACTATGCTTTCTGGAGTGTGAAGATGAAGACTTATTTGATGGCACATGGATATGATACATGGAAATATTTTGAAAATGGATTCACACCATCTAAAAATCCTCCTACATATGTAAGTGGTAAGAAATCATATGAAGATAATGCCAAGGAAATAAATGCAATTTTGAGTGGGTTATGTGAATAAGAGTTTATGAAAGTCATGCAATGTACTTCAGAAAAATAAATATGGTATAAGCTACAGAGAACATATGAAGGATATGACAAGGTTAAAATGGCAAAACCTCAAACACACATAAGGAATTTTGAAGACTTGAAGTTGAAAGATGATGAAGATATTTCTATATATCTACTTCGTGTTGATGAAGTTATCAACACTATTCGTGGACTTGGAGAAAATATTGAGGAATATACTATTGTTCAAAAAATATTGAGGTCACTCCTTATGAGGTATGATGCAAAGGTTTCAACAATAGAAGATATGAAGGATCTTAAAACTTTAAGTATGGATGAGCTACATGGAATTCTCATAGCCTATGAGATGAGGACAAAAAATGAATAAATATAAAAAAGAGAGGAAACATTCAAAGATTAAAAGAAGAAAAATAATAAAGAACAAGAATCAAGTAGTGAAGAAGAGGCTAAATTTGTAAGAAGAAATAAGAAGGGTCCAAGAAATCACAAAAATATGCAGGCTATAAAATGTTTTAGTTGTGGTAACATTGGCCACTATGCAACTAATTATCCACAAAATGGAGGTAGTAGAAGTGAAGAAGAAAATTATTGCAAGAAAAAGAAGGAAATAAATTTTTATTATGAAAATAAAAATAGGCACGGTCAAGGCAAGTGTAAGAAGAAAATATTTCAAAAGCACAAGAAGAGTTTTTATGTTGAAGAAGCAAGCATTGCTTCAAGTGATAGTGATGAGAACCTCTCCAATAGTGAAAATGAAGAAATCCTATTTTTGGCCATAGAAGAGAATGAAGATGCTCTTGTTGTCAAAGACCAAGAAGAAGAGAAAGAAGATGCTCTTAATATTAAAGACCTAGAAATAGAGAAAGATTCAAAAAATGAAGAAGAAATCATGGTTAACATAGAGGAAAAACTTGTTGTTGCTCTTGGAGAATTGAAAATGGTTAGCAAGAAGAATTCAAAATCAAAGGCTCAAGTTCAAGAGGATGAGGAAACAAAGATAAAGCTCCTACAAGATCTCCTATACTTAAAAGTGAAAGTTGAAGACACAAAAATAATTGAAGAAGTTATGGTTGAGAAGCTAAAGGTAAAAGAGCTAGAATGTGAAAGAGTAGAAGACGAAGTTTTCTCTCTCAAGAAAGGACTTGGAAAATATCTTGATAAGTTATCATGGTTTAAGGAAAAATCAAAAACCTTGGATGACATTCTCAAGATACAAAGATCTCCATTTATTAAGACTAGATTTGGTTGTGAAGAAGATAAAGAGAAACAAAAAGGGAGTCAAGGTCAAAATAAGTAGAAGCATCAAAGAAGGTATTTGAGGAAGAGCCTAAGACCTGTACTGATGTGTTGAGAGGTTATAGTATCAAAGAGGAAGAAAAAAAAAATCATCAAGGAACATGGAATATCACAAGAAAAGCAAATAAAGAACCATGAGATCAAGATAAGATGAATATTTCTTCCAAGGTTATTGTTACTCATGTAATAATTTTGGTCATAAAGCTATACATTGCAGGGTTCATGGTAAGAATTATTATAGCTTCACCAAGAATTCATTTGCACCTTTCAAGGACTACAACATCAGGTGTTACAATTGCAATAATTTTGGGCATAGAGCAAAGTGGTGTAGAATAAAATTTTTGGAACTTCCAAAGACAAGCAAGAAAAAGGATGCTCAAAATGTTCAAAGAGGTATGACTTCAAAAGTTTGAAAAAATATTGAAAAATAAGAAGAGCATAGTAATTTGCAATTTTCACTCCCATACCATAATTAATCATCTCAAAAAAATGAGGTGGTGAGGGGCTGCACTAAGGGTATTATATATATATATATATTTTATTTGTGGAAAACATCCCAAAAGGGATGCCACTTTTGAGTAAGACCCAAGGAGGCAGTGGTATCCATTTTGCCAAAAACGCCCAGGACTCAGACCTGGCCTACCACCTTTGACACACTCAAGGAGTAAACAAACACACAAACCCAATTAAAAATAAGCAGATAACAACAAAAATAATAAAATAAAATAAAAAATATGCTCCTTGAGTGTGTCAAAAACAAAAGCACAACCAAACACACACAATAAGATAAAAGAAACCACAACACAAACCACATAGAAAAACACAAGAAACACAACAAAAAACAAACAAGACAAAAACAACAGAACACTACAAAGACATAACCCAAAAAAAAAACAAGAAAAATAAGCACAACCAAAACCTGAAAAATTAAAAAATAACCAACAATAGACAATAAAAAAAAATAAAAAATATAGAAAACACTCACCCATAAAAACACGAAATAACACAAACAAAGAGAAACCCAAGAACAAGAACGAAAAAAACACAAGAACAATAACAAAAAACATAAAAAAAAACAACAAAAACACAAGAACAACAAAAAACAACACAAAGAACACAAAAAAAAAACAAAATAAAAAAACCCACCCACCTTAAAAAACTAAACAAAAAAAACAAAAAGGAAAAAAGAAATAAAAAATGAACAAAACAAAGACCTATCTAGACCAGAAGACTATTAAGGCAAGAATCAACAGAGGAAACAAAATAAAGAATAGAATGAGCTAGGGAACTAAAAAAAAATTGAATGAACCAAAGAGAAGCAAAAAAAAAAAAAAAACAAGAAGAAACTAGGTACCTTCAGAACTGGAGCCATCCAAAGAAATGATAGAAAGAAGAGCTTCCCTAATTTGAGAAGCCCACCATAGAGGAGGGTGGCCATAACAAGTAAGATCACCTTTGTCCAAATCCCAATTAGCTAAAGCATCAACACTCTTGTTTTGATATCTAACCACATGATTGTAATCAACTTTCAAAAATCCCATCTAGATTAACTGAATCTTCTCAATAATTTTTTTTATTCTCCAATCCACCTTATGATTCTTAGAAGGATTCTTCAAGAGATTAATCATAAGTTGAGAGTCAGACTCAACTATCACCTTTTCCCATACAACCTTAGTAGCCTCCTAAAGACCTCTGAGGATACCATACCCTTCAACAAGGTTATTGGAAATAATACCTAAATTTTTAGCAAAAGTAAAAACCAAGGAGCCATTTGAAAGTCTACCAATTCCTCCCATACTGGCTTTTCCAGGGTTCCCTCTAGAGGCTCCATCAGTATTGAATTTTCCAAAATCCTTAGGAGGAGGTTGCCAATTTCTATTCCTATCCAATTTACTAATACTCACATTCCCTTTAAGATGGTTTCCCTTAGAAGGTTTAATATTCAATCTTTGCATCACTTGATCCCATATTTGGTGGGATTTTTGGGGGTGATTAAGGAGATGATGGACTGATTCAACTAAGTTGGCTATGGTCTTTTGCCAAATATAGTGAATATCATTACTATCTTGATTAAAAATTTGGTTGTTTATTTCTTTCCAAATATTCCAAAGAAGAATGGTAGAACCCATCCAAACTAACTGCCTAATAAAATGATCAACACCCTCTTGATTAGGCCAATCCCTCCAAAGCTGTTCAAAAGTAAAAAAATTGGACCACTGTAAGCCAAGTAAAGTGGCCATTCTCCTCCATAGATCAGAGGCTAAAGTACACTCAATAAAAATATGGTTGATATTTTCTATATTCTCTTCACACATTTCACATCTAAAAGGGCCATGAAAACCACGCTTCATAAGTTGCTCACCAGTAAGCACCCTACGATGCAATAAAATCCAATTAAAGAACCTCACCTTAGGCCAGAGCTTTTGAGACCACAATTGATAAAATATGTCAGAAGAATGGTTGGAATTATTATGGCATAAGGTCAAATAACCTTGAGAAACTGAATATTCACCCTTAGTAGTGTTGTTCCATCCAAAACAATCTTTTTCATGGGACCAAGAGAGGGATCTCATATGAAGGATGCCTTGGATATCTTGTCTTTGCCTTTCTGGGATTTGAATAGGCCAGTCCTCAATAGGGATCCAATATCTACCAACCTTTGAATTACCAGTATGGTATCGACAATAATTAGCCACCTTTATCCAATTATCTCGGTGAAGCTCCTCCATCCAAGGCCTCCAATTGGGAAATTGAGTTATAAAAGGCTTGTGACCATCCCAAGACTCTGTCCAAAAATTTGCATGTTGACCATTATGAATGATCCAAAATAATATTTTCTTTATCAAATCCTCACCAGTCTTAAGAACTGCTAAAATGAGAGAACCTTTGGTAGGAAGTTTATAGTGAACAAGGTCTTCAGGACTTTTGTTCTCAGCATATTTAGCACGGAGATTATTGGCCCAAAGAGCATTGGGGTTATGCAACATCCTCCAATATAATTTAGTAGCTAAAGCTTTGTTGTTATTAATTGAAGACCGTAAACCTAACCCCCCTTCACTCTTAGGAAGACATAAAGTATCCCATTTCACCAAGGCCCATTTTCTTTTCTCCTTAGTACCACTCCAAAGGAAACGATGACTGATTTGATCTAATTCTCAAAGAATAGCATTTGGAATATTCAAAATGGAAGAAACATAAATAGGAATAGCTTGAAGGAATGATTTTACCAAGGTGATTCTACCCCCATAAGAAAACCACTTGTTGGTCCACTTTCCAATTTTCTTCTTGAATTTGTCCAACAACCAATTCCAATCTTTATTTTTCTGCCTTTGAATATTTATGGGAATACCTAAATAAGTGATTGGAAGAGAGGTCTTCTTATATCTTAGCTTATCCAAGACCATGGATTCCTATCTAGCAGAGCAGTGAAAGATAATAACTTTAGATTTGTCTTCATTGATCACCTGCCCAGTAGCCTTAGAAAAATAGCTAATGATTTGCTTAATATTAGAATATTCCTTAACTGTAGCTTTACCTAAAATAGTAGAGTCATCCACAAATTGAAGATGAGAGATAGGTCTAGCTCCATGAGCAATGGTAACTCCCTCAAGGGTTTTGTTTTCCCTCTTTTTGGTTATAGTCCTACCCAAGAATTCAGCAAGAATGATGAATAAATAAGGGGATAGTGGGTCACCTTGCCTAATACCTCTAGAAGCTGGGAAATATTGAGAAGGCCTACCATTGATAAGAACTAAGTAGGAAACTGAAGAGATACATCCCATAATCCAATCCATCCAATCCTTAGAGAAACCAAATTGCCTCAAAACTTTGATAAGGAAGTGCCAATCCACTCTGTCATAAGCTTTGGATAAGTCTAACCGAATGAACATGGAAGGAGAATTTTGCATATCCATGGAATGGATGGCTTCCTGAGCAAGAACTATCTCATATACTATTTGACGTCCTTCCACATAACCCCCTTGCTCTGGGAAAATAATCTTATGCAAAAGAGGCTTCAACATTTCTGCCATGATTTTAGTAATGATTTTGAGAAGAACATTACATAAAGCAATAGGTCTAAAAGCTGAGATATGATCAACCTCTTGAGATTTTGGAACAAGAGTAATATAAGTTTTATTGATAACCTTCAAAATTTCTTTGGCTTTCCTGGCTTCTTCCACCACCTCTAATAAATCAACATGAAGGATATCCTAGAACTCTTGGTAGAACTCAATAGGAAAACCATCAGGACCTGGGGTTTTCCCTTTTTGCATTTTAAAAACTACTTGTTGAAGCTCATTGATAGTAACATGAGTAGTTAAAATAGAGTTCTCCTCGAAGTGATAAGAGAAGGGATTGCTTGAAGAACATTATATTGTGAAGCTGAGTCAAGGGGAGTAGCAGCAAAAAGATTGGAAAAGTAATCAACAACAATAGAGTTCATGCCATCCCAAGTATAAACAACATCTCCAAAATATGATTTTAAGGAAGAAATAAAGTTGTGAGATCTTCGAGCTAGAAGAGATTTGTGGAAAAAATTTGTGTTTCGATCTCCTTCTTTGAGCCATTGAATTCTATATTTTTCCTTCCATAAGATTTCTTCTCTTTTTTCCCATTCCTCTAACTGAGTTGTGAGTTTAATGTCATCTACACTTCTCTTCTCTGTGAGGCCATCTAAATGGATTTTTTTATTCAAATTTTCAAGATGAGCAATAACTTCATGTTTTTTTTATGAACATCCCCAAACTCTTTCCAGTTCCAAGTCTTGATTTTGGATTTAATGTATTGCAGTCTTTTGACAAAACAGAACATATTAGTCCCATGCCTAGGTTTACCTTCCTTCCACCGTTATTGCACATGAGGTCTGAAGGAAATGTCTCTAAGCCACATTAATTGAAAACGAAAAGGAGAGAAACTCACGTTGGTTTTCCACATTTCCACCATGACTGGCCAATGATCCGAACCAACATTATTAAGAGTCTTCACTTTAGGAATGTGACCATGGATTAAGAAATTTTTAGAGAGCAAAAACCTATCCAATATGTCCATTATACAAGCTAAGCGTTGCCTTCTGTTAGACCAACTAGCAAAATTTTACTATCAGTTGATTTCATTTAGTCTATTAACATCTTCGTTTCTTGAAGGAAAAAAGATGTGGATGATTTATCTGAATCATTATTCTAATTTAATTTTTTTTTAAAAGACTCCCTTTGAGTCCTCTAATATTCCAAGTGATGATCTTCATTAATACCAAGGCTAAAAAATTTGGGAAGGGCATTAATATTACCTTCCTCTACAAGCTTTTCACCTTCTTTTACCATATGATATTGATTGGTCTTGCGACCTACTTTTTGATTAGAATCCATCTTCAATGTTTTTCACTGTTTCTTGACTTACTCCAATTGAATCTGATATGGCTTCTAACCTTGAAGAATGCTCATACACAACCAAAATTTTACTAGATGGTTCAATAGTGTCTATATTGGGACCTGCATTATTTGAAGTTTTGACATTTGAAATATTGTTTTTCTTGTGTAAATTTTTCTCAATTTTTTTCTGTTGAAAACCTTTGATTTGTTGGTTTGTCTCTGAGTTCTTCCCTTCGTATTTAAATTGTGTTTCTAAGATTTCAGTTTCCATTATTTCCTCTTCCTCACTTGGGACATCATTCGTGGAAAGGATTTCAAACATATTAGCAGATGACTTTGATTGATCCTTCATAACTAGTTTTTTCTAAGTGTTCTCTTCTTAGGTATTTGGAAACCTACTAAGTTTATATCTTCTTTCTTTTGATCAGGAATTTTATTTGGGCAAGCACTGGACAAATGACCATATTCATGGCAAATTCTACAACGAAAAGGAATGTTCTCATAGTCCACTACTTGCTCCCAAGTGTCTTCCCCAAATTGTAATGTGATATTTTTAGGTAGGGGTTTGTCAAAATCCATTAAAACACAAATCCGATCATAAATAATATGTTCAAAATTTTGAGTACAATCAGTAGTCATCATAAAAGTTCCTAAAGAGTTTCCAATTGAAGAAAAACTAGTAGGATTCCAAAATTCAACAGGGAGGCCAAAGAGTCTAACCCACATGGGAGCAATAGAAGGCATCTCTTCTTCGGATTTAAATTTAGTATTCTAGGGCTTCATGAAAAGCCCTGCCCTTCCAAAAAACCAAGGACCCCCTTGAAAAGTTTTCTCTCTATTTTCATTATTAGCAAATAAAACAAGAAAATAACCATTTGGATAAATAGATATTTGTAACTCACCTTTAGTTTTCCAGATTTTTGCAGCCCGGAATTTGAAAGCAGATAGACTTGGATGAAAACCCACGAACCGACAAATTAGTCCTCTTTTTTCCAAATCTTCAATGCCAATCTGAATGTTATCCATATCAAGCTTAACAATAGGAGTTCCATCAGCTGCTTTAATACATCCTGAATCTATTTTCCTGGGATCAATCTTAGGCATTCTTAGAGGTTTATGGGAAGCCCTAATATTGATATTAGCATTGGGCTGAGGCTATCCACCACGAAGGGCATCCCTAAAATTTATTTTTGGGACTGAGTCTTCAAAATTCTTACCCTTGATAGGGGTTTTCACAATAGAATTATTTTGTGGGTGCACCTTAGCACCAGATTCACTTGAGATATGAGCCATTTTTTGATCAACTGCTTGAAACTTATTTTGTGATCTCTTTAATCCTTGCCCTAGACATCGTGGAAAGGTATGGTTTTCACTTTTCTTTTGTGCAGAAAATTGGAAGTCGTTGTCACTCAAGTTCACAGTATGATCTGTTGAAAGAAAAATTTCTAACCCATCTTGTATATCCTGCAACATTTCCTGCTAAAATATTGAGAATAAACCACAAAAATATTGGCCGCTAGGGCCCGAAGGCCCTAAAAACCAACCTCTGAAGCTGCTTGCACTCAACCCAGATGAAACCCTCACATAGCCACTTACCAAATATGTTGTTCATGCATAGGGATGTGCTAGGATCTGTATTGTTCCAAATTATATGAAAATTTGTGGAGACATTCTAGGGTTTTTCAGGCATCTACCCTCAAAATTTTAGCTCAATTCGAGTTCGATGAGTGATATATGACCAAAACGAGTTCGGTAGTTTGGGCAGTCCTGCGAAAAACGTCTCCCTCTAATTTAAGATTTCTTCATAATATTCCTAAGGGTATTGTATTTAGCCCCAAGGAGCCCTTTACCATTGATGTCAAAGGAGGAGATAATTCAATGAGGGAGAGAAGCTTCTTAGGGGGAGCAATTTGGGAATCCAGTTGCAGTAAAAAGATTTTTTTTTTTAGGGTTGCCATCAATGAAAAATGGGGAGATTGTCAGAAATATTGAGTTGTCATTGATATCAACGGTACATGGTACACAAGGTAGGAATACTCTAAGGATGGAAAATATATCATTAAGGCCAAAGATGGGTTTAGTGTATAGCAAAATGGACAATTATCCAAGGCAAGCATATATTTCAGATGAAGCAAAGCAAAGAAAATATTTAAGAAAATATTTAAATTATTTAAATTTAAATATTACAAAGAGAGTTTAAGATCTTGGGACAAAATTTTAAATTTGCATGCTATAAAAGGATTTACAAATTAAAAGAAAAGGAAAAAGGTTTAATTTGCAAGGGACAAAGGTTTAAGAATTAATATTATAATATTTGAAATATTATAATATAAAGGTTTGAAAAAGGAGGAAGCGCCAAAAAGTTATGGAGGCAATAAAAATTAAATATTTCAAATATGCATCGACATCTTGGGTTGTAAGAGAAAAGCTATATAAGGTGTGCAAATTTTTCATTTATGTCCAATGTTTTTGAATGCGCTAATCGAACATTTCTTTATGCAAAAGTTGAAGCAGAGGAAAAGACAAGACAAAAATGAAATTTACATAACGATAATATATTTATCTCTGAGATTGGAATTTTGTCTAGGTGGCTAGTCCTCTGGTTTGCCCAACTGGCACTAAGGCGCTACCAAGCTAGAGGCCATAGGGTCAAAACATGTTGGTGCTGTTTTGGTAGAAGCAAAAATAATTTTGTTTAGAAGCTTAAACGAAGGATGATTTAATTATTTCATGTTGTAAGATTAGCACTACCCACTGGGATAGCCCAACATGTGGTAAGGCACTACATGGGTAGAATTTTGGTGTTCAATTCTTGTCACGTTCGTTGGCTTGTATGGTTGAGGTATGAGCCAAAATTTTTGTTGATTAAAGTTTATGTGAAAAGGTTAATGCACTGGACTTGTTGGTTGAATTTTTGATTATTTTTAGAAGGCAGTTCGTAGGGCTTATGTGGTTATAATAGAAGAAAAGTTTTGTTTATATTTTGATTTATAAAGGGAGCCATAAGGTGTAATATTAGTATTTATATTCTGCATTAAGTTAGTAGGAGTTATAAGGTGCATGGGAGTGAATTAAAAATTATCATTTGCACATTGTGTTAGTAGGTGTTATAAGGTATATTGGGGTGAATTGAAAATTGTATTTTGTGTATTATAAAAGTAGGAGTTATAAGGTGTGATTATGGTTTAATTTTTAAATGTAATTTTGTATGATAGAAGAAGGAAATTTGAGGGTTTAGTCACTACTAAAAGTTTTATTTTGGGAGACTAAAAAGGAGTTATAAAACATAATTTTCAAGCCTTATTATGCACATATTTTGAGAAGGGTTTTAATGTGGATGATTTGAAAGAGAAATTTACTAACCATTTTTTGAAGTGGCATAAGAAAGAGAAATTATTTTTGAGTCAAGTTTTGAAGGTAAATCATCATCAAGGTAGTTTTTAGAGGTATGGTGATTTAACTCCTTCCTAAGGTGGTTTTGTTTGAGGAAAATATTTTTGATGTCATATGGTGGAGGTATAAGGATTGATTTGATGTGCATTAGTGATTGATTGAAGTTGGGAGTAATTGTGAATTATTGTTGAATGAAATTGGAAATATATGTGCAAGGGTTTGAAAATATACTAGCAAGGGTTTGAGAGCAAATTGGTGCATTAACTTTGAGTCATATTGGGAATGAACTTGCAAGGGCTATAGACCAATTTTGTGAAGCAAGTATGTGCATTAGTTTTGATTAATTTTAGAAGTACATAAGAAGGTCAACTATCAAGTGCTAGACTAAAGTATCATTTTGAATGCAATGAATGTGAGACATGTGAAATCGACAAACTTAATAAATGTGAGAAGAACATATTGAGGATTTGTAATGCATATTATTATCTATATGTTCATGAAGAAAAAGAATTTTGTGTAGAATATGTCTGAATTACTTTAATCAAATAAAGTACTTTTGGAAAATATATATGCAATTTTTTCTATGCAAGAATTAGGAATGTTTGAGGAGTTTATTTGAAGCAGATTTGAGCAAGCCTTATGTGTCGGCTTGGAGTAGATTTGAGCAGATTTAAGAGTAGGTTTTGGAGCAGATTTGAGGAAGCCTTATGTGTAGGTTTGGAGCTGATTTGAGCAGAGTTTAGAGCAGGTTTTAAAGCAAATTTTGAGCAAGCCTTGTTTGTAGGCTTGGAGCAGATTTGAGCATATTTGAGAGTAGTTTTTGGAGTAGATTTGAGCAAGCCTTGTGTGTAGTATTAGAGCCAAATTGAGCAAAGTTGAGAGTAGGTTTTGAAGAAGATTTGAGCAAGCCTTATGTGTAGGCTTGGAGAAGATTTGAGCAGAGTTGAGAGCATGTTTTGTACCATATTTTATAAAGCCTTATTTAAAGGCTTGGAGTGAACCAGAGCAAAGGGGATTGGTGTCTCCTGTATATAGAGGTCCACAAAACTAGAGTTTATGGAATTGTTATCTCCTTTGGAGTGGTATCCACAAAATAAAAAGCAAAGGGGATTGGTGTCTCCTATGGAGTGGTGTCCACAAAAAATAAAGTAGAGGTGATTGGTGTCTCTTGTGGAGTGGTGTCCACAAAACTAGAAGCTGAGGGAATTGGTGTCTCCTATGGAGTGGTTTCCACAAAACTAGAGCAAAGGGGATTGGTGTATATTGTGGAGTGGTGTCCCAAAAACTAGAAGTAGAGGGGATTGGTTTCTCCTGTGGAGTGGTATCCACAAAATCTAAAGCAAAGGGGATTGGTGACTTCTATGGAGTGGTGTCAACAAAACCAGAAGCAAAGAGGATTGGTGTCTCTTATGGAGTGGTGTCCATAAAACTTGAAGTAGAGGGGATTGGTATCTCCTGTGGAGTGTTGTCCACAAAACTAGAAGAAGAGGGTATTGGTGTCTTCTGTGGAGTGGTATCCATAAAACCATAGCAAAGGGGATTGGTGTTTCCTATGGAGTGGTTCCAAAAAATTGAGAGGATATTGGTGTATCTTGTGGATTGGTGTCCACGAACAGTGTAATATGGATTGATGTCTCCTGTGGATTGGTGCCCATAAAATTTATTGATAAATTTATAAGAAATATTTCTCTATGGATGTAGCCCTCATTGGGTGAACCACATTAAATTTATCTCTTATGTGTGTGATGATTTATGCATTGGTTTAGTATTGCAATTGATAATATTGGATAATACTGTTTTGGAAAGAAAAGTAATTTTTTTTATCTTATACTGTTCACCCCCCCTCTTAGTATAAGCTTGTGTTCTTTAGTTGTGTGATTTATAAGTGGCATGGTTTCCACCCATTTTGTAGAATATTTTGTGACTATGATAATGAGCTTACATCCATATGAGGATATAAGAGAAATAGGTCCTATAAGGTCCATATCCTAGGTGAAAAATGGCCAAGAAGACTTAATTTTATGAACCTAAGTAGGGGAATGCATTTCATATTTATCGAACTGACATTTATCACATGATTTTACATATTTATTAACTTCAACTTCTATTGTACACTACTAGTAACCTATTCTTAATAATTTATAAGTTCTAGGATGACCACCAAAGTGTCCTCCATAGTCACCACTATGGACATCAAAGAGGGATTTGGGAATCTCAACCTTGGTAAGGCATCGTAAGAGAACATCAAAATTATGATAGTGTTGAGGAATATTACATTTATTGGTATATGCTATTATACCCCCATGGTACCTTCATGGTAAAAATATAAAAATGTAATAGATTAGGGCTGAGTATATAGTTTATATGTGTGATTTATATTTACCTTTTTTAAGTAAGAGTGCAATGTGTAGGAAATGCACAAATGTCATGTTAGAGTGTAATGTGTAGAAAATGCACAAGTTTCATGTAAGTTAGAGTGCAAGAGTGTATTGAGAGAATGTGCACAAGTGTCATGTATGTAAGTGTAAAAATATGTAAAGTGAGGATGTGCATAAGTGTATTAGATTAGGAGTGTATGTAGAAGAGTAAGTGTCATGTAGAAGTGTGCAAGTGTCATAGGTTCAAGTGTTCATGTAAGAAGAAAGTAAAGAGTCTATATGCAAGTGGCAAGATGATAAGCCAAAGGTCATGGGACTTGTCATATGGACAACAATAGTCAAGTATATGAAGAGTCATATTCCATATGTATATAATGGAGATAAAGATCCATGAAAATATATTCGATTATTTGATTATCTGATTGTAAGAGGAAGATACATAAAAGTGAACAAAGCTTATATACAAATATTGAGAAATTAATATTGTAAGTTTTTCTTCATGCATAGTTCATGAATGATTTAGGCCATTCACATTCATATTTGATATTATAAGTGAATGCTATTTTAATTATTATATTGGCCTTGATATACATATTAGATTGCTCATATATACATATAGTATTTAAAACTGATATTTTGACCTTTAATATTGTGGCTTCTTTATATTGGGACCTATGATATTATGTGGTAGTAAGGCTTAAAAGCCAATAGTGGTATTAGAGCCACAACTTAAATCTATACATTTTTTATAAAGTTTATTTTATTAGCCACCATTACTTAACTCTGTCCATTCTATTAGCTTTTCAATATTTAATACTAATGTAAATCTCACAAGAAAATAATAACTTGATCAAATATAATGAAGTTGCAATATAAAGAATTCAATAATAGTTTGTAATAGAGATAATATGAGCCAACTAATATGTATTATCAAGGCTTAATAATATACCAAATAACATTCATTAATATGCTAAAATATGAATGTAAAGCTTGAATCATACAATATAAAAAAACTTACAATATTAGTTTCTCAAATGTATGCAAACTTGTATTACTCCTCTTTCTGTTACAAATATCTCATAAAATCTCTGTATGTAGATAATATAGACTCTGTAGACAATGTAGGCATTGTAGGTGATGTAGATTATGTATATAATGTTGATCCTTTCTATGGAGTAATATATAGCCATTGTAGGATGACTCTTGGGTAACTTGACTCTTCCTTTCCATATGCCAAGTCTCATTACTCTTGGCTTCTCTAATTGATAATTGCATACACATGACTATATCTTAAATGTACACTTGTACTTGACTCTTCACATGACTCTTCCTAATCTAAGGACACATGTGCACACTTACATATTAGACACTTGTGCACATTTACACTCATAACACTTGCACATATGTTTATATGTTGTGCATTTACTGCACATTATTCGTTACATAAAATATTTACTCACACTCGAATCTAAGACACAACCCTAATATAATATTTACATTAATGTACTAGGGTAGTACATTGATATGTGCCAAATAATGTAATATTATCCAACACATTCTTGATATATTTATAGAAGAGTTTATCCACTTTGAAAGTAGTGAAGACTTGGACTCTATTTCCTAAAAGGTCTGACTGAGTAGATATTGAGGGGACAAGGAAAAGTCACCCTGATTTTGGATGCTAGGGTCTTTCCACTTGGTTGAAGAAAAACTAGTGAAGACTAGGACTCAACTAAGATTTTATTATGGGCCAACTTAGGACAAAAGTTGGACATTGAAAGAAAGAGCCAACTCAAAAAACGTTAGAAATTTGCAAACATTCAAAGTTACCTTGATAATATTTAGGATTCTCTAGAGAAGAAGAGGAGAATCACTATTGAATATTGAGAAAGAACCAACTTAGGAGAAAGTTGGTCATTCGGGGACATTCATAGTCACCCTAACATTGATATTGGGTTCTCTAGAAAGAAGGAGAATCATATTTGGTTCTTATGTGTGACCTAAGACATTGAAGATAGTTTTACAAATATTGGAGTTAGATTCCTACAAAGATTAAGAAGCATCAAAAGCTTCTTGAATATAGAATTTGAGAAGTAGAGAGATTTTAGATAGACAAAAAAATCATAGCTTTTGGAGATAGAGAAACATCATTAGCTTTTAAGGACATAGGAGCATCATAGCTTCAAAAGATAAAGAAACAACAAATTCTAGAGAAGTAAAGCTCAGAATTGAGAAGAAATATAGAACAGATAAGAAATAAAACTCAAAGTAGAGAAGGAAACATTATAAGCTTCCTATTATATATTAAAAAACTAGGCTAATTAAAAATATCTTTATATCAATTTAGTCTTGGTTGTGGATCAATTTTTGAAGTAGGTTCTTCAAGACAGATATTCATTGCAATAGTGAAGGAAAAAGTTAATAATATCAAGGCCAATATATAAGCTATCTAAGAGTATAACACTATAACTAATTATATTCAAATATTCAAGGTGCTATTATACAATAAATCATTGTCAAGATTCAAGCACTAGTTAGGCGTTAGTCTTCAGATAAATACAAAGAGACAAGCATTTCTAGCTCAGGAAAGGTACCTATTATTCAAGGAAGAATATAAGATATTAGAGCTCAAGGCAGATGCTGAAAGATAAAAATATTTTAGAAAAATAAATAGAGAGCTAAAGAGCACTAGGAAACCTGAGTTGAGCAGTATTGATCAATGTCTAATATGCTATCAGAAAGAATAGTGAGCAACGCGAACACCAAGGTAACAACATAATAAAACAACAAGCAACATCTTGTCTCTAAAAATAAAGACATCTAGTCATATCTAGAGGAGAGACACTTGGTCATATTTAGAAAAAAGATACTCAACCACCATTAGAAGGAGGAAGTCTCCTAGCCATTAGACCACCATTAGAAGGATAATTTTTCTTGGCCATTTAACCACCATTAAAATGAGAAAGTTGGCTGGCCATTCGACCACCATTAGAAGGATAAAGTCACTTTGCCATCCAACTACCATCAAAAGAAATAAAGTAGCCCCCATATTTAGTGAATATATGTTCAGCCTCTAATAGTGAAGAGATGTTCAGCTTCCATTATCAATGAAGAGACATTCAGCCTCCATCAATGAAGAAACTCTCAACTTCCAATAACAAAGAAACATTTGATCTCCAATACCAAAGGAACATTTGAATTCCATTAGTAGAAAGACGTTTGAGGAGAGACAAGAGCCATGGAGAAGGATTGGAAATTCTAATCATTCAACAAAAATTAGCAAAATACTTCTTAATCCTACAACAAAATATATGCCAACCAACCTAGGTAACATTACTCAATGTTACATTCTATTCTTGGCACATAGTAAATATTTGGAGGGAGATAAATTCAAGATTAGTTTTTGAAAACCTAGGTGGAGTAATAAGATTTAGATATTATTAATTAAAGTTTTCAAAAATCAACCTTAATTTGAATTTATGATTTTATTTATGGAGTGATAAGGTTTAATTTTTTAATATTTGAATTTTTTAAAGCATTAGAGTTAAAAGATAAGGTTTGATGTTTTAAATATTTTCAAAGTTTCAATATTAGAAGGTTGATGAATTAAATGACATTGGAGTTAAGGTTTAAGTTTTAAAGTTTTTTGTTTTTTGAAGAGTTAAGCTTTTTTTGGTTTGGAATTATTGAAGTATTTGAAAATTTGTAAATTTAATATTAGGGAGTTAAAAGGACTTCTACATCAAACTTGAAATTTGCAAATTTCATATTTTTGAGTGATTATTTTTAATTTGGGAGATATAACTATTTTAAATACATTGAATTATAGAAAGAAATATGGAGTTCATAATAAAAAATAAAATATTAGAAGTTATAAATTTGGCATTGGAAAATTGATTGAAAAATCTAAGGGTAAGCTAGATATGGAATTACAATTCTGTAGACACCAAAATCCAGCCACTTGCAAGTCATCTATACCTTCCTGTCAGCCACGTGTCGGTCATCCACCTTCCCGCCATTATTTGGCCCAAATCCACACTTTCCCGCCATTATTTGGCCCAATTTCACCTTTCCCGCAAATTTTCATCCCCAAATTTATTTAAATTAATATTTATATATATATTTTAATATTTTAATATTTTAATATATATATTTAAATAATAGTTTAAGTGATTTAATCTGAGCCGTCCATCCTTCATTTAATCTCATCCGTCCATCCATCTTAATCCATTTCACAACCTAAATTTATTCTCTACCCTTAGATCCACTTTAATCTTAGCCACATGTTCAAAGTGTCGTTAAAACCCTAAAGTGTGCCCTAAGAGTGGATTATAAATAGAGCCACCTTGATGGCTCAAACCCTATCTCCTATGCGCTATCTCTGATTCTAATTCTTCTACTACTATCTCCTCTCTTAAGCTACCCATCATATCGCAACCATCTTCCTCTTCCGCTATTCCATCTCATTCACCACTTTCTTCATCTCCTAATATTCCTTCTTCTTCATCAGTGACCACATGCACATGTGGCCATGACCAATCATCTCTTTCCACGTCATTACCCCCTTCTTCTACACCTTCTTCAACATCACCTATTATTCCTCCATCTTCCCAACCATCACCAGCTGATGTTTCACAAGTCAATGAAGCATCAACCCAACCAAATCCTTCCAATTCTTCTATCCCACATTCTTCTATTCCATCATCAAGTCCATATCCCTCCCAAGTCAAGGTCCATCTCATTGATGCAGGTATTGGTGAGTATGCCATCCAAGATGTCCACATCACACCGTTCAATGTGCAAACAAGTTAAAGATTTTGGTCATCCACATGACCAACATTTATCCATTGGATCGGTTTATAACATGGGTTCTATGCCAAATTCCATTAATTTTGTATATGGGGGAATAGAGTCATCTTCTAGTCCTACTACCATACCAGAACCCAAGCATCCAGTCCCTGCAAATATCAAAAGGATGGAGGGTTTTCCCTCTCGCTATTTCCACAGACATAATTGGCAGCAATTTGGCCTAGGTCGATACGAGCAAGGGGTAACTGAACGCATCGATATGCCATACTAGAGACCCACTGAGCGTTTTGGTCTGGGCTACCAACCACTTCCATCCCTTTCTTCTTTTGAACGAGATTTTCAAAGCATTAAGATTAATTCAGAAGAAGAAATCCTCCACCCCGATGAATCCGAAGATGAAGCCTATGAAGAATTTGACGTCATGTCAAATGGTGATGAATCTGAAGAAGAGTCTGCACCCATTATTCCCCTCACTAAACAAGACAAGTTTTATCTCCAATTGTTTCCTCTCCAAGAGGCCATCCTTCGCTTGCTTCTTCCATAAGAACGAGGTGAACCACCACCCCCGCCACATCCATAAGCCATAATCCAAACCTGTATTATATGTATATACTAAAATAGTGGTTTTCACCACTACCAAAAACAAAAAAATTAGAAAATTCCAAAAAAAAAAAAAAAATCAAAAAAAAAAAAAAAAAAAAAAATACTTTATTGCTGTATGTATGTGTGTAATAGTGGTTTTCACCACTACAAAAAAAAAAAAAAAAAAAACTCAAACCAAAAAAAAAAAAACTGAAAAACTATGTTGTTTTGCACTTCAGGTCTTCCGAGGTCTTCACCGGTGTTCCTTTCCATTCCGCCCATCCTTTCTTCCATAAGTTGACAATGAATTTTGAAGACTTATTCACCTCGCTCCATAATCCATATGATCCGGATAAGCCAATCCCGATCAACCCAAGCCTGATTAACATGGATCGTATTTCATCCCCTCCATCTATTTCAGAGTTCATCCTTTCCGAGGAATTGTTAAGGGCTTCCGCCAACTACATTCCTCCTTCACCTCCACATTTACCTTCATATTCTAAGCTAGAGGTCTTCCAAGCAGACATAGATGAGAGCAAGGCACAGGAGCTTGATGACATTTTAGATGACATAAATCTGATCCCTACTCCCCATCAGCTTGAGGAAGGTTCCCATATGTCTATTGAAGAAACTATCGATGTAGACCTTAGTCCAGGCCAAGATGGCACCCAAATTGTGAAACTGGCTAAAAGTCTATCATCAGAGGAACAAGAGCAAATGATTGCTCTACTCAAGCGGAAGAAGGAGATATTTGCATGGTCTTACAAAGACATGCCAAGCCTAGACCCTAATTTGGTTGTCCATAACCTCACCTTACAAAAAGATGCTAAACCAGTCAAATAGAAACTTAGGAAAATGCATCCTACCGTGGCCCTCATAGTTAAATCGGAGATTCAAAAACTTCTGGATGTTAAATTTGTCGTCCCGATTGATTATCCTGAGTGGCTTTCTAACATGGTATCGGTTCGCAAGCCTAACGGGGGGATACGTGTTTGCACCGATTTTCGAGATCTAAATAAAGCGTGTCCTAAGGATGAATTTCATCTTCCAAACATTGATACCCTTGTCGACACCTGTGCTAGTCATGAAATGCTTTCGTTCATGGATGGATTTTCAGGATACAACCAGATTCGAATAAACCCCAAAGATCAACACAAAACAACATTTACCACACCTTGGGGAACTTTTTGTTATAGGGTGATGCCCTTTGGCCTTAAGAACGCAGGTGCAACCTATCAACGAGCCATGACTTATATTTTCCACGATTATATGCATAATATTATCGAAGATTATGTGGATGTTTATTGGCAAAATCTAAAACTCGACAAGAGCATTTTGATGTATTGGAAAAAGTTTTTGATAGACTTCTAGAGCATAAAGTAAGGTTGAACCCTAAGAAATGTGTCTTTGGTGTTACCTCAGGCAAACTCCTAGGTTTTATTATTTCTAAATGAGGTATTGAGGTGGACCCAAACAAGGTCAAAGAAATTATGGAAATGTTTCCCCCAACTAATTTGAAGGAGTTGCGTAGTTTGCAAGGAAAGATTAATTCAATCCATCGCTTTATTGCACAACTTTCTGATAAATGTAGGCCATTTTGCCACCTACTACAAAAGGGGGTACAATTTTCATGGACAGATGAATGTCAGAAAGCCTTTGATGACATCAAGCAATACTTAGCGTCTTCGCCAGTCTTAGCTCCGCCTCGTCCAGGGGTCCCTTTCAATCTTTATATCTCAGCAACGGACTTTGCCTTAGGGACAATGCTTGCACAAAAGAATGAACAAAATCATGAGCAAGCTGTCTATTATATTAGTCGAACATTGGTAAGCTATGAAACCCGATATGCTTATGTGGAAAAGTTATGCTTAGCAGTGGTTTTTGCCACTCAAAAACTTCGTCATTATATGCTTAGCCATACAACATATGTCATAGCTAGAGAAAACCCTCTGCGTTATATGATGTCTCGCACTTATAATAACACTCGTACCGCTAAATGGATAATGTTGCTTATCGAATTCGATCTTGAATTCATTAGCCAAAAATCCGTTAAAGGTCAAGTTATAGCCGATCAACTTGCGGAAGCTCCACTACCTAGTGATCATCCTTTGATTATTGAGCTCCTAGATGATTCAGTATTTGCTATCACTGAAAAAGAAGAGGACATCATTCCAGAGGAAGATGTTGACATCACGCTATTCTTTGATGGCTCTAAGTGCACGAAAGGTCAAGGCGTTGGAGTTGTGTTTCATACACCTCAAGGGATTCCCATCCCTTTATCATTCAAACTAGACTTCCAATGCACCAATAATACAACAGAGTATGAAGCCTTAATTTTAGGTCTTCAATCAGCCATAGCTATGAGTATTAAGCGTATTCGGATATTTTGGGATTCTCAATTCGTGGTTAAATAAATTACAGGAGAATACCAAGCCAAAGAACCTACCATTAAGCTTTATCGTGATGTAGCAATGAAGTTGCTCTCTAAGTTTGATTGGTATGAGATCACTAGTTTGCCTCGTTCGACTAATAGATTTGTGGATGCCATGGCCTCTCTTGGATCATTGATTCCAAAGGACTCCCTTGGAGAGGTACAACCCCTAATCATTTCCACAATCTCTAAGTCTGCAATTGTCCGTGTTGAGTCTAAAGATGAAAAATATGTTTGCTTTATCCATTCGGATCCATATGAGCCTTGGTCTAGTGAGATAGTAGCCTTCCTCAAGTTTGGAACACTTCCACCTGATTTGTCTCGAACTTCCCACCACTGTTTTAAGCAAAAGGCAGCTCGTTTTGTTCTTTTGGGGGATGTGTTGTATAAACGTGGATATGATGGAGTACTCCGCTGTCTAGAAGCAGGTGAAACACATAGAGCTATTGCTGAAGCCCATGATGGTACTTGTGGTGGTCATTTTAGTGGAATGGCCATTGCGAAGCGTATTTTATGTATGGGGTATTATTGGCCCACTATGGAACAAGATTGTTGCAAATATGTTAAACAATGTAAAAAGTGTCAAGAACACGCTAATTTAACCCATATACCTTCACAAGCTTTACAGCCTATCCAAAGCCTTTGGCCCTTCTCACAATGGGGTCTCGATTTAATTGGCAAGATTTCACCTACCTCTTCAGGACAACATACTTTCATCATTACAACCACTGAATACTTCACAAAGTGGGTTGAAGCTATTCCTCTAACCAGTACGACAGGTCATAGAATTGTGGAGTTTATACTTCACCATATCATTTGTCGTTTTGGTATTCCCTCTAAAATAATTTTTGATAACGATAAGTCTTTTAAGAATAAGGATGTTCGAGCTCTTTGCGAAAAGTATAATATCCAACATAGTTTCTCAACTCCTTACTACCCACAAGCCAATGGACAAGCTGAAGCTTCAAATAAGACCATAATTGCTATTCTTAAGAAACTTGTTAAAGAAAATCATAAAGATTGGCATACACAAATCCCCTTGGCATTATGGGCTTACGGAACAAGCATCGGAACTCCCATTGGGGCAACGCCATTTTCTTTGGTCTATGGAGCTGAAGCAATCATGCCTCTTGAGCTCGAGATCCCTTCCTTGCGAATTTCTTTGCAGGAATTTATCGATGATGATACTGCTAGACAAGCACGTCTTGATCAACTCATACTCATATATGAAAAATGAATCAATGCTTTAGAGCATTTGCGAGTTTATCAAGACCGATTGAAATGTGCTTACAATGCCAAAGTTCATCTAAGAGAATTTCAAGTAGGGGATCTTGTCCTTAAAGAGAATCAACAAAACACCAATGCATTGCCGCATCTTCGAGATAAATTCGTGGCTAATTGGTTAGGTCCATATATGGTCACTGAAAGAGTGGGTAATGGAACTTATAGACTTGCCAGTTTAGAGGGAGAGGAAGAACCCGAACCACTTAATGTTATACACTTAAGGGCATTCTACGCATAGTTTGAATTTTATATGTACATATATACATGGCTTGTACAACAAAAAAAAAAACAAAAAAAAAAAAAAATAATAATAAAATAAAAAGAATTTGCATTTCATTGTTAGTTGCATACATCTCATTCAAAAACATTGCATTTCATGTGCATACATCTCATTGAAAACCATAACATTTCATTTTCAGCCATAGTTGCATATCATGTTAGAGACCATTCTATCTTTTGGATATAAAATTTGGTCAAGCAAAAGTCATGTTGCCTTAATCAGGGGCACCTTCACAAAATCCATCAAACCGAATTGTCATTCGTACATCCATTTTCCATTTGCACATATTTACATTGCCAAAATGTTTTCAGTCACTCAGCCATTTCTAGTGTTTTAAGCAAACTTCGAAATGCATGTTAAAGTTCTCTAGGGCCATATCACAAATTACACTAAATAAAATCTTGAGTATTGGGAAATGATTTCAAAAGCGGTCTTGAACCTATCACATTTTCACATCTTAAAAACATCTTGTGTCAAAGAGAGATAACACCATCCTTGGGTTGTGCCTCGAAGTGAACAGGGGAATCCTCGTTTGTCCTATCATGCAAACATAGTCCATAAAACAGTGGTTCTTACCACTATCACAAGCAATCACAAAATATAAATATAAACAGAGTAGTAAGGATAGGGTAAAATTCTCATCATACTTCGGTTGAGAATCCGATTCCCCAAAGCTCTAAGGAAATGAACATTTTTCACACACCATTGATCCCAAATAAGTTGTAAGGATCATACTACTTGTCCAATCAGATGGATAGATAGTCATTCCCAAGGCTTACAAAGGTCTAAAACAACATGGACTATGGAGTTAACCTTCACCGGGGCTATAGACGCTTGACTGGCAGTGGAGTATACTCATTTGCGTGGCGACATGTCTCTCCTAAAAAAGAGACCTCTGAATGCTCATACGGACAAACTAGCTTTGGGGTCTTCTCCATAACGAGGTTACCTAATTTGTGCAAGATGAGGTTAATGAACACACTTGCACACACACGAGTTTTTGATTGCCTAGAGTCACTACCATGCTTCTGATTTGGTTAATGAACTCGCATGCACACACATTTGGTCCTAGTTGAATTAGGCAGTGTTAGTAAGTTTGTT
Organism: Wollemia nobilis; assembly: GCA_028583015.1. Taxonomy (NCBI): domain Eukaryota; kingdom Viridiplantae; phylum Streptophyta; class Pinopsida; order Araucariales; family Araucariaceae; genus Wollemia; species Wollemia nobilis. The sequence continues at coordinate 6,224,265 of JAQPPZ010001045.1, forward strand.
TGATACCACTAGCATGTTTGAGTCTTTGTAAAATAGTCTTCCTCCATATTTTCTTCCATATCAACCTCCATATCTTCTTCCATATTCATGTCATTCCATACGTCATTCATTCACAAGCTACCAAGTTCGGTGCCCCTGATTAAACAATTATGATAACAATTGGCTAAATCTAACTATCTAAAAGTATGAGTGCTTCTTAGTGCATATTTCATTTACTTAGTCTCGCATTAATCATCTATAACTTTGCATTCCATATGCATCAAAAACATTAAAACATATAAAAACATGCATCACAAAAACATAGGCATTCACACAAAAGAAAGTAAAACACTAAAAATAAAAGCCATGTATATATGTGTATAAAAGTCAAACTGTACAATGAATGCCAACAGGCTACAATATACAATAGAGCACCAAGGCTCATAAAGAGTGCATCTAAGCACTAAGCTAACCATCAAAAGAGGATCCCTGTGACCTAGTAGGAGCCCTAGACCTAGTGGTGTGCCTAGACTCACTATGCCTAGAGACAGAGGAGGATGGAGGATCAGGCAACACAATGTGATGCCTAAACAATGTGTCCTCCAAAGCCTCAATATAACGAGTCCTAGACCTAAGTCTAGATATGTCTATCCCGTGTCATCGCTCTCGCTCCGCTAGCTCTGCCTGGAGTCTCGTCACCCTATCATCCTGGGGCACCCTAGTCGCTCCATCCAAGTCCGCCTGCATCTGGGCCATCCTCTCCTCCTAAATAGCTATCAGGGCATCCCGCTCTGCAACCTGTTGCTCCAGCTGAGCTATCCTCTCATCCTGGATATCTAGCATAGCATCGCGCTCTGCTATCTACTGCTACAGCTGTGCCAGATCATCCTCATGCCCGCTAGGGGGTACCTCCCTAGTATCTCTTGTGGCCTCTCCTAGGCCCTCGCCATCATCCTCATCGTCATCTCCTCTCCCTGGTGCCTACCGTGCCATCTTCCCCTTTCGCCTTTTACTGTCAGATCAAAGGCGGGGACCCTCCCTACGCTTGGGAACCTCTGCGGTTCCCTCGTACTCTCCAGCTCCAACAGCCACCAATGGTGGCTCCCACCTCGGCTCTATGGCCATCCATGCTGCATACTCAGCTGTTACCCCAACATCGTCCATGTTGAGGATCTCCATGTTCTCATCGTCCTCTATCGCCTCCCTCCACGGCTCGGCACATGGCAAATCCCCCTCTGATCTGTGCCTCCGGTAGCGCACTGGCTCACCGGGGACATCCTGTCTCAATCCGACCTGGCGGAGCACTCGAGACATCTGTATGTACTCCACCTCGCTGTGGCCCCGACCCACTACCCATCTAGCCTGTCGCACCCATCTTAGATGCTCTCCATCACCGATCCACCTCACCTCCCACTAGGGCCTCCAAATGACTTGGGCATCTGTCAAGTCTACCCATAAACTCCTATACCATTGCCCCGATCTCACGGGGCGGCTCGACTGTCTCTCCTCCGCCACTGGCCATCTCCTACCATAAGCCTGGCTCATGTCCCAGTAAGCACATGGCAACTCCTCCGGTCGGGCCACTCTGAAGTGCTCCCAGCCCCAGCACTGGAGAACCAAACTACAGCCTAGGCCCTTCCGGCCCTGTCTTTAAACCTCATACTACTCCCGGTACACCTACACAAATAAAGCGGGCGCCCAGGCATACACTACCCTATTAGTGAGCATCTCTCTCACTACACCCATTAGGTTCCATGGAAACCTGCACTCGGTGCTGTTCAGGGCCACAATGTTGGCCAATACGAACATCATCAGAGCCTCCACCGCTACCAACTCCTTGGCCGTATACATGGCCAAGTAAGGAATCCCCCCGCTCTCCGTCCGGATCTCCCTCCAGTCATCACAAAACAACTTGGCCATCTCAATGGATCTATCTCGTCCAACCTCCACCTGTGCCCCCTCCACGGGCACCTTGAGGATGCGGTATACATCCTCAAGCATCACCGTCATCTCTCCAGTTAGGAGCTAGAATGTCCCCCGATCTGGATCCCACCTCTCGGCCAAAGCCGAGAGGTACCCCTCATCTGCCCGAACTACCTCCAACCGGGCTGCCTCCGCTAGCCCTACTGCCTCCAATATCTCCAAGTATACCTGGGACAATGACCTCCTCATCCCTAGAATGATAGGGGAGAATCGGTGTCGTGCCTCTAACACCCTAAGCTGCAAAACAACAAAACAAAAATTGGTTACAAATTTTTTCCAAAAAAAAAAAAAAAAAAAAAAACAAATGAAAGTACTTGCTTAAATAAACAAATACCTCAGCTGGCTGCACTAGCATGTCTGCTCCCATCTCCGCCATAGCTCCCGCGTGCTTCACTCTCCCACACAACCTTTCACTTCACTTCACTTCACTTCATTCCACTCCCTCAGACGCACTTCTCTCAAGCTCGAACGCACAAATGAGCGAAATTTTTGCTGAAACTGTTTAAATAGCTGGTTTTGGCGCCCTGAAATACAGTGGGGCATTTCATGGCGCATTCAAATGCAGTGGGGCATTTCAAGGTGCATTTAGACACAGTGGGGCGTTTCATGATGCATTCAAACACCGACGGGCGTTTCTGCCACCTCCAAATGCATACCGGCGTTTGGTGTCAGTATTGAATAAAAGAACAAAACTTACAAAATTGAAGCTTACCTCCTCCAAATTTCATCAAATTGCATCCATCCATTCTTCTTATCATAATAAAACATTTTGTGAAGGTTACAACGGTTTTGGAAACAAATTTTGTCATTTTGCTCAAAAAGCGCATCATTCATCATTGATTTACAAATTGGGTTAAAAACATTCAAAACCTTCACAAAATTAACAACATTCATCAATTCTTCTGATCTATCGTCAATTTCATTCATTCTTCTTTCATAATGCATATTTTTGCCAAATTAAATTAAAGTAAACCTCGTATCTAGTGGTATATTATATCACCTTGGCGATTGCAGCGATTTGCATCCATGCAATTCGATAAGAGGATTAAACCACCATAAGGACACTTACCATTTATCATCATCAATTATTTCACTTGTTTGAAAATTGGAAATCAATTTTGGGTATCCTACTTTTCAAGTGACTTCATACCAAGATTAATTTGCTCAACGAGTTGTCATTGATGGCCTAGTTCATGGGGCCTTAAACGTGGACAATCTTCAATATCATCATTATTTTGAGTCTTGCTAGAGATTAAGGCTACCTAGGTTGATTGGTTTCGACCCGAGGAATTATCCATACAGTCACTAGGAGCATCTCTCGAAGTTCTGGACTCTTTCATATTGCATCTCTGCATATCAATGGCACCAACAAGGCAATTTCATCAATAGTATGGATTCACCCACAGGAGTTGGGGCATCCGTTATCAATTTTTAACTTTCCTAATAGTAAAATTCATCTTACATGATCATGGAATTTAAAATTTGGCAAAAATCCCTTTCTAACCATTGGGGCAGAAAACGGTTCATATTTCACATCACTCATATCATCTTCAATCATATTATTTTTTGGTTTGTACACCAACCCCTTTTCTGTTGGGACATAAACAAATGGTTCATACACAAACCCCTTTTTCACCGTTGGGGCAAAAACGGTTCATTTTCTTCCAAATTTCTTCCAATTGGCTTGTGAGAACCATTCTCGCTCGCCAATTGAGGGGGTAAGCTGATAAATTTTAAATATTCTTTTATTCTTTGGTCTTCAAAGTTGTGCTTTAGTCTTGAGAGAGAGTTGCGTCTGATCCAACTTTTTAGGTGTCCTAAGTTTTTGTGCTGCATTGTGTCTTCACACAAAGCAGCTCAAAAAGGGGCATCTGTAGACACCAAAATCCAGCCACTTGCAAGTCATCTATACCTTCCTGTCAGCCACGTGTCGGTCATCCACCTTCCCGCCATTATTTGGCCCAAATCCACACTTTCTCGCCATTATTTGGCCCAATTTCACCTTTCCCACCATTTTTCATCCCCAAATTTATTTAAATTAATATTTATATATATATATATATATTTTAATAATAGTTTAAGTGATTTAATCTGAGCCGTCCATACTTCATTTAATCTCATCCGTCTATCCATCTTAATCCATTTCACAACCTAAATTTATTCTCTACCCTTAGATCCACTTTAATCTTAGCCACACGTTCAAAGTGTCATTAAAACCCTAAAATGTGCCCTAAGAGTGGATTATAAATAGAGCCACCTTGATGGCTCAAACCCTATCTCCTATGCGCTATCTCTGATTCTAATTCTTCTACTGCTATCTCCTCTCTTCTGCTACCCTTTCGTCGCATCCATCGCCGCTTCCGTCGCCGCTTTCGCCATCATCTCTTCTGCAGCATTCTGTAGAATCCCCCATTCTTGTCGCAAGTTCCCGTAGGTGTTTACCCCTTTACCAAGTGCCCACGGGCGTTTACCAAGTGCCCACGGGCGTTTACCAAGTGCCTGCGGGTGTTTACCCACAGCCACAGACTCAGACCGGCGTCTGAAACCTTTATCCAGAAGCACGTGGGCATTCAACGAGTGCACCAGGGCACCTTCCATAGCCGATTTGACAGCCACATTACTTCCAGGTGTCGCCTGGTCTAGCTGCGTTAACAGAGAACAGGTATAAATTAGTTTAAAGCAAGTAACTTCTTTTCTTCTATTTGATCTGTTATTGAATTCCTGCATTTCATTTTTCTAGGGTTTTAGATTGTTTCCGAGGGCTCACACAGTGGATCCCTCTTATTAATTTCTAACTTCTTGATAGTGCTAATGTGTGCAGGTTTTTGACGGCAGATCCAGTTTATTGATGGCAGCTGATTAAGCTGGAGTGGTCCAAGCAAAGGATACAACAAAGCCCACTCACTTTGTTGGGATTGAAGATACATTCTTCGGAAACGCCACCATTTGTGCCAGCTAGGGTTTCGAAGAACCCTAGCATAACTTGTAACTGTGTATCACAAATAAAGGGTTACAGGCCCAGTTGTATTCAAAACGAAGTTTTTAAACTCCACTGATTAATAATAATCGTTTGTTTTGTGCAACTATTCTGTACTCTGTCATTGTGATTTTATTTATTTTTGTTTGGCATGTATTTTTAATCTACAAATTCATCTATAGAGAAGCTATGAATGAAAGTTTTGAAACATTTGAATACTATTTACATTAAAAAATTATTTAAGCAATTGATAATTCAAAGGATAACATTATACTTCACAAGAAAGATGGCTTATGTGTTGTGCCTTTGCCATGTTAGTTTTTCTTGTTTGGAAACCAACACTGAATGGTGTTATGGTTGTCATTTTTACAATTTGTGCAAAACTATGCTTTCTAGGCAATTTGATCAAAAAAGTGCACCAATTTGTCTGTTCTTATTGTAAGTTCTTTAAGCATGATTGCTATTATGAAGTCTAAAAGAAAAGGTGTTAATGTTGATGACTTGGACTTTTCTAATTGCCTTTGACAAGTTTTAGTTTCCTTTTATCAAAATCTATGTTTGAAGGAAGAAAGGAATTATCCCCCCTTAGTGCACAGGATTGCAACTTTTAAGGTTCCTTTTTTTAAAAACTTGTTCTTTCTTTTGATTACCCTAAAAGAGTACCAAAATATTATTCACTCAAACAGATATTTAATGGCACCTGCTTAACTCCCTTCAAGAAGGATGAAAATTTTGAGGAAATTAAGCCAAACAAATAAGAGTGAATTAGGGGTTTTATTGATTTAGGAGAGAATATCTAGTAATTTTGGCTTTAAATATGTGCAAGTATTTACACAAATTTGTGAAATTTTGGGGTTTAGTGTGTTCTTGATTCTATGAATTATAATTACAAAAGAAATAATGCAATAATCAAACAAGAATGCCCACAAAATTCTTAGCACCTAGGCGTCGGATGCAACCGAAAATGCACCTAATTTGCCAATAAAGGTGTGGAGTAAAATCGAAAATTCACCTTTTAATTTTTGCAACAAAATGTGTGGTTTGTGTTGTGCAAAAAATGATATTTTTATGTCTCCTACTTTGTTTTCCAATTTTGCAAAAGAAGTACAATGTTGTCTTCTCCCCTGAATTTTGCAAAATTAACAATTTTGAGCGCTCCTTCCAAGACAAGTTGACACATGACCCACATTTGGAAGGCTTCCAGAACTAGTCGACACACGACTTAGTTTTTGTAGACCCAAGGTCTTCAATTTCTTCATGAGACAAATTTATTCTCTCAAAACAATTGATTAGAAAATTTTGGAGAATGAAAAATATTAGGAGTCTCAATTTGCAAAAGAAATTTGTTTCAAGGATTGTCTCTTGTCTCCCTGTTTATGATTAGGAGAAAACAACACAAAAAAAAATTTTGCTTTGTTTTAAATTTCAATGTATAAATTTAATTTAATTTAGCATAATTTAATTAATAATTTTTTTTTTGATAAAAAAATCACTTAGTTTATAAAAAAAATGATTTTTATAACAAAATAGATTAATTTATTAATTAAAAAACTAATTTTTTTTCTAAAAAAATACAAAAGAAATAAAAAATACCTTATTTTTTAAATTTGCGCTACGCCTTGCAAAAAAAAAGAGGTTTTCAGCGCCTCTAGGAGTCGAACTCCTGACCCCGCAGTCGTTAGCCCAACGACTGGTGCTCCTGCTAGTTGGGCTATGCCGCCCGACAAGAAGGGAAGGGTAAGTCCTTCCCTTTATTCCCGTCTCCTCTTTGAAGCGAGAAAAAAATCCCATGGGATTAATCCCACATCGCCCCTACGGGCGATGCTTCACGGGAATAAAAGGGCTATCACACCCTTTATGCTTCGATTGCCTACTAGAAATTGAACGTCCTACTGTGGCTTTTTTTGCTACGGCCAAGTGGTGCATGGACAGCCCACCATGCATCGCATCCAGGCGGCATGTGGCTAGTTTGCCATGCATCATCTCATCCATCTACCTCGAGTTCCTTGCCCGGGGTCTAGTCAGCCGCATCTAGTCAGCCTCGGGTTTTGTGCCTGGGGTCCAGTTAGCCACGTCCTATTAGTGCCCCAAAAAACATGTCTGATCTACCTCAGGATCTAGTCCAGTCCAACAGCTCTGTCCGATCCAGTGCCTCAAAAAATATTTTTGATCCACCTCGGGATCCGATCCAGTCTAGTAGCTCCTACGGACCACCTCGAGAGCCATGCAAACGGAATGAGTTGTCACACCCGTCTTGTCTAGATGCCTCAGTCTCCTTGGGATGTACCAGGTAGAACCGAGCGAATGATACCAATGATGATATAATAATCAGTAACTAAATGTATTCGATGAATAATGTTTAAATACAAAATGCTATAGACTATAGATAGCTTTAGGAAATATTCACGGTAACCACTAACCTATTAACCTAAATCAATTTGCCTACTACTTGCCATCCATAATATCGGTCAAATAGATAACTTAACCTAGGTGAATAGTAAATAAAGATTTACCTAGTGGTAAAAAGTAATTAATTACTTTTTACCATGTGGTAACTAAAAACTACCTAATGTAGGAAATGGGAAAATATCCCAAATGATGGAATATTATTCTAACAAGTATAATGTATATGACATTGCTTTCACTTGAACTTCTTAAAGCTAAAAATTTAAAGAAAAAAGAGTTGATTAAAAATCTAAAAAGGAAAGTAGAGATTGATACAAGTAAATCAATTGATTCATCTCTAAAAATAGTGTTTTATTCTTTATGTAATATTGATATTCCAAGTTTATCTAATTCAGGAAATTACTATGATGCTCTAAATGAATGTTCAGAAGTTACTATACAATATCAAGATTACAAGAAAAAATAAAGGAAAGAATTAGATGATCAAGGTTGAAGACAAAGAAAAAGTTCAAGCTATTCATGACCAAGAACCAGAAGCACACACCAAAGAAGAATCTCAAGCCGTTCGTGAACCATTTAAAGAAGATACAAAGTCTAAAGAACCAAATAAAGAAATATGAATATGGATCTCAAACAGAGGTTCATGAACAATGCAAGGTCACATTAATATTGAAGATTGAAGATGAAGACTAAAGTCTTCAATAACCAAATAATGTAATACAAGGGGGTGTTTAGGAATATTACATTATTTGGTACATGCTAATATATCCCTATGGTACTTTCATGGTAAAAATATAAATATGTAATAGATTAAGGTTGAGTCTATAGTTTAGATGTGTGATTTATATTTATATTTTTTATGTAAGAGTGTAATGTGTAGGAAATACACAAGTTTCATGTAAGAGGGTAATGTGCAAGAAATGCACAAGTGTACTGTAGGTTAGAGTGCAAGAGTGTATTGAGAGAATGTGCACAAGTGTCATGTATGTAAGTGTGAAAATATGTAAAGTGAGGATGTGTATAAGTGTATTATATTAGGAATGCATGTAGAAGAGTAAGTGTCATGTAGAATTGTGCAAGTTTCATACATTTAAGTGTGCATGTAAGTTTGAGTTTATTTTTGGGGTAGAGGAAACCCTAGCATGCGACAGAGGAGGGATGCATTGTTACCAAGTGAGGGGTAGAGGATGAAACCCTAGCGTGCAACAGAGGAAATCCTAGCGAGAAAAAAAGTAAAAGAGCGACGGTAATGCACGACTGGTGATGTTCACAAACCCTTAATCTTGCACATAATTTGAATTACATCCTATATTATTTTGTTGCACTCTTGGTTATTCAACAACAAGCGTTTGGATTTCTGCAAAATGAAAACAAAAATCTAATATTTTACTAAAAATTCAAAAAAAGGTCTTTCCAAGGGAGGGCTTGGAAAAGTGCAGACCAGTGCGTGACCCGACAAAAAAATAAAAATAAAAATAAAATAAATAAATAAATTGAAGAAGGAAGAAAATATGAGGTAGTCCTATTGAAACCCTGTCCATTTTCTTTTGAAAGTATCCCTTCCTTCACAAAAATTTTCTTCCTTGGGCAAGTGAGGTAAGAGCCCAAATCTGTGATATTGTAGTTTTCCTTCTTGTTTTATTCAGTTTTTATTTTTTTTGAGTCTCTCTCCTTTCGATGGGGGCCTCTTCGGGAGGCATGCCACCAATATCTTTTTGAGATATGTTATTGAACAAAGGCTCTATAGACAAAAGTGGGAGTTCCTCTAGAGTTTTTAAGAATGAAGCTCTTAAAGAGGGAAAAATTCAAGATGTCTCTCGTCTCCCAACCTTCAACAAATGCTTGGATAAAACTTTAGAGTTACCATGCTTAATTGTAAAATCTGATTCCTTTAAATAAGAAACCTCATTCTTTTCTGAGTGGGCATTAATTTTTTGCTTCATTGGGTTCTGGCCAAGGGAGCAGGTTCTATTAAATTGGGTAAAGGAGTTCTAGAAACCAAAGGAAGAAGTAGAACATAAATTGTGTCCTAAAGGCTTCTTCATAGCTATTTTTAGCTGCATGGAGGATAAAGAGAGGATTCAAGATGGAGGTCCTTTTTTCATGGAAAGGACATGTCTATTTATGTGAAACTGGACCACATTATTTGATACTAACAAATAAAATCTAGCCAAAACCTTGGTATGGGTTCGAATTTATGCTCTCCCTCTGGAATTTTGGAATAAGAAAACTTTGAAAGGTATTGGAAATACAATAGGAGATTATGTAGGTATGTCCCAAATAACTAAAGAGGCTTGTATTACAACCTTTGCCTATGTTTGTATCCATGTTAACTTGTCATGCCCTCTTTCAAAGGGTATTATTCTTAGCGTGGGGGATTATGAATGGGCCCAAGATTTGGATTATGAAAATGTGCCCTTTCGTTGCAGATTCTACCATGCTCATGGTCATATCCTTAGAAATTACCCTGTCCTAAAGTCAGAAGTGGAGGAGATAGAAAAGAAGAAGGATTCAATAAGGAAGAAGGAAGAGCAGCATAAAAAAAAATTATCTAGCAAAAAGGATAAACAAGAGTGGAAGAAGAAAGAGGAACAAAAAAATATACAAACTAATCTATTTATAGTTCTGCAAGAGACAAACCAAGATATGGATAAAACTGTGGAAATTCCTATAGAGGAACATGAAAAGTTTAAAAATGAAGGGAGTAAGAAGAAAAATGCAATGGAAAATCTTGTTGTGCAATCTACGAAAGCACAAAAAAATCTAGATGAAGGGGAGTTAATCCAGAGGGATTCCCAAGAAATTTTGAGCATTGAAGATACCTCCATGGATGCCAATGAGCCTATCTAGCATGAGAATATTTTGAAGGAAAGACCCGAGGACCCTCTTTTGAAGGGGTCATGCCAACTAGAGAGGGAGGAGAGTGGTCAAACCATCCTGCAATAGAGTCCTAGTACTGAAATTGTAGTTTCCTCTTCCTCAAATCCATCATAACTTCTTATGCTAATGAACCTTCTTCTATACCTTTCAATTATAGCCTCTTGCAGTCCCTAAATCTAGAAGGAAATAATGTAGAGGTAAAGGATAAAACAAAAAGGAGGAAAAAAGAAAAATTCATAGGGATATTCTCCCCTAAGACGTGTCGTATGGGACTAAAACCTACCTCTCTTACCAAAAGTAACACTAAAAAATTTAAACAATTCAAAAGAGGAAGGAAAGCTCTCAACAAGCTCTTGGAAGACACAAGGATGACCCTTGTGGATCCAGACTGGTTGTACCCTTGACTTCAAAGTTTTTTATCAAGAAATTCATCTCAAGTGATTTATAATGAATATTCTCTCTTGGAATATCCATGAGTTACACTCTCTAAGTAAATGTAGAATCATTAAGAGAAGGATTTGCCTAGAGAGTCTTGACATTATTTTTCTTCAAGAAACCAGGCTGAATCTAGCAGAGATGGATCTCAAAACTAACCAAATTTGGAAGGAAGTAGAAGGTTTGGCCATTATAGCTAAGGGTTAGGTAGGGATCTTGGAAATTCTATGGAACCCTAGAAAATGCATTCTGATGGACTCCATTGCAGGCAAGTGGTGGATCTCTATTAAGTTTAGATTAGTTTCATCTTCCCTCCAGGTTTGGATCATGAACATTTATGGTCCTACTATTGCTCGAAGCAAAGTGGAATGTTGGAATAATATTATCTCTTCTCATGACCAGTATAGATATGATAAATGAATAATTGGAGGGAATTTCAATGCTTTCGTAACCTTAGTGAGAATAAGGGAAGGGTCACGAATCTGAATAGAAGTAGCAAAGACTTCAACTCTTTTATCTCTAGCCTCAATTTGATTGATGTGATCCCAAAAGAGGGGCAGTTCACCTGGAATAATATAAGAGCTGGGAAGGCCTTTGTGGTTGAGATATTGGATATATTCCTTATTACGAAGAGTTGCCTTGAGGCACCCTTGGTCACTGAGTCCTTTATCTTGCCAGGATCTCTCTTGGACCATTAGCTCATTTCCATAAGAATACATATTTCTACTCGATCTAGATAGTCTCGCTTTAAATTTGAGAGTATGTGGCTTCTTCATCCTAACCTAGAGGAGAAATTTAGGTCTTGGTGGAGGGAAGGGAAGCCAAAGTGGGGAAACCACATGTACACGCTAGCTAAAATACTTAGTTTTATCAAGATGAAAATTAGGATCTAGAATAAGCTAGTCTTTGGGGATATCTTCAATAAAAGGAAAGCCCTAGACAAGGATGCCATTCTTTTTCAATGCTAGGTGGAGTCCCAAGGGCTTTTAGAGGCCCTTCTAAACCATGAGAAAGATCTCATAAGATGAGTGGATGAACAGGAGTTGAAGGAAGAATTTTTTTTGAAACAAAATTCTAGGATTAATTGGTTAAAGGAAGGAGATAGAAATTCTGCTTTCTTCCATAGAACCACTATCCATCACATGAATGTCAATAGAATATCTAGATTGATTAATTCTGAGGGAGATATTACTGAGGATCCTTGAGAGATTGGCTTGGTGGTAGAGACCTATTTTAAAAGCCTCCTTACTGAACCTTTGATTGAAAGAGATCTAGCAAGAGAAAGAGTCTTGTCTGCCATCCCCATGAAGGTTTCTCAAGAGAAAAATGAAAGTCTTACTAAGATTGTAAGTTTGGAAGAAGTGGAAGATGTAGTTTTTAGCTTTAAGAAAGGGAAATCTCCTGGGCCTGATGGATTTCCCATTGATTTCTACCAATGCTATTGGGACATCATTAAGAATGACATCCATTAGGTGGTGGAGGAGGCCCGTCACTCAAAGCAGATGTTGAAAACCCTTAACTCCACCTTATTAGCTCTTATTACTAATACTACTCGTATGGATAACTTTAGATCCATATCCTTGTGTAATACTACTTACACAATTATTGCTAAAGTGATGGCTAATAGACTTAAGAAGATCCTTGAATCTATCATTTCTAGGGAGCAGGGAGGATTTGTGCAAGGTAGACAAATCTTGGATAGCATCCTCATTGCCCAAGAAATGGTCCACTCCATGAAGTATAGTAGAGAGGGGGATTCTTATTAAGCTTGACATGGCTAAAGATTATGATCGGGTAAATCAAACTTTCCTTTTAAATGTTTTGAAAAGCTTTGGATTCTATCATGATTGGATTGAGTGGGTAAAAACCTGTATCTCCTTAATCACTATGGCAGTTTTGGTGAATGGTTCCCCTACTAGTTTCTTTGCTCCTTCTAGAGGTCTAATATAAGGAGATCCTCTTTCTCCTTAACTCTTTATTATTTTTACGGAAGGACTAGGGAGACTAATCCAAAAATATAAGAGCCTTGGTCTCTTGAAGGGTGTTTTTGTGGCTAGGGACGAGCAGTCGATTTCCCACCTCCAATTCGTGGATGATACTTTGCTTATGGGGGAAGCCACTCTTAGAGAGGCTCGAAGATTTAAGAATATTTTGGAGGATTATCTCGATGACTCTGGAGGATCCATCAATGTACAAAAGATGAAAGTGATTTTCTTCAATACCCCTATATGTGTCCAAAGGAATATTTCTAAGTTTATCTACTTTGAGAAGTCCTCTCTTTCGTTTAAGTACCTAGTATTCCCTTTATCTGAATCTAAGTCTAAGAGATTTTATTGGAATGAAATTATTCCAAATTTAAAAAGAGATTGAAGGGATGGAATTTTAAATGGATTTCCTTGGTGGGTAGATTAACCCTTCTCAAGTTTGTTCTTTAAGCACTCTCAGTCTATTTATTCTGTATCTTATTAGCATTTGCTAAGGTTTTAAACCAAATAAAAAAACTTCAAAAGGATTTTTTGGGGGGTGGTCCCTCTCTTGAAAGGAAATGGTATCTTATTGCTTGGAAAAAAAATTGTAAACCTTTCTAGGAGGGGGGCCTTGGTATCAAAGATCTTCAAATATTCAATAAAGCTCTTAATGAAAAATTGTTTTGGATATTTTGCAATGGAGTGAACCTTTTTTGATCCAAAATTCTTAAACAAAACTATATTCCTAAGGTGGAACGGAAAGAGGTGATCAATATTGAAAAATTTCCTTCGGGGTCCTTTATTTGGTCCAGCTTGACGTCCCATAGCACGTGGGTGTGTTCTGCTGCCTTCTAGAAGATCAGGGATGGCAACCTAGCTTTATTTTGGGAGGATGCATGGAACCAGTATGTTCCTTTAAGATAAGATAACTCCTTATCTAGGATGAAGGAGGTTTTTGAAGAAGAGGGATGGAGCCGAGTCAAGGACTACCTTCAGGACCATCCCATTCCCTATGATCTCGACTGTGTCACATTTCATGTTTGGAAAGAACCTTGGTCTTGGCCTAGTCATATAAGGGATGTTGATAAATACAATATCTAGAGAATTATTTTTGGAATGAAGATTTATTTCTGTAAGGGCTCAAACATGTTGTGTTGGGGTGTAGTGGAGATGGAAAATTTACTACCAAGAAAGCTTATAATTTCCTTAGGGAGGCTAAATTCAATGGGGATTGGAGTATAATTTGGTTGAAAATTTGGAGGAAAGGAATGTGGCCCAAGATCTCTATTTTTGTTTGGTTTGTGGTGCAAGACTAAATTCTTTTTCATCACAACTTGATGAAAATAGGATATTATGGACCCTTTAGATGCCCTAATTGTGAAGCTTATTTTAAAACTACCAACCATATCTTTATCTCATGCCCCTTTGCTCAATCTCTTTGGAAAGACTTTGCAAACTCTTGGAGAGAACCTCTCCATAATTTTCACTCTATTAGGGATCAAATAGTGGAGTGGGTTGGTCGAAAATATGATCCTGATTATATGAGAGCCATTTGGGAGTGGAATCCCGCTTACATTATCTGAATGATTTGGCTTTGGAGAAACAAAATTATTTTAAGGGAAGAAAGAATATCCCATTCCCAAAATTGGATCTCTATTTAGAGGGCAGTAGCGGAATCCATTTTGGTCAAGAAGTGGGAGGATTGGGATAAACCCCTAGATAACAATCTTAGAGATATCAGGAATCAATGGTTGGGCCATAATTTATATGATAAAATCTTTTGGTGCCCAATTAAGAACAATAAAAATCTTAGGAATCATATTAATATCATATGGCACCCTACCCATAAAGGGTGTGTCAAACTCAAATTTGATGGTGCATATCAAAGGAACCTAGGTAAAGTGGGAGGGGGTGGCATTTTTTGTGATGACCAAGGGAATATGAGAGGCTATTTTTTCATCAGCCTTGAAGATACCACTAATAATCATGCTAAGGCTCAGGCCCTCTTGGAAGGTTTGTTTTGGGCCCTCAAACAAAACTGGTAGAATATCTGTGTTGAAGGGGACTCTCAGATGATCATCAACCAATTAAAAGACCAGAATCAATCCTCTTCTCCCTCTAATTGGAGGTTAGCTGATATTATCAAGACTATTAAAGAGTGGCATTACTCGTTTCAGTCCTTAGAATTTTGTCATGTGCGGAGGTCTGCAAATGAGGTTGCGGATGCTATTGCTAATTGGGGAGTGGATAGAGGTTTGAGAGAGACCACTTGGATCAATCAATATGATGATTTAGATGCTCCTGAGGACATCAAGCATAGAATTATTTCTTTGATCAATAAAGATAAGGAAGGTGCTGGGAGCACTAGTCATGGTGAAAGCAAGATGGAGAGAGCCTTATGATTGTGGCTTGACTATTGCTTGTTTGTGTTGTCTCATCTGTTTATCTTCTCCTGTGATTGTTTTTGTTTGTTCCGTGTGGGTTTTTGCTGGTGTCTCCTATGTTCCTTGTTGTGTTATGTTCTCATATGTTTATTTTCTCTTGTGGTCTTTTTTTATATATTTTATTTGTGTTATGTCTCATATGTTAATTTCCTCCTGTGGTTGTATTTGTCTATTCTATATTTGTTTTTGGCAGTGTTATTCCTTTTTTTTTTTAAATTGATTTGATTGTGTTTGTAGGCATGCTCTCTAGTGTGCCAAAGGGGGTAGGCCAGGTGCGAGCCCTAGGTGAATATTTGTGGAATATATACCTCTGTCTCCTTGGGACTTACCTGAAAGTGGCACCCTAAAAGGGGTGCTTTACACATAAAAAAAAGTGTGCATGTAAGAAGAAAGTGAAGAGTCTAGTATGCAAGTGGAAATATGATAAGCCAAAGGGCATGGGATTTGTCATATGGAAAGCAATAGTCAAGTACATTATGGGTCATATTCTATGTCTATATTATGGATACAAAGCTACATAAAAATATATTTGATTATTCGATTATCTGATTGTAAGAGGAAGATACCAAAAAGTGAACAAAGCTTGTATATAGATTTTGAGCATTTAATATTGTAAGTTTTTCTTTATGCATAGTTCATGAATGATTAATGCCATTTACATTCATATTTGATATTATAAGTGAATGCTATTTTAATTATCATATTGCCTTGATATACATATTAGATTGCTCATATATAATTTTACTCTTTATTATTGATATTTTGAATTTTAATATTGTGGCTTCTTTATATTGGGATATGTGATATTCTATGGTAGTAAGGCTTAAAAGCCAATAGATATTACAATACATCATTGAGAATTAACATATCAAATACCCTCTTGTGGACATGAGCTTGATACTTAGCATTAGTCCTAGGTGGATAAGTTTAATTATCAAGGAAGCATAAAATGTCACCATATAAAGGATTATCATGAGGTATTTGGCAATTAATAACTTTAACCTCAATTATGTGCACATCCAATGGGCCATTAGTGACAAATATTACATGTCCATCATAAATTTTTATCACAATTTGTTTTTTCAATAATGTTTTCATGTGTTATAAATCTACTAGTCGAATTTACTAGAGAGTAAACCTTGGAATTTTACCCCCTTGGGGAATGCCTAATGGAGAGGAACTCAAGCATTGATTAAATTTATAGCTATTTTATGGTAAGAGATCAAACGGGGAGATTTGACAACATGTTCACTAGAGATATGATAGGATATAATTCGGGTCTCCCAACACTCTAATATGTTGAATGTTCATATGTTGGGCAATCATGAGCCCTAAAATTAGAGCCTCTTATTCCAAAATATTATTAGTAGTGCTAGAAAAATTTAGGCAAAATGCCATATGAAGAGCTAGAATAGTTGAAAACTTGAGAAAGATACTAGCTTCTATCCCAAATTTATTATTTTCTCCATCAAAATGAAGGATCCAAGTGCAAAATTGAAGGTATTCATCAATATCTTGGGAAATATAACGTTTTCTAGTCTTGGTTTTAGTTTTAGTTTCATAATGCCTCTGAACATCCTCACAAGACTCGAAGAGATCATTTTATTTCTCAATACGATCATAAGAGACTACTAAATAAGATTAGAGGCAATGAAAAAGAAAATATGACAAATTCATGAGGAGCACAAGATATGGCCATTAAGTCTTCATCATGCCATACCTCCTTTAAGGTTGAATCATATATAATTCTACTCTTTATTATTGATATTTTTATTTTTAATATTGTGGCTTCTTTATATTGGGACATATGATATTCTGTGGTAGCAAGGATTAAAAGCCAATAGATAGTACAATACATCATTGAGAATTAACATATCAAATACCCTCTTATGGACATGAGCTCGCTACTTAGCATTAGTCCTAGGTGGATAGGTTTAATTATCAAGGAAGCATAAATTATCACCATATCACGTATTATCATGAGGGGTTTGGCAATTAATAACATAACCTCAATTATGTGTACATCCAATGGGCCATTAATGACAAATATTACATGTCCATCATAAAATTTTATCACAATTTTTTTTAGTAATGTTTTCATGTGTTATGAATCTACTAGTCGAAGTGACTAGAGATTCAACCTTAGAATTTTATCCCCTTGGGGAATGCCTGATGGAGAGGAACTCAAAAGCATTGATTAAATTTATAGCTATTTTATGGTAAGAGATCAAATGAGGAGATTTGACAAGATGTTCACTAGAGATATGATAAGATATAATTTGGGTATCCTAACACTCTAAAATGTTGAATGTTCATATGTTGGGTAGTTAAGAGCCCTAAAATCAGAGCCTCATATTCCACAATATTATTAGTAGTGCTAGAAAATTTAGGCAAAAGGCCATATGAATAGCTAGACTAGTTGAAAACTTGAGAACGATACTAGCTTCTATCCCAAATTCATTCTTTGCTCCATCAAAATGAAGGATCCAAATGTCAAATTGAAGGTCTTCATAAATCTCTTGGGAAATAGAAGGTGTTCTAGTTTTGGTTTTAATTTTATAATGCATTTCAACATCCTTACAATACTCAAAGATATTATTTTATTGCTCAATAAGATCATAAGAAAGAGACTACTAAATAATATTAGAGGCAATGAAAAAGAAAATATGACAATTTCATAAGGAGCACAAGATATGGCCATTAAGTATTCATCATGCAATACCTCCTTTAAGGTTGAATCATATATAATTCTACTCTTTATTATTGATATTTTTACTTTTGATATTGTAGCTTCTTTATATTGGGACCTATGATATTCTGTGGTATCAAGGCTTAACAACCAATAGATAGTACAATACATCATTGAGAATTGACATATCAAATACCCTATTATGGACATGAGCTTTCTACTTAGCATTAGTCCTAGGTGGATACATTTAATTATCAAGGAAGCATAAATTATCACCATATCAAGGATTTTTTTATGTGTGGAAAACACCCCAAATGGGATGCCACTTTTTGGGTAAGTCCCAAGGAGGCAGGGGTATCTATTCCACCAAAAATACCCAGGGCTCGCACCTAGCGTATTGTCTTTGGCACACTCAACGAGCATGCCTAAAACAACAAAAAAAAGAACAAACAAACACAAAAACACAAACAAACACAAAAACACAACAACAAAAAAAAAAGACAAACAAACAAACAAAAAGTACAAAACAAACAAAACAACATAAAAGCAAAAAAAACAACAAAGAACTTAAAGAAAAAAAAACAACAACAAAACATAAAATACAAAACACCCCAAAAAATTATAAAAACAACAAAATAAAACACAAACACAAAAATCAAAAAACAAAAACACAAAACATAAAAAACAAAATACACAAAAAAACAAAAACACAAAAAAAACACAAAAAAACAAAAACACAAGAATAACAAAAACAAAACGAAAAACACAAAAACAAAAAAAAATAAAACACACACACACACACACACACACACACACACACACACCTCAAAAAACTAAATAAAAAAACAAAAAAAAATAGAACACAACACGACCTTTCTAGGCCAAAAGACTTTTAAGGCAAGATTCAACAAAGGAAACAAAAAAAAATTGTTTAATCTAGGAAAATAAAATACCCTGATCAAACCAAAGAGAAGCAAAATTCACTTTAGGAATGTGACCATGGATTAAGAAATTATCAGAGTAAGAACCTATCCAATCTCTCCATTATACAAGCTAAACCTTACCTTTTGTTAGACCAAGTTATAAGGCCATTATTTGGTTTGATGTCCACAAGATGGAGGTTTGCAATATATTATCTCATGAGGTCATAGCTCCTATCTAAATTTCTATTTCCTCCTATTTTCTTATCTAGAGAGAGGATGATATTGAAATATCCTCCGATCAAGATCCAAGATTCAGGAAAATGAGAGATAATATAAGTTATATCCTTCCACTGTCTTCTTTTTTCCTCCAAAGCAGTCAGAGCATAAACAATAATGTAGAGCATAATTTGGTTGGAATGTTTACTTTGAATAGCTATAGCCAAAAGACCCCAACTACCAACCATATGGTGAATAATTACCTCTTTTGGGTCCCAAAGGTAAGCAATGCCACTAGAATTCCCCTGGGAATTGAGGGAAATAACTTTTCCAACTAGCCAAATTTTACTATTAGTTGATTTCATTTAGTCTATTAACATCTTTGTTTCTTGAAGGAAAAAATATGTGGATGATTTATCTGAATCATTATTCTAATTTAATTTTGTTTTAAAATACTCCCTTTGAGTCCTCTAATATTCCAAGTGATGATATTCATTAATACCAGGGCTAAAAAAGTTGGGAAGGGCATTAATATTACCTTCCTCTACAATATTTTCATCTTCTTTTACCATATGATGTTGATTGGTTTTGCGACCTTCCTTTTGATTAGAATTCATCTTCATTTTTTTCCCTATTTCTTGACTTACTCCAATTGAATCTAAGATGGCTTCTAACCTTGAAGAATTCATGTACAAATACAAAGTGTTATCGAAAGGTTCAACAAAGTCTATATTGGGACCTATATTATTTGAAGTTTTAACATTTAAAAGATTGTTTTTCTTGTGTATATTTTCTCCCTTTTTTCTATTGAAAACATTTGATTTGTTGGTTTGTCTCTGAGTTCTTCCCTTCATCTTTAAATTGCATTTCTAAGATTTATGTTTCCATTATTTCCTCTTCCTCACTTAGGACATCATTTGTGGAAATAATTTTAAACATATTAGTAGATAACTTTGATTGATCCTTCATAATTGGTTATTTCTAATTTTTCTTCTTCTTAGGTATTTGGAAATCTGTTGAGTTTATATCTTCTTTCTTTTGATATAGAATTTTATTTGATAAAAAACTAGCCAAATGACCATATTCATGGCAAATTCTATAATGAAAAGGAATGTTCTCATAGTCCACTACTTGCTCCCAAGTGTCCTCCCCAAATTGTAATGAGATTTTTAAAAAAATGAGTTTATCAAAATCCATTATAACATAAATTCGAGCATAAATAGTATGTTTAAATTTTTGAGTACAATCAATAGTCATCATAAAAGTTCCTAAGAGTTTTTAATTGAAGAAAAAATTGTCAGATTCCAGAATTCAATTGGGAGGCCAAAGAGTCTAACCCACATGGTACCTATAGAATGCATCTCTTCTTTGAATTTAAATTTAGCATTCCAGGGCTTCATGAGAAGCCCTACCCTTCCAAAGAACCAGGGATCCCCTTGAAATGTTTTCTCTCTATATTCATTATTAGCAAATAAAATAAGAAAATAACCATTTGGATAAATAGATATTTGTAACTCACTTTTAGTTTTCTAGTTTTTTGCAGCCTAGAATTTCAAAGCAGATAGGCTCGAACTAAAATCAATGTCCTCTTTTTTCCAGATCTTCAATGTCAGTTTGAATGTTGCCCATATCAAGCTTAACAATAGGAGTTCCATTAGCCGCCCTAAGACATCCTGAATTTGTTTTCCTAGGATCAATCTTAGGCATTCTTAGAGGTTTACGGGAAGCCCTAATATTAATATTAGCATTAGGTTGAGGCTATCCAGCATGGAGAGCATCCCTAAAATTTATTTTTGGGATTAAGTGTTGGAAATTATTACCCTTGAAAGGGGTTTCCACAGTGGATTTATTTTGTGGGTGCACCTTAGCACGAGATTCACTTGAGATCTGAGCCATTTTTTGATTAGCTACTTGAAACTTGTTTTGTGATCTCTTTAATCCATGCCCTGGGCACTAAGTAAAGGTATGATTTTCATTTTTCTTTTGTGTGGCAAATTGGAAGCCATTGTCAATCAAGTTCAAAATATAAAGATCTATTGAAATATAGATTTATAACCCATCTTGGATCCCCTACAACATATTCTACTAAAATCTTGAGCAAGAACCACAAAAATGTTTGCTACTATGGCCCGAAGACCCCAAAAAACAACCTTTGGAGCTGCTTGCACTCAAGCCAGATGAAACCCTTGCATAGTCACTTCAAACATCATTGAATCTCACCATATAAAGTATTATCATGAGGTATTTAGGAATTAATAACATTAACCTCAATTATGTGCACATACAATGGGTCATTAGTGATAAGTATTACATGTCCACCATTCTAATTTTATTAAAATGTTTTTTTCAATAATGTTTTCATGTGTTATGAATATACTAGTCGAAGTTACTAGAGAGTCAACCTTGGAATTTTGCCCCCTTGGGAAATGCCTAATGGAGAGTAACTCAAAAGCATTGATTAAATTTATAGCTTTTTATGGTAAGAGATCAAACAGGGAGATTTGACAACATGTTCACTAGAGATGATATGATAAAATTTGGGTCTCCCAACACTCTAATATGTTTAATGTTCATATGTTGGGTAGTTAAGAGATTTAAAATTAGAGCCTAATATTCCACAACATTATTAGTAATGCTAGAAAAATTTAGGTAAAAATCCATATGAATAGCTAGAATAGTTGAAAACTTGAGAAAGATACTAGCTTCTATCCCTTATTTGCTCCATCAAAATGAAGGATCCAAGTGCCAAATTGAAGGTCTTCATCAATATCTTGGGAAATATAAAGTGTTCTAGTCTTGGTTTTAGTTTTAGTTTCATAATGCCTCTCAACATCCTCATAAGACTCGAAGAGATCATTTTATTGCTCAGTAATATTATAAGAAATAGACTCCTAAATAAGATTAGAGGCAACGAGAAAAGAAAATATGATAAATTCATGATGAGCACAAGATATGACCATTAAGTCTTCATCATGCAATACCTCTTTTAAGGGTTATTGTGTAGGTTTAGAAGGTACCACCAACTAATAAATGATCACCTAAGATTTCATAGATTTTTGTGTAACAATATAGAGATAAAATTATTGCATCATAGTGATCCATTTTCCATAGTGTCTCAATGAGTCCATTTTAATGACCATATAAGTTGTTTGATACAACATGTAATATCTTAGTTTTAACATGCAAAAATATGTCCAAGCAATGTTTCTCCAAGGGAGTGTATCACATTTTTTTCAAAAGGATTATTCAATTAATATAATACACAACATACTCTTTATTGTTATCATCTTGTTATAACTTTCATCCCAAGGAAGCTTGAGTAGCCAATGTATACAAAATAATAGGCTTGTCCAAGCTGGGTGGGAAAATTGTTTGGGGTCATAAAAGATTTTTTTTGAATTCAATAAAGGCCTTGTTATAACTTTCATCCCATTTAAATTCAATGTCTTTATTGGGAAAATGATTTAGTTGATAAGATTTGAAAGCTAACTTAGGGATAAATTGTCTAATGGATCCGATCTTCCCTAAGAAATATATATTTAATAGTTTTGAGGGGGATAAATAGTGTCAATGGCCTTAAAATTATCATGGTTAACATCTATGCCCCTACGAGAAACTATAATGCCCAATAGCTTACTACTAATAACACTAAATAAACATTTCTTAGTATTAATTCTAATTTTATAATGACGTAATTGCTAATATATGATATGAAGGTTAGCTAGGTGGTCAAACTACATCGTAGACTTACCCAAGAGATCATCCATACATGATTCCAATATCTTTCCAATGAAGTCATGAAAGACTATTGTCATAGCTTGTTGATAAGTAGCACTACATTTTTAATCCAAAGGTTATGACAACATAATAGAATGTGACCCAGGGCATCATAAAAGTTATTTTAGTTTGATCCTCAAGGGTAATTGGGATCTAGTTATACTCTAAATATCTATCCATAAGGGGAAAAATTTCATACTCTATGGTAGAATTAAAAATAACATTAGTAAAGGAAAATGGAAAGTTATCCTTAGGAAAATATACATCAATGTTTTGAAAATTATGGTAAATTTGGTTAACATTATTTTCCTTCTTTTTCATGCACACAATGTTAGATACCTAACCTGTATAGTCAAACAATTTGATAAAATTGATATCTAACAACTTTTGGATTTGATTTAGCATATGTCTTAGATGGGGATAACACCTTATTTATTTTTTCAGATAGGAGGGGCATTCTCATAAATAAAAAGGTTATGGATAACCAAATCCTCATCCATTCTAGGCATGTTAGAATATTCCTAGGTAAAACACCCTTATATTCCTTAAGCAAGGTAGTAAAAGTGGCTTGTTATTCATTAGATATGTTGGCCTCAATCTTGACTATGCATGGTTGCTCAAGGGTTCCTATGTTAATATATTTAGTAGGCTTGACATTCATGACATTTCCACCTTCAAAATGGTCTAGATTAGGGGAAATGTTTTCTAATTTAGAACTAATATCAACTTAATAAACATAATAAGACCACTTGTGCCTCCCATAGTTAAGATTGGGTTCTTGAAGAAACCCTCTCTTATGGTAATACCAAGGGATTATTTCCTCTTTGGAATATAAGAAATCTAGGATGGCTTCATCATTAGAAAATGATGGAAGAAACATTATCATGGATTTGAATATTTGATTCATCTACATGTCCCTTGCCTTGAATCTTAGAGAGGATGTGAGCATGTGACTAATAATTAAGGAAGATAGGGATGTGAGGACTAGGGTATGGTTCTAATTGCTTGTAACATCTCATTAAAGTGTCAATCACAAACCTAGTTTTTAATTTAGGGTAAAACTCAATTACAAATCAATGCCTTACTAGACAAGAGGGTGTAGGATGAATCAAACTATAAAACCACTTGTTAGACAACCTCTTTCAACAAAAAATATTTATAGATCAAAATTAAGCTAATAGAGATAGTAGTATATGCTTGATCATTCACCGTTTTCCAAAAAATAGAAGAAAATAAAATCATCATATTAAGAGGTAATTTTAGTTGTAGAGAAATTTCATCATAAATATCAAACAATCTGGGCACATCAGGGGTCTTACAAGTCAAGTAGTCATCAAGTATTTTTAAAGATCCAAAAATAATTAAGACATTAGTAATTATTGGTATTGCTACTTTAAGAGGTGATCCAGGGTTTGTTGAAGTATCTTCAATAGAGGATCAACCAATAATATTTTTTAATTCAAAATACGTAAAATAATGTAGGAATTGATGTTTTTACAGATAGAATAACCAAATGGGCTATATTCATAGAAAATTTAAAATTGAAGGATTTTAGCCTTTGTTAAATTCCTAGGAAAGGAATAATTCCCATTTCACTTTGCCTATTTGAAGGTTTTTATGTAGAGATAACAAAAAAATGAGCTATTCTACTCCTATCTAGCCTAGTTTGTATTGATTACATTTATTATTTTAAAGAATGCAATATGTAGAAAAAATACTACTATATCCATAAGCAAGTTCATATAAGTGTATATCAAATTTACTATTATCATGACCTAAATTAGGAATTTCCATTAAATCTACTTGATAATACCTCACACCTCCCAAAAAAATAGTAGTAGAAGGAGAATTCTCAATTTCAACATTTAAGTCTTGATAAAATTCACCGACTACATCACTATCAATTTCCTCCCTATGTTATCATTATCCACACAAAATGCTACTTGTTTAAATTTGGCAACATCCTCATGGGATTTATGTAATATGGTCAATCGTTGAGGAAGGAGAGTAATAATATCCAACAATGGTGCCAATTTATCAACTACTTATTGAGGAAGGAGAGTAATAATATCCATGTTAGGTTGATCATGTTTTGATTCATACCTATTTTGGGAGCACTTCAACTAAAATGCAAAGTGCTCATTGTATAACTTCCTTCTAGAATTCCACTAAGGCTTATGTTCAAAAATTATAACCTTCCATGTCTCATCCATAAAAGTAATAATACAAATTTTATAGTTTGGAGTATGAGATCCCCAAGGATCTAAGTTTCTTTCTATGGTGAAAATTTATCATTATAGGAATATTTAACCACATGAAAAGCATAGAAATCTATGAATCTCATCTTAGTAGTCCAAGGTCTTCCTAATAACATGTTATAGTTGGTTTAAAAATTAAAAACCATAAAATTCACTCTCACTTATTTAAGAGCCACTTTGAATTAATAACCAAATGCAACGCATAGGACCTTGTGGGTTACTATTGTAAGCATAACAATGAATTCTAGTAGAGATAATATATTCTCTAGGGATTTTTAGTTTATCTATCAAGGATAACAACATAACATATGTACCATTTCCTTCATCAACCAAATCCCTACAAACCACCATATCATTATTAGTAAGTATTGTTATCATCAATGGTGAAACTTTAAACCTTGTCAAAGAGTCAATAGTAATTATATTTTTCAAAAGAAAATTTGTTACCAAATCATGGCTAGTATTTGCATCAATGTAGATATTTTCTCAATGGGATTGAATGTATTGCACTTTAAAAGATCTTGGAATGATTGGCATAATGTTGGAAACCCTTGGCTAGGATATATCTATCTAATCGAGTAGTCCCTTAGGTATTATCATTAATGGGGATATGTCCTAATTAATTCTATGTATGGGATCTTACAAGGGGTTGTACACAAATCTTCAACTATGTCCCACACTTTAGTTTTTCTTATGACTGCTTTAAGAAATGATTCCTTAGGATGGGTTAAATTATAATGCATGTTATATTTTGATGGTGTATGCCAAGAGAGAATGTAATCACATGATATAAAATATGCAAAAATGTAAGATGCTGAAATATGTTATTAATGGAAATTGATGAAAATGATACAATGCAATATGGAGAAAATTAACACTCCAAAATATATACTAAAGAACTACATTGTACTTCATCACCAATCTATATGGTGATCTACATAGTATACCTAATACTACCTACACCAATATATATTCACTCACTATGAGGCCCTTTATATAGAAATATGGATCGCTTGGCCAACACTCTACCTAGTTGTACAAGGGGACACCTTGCACATTTACAACTTGCACATAGATACTTGTGTATTTATTATATTACTTGAAGTAACTAGCTAACTACCCCCTAAAGTAATCTAATAATCTAGTTATGTACCAAGGGTGGTACATTTACATGACCCAAATGATGTAATATACTCTAACACCCCCATGTATTACATTATTTGGGTATTGAAGACTTTAGTCTTCAGTATGGATCTTCTTCTCTTGAATAGTCTAAATTGTATTCTTCTTATTTGTTTACACGAAGTTTTCCAAGTGAGTAATTTGTATCTTCACACAAGATCAAAAATGCTTTGGCTAAAGAATCCTCCAGTGCTTGAGTCTGAGTATGTCTATCTGGTTTTGTCTTTGTGGTTTCTTCTCTGTTCATGTCTTCTTTACTATGTTCTCTCTTAGTGTACATTTTATTCCTCTTTATCCTTCTCCTGCAATTCCGTATTGACACTTGTGGAATTTTTATTTCATGATGAGTTAGTCTACTATTACAATAATATTGATTTGTATTGCTAGTTTGTTTCATGTGTTGGGCAAGTACAAAAACAATTAATGATAGGTAAATCATCAAACATTCCTTTGATGTAAATATGACCATTTTTTTGTGAATTCCACCATGCTGTGAAGAGAGCTTCATGAATATATCCAATTAATGCTATAAATCTTCCATATTTTTCCTCCTTAAGGAATAATAAGAATCTATCTTTATAGCTAGTAGATAGATACTCATATTCTTCAAGAGTATCTATTAGTTTTTGAGACTAGAACTCTATTTCATGGAATAGTTCTTCATTATTAAAATAATTTCTTAGTATTTCATCAATGTTTTATTGATTTAGAGATTTGAGAATATTTTGAGTAGTCTACCTTGTAACTCCCTAGTTAACAGTATATGAGTTGGTTTGATAAAACTATTCAAGTCTTAGCTTTTTGTAGAATTCCTTATATCTCCCTAGTTAAGAGATATAAACTAATTTGATAAAACCTTTTTAGAGTTAGGTTTTTTAGGCTTCCCTATATCTCCATAATAATTAGAATATTCTTAGTTCATGTTCTAAGTTGATTTTGTAATGTTTTAAGAATAATCGACTTTTTAATTTTACCTTATCTTTCCCAATGAAGTATGCTTTAATGGTTGGATTTCCTTTTGTCTCCTTAGAATGAGTATGAGATAATTTTTACCAATAAATTCCAAATATATATGTAGGCAATTGATTTGCTTCTATTTCTAATAGATTAATTTTCTAAATTCCAATTATATGTATATAGTTTGAAGTAGTATGCCTTATATCTCCCCACTTTTTGAAATATTAGAAAACAATAATATTTGCAATAATAGAGTTTTAATTTTCCAAGTAGAAATCCTTATATCTCCTACATTATTGCAAATATCAACCTATTTAGGTGTATATATTTTTCTTTCATGTGTGGTTGATTATGGTTTTAACCTTACATTATACACCTTATAACTCCTTAATGAAAGCAAATTCAATTAAGGTAAATCCTTACCTTTATAATGCTACAAATGGGACTTATATTCTCCAATGTATGGGCACTATATTATTCAATGTATGGGCACTGTACTCTTCAATGTATGGTGTTGTATTCTCCAATGTTAGACATAGATGATGACAATAGTCTTTAATGCTCTCTTAAATTAGTGGGCACTGTGACTGTTGTAGATAATGGTGATAGACTTTGACTATAATTCCTGGATAGTAGGTACATCAATCCTTTCTTCTTTGACTCTCCTTGACCATGAGATTTTAATGCTCTTATATTATATTACACGATGTGCTCTTTTACTTTTTATGAATGCGCTACTCTCCTTGAGTTTTGGTACTTTAAATAGGATGTATGTCACTTGATGTTGGACAAGTGTCCTAGGAATTACAATGAAGATAGGCATTGAGATTCCTTCAACATTCATTTATTTGTGCAATGAGGACTTAGATAAGTAACCATCCTAATTATTTTTTAACTCCTCAAAGTAGGCATTGGATTATTCCTTGAGCGTTGAGGAATGAGATGGTGCTTAGAATGTTTATGCCAAGTGACACTCAGGGTATTTGTATGTAAACATTTTCTTTAACTCTCCAAGGATGAATGTTATAACCTTCCTTGCTTCATGTTATTTTCTATATTTCTTTGTTTCTTAGATAACAAGTAATATTTATTTTGCACACTATTTTTATGAAGATGATGGGTGGCTCCAGTCATGATACTTTGAGGTTATATGGAGCTTCAAATGGTGATCTTATGGCTAATTTGAGTGCTTTTCTAAGTGGACGTTCTCTCTAAGCTATAGCATCAGGTATAGCACCTTTTCCCTTGTTCTTTTATGCTTTCAATGTTCTAATTGATCACTAATTTCATGATGTAGATAATACCTTTGTGATGGTTCCTTGTACTACGATTAATAATGTTGTCCTATCCACATAGATAGATGCATATTTTGATGATGTTTTACATAGATAAGCACCTTCTAATGTAGACCTTAATGATGTCCTTTCTTCATGTAGATATCAATATATAATAGCCTTCTTGTATTAGATTTAATATTGCAAGTGAATGCTTTCTTCTGGAAACTTGATTTGACATGGAGCAATGGTGTCTTTAGGCACCTTGAATCTTGAGCATAATGAGCTCTTCGATGGCTCTCTTATCTTACTCGTATTATACCCTTATACCTACTAAGATAGTGGTCATGCTTCTTCCTATAATATGTAATATTTTTTCCTTCTTGAAGAGACAAAAGGGGTGCTTGTAATAGTTATATTTCTACACCAATATGACTGGCCGAATGCCTCTCTTTCTGAAATGCTCTTTGGATTTTTGATGAAGTGGTTCCTTGAGCAAATTATTGATGCCTTCACTAATTCTTATTAGACAACTACTGTCTAAATTTTTCACTTGCATCTTTAGTAACAATGAATCCAAGCTAATGCACATAATATGCCCTTTTAAGGAGTAATTTCTACACTTACTCTTTTAATGAAACCCTTAGGGTACCTTGAATATGAGATTCACCAAGTCTCGATTTATAGCTTCCTTTAAGGATTTTAATGGTGGCTTTCTTATCCAATCTCTGATTTGTATTGGTGGCTTCTTTGGACCACATAATATTGTAGGTTTTGTGCACCAAATAGTGTCTCTAGAAACTTTGATAACATGCTAGTTATGTGCCCTTGATATTAACAATCAAAAACACAAAATATCTCTCTCAGAGTAACTAGTTAATGAACAATTAGTATAGTGAAATAAATCAATAATAGCTTCAACTTAACACACTTTAAAGGTAATGATAATATCACCTTATTGATCCTATGATTAATCTCTCAAAGTAGTTTCTAATGCACTTAATGATCACTACAAATCTATTAATGTAGTCCATTTCTCAATAATTAGATAATAGGAAGAATGTATCTAACTCCTATTAATGTATAGGTAATGAACCTTAACATAAACTATTATTTGCACTTTTTGAGGTTTTAAAATGCAACCTTATAATTTGCAAATTTTGGAATTCTAATAAGGTGCCTAATGAAGTTAAGTAGTAATCCAAATTAAATGTTCAAGTAATGAACCTTTTGCACCTAAGTTGCTTACCTTTGATGATGAATATTTTGATGAGTTGATTCACCAAATTTCTTGTCTAGAATGGTGGTTGCTCGTAGCTATGAATGCTTCTAGTTTACTACTCTAAAATTATAGTATATAATTTCAACTTATCCTTTAGGATCTGGCCTGGAACTCTGAAGTCTTGTAGCTAGTAATGCTATCTTGATTGATATTATTTAGTAGTCAATCTATTCATTGAAATGTTTTCCTTCTAGAACCCTTTCAGTATTTTGCTGTGAATATCAAAAATATCTATTTTGAAATGTGATTTCTTTAGCTATGAAGGAAAATATCCAAATCTTCTTGGATTTGGTAGGTTTCTTCTATATGCGTTCTTATTCAAACAAGACTTTCTTCTCAAGAATTTGAAGGTCTTGAGGTCTTCACAAATATTCTCTCTAAAGTTTGACAAATTGTTTTCCAAATATTTCTTCTTTGGGCTTGTTGTCGGATGGCAATAATTGTCCCAATTATTTTACTATATTTGTAGTGAATTTATCCAATGAGTTCTCTTAGGAAATTCTTTGATGGCTTCTCCAATTTCTATAATGAGGTTCTCAAAGATTTTTTTTGAGACCTCTCCAAGGTCTTTAGTCTTGCAACTTCTTTGGTCTTCTTGATGATACCTTTCCTTAAACCTTCAAATACGAAAGTGTTGGTAATGAGATATTCTTCATGGATCTATAGAATAAGCCTTTTTATAGTCCTTATATATCTCTTCCAAGTATGGAAGTTCTTCAATGCGATATTTTATGGGTCTCTTCAGCTTCTTCTAGAGAAAGTTTTCAATTAGCAAAGGAGATCACCAATATCCTATCTTTCACGGACTCTTATCTGGAGTCTTCTTCTTATTCAATGACTATTTTCTGGAGTGTTATTCAGGTTCAAGAATTCTATAGCCTTTTGTTCTAGATCAAGGCTTTTGTGGCCTTTTTGTATGCAATAAGACTTTTATAGAATTTTCTTTTGCAATAAGGCTTTTGTGGCTTTTTCTTTTACAATAAGGTTTATGTGGCCTTTTCTTCTGCAATAAGGCTTCTATGGAATTTTCTTCTGCAATAAGACTTCTATGGCCTTTTCTTATGCAATTTGTAGGTTTGCAACAAGGCTTACTTAAGTTTCCTTTTTTTGCAACAAGATATTAGTAAGATGATTATAAATCTTATCAATGATGAATCTTCACTAGTTGATTTGTCAATCCAGAGGAACAAATCCTGAGTCCTAGTCTTCACGATTTTTTCTACAACTCTGTGGAAAGACTCTAGCCAAATGCAATCTCAAAAATTCTAGAACTGAGATTTGTTTCTCCTCTTAAAAATATCTTATGACTTTTCTATTCAACAATTCCTTGTAGCAATATTTGCATGTAGTGACACACAATGGCAGATATGATTTGCAAATATGTAATAGATTTTAGACCTATACTAGTAATAGTGGTATCTTGTGGCTCTCCCTATTTCTATCTAGATATATCGTGGCTCTGATACCACTATTAGATTTTGATGGTGTATGCCAAGGGAGAATGTAATCACAAGATATAAAATATACAAAAATGTAAGATGCTAAAATATGCTATTAATGAAAAGTGACAAAAATAATATAATGTAATATGGAGAAAATAAAAAATCTAGAACATATACTAAAGAACTACATTGTACCCCATCACCAATCTATATGGTGATCTACACAATATACCTACTACTACCTACATCGATATATGATCACTCACTATGAGGCTATTTATATAGAAATATGGATTGCTTGGCCAACACTCTACCTAGCTGAACAAGGGGACACCTAGCACATTTACAACTTGCACATAGACACTTGTGCATTTATTATATTACTTAAAGTAACTAGCTAACTACCCCCTAAAGTAATCTACTACTCTAGTTATGTACCAAGGGTGGTACATTTACATGACCCAAATGATGTAATATACTCTAACAATGCATTTATCTCATAGGGTGTTAGGATTTCTATTTTAAGTGGTAGTAATAGTTTTTAAATATTATTAGAAGTAATAGGTTCTATGGACTTCGTTGAGGCATTCTCAATTTTATTTTCTACATTTTTTTATGTTTCTACATTTGTAGTAGGTTCTTTGATGAACAGATAAGGTTTTGAAAATTTGTAAACTATGGATTTATTTACCATTGCCATGATAGGTTATTTTCCATTATCCTTATATTATTTTTCCTCTTTAAAAGGTTGCTTCATTTTATATTGAGGTGCACTCTGAGTAATATAAAAAATTTATTATTCCAAGGATGTAATGGTTTCTCTTTGTATCTCTAAATTGTTGATATAATGAGCCATATTTAGTTGATTATAAATGTGTTCTCCATTTGGTCTAGGTTAGACAAAGACTTGGTTGACTCAAAAGGTATTTTGAGATGTGCTAGCTCCAAGATTTTGGTTTTGGGGGTAGTTACCATTCTAACTTTGAATATTTTGACCCCCTTGATTGCCCTAAATAAAATTGTATTCTTGGTTTTGATTTTATTTATGGCCAATATAATTAAACCCTTGAACTTGATTTTCATTTATTCCCTATTGTTTATTGGGAAATTTTTATTCATGCTTGGGGAATGGGGTATATAAAATACCTAACCTTTGATTATGAGAGTGATTATGCTTTTTTTGGAGACTATTTATTTTCATGAAACAAATTGATCCTATCATTGTTGACTTGATCAATTTAAAATTAGCACCAAAATTTTATTTAAGGTATAATTTATGCAATTTCATGCAATTATAATTATCATGTGTATAAGTTCCATGCTAAAAGAAAAAAACTGTTAGGATCATTCTATATGTGCACTTCAATTTTTTTGTTGAAATAATAATTTTTAAGCTTGTTGACATATTTTGAGAATATCTTTGTGGGCCAATTGAGGCATCATATTATCAATCTCAAATCGTCCTCAAATTTGGTTTACATATGCACAAGATCTCCAACTATCTCCAATTCATGAGAGATATCTTTGATAACTACATTACAAATCCCATATGCTACAATATTTTTGTTAGGGTTTTTGGCCTTCCTTCTTTCCAAATGGTAAATATTTAAAAAAATATATATAACCTTGTTTAAAGAGTGAAAATCACAAGGGTTTTTTTCTAGATATTAGCTTGAAAAGGTGGTATAAGCTTCTTTAAAAATATTATTATAATTTTTTTGGCTTGAAAATAAGGGGTTGTACTCAGGTCCCCCACCATTGACAAATTACATCTCTTTTATTTAGAATTTGAGAGTTTACAAATAGATACACTTCTCATCTCAATTGAGATGCTATATCTAGAAACCTACATCATTTTACATAAAATTTCTAAATTCTTGATTTTCATTTTTTGGATCTTTTCAAATCTCTATATGAATACAATTACTCTAGAATTTAGCATCTTTCTTGACATTTTCCTATAGCAGCCTTCACAATGCCAAAAATTCACCTCTACTATCTATGCCTTGCATCTTAGTAGAGTAATTTCCAAAACATCACACTATCATAGTCCGCTTTACCAAATATGGATTGCTAGTTTCCTTCTTGAAACACAAGTGCAACCACAAAAATTATAATAAATAGTCTAAATGAAAACACATTATTGTTACAAAATAAAATAGATATTACCAATGAAAAATATTAAATTAAATCTTAATAATTAATAGATTTAGGTAATCAACATTTTTGTTAGCTTCAAATAAACTTTCTACTTCCTCTAACCATGGAAAGGAGAATTTAACTTCACAATCCTCAATTAAAACCTGGTAGGAACCTAGAGTTCCTAGCACAAATAATAAATAAATAAATAAATAAACCTAAATCTAAATGAATCACTTTTGAATTGTCGAAAAGTCCCTTCAATGATTTTATAATCATATATTATATATTTCATGGATATCTCTTATGATAGAATAGTATGGTGTTTTATACCCACTTACGGTTATAGGTGAAAGGTTGCAATGCTTCCTAACCCTAACCTTATAATAATATAATAATTAATATATTATTTATTATATTATTATAACCATAGGATAAAATATATTATTATTATTATTATTATTATTATTATTATTATTATTATTATTATTATTATTATTATTAATTAATGTTAGGATAGTATCCTAACATGCCATCCCTCTTTGAAGAGCTTTGTCCTCAAAGCTAGAAAAATTTGGAAATATGTTTCTACTTATCCCAACATCACATGCTCCCTTGTATTTAATTTGATCACCCTGCTTCCATGCTTATCTCCAAGAGTGTTGCAAGAGATTGTTTGTGAGATATGCAAACTGAATTCATTATTTCCAACTCAACCTCATTTCTTCTTGAAATATGCATCAGTTACCATCTTTGTGTTTTGTAGTCTCAAGGGCTAGATGGAATATACGCATACTATCATGGTTCATAGAGCTCAAAATTCTTGAAGTTTAATTATTTGCAAACTTATATTAATAAGGCGATTTCAAAATACTTTTTTTTTCAAGGCAAGTAATAAAGCAACTAAGGTTTTATTCCTTAATTCTCCTTATACCTTCATGAAAGGCCAATGTCTAAGGTTGGAAGTTGAATGAAATTATCTTTCAATGAGTGCACTGCATATTTGATTTGAACGCTTTAGAAATATTGTTTGCTAGTCAAAAATCCTAACGGTTACAGTTATGAATGTGAGATGGACTCCAATATGTCAATCCTTTAGTGCCTTCACTATTTGATAATACTTCTAGTGTACAATATCGATTATTAAGGTAAAACACCTCAAGAAAGTGTATTTCCACATTGGGAATGGATAATTTTACCTTTTTCTTCAAATCATTAATGACCTCCAACAATACTTTCTTTGGGTAATATTACGATGTGTACAGATACTTCGTCTTTCGTTAAATTATGAAAAACTAATTTTAATATCTTTAGCCTTGTAACTGTGGGAGTGGAATATCCAAAACTTCATAGTATAAGATATCAGAAGTCTAATTGTAATAAACCAACATATGAGTTAAGTGATCAACACCACGGTACTTGATAGGTTGAGGCTTTGGTTGTGGAGAATAAAAATTGTTTGCCTAATTTTGATTTTAGGAGGATCATTCAGACCAAGATGTTTCACAATCCTTTCCACAACATCATCATATGTGTAGATTTTTGAATTTTGTCTACTTTTGATAATTCAAGACAATATTCATTTTCCTTTGGCTTATCGAGGCACCAAAAATGGATAATATATCGATTGTGCACATATTCCAAAAATGAAGGAACATGAGCGAATCGATATCTTTCTTTATTTTCTTTTGAAATGCCCCTTTGGTAGCAAATACTTAATCCATATTCAAGTTGGCTGCCACGAAATATAAGTCTCTTGTCAATAATCTCACACAACATTGGGCTCGAACATGATTTCCTCATAAAGCTCAATAACTTCAGTTGGTGAATGCCCAACCTTCTCATTCAATTTGTTTAGAATATCAGTTGTATTACTTTTGACAAAGGATCTACCAACATAAGGAAGCTTTTATTTCTCCGAAGTAATAATTTTTTTTTTAAATCTCTCGACATATTTCACCATGATAAGTAATATGAATGTTTTGGAATAACTTATTAACCATCTCTTTCTATCGATTAAATCGTGTGCGTTTTTTGTCTAAAAAATATAATTGTTTGCCTTCGGTGTGTATTTTCCATGCATTCCATGCTAGCAGTAAAAAATTTGGCTACATTTACACACTTTCATTGGACGAGTTCGGATACTGGTAATAGATTCAAAGGTTGAAAGTGTAACCAACCCAGATGCTAATTATGGGTAAGATATATCATCTGTCAACACCCCTATCATTTTTAACACGTCTATGTAAAAATAACACCCCTATCATTTTTAATGTCTTTGTAAAAATAACACCCCTATCATTTTTAACACGTCTCTATGAAAATTTCTCACATTTGTTCTCAGTGTTATCAAGTAGCCCATAAGGACGAGAAATGTTTCTTCTGTAGCTTTGGATGATGCTTAACCTCTGGGACAAGTTGATTGGTGCTACAATTGCTTGATTTATATTCAGATATACAAATGATATATTAGCAGTTCTTATCAGTCCACCACACGTCGTGGCAACACCAGCATGTAGTTGCTCACCAGGCCCATAATATTATGTCCACATTTGTCAAAATTTCCTAAATTGAAAGTGACGAAGATGAAGATGAGCTTTATTGCATTCATTTCCATTCTCCACTTCGTAATCCTCAGAGGTAAGTTAATATCATCATTTTCCATTGTGATTTTTATAATTTCATGCCTGAATTTCAGTGAATAACTATTCAACTATGTTTAGAGCGTGTGCAAATGCTACGCAGATAGGAGCTAACAACGGTATGATGGGAAGTAAATTGCCACTTCCCTAAAACATTCTTAGATTTTGTAGCAACGCATATTTCATTAATGGAATCTCGTTCCACGTACCTCACGGTTTGTAACAACTTTCAAATTTCAAAGAATTATAGCCTAAAGTGATAGTACCCTAATATTATTTCATGTCACTATAAATATACATGAGAAAACATTACAAAACTATCATTCACCCTTCCCAAAACCCAATGAGGAATAGCATTTGCTACCATTCTTGATAGTCTGTATAAAAAATAACATCGTTGTATAACCCATATTCCATGTAATTAGCCAAATAGAAATACAATAAACATGGCTTCAACATGCCCGAATTCTCAGCCGTGACAGATGTATTCTCTAATAAATCACTCCAAATTTACAGAGTGACTTGCTTTAACTTTCAAAACCTTGAAGTATACTGGAGATGATTTCACTACCTTTTTATACTGTGGATACGTAGTGTGGCATCAACAGACTGACGTTGTGTGGTATATATATATATATTTTTATTGTAACAGTAAATTCAATGGCAATGGCAACTGTAGAACACATCAGTTTCCAATGATTGCTAAACTTGGCCAGAACTATAGACCATGATAAATACATGATATCACATTATAAATCAATAGAGAGCAACCATATCTTGTTTCCCATGAGGACAACATCGTCTAGCTCAAAGCAACCTTCCATAGCAAAAAAATTGATTGTTGGTTGGAATAGGGGTCCATTTCTCTATGGATCAAAAACATCAGCATGAGGAGATGCATAGTCATTCTCACATCCTCTGAAAAAAACATCTTTCATGGGTGGCAACAACCACGACATTTTGCCTTATGTTCAGTTTATCAATGCACTGTTTGCACAAACACTCCAATACATTCTTTAAACTGGTAATGTCACTTTATTGTTGGAAAAATGGTGGTGGCCATGGAGGAGGTTGGTCAGGGTTGCATTTCACGTTCTTCTCACCACGATTTTCTTGCAATCCACTTTTCTTATTAAATAAATGATTGATTTTGTCAGCATCTAAATTTCTTTGAGAAATCAATGTGCTACAATTAGCAGGATCAATGTCACCTCGATGTCTATGTGCATCACTCATATGCAGATTTGTAAAATAGAATTTTTGTAAACTTTCATGCTTGATATCCTTCTCTTCCTCGTGCACTTTTAAAAATAAATTTGCATTGTTATTTTTAGAAACTTTCGTTTCTTCCTCTACATTAAAAAGAACATTGCAAACAACATTGGAGATATTGCAAACAATATTGGAGATATTTTTAGGGTTTGGATTTTTTTCATTCTTGGGGAGTGCAATGGGTACCCTCTGGGATTCCCTGGTTATGGGCTCTTCCTCCTCCTCATATTCCATGGCTATGGGCTCCTCTTATTCTTGGGATTTCATGGCTAGGGTCTCCTTTTGCATTTCCATTAAATATTGTATAATACGATCAGAACGTTCGATTTGTTTATTTTGTTTTCGTTCAATCATTCTTCTAATTTCTGCAATGTCATTTTTTATTCCTTTGATATTTATGTTCCCATATGGTTGGATCCATATGACTCTGATACCAGATGGTAGGAACCTAGAGTTCCTAGCACAAATAATTGATAAACAAATAAATAAACCTAAATCTAAATGAATCACTTTTGAATTGTCGAGAAGCCCCTTCAATGAATTTTATAATCATATATTATATATTTCATGGATATCTCTTATGATAGAATAGTATGGTGTTTTATACCCACTTACGGTTATAGGTGAAAGGTTGCAATGCTTCCTAACCCTAACCTTATAATAATATAATACTTAATATAATTAATTATTATATTATTTATTATATTATTTTATTATTATAACCATAGGATAAAATATATTATTATTATTAATTAATGTTAGGATAGTATCCTAACAAAACCCCTTTATTGGCTAGCTTATCTGTACATTTGTTTCCTTCCTTTAATATATGTGTAAAAATTATTTCTTCAAACTCTTTAGCAAGATCTTGAATTTCCATAATTATATCTTATATGTTTTATGGAGCCTTTTCTTTCCTCAAAATTGCTCAAATATTATTATTGTTATGTTCATATTAGCATACCATTTAAGTTTTTCCCACCTCTTGTGACATTGAACAGATTCATTAGGGCTTTGTTTAGTATTCATAAAAATATTGATTACTTCCATGACACTCATGTCATAATTAAATTAATATTTAAACATTTTGATAAAAGTATCTAGGGAGTCAATAATGTTTAGGTAAGGACACAAATCAATCAAGAGTATTTCCTACATAATCCCTAGTCATTTAATTTAGTAAAAATAATTCTTTATGTAACAAATCCTTATAATAAGTAGTATAATTATCAATGAGTATTTGGAATTTATTTGTCCCATCATAGAAAAATTAGAAATATGCTTGAACAAGTCTATATCTTCCATATCAAGAGCTAGAGATTGGATTTGATAATTTTTGAAAGTAGGATCGGTTGTTGCAAGTAAAGGCATCCTAGGGTTAGCTAGGGATGGCAAAGGAGGAGGATCATTGGGGTTCAAAACTGAAGGAGGGATAATAAAATTGCACTATAAGGATTTTTTTACAGTCAAAAGTTTAATATTAGTCATCATATCCAACATTTGTTTGGTTGTTTTCTCCTAGAGACCTTCATCTACTTATCAATATCACATAGATGAATATCTATTTAATAGGATATTATTATGCTTTCTATCACCTTTCAAATAGGATGATAGTGTACCATGGTATCTCAATTAATACCCTACACCACCCTATCAAGGCATGTCAATGTAACACTAAACTCTATAATAGACCTCATCTCAGGTTAAATGGTAATTTTATCATGTTGGAGGTATTACATTATTTGGTACCTTGCAAGATTAATACAAGGACTATGTAAATCATTTAGATTAGGGTGTGTTTAATATTTGAGTATATAGTAGGTATCATGAAAATCAGTGTTAGTAAGTGTAAGTTATGTAAGTGGAGTGTCATGTTTAGAAGTGAGGAGTCATGAAAGTATATGCAATCATGAGTCTTTGTATTTATGTAAATATGTGAGGTTTATTACTATGTATTGATAAATATGAGGAGTTATGTCTCCCATGAGTATAAGGAGATGAAGAGTTTATGCAAGTGTAAATGTCAAGAGTCTTGTGAATATGAAGAGTCTCATGTATGTATATATTGAAGACAAAGCTTTGTAATAGAGTATCAAATAATAAGCATTACATTATAATGCATTGCTTTAGTAGATATTTCAATAATATATTCAATGAGTTTTATGTTCATCATTGTTATGGATTTATTTATGTGCATATTTGTTCTTGAGATATTGTGTGATCCTGGAAGAATATTAAACCTATGAGAATATTGGATTTCTAATAGTGGTACCAAAGCAACATTGGAGAGATATTTATTTTTGAGAGAAAATTTGTTTGAAAGTCTAGAGTTGAGAGGAGACAATATTGTAAAAGACATATTGCTAGAAGTTTGATTTGGTTAAGAAGATAGAGCAACATTTGAGAGAAGCTATGATTGATAAAAAGTTTGGCTGAAAGAAAGTGCTTAGTTAGAGAAGACAACCATAATTTTTATTACAACAACCACCCAAGGAAAGATAAACATGAGAAGGTGATATGAATGTGTGAGCTATGAAGAGACAAACATACAGGTTTTAAAGTGAATACAAACATGTTTGTGCATATTATGAGGAGATAGATGTGTAGGAGATGTTTGAAGGAGAGTAGATAAATAGTGTCAAAATCTAAGTTGCAAAGGAGCATATAATGACAATTCCAAATACGTAACATCCATAGAAAATATAGTCAAAATAATTCCTATGTTGTAATATCTAGTCAAATATTTGAGTTGAAACATGGAATTCATGCCACAATTTGGATATTTAAAAAAAGGTATCATGTAAGGTAGTGTAGACACCCAAAATTGACCTATCTAAATGAATAAATTTTTAGCCTTCAAAAATTATTAATAGCAAATTTTAGCCCCTATGACCCTTAGTTTCTAAGGTTTCCCTCTCACGACGATATCTTGATCCTCCAAGATAGATTGGGATATCGTTCTTTAGTTGTTTCCTACTTGATTTAAAAAAAATAATTTCACAAGTAAAGGGCACTGCTAGATGTTACCTGGTTGACACATGAAATATTAGTGAGATGTGTAATAAGATGCATAACGTATTGATCTATATTATTTTTATCTTTGACATAAGCAATCAAATTATTTGGTTCAATTATTGAGATTTAAATTTTTCATTTATTAGTTTGGAAAGAGTGACATTATTTTTATTCATTAGTTTAGAAAGAAAACCATTCTAACCAATAATTTGGAGAAGAATTTTTTGAATTTTTTTTGGAAGGAAAATAATATTATTATCCTACATGCATTGTGGGTAGGAAATTTAGTCTTTTATATCTCATTTACCCCCTTTATAAAATGTAACAAAGTAAGTGGTGCATGACGATGTCCCTATGATTTGGAAATAATATGGATATTTTATTTGAATATGAATATATTTGATTAGTTACATAGTTGTAGAAATGATAAATATTTATTTCTTAATGAATTCATAGAATAGATGGTAAGAAAACTTATCTCATTGTATATAAATATAGAGGTTTG
Source organism: Wollemia nobilis (assembly GCA_028583015.1). Taxonomy (NCBI): domain Eukaryota; kingdom Viridiplantae; phylum Streptophyta; class Pinopsida; order Araucariales; family Araucariaceae; genus Wollemia; species Wollemia nobilis. The sequence continues at coordinate 6,264,909 of JAQPPZ010001045.1, forward strand.
ACAATTTTTTTCTATGCCATAGTCATAAGCAAGATAATTTTGCTTGTAATTGTATTGCAAGACAACCAAGATTTGATAGCAAAGGATAAAGATGTCACACTTTGGTACACATAATTTGGACATATTAAATTTTTCTACCTAAAAGCACTTTACAATAATACTATGGTGAGAGTTCCTCCCTCACTAAAAAAGCAAATAACATTTGCATGAGTTGCTTGGAAAAAACTAGGCGACACCAAATTTAGCTCTAATAGTCATTGAATAACTAATCTACTCAACTTGGCACACACTGATCTATTCAAATTCATGGATCTAAGGTTTACTGGTTGTAGATATTTTTAGTTATTCTTGATGATCATACATCACATGTGAGTGTATTTTTTGAATATAAATGATAAATCCTTTTATTATATAAGAGTTCAAAGATTGTTTTGAAAAGTTTACTAGTCTTCATATCCAATTATTTCACTTAGATTCAGAGGGGGAATACATCAATAATGGATTTTCTACTATTTTCAAATAGAATGATACTCAATAGTTGATAGCTACCCACACACCATGGTATAATGTTGTTAAAGAGAGATGTGATTGTACTATTTGAGTTATGTTTTGAAACATGTTGAGTGATGCCAAATTGAATCTAATATTTTGCTCAAAAGTTGTTCATATGATGGTTTATTTATTGAAACCATGCACCCACATTTGAATTGAATAGTATTGTACGAAAGGAAGCATGGAAATGTATTAAACCTATGCATAATTCTTATACATCTCAAAGTGGAAGTGGATGATGTTGGATAAAATTTTTAAGAGATATTCATTTATGGAACTTGACACCAAGAAGCTATATATAAGTTGTGATGTTGTGTTTAATAAGAATAATGAGTGGAGATATTTTTCTAAGTCATGTATTTTAGATGAAATGCCTAATATTTTTTCTAATAATGAAGTCTCTAGGAGAGAATATGAAGAGTTTGATGATGATGATGGAGATGATCCAAATAGAATTGAAGAAGTAGGCCTAAGTGGTATCTCAATATATTATGTGATTCAAACATATGTGGTGTCCTAGATAGGTTGACCATAATATTGTGAATCTAAAGTAGAGTTTGAAATGAAGTCAACCTATCCCTTATGTGCAAACTTTTGTGAAACTTAGAACCATAAATTATTTAGGAATCTCATACATAAAAAAGTAGAAGAATGCCATGGATGTTAAATAACAATATTAGGTGAATAAAAATATGTGAAAATTTGATCTTCTATATAGAATGAAATCCATTCATTGTAAGTGGGTATTCAATATTAAAAAATATAATAGGTATATTAACGAGTACAAGGTGTTGACAATGCAATTTGACTTATGGCCAAGGATGACATTGTATGATGTAATCTTGTAAATGCCTACATGCAATTATTATATAAATAAATTTAATTTATTGTATTATTTAATTACATAAGTCATGTAGGCCATGGTTAACATTGTTATGGTTAAAACCACATTATAAATCATAATTAACCTAGATCCATATTGTCATGTTAGCTTATGTTAAACTTATTTATGTATTAGGGTTTTGATATTGGTATAAATACCCCCACCACTTTATCCATTGTATCAGAGTGTTGTGATACTTATCTATGGATAATACAATGATTATTTATGGTGATCAAGGGCACCCACCTATATTTTTATTTTCTTTTTACTTGTTTATACTTTTTGTATAAGATTTGAGTGGATAGATTAATTCTATTCATTTCTAGAAATATGTGTGAATTCGAACATGGTATTAGAGTGGGTATTTAGTAATAGCTTGGTCATACAAAAATTTCACTTGGAACCTCTAATAATTATTTTATTTTTAGGCTAAATTACTTCTCAAAGCTTCATAAACATATTTGATGTAAGAGGTATAGAGGAGATCCTATTCCATTATTATTTTTTTGGAAAATTAAAGCCTACTTCATTTTTAGCTTTTTATCATCTTAGTACTTCTAAAACTTTGCATATGGATCTGAATATTGTTTAGAATGGTAATTATTTTCTTTAATCCTCATAGGTATTCCATGATACTCTATTTGAATGCACAAATAAGGCTTGGAACCAAATTATTTTCAATTTCAAATGAATTTCATGTAATAATTTTTGACCATTTGGAAATCTTCTTTCTAATTAGTTACAACACATTCTTCCAAGGAAAATGCATGCACTCATGCCTATTCAAATGAGGAACCAATATGTATAGGCTTGTGCCCTTTAGGGGTGCTAACTTTGTGCATCATGGGTTTAAATATATATAGAATTATTTTGTTGTTTTTTGCAAGGTAAAACATGGAATAAGATGAGAAATTACTTTTTGTATCTCAAGCAAGATAGATGGTACATGGGTTACGTAGAAAAATATTTGTGTGTAGGAGGATGAAGTTTTCAAGTTGAAGCTATATTGACTTCCTGTTTGGCATGTTCATAAGGAGTATAATGGATGATAACATCTATGGATGTGTTAATGGACATGACACCATGATGATATCTATCTAGTTGGATATGTAAAGATCATAAAGGGATTGAAAAATTGCCCAACCTAAGTTTGAGTCTCTCTATTGAATAATTTTACAATTTTTTTTTGTTTTGGCACTAAGGCATATATCTTCAAAAATATGTAAGGATGTCATAAGAAATTCAACAAGTATTTTTTTTTTTACCTTGTATAATCCAAGAAACTTTGTTCATGAGAAGCTTAAATTCAAACCCAACATATTATTATTTTTAGAAACATTTGAAGGCTTAGCTAACATAGACATTTTGAGTGTCACATGTTACTATTTTTTTCCTATTTATACACCTCCATCCAAAATGATGCATGTCATTAATAACATCATTTAATATTTATGATTTTTCAATCCAAGGCAGTGTCCAAGGCTATATACGAGAGAAGAGTAAAGTAGGTTTGTAGTTCAGCTCATTGAGACAAAAGGTTTTATTGGTGGAACATGTTTTGTTGGGGTTTCAGGTCACCTCTAATCCTAGTTTACATGAAATGAACTAATTACTTGCAAGAATTAAAAGTTGACTCTAAATTGCAGAAGTTGAAACCTAATTACAATTGCAAGAATTGAAACTGCAGGAAAGTAAATGTTGCAGAATTGAAATCTGGTCTACTTTTGCAGAATGGAAAGAACAGAATTGAAATTGCTCAAATTGAAACACACATGCTGAACACCTATCAGTATCCTATGGTAGAAGGTTGTCAGGCTTCTACTACAATAGCTGACAACAAAGTAAAGATGCTGGAAACTTGAAAGAACTACTTAAAGCAAGAAAAATAAGGGATAACAGAATTGCTGCAACTTATACTAATTGCTCAATCACAAAAACATGAAAAATAGAGTAAATACAAATCTAGCTACTTTATCAATTGATACACACTTGAAACATGAAAGCATCACACAAATTCAAAACAAAGGTTAGTATGCAACAAAGAATGGAAATGGACAAGTGCCCTGCTAAAATTTGTTGCAGCAAAGTTTAGGAGAAACCTGTCACCAGTTAGTCCTTCTTCTAGGCCTAGAAGTGGCCCTTGCTTCCTATTATAGAAGAAGGTAGAGAAGCTCTATTAACTACTTAATACTAACACACTCATGAACAACAGATGATTGAAGAAACTGCACTTTATTATCTGATGCAAAACATTACAATTCTGTAGGGAAATCCTGCTTCACTCTGTTCACTTATCAGCTATTGCTCACTACTATATGCTTTCAATTATCTACTAGCTCAACCAATGAGGGAGATGTATTATTTATAATGTCCTATTGCATATCCTACACGCTCATATTAGCCTATTTGCTATTTTACAATGATTTTCCAAATAATCTTCAAACTGACCTAGTCTAATTTAGGATAGTGTAAGCTACAACAGTGGTTATTGGTTCATGAGATGCATCTTCGGTGATGGGGGTGAGTTGGAAGTGGTGATAAATAGTCTTGAACACCTGTATCTACCTTGCAATACTGATTTCCTATCATTTTGGGTGCTTGATCATCCATTTGTCTAAAACTGGCATCTTCCCCTTTTATTTTGGAGCATCTTTGGAATATCCGATTATGTATCTGCTTTATGCCCAGATGCGCTTAAAATGGCCAACCAAGTAGGTGTAACTAGGTAGGATGTCTACCCTATCTCTCAGGAGATGCTCCCAATTAATTGCACATGCCTTGGTTGATTAATTCCAGGCCCTGCCATTCATTGGCAGCTGGTTGGAATTTATATGGGAATTTCTTGTGTTTTTTGATTTTGTTGCACAGTTGCAAACTATTGGCACTTCTTGCAAATTCAAACCAATTAGCACATGGGAAAAATATTTAAATATTAACATGAAGGTATATATCAAATTTCTACTAAAATTATGCATTTCATTCATCAAGAAATCATGCTGAAACATTGCAGAAATATGCAAAAAACTGTAAAACAGGGTAATATGTTCCTAAACACTTTAACCATGCAAACACTTAATATATAATGTATTTAAATCAACTATATTAGCATAAATAACATAGCATAAAGTTTTTAAGGTAGTTTATAATGATCCAAAACATGTCATGATTGAGGTAATTCCCAGCCTCATCATTCTCCCCCCAACCTATTCTAATGCATGCCCTCATGCATTCTATAGGGCCACTGAAGCACATAAGTCCACTTCTTTATTCCAGCTTCTGTAAAATAGTTGGTCCCCTACATAATATCCTCTGCTCTCTTGCAACTATTTGAGCCAATTCTAAAACTGGCCTTCTGGTTGAGGATCACTATCAAAGTAGTAAGGAACAAGAGTGATGATAGTAGGAGGCCTATACCTCAGACCTATCCACTGGTGTTTCAATGTGAGGATAGTCTACATCACACCCTCTACTCTTCTCATGGACCATGTCAGGTTGATTGGTGAGATGGGTTCTCTCTTTTGCAATGTCATAGACAACTCTGCCCACCTGCTCTTACAAGCTGATAAAGCATCTACAAAATTCTCTGCACAAAATTTTAGAAACTAGTCAAACAATCCTTAAGATTGTGTAGATACATCAGCTTAATTTTTGCCTTGTTCATCATGGTGAAGTGTTGATTAGTGGGAACCTTATGATTGGGTTGAATGGGTCTTATCAGTAATTCAACCTGCATTTCAATTTCTTTGCTCCTCTTCTTTTCCTATTCCCAATATACCTGATTCTGCAAAGTTGACATAAAGGCTCTCAACTGTACATCACCTATAAAAATATGGGGAAGGAATGTTACATTTTTTGGCATGAGGAATTTGTGTAGGAATAGCTCACACATTAAATTCTTCTGCTCCTCCTGGACTATTCAGGTAAGCCTCCAAAAATTCCTCATCAGTGTCCAATTTGTAGGAGAGTTGGGAATGAATCCTCATAATCTGTCAACGAAGGTACTTTTCCTTCAAGATTAAACTATAAAACCTAGTTGGCTTCCTAAATTGGACTAAGTACTCTACATCCTAGTAGAGATATTGTACCTATTCCTGCAACTTGTTGATTTCTGCATTTTTAGCTTCCATCTACTGTTCCAAAGATTTTAAACTTGCAATTTGGGTTTCTAGTTTTTGACATCTCAACACCCATCATGCAATATCTTCATTATATATTTCTAATGGAATAGTATTTGGAGGCCTCACTACTAGTTGGTACCTGGGCAATAAATCTACTTGTATCCCAATTTCCTCTATTTCAACTTGTGGTACAATCGATGGAAAATTTGGCACAACAGGCTGGTGTGAATGCATACCTTCTTGATGTCCAGCCTCCTGATCATCTAAGGCCTCCTCTTCTGGTAATGTTTGCATTTCTTGCTACTATGACCCATCAGATGGATGTGCAACCAGACTCCTTGGTCATTTTGAAGCATCTTTGGAATGAGAGTGTGCAACTTTAGAATATCCTAGAACTTTTGAAGATGGTTCTGGAGCTACATTTTTAGGTTCAGTGGCACTCTCAACTCCCAAATTACCTTGAAAACTCTATTGGTCATCCATCCTGACAATGTCTTCACCCTATTGAGGGATCTAAATATCATCCATGTTGTCTATTCCTACCCTCATAGCTAATGACTCAATAGTTTCTGTAGGGTTTACCAAAATAAAACCTGTTACAGGTGTACTTACTTGCTGCTCAGGTGTTGGCTCTTCCATTTGAGGAGGAGATTGTAGATTATCCCTTAGTGCTATCTTTTCCTTGTCCTGCTCTGATAGTCTTAATAGAATTTTAGTAATATCTTCACTAGTATCAAATTCTGTAGATTGTGGCTCAAAATATGCTATCCTATTTTTCAATCTCTCCACCTCCTACTGTAAATCAACAATCTACTCATTTTTCTCCTTTATTTCAGCTTCCCTTTGTTCAATCCATTTCATCTGTATCTTGACAACACTCCTGGAAGCCCTTAACTTTTCTTCTATGTCTTCTTCTTCCTCTTCCTCAAATTTTGAGGAATAGATAGGTAAGTCATCCATGGGTGGTGAACCAGGTACTCCTGTATCCGTAGATATCTCCTCCATTTGATCTATTGGTTCTTGCTCCATAGCATCTTCTATAACCTCCTCTGCTACTTCTTTTGAAGACATTATTTCTTGTTGTTTTTCTCTAACAGGATTTGTAGGGCTTGTCTCTTCTACTGCAATGGTCTGCTACTACATTTTTCTAGGGCTTCACCGTAGAGGTGGGGTGGAAAATATCTCAACCTCCATTGTTTCTTCTTCAATCATCTCCTCTACCTCTTCATTTCTATGGAGTCTTGGAGACCTCCTTAGCCCTGATGTAGACCCTTTCTTGTTGCCCTATTTTTTTGTAGATTTTGGTAATTCAGAAGTAGATCCTTCTTCTAGTGAGGATGTTACTTCTTCACTTTGTATTGCCTCCTCTACAGCACCTAAAACTTCTATCCATTCAGAGGGTTGAATAGGGAATATAGTGACATTCTTAGAAAAAGTCACTTTTCTAGCCTTCTTCCTTTTTGTAGGGCTATCCTCAACCCTTTTCCTTTTCTATCTCCTTGTTCTGGTGGATGGGGGTTCTTGAGAAGAAGAAGGGATTTCTTCTTTCTCCAAATTATCTTCAGGGGCCTCTCTCTCTTCAACATGTGATTCCCCTACAATTTCCTCTTTTGCATTCTCCTCTTCTTCCCCAGAAACTGCTTCACTCTAGGAAGAGAAAAATCTATCAAAACTCCTAGGATTACCCCTAAAATGGTGCTTGTAGATTAATTTGATTAGTCCATGATGTCTAGGGGTTCCTTTTCCTTCCTAGTAACATTTGGCCATGCTCTGTAATTCTTAGTGTAGATACAAAGGGAAATTAACTCTAACCTCAGGTTGCTGGCCACCGTGCCTTAAATGATTTAGAATTCTAATGTGGTGGCTAGATAAAATAACATACTATCCCTCACAAGTTAAAAATCTTATTACCTAGATAACTACTTCATCCCATGGTTCCTGCAGACTTGCCCTTTTTACCCCCTTGCATACATTATTATTCATTTGAAACTCAGGTTCATTATCTCCTTCCTCTGTGAACTGATTAACTACTTTTGATAATGCATTTCTACCAGTTCTTAAAATAGGTGAACCTTGCAAGGGTAATTCAGTAATTTGGCTTAAAATTTTAGGTGTTACCTCGATAGTCATCCCACTAATGTAGGCCCAATTATTTTTGAAGGTTCGAGCGAATTCTATAGCCAAGCCTTCGAAACTTCCATCGAACTTGTTTAGGAATGGCATCAACCCTCCTTCCTCAAAAATCTACAATATCTCAGGATATGCTCGAAGGGACCTAGCATTATCTGGTTCTGCTTTGATTTTCCACCCCATATTCTAGCTTCAACTATGGTTGACTGCACCAATGCATCTGCACCCACCATTTTGCAAATTCCTCCATAATTCATTATCAGCTACACCACTGATACTTGTTCTCTACAATTTTTTTGAGGTTCAAAACTTAGACTTGTGATTCTCGTTATGATGGCAGTTTGATTTTTGTCAAGTATGTAGTGATTACTAGACAGGGTATTTAATTTCAGAATGCATGGGATATCTTCGAAGGTGGCACAGACTACGGAAGATCTATGCTATGTGCCAATTTTTTTGCATGGTAGATGATGAATGGTTGCTTTTCTATGATGCCATAACCGAATGTGCTTCTTGAATGATGGATCATATCAGGTGTTGATTAACTACTGACTTGTCACAATCTTGCTAAATTGGAAAGTCGTTATTGGGTATGATTTGGCTTTATCCATGCAAATTGCATTGATTATCATATTTTCATTTATCAAGGCATCCTGATCGAATGGTGTGAATATTGTGCATGAAAATGAGGTACACGCTTTCCATTAAAAACCTTCTGATTCTCATTACTTGGGATAATGCACCATGTGATCCTAGATATTTGTGCTTTTGACTTTGATGCCTATTCAGATGATGTGGCAAAGACAAAAAAATTTTCTTACCCCCTTTTTATGCATGTGCCATGTGGAACTTCAAGTTTTCAAATTTTTGCCATGCAATTTTGAATTTCAAATTTACCCATTTCTTGTTTCAAAGCTTAGAAACTCATTTCAGAGCCTTTGTATTTCCCTATCATTTTGACAAATAGTTTTCATTCTAGAGCTCTGCTCATTTCGAAGATATACAATTTTTTCATTATAAAACAAACAAAACAATGTTTGTGTTCCGGAGCTTGGCATCATTCTGAAGCTCAATGAAACCTCTGTATAGGTATGCAATCAAATTTTTATACCCAATTCATGGGACTACCACTTTCATCCATTTTCTTTTTCTACCCATGAAAAACCTATAATTTGCAAAATAGCAAGGATTTTTCTTGTTTCTTCTAGCCAGGTTGGATGTCTTTGGATTTTCCAAACCTTATGAATGCTTCTATGCTAACTAGTGACTTTTACACACTACATACTAGATGCCTACAATGATTAAGAATTCTAGAAACACATACCTGATTTGAACAATTATCATACACTCTACAGATGGTTGCTTCAACTGATTTCTTATTGATATTTTCTACAATTACACAAATAGGTGCAGTCTGGTGAGCTTTCTACAATGGTGGGATGGGAAAGGATGGATCATTTCAAGGCCATGCATGCCGAAAAACTGATTTTCATACATGCCAACTCAGTAGTGCCCCCAAGGAGGTTTTCACTACTAAATTATTCATTTTTCTCTTTTTTTTTTTCTTTTTTTTTTTTTCATTTTTCTCTTTCACCTCTTTTTTTTTTTCAATTCTATTGATCTTGGTTGTGCCCATGAAGGAATTTCATAATTTCCCTTGAAATTATGCCCATGAAGGAAGTTCACAACCAAGATTTATTCTCTTTTTGGTTTTCTTGTTTTTTTTCTTGAAACTCTTTCATTGTTATGTTGAATCTGTTGAATCTGTGATGGAAGAGGGAACCTCTTCTATCATGCACACATCCAATTTTTTGATCTACTACAAGAACTCTTCTTTAGTTAGTGGTGCATGGTATACCCGAAGGTGATGCCCATTTACTACCAACTTTCTCCATGAGTCATCAATGGGAGAGAGATGAACTGCTCCATTTTTGAACACTTCTTCAATCTGATAAGGTCCAAGCCATCTAGTCTACAATTTCCCAAGGAAATCCTCATAGCGAGAGTCGAACAACAAGGCCCAATATCCTTGCTAAAATTTCCTCTATTAAATGTGGTTGTCATGCCAAAGCCTCCACTGCTCTTGAATCACCTCAGTTTGATGTAATGCATCCAACCGGAGTTCATCCAATGCATTCAGCTATAGAATCCTATCTATCTATGCCTATGAAAAATCAATTCCAATTTCCAAAGTTATTCAAAGTGTTAGTAGCTCAAACTCAATAGGTAAAAGAGGCTTTTTACCATAAACTAGTTCATAAGGTGTGAAACCCATGGTGGATTTCCATGTAGTATTATAAGCCCAAACTACTTCAGGTAATTTATCTAGCCAATTCCTCCTATGGGAAGCTATTGTTTTAGTCAAGATCCTTTCCAACTCCCTATTTGTTACTTCAACCTGATCATTTGCCTATGGGTGGTATGGTGATGATTTCCTATGTTTAATCTCATACAATTCAGTAAAAGCTTCAATAAATTTAGATGCAAATTGGGGTCCATGATCCATGGTAATAGATCGTGGAGCTCCAAACCTTTGAAAAATATATGTGTACAAGAAATCAGCAACCTTCTCTTCATGAGCATGTTTGAAAGCACGCACCTCTGCCCACTTGGTCATGTAATCAGTGCATACCAAGATATGCACCTTTCCTTGAGAAGGTGGGTCAATAGGTCCCATAAAATCTAGCCCCCACCTCTCAAATGGTTCTAAAACCACTTGAGGTTGTAGTGGAATTTCATTTGTGTGGGTGGGTTTCCCCATCCTTTGGCATGCATCACAATGCCTAATGTACTTTTTCACATCCTTGTGAAGAGATGGCCAGTAATAACCTACACCTAAAATTTTCCTAATTGTGCTTTTTACTGAATAGTGTCCACCTGATGGTTCATCATGACAAGCTCTTAGGACATCATATACTTCATCCTTTTGGATGCACCTACGTAACACATGGTCAGGACTGCATTTAAAAAGTAAACCCTTAATCCATTGAAAAGAAGAACTCTATTTTATTAACTATTTTCTCTATTTTGGAGTGAAGTGTGGAGGAATTTTCCCTGTTACCAAATAATTAGCTATGTCTGCAAACCAAGGTGATTGGGTAGATATGGCAAACAATTGTTCATCAAGAAAAGTGTCCTCAACTAGTTCTTCCTCCCCTATGTTTTGTAGTCTAGACAAGAAATCTGCTACGACATTGGCCTTTCCTGGTTTGTTGATTATAGTGATGTCAAATTCCTACAACAACAGTAACCAATGGATAATTCTTGCACTCACCATAGGTTTATTCATCAAGTATTTGATGGTTGCATGGTCTGTATGGATGAATATTTGATACCCTATGATGTAATACCTAAATTTATTGATGGTATACACTACTACCAAGAATTCCTTCTCAGTAGTGGTATAATTATTTTTTGCCCCTATCAGATTCTTGCTAATGTAGTAGATGGCATAGTGCTCTCCATTGTCAATCTATCCTAATGCTGCTCCAATTGCAGTATTGGAAGCATCAATCTGGATATGAAATGGTAATGCCCAATTAGGTCCTCTCAACACAGGTGGAGTTGTTAGTTTTTCTTTTAAAGCCTCAAAATATTCTTGACACTCTATAGTCCAGGAAAATTCAGAATCCTTAGTCAATAGGGCAAACATGGGATTGGCTATTGTACTAAAGTTAGGAATAAACCTATGGTAGAAACCAATGTGTCCAAGAAAACTCCTAACATCAGTTTAAGTCTTTGGAGGGGGAAGATTCTTGATGATCTCAACCTTCTTGGGGTCAACTTTGATCCCATGAGAAGAGATGTGGTGACCAAGAACAATTCCTTCCTCCATCATCATAAAATATTTCTCAGGATTTAGGGACAAATGGTATGTTTCATAGCATGTCAAAACTTTGTCAAGATGTTCTAATGTAAAGTCAAAAGTCTCTCCACATACTATGAAATCATCCATGTAAATTTCAATATTTTTAGTAGTTAGATTAAAAAAATTGCTAAAACAACCCGTTGAAAAGTTGTTGGGGCATTACATAAGCCAAAGGGTAAGACCCTATAAGCAAATGTTCCCCAAGGACATGTGAAGGTTGTTTTCTCTTGGTCTTCAGGTGCAACCTGAATCTGGTTGTACCCACTGAATCCATCAAGAAAATAGAAAAATTTCTTTCCAGCAAGAGTGTCTAACACTTGATCTATGAATGGTAATGGGAAATGGTCCCTATGTGTAACCTTATTCAGCTCTCTGTAGTCTACACACACTCACATTTTCCCATTTTTATTTGGAACTATAACCAATGGGGAGACCCATCGGCTATCAAAAATTGGATAGATGAACCCTACCTCTAGGAGTTTTTCAATCTCTTCTTTGACAATATCCCTCAAGGCAGGATTCAATCTTCTTTGGGGCTGCCTCACAGGTTTGACATCTTCTGTATAAATTCTGTGAGTGCATACATCAGGGTGGATTCCTGACATATCCTTGTAATCCCAAGCAAAGGCATGAACATGCTTCTTTAGTACAACAACCAATTTTGCTTCTTCTTCTTTAGTAAGCCAACTATTAATATTCAAAAACTACCCTGGTTGTACTTCAATTTGCTTGGTCCCTGGGAGGACAAAATTGACTCCTTCATACCTGGTTATCAAGGATTTTAGTGGACAATGGTGTGGTTTGAGGGAATGGAAGACCCTTGTCTCATTATCAGTAGTGATACCTACTAGAATCATGTCTTGCATGGGATAGTGGAAAGAGGAGAGAAGGTGATGATGCCACCCATGTGGAAGTGAAAAAGATCTTTCCTGTAGTGGAGTAGATGACATATTTTTAAAAATTTGGCCCTCATCATTCCATAGCAGCCGATGAACAACTACTAGTTCATCTTCCATTCCTTGCTCATGTAGAGCATTCACTAAGATGGTCTCATCCTCAAAAACTTCTCTTTCCTAGGAATCTATCTCCTCAATGTGTTCCTTCACTACTAAGGTAGCTAGTGTGGAAATGGTCTCTTCTTGCTCTTCATCTGAATCAAGAAACCATAATTGACCTGAGAATTTGGTTGAAGGTTTTGCAGGTGGGTAAAGAGAAATCTGCTTTAGGTCAATACCATTGGAAATTGTCATTTCTCTTGACCTACAGTCTATAAATGTAGCTGTAGTTACAAGCCAAGGTCTTCCCAAAATGATAGGGTAGCCATTTGCTGAGTTCCTAGGCTGTAAAACTAGAAAGTCTATAGGGTACTCCCAAGAAGAAACTTCTATGGGGATATCTTCTATGATCCCTTTAGGTTTTGCAACTGATCTATCTACCATTTCTAATACTGTAGAGGTAGGATTTAAATGTTTGAGTTGCAATTTTTCCATTGTTTCCTTAGTCATTACATTTATTGCAGCTCCCAAATCAATTAAGACATTTGAAATTGGTATTGATCCTATAGTGACTATAATAACTGGGCTCCTTGGGTCACTATACTTTGGGGGTACTAGTTTCCCTGATAAGAGATCAGCTAGCTTCCCTTCAACTTGAACAGTTTTAGGGAATGACTTCCTTTTTCTCCTTGGTCTCTTAATACACAAATCCTGGATAGTTTTGTTGATCAAAGGCACATCCTTAATTGCTTGCAATAAGGGAAGTGATATGGTTAACCATTTAAGTTCTTTAACCAGGTCTGATTCAGGGATTTCTATAGAGTTTTTGAATCTTTCAGGGTATGGAACTATCCCTGAGGAAGGTAAATTCTCTATTTGGACTTTCTCTATGTTTTCTTCTTCTTTCTCCAAGGTTGGTTTTAGTTGGTCTGGATGGGAAGGTTCTTGTGTTCCACTATCCTAATTTCTTCAATTGTAAGTGGAACAAGTTCAGGTAGAATATTTCCTAAATGAAATTGAATATTACTGTAGTCAAGAACATGAACTGCAATATTTTCTTCAGATTCAGCCACATAGACAGGGGTTACCTATCTTGTGTTATTTGGGTTAGTCATAGGTTGGGATGGAAGTGGAGGTTGCTTCACCTATTGTGATGGTTGTTGTTGTGGTTGGTTGGATCTTCCTTGAAAATTTTGATTAGGAGTAGGCAACAAGTTCTGAGTTTGACCTTGATATCTTTGTTGCCTTGGATAAGATGGATACTATTATCCCCAGCTTGGTCCAAAGGACTGGTTCTGCATCCAAGGTGGGTTGGCCTGGTTCCATGATGGATTACTCCATCCAGATTGTTGCCAATCTTGAGGAGGTGTCCAAGAAGGGTAATTCAAAAATGGTTGAGGTGGTTCTGATGGATTCCATGGAACATTCCAAGAGTGTTGTCCCCAATTTATGGGAAAATGAGGGGTATTTTGATATTGATTGAAGTTTCCCCCTAGTTTTTGTCCAAAAAAATTAAGTTCTTCAGTTTGAGTTTCCAAAACACTTCTGAGTTGGGGCAGCAGATGGCATTTATCAGTAAGGTGCTCTTTTGAACAAATTTTGCAGATGGCTAAAATTGAGGTCTTGTTCAAAGGGTAGTCTTGTAAAGCATGCTTAGTCCTGCATCTTGGGCAATAAATGGCTAGGGGTTCCATAGATTTTGATTTTGCATTCATTTCCCCTAGAGTTGTATTTAATTGCACAAGAATATCAGTTTTCATATTTTCCAATTCTTCCATTAGATCTTTCACATCATTACCATTAGTACTCCATTTTCATCTTCTTTGCCTAGTGTGGGAGTAATTTCTGCATAAGTCCAAAATTTCATTAATGTCAAGGGTATTTACATCCCCTTTACCCATTAAGTCTAATACCTCCCTAGAATCATCTTGTAACCCCCTCAAAAATATAGCCTTACACATTTCTGGCTCTATAGGTCCACATATTTTTTGAATAAAGGTAAACCTATCAAGATAATCCTCTAAGGTCTCATCCTCTTCTTGTTTAATTTGGAATAATTCATCTTTTATGTTTCTTACCCTACAATAATCTTGGTATTTATCCAAGAATATACTCTCCATTTGTTCCCAAGTTCGAATAGATTCTAGTTCTAGACTCATAAACTAGCGTAGAGTTGCATCTTTAAGTGTGGAAGGGAATACTTTAAGCTTCTGGTTGTCATTCACATAGTCATAAGTCTGACATACAACCTTGAATTCAAATAAAAATTGATCAAGATCTTCAGATACAACCCCTCGAAAGGTTGGAAGTACTGAAGGTGAGATTGTTTTCATAGGAGAATTTTGCATAGGATTTAATCGAATGGGATATTCGAAAGTCCTAGAAGAATGAGGATTATCTATTCTATTATGGATATTACTATCTCCATCTTGGTTTTTTGGTATTTCTGCCATAATATTGTTCCAAAATTTGGTGTAGGTATGTCCAAATTGCCCTGGTTGTATGGATTCAATAGGAGTAGATGGAGGAGTACTAGTAGATAATTCCTCTAAAATTTCTTTTTCAAGAGATCCTTCAGTTCTTGATGATGAAGGTAATGGTTCTTGTTTAAGTCTATCAAGAATTTCAAACATAGGAAATTCACCTCCTGAGCATGAAGATCGCCTTCCTATGGTAGGTAAAGGGGTGGTCTTGATAAATCTACCTTTTTTCGTCCCTTAACCTACTCATTCATGCTTGTCTCTAAATGGGCTGAAATATAACTTACCAAAAAACTATTACTTGTACCAATCATTCATCCAGATTTCATTCTGAAGTTCACAACTTAGCACACTTAACAATTATCAGGATGCTTTCAACTTCTAACAACACCTTGTCCCTGAAAACGATGCCAAAAATGATGTATGTCATTAATAGCATCATTTAATCTTTATGATTTGTCAATCTAGGGTGGTGTCCAAGGCTATATACGAGAGAAGAGTAAAGCAGGTTTGTAGTTCAACTTATTTAGATAACAGGTTTTATTGGTGGAACAGATTTGGTTGGTGGTTTTAGGTCACCTCTAATCCTAGTTTACATGAAATGAACTAATTACTTGCAGGAATTAAAAGTTGACTCTAAATTGCAGAAGTTGAAACCTAATTACAATTGCAAGAATTGAAACTGTAGGAAAGTAAATGTTGCAAAATTGAAATCTGGTCTACTTTTGCATAATGGAAATAACAGAATTGAAATTTATCAAATTAAAATACACATGTTGAACACCTATTAGTATCCAATGGTAGAAGGTTGTTAGACTTCTACTACAACAACTGACAACAAAGTAAAGATGTTGGAAACTTGAAAGAACTACTTAAAGCAAGAAAAATAGGGGATAATAGAATTGCTGCAACTTATACTAATTGCTCAATCACAGAAACATGAAAAATAGAGTAAATACAAATCTAGATACTTTATCAATTGATACACACTTGAAACATGAAAGCATCACACAAATTCAAAACAAAGGTTAGTATGCAACAAAGAATGGAAATGGACAAGTGCCCTACTAAAATCTGCTGCAACAAAGTTTAGGAGAAACCTATCACCAGTTAGTCCTTATTCTAGGCCTGGAAGTGGCCCTTGCTTCCTATTCCAGAAGAAGGTAGAGAAGCTCTATTAAATACTTAATACTAACACACTCATGAACAACAGATGATTGAAGAAACTACACTTTTATTATCTGATGCAAAACATTACAATTCTACAGGGAAATCTTGCTTCACTCTATTCACTTATTAGCTACTACTCACTACAATCTGCTTTCAATTATCTACTAGATCAACCAATGAGGGATATGTATTATTTATAATATCCTATTGCATATCCTACATGCTCATATTAGCCTATTTGTTATTTTACAATGATTTTCCAAATAATCTTCAAACTGACCTAGTCTAATTTAGGATAGTGTAAGCTGCAATAGTGGTTATTGGTTCATGAGATGCATCTCCGATGATGGGGGTGAGTTGGAAGTGGTGAGAAATAGTCTTGAACACCTATATCTACCTTGCAATACTGATTTCCTATCATTTTGGGTGCTTGATTATCCATTTGTCTAAAACTAGTGTCTTCCCCTTTTATTTTGGAGCATCTTCGGAATATCCGGTTGTGTATCTGCTTTATGCCCAGATGTGCTTAAAATGGCCAACCAAGTAGGTGTAACCAGGTAGGATGTCTACCCTATCTCTCAGGAGATGCTCCCAATTAATTGCACATGCCTTGGTTGATTAATTCTAGGCCTTGCCATTCATTGGCAGTTGGCTGGAATTTATATGGGAATTTCTTGTGTTTTTTGATTTTGTTGCATAGTTGTAAACTATTGGTGCTTCTTAAAAATTCAAACCAATTAGAACATGGGAAAAACATTTAAATATCAACATGAAGGTGTATATCAAATTTCTACTAAAATTATGCATTTCATTCATCAAGAAATCATGTTGAAACATTGCAAAAATATGTAGAAAACTATAAAACAAGGTAATATGTTCCTAAACACTTTAACCATGCAAACACTTAATATATAATGTATTTAAATCAACTATATTAGCATAAATAACATAGCATAAATTTTTTAAGGTAGTTTATAATGATCCAAAACATGTCATGATTGAGGTAATTCCCAGCCTCATCACAATCAATACTAAATATATGTTAAACTGGTATTTTAGTGGCAAAAGTGGCATAGATGGAGTGATAGACATTAGTAAATAAGTGATAACCAAGTGGTAGCTACTGGGCACTATATTGCATCAAGTTTTACTCAATACTACAGATGTCTATATTTCTACTTTCTATCCAGACTTACACCTGATAGCTACAACTACACTCAATCTTGGATAGATCAAAACAAGAGTTTCAGATCCAACCTCCAAAGTAGGTTGGTTCCTTGTCAAATTAAACAAGGTGTTGACATAATTATGCTCACTTAGGGTTTTAGATATTAGGGTAAGAAAAATTTAGGGTTAGAAAATGTGAACAAGAGTGGGCGGATAGGCTAACAACATTGTACTACAACAAAAAGCTCCAAAAAACCAATTTGAAGATACATTACTTAGATCAAAATTATCTCAAATTAAATGTACTTTCATTCATTAAATAACAACAGAGAAATATTGCAGACAACAATTTCAATATATAAACAATGATAATCCAAATAGCAGAATTTACCAATATCTAGATTTTACAGAAATGTACTCCCTAGCAACAAAGATCTAATTCAAAAGTAGATTTCAATTACCCTAGAAGCTAGTAATCCATTAATTTGGCACAAACTAACCATTATGGTATTCACATAAATGCAACTAAAGAATTCGAACCTTTGATAGAAAATTATGAAGATTCAAAATTTGAGCAAAGATCAATGTAATGCTCCTTTCATTAGCCCTTGGGAATATTTATAGTAGCACAGACAAACACACTAGAGTCGACCCTTTAAAAATGAGGGTTCGACCTCTATTTATAGTTTTTCAAAATTATAATAATAAGGAACATTACGAAGATCAAATTTTAATAGCTCAAAAAAGAGTTCTTGTTGGCATTCTCTTACTGGTTCAACCTACAAGAAATTCGTTGCAAGTGGACCGCCCTGGCAGTTTGAAACCTTTGCAACTTACTAGTTGTTTGATGCTAATTGGAGTTCTAGCCATTGGAGACTGCATATGCATCATTGATCAATCTTGAAAATATTCTACCACCATTGATTTGCAACCGTTTCTAGTTCTTGTTTTATTAAGACTCTCGATGATTCAACTTCCTCCAACTGACTATTTCATCTTCGACGAGACATTGCTTTTATATGCTTCAGAATTCTTAGCAAAGTCATGATTGTCAATCTCTCCCATCGTATGGCTATGATTTAATTTGTCATAAGATTGATATAATAGCGAGGGAGAACATAGTGCCATTCCACTTTAAAAAATTGATGACGTCACCTTTCATGCTTCAGAACTTGCAAAACACCAATCCAACACTAAAATGCCTTGAAAGTAAAGTGGGATGAAATCCGCTCCCTATCCTTCATTTTTCTTCTTTGGAAATGAAGCATTCACAAATCCGCACAAAAAATTTGATGACATCATATCTCCTTCAAAACTCTATGGATTCCATTCTGGACCCAAGCAAGTGCATTGGCCTGTGAACACCATTTCGGACCTAATGCAATGTAAAGGGACTCTTCCTCCATTCCATGCTAACTTTAGAGTAAACATTGCTTGTCGCCAGTCCAAAGAAAAGTTAATCAAAAATACCTTCATCATGAATCCACATCGCTTGTACGTAGCACTCCACCTTCTATCACCATTTCGAGCAAAAATGTTCTATGCGCTCTCCAAAATTGGGCTCTCCAACACTTAGCCACTCAAAAGATATCAAAGAATATGAAGCGGTCTTCAATCCACACTTATTTTATGTTGACATCATCCTTCTTAAAATACTTTGGGCAGATTTGTGGCTTTTGTTGCGGATCCGCTCCAAAATACACTGCAAAGTGTGCGGAATGAGATCTTCACGTCTTAAGAAAAAATTTCAAAATTTTCCTATGTGGCCATTTTGGACCTACATTCTGGCGCCTCCCAGTGTGATTTGCTTGTAAATCCATAGAAATTAGAGTATTATCCATTGGACCTTAGGAGTCAAAAAGTTCTCATCTTCAAAAATATGCTTTTAAAAAATAACTTCCATATAAACATTACCCTATGAAAAATCTAACAATATGTTTAGATAATAAAGGTTCATATGGATATCATGCCAAAAACGTTAGAAATTATCCGCTTATATGGAGACTATGCCAAAAATACAGGCCTTTTGCCATTGTATTAAAAAATAAAGCATAACTCTACTCCTATTATAAGGTCTTATTACAAAAAGTGCCTTCACACAAAATCTACTACTCTCTATGCCTCTCTAGGCTTCATGTATTTATTGTTTATTTTTGACCATTGTCAGAGAAAAAAACAAAAATGAGCTAAGTGTGGTCCCATTTCTATCTTGTGATAGTTCCATATTGCTCCTCTTCTTGGTGGGCCTCTTCCTCGACCTCCTCTTCATTATTTTCTTCTTCTTCTTCTTGAGAAGGTTGTTTTTGATTCCTTCCTCTAGAATCATCACAAAACAACTAAATCATCAATTTTAAAGTTTGTAAAGCCTATTTCCAGGATGCTCTAGAGGGGTTTTATGTTTCTTTGAGCTGCTTGTAAATATATTGTAATTCTCCAATATCCTCATAATTAGTAGCATTCCCTCTATTCTCTTAATCTTGTTAAATCAACATTTAGCTAGGCAACTTGATCTTGGTGTAGTGGCTCTTCAAGAGAATCAATTCCAGATTCATCCATTAGATTTTCATCAATGCTCTTCTAGATCTCTTCCACAAATAACAAGCTACAATCCTCCATTAATAGGCCTTCAAATCAAACTTGAATAATTTATTTGTTTATATCAATAACATACTTAATCATTCCCTCAATCCTATCAAACAAAAACTAAAACTTTTGAAGTGCCCTATGCTTCTTGACCACGATTCTAGCAAAAAATCTGGTGAGATTCCATTTTTTATTGAAAATTTGGTTTAGTAGAATCATTGAGTCTGCTATCAACCAACCTGTACATATGTTCAACTGGAATAACCATAGGCTGTAACTCTCCAGTGATTTGATCTAAATATTTTTGAACATTGGGGAGCAAGCGGTTGGCATCATCTAGGTAGTCAATCATAAGCTGAAGCCCTGAATATTTCTCTTGGACCTCGAAGAATAGTTCTTTTCTAATCTTCTTTAATTTTTCTTTAGAAAATCCAGAAGACTTAGCTTTCTCAAGTTGAAGCCGTTGTTTCAAACTTTGAATTTCTTCTGCTTGTTCCTCATTCAACTTCTTTTGCTCTCCTAGTTTATCTTTGAGCCTATTGACCTCTTGGTACTTTTATTGCCAGCCCTTGGCCTCTTTTTTCAAAGCCTTTTCTACTTCCTTTTGATTACTCAGAGTCCTCTGAAGCTTTTCAATATACTTCTCTAGTTTTTTCACCTTATATCTGAATATATCATTATTCACATAGAAGGTGTCTAAGTGGGCTATGGATATCATCTTCTTCAAGAAGCTTCTCATTATCTTTTGTGACCTCCTCCACTTGATAATCTTGGACAGTCATTTCAATTTTAGGTTTACTTACAAGTGGATTCATAGATCTAGATATCCTCTACCTAGAAACTGGGTCAACATACATGCTTCTTCTTCTGATAGCCATCCTGCTGAAAGGCTTAGAAAGCTTCTATGCCCAAAAATCATTTATTTTTTGGGTTGTTGCCTTCTCCTTTGGCAAAGATATATGACCTCAAGAATTGGTATCCAGGGGAGATGAAGATACTAGAAATGTAAGGGTGGACTCAACCACTGACAATGGTGGTGTGGAAGTAATTATAGTAGTCTCTGTAACAACAGTGGACTCTGTAACTACTATTGTGGTTGCTATTGGTAAACTCATAGGAATTGACGCAAGACTAACAAATGGATGCATGGGGGTACTTGGAACAATCTGTACCTTTGATGAGGGTGGTGGTAATAGTGAATATGAAGTGATGGGAGACGGTGAAGTGGGAATATCAGATTATAAAAGAGGGATTTGGGTGACTTTGAGGGAGAAGGGGTGACTTGTATTTTAGTGATGACAGATGAAACATGGGGTGGACCGTGTGAGGGAGAATGTACCTTTGTCACATTTTCTTGACCAAAAAGGGAGGGAGAATTATTTGGGGATTCAATATAAAGAAGAGGAGAATAGAGATTAGAAACCATACCTTTGCCTACAGATGTAGGGTGTTCTTGTTCTTCCTCTATATCTTATTATTCTTGATGAGTCAATTCTTCAATAATTGAAACAACTACCTCTTCAATAGTATCCTCCATATCTAATATTTGTTTCTTTACAACCTCTCTTTCCCTTATTTTTGGAGATATTTTAGCTCTTCTATGAATTAATTGAAAGGAAGACATCTCACTCTTTGAATCTTCCTCTGATACCTCTCCTTGTACTATTCTAGTAAGAAAAACTTGGTCAAAAATGGGATGCAATTCTATAGATGTTGTGGTAGTGAAAGTGAGGTGTTTGATCCTGAAACTATCATCCTTCTATCTCCAATAAATATATATGTCTAGAGGCTATCCCCCTAGAGCTAAGAATTTAGGCCTAGACACTGCTTTGATGACTGGAGTACTTATCGCTTTTTCACTGGAATATTGCATTTTTCTCAAAAGTTATGCTTCCTTAGGAAACTTATCCACTTGTTCAGTGGTAGGATGAAATATTTTCACAACCTCAATTGCTTTCAAAGGAGTTTCTTGCTCTTCTATTGGATATTCTTGATCTGTGTGTGGAGAGAGAGATTCAGAACTAGCCTAATACTTTTTAACTATTAACACTATGTTTTTGATGTCCTTCTGCTTCTAGGTTCTGATATTTTCATCATATTTCTTAGAAAACTTTTTATCAATATTCATACCAAACTTGGACTTAGGTTTTCTAATTTTTATTCTCATTCTCCACAAATCTGATATTTTTGCTACATTCCATTGTTCTTATTCCTCTACATCTTCAAAAGTGTCCTCATATGGTTGAGGGTCCTTTTTCTTTGTGGTTTTCTTTTCAATATCACGCATGGTGGCTTATTTCAGTTGATGAATTTTCTTTTTATCAGGATCATAATCCATAATATGTTCATAGAAATCCAACCATGGAGGCATTTGATCCATTTTTGACACATTCCACTCCAAAAGAGTAGTCTCATCATTATTTCTACCTTGTTTGAAATGATCCCTAGGCATATTTTCAAATTTGTAAGCTTTTTCTCCATTTAGGGCTACATTTTTTAGTGAAAATACCATCAAGGTCATAACTCCACCTTTGGGAAATGTAAAATAGACCTAACCTATCAATGTATTGGTCAATTTGATCACTCTGCCCCTTATTTATGATAGTAATATCCTCCACAATGTGGTAGGTTAGTAGATATTTTCTTTTCCTTCTTGAACCATAATTCAAATCAATGTACTTTGATTGCCTCAAATATTACAAGGCAAAGAGCCTCTCTATAACAAAATGGGATAGGAGAAAAGGTTTTACCCATGAAACCATATAGTGTGATTACCGTACCCTCAGTCAAAAAATACCAATCTCCTTCTTGACCACCCTATGCTCTCAGAATTTTTTAGCCAAGGGTGGCAATCTATGGCACTCTCCATACATTATTTTCAAAGCAGGTCCAAGAAATTCTAAATTGAATCTACAAAAAGATTCACTACTTCTCAAATGACTTGTCTAATAATAAACTGGCAAGGGTTCCCCATCACTGGTTTTATCCTTAATTGGAATCCAAGGCATATTTTCCTTAATGGTAACATAAAACACCCATACCAAACTTGAGCAATTCCTGAAACTAGGAGCATCATAGCTCCTTTTCATTCTTACCAACTGTTCGTGTATCCTTTGGGCAAGAAAGGTTAGCCAATCAAAATAGATAACCTTAGTACCTTTTTCCTCTACACCTTCCTCATACATTATTTCATTTGAAATATAGTAGGTTGTGGTAATTTTCTAGCTATGCACCATTCTGCCAGAATTTAAACCCTCCATATAGGCCAACGTAGGGAACAGTACAGGATTTGGGAATTCATAAATAGGGATTGGGACTTCAGGTAATTTCTTCCTGGGCTTAGCATTGAGCTATTTATAAACCCATATTTTGAATGACTCACCATAATTAGCTCGTTTCTCCAGAGAGTAATATCCCACTTGATTAGTCACCCTAAATTATTTTGGCCTTACTGCCAGTTCTGACCCTAGGGAAAAAATATTATGATAGAATATGATGGTGATACTAAAGAGGGTTTTGCCTTTAGAAATTTTCACTGCTTTAGCCATGGTGTCATAGAATTTAACTATTGTAGCTATTAATTCTATACAAGGATTGACATAGTCGCAAATGTAAAAATATAGGTAAGAAAGGACAACACATCTACCTTCCATAGACAAAGCAACTCTCTTCTTGAATCTATCATTTATGCTCCTTTTGAGCCTCGTTCTCTCTGTGAGGACCATTTCAATATCCACCAAAAAATTTTCTCTATCAATTTATGGGGCCTTTGACCTTCTCTTTGAGGTTTCAACTTCTTGGGTATCCTCGAAGGCCATCTTGATAGCAACAATACTATGTTCTCACTATAACTCGTAGTGAGAGCTTATGAGTGTTGTCTCACTCTTTTCTACTCTGTGTGCGTGATTTACCACTAAAATGAATATTTCCCATGTCTTTTGATTCTTTTATTTCCTAGAATGTACATATATTCTGCCATTAATGTGGCTACTCTGCAATCTACTTGTTGGCATGCTTTCCAACTCCCAATCATTCCTTTCGGTGGCTCAATGGTGGAATTCTAAATTTTCATTGGTCAAAAATTCAAATTGCACTACCACCTCATTGCATCTCTTCAGCTACTCTTTGGTTCAAGTGTGGGTTCGTTAGCATTGAATGCAGGATTTTTATTTCCTCTCTATGTGGCATGGTCACTCACCGCTTTGCTCCGCCTTAGTACTAAAAATGACGGATTGAAGACACCTTTGATTTCATTGACACTTAACCTATTTCAAAGCATGAATATCATCTTGGTTTTGCTTCTTTATGATTTAGATTTAAAAATATTCAAATTGGATACGCCTTCACTTCCTTTGATACTTGTCTCTTTTCATCATGCGGAAAACAACACTTGCACCATTGCACTAGAACTTTAGTGCATTTTGATGTGGATTTAGAAGCGCTCACCGTTCTGCTATACTTTACGTGCTTTTGAGTGCAAAATGGAACCTCATTGAATTCTTTATCAACACTTAGCCATTTTTTGCAAATAATTTTCAATGAGATTGTACAAAGTGCAGAAAGAAAATAAATACAAAGTGTAGAAAGAAATGAAAATATAATACAAGGTATATACATATGTTACAATGAGCTCATATTTTAAACATAGTAGATCTTGATATGAAAACCATTTACTATAATCAACTATATGTTCCTCTCTGGATCTTCCAATTGAAACACATTGGACTCCTTGACCTCTACTATTTTGAAAGGGTCATCCCAAAAAGAATCAAACTTTTCATGCTTGCCTAGTTTTGCTCTATCAAAATTCCACTTGAGAACTGCATATCCAACTTGGAATTTTTTGAATTTGGCCTTCTTATCAAACCATACCTTGACATCTAAGGAATGCTATTGAAATTTTTCATATGCCTGAGCTCTATTCTCTTCAAGTTGTAGTAAGTGGGTCAACCTGGTCTTTACCAAATTTTCCTTTAACTCTTCCTTTATATTGACAAGCTTAAGTGTTGGAATTTCCAAATGGATAAGTAAAACTACCTATTTTCCATACACAAGAGCATAAGGAGAAGTTCTAATGGAATTTTTGATAGTAATCATGTATACCCACAAATATTGGTCCATTAATAAGTGCCAACTTCTCTTATTACATTCAAGCAATCTCCTCAAAATCCTCAATAGGTTCTTATTAGTAGATTCAGCAAGTCCATTCCCTTGAGGGTAATAGTTTAAAGTATTCTTAAGAGTGATGCCATACTTACTAGAAAACTCAATATACTTTGCTCCTATGAAGTCTGGACCATTATCACTCACCAAGGCTTCTAGAATTCCAAACCTTGAAATCAAATTTCCATAAAATTGATCACAACTTCCTGAATTGATTTCTTAGTAGGAATGGCCTCTACCCATATGGTAAGATAATATGTGGCAATTAGGATAAATTTATGCTCTGATGAGAAATTAGGGTTGATGAACCCTATGAAGTCCAACCCCTATTGTTGAAAATGCTATTCAACCTATATCGGCCTGAGGGGGAATGAAGCATTCCTTATCCTTCTAACATATCTTTGATATTTGTTATAGGATCTAATAGCCCTGAAAGCATCAAAAAATACAATAGACCAATAATATTCTACTCTTATAATTTTCAAAGCTGTAACTCTACCTGAGCTATGTCCACTAGTCTATCCTCCATGGAACTCTTCAATGACCCTATTTTGCAGATTATATTTTAAGCACTTTAGAAGAACTCCATCCAATTTTATTTTGTACAGGCCTTATGGTAGTAATGCGTATTTCAAAGCATGAAGCCTGTATCTCCTCATTTGGGATGCATTTATATTTTAAGGGCATACTCCAGTTTGAAAATATTTGATCATTTGATCGACCCAATCAAAGTCTACTATCTGTACTCCAACTTTATCCTCTTATGATATCTGGCAAGCTATCACTTTTGCT
This sequence comes from Wollemia nobilis, assembly GCA_028583015.1. Lineage (NCBI taxonomy): Eukaryota > Viridiplantae > Streptophyta > Pinopsida > Araucariales > Araucariaceae > Wollemia > Wollemia nobilis. The sequence goes on from JAQPPZ010001045.1 coordinate 6,290,810, forward strand.
AATTTTGCAGCCTCTGTTAGACCTTGGCACAGGGATCTACCTCTCACCAACTTGGTGGGATGTATCTCTACATCATACTATTGGATTTTGGTAATCCAACCAACTCTTTTATCTCCTAGTTCATCCTGAAGGATAAAACTTCTTACATATGGATGAACAACATATACCAAGGTCTTACTCTGTACCAAGTACTACCTGAACTTCTTCAGTGACTTCATCATAGCAAATAATTTTCTTTAAATAAAGTTGTATTTGACCTGATAGTCATGCAGTGTTTGGCTCTAAAATAATACAGGATGCTCTTCACCTTGATCATCTTTTTTAGTAAGCATCGAGGCATAAATTTCTTTAGCTCCATAAGCATAAAGGATAAAATCTTTACTAAAATATAGATTTATTAGTACTAGGGCTGTTGCAATGGACTGCTTGATAATCTCAAAATATTGTTTCTTGAATTTAGTCCACTTAAACTCAACATTTTTATTAAGTAACTCCGATATAGGCCTGAATTTCTATGCAAAGTAAGAAATGAATTTCTTGATAAAATTGATTTGACCCAAAAAATACTACAAAGTCTTCTTATTTGTAGGCAATGGGAGAGCAAGAATGGATCTAATTCTATTTGGATATATGGCCATACCTTCTTTTGATACCACATGACCTAGCATATTTCCTTCATGAACTGCAAATAATGACTTCTTAGGATTGAGTGAAATACCAAATTCTTTGTATTTTTGAAAAACTTGCTCTAGGTGTGATAGGTGATCTTGCTTATCATGGGAAAACATAGTCATATCATCCAAATAGATCATAATGAATTTTTTGATAAATTTCCCAAAGGCATAATCCATGGCTATCTAAAATGTGGTTCCCACATTGGACAACCCAAAATGCATTCTATGGTAGGAAAATGTGCCCCATTTTTTGGTGAATGTTGTTTTATACTGATCTTCATATTTCACCCAAATATGATTGTGTCCAGAGTAGCCATCCAGTAATGAGAACCTCTATGAACCTACCACTATCTATAATATCTGATCAATCTATGGGAGGGGGTAGTGATCCTTAAGGGATGTTTGGTTAAGATTTCTAAAATCTACACACAAATGAATATCCCCATTATTTTTTCTCACGGGTACCAAGTTAGATACCCAGGTTGAGTGCTTTATTGGGTATATGATCTTATCCTTTAATAAATTTAAGATCTCCTCTCTCATAATACCTTCGATCCTTGGATTTACATGCCTTTGCTTCTGCCTAAAAGGCTTTGCATCAGGCTCTAGCTCAATAGTATGTTGGATAACTTTTTTGTCATATACCTTGAGGTCTTCATATGACCAAGCCACAATATCTTGGTATTTTAAGCATAAGGCTTTGATATCTTTAGATTCCTCTGGTGAACATCGAACTCCAACATTGAGCTTCTTTTTAGTACCAAGTTCAACTTCTTTATATATTTTTTCACTGACTTTCATAGCGTTGGTCTTTTTTCTATCCTCATTATCAAATAAGCTTTCTAGGCTGACCAACCCTGTAGGAATGTGATTATTTCTTAGTTGAATAACATCTTGTTGATCAATATCTTTAGGATTATCTTCTTGGATAGTGGAGAGACATGTTTATCTTACTAGAAATTCAATTATCTATTCAACACTTTAAAAAACCTTCCAAAAAATCTGCTTGTCTGGTACTGTAGGTCTCAAAATTATTTTAATTCCCTTGGTTTTCCTGATTCCAAAGTCTACAGAAGGGTTGAAGTTAGCTCCCTTTTTTTCTAAGTAATATTCTAGAATATTCATTTCTTTGGGAATAAAATTTAAATTTAGGGCATCAAAGAATTCCATAAGATCCCATACCCTATTTTTGTAAGCTTTTAGGTAATAGTGATTACTACTGCACTTGTTTCTTACTTGAGGGACTATTAACTTAGAATCACCATATATGTTTAAAATATTAATGCCCATGCTTTATCCTTATATCAATCCAAGGCATAAAGCCTAATATTCTGCAACATTATTTGTACATGAGCATGTTAGTCTATAGGCAAAATTCTTTGTCCCCTCTCCTTGGGACTATAAAACCACACCAGCTCCTGCACCATTTCTGCATTTAGCACCATTAAAGTGCATGGTCCATGTTTCTTTTTCTCTTAGAGACTGATTGGATATGGTAGGGATTTTCTTCTTTGATTTAGTTGAGATACTATATGTTCCCATACCAGTCCCAAACTGACTATAATCCTCTCTGAAAGGCAACTCATCCTCAATATCCAACTCCTCAAAGTTTTCAACAAGCTCAAATTCTTCTAGGGGAGTAAGATTGCACATGTCTTCCTCGACATTTTCAATATGATAAGATACTATATTTTTAGGTGTTATCCTTATTCTCTTTTCTTTGAAAGGAATCACCATACTAGAATAATCCAAGTACATACGTCCACCCAGCTTTGCAGTAAATTCCCTTGAAAGGCATAATCAAAAATAGGGTTCTAGGTCAACCACCACAATTTCTTGTACTATTGTCACCTCAAGGGATCTATGAAACCTTATTAAAAAATATTTTATAACGCCAAATGTCTTAAAAGGTGTCCCATCCAATTATAACACTCCAGGACAAGATCGGGTATACTCCATATCTATTTCTTCATAGATTGCTTTAGGCATAACTGTAGTCGATGCTCCTGAATATATCATACAATTTCATATTACCCATCCTTCCATACTCAGGGATATATAGAAAGGAGTTTTATTCTTTAAAACTGTAGGGATATTTCCTTATATTCTTATGGTATACTAAGGGTTATAATGGAATGCTTATCTTGTGGATACTTGTTGAGGGAAGCCTTAAGCAGATCTATTTGACCAGGAATGAACATAGTGTCATACAAGTTAGTTTTTTATGGAATATTTTTCATATATTCCACAATATTATACTCAGACTTAGTCAGGGGAGGTCTTTTAGGCATTCTTTCTGGCTCACCATATTTTCTTTTATACTGCTAAGTGGCTTCTATCCTTTATATTTTTGTAATAGAGGGGAATATAAGCCTTTCATGAGCCTCATATTTAGATATCATCCGGTCTACTTCAGTTTCCCTTTCTAATATATTAGGAAAACTATATGTCTTCTCTTTCTATTTAGCTTGAGTAATGGGAAAAGTATCACCACTTTTAGGAAGGGCATCAATTATTTTTTGAGAAGGGACTTAGAATTGCCCCATTTTTTGGGATCTACTTGCAAGGTTTTCTTTCCAAACCTTGTTATAACAACAATTGGGTTGTCTTCCTCTAGATATTTCCCCACCATGATTTGATAAAGCTATCATAACATATTTAATCTCCCTTTTTTATTCCTTTTAGATTGATCCATATCTTGTTGGACATGGTGCTGGTACATAACATAATAATGCGAGTCATGAGGGTCATTACATACTAGACACCAGACATTTGCAAGAGTAGTATCTGAGGAACACTCAGGATCTTCATATGCTGCATTCACTCTGACTCCAGTACTGTTACTAGGACTAGGTATCTAATATTTGTTTACATATGGAAATATCCTTTGCTATGTACTTTCTTGGTCTCTCTTTTCCATTGAATTCATTCTATTGCTCAAAGTTTTCAGAGTATTTTGTATATCAAAAATAACAAAAAATTATTGAGAAGTTTGAGAAGGAAGGGGAGGGAAAGGAACTGTAGAGGATGATGGTTTTTGTTGAGGAATAACATTCATTTGCAGAGATAGATATGATAAAGAAATGGGATCAATGTAAGATGGGTTTGTATTTTGGATTTGGCCATTAGTGGCTTCTGAGTTATAAGGCAACATAGTTTTGGGGGGTAGTCTCCCCACATTAATTAGGATATTCTCAGCATGAACTACTGCATTATAAAATTGGAAGAAGGTTTCCACTCCGGATTGTTGTGTATGCAAGCCTAACTCTGATACAAGAGCTATGATATAATACATGTATGCTAAACATACAACTGGTCTAGTTGTGGGAGGTATTCTCTTCCATGTTCTGCTAAACCTCAAATTGAAATCTAAGATAGTTTCTTGCTAGGATTTCTACATGGATGTGAATTGGTTGAGTAGGGAGAAAGGGTCAGTAGACTCATTAAAATATTCCACAAAAGGCTCAACCAATGCTTGCCATGAAGTGATGTTGTTATCTTCTATATTTCTAAACCAATGCAATATCTTTCCTTTGAAGGATAGGGCTAGAATTCTCATGATAATATCCTCCTCTTTTATGTTGTGAATTGCTGCCAGATTTAAAATATCCTAATAGTGTTCATAGGCTATCTTCCCTAATCCATCATAAGGGGGATAGCCTTGGATATAGCCTAGGGGATGGCATTCATTTGGGCTAATCTCAGGGGTCTGGTTGTATTCCAATTGGGGCACTTTTGTAGTGGTTGATTAGGAGCCACATTTTGTGCCATATTTCTAGATGTAGGTCTTTTTGGAGGTATTGTTGGATTAATTGTAGGATTTTCCTTAGGAAGCTCTACTTTTGAGAGGAAATATTGATTCAAAATTTTGACAACAGTAGACCCTCTATAAGGTAATTCATAATAAAAATAAGATTCAGGATTATTCCTTTTGAAATACCTGGTATACATGAAATGAAATTGGTATATAGGGGTAATTATTTTTTTGGGTTTAAGAACCATGGAGTCACCAGGTGAATTTGCTATTCTCCACTTATAAGGTCAAGATAATTCACCAAATCTTGATTCCTTTGGGTTGAGATAAATAATAACTCATATGATGGATTTTCGTGTTCCTTATGAACTGGTCCCATCGGGTGTGCAAAAAACTATTGGGCACTGAATTACATCAAGTTTTACTCAATACTGCGACTGTCTATCTTCCTACTTTTTGTACAGGCTTGCACCCGATATCTACAACTCAACACTCAACATTGGATGGACTAAAATAGGAGTTTCAGATCCAACCTCTAGAGTAGGCTAGTTCCTTGTCAACTTAAACAAGGTGTTGACATAATTATGCTCACTTAGGGTTTTAGAGATTAGGGCAAGAAAATGGTATGGTTAGAAAATATGAAAAATAATGGACGGATAGGTTAACAACATTGTACTACAACAAAAAGCTCCAAAAAACCAGTTTGAAGACACATTACTTAGATCAAAATGATATCAAATTAAATATACTTTCATTCATTAAAGAACAATAGAGACATTACAGACAACAATTTCAATATATAAACATTGATAATCCAAATAGAAAAATTCACCAATATCTAGATTTTATAGAAATGTACTCCCTAGCAACAAAGATCTAATTCAGAAGTAGATTTCAATTACCCTAGCAGCTAGTAATCCATTAATTTGGTACAAACTAATCATTCAAGTATTCACAGAAATGCAACTAAAGAATTTGAACCTTTGATACTAAATTATGAAGACACAAAAATTGAGGCAAAGATCAATGTAATGCTCATTTCATTAGCCCTTGGGAATATGTACAGTAGCATAGGTAAACACACTAGAGTTGACCCTTTAAAAATGAGGGTTCGACATCTATTTATAGTTTTGTAAAATTAAAATAATAAGGAACATTACAAAGATCAAATTTTAATAGCTCAACAGAGAGTTCTTGCTGGTATTCTCTTACTGGTTCAACCTCTAAGAAATCCGCTACAAGTGGACCGCCATGGCAACTTGAAACCTCTACAACTTGTTGGTTGTTTGATGCTAACCAAAGTTCTGGTCGTTGGAGATTGCATATGCATCATTGATCAATATTGAAAACATTCTACTATTGTTGATTTAAAACTATCTCTAGTTCTTATTTTATTGAAACCCTTGACGCTTCAACTTCCTCCTCCAACTGATTGTTTCAACTCTAGTGAGACATTGCTTTTATATGCTTCAAAATTCTCAGCAACATCTCAACCGTCGATCTCCCCCATCGTATTGAATCTGTCATAAGCTTAATATAATAGTAGGGAAGAACACAGTGCCATTCTGCTTTAAAAAATTGAAGATGTCACCTTTCATGCTTCAAAACTTGTGGAATGCCAATCCGACACCAAAATGCCTTGAAAGTGAAGCGGGATGAAATCTGCTCCCTATCCTTCATTTTTCTTCTTTGGCAATGAAGCATTCGCCAATCCGCACAAAAAATATTGATGATGTCATATCTCCTTTGAAACTCTATGGATTCGATTCCAAACCTAAGCAAGTGCATTGGCCTGTGAACACCATTTCGGACCCGATGCAATGTAAAGAGACTCTTCCTCCATTACGCATTGGCTTCAAAGTAAACGCTACTTGTCGCCATTCCAAAAGAAATTCAAAAATACCTTCATCACGAATCTGCATCACTTGTACATAGCACTCTACCTTCTGTCACCATTCTAGGAAAAAAATTTCTATGCGCTCTTTGAAATTGGGCTCTCCAACATTTAGTCGCTCAAAAGATATAAAATAATATGAAACGGTCTTCAATCCACATTTATTTTATGTTGACATCATCCTTCTTAAAATATTTTTATGGATTCAGGGAACATCGCTAGTTCAGAGCCAAAGACAAAATAAATAATGTGAAATTGCTCCAAGTGTGAATATTCATCAAGAGTTGGGTGGATTTGTGGCCTTTGTTGTGGATCTGCTCCAAAATACACTACAAAGTGTGTAGAATGAGATCTTCATATCTTAGGCTAAATTTTCAAAATTTTCCTAAGTATGTATCCATTTTGGGCCTATAGTAACTTGCTATTGGATAAAGCATTTGTAAGGTTTGTGAGGTTAATATTTAAATTTTTGAGGGATATTAGGGAAAATTTTCTAGAGGCCACAACTTTTCGACACAAAAGTGTTTCCAACATATTTACTTTTCAATCACATGATTCTAACCTCTTTGAATTATTATAACACTATGGGATGGATCATGTGTGATAGTCTCAAATGTTTATTTCCCTATTTAAAAAGTTATATTTATAATATATTAAGCAACTAGAATCATTGTTATATGTTTATAGGAGATATTATTAGATTTGTGATATTTGAAATAGTTATTGTGTATTTTAAAGGAATACAAAAAAAAATGATTCAAAATAAGCTCTAGTTCATTTTTATTCTTCCTTTGGGTTATTGATTCATATTATACATGAATACCTAATAATTTATGATCTCTTCTTTATTCTATTATTTTTCTAGGTGTTCTTAGAATTTTGTAAGGCTCTTTTCATAAATAGATCCATACAAAGCCTTTTTTAGTGATAGAAATAAGGTGGTATGAGGGCAAGTTGATGTTTTCAAACAAGGTGATGTATGCTATAAATGAGAAATTTATGCTTCCAATCCTTGCCTCATGTGACTATAGAAGATTGGAGTAGTTTTATAGAGGAAGTACTCTTTCATTGTTTTATTCATATGGATTCACAACAATGGTGTCTATTGGATATGTGCATGAGTATCTGATATTGGTAGTGATGACTATAGCTTAGCCTAAGGAAATTTATATGCAAAAGCATCTTCACATAAGCATATTTTTAGATGATTATGGGGATCCAATTGAGCCCTCATCAAGTGCAAAGGCCAATAAGAGTATCCCTTACCATGGGAATGGTGTTATTACCACTAATGTCTTCACTCCTTGAACCCTTAGTTTAGATAATGAGGGAAAGTTAAAAGTGTAATCTAAATTATGGTCGTATAGGCCTATATGCAATCATTGTATATAATGAATTTAATTTATTATATATTTAATTTTATGATTCTTATCAACCAAGCTTAACCTTGTTATAGTTAAACTAATCTTATAACTTATAATTAACCTAAATATCTCTTGATATGTTGGCATAGGTTAAACTTATTCATGTAATTTGGGATTTGGTATTTGTTTAAATACCCCCATCACTCCAGACATTGTATTAGAGTGTTGTGATATTTATCTATGGATAAGATAGTGATTATTTATGGTTCTTAATATCTTTATTTATTTTTATCCTTTTATACTTTCTATAGAAGATTTAAGTGGATGGAATGTTTTTATTCATTTTTTTAAATAGATGTAAATTTTACCATAAGACAAGGCTTTCTGTAAAAGGTTATGCACAAAATGAATACATTGACTATAATCATACCTTTGCTTCAATATTGAGTATCAATACCATCCAAATTATATCCCCAAAGGCATATCAGTTTGAATGGAAGCTATATCAAATAGATATAAAGAGTGAATTTCATTTTCACTTTGTGCCCTCATTTAAAATAAATAAATGATGCAACTAGAGGGATTTTTCATACCTAGATAAGAGAGGAAAGTATGCAGGCTCATAAAATATCTCTAATGCTTAAAATAAGCTCCTATAACCTCATATATGAAGATCAATGAGCATATTGTATGAAACATGGTTCTTGTTATAGTCCTTATGATTGCAACCTATAATTTAAATATCAAGGAGGGAAGGTTGTGATCATAATGTGTATGGTGAGGAGTTGGTTATTTCTAGAAGGTCGAGAAAGTTGACAAAAGGACCAATAATGATTTGATAATGTTATTTGATAAGATATATCTAAATTTTATGAGTTATTATCTTTTATTTGAGCTACGATAAATGAAGAATCATTTTAATATGTCAGAGATGAATTATCAAAAGACATTGATTGAGAATATTTGGATGACAAATAATAAAATCATATCCCAAGATGATCAATCCCTATAAGTAAATATAAATCTCTATTGTCAACTGGTTTTTAGCCTCATTTATTTGATCTAATAATAGAATAGATATTAACTAGATTTTTGAAATAAAACTCTTCTTCTCATGTGAATATTTCACCTCAAAATTAAGTCGTATTGAGAAAAAATTTAGTGCCAAATATTATTATAATTATGATTACAAGGATTATTGACAAAAGTAACACTAATATCATATATCCAAAAGCAGAAGAATTTTAATAAAATATAAAAATTTAGAATTAATAACAAATTTATAAATTTGAGACAAGTAATAAAACTATCATTGGCCTCTTTGAGGGGGAAACCTCCTTACAAAATATTCTAAATATTCACTATTCTTGAGAGAGTTACATCCTTTCATTTTTATAATATTTACAAGCATATTTTTTGGCATTCTATGACAATATTCTATGATAATATTCCTGACCACATATTCTATAATGGTTTTATACATGATTCTAAAATAGTTACATACATGATCTATGATACACCTTCCTACTTATTTCTAACTTAGCCTATGGCCCACTCTATATACCCCATGTGGTACAATATCATATTCCAACAATAATTTCCATTTAAGGGGTATGTAACATGCCACCTCCCTTAGAGAATATTTGTCCTCAAATATGAAAGGTTGGAAACTGCTATGTTGGGAGAAACCATTGGTTAGTTTTCTACATTCAAATTCATTGCCTCATTTAAATTGTCAACCCAGGGTAGCTCGTAGACTTGTGAGCAGCCTTGCACAATATATGCTTGTAATTTACTCCAATGAGATGAATCGCTTAGATTTATGGTTTTGGGGGGTGTTTATGTTTCATTGAAGTTCTAATTTAATTTCCAAACCACTAATATATCCTACACTATCAAAACATGACTAAACTATATTCAGAAATCGAAACTGCACACTTGCTGGAAATCACAAAAAATAGGGGAAATAACATAAATTGAATTTAAGCTACAAGAAATAAAACAAAATTGAAAAATAGGGGAAAGGTAAGGGAAGAACACTATTGAGAGTGGGCCCACGCTTCCAGTAGAATCTGTCCACACTAATCATTCACTAGACGCAAGTCAATTGAATAAAAAATGACTCATAAATATCTATTAAAATTGCAGCAAAAATATACACAGGATAAATCTAGGATCAAATTTTTAGGGGTGGCCTGGATATTTATAAGATATGCAGCCTTTCCCTATTACAAATTGGAATCAAATCAAAGTTTTGATTCTACTTTACAACCAGTATGCATGAATAAAGGGAATCAAGCAAAATATCGAACTTTGTAGACTATTTTAGCCTATTCTATTTTATTAGAATACATATGATATTCTCTTTACTCAATTTACATGGATTTTTACATAACAACTGAAAAATAGATGGTTAGTCATTTTTGACATTGTCCCTGGTTTGGTTTCAATGCTGAGACTCCATCTAAACTTATTGCTGAAATCGCATTGGGAATTAGCTTATACAGAGTCGTGCTAGAATTTAACTTCAATGGGAATCAATTACCTTGTCTATAGAAGTTAGGAAGTAGGTTCCAAGATGGGATTCAGGCACCTAACAGAAATTAGGTGCTCAATAGCCAAGCACCAAATGAGAACCAGGTGCTTCAAAGGGAATCAGGCACTTGACTTAGTGCTTCACACCGGTGTACTGTAGACACTTTACCTTCATGAAATTGAAAGTTCCAAGTTTGAGTGGGATCTTGATGTAAACATGCTAAAAAATAGAAAATTCTATGAAATCTACACACAATGTGCCCAAAAACAAATATTAAATAACATGCAAAATAAACTGTTAAACATATATAAAATTCTCATAAAATATATATATATATATATATATATATATCTACAGAAATAAGTACCACAATTTATAGGAAAAGTATTACAAAAAATGAGCATTTTCAGGGCTCATCATCCCCCCATGCTTAAGGGTTGCCACGTCCCTATACCACTTTATACTGATAATTATCAGTTTCATTTACAACTTTCCAGTAAGCCCTGATTTTTTCTTTCCTCTTCTTTGTAGTGGCCTTTGCTTTTTTTTTGTCTTTGGGCTTTTGCCTCTTCAGTTATTTGGGAGTGGCTACCTCCTGTTTATGATTTTTTTGGCACTTGCTGCACCGAACTGGCTGACTAGAACCTACTCTTTTTCTTGGTTGTTCCCTTGTCCTTGTCTTTCTCAATATTTAAATAGTAGCTAGTGAAACTGGTGGTATCCTTCTGGAATGTAGGCTCAACCATTTTCGAGTATTCATGGTGAAGGGGTAACTTTTCTCCCATAGGTACTACAAATTCATCTCCAAATGGGATGTTGGTGTTGGCAATTTTGGGTACCTTGGGTACATTGCCTTTGCTCAAGTGTAGAAGTTGTCATTGATGTCAAGAAGCTCTTGAAAGAATTTGATTTAATGTCAGATTATTCAGAGCTTCCAGGAAGATTAAAGTAGCCCATTTGCAAAAGATCATCAAAAAAAGACAAGTTAGAAAAAGTATGCAGCAGGCTGGAAAAACAGTCGTGATTTCACGACATGTTAGAGGAGAGAGAAAGTGTTGGAAAAACTGTCATGATTTCACGACATTTTAGAGGAGAGAGAAAGTGTTGGCCAAACTGTCACGATTTCGTGACATGTTGGAAGAGAGAGAAGAAGCAAGCAAAACTATCATGATTTTGTGACATGTTGGCAGAGAAATAACACAAGGTGGAAAGTGTCACGATTTCACGACATGTCGCATTTTCGCGACTCGAAAAGTGTAGGAAGGCAAAGAAGGGAAAGTGTCACGATTTCATGAAATAATGCAAGGAAGGTTGTACGGACAAAAAAGTGTCATGATTTCACGACATGATGCAGAAGGGAGAGTCCGTAGTGTGAACTGTTGCGATTTCATGACAAGTTCGAAGAGAGATAAAGTATCTCAAAAAGTGTTGCGATTTCATGACATGCTACAGAATTTGAAGTGAGAACAGTCACAATTTTGTGACATGCTGCAAAAGACAAAGTGAGGAATGTCACGATTTCGTGACATGCTGAAAAGCTCAAAGTGAGAACCGTCACGATTTCATGACATGCAGCAAAGGGAAGAGTCTGAAATGAGAAGCGTCATGATTTCACGACAGGTTGCAAAGAAATATTTCGGATGCTAAAAGCGTCACGATTTCACGACAGACAAAAAAGATAGCGTATGGATGCAGAAAGTGTCACGATTTCGCGATAGGGAGAAAAGATAGCAAACGACAGCAGAAGTGTCGTGATTTCATGACAGAAACTGAAAGCATGTATTCCATAGGTGAAGTGTCATGATTTCACGACAAAAGTAGAGAGGAAGGCTATGAAGACAAAAGCGTCGTGATTTCATGACATGTTCCAATTTCGTGGGTGTAAGGTAGAAAGAAGCTCAAGGCAGCAGAAGTGTCATGATTTCATGACAAAAGTAGAGAGGAAGGCCATGAAGATAGAAGGGTCACGATTTCACGATAGAATTGAAGATGACGTCAGTAGAGGCAAAAGTGTCACGATTTCATGACAAAAGTAGAGAGGAAGGCCATGAAGATAGAAGGGTCATGATTTTGCGACAGAAGAGAATATGAAATCAACAAAAGCAAAAAGTGTCGTGATATCATAACAAAATCCAAAAGAAAGTGTTCAACTGTAAAGGTGTCGCAATATCGCGACATGTAGTTTCACGAGAAAAGCTATAGAACCACAGAGGTGATTGAAGCCGACAGAGTTGAATTTGAGCCGATGTAGTTTAGGGTTTTACAGTCGATGAAGTTAAGGGTAGCAGCCGACTAAGATCAAGGTTTTGATCTTGAAAGTTTTAGTATAAAAGTAGAGTTGCTTGGAGAGAAAAAAGTATTATATCGATTGGGGTGTGCATTCGAAGAGTGGCGTTTGCAAACTGTGTGAAGAGAAGAAGTTCGATCGCTAAGAGTAGAGTGCATTCTATAGATTCTTTCAAGTGAGTGAGATCGCAAGGAAGCATAGTGCACGAAGACTATGCGACTGTATTTGCACAGAGGTGCAAAAGTCGAAGTTTGATCAAGTGCAGCTGTGATTGTGCAAAAAGAGTGAAGGACTGTGTTTTTTTTTGTGTAGACCAAAAAAAGAGGATAAAGACATTTGTGCCAGACCGAAGGACTGTGTTTGGTGTAGATCAGAGAAAGAGATCGAGGACATTTGTGCTAAATTGAAGGACTATGTTTAGTGCAATTTTGAGGACCAGCTTTGGAGGTGATAGAGTTGAGGACAGAGGTCTCCAACCAGAGCAGGGAAGACAGGTGTCTTCTATGGATAGAGTTCCATTTGCTAAGGGCAGAGGAGGTAGAGGTCTTCTAGAGGATCACCAGCTAGAACATAGCTAGGGGATTGGTGTCTCCTTTGGGTTGGTGCCCATAAACATTGTAATTGGGAAAGGTATTCCCAGATTTGTTGATAAAATTTAGTGAAAGATTTTATCCGTGGAGTAGCCCATTTTGGGTGAACCACGTAAATTTTTGTGTCTCTATTGTGGATGGTGTTTTGTGCATTGCTTTGATTACTGCTATTAATACTGCTTTCTATACACTGCATAATATTGAATTGAAAGTTGATTTGAAGGAAAAAGTAAAAGCGGTCTTATACTGTTCACCCCCCTCTTAGTATAAGCTTGTGTTCTTCAATTGGTATCAGAGCAGGTTCCTTCGGAAAGTTTAAACAACTTGAAGGAAAAGCTAGAAAATAACACAATGGATTATTCAAGTGGCAATGCAGCACCTATTCTTGATGGATCAAATGTTGGTCTTTGGAGTGCAAGGATGAAGGTTCATCTAATGGCACTTGGGAATGAGGTTTGGGAAGTGATTGAAGATGGGTACACTATTCTTGAACATGGTCCTTATACTAAAGAAGACAGGCTCCTACATCACAGCAATTCAAAAGCAATGAATGCTATCTTGAAGGGTTTATAGAAGGTAGATCTTACCAAGGTGATTCACTGCAAGACAACTAGTGAAATGTGGAAATAGCTGCAGGTGGTTCACACGGGTGATGTAAATGTCTGAAAGGCCAAGTTGAGACACTTCAAAGGTATGTTTGAACAACTCAAGATGAATGATGATGAAAATATTAGTGACTACATGGTTCATATGGATGAGGTTGTTAACTCCATGAAAGACTTAGGTCTTGAGCTTGCTGAAAATGATGTTTGTGATAAGATTTTAAGATCTCTTCCTAATAGATTTAGTGAAAATATTTCTGCTATTGAGGAAGCTAAATATTTGGATAAGTTGAAAAATGATGAGCTCCATAGTATACTTGCAGCATTTGAATTGAGAACTCAAGTGAAGGTTGATGTCAAGAAAGAGGCAACTTTCAAGGCTACCAAGAAATTCAAGGGTAAACAACTTCAAGAGAGTGATGAGTCTTCTAGTGATGAAGAGGCATATTACATCAAGAAAGGCAAGTTCTCTAGAAAGCACAAAAGCATGAAAAATATAAGATGTTTCAATTGTGGAAAGTTTGGTCATTATGCTACTGACTGTACTGTTTCCAAGAATGAAAGTGATGAAGAAAAAAAAGATTCTAAGAGCAAGGATTCTAAAAAATACAAGAATCACAGAAAGAACAAAGATGAGCACAACAATCATGGAAAGAGGTATTCTCACAAGCACAAGAAGAGTTTCTACCTAGACAAAGCAAGTAAGTGTTCTAGTAGTGATAGTGAAAGTTCTTCAAGTGATAGTGAAAATGAGATGTTGTTCATATCGAAAAAGAGGAAGAACCGAAACATAGATTCATTATCATGAAATGTTTTAGATGTGGAAATTTTGGTCACCTTGAGGATGATTGCACAAATAATGAATTGGTTACTAGTATGTATGAGGATGCTTCAAAAAACCATAAGGAATATGCATGTATGGTTTTTGAAAAGGGTAGCACGTCTAGTGATAAGAAATCTGTAAAAGACTTTGATGATTCAGAAAGCAAACAAATAAAGGATCTTGAAAGTGAATTTACTAATGCTCTTAGTGCTTTGAAAAAGGAAAGAAAGAAGAATGCCAGACTCAAGGATAAGTTAGATGAATGTTGTATGGAGAGAGATGATCTTATAGAAAGTCTTGACTTCTCTATGGCTAATACATAGGAACTCAAGGACGAGTTATAGTCTAAGATTCTTCAGTATAATGAGTTGGAACAGAAAATGGCTTCTTTGGAAGTGGAAACTAAAGAGTACAAGGATAAGCTGTATAGGTTTCAAGATAGCTCCAAAAGGGTTAAGTCTCTCATCAAAGTTCAAAGAAAACCAATAGATAAAATAGGTCTCGATTTTGTTAAGCCGCACAAGGAACAGGTTGGGGAATCTAGCAAGAGATTTCAAAAGGAAGAGAGTTCTGATGAAGAAAGTACTTCAGATCATGAGTCCGTGAGTGATAGATGTGTAGAAATAGAAAATGAAATTCAGTTTGAGAAGAAATTCTCGGGACCCAAGAGGTCGAATAAAAGAAAATTTCACGACAGATGTTTTGCGTGTCACAGGTTTGGTCACATGGCTGTACATTGCATGACTCAAGTAAGGAAGGTAAATTACAATTTCAGAGGTAGCAATTTATTTCAAGGGTATTGCTACTCTTGTAATCAGTTTGGTCATAAGGCAATTTTCTGCAAAGCTAATAACATGAACACGGTTAGTCAGAACAGGCAGATTTTAAGAACATGTATGCCTAAAATAAATAACATTATTACCTATTATAAGTGTAACAATGACGGTCACATAGCTAGACAGTGTAGAGCTGATCTCCCAAGGTACAAGAATGGGAATAGTGGTATGAACAGGTCTAAGGATCAAGGCATGGACAAGAACAGGGATGAGAACAAGAGCAAGAACAGTGATAAGAACAAGAATATGGACAAAGAGTTCAAGAGAAGGCCCGGGAAGGAAGTTATAGATGCTGATGATGATCAGTGCCTAATGGGAGTTTTACTCCCAACCCTGCTTTAATCACCTCATCAGGAGGTGGGGAAGGGACTAAGCTAAGAGGCTCATTCTTAGTCCCGAGCCCCAAAGGTGACCCTTTGCCATTGATGACAAAGGGGAAGAGCTTCAAGTCAGGGGGAGAAAAACTTCAAAGATAGATTCTCAGTTGTTAGCTCAGTTGATTTTAGTTTTGGCTCTTGAGAAGTGGTGTCAGTAAAGGTTTGCCATCAATGACAAAGGGGGAGATTGTTGGCAATTTTGGGTACCTTGGGTACATTGCCTTTGCTCAAGTGTAGAAATTGTCATTGATGTCAAGAAGCTCTTGAAAGAATTTGATTTAATGTCAGATTATTTAGAGCTTTCAGGAATATCATAGTAACCCATTTGCAAAAGATCATCAGAAAAAGACAAGTTAGAAAAAGTATGCAGCAGGCTGGAAAAACTGTCATGATTTCGCAACATGTTATAGGAGAGAGAAAGTGCTGGAAAAACTGTCATGATTTCGTGACATTTTAGAGGAGAGAGAAAGTGCTAGCCAAATTGTCACGATTTCATGACTTATTGGAAGAGAGAGAAGAAGTAGGCAAAACTGTCGCGATTTCGCGACATGTTGGCAAAGAAAGAACACAAGGTGGAAAGTGTCACAATTTCGTGACATGTCGCATTTTCATGACTCGAAAAGTGTAGGAAGGCAAAAAAGGGAAAGTGTCACGATTTCGTGACATAATGCAAGGAAGGTTGTATGGACGAAAAAGTGTCACGATTTCGTGACATGATGCAGAAGGGAGAGCCCGTAGTGTGAACTGTCATGATTTCACAAGAATTTCGAAGAGAGATAAAGTATCTCAAAAAGTATCACGATTTTGCGACATGCTGCAGAGTTCAAAGTGAGAACAGTCGCAATTTCGTGACATGCTATAAAAGACAAAGTGAGGACTGTCGTGATTTCGTGACATGCTAAAAAGCTCGAAGTGAGAATCGTCACGATTTTGTGACATGCAACAAAGGGAAGAGTCTAAAATGAGAAGCGTCATGATTTCGCGATAGGTTGCAAAGAAAGCTTTCGGATGCTAAAAGCATCGTGATTTTTTGACAGACAAAAAATATAGTGTACGGATGCAGAAAGTGTCACAATTTCATGACAGGGAGAAAAGATAGCAGACGACAGCAGAAGTGTCACGATTTCACTATAGAAACTGAAAGCATGTCTTCCATAGGTGAAGTGTCTCGATTTCACGACAAAAGTAGAGAGGAAGGTTATGAAGACAAAAGCATCACAATTTTGCGACATGTTCCAATTTTGTAGGTGTAAGGCAGAAAGAAGCTCAAGGCAACGAAAGTGTCATGATTTCATGACAAAAGTAGAGAGGAAGGCCATGAAGACAGAAGGGTCACGATTTTGCGACAAAATTGAAGATGACGTCAGCATAGGAAAAAGTGTCATGATTTCGTGACAAAAGCAGAGAGGAAGGCCATGAAGATAGAAGAGTCACAATTTCACAACAGAAGAGAAGATGATGTCAGTAGAAGTAGAAAGTGTCACGATATCATGACAAAAGCCAAAAGAAAGTGTTCGGCTACAAAGGTGTCACGATATCATGACATGTTGTAGTTTCATGAGAAAAGCTACAGAACCACAAAGGCGATTGAAGCCGACAGAGTTGAATTTGAGCCGACATAGTTTAGGGGTTTGCAATCGATGAAGTTAAGGGTAGAAGCCGACTAAGATCAAGGTTTTGATCTTGAAAGTTTTAGTATAAAAGTAGGGCTTCTTGGAGAGAAAAAAATATTATATCAATTGGAGTGTGTGTTTGAAGAGCAGCATTCATAGACTGTGCAAAGAGAAGAAGTTCAATCACTGAGAGCAGAGTGCATTCTGTCAATTATTTCAAGTGACTGAGATCGCAAGGAAGCAGAGTGTGCGAAGACTATGCAGCTGTATTTGTGTAGAGGTGCAAAAGTTGAAGTTTGATCAAGTGCAGCTGTGATTGTGCAAAAAGAGTGAAGGACTGTGTTTTTTTTTATGCAGACTAGAAAAAGAGGACAAAGACATTTGTGCCAGACCGAAAGACTATGTTTGGTGCAGATCAGAGAAAGAGATTGAGGACATTTGTGCTAAACCGAAGGACTGTGTTTAGTGCAATCTCGAGGACCAGCTTTGGAGGTGATAGAGTTGAGGACAGAGGTCTCCAGCCGGAGCAGGGGAAGACAGGTGTCTTCTATGGATAGAGTTCCATTTGCTAAGGGCAGAGGAGGCAGAGGTCTTCTAGAGGATCACCAACCAGAACAGAGCTAGGGGATTGGTGTCTCCTTTGGGTTGGTGCCCATAAAAATTGTAATCGAGAAAGGTATTCCCAGATTTGTTGATAAAATTTAGTGAAATATTTTATCCGTGGAGTAGCCCGTTTTGGGTGAACCACGTAAATTACTATGTCTCTATTGTGGATGGTGTTTTGTGCATTGCTTTGATTACTGCTATTAATACTTCTTTCTATACACTGCATAATAGTGAATTGAAAGTTGATTTGAAGGAAAAAGTAAAAAGCGGTCTTATACTGTTCACCCCCCCTCTCAGTATAAGCTTGTGTTCTTCAGTTGGACTTCTTAGCAACATTTTATGTGGGAAAATTGACCCTTGTTGGGTCTAGTTCAACATTAGCCTTAACCTTTGTTTCCTCCATCGAAGGGGTTCTACTGCTTGATGCTTGATCTATAGGTGGTACAAGACCTAAAAATCCTATTCATGAAATACTTCTTCATTTTAGAAGGAGATTTAACATAAGATCCATACAGGCCCTAGAAATAATGAGGTTGGGTAACTAGAATTTTCTTGGAAGGCTTCTTGGCCTCTTTTTTAGATTCCTTGAGTGCCCTCTTAGAAGCCTTTCTCCAGTTCTTTTTGTCTACTTCTATATCTTCCTTAAGATTTTCAAATTTCACTTTTTATGCAGAAAATAATTTTTTTGATGCCTCCCATTCCTCATCAGAATTCATGCTTGATTCCTCATAGAAATCCATGTTTGATTCCTTATCAAAATTTATGCCCAATTTCTTTAGTTCTATAATTCTTGCTCTAGTTTTGGGTCTTCATTGAGATGCCCTTAAAACCTTTCTCTTCAATATTATCTTTTTGGGTTGTATTTCAAGGTATATAAGCATTGCTGCTACTTCCTATTTTTAGTAGATATAATCTACCAAGTCTCTTCTACCTATTTTGAGGGCTCAGGTGACTTCTCAGTTTATTTTTGTGTAGTAGATTGCTACTTTATTGAAATTACCTTTTTCTCCTGAGGTTGTTCAGTGCCTTCATTCGCTTGAGAATGTTTTAGCTCAAACCCTATATCCTGGTTAGGATTCTGATCTGTAGAATGGGTAGACTCCTGAGGTGTTTTAGCCTCCAAATTCTCTTCTTCACATTTGTCTAAAATTTGAGTCTCTTCAGCCTCCACTTCACCCTCATTTTCATCTTATTTTTCTACAGATTTTTTTGAATTTTGAGGTTCTTAAACCTCAACTTCATCTTCTCGATTTACCTATTCTATAGAGTGAGATGATGAACAGGGCTACTCCACTTCCATTGTAGCATCCATACCTTTCTCATTTTATATGTGATAGTGTAGGGAAGTGATTTCAATTTTAACTATAGGGGAAATCTTCTAAGATTGAGGGCTCCCTTGTTTAGATAAATTTTGAGCAAAATCCATAGAGTGGTCTCCTGCCTTAGCCTCTTAGCTGGAATTTTTGGTATCTGACTTCCAAGTGACTAATGATGCTACCTTCTCTTTAGAATCTATAGAGGTAGTGGGTACATCCATTGCACAATCAGTATAAACCCCTACATCCACTTTATCTGGTTGCTCGACTTTCGCTGGCTTGCCCTGTAATCGTAATTCTCCTATGTGCCCATGTAGTTGCCAAATCATTTGATACAATTTGTGCATTTTTAGTGTGACTGCCTTCCTTGAATCTTGAAATAGATTCCATTATTCCTTATATCTTGCTTCCCAAGTGGGAGCTTGTTCTTTTAATAATATAGTTATTACTGCAAATCCTCCATCTGGTCCTCCAATTGTACATTTTCTATTTGCACCTCTTGTTGAGGAGCATGCCCCCTGGAAATATCCTATAAAATTTGGGCTAGATAATCTTCCCTATTTAGTCCATCAATTACTGCATCATCATCTAATGAGTTGGAAACCACCATAGATGCCTTTGCCTTTCTACCTATGGTTTTGGTGGAAATTGACATGAAAGGAGGGCTTGGCAGATCCTGCATTACCTCATCATCAAATTGAGGGCCAATTGGGGATAAAGGCTATCCTTCATACTCATAAAATTGGGGAAAATAGAGAATAAGGCTTGTACTGCTTCCCATATATTTTCCTAAAGTGGGGACATAGGTGCCATATCTTCTTGTTCTGTCACCTTCTAAATCAACTTCTTGAAGAACACAAGCTTATACTGAGAGGGGGGGTGAACAGTATAGCACCCAATTTTTACTTTATTTCCAAACCAATATATATTAGTGTCCTCAATTGCAATTACCAAATACAGTAGTGTGTATTAATAACATAGATAACAATAGTAAGCAAGTGCACAAATCACCACACACAATTGAGACACAAGATTTAACATGGTTACCCCAATGTGGGCTAGTCCACAAGATAATATCCTTATAATATTTCATAAAGAAATAAGGATCCTTATCCCAATATAAATAATTACTTTGATCTACTCAAATATAGGCTATCCTGATCTATTCAGGTGGGCTCCACTAATCTACTTAGCTAGGTTCTCCACTGATTTGCTCAGCTAGGCTATCCACTGGTCTACTTAGCTAGGCAATCCACTTATTTGCTCAGCTAGGCTCTTCACTGATATGCTCAACTAGTCTATCCACTGATATACTCAGCTAGGCAATCCATTGATCTGCTCAGCTAGGCTATTCATTGATCTGCTCAACTAGGCACTCCACTGATCTGCTAAGCTAGGCAACTAGTGTTGATGAGTTTTTCTATTTTTTTTCTATCTCTTTCACTACTCATAGATCTACCTCAATGCCTTTTCACAAGGCTCAACCAATCCTACTCATATGATGTTCCAAATTTGTCCTCTAAGCCTTCACAAAAGGCTTAATCAATGATACTCAAATGCTATCCCAAATCTATCCTCAAAGCCTTCACAAAAAGGCTAAAGCAATGATGCTCAAATGCTATCCCAAATATATCCTCAAATCCTTAATAAAAGGCTCAAGAAATGATGCTCAAATTCTGTCCCAAATATGTCCTCAAATCCTTCACAAAAAGGCTCAAGCAATGATGCTCAAATGCTATCCCAAATATATCTTCAAAGCCTTCTCAAAGGCTTAACCAATAATACACAAAATTTTTCTCAAATCTGTCCAGAAATTTTATCCCAAAAGCCTTCTCAAAATCTCAAATAATAATGAACAAAAGCTATCTCAAATATGTCCAGAAATTCTATCCTAAAAGCCTTCTCAAAGGCTCAACCAATCATGTATAAAATCTGTCTCAAATCTATCTAGAAATTCTGTCCCAAAAGACTTCTCAAAGACTCAACCAATCACTCTCAAGTAGCACTCAAATCTCAACCACAAATCAATGGAGACAAGGCTCAATGATGAAATCAACAATGAATGGCAATGTACTCTTAAATGGATGACAACAATGATCAACAATGATCTCAATAATGTATAACAAATACTCTCTCAAATGGATGACAAAAATGCTCAACAATATACTCTCAAATGTATGGTAAATGAGCTCTCTAATGAAAACCTCTCCAAGCAGTAATAATGAGGACTTCAACCAACCAAGGACAATCTCCACAAGTAATAGAAATAGGTTCTCAATAATATATTCCTCATGCAATGTCAATAAGCTCTCAAGAAACAAGCACAACTCCCTCAAGCAAAGAGCTCTCAAACAACCAACAATGATCTCCTCAAATGAAAGACAAATGTATTTACAAGTGACTATTAAATGATCTCCTCAATGGTCTCAAATAGATGTAATATACTCAACAAGTAATCAACAATAATCTCCTCAAAGAAATAGAAAAAACCTCCTCAATAGTGGCAATACTCTCAATGAACTCCACTAAAGCAATTATGAACTCAAGCATCAATTTTATCCATAAAATTGATTTTCTAATCCATCCACTTCCTCTCAATAGTCAAGGCACATAATCAAGTAATTTGTCTTCAAATTCAAACCCTAACTCATGTGCATGTCTTCTAACTCAAGGTAGCAATTAACTAGGTCTCAAGTTTTTAGTTTTATTTCATAATAAAACCATGCACTAGGACATATACATGTTCAACACTTTACTACCTTATAACTCCCTAATTTCATTGACATAAACAACAAGCACCTATGCTTTTATTTATTTGTTTTCACACCTTATAACTCCACAAGTACACACAATAATTTTCAATTATTTAATTCAACACCTTATAACTCCCTAAGTACACATAGCAATAAAAAAAATTATCTCAACACCTTATATCTCCCTAAGCACACACAACAATAATTTATTTCCAAAAAATACCTTATGGCTCCCTAATTTTGGTAGAAATAATTTTAATGCACCACAACTTTGGAAATATCAACTATTACCATGCACTAGATATAAATACCTTTTTTTTGAATTTGATAGCCTCCACAACCTTCAAAAATGTTAATGTATTTGCCAAAAATCAATGCGCCTTAACCATCATTGCGATTGTCAACGTTTTGCCCAAAAATCAATGCACCTTCACACCTTCACGAGAGTCAAACTCTGTTCCTCCTTGCTTGCGTTGTGAAGCGCTTACCATGTGAGCACTGGCCCACATTGGGATTCAATACCAAACACTTACTTTAATCTCTGTGCTTGGCTGTCAAAATAAAATCAATCTCTCACAAAAAACTTTTACTCCTGGCAGGATTCAAACACAAACCTCTCCTGTGCAAATATGATGCCCTGCCAACTGTGCTATGCTATCTAGTGTGACGTTAGTTTCACCAAATTTCAATTTTGTATTTTCCCTTGAGTTCAATATGTCATTTTTCTTCTATGTTGCCTCCCTTTTATGACTCTCTCTCATGCACTAATTATTCTCCTTTCTCCACAACAAAATAGCCAAAATCTTCTTTGATTTATATGTCTTTCAATGCCTTCGAATGACATCGGCAAACTTTGATTTGCCATCCTAGCCTTTGCACATCGACAAATAATTTAGTTAAACTTTAGACCTTAGAATTATTTAATAAATATTTAATAATTCATCTCTTATCTTTGAATTGGGATATCTCCTTTGTTCTTTTGAATTTTGCCATGAAACTTTTTTCACCTAGGTTTTATTGAAAAAACATTTTCATCCATCATCATTTGGAGATGTCTTAGCACATTGGTTTTAATGAAAAAACCTTTCCAATGGTTTTAATAAAAACATTTTTCATTGGTCTTAATAAAAACCCTTGCCTTTGGTTTTAATAAAAACCTTTACCATTGGTTTTAATAAAAACCATTAATATAATATTTAAAAATTAAATATTATATACCTCTTGTGCCACAAAACTCTGTATATATCCATGCTCTCCAAAATGTCATAAATGAATATTTATGAAGTGATTTTTCCACAAAAACTAAATGTGGTCCATGTGACATCAATGACAACACAAAATAACTCAAATTTCCAACAATATCCCCCTTTGTCATTGATGGCAACACCTCTAATGCAAAACACCACAATCATTGCAAAAATAATTTCTGAGAATCAAAGTTGCTCCCCCTGACTCAATACTATCTATTGAGGTTGCTCTCCCTATCTCAATGTTCTCTTTGGAGGCTGCTCCCCCTAACTCAATGCTCTCCCCTTACTCAAATATCTCCCTCTTTGACATCAATGGCAAAAAGGGACACCTATGGGGCTAAAATATATGACTCTTAAGCTTAGCCCCCCCACCACCTTCTCTCTTGAGGTGATTAATTTTGGGGTGGGAGTATTTTTAATCCCATACTACATTGTTCATTTTCTTTTTCAACTTCCTTCCACTTATTTTTGATATAATTTTCTTGATGAGTTACTTGGTCTTCTTGTATTGAACCTGTTTGACCTTCTTGCCTTGAGACTGCTTGAAATTCTTGCCTTGAACCTATTTGGAATTGAGTCCTACACCATTTTGCAATGTTTCCAAAGTTATTGCAATTAAAACACTTGATATTGTAGCCTTTGGATGGTGACCATGTTCTAAATTCTTTCTTGAAATCATTTCCATATCCATTCCTTCCTTGAACCCTATATTGTGAGGTTCTATTTTAATAATCATTATGAACATGACCTATGAATTTTTTAGCTCTAAGACCAAAACCATGTTGCTCATTTTATTTGCACTGGGAAGCTCTATGACCAATCATGTTGCATAAGAAGCAGTTTATTTGAAAAACAAACCTTCTTCCTTTGAAGTTCCTTCTAGCAAAATCAAACTTCTTTGATCCATAGACCCTTTCTTGACCATTATCCTTGTGATAATATTTGACTTGTGCATTGTATCTTTGATCCTTCCTTGTAGTATATAAATCCTCTTCTTTAACTTCTTCCTTGTTTTCCTCTTCAATAATTTCTTTGCCTCTTGAACTTGATTTGCCTATCTCAAAACAAGATCCAAAATGGATATTTGGAGCCATAGGAGCTTTGGAACTTTCTTCATGAATCTTAGGTGCTTCCTTGCTTTCATATTTTAGGACTTCCTTTCCTTTTGAGTGTGACTTTTCTTGGAAATAATATACAACCTTAAAATATATTTCTACTCCTTTTTGAACCCTTTCATCTAATGTGTCATGTCTTGTTGTTATTACTCTTAGTTCTTCATTCATAATTTCCTTTATCATTTTTGCATCTTGAAGCTCATCTCTTAGATTATTGATTGTATAAAGTAGTTCTTCTTTGAAATTTGTTCGAATCTTGTTTTTAAGATTCTTGATTTCTTCTTTTAGCCTTTCAACTTTTGATTTTTGTTTTCTTGGCTCATCCTCTTCCTTTTATATTACCAAAAGGGAGACTTTTTCATATTTACTATCACTGAGATCATTATCATATTTTATAGCAAACAAACTCTCATGATTTCTTTGACCATGCCTATTTCCTTGATGTGTCATTTCATTTTCACTATCACTGAAGCCATTGCAATATCTTGATCTATGATATCTTTGACCACACATAAAGCATTATTCTATTTCACTTTCTATTTCTAAGAATATATGTTCTTCATTTTCATCATCTAACTTGTCTCTATCACTGTGATCTGAGCTATCGTTTGCTTCTTCAATGTAGAAATTTTTCTTTGTCTTACGAAAACTTTTCTTCTTCTCATGCTTGCTTTGCTTATACCTGTCATCTTTGTCATGATTATGCTTTCATTATTCTTTTCTTCTGTGACCATATTTTTCATCATCACTATTTTCTTCATGTGGACACTTGTTTGCATAGTGACCATAATCACCACACTTGTAGCATTTGAATTTCTTCATATCTCTATAATTCCTTAAGTCCTTTTTCTTTTTGATGAAGTTAGCTTCCTCATCATTATCTGAATCTCTATCTATCTCTGGATATTTCCATTTCTTTTTCTCTGAAGCCTTGAATGCAATTCTTTTCATTAGAGCCAAATGCTTATCTATCCTCATCTCATAATATGTGAGAGTTCCTTGTAGTTCTTCTATTGTTAGCTTGTCAATATCCATTGTTTCTTCTATAGCTAAAACCTTTGCATCATACTTCATGGGAAGTGATCTGAAAACCTTTTGAGTAACATCCAATTCTTTCATCTCAAATCCTAGACCTCTCATGATGTTAACAATCTCATCAAATCTAAGTAAAAACTTTGTAATATCTTCAGAATCTTCCATTTTCAATTCCTCGAATCTTCTTCTATGAGTTTGTAGTTTTGCCAAATTTACCTTGGAATATCCTTCATAGGTATTCCACAACTTGGTCCACATTTCATTAGCTGAATTACATACCATGACCTTTGCAAAATATGTCTCACATAGCCCACTCATAATACAATTCATTACCTTTGCATTGATCTCAACCAATTTTTTGATAGTATTATCTGTCTTGGGATCACCTTCAAACTTGTACTCTTTTGCAACCATCTGCCATACCTCATATCCTTGTGATATCAAGTAGTTCTTCATTCTCATGCTCTAGAAAGCATAATTGTTACCATCAAATAATGGAGCCTTACTTGTAGATGATCCTTTTCGTGAAGCCATCTGTGTTCTTATAGAATCTACCCTCAAGTTGTTAGCCTTTTTGAAGGAACCTACTCTGATAAAAATTGAATAACACAAGCTTATAATGAGAGGGGGGGTGAACAGTATAACATCTAGTTTTTACTTTCTTTCCAAACTAATATCAATTAGTGTCCTCAATTGTAATTACCAAATATAGCAGTGTGCATTAATAATATAGATAGCAATAGTAAGAAAGTGCACAAATCACCACACACAATTGAGATACAAGATTTAACGTGGTTCCCCAAATGTGGGGTAGTCCATAAGATAATATCCTTATAATATTTCACAAAGAAATAGGGATCCTTGTCTCAATACAAATGATTACTTTGATCTGCTCAAATCTAGGTTATCCTGATCTTCTCAGGTGGGTCCACTGATCTACTCAACTAGGCTCTCCATTGATCTGCTCAACTAGGCTATCCACTAATCTAATCATCTAGGCAATCCACTTATATGCTCAACTAGGCTCTCCACTAATCTGCTCAGCTAGGCTATCCATTGATCTTCTTAGCTAGGTGATACACTGATCTACTCAGCTAGGCTATCCACTGATCTACTCATCTAGGATATCCATTGATCTACTCATCTAGGCTATCCATTGATCTACTTAGCTAGGCTATCCAATGATATGCTCAACTAGATAATCCATTGATATGCTTAGCTAGGAAATCCATTGATCTGCTCATCTAGGATATCCACTGATCTGCTCAACTAGGCTATCCACTAATCTACTCAACTAGGCAATCCACTGATCTGCTCAGCTAGGCTATTCACTAATT
Source organism: Wollemia nobilis (assembly GCA_028583015.1). Lineage (NCBI taxonomy): Eukaryota > Viridiplantae > Streptophyta > Pinopsida > Araucariales > Araucariaceae > Wollemia > Wollemia nobilis. Next base: position 6,317,572 of record JAQPPZ010001045.1, read on the forward strand.
TTCTCAGCTAGGTAATCCATTTATTTGCTTAGCTAGGCTATTCATTGATCTACTTAGCTAGGCACTACATTGATCTACTCAGCTAGGCAACTGGTGTTTATGAGTTTTTCCATTTCTATTCTATCTCTTTCACTGCTCACAGATCTGCCTCAATTCCTTCTCACAAGGCTCAAAAAATCCTACTCATATGATTTCCCAAAACTTTCCTCTAAGCATTCACAAAAGGCTCAAGCAATGATGCTCAAATTTTGTCCCAAATATATCCTCAAAGCCTTCGTAAAAGGCTCAAGAAATGATTCTCAAATGCTGTCCCAAATCTGTCCTCAAAGCCTTCATAAAAGGCTCAAGCAATGATGCTCAAATGCTGTCCCAAATCTGTCCTCAAAGCCTTCACAAAAAGGCTCAAGAAATGATGCTCAAATGCTGTCCCAAATCTATCCTCAAAGGCTTCTAAAATGCTCAACCAATCATTAACAAAAGCTGTCTCAAATATGTCCAGAAATTCTATCCCAAAAACCTTCTCAAAGGCTCAACCAATCATGCACAAAATCTGTCTCAAATCTGTCCAAAAATTCTATCCCAAAAGCCTTCTCAAAGGTTCAACCAATCATGCATAAAAGCTGTCTCAAATATGTCCAAAAATTTTATCTCAAAAGCCTTCTCAAATGCTCAACCAATCACTCTCAAGTAGCACTAAAATTTCAACCACAAATCAATGAAGGCAAGGCTCAATGATCAACTCAATAATGAATGGCAATGTACTCTTCAATGGATGAAAACAATGATCCACAATAATCTCAACAATGTATGACAAATACTCTCTCAAATAGATGACAACAATGCTCAACAATATACTCTCAAATGTATGGCAAATGATCTCTCTAATGAAAACCTCTCCAAGAAGTAACAATGAGGACTTCAACCAACCAAGGACAATCTCCACAAGTAATAGCAATAGTTTCTCAATAACATCTTCCTCAAGCAATGTCAATAAGCTCTCAAGAAACAAGCACAACTCCCTCAAGTAAAGAGATCTCAAATAGCCAACAATGATCTCCTCAAATGAAAGATAAATTTATCCACAAGTGACTATAAAATTATCTCCTCAATGTTCTCAAATAGAGGCAATGTACTCAACAAGTAATCAACAGTACTCTCCTCAAAGCAATAGTAAAAAAATCTTCAATAGTGGCAATACTCGCAATGAACTCCACTAAAGAAATTATGAACTCGAACATCAATTTTATCCATAAAATTGATTTTCTAATCCATCCACTTCCTCTCAATAGTCAAGGCACATAATCAAGTAATTTGTCTTCAACTTCAAACCCTAACTCATGTGCATGTCTTCTAACTCAAGGTAGCAATTAACTAGGTCTCAAGTTCCTAGTTTTATTTCATAATCAAACCATGCACTAGGACATATACATGTTCAACACTTTACTACCTTATAACTCCCTAATTTCATTGACATAAACAACAAGCACCTATGCTTTTATTTATTTGTTTTCACACCTTATAACTCCACAAGTACACAAAATAATTTTCAATCATTTAATTCAAAAACTTATTTTTTTTTGGTATATAAGATACTATAGCATTAATACCAGGTTTTACAGGTTGACCCAAAACATTTTACAAAAATTAGCCTAGGGTTGTTGATGAACATGTCCTTACTAAGGATCCTATATATGTAAAATCTACATGCCACCAAAGCCATTACATTCGGTAAGGCACATAGCCTGTTATCAAAAAGAAAATTCCTATAAAACATTTTGGGTATACTCCAAGAAAACACACCTGCATCATAATTACAAAAAAAGAAACAGACATAGATCCCTTCCATGAAATAGTGGAGAAACAAAAATTTTTAGACACACATAACAAAGTACTGAAAAAACTCCCACAAGCTCTGTATTGACAGTTACTCTTAATAATTCTTTGGTAATTGCTTTCTTTCGTATATGACATGCTTTGGGACCACATCCTGTCTTGTCCAATCAGCCTTGGATAAGTGAACCTGTTGGATAGATTTATGGTGGTGGCTATCTGGTGATCCATGTGGCTTTGGTTCGAAGTCTTATATTGCCATTTCTTTCCTACCCTGTGATTATCAACCAACCTCAAATTACTAAGATGACTAGGAGATATGTTATCTGACATGTGACTATCCTCATTAGTCTTTGTGGTATTTCCAAGCAACATCCACAAAGACTAACAACTCGGATAATTTTTTTTGTGAGTCCATTTCAAAAAGGAGACGATAATACTCATAGCATTTGAACTTACAATGCCTTCCCTGTTGGTAAATTTGACTATCATTCTTGGCATTCTTGTTGAATAATATCCTCTACTTCACTCGGGACACCGTGTTCCCATTTGAAAAGTCTATCACCATCGACACCCAAATTGGCCAGCTTATCAACAAATTTGTTACCTTCTCGAAAGACATGTTGGGTTTTTCTGTCCTGTCTTCCATGGAAAAGGATCCTAGCCTCTTCAAAAATTGTTTTAATCCTCCAAGGAGGTGTTTTTCAATTATTGAGGAGATTTATAACATGCATAGAGTCTCCTTCTATGATCAAATTGCCTTCTAAGTCTTGAATCATTTGAAGGCCTCTCCACATAGCTCTAGCTTCAACTTCATTGTTTGTCCTTGTTCCCAAATATTTGGAAAACATAAGCATCATATTCCCATTATGATCTCACACAATGCCACTAGTGCCTGCTCTGCCATGATTTTCCTTAGCCACTCCATAAAAATTAAGCTTAAACCAACCCGTAGGAGGTGGGGACCACTTAACATTGGCTCTGGGGTTGAATACCCTAGGCACAGACTCAACTAACAAGGTTAAGCTTAAATATTGAGCAATTGTGGTCTCCTACAGATGAGGTTTACGACTATCAAAAGGGATAAGGTTCAAATTCTCATTGGCAAAGGATAGGATCCTGGCAATGATAGTTTTATGATCATGGATAGACTCATTAAAGACTCTATGGTTCCTTTCTAACCACACTTGCCAAAGATAGTGATTGAGACAAATTTTCCACATGTATCTAAGTATTTGGCTTGAAAAGGGGTAAGGCCACTGGATGAATAAATCAAGTACGATGGTTGGTTTAACCCAAGAAATATTGAAGGCCTAAAAAACCCCACTTAGGATAGTCAAGGAAAAAGGGCACTCAAGAAAAATATGATAAATGGTCTCCCAATTAGCCCTACATAGATAACAACGATTAGTGATACAAATACCTTTACGCATCATATTATAAATGGTTAGAATTCTTCCTTGGATAACTAGCCATGAAAATACAAAAAATTTTGGAATTAAATTTTTTATCCAAACTAAGTCCTTTTGGAGGACAAAATCATCATCATCAAGCAGAAACTTGTAAGTTGATTTAACAATGAACTACCAATTTTTGTAGGAGCCCAGATCACTTGATCTTCCTTGGGTCTCATGGGGATAAACTGTTTCCCGAGAATGTTACAAATATTATTTGATTCTTCTTGAAATCCTTGAATCCTTATTTGTTTCCACTTCATTATGCCTCTGTCCTCAACCATATAATTAGAGACTTTTCTGCCAATGAGTTCTTCTATGATATCTCTGATTCATGCTAAGTTAGGATATTGCGTTAGTGGTTCGTCCTTAGCCCACCTGTAATTCCAATAATTTATCCTCTCACCATTGCCTAAAACCCATATTAAACCTTTTTTTATGATTTCCTTACAATTGAGAATTGCTTTCCAAAAAGTAGAACCTCTGATTGGAACTGAGTCACTTAGAAATTCCATATTTTGAAGATACTTTCATTTGATGATAGCTGTCCATTCATTTTATTTACCAAAAATGAGGTTCCATGCATGCTTAGATAGTAAAACTAAATTCATATGAGCAATTCTGCTTAGACCTAAGCCCCCATTTTCCCTGGGTCTGCACACTTTGGTCCATCCTACAAGGTGTATCCTTTTTTTCTCCTCCGATCAAGTCCATAAAAATTCTTTTTTGAGTTCCTTAATTTTTTGGAAAACCTTCATAGGGGATTTGAAAATGGAGAGGAAATAGACTGGAATGATCTGAAGAGAGGCCTTAGTGAGGGTCAGCTTTCCTGCTTGAGATAGAAGATGAACTTTCCATCCAACAAGTTTTTTTTGAATTCTTTCAATAAATCTATCCCACATTGAATCTCTTAGAGAACCAATAAAAATAGGGAGACCAAGATATGAAGTGGGGAGGTTTTCTATATCACACCCTAAAAATTTTGCAATCCTTCCTTGAATTTGAATAGGGGTGTTCAAGAAATATAACTTGCTTTTACTAAAATTTCTTTTTGACTAGTAGCGTCCTCGTAGAGTTGTAGGATGTATTTAATTATTTTGGCCTCAACCACCGATGCCTTAGTCAATAGAAGGGTATCATCGATGAATTGTTGGTGAGAAACAACCCTAGTGAGAGATGTTACCTTGATTCCTAATATTAGCCTTGAACTATAAGCATTTTTTATGGTTCTGCCTAAAGCTTCTGCCACAATGATGAATAACATGGGGCTGATAAGGTCCCCCTACTGAATTTCTCTATGACTTTGAAAGTAACCAGTAGTTGTTCCATTAACAAGAATTGAGAACCATGCTTTAGAAATGCATTATTTGATCAAATTAACTCATTGGTGGTGAAAACCAAACTTAAGGAGGACATCAATCAGAAATTCCCAATTTAGGCTGTCAAATGCTTTGGTCATATCAAGCTTGAGTCAAAAACAAACTTGTTAGTCTTATGATCAAAGTGCAGAGCTTCATGAAGTATGATAAATCCATTCAATATTGACATGCCCTGGATAGAACTTCCCTGGCATGGATATATTATGTAGAGCATAACATCTCTCATTCTATTTGTAATGGCTTTAGTTAGGATCTTGTAAGAAAAATTGCACAAACTGATTGGCCTGAAGTCAACCATAGATTCAAGGGTTTGCTTCTTAGGAATTAGAGAAATAAAAGTAGAGTTGAGACCTTTTGGGATATGATTACTTGCTTGGAATTGTCTGATAACAAAAATTACATCCTCACTTACGGTGTCCCAAAAATCTTGATATAAATGAGAGGGAAAGCCATCGGGTCCCGGGGCTTTGTCTGGCTTCATGCTAAAAAAGGCTTCCTTAATTTCCTCATAAGAAAAGGGAGCTAGAAGCTTAAGGTTTATATCCTTATTTATTATGCTAGGAATGGATTGCAAGAGAATATCTTTGGCCTCCTCATTGCACTAAAATTCCTGACCAAGGATAGAATTGAAATAAGTTACTGCCTCCTTTCTGATTTTTGTTAAGTCCTAAGTAATAGAACCATATGCTTTTTAAAAAAAAATTATCTTGTTATTGCTTCTATTTCTAAGCATGGTGATGTGAAAAAACTTGGAATTTGAATCTCCATATTTCAACCAAAGAGCCCTTGATTTTTGCCTCCAATAGATTTCCTCACAGGTCAAAATGTTATGAAAATTTGCTAGTTTTGTTTGTTCCTCCTGCCTAGTAGTTTCATCAGCATCACCATGTTGAATCGTCTGATAAATTATCTTCAAACTTTCAACAACCTATTTTTTTATTTTCAAAGAGATTCCCAAATACCTCTTTGTTCCAAGTTCAAAGATTGTCCTTAACAAACTTTAAGTTGCCAGCAAGTTTAAAAGTTGCACTACCCCTGATAGGTCGCTGCCACCACTGAATTAAGTTATCTCTGAAACTGGAATGTTTGATCCACATAGATTGAAATCTAAAAGGTTTCTGGAAGGATAGATGGTTAGGGATCTCCAAAAAAATGAGATTATGATCAAAGGCAATTTTAGTAAGGGCTTGCAGGGTAGAATCATTGAACATAGATGTAGCCTCCTTTGATAGAAAAAACATGTCAAACCTTTCTTGAATGAGATGATACCCTATCCGCCAATTTCTCTAGGTATAATTCACTCTCTAAGTTTTACATCCACCAACATGTTGTTCACAAAGTCATTGAACTCATCCATGCTCTTGATAGGTGGTTCATTTCCACCCATTTTGTATGAAGGGTAAAGATGAGTGTTAAAATCCCCAACCATAATCTAGGGGACATTATGGAAGATTTCACTCATATTGCCTAAGTACTCCCACAGTAGATCTCTCCCTTGAATTGAAGTTGAGGCATAAATATTTGAAAGGATCCACGACCTGTTGTTGTTTATTTCCTTAAATAAAACACTAAGAACTCTATTATCTTTCTAAATAATGGTGCCTTCTACTATTCGGGGATCCCACAAAGTCATAAGGCCTCTAGAAGCTCCTCTGGATGATTTGGAAACCATATTCCCTTGATTCCATTTTTTTTTACTACTTTTTTGATTGAATCTCATCGTTTTTGTTTCTTGCAACATGATAATAGTTGGATTCACTTGATTTCTTATTGCATTGACTTCCCTGTGTTTAGGCAGGCTATTGATGCCTTTCACATTCCATGAGGGGAACTTCATTTAGATTGTTTAGGATTTATCCCTCTACCCTTCCCTTGAGGGGGTTTTCCTAATTTTTTTCTTCAAAACCCAAAATAACTTGTTGAAACAAGGTTCTCTATTTTCCATTGGCAATGTCATTATCAGTTTTAATTTTTTGATTCTCAACATTTGATATTCTCCCTCTTCTTTTTCACTGCCAAAATCTATAGGAGACTTCACATTGCTCCTTGTTTGTTTAGGAATAAACTAGGGGGAGGCAATTTGTTGCAGAACCAGACTGCTATATTACTCATTCTGAAGAGTTTCACATATATCCACCCCTACATCAAAATCTTCTCCTTTTTTCCTGTATTCCCCTAGTCTGTGGGATGGACCCTCAGTAGGATTCGCCTGGATCCTAGTGATGATGTTAGGGAGATGAGATTTTTTGTTTTCTAATGCCTCAAATTTCTTCCTAAGTTCTTCAGCATTAGGGTTTGGATTTGGGATGCCCACTGGTCTTGAAGTATTTTCAGCATTGGGGTTTAAGGATCTTGACTTGGATGGGGATTCTAGAGATTGGGCATTAGGGTTTGGCTTTGTGATGACCACGGGGCTTACAGTAATTTTAGCATTAGGGTTTGAGGATCCTAACTTAGAGGTAATTCTAGAGAGTCAGAAAGGTTAGCCTGAAGGTTCTGGGCTTCCATGTCTTTCGATAATCCTCCTACTCCCATATTGGATAAAATTGAAAATTTATTTGAAACTGGAGGATTGGAACTTACCTGATTATTTTGGTTACTAAAAACCTGTTGTTTTCCTTTGTCTTTCTAGGACCCTGTTGTTTTGGTTGTCCAAAATACCTCCCAAAAACTTGCCTACCAAAGAGAATTCTTCCATTGAAATAAAAGTGCTCATGGAACTTGCCGGGGCTAAAATTTTATTATTTAATGGAACTAGGGGTGAAAGAGAGATAACCTTATTTATTTTTCCTTTAAGAGTCTCTGCAAAAGATAGCCACTTCTTGGGCCCTGCATTATCCTTTGTATCTTTTTTGTCGGGGTCTTTTTGAGAAGGGTTGGGCCCCCGTGTGATGCCTGCATCCAAATTTGTCGTAGCTTGACCGCCTTACTCTGGATCCTCACTTGATCTATGCTCGAGGTTCCCACCCACCCCTTCCATACCTACTCTACCTTTGCTACCTTGGCTGAGATTCCTACCTAGAAAATTCAAACCCTCAATCCCATCGCACCCACTAAACCTTAGCTCACTCATTCTTCTTTTTAGCCTCAAGTGTTAAATTGAACCAAAGGGGTTTCTGTGTGATTCAATCCATTGTCTCCCTAAGGCCTAAGTACCTTAGTGCTTAGGATCCTACCATGTGGGCTATAGTCCCCACTAATTCAACACCTTATAACTACCTAAGTACACATACCAATAAAAAATAATATCTCAACACCTTATATATCCCTAAGCACACAAAAAAATCATTTATTTCCAACAAATACCTTATGACTCCCTAATTTTGGCAAAAATTATTTTAATGCACAACTTTGGAAATATCAACTATTACCATGCACTAGAGATAAATACTTTTTTATGAATTTCATAGCCTCCGCAACCTTCGAAAATGTTAATGTATTTTCCAAAAATCAATGTGCCTTAACCATCATTGAGATCATCAATGTTTTTCCAAAAAATAAATGTGCCTTCACACCTTCATGAGAGTGAAAATCTATTCCTACTTGCTTGCACTGTGAAACAATTACCACGTGAGTGCTGGCCCATATTGGGATTCAATCACAAATGCTTCCTTTAATCTCTGTGCTCGGCTATCAAAATGAAATCAATATCTCACAAAAAACTTTTGCTCCTAGTGGGATTCGAAAACAAACCTCTCATGTGCAAATATGATGCCCTACCAACTGCGCTATGTTGTCCAGTGTGACATCAATTTTGAAAAATTCTAATTTTTTCTTTGCCCTTTAGTTCAATATTTCATTTTGCTTCTACGTTGCCTGCCTTTGACGACTCTCTCTCATGCGCTGATTATTCTCCTTTCCCCACAATGAAATAGCCAAAGTTTTCTTTGATTTATATGCCTTTCAATGCCTTCGAATGACATAGGCAAAATTTATTTGCCATCCTAACCTTTGCACATCGGTATATAATTTAATTAAACTTTATACCTTAGAATTATTAAATAAATATTTAATAATTCATCTCTTATCTTTGAATTGGGATATCTCCTTCGTTCTTTTGAATTTTGCCATGAAAATTTTTGCACCTAGGTTTTATTGAAAAAACCTTTTCATCCATCATATTTTGGAGATGTCTTAGCACAATGGTTTTAATAAAAAACCCTTTCCAATGGTTTTAATGACAAACCCTTTCCGTTGGTCTTAATAAAAACCCTTGCCATTAGTTTTAATAAAAACCTTTACCATTGGTTTTAATAAAAACCATTAATATAATATTTAAAAATTAAATATTATATGCCTCTTGTGCCACAAAACCTTGTATATATCCATGCTCTCCAAAATGTCATAAATGAATATTTATGAAGTGCTTTTGCCACCAAAACTCAATGTGATCCATGTGACATCAATGACAACACAAAATAACTCAAATTGCCAACACTGTTCATTTTATATTGGCATCTCCACTTCTTCTTGCACAACTGGAATTGCATTAGATCCCTACATTTCCTCAATCATCACATTTTTATGTGGCTTTGCATATCGCACCAAGGCAAAAATTAGGCCATGGTGAGCCAAAGTAGATGTTGTACCTACCTTGGTACCGTTTGGCCTCATATTTGAGTGCACATGTAAGGTAAAGTGGGACATTGATCTTATCCCCATGCAGTATATGGTTTAGAAGTTGAAGAACACAAGCTTATACTGAGAGGGGGGGTGAACAGTATAAGACCTCTTTTTACTTTTTCCTTTATACTTCAAAATAGTAAAGCAATATACCCAAAGCAATATCAAAGCAATGCACAATATCATCCACAAAGTGACACCAATTTTAACGTGGTTCACCCAGAATGGCTAGGCTATGTCCACAAAATTTTTCTCTAAAATTTATCTTAAAGTTCTTTGGGAATCCTTCCCAATTACAATGTTTATGAGCCTGGGCCCAAAGGAGATACCTTCCCCCAATCAGAATTTATGAGCCTCTGCTCAAAGGAGATACCTTACCCTAATCAAAATTTATGAGCCTCTGCTCAAAGGAGATACCTTCCTCTATGCTTTGGAAATGATCCCTCAGAAGATCAACTGCCTCTACCTCTTGCCAGCATGTGGAACTCCTTTCCATCGAAGACCTCTTGTCCTCAATGCTTAACCTAAGAGACCTCTGCCTTCTATGATCACGTCCACAGCAGCTCAGCAACATGTACCAAACATAGTCAGTTGGTCTAGTACAAGTCTTCCTCTATCTGTCAAATCTATCCAACTCTTGAACAAATCAATCCTCTGCATACAAGCCTTCTCAAAGACTTGCCAAATCTGTCCTCAGGTTCTTCTCATAGAACCAATGCATATTTTTCCTCAAGTTCTCTGATAGAACTATCAAACTCAGCTCACAAGTCCTCTGTTAGGACCTATCCAAATCTGCTCACAAGTCCCCACCGAAACCTGTCCAAAAACCGCTCACAAGTCCCCACTGGAACCTGTCCAAGAACTGCTCACAAGTCCCCATTGGAACCTGTCCAAAAACTCAGCAAGCTCACCAAGAAAAACTTTCTTAGTAGGAAATCACAAAGTGAATTGTTAGAGACCTAATGTGATTTGTCAAACTCATAGAAGCATAAAGAGAATTTTTAGAGACTCAATATGTTCTATACTCAAATCCCAATCTCAAAACTCAACTCAAATCAACTCAGCTCAATCTCAATCTCAAATCTGAAAACTCAACTCAATATCTAAAATGGATAGGATAGAATGTTTTCTTTCAAGAACATGAAACCCCAACAATTGCCAACTATGCAAAGAATCACATACCAATGATACTCATTTTCTTTTCACCATCAATTAGGGTTTCAACAACAATGCTCATCAAACAAGGTTTAGTCAACCAACACCATTTAAATCAACATCAACCTTGAAGCATTCAACCAATCATCATAAGAAAAGGAAACAAGTAGAAATCCTTTTCCCTCCAAAGATATTTGAACAAAACATCCACCAACACAATATCACCAAATGCAAAGAATAACTTGCTCAAATCAACTCAATGGAGTAAGCCCAATATCATGAATCAAGTAAAGCAATAACTTGATCAAACAACCTCTATGGAAGCAACTCAACCATCAAACTCAAAACAGACAACCAAGGGTTCCACCAACTTAATGCAAGTAGCAAGACTCACAAACATAAACCCTAGTGCACAAAGCTTCCACTATCTCAAACCATAAATTATGCATTCACCAAAAGCTCTCCTTAAGGATAACAATGCATAAGAAGTCTTCAACAAACCAGAAAATAGGATTTACACCCAACCAAAGGAAACCTAGTTGAAAACCTTTTCACTCCAACCTTATTTCAGAAAAACATACACCAATCATACTCATAAGAAAAATGTGCCCATACCTTTTTGGAGTAGAAGAAAATTGATCCTTAAAGCTATCACCACACACAACCCTCAAACTTCCAACCAAGTTAGGGTTAGAACCAAGATAAATGAGCATATATAAAAACTTTCCTTAATACACCTTTTAGCTCCTCTTCTTTAAAAACAACCACCAAAGAAGCCAAAAACACAACAACCAAAACTTACACCTTATATCTCCATTTTTAAATTTAGCATAGCAAAAGACTAATCTCAAAAATACAACCAAAGAAATATCCCCTTATTTCTCCTATGTCTTTTAAACAATGCTAAACAATGCCAAAAATCATATCAAGAAAATAATCACACCTTATAATGGCTGCCCTTGAAGAATCCAAAATTTGCGGCACAAAACACGTTTTAATAAAAACGTGACTAATCCATGCACAACTCCCTCCGCGGGGATCAAAACGTAGACCTCCACCTATGCAAGGCCCAAACGCAGCCTTCGCTGCCACTAGCCCACAAGGGGCTTACGAAGTCCAAGACAGACTTCCTTCCACATAAACGGTCAAGCTTTCCAAAAGCTTTTCAAACCACGAGCTCTCCTCTTTCGCAGTGTAAACAAAACATTCGATCGCAGCCAAACCAATTAATTGCCTTCGATTTTCCAAGTTAGTTTAACCTTAGGAACCTTATCATATTTATAGTCCATACGTGGACTTTAGAACACGTCGGCTGCAAAGAAAAGTAATTTCAAATTTAATTGAAATTTGCTTTCTAAAGGGTTTAAAAACCCTTAAAGTATTTTTAATAAATTAAAAATAATTTCTCCCTTAATTAATTAATTAAAACCTTGAAGGGTTTTAAATAATAATTAAATAAATAATAAAGATAACCTCCATTGGTTTTAATAAAAACAATTGCCAATGGAATATCTCCGGATTCTCTTAAAGAGATTCTCTTGGAATATTCCACCTTTGACATCAATGACAACTCATAGACAACTCATAGACAAGAAGCTAGGATCTCAAACCCAAAATTGCCAACAGAAATAAAAAATGGTTCAATTTCAGCTTGGAGTACCTTCCAGAACATGTGAAGAATTATGCAATCTATTCAAAAATCACCCTCAAAGCTTGAGGAATTGTTTCTTGGGCAAACTAGTGTGTGTCATGTGCTCTATCGATCATCCAAAGAGTCTCTGTGCATATATAACTGGGTTGTATTATTTGTATGTGTGCTCCACTATTATGGGGAGGCCCGTCACCATGGCAATATATACTTCATTGAATGGGATATCCAATCCTTGCATATGCACAGTCCCATCCCTCATGGATGCTACAAAATCATTGGCTGCCATTGTGTCTTGGCCCTGGCTAACCAATCGATAATACTACATCCTACCTACAACATCTAATTGGGTTTGGAAATTCATAGAAATCCATGAGCAGTAGATAGGTTCACTTTTCTTTAATTCATGGTTTTTAGATTTCCCCCCATGCTTAGAGCGTAAATTTCCTTTCGATTCATGATTCACTCTATAGCTACTTCACACTCTGGTTCTTCCGAATTACCACACTTTGTAATTTTCCTCATTACATAGTAGTTATTTAGTAAGTAGTTTCTTTAAAACTAGTTGCTTCCTTGGATGCAAGTGGTTAACTATCATAATCATAAGTGATTACATTTTATCCGTGTAAACTTTCCATATAGTGTGTGTCGAATCTTGCATAGGTGATAACAATAAGCATTTTACCAATTAGAGCTATGACACGTAGAAAAGTGCCAAGTGGAACAATACGGGTGGCTAGGATTATAATGGGGGTTGTGCTGGAACTTTTCCATAGATACACATGCACATAAAAATAATATAGGCATAAAATGGAAAATTTAATCATGCACCTAATTTTTTTTGTAGGTGTACCATGCACAAATATCCATGGTGCATTTTTATTGGCTGGTGAATGATGATGAGGTAAACCACAACAAAAAATGATGGTCATATTTCCCATGCAGTTAATTCCTCTCCATGTGACTGGTTCCTGATAATTGCAATATGATACATTTGAGACATCCTACACGGTTTCAAAACAAAGGTTAAAAAAACATATCTTTTTGGGATGAAAAACATCCCCTCCTTAAGAATTATTTGTTGATAACTTTTAATTTCATCCGTAGCATATTTGAATTTGCATGTGAGTGGGGTGCTGATATGGCTTGGGCCACATCCCAATGCTGAAGTTTATTTTTACAAGGCACAAACACCCATGAAAATAGAAAGCAAGCACCTTTTTCTATGTGGAAATTAGGAACCTTCTTTTGAATCAAGGCATGTAGGTGCCTAAAATAGGAAACATGCACCTTAGCAATCAAGCACCTTGCTTAACATGGAAAGTAGACACATTTTTTTTGAAATCAGGTGCTGTACGTAAAGCAAAATTTATACAAAACTTTAAACTTTTCTTTTTTTTAATTTACATGGTGGAATCAGTAGCCGTCACGAGTAGGTTGTCCAGCTTTTATGACGGCCATAGTATTCAGTGTTGTCGACCCACAAAATCTGCCACATAGATCTTCGTGTAGTTTGCACCTATAACCACCATGCCACAATCATTTTAAACCTTTTATGCCGCTAAAAGCACTAGGAAAGGGACAAGCATTCAGTCCAGCGAGGCCCGAGATTTGAATCTTGGACCTCCACCCCCTTATGGGGTTTGGATGAACCAATTTGTCTACACCTCGGACCTACAAAACTTTAAACTTTATATACAACTATTTTTTTAATGTTCAGGAGACTAGGTGTCATATTCCAAAAAAATGGGAGGCAAGTGCCATCTCCTTGAAAAACTAGGAATCAGACATTAGTGTGCCATAAAACGGGACACAGGTGCCATATCCTTGAAATAATAAGAATTAGGTGCCTTGTACCATGGCAAATGGGAATCAGGTGCCACTTCCTTTAAATATAGGAATCAGACGCCTTCTTTTGTAAAACAAGAATCATGCGCCATTTTCTTTAAAAACTAGGAATCAGGCGTCTTCTTCATCAAAAAATGGAAAACATGTGCTTCTTCCTTATTTCAATGTACACTTGATATGCCCACTTATATACGCTTGAGTTTTATTAGGCCTTTAGCGCTCTGGTTGAAAAATAGGGACAAAATCAACATCTGCTACTCAAACTAGCAGTTGGGTGTTTTGTTGTCCATAAAGATCAATCCAAACACTCTTGTACCGATTCAGGTATAGTATCCCCTTTTTAAGTAGGGATAAACTACTCCTACTACAAAAAAATATTCTATAAATTTGGGAAGGTGCAGGTTCATGGATCTTATGCTTTTTAGGCCTAGGTTTCCCAGGTTTTCTAACAACTGCACTTAGGGCATCGTTCTTGCAAAATAGAAATACAACTAAAAAAGAAAAAATTGAAAGAATAATTATTTTTGGGACTATGTGGACTACATCCACATATTATTGACTCAATTTGAAATTAGAATCAACTGGGGTCTACTCCATCCCTAATCTGGACTCAATCATGTATGCTTCAAACACATGGTATGGACACATGTGGTGACCATTGACTATTAATGTAATGTTGCTACCGTCAATTATTTTGACTCTAACAACTCCAATAGTAATGATTTTAATCACTTCATATGGACCCATCCTATGCTGCATGATATTGCATTTCCTTTACTGTAATTGGGAGTCATATAGTAATGTCCATTCTCCCACTTTAAGATGCTTTGGCTTGGTGTGACGGTCATGCCACTTGGCCCTTTGTTTTTGGATTATCTCTGTTCTTTGTAAAGAAATAAGGTAGTATTAATATATATGGTTAAGTTGTTAAATTTTTTATTTCTATGCATCATCCAATTTTATATTCAATTCTACTATATTTCTAATTGTCTTTACTTAAAACTCTATATGCATCATAATGTTTTTTCCATAAACTAGCTGGAATGGTGTGAAACCAGTAGTATTCTTCTATGTGG
This sequence comes from Wollemia nobilis, assembly GCA_028583015.1. Lineage (NCBI taxonomy): Eukaryota > Viridiplantae > Streptophyta > Pinopsida > Araucariales > Araucariaceae > Wollemia > Wollemia nobilis. Next base: position 6,332,585 of record JAQPPZ010001045.1, read on the forward strand.
TCTTGTAGGCCCACACTTCTTCAGGTAATCTGGTGGTCTAGTCCTTACTATGTTCTTGTACTATCTTTGTCAGGATATTATCCAACTCTTGGTAGGTTATGTCAACTTGCCCATTCACCTGTGGGTGGTAGGGAGTGGTTTTGTTATGCCTAATTTTATATTACTACATGAGTTCCTAAATCATATTTGAAGTAAATTGAGATCCTTAATTAGTTATGATCTCCCTTAGAACCCCAAACCTTGTGAAAATAGATGAGTACAAGAACTTTGCTATAGTATTCTCTTTTAAATCATGTAAAACCTACACTTCTACCCACTTGGTCACATAGTCAGTATAGACTAAGATAAATTTCTTACCTACTGACTATGGATTAATGGGTCCTACAAAGTCCATCCCCAATTTACCAAAGGGCTCAATGTAAACATGTGGTTGGAGTGGCATTTCAGCTCTAAGAGTAGGTTTATCCATCCTATGACATTGATCACACTGGATCACATGCTTGGCTGCATATTTGAATAGTGTAGGTCAGTAATAACTAGCTAGCAACACTTTATATGCAGTCTTTTTTCCTGCAAAATGACCACCACAAGGTTCATCATGGCAATTCTTCAATATTTCTATTATCTCATTCTAAGTAACACACCTTCTCATGATCTGATCAGGCCCTATTTTAAATAGTCACCCATCAATCCATGAGAAGTCTAAACTTTTCTCAATTAAAGTTTATTTTTCATGAGGTAAAAGTGCAGGGGATCCTTTACCAATGGTTAAATAATTATCCATATCTGTGTACCATGGTATCTGTTCATTCAGAGCAAAAAAATGCTCATTTGGAAATTTGTCATTTGTAGTTGCATCATCTAGAAGTATCAACCTATACAAGAAATCAACTACCACATTGTCTTTACCTAGCTTGTTTACTATTGTCACATCAAACTCCTATAGAAGCAATAACCATATAATAAGTTTTCCACTAATACCATGTTTGTTTGTCAGGTATCTGATATTTGAGTGATCAGTATGTATAAAAACCTGATATCCTATAATATAATGACAAAATTTATTAAGAGCATGTATAAATGTAAAAAATTCTTTTTCTAGTGATAGTATAATTGAATTCAGCATCTATGAGGTGTTTACTGACATAATAGATGGCATAGAAATCATCACCATACTTTTGTCGCAGCACTGATCCTATTGCATTGTTAGATGCATCGACATATATGTGAAAAGGTATGGTCCAATTTGGATCTCTCAGTACTGGGGTAGTAATCAATTTTTCCTTTAAGGTGTTAAATACTTGTTCACGTTCCTCTGTCTAGACAAACTCTATGTCCTTTGATAATAATATGCTTAGGTGTTTAGCAATTTTTCTAAAGTCTTCTATAAATCTCCTATTGTAACCAACTGATCCTAGAAAACTATGGATATCCTTCTATATTTTGGGAGCATGTAGGTTTTGGATAAATTCTATCTTCTTCCTATCTACTTTGATCCCATCTGCAGAAATGCGATGTCCTAAAACTATTCCTTCCTACATTAGCATATAAAATTTCTCATTTTTGAGGGATAGGTTAGATTCCTCACACAGCTCAAGTGTTTTATTCAAATTTTCTATGGCTATTTCAAAAGTTTCACCATATATAGTGAAATCATCCATGTATACCTCCACAGTTTCTCTAATCATGTCAGATAAGATGCTCAAAAATACCCTCTGAAATGTGGTAGGTGCATTGTACATACCAAAAGGCAAAAATTGGTAAGCAAAATTCCCCCAAGGTCAAGTAAATGTAGTTTTATCTTAATCTTCTTCCCCTAATTTGATCTAATTATATCCATTGAACCCATCCATGAAAGAAAAATACTTATCACCTGATAAGGTGTCAAGGACCTGATATATGAAGGGTAAAGGGAAATGGTATTTCTTAGTTGCTTTATTTAGAAACCTATAATCCATACAAATTTACCACTTGCCATTTTTCTTGGGCACCACCACCAAAGGTGATATCCATTCACTGTCTAAAATTGGGTAAATAAACCCAACTTTGAGGAGTTTCTACAATTCATTTTTGATAATTTCCTTTATTTCTAGATTCATTCTTCTATATGGTTATCTTACTGGTTTAAATTGGTCTTCCAGATATATCCTATGAGTACAGGTTTCAAGAGCTATTCCTATCATGTCTGAATACTCCTAGAAAAAGGCATCTTGATGTTTTACCAATGTTTCTTTGAGTTTTATTTGTTGTTCAACTATCAAGTTGTCATCTATGTTCAACACTCTACCAGGTGCAACCTCTATTTGTTGAATATGGTGGTCTTTTCCTCCCACTAATGGTAGCTCAAGAGGAGGACATAAGGGTTCTCCTTGAAAAAAAATTGATATTACCCTATCCTCATCTCTCTAATATTTTAATTCATCAAGGGTCATGATAGATTGGATCATTGATAGACCACTAATATTCTGATTTTCATTTTTAGGTTCTCCCAACAATTCTGTAGATTGTGCAGGTGGATGGATGATCAATTTTTTTATGTTCTATCCATAAAAGATAGTCATCTGGCCATATCTACAACTTATGTAAGCATTAGCTATTGTCATCCAAGGTCTACCTAAGATTAATGGATATACACCCAATCCATACTGTGATTGTAACACTAGAAAATCTATTGGATACTCCCATGCATCCACTGTAATAGTGATATCCTCCAGTATTCTCTCTGCAAGCACCAGAGACCTATCTACTAACTACAAAAAAATCTTGGTTGGCCTCAAGTTTGATAATTTAAGTTTTTGCATGGTTTCTTTAGGCATAACATTAATGGCAACCCCTAAATATACTAATGTATTGGGTAAAATGTAGCCATCTATTTGTACAGTTAGAACATGACTTCCTGGATCTGAGTATTTTTTACTGTAGGTATTTCCTAACATAAGATCAGCTAACTAACCCACCAAAATGATTGAATTTGCAGGTTATCTTCCTAATTTCTTCAGGCACAATTCTCTTATGGCCTTGCCATAGATAGGAATATCTCTAATATCCTAAAAGAGAGGGATTATGACTATCAAGTTCTTTAGACTAGAGAGAATATCAAATTATGATTGTACTAGCTTTTTGGGTTCTTGCAATATTTGTGGAAAAGGTGTAACCTTTTCTCTATTATTTATAGGTGTTGATTCTTATTCTACTTCTACTATAAGAAGTGATTCCTCTTGTCCTAATTCTATGTTTCCTCCTCTTCTACTAGAGGAGTGACTTCTACACCTACTTGTTTCCCTGGCCTTAATTCTATTGAACTACAATATAATTTTATATTATACATGGAGTACATCTCATTCTCCAATTGATAAGTTGGCTATTGTTTGTTATTTGGATTGGTTGTAGGCTATACTGGTAGTTGATAAGGTCTAAAATTAGGAGGAGTTGGTAAGGTTTTTTGTAGTGGAAATGGAGTATCCTACTTGTTGAGTGAATATTTTTCCCTATAGAAAAATGATCACCACAAATAGAGTATCGAATAGGAAACTCTCTTCCAAAGAAATTAAGTAGCATTATTCATTTCTCCAAGGTTCTTGTGAACAAACATTCATGTGCATATAATCAATCAAGACTAAAGCAAATAAACGAATGTATACCAGAATAACTTAAACCATGCAAGTAACTATTAACAAGGGGCCTTTAATGATTCGAACAAGTACTTTGCAACAATAATCCATTAAATCAACCAAATGAGAAGATAGCTTCTTTTAATGTTCTTGAGATTAAAGTGATCTACCCAAAACCCAGTTAATAACCTCTTTTATCTTCAACTTAAAAAGATTCCAAATGAGAAAGTGTGTGGTATAAGCCATTTCATTTTAAGCTCCGTGCCTTTAACATGAGATTCATTTTTAGAGTTAGCGGGTTTGTTTTATCTTCATTTAACAGTGTTCCACTATCCCTATGTTAGCATTTGGTGTTAGTAAAGTTAGAAATGTCAACATTAAATGTTAGCAAAAAATTAGTAAATTAGCAAGCTAGGATTCATTCACTTGATATGATTTAGTGTGCATTTGGAATTAGTAGCCCTCCTAAACCCATATTTTATTTGAAAATTAGATGAAGGTGCTTGGAGATGCAAGAATGAAAAAAATGCAGAAATTCTGGAATGGACCCGAATTGAAACAGTAGATTTTAAAGCAAGACTAATCTAAATATCAAAAAAGTAAAATAGAAACATTATTTACAAAAGTCAGTTGGAAAAAAAAATAGGACATTAATTTGGTTAGCAATCTCCTCCCTGCAAAACCCCAAGTTATGAGATGAAATTCTAAAACAACCTGACCTAATAGACCTACAACATAAAAACAATCAAATTAGATCAGATGCAAGATTCTAAGGAAACAAAATATTACATCATTCTATCATTCACCTATTGTAACCCACTTTATGGGGTAAATAAATAGATACATGAAACAATAATGCAAAGGGAAGATTTACAGAAATAGCCACAGTCTTAGTTTCAATCTCCTTTTGATTTCACACATAAGAGTTGCTCTTGCCAAAAAAAAATCCTTTATTTCGAAAAATAGTCTTTGTTTTTTTTTTCTACAATTTCCAGCCCCTCTCCACTTCTTTAATGGCGTATTTAAAACTTCTGAAAAAAAATTTGTTTCTCCCTCCATGACTGTTCATTTTCACCTTCCCTTGTGCATGCATGTGTTTTGATTTCCAAAAAAAACTTTTTGTTTCTATTTTGTGGCCCTTCGTTTCATTTCCATGGTTTGGCTTCACTTTTCGTTTGATTTCGAAAGAACGTTTCCTTTTCTCCACATGGGCTTGTGTCCGTTTCCTTTCGTGTGTAATGACCATCTTAAATGATTTCAAATCATTAAAGATTCCTTATGTAATGTTTTGTCTTATTCATTGGATTTTGTCCTTATGTCCATGTCACTATTATCAGACGCACTGTCAACTGCTCTATTTCCTTGGCGAAAATTGGACATGTCATGATATTGTGACACTTATTTTTTCTCTGCTTGCCTCCCCCTTTTGAATCACAAAAATACAAAATGTCGTGATATCACGAAAATTTTTCTCTTTTGGCCGCGACAATGCAACATGTCGCGATATCGTGACACTTTCTCTTTTGTCTTTGACAATCGTGACACTTTTTCTCTTTTGGCAGTGACAATGCAACATGTTGTGATATCGTGACACTTTTCTTCTTTTGGCCGCGACAATGCAACATGTTGCGATATCATGACACTTTTGCTCTTTTGGCCATGACAATGCAACATGTTGCGATATTGCGACACTTTTTATCTTTTGTTCTTTCTTTTCTTGTTTGGTCACAAAAATGCAACATGTCGTGATATCACGACACTTTTATTTCTTCTCTTGCTCTTGGCCACAAAAATGCAACATGTCGCGATATCGCGACACTTTTCTTTCTTCTCTTGCTCTTGTTCTTTCTGGCCGTGAAAATGCAACATGTCGCGATATCGCAACACTTTTCTCTTTTGGCCGCGAAAATGCAACATGTCACGATATCGTGACACTTTTTCTCTTTTGGCCGCGACAATGCAACATGTCGCGATATTGCGACACTTTTTCTCTTTTGGCCACAAAAATGCAACATGTCGCGATATCGCAACACTTTTTCTCCTTTGGATGCGACAATGCAACATGTCACGATATCGTGACACTTTTTCTCTTTTGGTCGCGACCATGCAACATGTCATGATATCACGACACTTTTTCCTCCTTGCTCTCTCTCTTTGCTTTGGACCGCAAAAATGTAGCATGTCGCAATATCGTGACACTTTTTTCTCCTTGCAATGTTTTGCTTTTTATTTGATCTTTAGCATATGGGCCACTTCGGTCTTCTTGGAAAACATGCAAAAAATGTGGGTCCCCAATTTTGGGGTACGTTGTGGAGCAGCCACAAAAAATGGTGACTCTGCTAGGAAATGCTCCTGAGCATTTTGATGAGAAACCCAACCTGAAAACCTTACAACTCAACTGCAAGCATTAGAAAATATCCAAAGAATGTAAATAAACCAAAAATACATGAAACATTATAATTATTCAGCATCCACTCAATGTGTGCATAGTGATTAATTATTTATCGTTTGAAATAGTTCCCCATTCTATTGCCAATTTCACATGAATTCATATAATGAATCATGGAGGGTCTATGCAAGATCAAATGTATTGCCAGCATAATGAACTATGGCTGACTTGCTTTACCAAGACTCTTCACTTTTAGTAGCACGAGCACAAACATTAAAACTATCAAACCCTCTTAGGACAAAACATGCATGAATTGAGTTCATATACCCAATCTCAAGGTTGGTTATGTGCAACTACCATATTGAATCAATGTGCAAGTATAAGTGAAATCAAAGCTTTGGGGAATCATATTCTCAACCTAAGCGTGATGAGAATTTATCCCTATCCTTACTACTATGATTTGAGTTCATTACCTCATCTTAAGCAAAATGATTAAACCTATTATGGATAACCGCCAGGCTAGCATGTCCATGTGAGCAATTAGAGGTCTTGCTTTTAAATGAGACATGTCACCATGCATGAGCCTACTCCACTGCCAGTCAGGCGTCTATAGCCCCGATGGAGATCAGCCCCATAGTCCAAGCTTTAGCTTTGGCTTTCTTTAATTTTAGGGATGACTACCCATCCTTGTGATGGATACGTAGTACGATCCTTCCAACTCAAATAATATGATGGAGGTGGATTAATGATGGATTTCTTGAATTTTAGGGATGACTACCCATCCTTGTGAGGGACACGTAGTACGATCCTTCCAACTCAAATGATATGATGGAGGTGGATTAATGATGGATTTATTGAATTTTAGGGATGACTACCCATCCTTGTGAGGGACACGTAGTACGATCCTTCCAACTCAAATGATATTATGGAGGTGGAGTAGTAATGACTTCCTTGAATCTTGGGGATGACTACTCATCCTTGCAAGGGACGTGTAGTACGATCCTTTCAATCCAAGTGATGTTATGGAGGTGGAGTAGTAATGGCTTCCTTGAATCTTAGGGATGACTACTCATCCTTATGATGGACATGTAGTATGATCCTTTCAATCCAAGCGATGTTATGGAGGTGGAGTGGTGGAAACCACTATTTCATGGACTATTTTTTGCATGATGGGACAGGCAAGAAAAATTCTTTTCACCTCAATTTTCTTCCAAGTAAGGTTTCAACCATTTTTCCCAAGATGTTCTTTATATGTGCAGAACGTGTCTAATTCAAGACAATGCGGCATCAGTTTCCAACCCCAAGACCTTAATGTTTATTGTGCAATGATCCTAAGAGGGTCTGACATGCTTTTGGTGGTTGTTTTTGAAATATGGAATGGAATGAGACTCGAGACTATTATGCAATGCATCCTGAACACAAATGGGTAAGAAGGATTATACAAAAATGCTTCACCCTATCTTGCAAAATTGACAACTTTCATGTATCCCAAATTTCAAACGATATTATTTAATGTGTTTGCAGTGCTCATGGAGCTTTCTGTAATACAATTCTATTGTTTCATATACTTCTAGTTTTAGAACATTGATAAGGATACAAACTAACCACTTTGCTATTCTCCCCATTTTTTTTTTATCAAGCCCAAAACTGGTCCCATGACCAAAACACTAAGCTAAGAAAAGAACAATGCAATCAAAATGCCTCCAAAACCTCGTTCAAAATAATCTCTTCATGCTAAAATAAAGGTTGAAGGCAAAAAACCTAACACACACCTAAGAAAATCAAATCTGCACATGCAAAAACAAAGCATGACATATTTACATATAATACAAGGCCTTGCCATTTCAGGCCTGGAAATAGTGCTTTAAATGCAGCCCATTGATGGGTAAAGCCAAATCCTTTTCATCCAAGATTTTTAATCTAAAGCTATTTTCACCTAGGACTTCTAAAATTTGGTAAGGACCCAACCATAAGTAATCAAATTTATCATGATCTCCTTTCCTCTCATGTATCTTATCCCACAACAACACTAAATCGGAAACTTTAAATGTTTTGACTCTAGACTTTTTATCAAACCACATTTTTACTACATATTGGTGTTTACTAAAGTGAAGCATAGCCTCATCCCTCTTTTCATACAAATGCATCAATTGTGTTAGTCTAGTTTCAATTTTATCATCAGTTCCAAGGTAATCTTTCATGAAATGTAATGTTTGTAACTTAATATTTGTGGGAAAAATAGGATCTTTTCCATAAACTAAGTGGTAATGATATGTTCCTAATGATTCCTTGATTCTGATTCTATTAGCCCAAAGAGCCAACTTAAGTTTTTTATGCCAATCTCTAGGATTTCTTTCAAGCAAATTTTTAATGACACATAACAAGTTCTTATTAGAAGACTCAGCCAATCCATTACCTTGTGGATAATAATTTGAAGAGAACTTCAAACTCACCATGTTGTCGAATGCCCAATTTGCAAATTCCAGAGAGGAGAAAGTGGAACCGTTGTCACTTACAATGGAGTTAGGCATTCCGAATCGAGTGACAATGTTATCCTCTAAGAATTTAATAACAACTTCTAAAGTGGTATTTTTAGTGGGAATAGCTTTCATCCACCTTGTGCAATAATCTGTAGCCATGAGAATGTATTTATGGGAATCAGATGAATTGGGAGTGATGATCCCAATAAAATCCAAACCCCATTGCGCAAAAGGTCTAGACTCGATTACAGATTATAATGGCATAGAAGCACCCCTTTCTCTATTTGCTGCAATTTGACAAGTATGACATGACCTCACATGAGCATGAGCATCTTTGAACAATTGAGGCCAATAGTAACCAGCTCTAAGGAATTGATGGGCTGTGGCATTAGTAGACCTATGTCCCATCCCATACTTACCATGGAATTCCTTGAGTATTTGTGCTGCCTCTTTTTGATCAATGTAACGAAGGTAAATTCCTTCGTGGTTTTTCTTGTATAATGCACCGGATCTGATTAGAAAATTGGCAGATTTTAGACGCAAGGCTCTTCGTTGAGTAGAATTTAAATGTGGTGGACACTTACCATTTAGTAAAAAGTACACAACATTTACGTACCACTCATCTTCAGTTATATCTGCTATTTCATAATGTTGACATGAAACTAAGGGATCATTTTCTGCTATGGCCTTAACCAACCCTTGTCCCTGCACTATCTTCATAGGTTGAATTTCAAGATCAAATTCTTGAAGAGTTGAGATACACTTACCTCACATTTCACCCAGTTCATTCTGTATAAACATGGTTTTAACTGCAGGATCTGGGACTATAGCAAACACCCTACTGTGGACTATATAATGTCTGAATTTTTTTACAATCTTAAATAGGGCATACCTTTGCTTTTCCAAGATGGAATACCTCAATTTCGCATATTTGAGAGGAGTACTAAGGAATGCAATGGGATTTTCAATGTTGCGTCCATTCTTCTGAGTTAGAACACTTGCAAAGAAATGGTCTGAAGCAAATGTGTAAATGTAGAAAGGCTTCGCATAGTCAGGATTCACTAAAATCGGGGCTCTAGAAATCACATCCTTAATTCTTTGGAAAGCATCCCTATTTTCATTTGTCCATTTGATTTGGGCATCTTTCTTCAACATATCGTTCAAGGGTTTTGCAATTTTTGAAAAACCTAAAATAAATTTTCTAACAAAAATAATATTCCCAAAAAATGATCTCAATTATTTTTTGCTATTGGGAAAAGGAATCTATTGTATGGCATCTATTCTTTTAGGATCAATGGAAATTCCATCTTTGGATATTACATGTCTTAATAATTTTCCTTTCGTTACCCCAAAAATGCTCTTCTTTGGGTTGAGTGAAATGCCATGTTCCCTACACCTTTGGAGAACTTTCCTTAGATCCTTGACATGGTTCTCCCTATTCTTAGAAAATATGGGAATATCATCTACATAGACAATAATGCACTTACCGATGAGCCCCTTAAAGGCAAAGTCCATGGCTCGTTGGAATGTGGCACCTGCATTCAATAATCCAAAATGCATTATCCTATATGCAAATGTGCCCTATTTTGTGGTAAATGCGATTTTCATCCTATCATTAGGATGGATAAGGACTTTATTGTATCTTGAATAGCCATCTAGGAATGACATCATTTCTGACCCATTTACCTTTTGAAGGATTTCATCAATGGTAGGTAAAGGGTAATTGTCCTTTTGTGAGGCCTTATTCAGATTTCTAAAATCAATACATAGCCTTATCTCTCCACTCTTTTTCCTCATAGGGACCAAGTTAGCAACCCATGTGGAATGCCTAATAGGAAAGATGATTTTAGCTTCTAATAGTTGCTTTACCTCCTTTTCTATCAAGGGATATAGTAACGGATTGACTGGCCTCTATCTTTGCCTAAAGGGTTTAGAGTCTGGTTTCAAAGGGATTGTATGCATTATAACATTCTGATCATAAGTTTTCAACTCTTTATAGCTCCAAGCTATGCAATCTATGTATTCCTTCAATGCATTGGCAATGGAATTATTTTCATGTTCGATACATGCCTTTGCAATGAGTATTTCGTGAGGGTTTTCTGCACTTCCAATATTGACTAAGTCACAAGCCTCTTTGGGAGGTGGAACTTTTCTCCCTTCTTTCGGTTGGTATCCAATATCAAACATTTTCTCTAATGAGGCCATCCCATTTGGCATCTCATTCCATTTTCCAATGGCTTCTATTTTCAAATCTGCCTCTTCTTGCCCCCTCTCATCTTCATCAATAACTTGATTTTCAAAGATACCAGAATTAGCAATAAAATTGAATATATGTCTGTCACTATCAAAGATGAAAATTCGTGATGTTATCAGGTATCAAGGGGCAAGGGACTAATTCTATGGAAAATTTCTTGCACTTCTTGTGATCCATTGGTTTAAGCATGCTAGCACCTATGGCTAAAGAATCTACCAAATGATTGCCTTTTCTAGAGATTAGAGATATGTTAAAAGCATCAAATTCGTTTATTAAATCTCTAACTCTGGTTTGGTAAAGGCTGAGCCACTTGTTCTTACATGCATATTGTCATTTAACTTGTTTTACCACCAATTTAGAATCACCTAAGACCTTGATACATTTGATTTTATTTTGAAGGGCCAATTGATGTTCGAAAATCAAGGCCTCATATTCTGCCACATTGTTGGTGGCTGAGAACTGTAATCTATATGCAGCCAACATAGGTTTTCTGTCTAGACATGAAAGTTCAATACCAGCTCCCGCCCCTTGTTTGGACTTGGATCCATCAAATCTTAAGTCCAAACCTTATGGTGTTATTTAGAATCATTACATCCAATACTTCCATTTTGAGAATTCTCAAGAATTTCTATGTCCAAGCAATAGGCTCCTAATTCAGTTTCAATGTATTGAATCTCATTAGGTTTGTTGTATTATGTTATCATTTCCTTGAGCCTAGGTTCACTATCAATTCAAATTTGGTTGGCCACTCCTAGCCAAGGCAAACACATATGTGAAGAGTTTGTTACAATGTATCCATTTAATTTCTTGCTCCAATCTCTTCCCAACACCATGCCATATTTGATAGGAATGTTACCAATATATCTATGTGATGTTGAACCCTAGGTTCTGAGTTGACCTGAATAAGAATATCCTTTAATTCTCCCTCTGCCTCCATGGCCGATCTATCTAGTTGCACCACCTTACTTTTAGAAGGTTTTGGTGTAAGTCCCAATTTTTGACAGATTTCTAGGGGCATAATGCTAGCAGAGGCCCCTGAATCTATTAGAAAATTGTGTAGATTTCTACCAGTAATTCTAATGGTTATGAGAAATGGGGGCATGCCTCGCTTTTCCCCTTTACAAACCAATTGGGATTCAACACCCTTATCTTCATGAACTTGGGTAGGTGGATCCAAACCTTTTGGTGGACTTACTTATTGGCCTAAAATTTGGGACATATCAGACATTGAGACATTGACCTTAGTTTTCTTCATGTCTTCTATCAAGTCATAAGTGGGTTTTTCCAAATTTGACATGTTTTGCACCAACTTAGACTTCTTCGCCATTGATGGAGGAGGTGGATTAAAATCTCCTTTGAAATCGGGAGGGAGTAATGGGTTGTTTGGAGGGGTAGAGGAAGTTTTGGGATCCTTAGAACTCCTTGTGTAATACTTGTGATTTCCTTTCCCAAAATTTTTATTGGCATGAACTTCAAATGTTTCTTCATCTTATTTTCCAAAAAAATCCACATCCTCCTCTTCTTCACTTTCTTGGGAATATATAACTTCAGTTAATATAGACTCCTGCTTTCCATGGCAATAGTGCGGGTAATCATTATCACAAGATCCTGACTCTCCAAAATCTTCTGAGACATCTGCCTGATTGGCTACAGGATTGGGTACTCGTCCATTATTATGGTGTGTGTTGTATGTTCCTTTTCCTCTATGGTTGTGAGGTCAGTTATGACCCATGACTTGGTCAACATTTTTATTAACATTTCCCATAGTAACCAAAACTTTGGCCAATGTTTCCTTCATGTCTTCTATCATAGATTCAGGCCCATGTGGTTGGGGCACTGTAATTCCAGGCCTAGCTGTATTTGCTACATTAGCCACCTCTAGAACAGGTACAATGGCTTGGGTCTGGGCACTTTGATTCCATCCTGGATTCACACTTTAAATAGGAGTGATTGTTGGATAAGTCGTTGGGCTTGGCATACTAATCAAAGTGAACCCAGGTATGGTCAACAAGTTATTGCCCATACTAAACCTAGGCAAGGTCATCGGGTTATTTGGAATCAATGTCTGTGTTGAAACAGAGGCATTATGATAAGTGGGAAATGATGTGACTTGAGATGGTTGTTGGAAATTGTTCATTTTTGGAACTTGTGGTGCCATTAATTGATTCATCATGGCGAATTGACTGTATGGACCATATTGTCCCATCCCAGTCAATTGAGACAACCCTACTCCTCATAAATTCATTTGTTGTTCAAGGGTCATTGTATTCGCATAAGCTAATGAAAGCATCATAACCTAAGGATTCCTTCTAGTCAACAAGGATGTTAACGGATCTAAAGCTCCAAAGTACAGTTGCAGGGCCACCACAGGATCTACTGCAAAGTGGTGAGTTAAATTTGTATATAGTTTTTGGAACCTCTGATTGAATGTTCTTATGGGCTCATTGGGTAACCTTTTGCATGATACAAATAAATTATAAATTATGGAAGGATCCAACAACATTTGAAATTGGCTAATAAATGCAGCTTCTAATTGGGCCCATGAAGTAATGGACCTTGTGGGAAGATTCCTGTACCATTCATTGGTCGTACTATCTAGACTAGCAGGGAAAATTCGACAAGCGATATCTTCATGGGTAACTCCTTGTCTAAACATGTAATCCTTGTAAATTTGGACATGTTCTTCGGCTGTTATGGGACCATCATGCATGAATTTAGGCAATCCCCTTTCAATATTTCTAGGCAAGTCATGGACTACCCTAGGGATATCCAAGGGAGAAATTTGCGCACCATACCAAAGGGTAGGTGGTTGTTGTTGTTGTTGTTGTTGGGCCATGTTATTCAAAGGTATCGACCCTATAGGAACAATGGTGACACTTGTAATGATGGGGACAGACACACTTGGTATAGCTGTCACATTTGAAATTGTGGGCCCAGGCCCACTAGACGTACTTGAGTCTAAATACGCTCCTAACTCAAGTACACAGGGTGGTATTTAGATCTCTAATGTTTTGTTTCTCGACTTCCTAGTAGTGGGAGAAAGGATTTGGAAAATAGTTTCCCCTGTGGTTTTGGACCTAGTAGCTATGTATTCAGGTTGGGCCAGCTTGAAAACTCTAGAACTCTAAAATACTTCTCTCAACTCACTTGTAAAATGAAACAAATAAATTTTATACCTGTAAGCACAATAGGTGGAAACAAAACTACCCACGTTAATCGTTAGAACAGATCGCAATCACAAAGCAATAAAGAAGGCCCTCCTTCTAGTGCCAAAATGTTGAGTGAATATTTTTCCCTATAGAAAAATGATCACCACAACTAGAGTATCAAACAGGAAACTCTCTCTTGCAAAGAAATTAAGTAGCATTATTCATTTCTCCAAGGTTCTTGTGAACAAACATTCATGTGCATATAATCAATCAAGACTAAAGCAAATAAACGAATGTATACCAAAATAACTTAAACCATGCAAGTAACTATTAACAAGGGGCATTTAATGATTTGAACAAGTACTTTGCAACCATAATCCATTAAATCAACCAAATGCGAAGATAGCTTCTTTTAATGTTCTTGAGATTAAAGTGATCTACCCAAAACCCAGTTAATAACCTCTTTTATCTTCAGCTTAACCAGATTCCAAATGAGAAAGTGTGTGGTATAAGCCACTTCATTTTAAGCTCCATGCCTTTAACATGAGATTCATTTTTAGAGTTAGCGGGTTTGTTTTATCTTCATTTAATAGTGTTCCACTATCCCTATGTTAGCATTTGGTGTTAGTAAAGTTAGCAATGTTAGCATTAAATGTTAGCAAAAAATTAGTAAATTAGCAAGCTAGGATTCATTCACTTGATCTGATTTAGTGTGCATTTGGAATTAGTAGCCCTCCCAAACCCATATTTTATCTAAAAATTAAATGAAGGTGCTTGGAGATGCAAGAATGAAAACAAATGCAGAAATTTTGGAATGGACCCGAATCAAAACAGTAGATTTTAAAGCAAGACTAATCTAAATATCAGAAAAGTAAAACAGAAACATTATTTACAAAATTTAGCTGAAAAAACAAAACAGGACATTAATTTGGTTAGTAATCTCCTCCCTGCAAAACCCTAAGTTATGAGATGAAATTCTAAAACAACCTGACCTAACAGACCTGCAACATAAACACAATCAAATTAGATCAGATGCAAGATTCTAAGGAAACAAATAATTGCATCATTCTATCATTCACCTATCATAACCCACTTTATGGCGTAAACGAATAGATACAAGAAACAATAATGCAAAGGGAAGATTTATAGAAATAGCTGTAGTCTTAGTTTCAATCTCCTTTTGATTTCACACACAAGAGTTGCTCTTGCCAAAAAAAAATCCTTTATTCCAAAAAATAGTCTTTGTTTTTTTTTCTACAATTTCTAGCCCCTCTCCACTTCTTTAATGGCGTATTTAAAACTTCTGAAAAAAAAATTGTTTCTCCCTCCATGACTGTTCGTTTTCACCTTCCCTTGTGCATGCATGTGTTTTGATTTCCAAAAAAAACTTTTTTTTCTATTCTATGGCCCTTCGTTTCATTTCCATGGTTTGGCTTCACTTTTCATTTGATTTCGAAATAACGTTTCCTTTTCTCCACATGGGCTTGCATCCATTTCCTTCCGTGTGTAATGGCCATCTTAAATTATTTCAAATCATTAAAGATTCCTTATGTAATGTTTTGTCTTATTCATTGGATTTTGTCCTTATGTCCACGTCACTATTATCAGATGCACTGTCAACTGCTCTGTTGCCTTGGAAAAAATTAGACATGTTGCGATATCATGACACTTTTTATTTCTCTACTTGCCTATCCCTTTTGAATCATGAAAATACATGTCGCAATATCATGAAACTTTTTCTCTTTTGGCCGCGACAATGCAACATGTCGCGATATCGCGATCCTTTTTCTCTTTTGGCCACGACAATGCAACATGTCACGATATCGCGACACTTTTTCTCTTTTGGCCGTGACAATGCAACATGTTGGGATATCGTGAAACTTTTCTTCTTTTGGCCATGATAATGCAACATATCGTGATATCGTGACACTTTTTCTCTTTTGGCCATGACAATGCAACATGTCATGATATCATGGCAGTTTTTCTCTTTTATTCTTTCTTTTCTCGTTTGGTCACGAAAATGCAACATGTCGTGATATCACGACACTTTTATTTCTTCTCTTGCTCTTGGCCACAAAAATACAACATGTCGTGATATCACGACACTTTTATTTCTTCTCTTGCTCTTGGCCACGAAAATGCAACATGTCACGATATCGCAACACTTTTCTTTCTTGTTCTTTCTTTTCTCGTTTGGTTGCAAAAATGCAACATGTCGCGATATCATGACACTTTTCTTTATTCTGTTGCTCTTGTTATTTCTGGCCATGAAAATGCAACATGTCGCGATATCGCAACACTTTTCTCCTTTGGCCGCGAAAATGCAAAATGTCATGATATCGCGACACTTTTTCTCTTTTAACTGCGACAATGCGACATGCCGCGATATCGTGACACTTTTTCTATTTTGGCCGTGACAATGCAACATGTCGTGATATCGCGACATGTTTTCTCCTTTGACCACAACAATGCAACATGTTGCGATATCGTGACACTTTTTCTCTTTTGGCCGCGACCATGCAACATGTCACAATACTTTTTCTCTTTTGGCCGCGACCATGCAACATGTCGCGATATCGCGACACTTTTTCCTCATTGCTTTCTCTCTTTGCTTTGGACCGTGAAAATGCAACATGTCGCGATATCGCGACACTTTTTTATCCTTGCGGTGTTTTGCTTTTTCTTTGATCTTTAGCATATGGGCCACTTCGGTCTTCTTGGAAAACATGCAAAAAAGGTGGGTCCCCAATTTTTGGGTACGTTGTGGAGCAGCCACAACACTACTATAGGTTTTGATTCTAAGCATTTTGGTTCCTCCTTGGAGATACTAATTCCAAGGTTGTTACCCAGGCTACAAGTATTACATCCATAGATAGGGGTTGTAAGGATTTTCTCCTTGGAGATACTAATTCCAAGGTTGTTACCCCCACCAAACCATGTTGGGTGGCTGAGCTTGACCTTGATTCTAAAAATTATTGCTCCCATAATATGGCATTCCTACTGGCATGTTGTTTCCCATAGGATACTACTACAAATTTCTCTTATTATACATGAAGTATGCTTCTACTATCTGAGGTTCCTCTCTAGGTTTTGATAGCTATAGAAACAAATTTATTTTGTCATATTTTGAACATACAACACACACTCGAACTTTGTTTTTGGGACATTCATTTCTAGGGTATTTTTCCCTGCATTTGGGACAAAAGTAGGCCATTGCTACCTTATTCTCCTACTTATTTTTTTTAAGTACAAGCATGTACATTTGAATATCCAATGATGATAACATCTCACTCTTGAGGTCTTCAAGCATATTACCTATTTCTATTTTAGTGACAGTGGCTGATTATTTTATATATCTAGGGATCAACTTACATTTCCTTCTTGAAATGTTTCATCACCAACACTGAAAATCATGCATATGATGTTGATAAATATCCCCTCCATAAATCATGTTTAAAGCTTCCAAATATTCATTTGCGAGTCCCTTTAAAAAAATACTTCTTAAGGACCTGTCTCCTAGTTTTGAATGGGGTGATCTTTGTAAATTAAAGTTGAACCTATCCCAATATTCCTCCATAGATTCCCCTTCCTTTTGTGTCATGTCTAGGAATTATTCCCTTGCATCACGTGCTCTACCAAAATCCTGGTATTGATCTAAGAAAAGTTTCTTCAAATTTTCCCAGGTAGTTTTTCGTTTATTGCCCAAATTGATGAACCAACGCAAAGCTAAATCAATAAGAGTGGAAGGGAATAATTTTAGTTTTTGAGCATCATTTGTTTAATCCACATATGTGCATAAAACATAAAATTTAAATAGAAGCAGATCTAGTTCTTTTGTTGGTAGTCCTCTAAAGGTTGGAAGGTGGGCAGGGGAGATATGCTTCATCTTGTGATCTCCCCTTGCCTCTCCTATAGGAAAATTAAAACTAGTGGATGCTTCCTCTGCATCAACCATCTCGTATGTGAATATGTTATCTACACTAGCTACGTTCAAAGTAGATTTCAAGGCTTTTAGTTTATTTCTCTTATCCCACAAAAGGATTAATGAATCTATGTTTGATATAGTTCCTTCTCTAAATTCTTTCCAGTGTTGAAAATTTAATAAGTCCACCTTAGACTAAACTCTGCTTATCTAAGATCCTTCTCTATGATGTTTTTGATTTGTTTCAGAAGGATCCTATGCAAATAATGGATGTTCAAGCCAATGCACAGGTGGAGATTGTTGAGAAGAGGATTTAGTCTCAGGATCAAGTACAGCTAAAGCATAAGACTTTTGAGAAACATCTTTGTTTTAAAAAAAAATATCGTTCAGTCCTCTATTCTTAGGCAAACTCATACAAAGCTTTTAAATATGGAGGTTCTATAGGTAGAAACCTAAAATACTACTAACATTCTTCCTAAAGAACAAGAAATTACAATAGGCTACTCCCAAACAATGGCATCAAAATGTTGGGCAAAAACATTAACTAGTTTTCTACATTCAAATTCATTACCTCATTTAAATTATCAACCTAGGGTATCTCGTAGACTTGTGAGCAGCCTTGCATAATATATGCTTGTAATTACCTCCAATGATATGAGTCCCTCATATTTATGGTTTGGGAGGGTTTTGGTATTTCGTTGAAGTTCTAATTTAATTTTCAAACCACTAATCTATCCTACACTATCAAAACACGAATAAACTATATTCAGAAACTAAAACTGCACACTTGCTAGAAATCATAGAAAACAAGGGAAATAATAGAAATTGAATTTAAGCTACATGAAATAAAACAAAATTGAAAATACAAAAAAATAGGGGAAAGGTAAGGGAAGAACCTTGTTGAGAGTGTGCCCATGCTTCCATCAGGACTTGCCCACATTAATCATTCACCGGATGCAAGTCGATTTAATAAAAAATGACTAAAAAATATTTATTAAAATTGCAACAAAAATATACATAGGAGAAATTTGGGATCACATTTTTAGGGGTGGCCTACATATTTATAAGATATATGACCACGTTCTGTTACAAATTGGAATCAAATAAAATTTTTGATTCTACTTTACAAAAATATGCATGAATAAAGGGAATCGAGAAAAATATGAAACTTTGTAGACTATTTCAGCGTATTTTGTTTGATCAAAATACGTTTAATATTCAATTTAATCGATTTACATGGATTTTTACATAACAACTGAAAAACAGATGGCTAGTCATCTTTGACATTGTCCCTAGTCTAGTTTCAACACTGAGACTCCATCTGCACTTGTTGCTAAAATCATATTCTATTTTTCTGACCATAGAGTCATGCTAGAATTCGGCTTAAATGGGAATCATGCACCTTTTTTGTAGAAGTTAGGAAGTAGGCACCAATATGGGAGTCAAGAACCTAATAGGAATCAAGCACCTGATAGTCAAGCACCAAATGGGAATTGGGTGCTTCAAAGGAAATTAGGCACCTGGCTTAGCGCTTCACACCAGTGTATTGCAAATGTTTTGCCTTCATGAATTTGGAAATGCCAGGTTCGAGTGGGACCTCGATGTAAACATGATAAAACATATCAAATTCTATGAAATCTATACACAATGTACTCAGAAACAAATATTAAATAACATGGAAAATAAACTATTAAATATATATATAATTCTCATAAAACATATATATCTACAGAAATAAGTGTCATATTTTATAGGGAAAGTATTACAAAAAATGAGCATTTTTAGGGCTCATCATGCTACTAAAGCTTCTTAAATACCTCCCATATGGCATATTTTGGTTGTATCCCCTACCACTATGCAAGCACTTTAGCAATGTCATGGGAGCGAAGATGTCAAGTCCTTCAATCCAAGATAGATACTGGTTAAAGCATAATAAATTCTTCATTATATAATTTAAGAATGACCATCTATACCTGGGTATGTGTCTCTACCACCTTCTTTAGATAAGACACATGAATATTGGGTTGATCTTAGATGTTGGTGGTAGCTCCAATTTGTAAGCAGCTTTCCCTACTCACTATAGTACCTTATAGGGTCCATTGATCTTAGGTGCTAGCTTGTGTCACCCATTTTGTTTTAAGGATATTTGTTTATATGGATGGATATAGATTAAAACTATTTCCTCTTCTTCAAAATCCCTCTTAGTCTTACTAATCTAACCAAAAAGCATGCACCCATCTACTGTATTAATCGAATTCAATCATCCAAGTAGAAAATAATGACAAGATTGCATAGATTCAACAAAATGATTATTTATTGTATTAATATTTGCAAAGAATCCCCAATTACAATCATGCCCCTCTTAAGGTCGCTCAAATGATGACACAGTTAATACAATTCCAAAGCCCTCAATAGGGTAGGTGCACTAATGTTGCTTTTCAACTAGTCACAAACTGCTCTAGGGTGGAGTTGCCCTCTTCTTAGCTTTGAGGAAGGAACTTGATGGTTGAATCTCCTTCGAATATGTTCCCTACAATCAAGAAACAACATAAAAATATCAAAAAGATATGCAGCTTCTCATGATGAGGCCCTTTTGGGGAATAATGCATAAAAATACTATTGAAAGTGTGTATTCAAGAAAGCATGAAAAACATCTCTAAACTATGTTAGTTGGATCAATATTTATGGAATTGCATAAAGAAAGACAACATCTAAATAATAAATGGACTAATTACATGAAATAGATCATAAAAGCACATAAAGAATCCATTAAAGCCTACTTAATACAAATGCAATGAAACTATTCTAAATCTAATTCTATCGGTCATAAATATTCTAAACTACAACTGAACCATAGAAATGACTAATTTAAACTATCTAGCCGGACATAAATAGAAATAGTAAGGTGGCGATACCTTTGTTGCAAACGATAGCTCTGGTGCACGGTCTACACTATAAACCATAGTTGAAAGCCACAGTTAGCAATCTGATATGTTTACCCTCAATTTCAAGGGTAGTGGGCTTGACCTCCTTGTCCAAATTGATGTTCAATGGTTGCCTTCGGTGTCCTTAGACTGATTTGGTTGTTGATTCGCTATCAGGGACCTTTGTTTGCTCAGATATGTGCTTCGTGGCTCTCCTAGGCTCCTAGGGCATCTATAATGCAATTCATCATGAATCTTGGCAAGTAAGTAGGGGATAAGTGCAATAGCCCTCTCTAAGTATACTCGGTTGAGTGTACAATTCGACAGGGCTCCGCTACTCCGATATCTAATGCTCTC
Organism: Wollemia nobilis; assembly: GCA_028583015.1. NCBI lineage: Eukaryota > Viridiplantae > Streptophyta > Pinopsida > Araucariales > Araucariaceae > Wollemia > Wollemia nobilis. The sequence continues at coordinate 6,353,671 of JAQPPZ010001045.1, forward strand.
TTTTCATAGTTTGACCTAATTCTGAGGGGTACTTATAGGACTACCCAAGGGCTAGGGGTGGCTTCATGGAGAAGCCAAGATCAAGGAGTGGTTAGGACAGTTGGATTAGAAGTTTCTATCCTCTAACCACCATATTCTAGATCAAATGGTCGTTCAAACCGATTTGGCTCGGATGAAGTCCAACTAAACTTCATTTAAGACTATAGGTTACATATGTGGTCTAGACTGTAAACCACAGGTCATAGCTGCAATTCAACTTGTAATCCATATGTTTAGGCTACGGTTCAGATTGATTAGGCCAAGGATCCCAAATTGAGTGGTTAGAACCACTGCTCTATCTTGGAGTCTATACAAAATCCTCCATATGGTCTTGTAGCATGTCCATATGAGTAGTAGCCCTCAACATGATGCATTTTAGATGTCTACATATGCCCATTTTGAGATGCGTTGTGAGATTAAACAACACAGAGAAAAAATATACCTCTTAAAATGATGCCAAAGGTTCTATTATGATAATTAGTCAGATAAACATTGGATGCCTCTTGTCCAGCAAAAGGACGCACATTATGGAATCATTTCTTCCAATTGGGTGAAAGGCTTAAATTTTAATAGCTTGTGCCCTTCTCATCTCATTCGATGTGGCTGCACATTCCATAGGTATATTTTGACCCATAGATTTGAAAGGCGAAGAACAACAAGCAAACTTCATATTTGCTATTTTCCCCAAGGAAAGGGGTAAGCTTATGATAAATGTTGACAATGATTCATAGGGACAAATGCAATTTTGACAAGATCAAGGGATCCATGATCTCTGGGATCTTTTGTTGATTTTGATTATGATTTTATATTATCACTACCCCCTAAAAATATGAGTCGATGAGGGTAATGACAATGATTAAAGTGATGACATCGCTTGACCACCATGAATGATATGAACAAATTTAGATTTGAGCATATTAATGCCTTAGTTAGACCTAGTTCAGCTTCTGATTCCAACTATTAATAGTGATTGCTCATTCCTATTCCATGGAGCAGTCAGGCTACAATAATCATCGTAGGAAATCAAAATGATACAAATCCAATTAGTTTTGTGTTGAATCAAGTTGTCAATGATTTGCTGAAAAGATGTCATAGGAGATATGACATGAAATGCTTCGTTCTCGTGGAGCAGTCCAGCTGCGAAGGCCTTCTTAGGGATTGAAAAGAAGCATATAAGATCAATGATGACAATTTTGCTCCAAATGTACTTATGGTAATTTACTCATCTCGTTGAATTGCATGGATTGCAAGTCGCTGCAATTGCCAATTGTATAGGGTAAATTATTGAATACGATGCGCATTTGGTGTTTTTTAATTATTTGATTTTTTTGTTAATTTTGATTTATTGAATTGATCCTAGTGCTTTGGACATCACCAAATTTGCAACATTTATTACTATTTTTGAAAATTTGATCCAATGGGAGTCATTAATTTACCTTTTTAGACCTTCCCATGGTGGGTTTTGACCAAATTTACTACCAGATGCAAACCGCGGATAGGGTCTGCAGTTTCTATTTGCACTTTTTAGGAACCACGGTTAGGGCCTGCGGGTGGAAAACCCTAATTTTGTGATCGTAGATGTCACCCATAGTCCGCACGAACTAAGAAGACCTTATAAAATATTTAATTTTTAAATTGGTCTCATTATTATTTGACAACTAACAGTTTCATAGCTCTGACAGAGACAAGTAAAACCTTTACCTAAAACCCTAGCAAAATTTAACACCCACATCTTACACACCGTATGATGGTAGACCATGCACAGGATTCTTCCAATCAAGGTCGCGACGAGGGCAAGGTAATTCGAAACCGAGAGCTCACATCCATTACCAGTAAAATTAACCTCGTTAAGAAATGGGCTAATTGAACCTAATTAAACTACTAGTAATGAACCTCATGTTAGATTAGGCTAGTTTTAGGTTTATTTTTTATTATTATTATTTTGTTTTTATTTTTCTAGCCAGGGAAATAACCCCGATCGGATCTCAATTAGAGACCGCATGTACCAGCTGTGGTTCCTAATTGACCAATTGGGGACCACAGCTACCAGATGCGGTCTGCATTTAAATCCCAATGATCAATTTTTGATCGCATGCGGACCGTAGGGTTGACTCGCGGTTCACAGACTTTAGGAAAAATTATCAAATTTTTTAATTTTCCTAAGGTTTTCTAGGCATTTAATGCTAATTAATGTATTTTTGACTTTTTTGAGCGACATTTTTTATTTTTATGACTACCTGATGACATGTTTTTGTATTTTTATTAGTTTTTTAGATGTTTTAGATGCTTTTTAGATCGTTACATCTGGTTGATAGGTGGGAAGGTCCTCGAGGATTCTGATGCTGCAAGGAGTCAGTGGATCAGATCTAGGATGATAGGGTAGTCCATGGCTAGCTCCAACCAGAGGACTCACAGGACAGAGAGGATGCATAGGTCCTCTAGCACACATGGCGGTATCTCGCACAAGAGCCATAGGGAGATGGATGTGACTTCTAGCCATGGGAATAGTTGCTTGGACATACCAATCTCTCATGTGCTAGGCTTCCTTGGGCTAGGTGGTACACAGGGCCCTTAGCAAGGTGCACAACAGGCACTAGAGCCAACTACAGAGCAGGTTCCAGGTCATAGGGCTGAGGGAGGTGGTGAGAGCTCAAGTTTAGGGGGAGTAGGCCAGAGCTAGGGCTCTTGTTAGATCATAGCTACATTTGCATATGTGTCAGTTTTGGTGTAAGATCGAGGACCTACATGATTATAGCCTATGGGAATTTTGTACTCTTCTGATGTACTCTTGTGGACACACACACACACACACACACACACACACACACACACACACACACACACACACATATATATATATATATATGACTTGATTATTTTATGGATTATTATGTGTATTTGTATGTTTTCATTTTATGTTTATTTGATGCACATGGATGCAATGCTTATGTTAATTTTATGCTATATGATGTGATGTATGCATGACATGCACTAGATAGCTATTTTACTTTATGATTATGGTATGCATTGATGTAGATGCTTAAATGTGTGATGTATGATGGATACACATGGATGCAACATTTTCTCTTAACACATATTTGATATTGCTTTATTGTATACATTAATGTATGTAATGATTTATTTACATGATGGTAATCTAATGTAAATGAACCTATATGCTTTAATCACTTAAAACATAAGGAATGAATGCAAATATGTTTATCAATCTAATGGATGACACCATAGAATGTATAAAAATCATGAATGTAATTGAAAATCCTTAATATAAGAATTTAATCAATTAATCACCCATATATTAAATGCAATGAATGCAGTTGTATGGTGAGAATGATATAATATGTCATTCTATTTTCTTTTAAAAATTTGAAAAATATGCACGATATAGTCAATGGCCATCTAAATATTATTTCTAATATCCATCCGATATCTATCCTATATTTTGATTGTGCTCTATATGATGATGTGTCATGGACTCAATACTTTGCAATTTGATGATTTATCTGGTTTGCAATATTTGATATTTTGTTGCTATGGGATTTTTTTTTTGAGGTTTTCCATGAGACTCAAACAACCTAATAGACTTATCAAAATTTACATACTAACCACACTAGACTTCTGAGATAAAAGGATTTTTCTTGAATAGGCCCTAACTATTCATTATCCCTGTGTGTGTACTTGATTATTTTAAGATATGACACGAACATTCCTCGATGTTAGGTGGGATTCTTTCAGCCCATTGCTAAGATAGAGGTACCATAGATGTCTTATCCAATACCAAGTTTAGATTTTAGCTGGACTAAACCACTAGGTAATGCAGGACACCTAAAGCTAGCTATTCTACATTCAAACATTGGTCTACCCACAAGCGAGATGCAAGTGTATCAGACATATCATCATGCATAAGGTATAGTAGTGCTAATAATTTTAGGGATTCAGGCTCATTCCTTTCTATCCTTCAAATTTCAATATAATTGATCATATGTAGTGAAGCAAGGGAGTCGATTCCATATTCTTTTTGAATTGTCTTTGGATCTTGATTTGATATCTCTTCAAATTGGATTTTGGATCTTCGTTTGATCTCCACTCGAAATTTTATTTATGATATTCATTTTATCTTCACTTTGAACTTGATTTGAGCCTATTTTTTTATCTTCCTTCGATCTTCTATTTTAGAGATTTATGTTTGATAATTTTCTTCAAAAAAATTCCTTTAGGGGTTTACTTGGAAAAATTGTTTTTGGTATATCTATCTTATGATATCAATATGGTATATCAATATTGGGATGTTTATCTATGATATCAATCTAGGGTATCAATCTTGAGGATTGATATGGGATATCACTTTGGGATATTGCTCATTTTATCGTAAGCAAGGGATTCTGAATAGGGAACTAACCTGTCTTTTTGCCTACTACCAACATTTCCCATATCGTCCGCATAGAGGGATAAGCAAGAATAAATATTTTCGCTTCATGATACCTGGTCCTGCTTCGCGACTTTCATCTTCTCCTAGTCCTTGTTAGGATTGTTTAATTTGTTGATTAGTAATAGGCATCTAATATGATAATGACTATACTAACTAAACCTTAGCTACAAAAGTAAAGAAATATTTCTACCAACTTTGATAAGACCACCAGGTATGGTTGAGTGACCAAAAAACCCTAGTATATCTCCATAGCAAAATTATAGGTTATGTTGAAAAACACAATTACTCAAATGAATGATGGATCATGATAAATGCAAAGATGCATAATTTAAACACAAATGTGGTGTCGTTTGTAAGACTGACATACATAATCCATTCTATTACAGAATGCAGCGGATGAAGAATGCCTATATGCAATTTAATGCAACGAATACATGTATGAATGCAAAATGCAAAAGCAAATGTTTTTGGATTTTATGCTTTACCAATTTTGTTTTTTTTTTTGTTTTTATTGATTTTACATTTTTTTATGATTTTTGAGCCTCATATCTGACCAAACGGTGAGTACATGCCTTCGGAGCCTTTGCTTGACCAAGCGATTCTTAAGAACCCTTGGAGATTTTTAGGATGACCGAGCGGTTTTAAGCAAACCCTCGGAGCTTTTGGGTTTGACCAAAGGGCTTATAAACACCTTTGGAACTTTTTTCTTGACCAAACTACTTATGAACGTGTATGGAACCTTTTAGAATGACCGAGTGGTTGTAAGCACATCCTCGAAGCCTTTTGGGTTGACCAAGTATTTTTTCAAAAATCCTTGGTGCCTTTTTGGGATTGATTGAGTGGTTTTAAGAAAACCCTCAAAGCTTTTGAGTTTGACCAAAGGGCTTATAAACACCTTTGGAGCTTTTTGCTTGACCAAACTACTTATGAGCATGTTTGGAGCCTTTTAGGATGATTGAGCGGTTGTAAGCACACCCTCGGAGCCTTTTGGGTTGACCAAGTGATTTTTTAGAAATCCTTGGTGCCTTTTTGGGATTGACCAAGCAGTTTTAAGCAACCCTCAGAGCTTTTGACTGACATGACCAAGTGGTTTTGGAAACCCTTGGAGCCTTTTACTATGCTTTCAAGCATAGAATGCCTTAATATTGATGATGTTGAGAGGTTCAGGCTCCTCAACACCTCCTAGAAATGTTAGGTGATAGGTACGCAAACCAATATTTTTAGATATGATATAGGGCCCTAGCCAATTAGCTATAAATTTATCCCTCAGATCGGGTGGTAAATTAGTGTTATGTTGGTTCTCTTTGAGCACAAGATCCCTAACTTCAAAGTCTCTTTGATGGAATTTGATATTGTAAGCTCGTTTTAGTCACTCTTGATAAACACAGAGATGCTCTAGGGTATTCACACGATATTCATCTAGTAGCATCAATTAATCAAGGTGAGCTTGTCGCATGGTGTCGTCATTGATGATCTCTTTCAATGCGATGTGCAATGTTGGAATTTCTAATTCCAAGGGTATAATGGCCTCAGCACCATATACTAGGGAAAACAGAGTTGCCCCAGTGGGCATCCGAATGCTAGTCCTGTAAGCCCATAACGCAAGGGGTAGTTGGATGTGCTAATCCTTATGGTTTTCTTGCACTATCTTTTTCAAGATGGCTACCACAGTCTTGTTTGAGGCCTCAGCTTACCCGTTTACCCATGGATAGTATGGAGTTGCAAAGTTGTGCTTGATTCTATACTTAGACATCAAGGCTCTCACAATTTTTGTTCTTGAATGATGTTCCATTATCCGAGATTATTTTGGATGGAATCCCAAAATAACTTATGATATGCTCTAGTATAAATTTTGCTATATGAGCTCTAGTTTTAATTGTTAAGGGTATTGCTTCCACAAACTTTGTAAAATACTCACTGGCCATGATAATAAGTGTATGTCAACCCGATGACAGAGGAGAGATATTTCCTATAAGATCTAATCCCCATTGAGAAAATGGCCAAGCCACTTGGATAGGCTGTAAGACCTACGATGGCAAGTGCATAAGTTTAGCATGATGCTAAAATTTGATGCATTTCTTGACATATGCATTGCAATCCTTCTCTATAGTGGTCCAATAATAACCCATGCAAAGGATACGTTTGATGATGGCCATGTCATTGAAATTGCCACCACATGTACCATCATGAGCTTGTGAGATCGTCCCAGATGACTCTTGGGGCTCTAGAAAACTAAGGAGAACTCCATCATAGCTTTTGTGGTACAAAATATCTCCTATTAAGACATATTTTATCGATTTTTATTTAAATGTGCATTTTGCGACATGCAAAAAGTATGATTGATCATACTAAGCTTTAGGAAATCTTTAATTTGTGACATCCAATTTTGATAAATCTCATCTTCAACTGCTAAGACGACTTGCTCCCCCTACGGATTCACTTTTGTAATTGTAGACTCGGGAACAACATTTTAGTGAATGGTAATACCACTCCCTGTAGGAATTTGAGAGGTTAATGACCCCCAGGGTGCCTTCCTAAGAAAGTCTTCAGCTTTGCAGAACCATTCAACTTTTGATTGATTCTTTGTTATCATAAGCTGCATGCCCTGTTGTTAGATGCGAGAGCATTTTGATATGGATGGTAGTAAAATCCATAGATGGATTATGAGGGATTAAATATCCCAAATAGGACATGGTGTCTACAAACTTTTTTTACGATCGAGGGATTACCTCGATGTCATACCATTCCAATTTTTCTAGATATGTGGTGACTAGATCTTTATAGGCTTTCAATATGGGACATCGACACTAAAAGAGCCCCTTGAATTGATTCACTATGAGCAAGGAGTCACTGAAGATGTTCAATCTCTTGAAATTCATGGCAAAATTTGTATGGAGGCCTAGCAATAGGGCTTCGTACTCAGTTTTGATGGTTGTGCACATAAAATTCAACTTAAATGACAAGGGCATTGGAGCTCCTTGTGGCATGAAAAACACTATTATGGAACCAACTCCTTGCTCATATTTTGAACCATCAAAGAACATAGACATATTGAAAGCATGTAGAAAAATAGTGTACCGATATGATGCAAACAAAAATAGATACAGATGCTAAGTCCTATGAATGCGATGAGCAATGCATGAAAGAAATGACGCAGAAACGAGATGTGAGCAAACAAAGCGGGGCCTCATTTATTGATATTTCTTTTAATATGATTAAAATACATCCCCCCTCTAGGGCTTGAAACATTTGATATAATTTGTTACATCAATGGATGCCCGAAAGAAGTCGCGCTTCCAAGATCAAATGGTACACTTCCAACGTCTTCCGCGTGCCCACTTTCGAAGTGGGTGGGATAAAAGTTATCGTTGCTTGTGTTCATATGTTCATCATTCCTTGCTGCCCCTATAGTATTCCTGGTGGTGATATCTTGCGCACATAAAGACAACAAATCGTTAATAGCATATGCGTGTCTAGCAAAACATGCAATCCCTAAGGCCTCCAATGGGTGCTTGTGGGATATCAGTGATAAGATTGATAAATCAATTACAGAATGATATATAAATGTAAAAGACAACGTCTAGAATTGGTATCACCTAATTTTGCATCGAAACGGCGTCGGACGGCCCTGTTATGCTCGTTTGCCCATCGGGGGCCTGTCCAAAGCGAGTGCTCTAATGTCCTACCTATTCTTATCCAAATCATATAAAAATCACAAGTTAGGAATTATATGTAATTCTAAGACTACCCAGATGCTCGTAATTTACATATCCTACCCAGATTCTCTTATATGTGATAGGGGTGCCCTACAAGCTAGTTAACACATAAAATAGTAAAACGACAGTCAAATCACGTCAGAATGAGTTCAAAATTTAACATAGGCATTAGGATATCATATGAGACATATTAAAAAAATACAAGGAAATAATGCATAGATTTCTAATTTCTCTAGGGTGGGACGCTGGGGACTGTCGCAAAACCTACAAAAAATGACCTTGCAAATGTCCTGCCCAGAGGCATCCAAAACTCTTGCAAACTTGTGGTTAGACTAAAAACAACATTTTGAGATGACCCAGAAGGTCAGATTTGGAAGATTCTACCCAGGTTGTCCTATATCCGAAGGCACTCCCTGTAGGTTAGTAGACGCATAAAATGACAGAAACTAGGTCAAATCATGTCAAAAAGCAATGAAATTTGGACAACAACATAAGTACATTAAATATAAAAGAATGCAAAAAGAACAATAACAAAACCATGCATATATTTCTAATCACTATGGGGTGAAGCAATTAGGACTACAATAGTTTGGGGGGCACCTGGGGGTGGGGCACCCACCGTTTAGGGCCTAGTTTTGACACCAATCCAAGTGGGATGGGTCCAAAAATTCCTAGGGGGTTGTGTCAATGATTTTGGGGTGGTATTGTGGCCGATTTCTTGGGTTTTTGGATCAAGATTGCATTCCTAGTGTTCACCCAATAACCTCTCTTCCAAAAGAGATATTAGGGATGTAGGAAGCACAAAGAGGAGTGGGGGTATAGTTTGGCAACACTTCATTGCTCCAAATGCTCTAGCTCTATATTTTTTTTGGGGTGAGGAAGCTCACATTTTTATAGGCCTAAGGGTCTCCTTTGCATGCACATGCGAGGGCACCACTTGGCTCATTATGCCTTTTTTGGGGAGAGAAGATTCCTCCCTTATTAGGGCCTCCTTGATTGAGGCCTCTCTGATTTGAAACGTTCCCTCGTAATCCCATGCATGCCTTGAAGATAGAGTTAGGTGGCGGTTTTGGGCTGCCATTTGTTAAGGTTTGAAATTTTTCCATTCAAACCTACTAATCATCCCACCTTGGAGCGATTGCTGCTAATCATCCCGGGGTGGGACGAATAGGATTCTAATCATCCCAAGGTGGGACGAATAGGGAGCAAAGTGCTTAAAAGGTGCAAAAATGACCTCTGACCTTCCAAAACTGATTTGGGAGTGGTTAGGACCACTGTTTAACCTTTGGAGGCTGCCCTAGGGGGTATGTATGCCAATTCGGTCAGTGCTTGTAGTCACATAATCAGATTGGTGCTGTTTTGGTGTCTACAAATGCCCCTTTTTGGGATGCATTGTGTGTGGCACAATGCTAAGTAAAAATAGATGACCAAAGCACTCAATGATTAGGGTTTCTCAATAACCTAACCAAATTTTGATGCCCCAAGTATGGAAAGGGCACGCATTCTTGAATCCTTATTTCTGACGAGGTAAGGAGCTTAACTCAAGTGTAACCTTTTTTAGTGAGGTGTAGTTGATCTTGGACATTGTTCAGTCATGAATAGGCAATAGGCACAACCTTTTGTCTAAGGAAACTTTTCTTCATGCTTCCAGAATGCCAAGTGTTTGTTTAGCCTATGATTATTGCTTGTTTGCTACCCCAAGCAGGAGTGTGATTGTCTTTGTCAATGATTCTTTGAATGCATACCATTTCCTTGATTGGGTGTGTATTTGTTGATTGGTGACTAAGTTTGACTACCCCCTTAAAGCGACGAATCGATGAGGGAATGACCAAAAATGAGAAAAGCGATGAGTCGCTTGACCCAAGATGACATTTGTAAGGGTGCCTTTAGTTGTTTTTGTTGAACGCTTATTGTAGTTTTCCAACCATCGGACCTATTTTTGGTGGGTTTTGACCCTTTTTTTGATGCCTATTGGGATAGAAATTATCAAAAATTCCCTTTCCCATGGAGCGGTTCGGCTATGCTAGACTTATTAGGGAGTAAGATAGTGAGTATTTGTGACCCCGACAATGGTTTTTAATGCCATGAATGTCAGGTGAAAAGGCATCTTTGTTCGACAGATTTATTGTTTTTTTTGGTGCATTTTTTGGATGTAGTTTTTGTTTCTTTATTTCTTGCTCTGTAATCATCCCAGGGTGGGACGAATGCCAATTTTGTAATCATCTTAGGGTGGGATGAAGTTCTAACTATAGCGCTCATCCCAGGGTGGAACGATTACAGGCCTAACAACCTATATAAGGACCAAAACTAGGTTTTGGGCTCATTTGTAATATATTTTTCTTGGCAATTTGGAGCAGTGAGGAGGACAAGTGTGAGTGTGCATAGCGGAGCACTACTAAAATTTCATGGACATCATGAGTGCGAGAACTAGATCTTCGAGTGGAGGAGCCAAGGCAAGACCGGTATGATGTTCCTTCTCTTTTTCTGTTATTCGTGCATGCTTTATATGAAGTTTAAAACTCACATATAAAATGTTTGTTCGCTTTATTTTGTTTTTAAGGTTTTAAAAACCTAATTTTTTTGTGCGTGTTGGTTTGATTTTATTCGTATATCAAGTTGAAAAATTAATATAGGAACTTTATTTGCTTTGTTTTTTGTTGTTAATTTTCATATATTAAGGTCAAAACCCTAGTACACAACTATTATCTGTACTTTGTTTGTGTTTGTATTTAGGTTTAAAACCCAAAATGTTTTTGTTTTGTTTTTATTTTGTTGTTTTTGTTCATATTAAGGTTGAAACCCTAATATGTTTTATTTCATTTTTGTGTTTGCTATATTAAGGTTGAAACCCTATATATATATTATTTTGTTTTGGTTTGCGTTCACATTAAGGTTGAAACCCTAATATGATTTTTATTGTTTTTTGTTCATTGTAAAGTTATTTTCATGTATGTTGTCGTTGCTATACAATTTTATTTTAATGATTCTGTACTTTCATTGTACATTTATTTTAATTGTACTTATTATGTTGTACTTGTGCTGTATAATTATAAATTATAGTCTATACTTCTGCTGTATAGTTTAATTTTAATGTTTTTGTTTATATTAAGTATGTACTTAATATCTTTTTTCATTTTATTTTGTTGCTTCAGGTTGTGAAGAGTCGGTACTGCCAATCGACTATTTTCTTTGATGCCTGGGATGCCCTGATAGTTGTGGATTGGAAATGTCTTGATGCCCTTGGGCTCAAGCACGTGACACTTCTGAAGCCTATGGTGGGGGATCGAGCATATTTGATTGCCCTAATCAATCTGTGGGATCCCCGCACCAACACTTTTCATCTCCCAATAGGGGAGATGACTGTTACTTTGGAGGATGTGTATCAGATTCTACAAATTTTGATAGATGGAATGCCTATCCGAATGACCCACCATGACCAGCAGACAATTGTATTGACATGGTGTTTTGGTCTAGCGATGGAGAGGGAGGTGGAGAGGGCTATGGAGAGGGCAGATTTTGACTACCAGATAGGCAGTATTCTGGTGCAGTGGTGGTTGGAGAAGGGTGTATTAGGGGTGAGGCATGCTTTGATCATGACCCTCATCTACAATATGCTACTTCTTGACTCCTCAAGTGTGAGGTTCCCTTGGAACCTTCTTGAGTTGGTTTTCACATTGGTGGAGTGTCCTACATCAACTCCACTTATTATGAGATGGGGTCATACTTTATTAGCATAGTTGTACGATAAGTTGTATGAGATTCACTGCCAGAAGCAGAAGGGGATCAGGTGCAACTATTTCTTGTAGTGCTAGGGGTGGTAGAGCAACAGGCCATACCAAAGGTGCCCATGCCTCAGGATGTTTTAGGGGATGTGGAGGCTATGCTTCGTGCTGAGATAGCATGATTGGAGGGTATCCTACGGAGATGGGAGGAGGAGCATAGAGATGGTTTGGTGGAGGTAACGTAGGAGAAGGATCTCTTGCAGACTCAGTTGGCACAATGGGATAGTGCATTGGTTGTGTATCACCAAAAAGATATGGAGTGGGGTTGGTACCGAGTAGAGTTAGAGATAGAGGTTGTCCACCTCGGTGGACAATTGCCTATGCTTGATGGAGGTGTTTCATCATGTCGTACGAGGGGCAGTGAGATTGAGCAGTCTGCATCATCTTATTGCAGGCGGCTAGATGACGATAGTGTTTATGGACATGGTGCAAGGGCTGGCAGTAGCCACCCTGAGAGGTCCCATAGGACCCATACTACTAGGGGTAGTTCCAGTCACACCGATCCTACATGATCATGGTGGTCGACTCCCTAGGCTTTTGGGGATTTTAAGTTTTTGGTTTTTGTGAGGTTAGAGGACCTTCTTATTGTAGCCTGAGGGCATTTTGACTTTTATATATATACATGACTCTTTTTGGTTTGATTATATACTTGTCATGGTTTATTTTTATTTATGCACATTTATTTATGTTGATGTATGCATATGCTATTATTACTGTGGATGGTTTTAACTATATGATATAGATGTATGCATATGGAATGGATGGAATGATTTGTTGGTATACAGGTGGTGGCACCATAGACTGTACAGGATTTATTGACTTTTTGTACTATGTAATTGCTTTATGAAATAACTTTGCATTTGTAATTTTTGTTTTATGTTTTCTAATGGTGGTGTAAGTAATGAAATATACAACAATTGTTTTAGAATGTAGTTAAGGTTTTTCTTAGACTTAGATGCTTTAACTAACTAGTCAAGACTGTACATTTATCTTAAAAGACTTTTGAACAAAGTACGAATCAGACTTGAGTTTGACCAAGTTATTTCACATCCATTTGTGTACGATTGAGTTCGTTTATGTGGTATTCATAAGGATACCGCCAGTGCCAAGTAGGTTATCCACCAAACCTGTACTGAGGATCATCTAATTAGCTCCACTAACTTCTTTGTTGTATTTAGTATGATTAATCTACGATGCAATCTAGGATACCATAAGCTAGCTCATCCACATGCAAACATTGGTCTACACACACACAATGCTAATGTGATAGACATATCGTCATACGTTTAGGATACCGTCATTGCCAGGTAGGCTATCCACCAAACCCGTAATGAGGATCACCTAAATGGTTTTTCAAATGCTGATAATTCCAGGGATTCAAGCTCAAATGTCTTTCGGTTTTTTAATTTGTTGGGATACTTGCTCTCACATATAGTGATGAAAATCAGTATTTATTTTGAGTTTTTTCTTCTTCTCTTGAGCAAGGGGTTTGATTAGTGGTGATAACCACTGTTATTTTTTTATTGTTGCTCTTTGAATATTTAGATTTTGAATTTTGATTTCAAAGTTGAGCTTGTGGGATTTTTGGCTTGTGAATGGCATAGATCCTTTAGGCCTTGGGGATGACTACCCATCCTTCTCAGGGGTGTGTAGTACGAATCCTTACAACTTTGGGGATCAAAGGTGTTGGGGAATTTTGATGATGAACTTTTGGGATTTTGCTTTGGAATGGTATTGATCCTTTAGGCCTTGGGGATGACTACCCATCCTTCTCAGGGATGTGTAGTACGAATCCTTACAACTTTGGGGATCAAAGGTGTTTGGGATTTTTGATAGTGGTGAAAACCACTATTTATTTTGGGGAATTGGATGGGGAAGAGCTTGTCCTTTTGTCAATTCTTAGCATTTTTGAACCATTCGCATAGGGGGATGAGTGAGATAACATTTTCACTGTAGGTACCCTAGACCACTTTGTAGGTTTCGTCTTTCGTTCACACAACTCAAATTTTTTTATGTATTTAAGCTTGTGTTGGGATGCTATGTAACAAGACGTGATCCAAGTAAAAATCTACCTTGTAAAAATCAGTCTGACTTTATACAGTATTTGATGAGAAATCTAAAGACAATTGAATGACAAAAACCCTAAAGACATTAGAAGACAACTGACTATGATATGGCGAAAATGCGAATGGCAATATTCTTGTTGGATCATTTAAAAAATGGAAAAATGTAGAAAATGATGGAATTGCCGAGTAATTACAGTCTATGGTGCGTTTGACATGTATGACCAACAAATATGCAATGTATGTATGTGATGCCTAATGCAATTTTTTTTTTTTTTTTTTTAAGATTATGCATGAAAGTGAGATGCAATTTTTTTTGTTATTTTTGATTATCTGTTGTTTTTGAATATTCATTATGGAAGGTTTAACCCGAATGGGTGCGGACCGAGTGATTCTTACGGATCCTTGGAGGTTTTGACCAAAGGGATTATAGATACCTTTGGGGCGTTTTGGGTGACCAAGCAGTTGTGGGAACCCTTGGAGCTTTTGGTTTGACCAAAGGGATTATGGATACCTTTGGGGTGTTTTGGGTGACCAAGCGATGGCAAGAACCCTTGGAGATTTTGGTTTGACCAAAGAGATTATGGATACCTTTGGGGCATTTTGGGTGACCAAGCGATGGCGAGAGAACCCTTGGAGCTTTGGTTTGACCAAAGGGATTATAGATACCTTTGGGGCATTTTAGTTTGACCAAGATATTATGGAAACCCTTGGAGCTTTTGGTTTGACCAAAGGGATTATAGATAACTTTGGGGCGTTTTAGGTTGACCAAGTGATTGAGGGAATCCTTGGAGCTTTTAGTTTGACCAAAGGGATTATAGATACCTTTGGGGCATTTTGGGTGACCAAGCGATGGTGAGAACCCTTGGGGCTTTGGTTTGACCAAAGGGATTATAAAGACCTTTGGGAAATTTTAGGTTGACCAAGAGATTATGGGAACCCTTGGAGCTTTTGGTTTGACCAAAGGGATTATAGATACCTTTGGGGCATTTTAGGTTGACCAAGCAATTGCGGGAATCCTTGGAGATTTTGGTTTGACCAAAGGGATTATGGATACCTTTGGGGCATTTTGGGTGACCAAGTGGTGGCAAGAACCCTTGGGGCTTTGGTTTGACCAAAGGGATTATAGATACCTTTGGGGTGTTTTAGGTTGACCAAGCGATTGTGGGAACCCTTGGAGCTTTTGGTTTGACCAAAGGGATTATAGATACCTTTGGGGTGTTTTAGGTTGACCAAGCAATTACGGGAATCCTTGGAGCTTTTGGTTTGACCAAAGGTATTATGGATACCTTTGGGGCATTTTGGGTGACCAAGCGATGGCGAGAACACTTGGATATTTTGGTTTTGACCAAAGAGATTATGGATACCTTTGGGGCATTTTGGGTGACCAAGCGATGGCGAGAACCCTTGGAGCTTTTGGTTTGACCAAAGGGATTATTGATACCTTTGGGATGTTTTGGTTGACCAAGTGATTGTGGGAACCCTTGGAGCTTTTGGTTTGACCAAAGGGATTATAGATACCTTTGGGGCATTTTAGGTTGACCAAGTGATTGCGAGAATCCTTGGAGCTTTTGGTTTGACCAAAGGGATTATGGATACCTTTGGGGTGTTTTGGGTGACCAAGCAATGGTGAGAACCCTTGGAGCTTTTGGTTTTGACCAAAGGGATTATGGATACCTTTTGGACATTTTGGGTGACCAAGCGGTGGTGAGAACCCTTAGAGCTTTTGGAGTGGGCCATGGCTCTCTAAATGTTGAATGGCCTCAAATGACTGATGTTCAAGGGTTCTAGTTCCTTTATTCCTTCAAGAGAGGCAAGCCGGTATGTTCCAGGTCCTATTTTATTGTCGATTACATAAGGACCTAACCAATTTTCCATGAACTTATCCCTTAAATGGGGCAGCAAGTTAGAATTTTATTGGTTCTCTTTTAAGACCAAGTCACCAACCTAAAAGTCCCTCAGGTGAACTTTCATGTTGTATGCTTTCTTAAGTCGCTCTTGATAGATACATAAATTCTCGAGAGCATTGATGTGTCATTCATCTAGTAACGTAATCTAGTCTAACCGGGCTTGCCATGTAGTGTCATCATCGATGAACTCTTTTATAGATATACGTAGGGAGGGTATTTCCAACTTGAGAGGTATGACTGCCTCGGAGCCATACACTAGCAAAATGGAGTTGCCCCAATGGGAGTCTGAATGCTAGTGTGATAATCCCATAGGGCAAGTGGTATTTGGATGTACCAATCCTTATGACTATCTGTGACTATATTTTTAAGGATGGCAACTAGAATTTTATTTGATGCCTCTGCTTGCCCATTTGCCTATGAATAATAAGGTGTTAAAAAACTATGCTGAATTTTGTACTTTGTTGTCAAAGCATGTACATATTTGTTCTTAAATGACATCCCATTATCCGAGATGATCTTGGATGGAATACCAATATGACATATGATGTTATGTAAAAAGAACTCCGTAATGCAGGGCCCAGTCGTAGAGGTAAGCAAAATTTCTTCCATCCACTTTGTGAAGTACTCTGTGGCCGTTATGATAAACATGTGACGACCTGACGACGCAAGGGAGATATTTTTGATGAGATCTAAGCCCCACTACAAAAATGGCCAAGCTGATTGGATCAGCTGCAAGGCCTAAGAAGGTATGTGTGTCAAGTTAGCATGGTGTTGACACTTCACGCACTTTTGCACATATGCACAACAATCTTGCTCTAAAGATGGCCAATAATAGCCCATGGGAAGAATTCACTTTGCGATTTCCATACCGCTGAAGTGGCCACCAAATTTACCATCGTGCACTTGGGTGATCACCCAAATGGACTCCTGCTAGTCCAAGCAATGGAGGAGGATTCCTTCGTAGCTTTGACAATATAAAATGTCTCCTAGGAAGACATGTTTTTCTGCTTTTTGATTGAATGATATTTTTGTGGTGTGCGACAATCCAAGTGGGAGGCTACCTAACTTGAGATAGTCTCTTATGGGTGTGTACCAATCCTGCTGATTAGAAACCTCGATGGTATGAACCACTGATCCCTCTTGAATTTCATACGTATCAAATTATGAGCGAGAAAATAGCGTTGTGTTGCTATTAAGAGGGGTTGGAGAGAAAAAAATACCCCCATTTGGCATGATTCAGACTATCATGGATTTGATAGAACCTATCCTGAGATGGTTCAATATGGATCAGGTGGATTCTTGGCATTATGTTAGAGCTTGCATGCTCCATCATGGATTGTGATAACATTTTGACTTGAATAGTTGTCATCTCACTAGAAATGTCTTGTAGGATTAGTGACCCCAAGGAGGCCATAGTGTCCACAAAATGATTCGATGATTGAGGAAGTGCCTCGATGTCAAACCATTCAAGCTTTGCTAGGAATTTATCCACAAGGGATTTGTAGTCCTACAAAATTGGGAATTTGCATTGGAATACCCCTTTCACTTGGTTGACAAGTAACAGTGAATCACCAAAGATATTCAAGCATTTGATGTTCATGGTGATGGTTGTCTGAAGACCTATGAGCAAGGCTTCATATTAAAAATTGTTATTGGTGCAAAAGAAATCAAGTTTAAATGATAAAGGCATTGGATACCCTTGTGTGAAAAACATGATTCCCATGCCACCCCCTTGCACACATTTAGAACCATCAAAAAATAAGGTTATGTCAGCTTGTGACTCAGGCTCATTAGAATCTGTTGATTCTGAGACATGGAAGACCCCATCATCAGGCAACTCTATAGTCAAAGGCTAATCATCTTAGAGAGGAGCCTTTGCTAGTTGATCGATGATTACTTGACATTTGATGGACTTTTGTCTAATAAATTTGATGTCAAACTTCGTCAACAACATGATCCATTTTTTTGTGTGACTACTATGATAAGTATGACTCATCATGTACCACAATGGATTCTCCTTAGACACAACATACATCGTATTTCTAAGCATGTAATGGCATAGCTTTTTGGTGGTAAATACCACCGCCAAGCATAGCTTCTCAACGTATGCATAGTTAAGTTCATAACTAACAAGGGTGTAGCTAAGATAATAATTAGCTTGTTCTTTATGTAATTCATTTTTCTAGGCTATCGTGGCGCCCAGTGCCACCTCAGTAGCTGAGATGTATAAATAGAATGACACTCATGGTCTAGGTGGTGCCAATACTGGCAGCAACACCAAGTATTGTTTGATGTCATCGAAGGTTGACTGGCACTCATCATCCCAATGAAATACTGCCCCCTTGTGTAATAATTTATTCATGGTTCGGCACTTGTCAGATAACTATGCTATGAAGCGCTTGATCGACGTGATCTTACCCTACAAGCTTCTGAGCTACCTGATGGTGGTTGGGGGAATCATTTTAAGGATTGCCTTGACTTTATTTGGATCTACCTCGATGCCTCATTTTGAGACTATGAAACCCAAGAGTTTTCTATATGTGACACCAAATACGCACTTCTTGGGGTTTAGCCTAACCTTGTGTTCGATGAGGCGATCAAGGATATTGCGTAAGTCATCGAGAATATTTTGGTGCAAAAGAGGTTTGGCAAATAGATCATCCATATAATATTCCAAAGTTTTATGCATGTGATCATGGAAGATGTATGTCATAGCGCGTTGGTAAGTGGTGCCAGTGTTTTTAAGGCCAAAGGGTATGACCTTATAACAAAATGTCCCCCAAAACGTCATGAATGTCATTTTTAGTTGATCATCGGGATTGATACAAATCTGGTTGTATCCCGAGAAACCATCCATGAGGGAAAGCATTTCGTGGCCTGCTATAGCATCTACCAATGCATCGATGCTAGGCAAGGGGAAATCATCCTTAGGAATCACTTTGTTTAAATCTCAAAAATTGGTGCATATGCGAATCCTCCCATTAGAATTTTTGATGAGTATCATGTTGGATAGCCATGGTGGGTAATCTATGTAGATGATAAACTATGCATCCAACAACTTTTGTAGCTCATATTTGACCATTATGGCCACTTTTGGGTGCATCTTACATAGATTTTTCTTGACTGGCTTGACTTTTGGATCAAGTGTTAGATTATGCGTGACTAGCTACAAGTCTAGTCCCGACATGTATTTGTAGGACCATTCAAAAACCTCCTTCTCTTTGAGAAGGGCAATGTAATAGGCTTGCTCTATGGGGGATAAACTTACCCCCAGCTTGATGATTTGTGGATTCATTAGATCAAAATCGATGTCTACATCAATCGTCTCTTTGAATGACATGTGGGATCTATCCTCCAACTGGTGTGGAGTTGGGATTAGATGGATATCATTTGCTGAATTTAGATCTACATTGGGAATATTAGGTTCCTCTTCAGAACAAAAGATATCCTGAGTCTGTCCTCGGGTGAAATGAAACATCTCACCGCAAGGCCAGTACTTTGATGGGGATGGTGGTGAGTCAGCGTGATCCCAGTCTATGGCATATAGGTCTAGATATAATGGTCATGTTGGATGGGTTGGATTGTGAATGGGGTTAGTTAAATCAATGGAGATCATGTTGATAGAATGAATTTGATATCCATTGTAGTTAAAATAGTTGCATCGCATTGTAAAACTTAAAGGGCTCTAAGTCTGTTGGGACTACATGTACTTGCCCTTCGTATGTGTATTTGAGGCATTGATGGGCTATCGAAGGGACACACTTCATGTCCCTGATCCAAGGTCAGCATAGCAAGATATTGTAGGCCATCTCACCCTCAAGGATGTGACACAACGTAGGAATGGTTTTCTATCCTACTTGGATGGGTAGGACAATTATGTCAACCGTCGAGCATAACACATCATTGAATGCTCAAAGAGTGTAAGTGGATGCCACAATGTGGGATGCTGGAAAATTAAGGTGTTTTAATGCCACTGTCATGATTATGTTGTTGTACGAGCCAGTATCCAACAACACCCTCTTGAATGGAATCCCATTGACCCACATAATGACGTGCAGGGGTGGATCCACAATATCACCAGTCACCAATTTCGGTTCGTCTTCCCTGAAGGTTATGACTGGTTCTGTGCATTGTCTCACATGTCCCACAAAATTGTTGAAAAAATTTGCTTCATGGGGTTGTATCTCAATGGCTTTGAGTATCTCCATCAGAGCCTCCCGATGGGGCGATGATTGTTGGATGAGCTCATAAATGGAGAGCCTAGCCGATATGGTCCTTAAAATTTGAGTAAGTTTAGTACGAATCGTGGCCACTAGTCTAGGTGGGGGAGGTTGCGTAGGGTGTTGTGGAGGTTGTGACATTGGCAGAACATCTCCTATAGCTACAACAAGTGCAGTCGTGTTTGGGTATCTTTTGTTTTGTGTCATGATTCTTATCATCCCTATGTATCCTTGCATGGGGCAGTTTTGTGTTACCTCATTCACTTGTAAATTCTTTTCCTACGCATCATGGGCAGGGAGGGGGTCTTTGAAGACCTCCGTCTATTTGTTGCTCAGTGCTATTGTACTATCTACTATGAGTGTTTTGTTGTCTATCAAGTCTTGCACTAAGTGTTTGAATTTCCAACAAGTAGAGATTTTGTGTCCTTTCTATCGGTGAAATCTACAATATAATTCTTCCCTATAGCCCTTGGTTTTTGGCATGTTGGGATCTATGGGTTGACTTTCCAGCAAGTTTATCAGGTTTACCACAAACAAGCGGTCAAAAAAGGAGTCTCGAGACTCTGTGAATTGTGTGAATTGTCGCCTAGGGTGACACTGCTGATTTTGCTCTTGTTTATGATTTTCCTTTTCATAGTTATCAAGAGGAAATGCCTGATAATTAGCCTTTGGGGGCTATGTCATTTGTGCAGGCTTTGATATAGTTATGGCAACCTGATTGACCATGGCGGGTTTCGGTTGCATGGGTCCAGTTTTAGCATTTTTGGGCCACTCTTTCTTGTGCGGCTTGGCAATCTTGATGTCTTGTATTTTGATCTCCTCAATTATCCTAGATTACGCCAGGGCTTCTTCGAGGGTG
Source organism: Wollemia nobilis (assembly GCA_028583015.1). Taxonomy (NCBI): domain Eukaryota; kingdom Viridiplantae; phylum Streptophyta; class Pinopsida; order Araucariales; family Araucariaceae; genus Wollemia; species Wollemia nobilis. Next base: position 6,374,707 of record JAQPPZ010001045.1, read on the forward strand.
GCATATTACTACAACTACAATAGCATGAAGATCAACCTTAAGCAAATTTTTGAAAACATTTGAGTCATGTTGGCCATGGGAGGGAGGTAAGGCAACTTTGAAAGCAATGTCCTCCACTAATTCCCATAAGCATCTATGGTCTCATAATCATACTGCGTAAGGCCATCTAAGTCACTTAAGGATGCCTTCTTGGTTTTTAAGGCAAAGCGTTCAAGGAATGCATCCACTAGTTGGTGTAGATTATTGATACTATGCTTTGGCAATTGGGTAAACCAATCCGAGGCAGGGCCTATGAACGTGGTTATAAATGGTCTCAAAAGCAATGCATCATTGTCCTGAATGCCAAAGCATTAACTCAGGAACATTTTTATGTTCTCTTGGGCATCCTTATCCCATCTAAAAATTGCCAATTGAGGCACTTTGAAGTGGTCGAGGTATGGGGGTTCCAGAACTGAAGGATGCACAGGGTGACTGTGGAGTTTGCATAAGGTGGGCTTTTGGGGACCTAAATTCTTAGTCTCCATAGACTCTAAGCACTCTAGCAATGCTTTGTATGCATTAGAGTATTTGATTTCCTCTTCTTTGGTTTGTTCTCATTGTGAATTGCGAGGAACTTGAGGCCTATGGAGGGGTAGCCGAATAGCGCCCCCTGCCTTGGTAGGGTGTTTCAGCCCGCTCTTCTTCTCGCTCAAATTCCTCATAGGCCTCATGAGAAGTTTCTAGGCATGACCTATAAACATGGATGGGTGCCCGAGGAAGGTGCCCATCATTGGTTCTAGGAGTGGCTTCCTGTTCAGGTCTAGGAGGCCTTGGAGGCAATGCTTGATAAGGTCGTGGAGACCTATCTCGTACTAAGGTGTTGTGTCTCTCATAATTTTTTTTCTTATGCATACGAGGGCTTGGAATCCTCTCATGCATAGTGTTCTGGAACAACTTATATGTTTGGAATAGAATGCACTCTTTGTTAATATGATATAGTTGTTCTAACTACTACTAATCTTGCCTAAACTGCATGATTTGTGATTGGCAGGCAACATGTTTGGTAAATGCCAAGTCAATTTGTTCTGCCATCCTAGGTCTAGGAGGCCTAGATGCCTCCCCTACATATCTATCTTGGTCATGGTGATCTAATATCTCTATGGGTTGCTTTCCTCTATCGAGGTTAGCAGCATTCACCCAAGGCTCTGGCCTCAATAAGTGATCTTTATAATCAACAGGTACGGAGGTGCATTGATCCCATGCGATGTATTGCTCTTGAGGAATATACTAGTTTTCCTCATGCTCCCTTTTTTACATGTGAAAGGGACAAGTGGATTTGGCTCACCCTATCTAAAGAGCCTTGCACTCTATATTTTTCCTATTAGTTCTAACATTAATGAGGGGTGGAGGAGGAATGATATAATCATGTGGGCCCTCCTTATGAACCCTATGTTGCTCTAGTGCTTCCTCGTATAGTGGCAACTCATAATGAGTGTCTAAGGGGGCCTTCCCATGTGTGTAATCCTCATGATAGGGTCTGTGTTGAACGGGAGTGCCCCTCAAAGGGGTGCCTCTATAGTCCTGTTCTATAGTGATATGGTGTGGACTATGTTGTGGGTCAGGCTGCCAAGGTGGTATAACCAAGTCCTTGGGGCTATAACGGAGGTGACTTGTGCCTCCTTGCATATTTTTTGTAGCTTCTTCCCATGATTGGGATTGGATATGGGTATACACCATGGTGGTGGATTTTCTAAAAAGATATGTATATTTTTATCTCCTTTACAATTTTTATGCTATACGAAAAAAAAGGGGACCACACAAACAAAAAAATGATTATATTGTTTATAGATTAAATGTTTGTCCTTGGTCTGGTTTAGTGTGTTTGATTTTTGTTATGTAAATCTTGTAAAGAAGACTTTGTTATGCATGCATAATGAGGGCTCTTGTATATCTAAAATGGTCACCCCTTAAATATACCATTGCCATGCCGTTATACCGAACCTCTCAATATACCCACCCTTACGTGATGGAAACTATTGGTACGCGAGAGTAGAACAAGAAGTGGAACATAGATGGTATGGAAGGGGGATCACTCTATTTTTGACACCTACCTTAGAAGACTTATCCTCATGCACGGGGAATCACCCCCGCTACACTTGGTCAGCTTTCATCAGGATTTACATCTAGCAACAGTCGCGATCAGGGTATATGTATGCAAACTCCAAGCCAAGGTGGTTATGAAACCCACCGTTGTTCTTGATCAAGTGTTGGGGTATTAAGACCAACTCCTTGATGTTAATTTTACTAGGTGGTGTGTGTGGTTCCTTTTAATTGTGTAAAGAAAGAAAACATACAACAAAAGATGATTTTCACTAATGAAATGCTTTAAAGTATGTTTTATCTTTCAGAGACAATTAGTAGCAAAAATGAAATCACAAAATCTAACTAGAACTAAAACCTACAATGAGGACTTGCTATTTCTGCAAGTATCATGTAAGTAAACCAGAGAAACATGCATTCCTAATCAAGTTCCTTCCATTTAATTTACTCTATGTTTTTATTTTTTATTTTTCTTTATTGCAAGAAAGGAAAACAAACTACTTAAGTTTTCTATGCAAGTGTTTGAAAATAAAGCAAATAAAACAAAATATTGCAGAAACAAAAAGTAGAAAAACACAGAGGATGTTCAAAAGGCCTACCTTTTCTCTGTCTAAGCCAGATGCCTCTAATTTTCTGCTCAAAAAATGCACAGAGATCTAATCATACTAGGGTGGGATAAGTAGTAGGTCTACATTCATCACAGGGTGGGACGAATGCATATTCATACCGGTGTGGCACGAGTAGCAGTCTAGTGCCCAAATGAGTAACACCTGTAAAGAAAAACCACAAAATTTGGATCAAAAACTTGATCCTAACAGTAGGGGATATGGTACCACCATGATCACCACTGAAAGCATGCATAAAAATGGTGTACCAATATGATGCAAAAAAAATAGATACAGATGCTAAGTCCTATGAATGCGATGAGCAATGCATGAAAGAAATGACACAGAAATGAGATGTGAGCAAACAAAGCAGGGAATCCTTTATTGATATTTATTTTAATATAATTACAATACATCCTCCCTCTATGGATAAAAACATTTGATACAATTTGTTACATCAATGGATACCCAAAATAAGTCACGCTTCTAGGATCGGACGATACACTTCCAGCGTCTTCCACGTGCCCACATTCAAAGTGGGTGGGCTAAAAGTTGTTGTTGCTTGTGTCCATGTGTTCATAATTCCTTTCTATCCCTATAGTATTTTTGGTAGTGAGATCCTATGCATATAAATACAACAAATCATTAATAGCATATGTGTGTCTAGCAAAACATGCAATCCCCAAGGCCTCCAACGGGCGCTTGTGGGATATCAGTGATAATATTGATAAATCAATTATAGAATGATATATAAATGTAAAGGGAAATGTATAGAATTGGTATCACCTAATTTTGCATAGAAGCAGAGTCGAACGGCCGCGTTATGCTCGTTTGCCCATCAGGGGCCTCTCCAAAGTGAGCACTCCAATGTCTCACCTATGCTTATCAAAATCACCTAAAAATCATGGGTTAGGCTTTATACGTAATTATAAGACTACCCAGATGCTCAGAATTTGCATATCCTACCTAGATTATCCTGTATATGACAAGGGCACTCTACTAGCTAGTCTCTTATGGGTGTGTACCAATCTTGCTAATTAGAAACCTCAATGGTATGAACCACTGATCCCTCTTGAAGTTCATCCCTAGAAAAATCTGAGTGATAAAATAGTTTTGTGTTGCTTGTAAGAGGGGTTGGAGAGAACAAAGAGCCCCAGTTGGCATGATTCAGACTATCATGGATTTGATAGAACCTATCCTGAGATGGTTCAATATGGATCAGGTGGATTCCTGGCATTATGTTAGAGCTTGCACGCTCCATCATGGATTGTGATAACATTTTGACTTGAATGGTTGTCATCTCACTAGAAATGTCTTGCGAGATTAGTGACCCCAAGGAATCCATAGTGTCCACAAAATGATTTGATGATTGAGGAAGTGCCTCGATGTCATACCATTCAAGCTTTGCCAGGAATTTATCCACAAGGGATTTGTAGTCCTACAAAATTGGGAATTTGCATTGGAATACCCCTTTCACTTGGTTGACAAGTAACAGTGAATCACCAAAGATATTCAAGAGTTTGATGTTCATGGTGATGGTTGTCTGAAGACCTATGAGCAAGGCTTCATATTCAAAATTGTTATTGGTGCATGAGAAATCAATTTTAAATGATAAAGGTATTGGATCCCCTTGTGGTGTGAAAAACATGATTCCCACACCACCCCCTTGCTCACATTTAGAACCATCAAAAAATAATGTTATGTCAGCCTGTGACTCAGGCTCATTAGAATCTGTTGATTTTGAGACATGGAAGACCCCATCATCGGGCAGCTCTACAGTCAGAGGCTAATCGTATTTGAGAGGAGCCTCTACTAGTTGATCGACGATGAATTGAAATTTGATGGACTTTTGTCTAATAAATTCAATGTCAAACTTCATAAACAACATGATCCATTTTCCCGTGTGACTACTATGATAAGTACGACTCATCATGTACCGCAATGGATTCTCCTTAGACACAACATACATCATATTTCTCAACATGTAATGGCATAGCTTTTTGGTGGTAAATACCACCGCCAAGCATAGCTTCTCAACGTATGCATAGTTAAGTTCATAACTAACAAGGGTGTAGCTAAGATAATAATTAGCTTTTTCTTTATGTAATTCATTTTTTTGGGCTAGCATGGCGCCCAGTGCCACCTCAGTAGCTGAGATGTATAAATAGAATGACACTCTTGGTCTAGGTGGTGCCAATACTGGCAGCAAAGCCAAGTATTGTTTGATGTCATCGAAGGTTGACTGGCACTCGTCATCCCAATGAAATGCTGCCCCCTTGTGTAATAATTTATTCATGGGTTGGCACTTGTCAGATAACTACGCTATGAAGCACTTGATCGACATGATATTACCCTACAAGCTTCTAAGCTACCTGATGGTGGTTGGGGAAATCATTTTAAGGATTGCCTTGACTTTATTTGGATCTACCTCGATGCCTCATTTTGAGACTATGAAACCCAAGAATTTTCCAAATGTGACACCAAATACGCACTTCTTGGGGTTTAGCCTAACCTTGTGTTCGATGAGGCGATCAAGGATATTGCGTAAGTCATCGAGAATATTTTGGTGCAAAAGAGGTTTGGCAAATAGATCATCCACATAATATTCCAAAGTTTTATGCATGTGATCATGGAAGATGTATGTCATAGCACATTGGTAAGTGGTGCCAGTGTTTTTAAGGCCAAAGGGTATGACCTTATAACAAAATGTCCCCCAAGACGTCGTGAATGTCATTTTTAGTTGATCATCGGGATTGATATGAATCTGGTTGTATCCTGAGAAAACATCCATGAGGGAAAGTATTTTGTGGCCTGCTATAGTGTCTACCAATGCATCAATGCTAGGCAAGGGGAAATAATCCTTGGGACTCGCTTTGTTTAAATCTCAAAAATCGATGCATATGCGAATCCTCCCATCAGGATTTTTGATGGATACCATGTTGGACAGCCATGGTGGGTAATCTATGCAGATGATAAACTAAGCATCCAACAACTTTTGTAGCTCATATTTGACCATTATGGCCACTGTTGGGTGCATATTTTGTATCTTTTTCTTGACTGGCTTAACTTTTGGATCAAGTGTTAGATTATGCGTGACTAGCTACAAGTCTAGTCCCGGCATGTCTTTGTAGGACCATGCAAAAACCTCCTTCTCTTTGAGAATGGTAATGTAATCGGCTTGCTCTTCGAGGGATAAACTTACCCTCAGCTTGATGATTTGCGGATTCATTAGATCAGAACCGATGTCTACGTCAATCGTCTCTTTGAATGACATGTGGGATCTATCCTCCAACTGGTGTGGAGTTGGGATCAGGTGGATATCATTTGCTAAATTTAGATCTGCATTGGGAATATCGGGTTCCTCTTTAGCACAAAATATATCCTGAGTCTGTCCTAGGGTGAAATGAAACATCTCACCGCAAGGCTAGTACTTTGATGGGGATGGAGGTGAGTCAGCGTGATCCCAGTCTATGGCATATAGGTCTAGATATAATCGTCATGTTGGATTGATTGTATTGTGAATGGGGTCAATTAAATCAATGGAGATCATGTTGATAGAATGAATTTGGTCTCCATTGTCGTGTGGGTGTTTATTCAGACATCCTTGGTGATCCTTGTACCTTGGATCTGGCTCTATGGGTACTGGCACAAAAGGATCGATCCTATGTGTGGATAGAATGATAGGGTATACCCTTGGAAATGATGGTCCTATAGGGTCTCTCGATGGGAGGTGCTTCCTGTATGCCCAAAGTGGTGGATGAAGAACTTGGTTTAACTATACTTGGTTTAAATGCCACCTATGCCTTGGTCCCATATTTAGATGTTCAAACATATCATCGATGTCTATGGGGTATTCCTATTGCCTCATATGGTTTATATATGCCATATCAGTCTCATCCTCATAGTCACTATCAGATATCCAAAGGCCTTCATTGGCTCTGACAACTATGTGCCCCTCTGGTTGGTATAGCCTCCCACTAGGCATTTCTTGATCATTGTCCTCACTCTCTATGAAAACCAAAAATCTGTCATGCAAGTAGTCGATGTTGAAGAAGATATTTGGATCTTATTCCTTCGATGGATCACATGGCCTTATGGTCGGCATGGGAGGCTCGTTTTGTTTGAGCAAGTTGATTTGGTCCCTTCTAGGTTGTTCCACTCTCTACAGGATGACTAGATTCTCTAGAGGTAGCAATTGCTCGATCAAAACATTAAAGGGGAACATTACCATGAAGTTCTCCTGATAGTCATCAATGGGTGTCACCTGTGAGTGATTGCTATCGGACTCAAAAGGGTCCCAAGGTGCTACCTCATAATCTGACTCATCTTCATAAGACCCCCCTTGATCTTTTTCATATCCCTCTTGGAGGTTACTTCTTGAACTTTCCCCTTCCTTGATCAAAGGGGAGGGGTTGTTGAGGTCAACAAGGTTTGTTGTTAACAATGGGATATAATCTCTTAATGTGTATGTCATGTTGGGATTGGCATATGGATCTTATGCCAACCCATCCTTATTGCCTAGACCTAGGCCTTGCATGGTTTCTACCAAGCTATCAAGGGGCAAAGGATGGTTAAACCCTACTCCTGATTTATCATATTGCATGTGGTATCTTGGTTGATAAAGAATACGCATTCCTTGTTTGTATCTACCCAATCCATATCCATGCCAATTACATTAGTCTAGGTATTTCAAGGCAAAGTCTAGGTTGGATAGATAGTCAACATTCTCAACAAATGGATCTTCATCCTCTTCCTCTTGTAGGTAGGGTTCAATGCAGTTCTTTAGGCCCTCATATACAAAATTGGTATAATTTGGAGGGTAGCCTAAAGGGATGATAGTGCTTATGGGGAGGTGAGGTCTCCCCATGTCTTGCATGGATTTGAGCACGGGTGTTGCCATAACATTTTGCACTAGGTACTCCCCTAGACCCGTGTTGGCCATATAAATGGTAATCATCGGTGGTTGAGGGGGATGGAATGGGAGCTCTCACTGAGTCCACTCCATGTTAGGTGAACCAGGTGTCTCGACTTCCATTCAGTTGGGCACCTCTTCAGTAGATATGGTTGAGACTAATGGTGGCACCTCCTCTAGGGGCTTCTTCTTATTGTCCTTCAGTGTGGCAACCAGAGGTGGCATCATTGGTGAAGGAACAGATGATGAAGACGGGCTAGGTTGGTGAGTTGAGGGACTCAACAATGAGGATGTAGGTAGAATTGGACCCTGTGTGGACGAATTCAATTGAAATTCCAAATGTGTCGATGGGAGTGTCGATTGTGGCATCAGCCGCATTGCAAAACTTAAAGGGCTCTAAGTTCATTGGGACTACATGTACTTTCCCTTCATATGTGTATTTGAGGCATTGATGGGCTATCGAAGGGACACAGTTCATGTCCCTGATCCAAGGTCGTCATAGCAAGATATTGTAGGCCATCTCACCCTCAAGGATGTGACACAATGTAGGAATGGTATTCTATCCTACTTGGATAGGTAGGACAATTGTGTCAACTGTCGAGAATAACATATCATTGAATGCTCAAAGAGTGTAAGTGGATGCCACAATGTAGGATGCTAGCAACTTAAGGTGTTTTAATGTCGCTATCATGATTATTTTGCTGGACGAGCCAGTATCCAACAACACCCTCTTGAATGGAATCCCATTGACCCACATAATGACATGTAGGGGTGGACCCATAATATCACCAGTCACCAGTTTCAGTTCGTCTTCCCTGAAGGTTATGACTGGTTCTGTGCATTATCTCACATGTCCCACAAAATTGTTGAAAGAATTGGCTTTGTGGGGTTGTAGCTTAATGGCTTTGAGTATCTCCATCAGAGCCTCCCGATGGGGCGATGATTGTTGGATGAGATCATAAATAGAGAGCCTAGCCGACATGGTCCTTAAAATTTGAGTAAGTTTAGTATGAATCGTGGCCACTGGTCTAGGTTTGGGAGGTTGCGTAGGGTGTTGTGGAGGTTGTGAAATTGGCGGAACATCTCCTATAGCTGCAACAAGTGCAACCATGTTTGGGTATCTTTTGTTTCGTGTCATGATGCTTATCATCCCTATGTATCCTTGCATGGGGAAGTTTTGCGTTACCTCATTCACTTGTAAATTCTTTTCCTGTGCATCATGGGCAGGTAGGGGGTCTTTGAATACCTCCATCTATTTGTTGCTCAGTGCTACGGTACTATCTACCATGAGTGTTTTGTTGTCTATCAAATCTTGCACTAAGTGTTTGAATTTCCAATAAGTGGAGATTTTGTGTCCTTTCTATCGGTGAAATCTATAATATAAGTCTTCCTTATAGCCCTTGGGTTTTGGCATGTTGGGATCTATGGGTTGACTTTCCAGAAAGTTTATCAGTTTTACCGCAAACAAGCAGTCAAACAAGGAGTCTCTAGACTCCGTGAATTGTTTGAATTGTCGCCTAGGGTGACACTGCTGATTTTGCTCTTGTTTATGATTTTCCTTTTCATAGTTATCAAGAGGAAATTCCTGATAATTAGCCTTTCGGGGTTGTGTCATTTGTGCAATATTTGATATAGTTATGGCAACCTGATTGACCATGGCGGGTTTCGGTTGCGTGGGTCCAGTTTTAGCATCTTTGGGCCACTCTTTCTTGCGTGGCTTGGCAATATTGATGTCTTGCATTTTGATCTCCTCAATTATCCTAGCTTGTGCCAGGGCTTCTTTGAGGGTGGCATATTACTACAGCTGCAATAGCATGAAGATCGACCTTAAGCAACTTTTTGAAAACATTTGAGTCATGTTGGCCTTGGGAGGTAGGTAAGGCAACTTTGAAAGCAATGTCCTCCACTGATTCACATAAGCAGATATGGTCTCATAATCATACTGCTTAAGGCCATCTAGGTCACTTAAGGATGCCTTATTCTTGGTGTTTAAGGTGAAGTGTTCAAGGAACGCATCCACTAGCTGGTCTAGATTATTGATGCTATGCTTTGGAAATTGGGTAAACCAATCCAAGGCATGGCCTGTGCACGTGGTTATAAATGTTCTTAGAAGCAATGCATCATTGTCCTGAATGCCAAAGCGTTAACTCAGGAACCTTGTTACGTGCTCTTGGGCATCCTTATCCCCTCTAAAAATTTCCAATTGAGGCACTTTGAAGTGGTTTGGGTATGGGGGTTCCAGAACTGAAGGATGCATAGGGTGACTATGGAGTTTGTGTAAGGTAGGATTTTGGGGACCTAAAGTCTTAGTCTCCATAGACTCTAAGAACTCTAGAAGTGCTTTGTATGCATTAGAGTATTTGATTTCCTCTTCTTTGATTTGTTCTCATTGTGAATTGCGAGGAACTTGAGGCCTATGGAGGGGTAGCTGAATAGCGCCCCCTGCCTTGGTAGGGTGTTTCAGCCTGCTCTTCTTCTTGCTCAAATTCCTCATAGGCCTCATGAGGAGTTTCTAGGAATGACCTATAAACATGGACGGGTGCCCGAGGAAGGTGCCCATCAGTGGTTCTAGGAGTGGCCTCCGAAGTAGGTCTAGGAGGCCTTGGAGGCAACGCTTGATAAGGTCATGGAGACCTGTCTCGTACTAAGGTGTTGTGCCTCTCATAATTTTTTATCATATGCATATGAGGGGTTGGAATCCTCTCATGCATAGTGTTATGGAACAACTTGTTTGTTTGGAACAGAATGCACTCTTTTTTAAGATGATATAGTTGTTCTAACTACTGCTAATCTTGCCTAAGTTGCATTATTTGTGATTGGTAGGCGACATGTTTGGCAAATGCCAAGTAAATTTGTTCTGCCATCCTAGGTCGATGAGGCCTAGATGCCTCCCCTGCATATCTATCTTGGTCATGGTGATCTAAAATCTCTATGGGTTGCTTTCCTCTATCGAGGTTAGCAGCATTCACCCAAGGCTCTGGCCTCAATAAGTGATCTTTATAATCAGCAGGTACGGAGGTGCATTGATCCCATGCGATGTATTGCTCTTGAGGAATATACTAGTTTTCCTCATGCTCCCTTTTTTACATGTTAAAGGGACAGGTGGATTTGGCTCACCCTATCTGAAGAGCCTTGCACTCTATATTTTTCCTATTAGTTCTAACATTAATGAGGGGTGGAGGAGGAATGATATAATCATGTGGGCCCTCCTTATGAACCCTATGTTGCTCTAGTGCTTCATCGTGTAGTGGCAACTCATAATGAGTGTCTAAGGGGGCATTCCCATGTGTGTACTCCTCATGAGAGGGTCTGTGTTGAACGGGAGTGCCCCTCAAAGGGGTGCCTCTATAGTCCTGTTCTATAGTGATATGGTGTGGACTATGTTGTGGGTCAGGCTGCCAAGGTGGTATAACCAAGTCCTTGGGGCTATAACAGAGGTGACTTGTGCCTCCTTGCATACTTTTCATAGCTTCTGTCCATGATTGGGCTTGGCTACGGGTATACACCATGGTGGTGGCTTTTCTAAAAATATATTTATGTTTTTATCTCCTTTACAATTTTTATGCTATACCAAACAAAATGGGACCACACAAACAAAGAAATGATTATATTTTTTATAGATTAAATTTTTGTCCTAGGTCTGGTTTAGTGTGTTTGATTTTTTTTATGTAAATATTATAAAGAAGACTTTGTTATACATGCATAATGAGGGCTCTTGTATCTCTAAAATGGTCGCCCCTTCAATATACCATTGCCATGCCGTTATACCGAACCTCTCAATATACCCGCCCTTACGTAAGGGAAACTATTGGTATGCGAGAGCAGAACAGTAAGTGGAACATAGGCGGTATGGAAGGGGGATCGCTCTATTTTTGACACCTACCTTAGAAGACTTATCCTCATGCATGGGGAATCACCCTCGCTACACTTGGTCAAATTTCTTTAGGATTTACGTCTAGCAACAGTCGTAATCAGGGTATATGTAATCAAAATCCAAGCCAAGGTGGTGATGAAACCCACCGTTGTTCTTGATCAAGTGTTGGGGTATTAAGACCAACTCCTTGATGTTAATTTTATTAGGTGGTGTGTGTGGTTCCTTTTAATTGTGTAAAGAAAGAAAACATACAACAAAAGATGATTTTAACTAATGCAATGCTTTAAAGTACGTTTTATCTTTCAGAGACAATTCGTAGCAAAAATGAAATCACAAAATCTAACTAGAACTAAAACCTACAATGAGAACTTGCCATTTGTGCAAGTATCATGTAAGTAAACCAGAGAAACATGCATTCCTAATCAAGTTCCTTCCATTTAATTTACTCTATCTTTTTATTTTTTATTTTTATTTATTGCAAGAAATGAAAACAAACTACTTAAGCTTTCTATGCAAGTGTATGAAAATAAAGCAAAGAAAACAAAAAATTGCAAAAACAAAAAGTAGAAAAACACAAAGGATGTTCAAAAGGCCTACCTTTTCTCTGTCTAAGCCAGATGCCTCTAAGTTTTTGTTCAAAAAATGCATAGATATCTAATCATCCTAGGGTGGGATGAGTAGCAGGTCTACATTCATCACAGGGTGGGATGAATGCATATTCATCCTGGGGTGGCACGAGTAGCAGTCCAGTGCCCGAATGAGTAACACCTGCAAATAAAAACCACAAATTTTGGATCAGAAACTTGATCCTAAAAGTAGGGGATAGGGTACAACCATGATCACCACTAAAAGCATGCATAAAAATGGTGTACCGATATGATGCAAAAAAAAAAAGATACAGATGCTAAGTCCTACGAATGTGATGAGCAATGCATGAAAGAAATGACACAGAAATGAGATGTGAGCAAACAAAGTGGGGCCTCCTTTATTGATATTGCTTTTAATATGATTACAATACATCCTCCATATAGGTCTCAAAACATTTGATACAATTTGTTACATAAATGGATTCCCAAAATAAGTCACGCTTCTAAGATCAGATGGTACACTTCCAATGTCTTCCACGTGCCCACATTCAAAGTGGGTGGGCTAAAAGTTGTTGTTGCTTGTGTCCATGTGTTCATAATTCCTTTCTATCCCTCTAGTATTTTTGGCAGTGAGATCCTGTGCACAAAAATATAACAAATCATTAATAGCATATGCGTGTCTAGCAAAACATGCAATCCCCAAGGCCTCCAACGGGCGCTTGTGGGATATCAGTGATAATATTGATAAATCAATTATATAATCATATATAAATGTAAATGGCAATGTATAGAATTAGTATCACCTAATTTTTCATAGAAGTAGCATCGAACGACCCCGTTATGCTCGTTTGCCCATCGGGGGCCTCTCCAAAGTGAGCACTCCAATGTCTCACCTATGATTATCCAAATCACATAAAAATAATGGGTTAGGATTTGTATGTAATTATAATACTACCCATATGATCATAATTTGCATATCCTACCCATATTATCCTGTATATGACAGGGGCACCCTACAAGCTAGTTAACACATAAAATAGTAAAATGATAGTCAAATCATGTAAGAATGAGTTAAAAATTTAAAAGAGGCATTATGATATCATCTGGGACATATTAAAAAAATAATAGTAATAAAATAATGCACAAATTTCTAATTTCTCTGGGGTGGGACGTTGGGGACTATCGTAAAACTTGCAAAAGGTGACCTTGCAAATGTCCTGCTTAGAGGCCTCCAAAACTCTTGCAAACTTGTGGTTAGACTAAAAAAGAATTTTGAGATGATCCAGAAGGTCAGATTTAGCAGATTATGCCTAGGTTGTCCTGTATCTAAAGGCACTCCCTGTAGGTTAGTAGACGCATAAATTGACAGAAACTAGGTCAAATCATGTCAGAAAGCAATGAAATTTGGACAACAAAAATAATAGTAACAAAACCATGCACAAATTAAATATAAAATAATGCAAAAATAATAGTAACAAAACCATGCACAAATTTTTAATCACTCTGGGGTGGGGCAATTAGGACTGTAGTAGTTTGGGGGGTGGGGCGCCCACCGTTTAGGGTCTAGTTTTGACATCAATCCAAGTGGGATGGGTCCAAAATTTCCTAGGGGGTTGTGTTGATGAGTTTGGGGTGGGATTGTGGCTGATTTCTTAGGTTTTTGGATCTGGATTGCATTCCCCCGATAACCTCTCTTCCAAAAGAGAGATTAGAGATGTAGGAAGCACACAAAGGAGTGGGGGTATAGTTTGGCAGCGCTTCGTTGCTCCAAATGCTCCAGCTCTATCCTTTTTTTTGGGTGAGGAGGCTCACCTTTTTATAGACCTAAGGTTCTCCTTTGCATACGCATGTGAGGGCACCACTTGGCTCATTATGCCTTTTTGGGGGAGAGAAGATTCCTCCATGATTAGGGCCTCCTTGATTAAGGCCTCTCTGATTTGAAACATTCCCTCACAATCCCATGCATGCCTTGAAGGTGGAGTTAGGTGGCGGATTTGGGCTGCCATTTTTCAAGGTTTGACTTTTTTCTAGTTAAACCTGCTAATCATCTCGGGGTGGGATGAATAGGATTCTAATCATCCCAGGGTGGGACAAATAGGGAGCAAAGTGCTTAAAAGGTGCAAAACTGACCTCTGACCTTCCAAAACTAATTTGGGAGTGGTTAGGACCAATTTTTAACCTCTGGAGGTTGCCCTAGGGAGTATGTATGCCAATTTGGTCAGTTCTTGTAGTCACATAATCAAATTGGCACTATTTTGGTGTCTACACATATCAACATTGTTCTCTAGTTCTTCAGGTTTAGGAGCTTTAGATACGACAAATATTGCGTCATCTGAAATCTCAATGGTCAGAGGCCTGCTATTTGAAAGTGGTGCCTTTACTAGTTAACAAGCTATGATTATCCCTGATGGACTTCTAGCTTATGAATTCCAGATCGAATTCTATCAATAGCATGATCCACTCTATAGTACGTGTATTGTGATAAGTCTTACTCATCATATACTACAAAGGATTTTGTTTTGATATAACATACGTCATATGACTTAGCATGTAATGCCACAATTTCTTGGTAGTGAACACCACTACTAAACACAACTTTTCAACATATGCATATCCTAGCTCATAACTCGCCAAAGTTTGGCTAATGTAATATATGGCTTGTTCCTTGTCTTGCACGTTCTTTTAGGCTAACATGGTTCCCAATGCAAAGTTGGTTGTCAATATATATAGTAGAAAAGGCACATATGGCCTTGGTGGAGCTAGCACTAGTGGTGTTACCAGGTATTGCTTTATCTTAGTGAAGGCTACCTTACAGTCCTTGTACCAGTTGAATGGGAGTCCCTTATGTAGCAGTCGATTCATGGTTCAATATTTATCTGATATTTGAGTGATAAATCACTTTATCATGGCTACTTTGCCTTGTAGGCTCCTTAATTCCTTGATATTGGAGGAAGGATGCATCTCTAGGATGGCCTTGACCTTTTTTGGGTCTACTTCGATGCCTCTTTTAGAGAAGAGGAATCCTAAGAGTTTACCAAAAGTGATTCCAAATACACACTTCTTAGGATTCAACCTAGCATTATGCTCTATCAGACAATCAAAGACTTTCCTCAATACCTCTGCATGCTTTTCACATAGTAATGACTTAGCTAGTAAGTCATCAATGTAACATTCTAGAATTTTATGCATGTAGTCATGAAAAATGTATGTCATGGCCCGCTGGTATGTGGCACAAGCATTTTTAAGACCAAATGACATCACTTTGTAGAAAAATGTCCCCCATGGTGTTGTAAATATGGTTTTGTATTGGTCTTCGGGTTTAATCTAAATATGGTTGTAACCAAAAAAATCATCCATGAGGAAGAGCATCTCATGACCTGTAGTAGCATCTAAAAGAGCATCAATGTTGGGCAATGAAAATGAATCTTTAGGTGGTGCCTTGTTAAGGTCTCTAAAATTTGTGCAAATACAAATTCTTCCATCAGGTTTTCCTACGAGTACCATATTGGACACCCATTCTAGATAGTCGATGGAAATGACAAAATCCACATCCAAAAACTTTTTTAGCTCATATTTCACCATCAAGGATACGTTTGGGTGCATCTTTCTAATATTTTGCTTGACTGACTTCTTCGTCAGATCCAGTGAAAGGTTATGAGAAACCAATTTTGGGTCTAGACATAGCATATCCTTGTACGTCCAAGAAAAAATATTTGGTCTCACTTTCAATAAAGGGATGATGCTGTCACACTCATTTGGAGTCAGAATCTCTCCAAATTTAACCTTATTTGGATTAGTGGAATCGCTATCGATATCCACATCAAAGGTTTCCTCTACTAACATATGCAACCCGTCCTCAATCCGGTGAGGTGTAGGGATCAAATGGATGTCATCAACTAGATTTATATGTTCTGTGTTAGAAGCATTATCAGTGTGATAAAAACCATAAGCATAACTTGGTGCAAAATGGAAAGGTTGCAATATTTCTTTGTTAGAGAATAAATCCTCAGGCTCTACTGACAAATAACTGCGATCCTAGTCGATAGCATATTTTTTAAGATACAACGGTTTGGACGGATTTACTAGATTATAAAGTGGGGTCAAATAAATGGAGACCATGTTTATGGAATGGATTTGATCTCTAGGACCACACAAAAACAACTCTACATCATCGATGTAGTTTTCATACCCGAGATTTGGCTCTAGTGGCACGGATATGAACGGGTCCTCTCTATGAAAAATACAAATGACTAGATCCTCCCTATGTACTGGTTGTAGTATAGGATCATTTGGTTCAAGAAGATCCATGTATGTGTGCAGATGAGAAAACAACTTGTGATAAATCACATTGACATTCAATGTTATTCCCTTGAGATGAGGCTCGAGATTAATCTCTTTGCGTAAGTCCTCGACTATGTAAAGAACATGACGATGACATAGGTGGTGAGGGCCTAAATAGGCTCTCTCCATTTCATCCTCTTCATCACTATCATAATAGAATCCTTCATTCACCCCTACAGGTGAGGGACGATCTGACAAATGCGACCCCATGAATCTCAGTGTTTGGTCATTATCATATGTATCTAGAAAAATTAGATTATTATACTGTATATGCAATGTCTCTAAGTACACATGCTCTACTTCTTCCTTAGAATTATCTATAGCAGGAATAATCTCCTCTATATATTATATCAATTTAAAAGGCAATAAATGACATGCGTACCAAGGCCTAACGTAGGCACCTTCGACTTCATCCTTAGATTCATCATCGTTTGAGGATTCCTCGCCTACATCATAATCTAGTCCACTCATATCAGAGGTGGACTCTACTCCATATTCATTAGAAAGACCTCCTAACTCGATATCACTCACAGTAATAGGGTTGCACCCCTACGCATTAGTGTCATCGACTGCATCATGGATTTGGTATCCCAAGTTATCTCTGGGATCTAGTTCTATTATAGTATGTTCAAGAAGCCCTTCATGATGATATTCGAGTGGCTCAGTAGTGAAAAAAGATATCATCGGCTAATTCCTCCAAAACTTGGAAGAATCAGGATGATAGGGATTAAAATCCACATCGTCGGCCAGACTAAGGTATAGATGATCTAGAGATGCCATAAGCAAATCATCTTGCCCTCGTATCTATAATCCCAAATTGAACTTATCAGTGGCTAACTGATAACTCAACTCGAATAGAGTCCTTCGTCCTTGTTCAAAGAGACCCAAGCTATGTCCATACCAATAATATAACTCGAATATTCATATGGCATACTTTGGATTGGATAGATAATGAACGTTTACTATAAATGGTTTATCGTCATCTTCGTCCATGGGCATTCATGTTGGAATCTGGTCCAGCCCTGCATAGATGAAGTTAGTCTGATTGGTTGGTTCACCCAATGGTATGACTGATCAAATAATATAGCGATGGGTGGGTGGTCGGCCCATCTCTTGTGCAATTTCTAAGATTTGCCCTATTCTACACTATATACTCGCCTAGTTTGGTGTTGGCAATATGAACAAGCATCCGTGATGTAGATGACCTTTTTGAAGATGTAGGTGATGCAGGATGAGGTGCCTCAGCTTTATCTTAGGGTTATTCAACTTCCATAGGAGTTGGAACCTCCTTGGTGACTGGCTTGGGCTTACACTCCTCTCTCTCACCCATTTTCACCTTCAACTTCCTTTCATCCCGATGCATGACGGATGCTTACGGTCTCAGGGAACTGGCAGTGGTATGCTCCGATCTATGTGATACAAATGGTGTTGGTTGAGCACATACTATTGGTTTTCCTCTTGGACTCTTTATCAGTGATGATAGCTAAAAATCTAGGTGCATTGAGGAGAGTATGAAACCCCCAAGAAAATTTTATAGGTTCATGAACTTAAATGGTTCTTAGTTCGATGACACTATGTGAAAACATCCCTTGTGAATGTACTTCACACATTGATGTGATATCGAGGGAACACAACTTATTTCATGAATCCAAGGTCCACTGAGTAATATGTTGTACTGCATGGCCCCTTATATCATGTGACACATCACAAAGATGGTCTTTAGGCCTACCCACATAGGTAGGATAATTGTGCCAGCAGTCGAACATAGCGCATCATTAAACACTCTCAATGTAAATGTAGTGGGCACAATGTGTGATTTAGGCAGCTTCAAATGACTCAGTCCCTTGGTATTTATTATGTTGATTGATGGGACAGTATCAATCAAGACCCTTTTAAATTGCATGTTATTAACACATGCAATTATGTGCAATGGTGGGTCAGAAGTGGTTGTAGAAACTGTCCTTATCTCATGATCATAAAATTGGATCATCGATTTCTAAAATTGTTGTACATACCCAATGAAATTAGTAAATACCTACGCATCCTAGGATTGTACCTCAATGGACCTCAAAATTTTTGTAAGAGTCTCCCTATGCCTAGGGGACTGCTGTATTAGCTCATATATTGACAACTTTGTAGGAGTTGTCTATAGGTTTTGGACCAACCTGCTCCTTATGGTCACCACCGGTCTTGTTGGTGGGCTTGGAATATTTTGTGTTGATCGTTGATTTGGCATGGCTTGTATTTTAATGGGAGAACGAGGTTGATTTTGTTGTTCATATCTCCCATGCCTAGTGACAAACCCCTGGGTAGGTGGTTTGACTTGCACCTAGTTGACTTGACC
The DNA here is from genome assembly GCA_028583015.1 of Wollemia nobilis. Taxonomy (NCBI): domain Eukaryota; kingdom Viridiplantae; phylum Streptophyta; class Pinopsida; order Araucariales; family Araucariaceae; genus Wollemia; species Wollemia nobilis. Next base: position 6,393,449 of record JAQPPZ010001045.1, read on the forward strand.
AATGTTTTTGTGAGGTGCCTCATGATTCAGCAAAGAATTTTTATAAATTCCTATATTTTTATTATCATACGCCTATGGGTTGTGTGGCACTACAATCTCACCTTTATCAATTATATTTTGCACCATGTGTTTGAAAGTATAACACACCTCAATATCATGGCCTTTCATTCGATGAAAAATACAAAATAGATCTTCTTGGTACCCCTTTAGTTTAGGTTGATTGGGGTCTATCATCTTGACCTATGGCAATCTAATTGCCTTTGCCTTGCATAGTTTATGAAAAATCAACATCCATGATTCCATAAATTGTGTGAACTATTGAGGTGGGTGTTGATCTTTTTTCTTGACCTTATAATTGTTGTTGCACTTATCATACTACGTAGGAGGATGTTGGGATTGATAATTCTATTTTTGCTACCCCTTGTCCTCTCTTTGGAGATTCAACACCACTTGATTCACATGGGCCTACTTGCCCTATTATTTTGTGGCACTCTTATTTTGTCCCTCTCTCCTATTCTTGAGCTTCAAGTTGCCTTCCTACAACTTGATGTCCTCGATCACTTTGGCTTGCACCAAAGACTCCTTGAATGTAGGATATTGTTGTAGGTATAGCAGTAGCAAGATGCATCTGGCACAACTCTTTGTAAAAATTTGTGTTAACTCTATGAAAATAATAGGGAATGGCAACTTCACCATTAGTCTCCTCCATATCTTTTCGTATTGCTCAATTGGCTCATCATTACACTGAGCTAGCGCAGCCAAGTCAAAAATATTGGCCTATTTCTTGATTCCAAAGGAATAGCGTTCAAGAAAGGTGTTAGCTAATTGCTCAAAACTAGTTATTCTATATTTCTTTAGCTTATTAAACCACTCCTAGGCTAGACCAAAAAGTGTCATGATGAAATTATGCAGCAACAATGCATCGTTGCTTGCTATCTGAAAACAAGCATACATAAAGCTTGTGATATGTTCCTGTGCATATTCATCACCTTTAAAATTATGTAACCTAGGAATATCAAAATGCTCAGGGTAATCTAGAGTAGGAACCAAAGGATCTAAAGGCTCATTATGAATTTTTTTTAATGTTAGATTTTGAATAGCCACACCTTGTTTCTCGATGGCTTTTATCTTCTCGGCTAAGGATTTATAGGCCTCTGAAGATAGAAAGTCCTCCTCCCTAAGTTGATGCGAAGGTGGCTTAGGAGGAACTATATTCCTCGTACAAGATGGAAGGCATTGTTCTTCCTCCTCAAATCAAGAGCTCTTAGGATATTTCTTCTTGTATATATCTCCCTCTTCTTCTTCATGCTGCCTCTACCTTTGATCATCGAGCGTGGCGGTCGCTCCCTCTATTCGACACTAGCATGAGTATGAGCATCTCTATGATCTCAATGCATATCAGCTTATGACAAAGCCTTCCTATATACATGCTCTCTATGCTCATCATGAGGATATATGCCAGCCCTATCTAACCTATCCTCCTGGTCCATGCACTCCTTTTGGGCAAAGATATGCTCTTCGTGCATGCGTTTATCATATAGCATTTGTCTAAGGAGTTTCTGTGCTTTAATATTTTCATCCTTAATGTGCTACCTCTCTAGGAAAGCATCCTCCAATTTATCTTGGAGGAGTTGGCATTTCTACTCTGGTACCAATCGATGTGATCTATCGATCTGATCGACCATGGGAGGCCTCTGGTATCCCTGCTCTATACAAGCAAACTTATTGGTTTTTTACCCATTAGACTAATGTGCTGCACCTTTACCTCTATCTATGAAGATGGTATTGGCATACTACTATGTCCTATACTATGAACCACCATGTGCAGATAGTGGGTGTGTGACATGAGGACACTTAGAAGCCTCTCCATGCTCTCTAGTAGTCTTGATGATGCTTTTGCTATGCTCACTTGGGGCACGAGTGGGTAGAGACAAATGCTTATAGCATAACTACTCTAAGACAATCCCTAGACCCTTTAACTATCTAGATCACCATTTCCCATGTGATGGTGTGCCATTAGCTCCTACCTTTGATATATCAATGATGATCTTATGTGGTGGACCATGTGCAGGAGTATGGGTAGACCTATGCTCAAAAGCGAGGGGATAGATCTCTAGTCCTTCTATACTTAGAAGGTGGAGGCATGGATCCTCCTATGGACGTAGTATGTAGTGGTACCAACCTAGTTCCCTGTATGAAAAACTCTTTAGCCAATCTCATGGACGTACGTACACAGTGGTCTTGGTAATTCCTTTCGAGTGGAGAACCCTCATGCTAAGAGGCTCCCTATCATATCCTATGCCTAGAAGAGTATACTTAAGCTCCTCTATCTGGGGTATTCTCTATAGGCTCCCCTCATGTTGAATTATCCCCTCTAATGCTTGTTGAATGATGTTCATTTCACTCATGTGGGTGAGGAATTGATACATGTTGTTGTGAATTGGTTAGGAGTTGATCATTGGTATTAGGTTTAGACCTTTTATGACCACCCTGTGTATCTACCATTGTGTACCTAGCATCTAAATGTATCTTTTATTACTAAGCAAACAAGGTATACAATAATTATTATCTCATATTAAATTTTGAAAGCGAGCCCTAAACTATTTGATGTGTTTCAATTATTTGTTGTATCAATGTAGAAACTCTTATCATGTTTTGCAAAACTTGTTGGATTTTATTTAGTTTAATGAATTTTATATGTACGCTCGCAGCTTAACAACTTGGCTATGAAATCCAAGTCACGTAAATCTCCCGTGTGTGGTAATGAAAGTCCACACTCAGATAAGGAGCATAGGTCCTCCCAGATCCTCACTAATTTTCCCCTAGTCAGTGTTATACCCTCTGAAGAGAATACATGCAAATTTTCTAGGGTACGCAAGGTTCTTGGATTCGATATTTGTCTAATAACAAAGGTTCGTAGGATTTGGGAAAGTGGATGGAAACGATGCCCACTATTGCTGAATCCTACTAGTGGTTGGATTTCAAGCCCAACTCACTAGAATTTAAGTGCCAAGTGGTGTGTGTGGTTCATTTTAATTTGCATAAAGTGACAAATGCATCATATAGCACAATGATTGTTTCCTACATGTAATGTAAAAAGAAATATTTTATATTTAGATATACATGTTATACTCCACATGATTCTTGACGATGTAATTATGATGATGCAAATGGCCACTACTTTGGCCTCAATATGTAAACCAAACACACAATTTCTATCAATCACGTTGTATTCTAGTGTGGATTAAAATCAAATATCTACTATTCCTAGCAATGCCTTTCTAATGACATGAAAGATAAATGCAAACTAATACCTAATTCATTTATTTTTCTTTCATAGTTTCTTAATTGAATTATGAATTTGAATCTTTGGAAAAACACAAAGACAGAAAAAATTACAGAGTGAGAAGTAGGGCCTACCTCAGGTCCACATTTGATATGTACTCTTATTTTTGTTGTTAGTGTATTCAGGTCTAGTCTACAGTTCAGATTGTAAATCGTGTGTTGAACCTATGGTTCAATTGTTGGCTCGCAGTTGATAGCTACGATCTGTACCTACAAGACACAAAAACCAAGAACACATAGTAAGATGCTATTTTTCAAAGTTCCATCATGATTGCCTTTTGATATAACCAAAAAGTGTGCACCCATCTACTGTATTAATTGAATTCAATCATCCAAGCATAAAATAATGACAAGATTGCATAGATTCAACAAAATGAGTATTTCTTGTATTAATTTTTGCAAATAATCCCCAATTACAATCATACCCCTCTTAAGGTCACTAAAATGATGATACAATTAATACAATGCCAAAGCCCTCAACAGGGTAGGCACACTAATGTTACTTTTCAACTAGTTGTAAACTACTCTAGGGTGGATTTACCATCTTCTTCGCATTGGGGAAGGAACTTGATGGTTGAATCTCCTTCGAATCTATTCCTTGTGATCAAGAAACAACATCAAAACATCAAAAATATAGGTACCCTCTCATTATGAGGCCCTTTTTGGAATAATGCATAAAGATACTATTGAAAGTGTGTATTCAAGAAAGCATGAAAAGCATCTCTAAACTATGTTATTTGGATCAAAATTTATGGAATTGCATAAAGAAAGATAGCAGTTGAATAATGAATGGACTAATTACGTGAAATAGAGCATAAAAGCACATAAATAATCCATTAAAGCCTACTTAATGCAAATGTAATGAAACTATTCTAAATCTAATTCTATCGGTCAAAAATATTCTAAAATACAATTTAACCATACAAATGACTAATTTAAACTATCTATCTAGATAGAAATAGAAACAATAATGTGGCGATACCTCTATTGCAAACTATAGCTTTGGTGCACAGTCTGCACTGTAAACTATGGCTGAAAGCCTCGGATAGCAATCTGATAGGTTTACCCTCAATTTTAGGGGTAGTGGGCTTGACCTCCTTTTCCAAATTGATGTTCAATGGTCGCTTTTAGTGTCTTTAGACTGATTTGGTAGTTGATTCACTATGAGGGGCCTTCGTTTACCCGGATATGTTCTTCTTGGCTCTCCTAGGCTCTTAGGGCATCCATAATGCAATTCATCATGAATCTTGGCAAGTAGGGGATAAGTGCAATAGCTCTCTCTCAATATACTCAGTTGAGTCTACAATTCAACAGGGATCCGCTACTCCAATATTCAATGCTCTCTCTTCATAGTTTGCCCTAATTTTGATGGGTACTTATAGGACTACCCAAGGGCTAGGGGTGGATTCATGGAGAAGCAAAGATCAAGAAGGGGTGGTAAGGATAGTTGGATTGGAAGCTTTCATTCTCTAACCACCGTCTTCTAGATCAAATGGTCATTCAAACCAATTTGGCTCGGATGAAGGCCAACTAAACTTTAGTTAAGACCATAGGTTATAGCTATGGTTTAGACTGTAAACTGTAGGTCATAGCCATAGTTCATCCTGTAAACCGTAGGTCTGGGCTGCAGTTCAGAATTATTAGGCCAAGGAGCCCAAATTGAGTGGTTAGAACTACTACTCTATCTTGGATTCTGTCCAAGATCCTCCATATGGTCTTGTAGCATGTCCATATGAGTAGTCACCCTCGACATGACATGTTTTAGGTGTCTACACTTACATTAATCTACATGCTTAATGTGATTCTAGGTGACTGTAAAATTATGTTTCAATATAGCTAAGAGCTCTTGCCTTTGAGTGAGAATTGTATCAATTGATTTAAACTTTGGGATACCAAGAAAGTCAGAGGTAAGTGTTGGATGTGTTTGGTCATATTTTAACTCATATAGAATCATCTTTGTGGTGGTATAAAAAGTGGTTTTGTACCACCATTTTGTTATCGAAAGCCATTGATTCTACTTAGATTGGTCATCAAAGATAAAGAATTGAAGATATGTCTCAAGATATTTATTTATCAACTATGTCTAATCATAAATTTTGGGGTGATAGGATATGCTTTGCTTTAGCTCTATTCCTTAGATACAATGTAGTTACTCCAAGAACTTGTTAGCGAATAGCTTGTCATGATCACTAACTATAGAGTGTGGGTTCCCATAGATCCAAAATATTTGATACATAAAATTTTATACTACTATTATTATAATAAAGGGATTACCTAAGAAGCGAAAGTGTGCATACTTGATCAACCTATCCATGATAATTTATTTTCCACTAGATAGAGGAAGAACTTCAATAAATTCCATGGATATATCTATTCATGGTAGTTTTGAAATGGGTAAAGGTTGAATCAACCTTGGTGTTTTTATTTTTTCCCCTTTTTGGCACTAGCAAGTATCATATGCATCCACAAACTACTTTACATCATACTTCAACCTAGGCTAATAAAAACTACATTCGACCCTTTCATATGTTTGCAAGAACACAGGGTGTCTTCCTACTAAATAAGAATGAGTTTTTGTTAAAATATGGGATCAAATATCTAAAGTGGATGTAATCACAATTCAATGCTTATAGAATAATACACTTTCCTTCCATGCATAATGAGGTTGATAATTTATCATTGTTTGGAGGTCCTAAATTAAGGTTGCAAGTATGGAATCAACCTACCATTCTAACTTGAGTTAATCTAACCAATTAGCCCTGAGGATGGATACTGTATATAAAGCATATCATGTTTTTGGGATCCTAGAAAGAGAATTTGTTTCCATTATTTGTTGTCCCATGAGGTAGACTATCTCATAGTCATACCCTAATATGTTATTGACCCATTTCTAGTTCTTAGGAAGATAAATATTCTATTCCAAGAGATACTTGAGGCTATGATGATATTTTTTAATGATGAAATGTTATCCTAACAAGTATGGTTACCGATGGAGGACTACAAAGATGATAGCCATCATTTCCTTCTCATAAGTGGATTTTTCAAAATTTCATCTTGATAATTCCTTGCTTATGAATGCAAGGTATCTACCTTCTTGCATGATCATAGCCCCCAACCCTAATTTGGATGCACCATTTTATATTACAAAATAAAAAAAATCAAGTATTGCCAAAACTAGTATGTGGTACATAGCATCCTTCAAAGTAAAAAATGTCTATTCTACATCAAAGTTCCAAGAAAACACATCCTTATGGAGCATATTTATCAAGAGGATACAATGTCACCATAATCCTTGACCAATTTATGGTAGTACCCTATGAGTCGAAGGAATCCTTGGAGGCTCTTTAACATTTTGCATTTGGGCCATTTCATGGAATAAGTCTTTGTGGGACCTACATACACACCATCTCAAGCCATAATGTGCCCCAAATATTCTACCTCTATTTCCCTAAAAAGTGCACTTAGATTTCTTGAAAAACAACTAATTCTACTGAAGAAGATCCAATACCTTGTTAACATATTGAATGTGCTATTCCTATATGTTGTTGTACATTAGAATATCATCAAAACAGACCAATGCAAACTTTCATAAATTGGGCTTGAGAACCATGTTCATCAAATCTTATAAATTTGAGGGTGTATTGTTGAGAACAAAAGGTATAACCAAGAACTCATAGTGCTCCTCAGTAGTCTTGAAAATAATTTTGGCTATGTCCTTCTCCTAGACATGAATTTGGTGAAATATTGAGCACCATGTATATTTTCCAACAAGTCATCAATCATTGGAATTGGAAACTTATACTTGATGGTGATATTTTTTATCTCTCAAAAGTCCACACACATCCTTCATGATCCATAATTTTTTATACCAATAATATGGGAGCTAAATAAGGGCTTGCACTCATGCAAATTAGTCCTACATCCAATAATTCATTTACCATCTACTCAATATCATTATTTTAATTATAGGGGTTCATATATGATCATATGCTTAGGGGTTAATGCCCTAGTACAAAGTTGATTCTATGGTCCTCAATTCAAATAGGAGGTAGCTATGTCTCATTTAAAGAATTTTGATTCTTGGTTAGAATGGATTATAAGTTTGGAGGTGCCTTTTTATCCTATATAGCACACTACATATGGAAAAATCTACCAACCTGTTTCCTATGACCCTTCTTAATCAATCATTAAATTTGATAGGATGTGATAACCTTAGTTTTTCTTAAGTTATACCTCAAAGTTGTGTTTTTTATTTTTAACAATAAATTGCATCCAAAGCTTCAAGAATTCTCATAATACTAGCCCTAAAGTTATCAGCTAGGGTAAGCCCAATACAATGTCCATGCATACCAATAGAACTACATGGAGATCAGTTCAAAAATATTAGTCATTAATGGATAAGCAAGCATTTTAACACTACCCATTATAAGTCATGATATCCCTATTTGCAATTCTAAAATTGATTTGGTCATGACCATAGATGAAATAACCTACTCTTCTGGCTACATTAGAGTTAATAAAGTTATCTATGCTACTAGAGTCCAATAGTATTAAAAACTTGTGCCCTTTTAGAAAACCTTGGACTATCATCCAATGGTGTGTTGATATTCCTATCATATAATTCAAATAAAGTGTAGTATCTTCTTCAACTAGTGTGTTGTGGAGGAGTTCTTCCTCCACTAATTCCATTTACTCTTCTACTGAGTCTAGAAATCCATTCCCTATATCTATAGGATAATACAAAGTATTGCCCATATCTAGAAGAAAAATACTCTGTGTATTATGATGCGTATTCGTTATACCATCATTAATTCTCAATGAATTTGTTAATCCAGGGCTGTGTACAAGGCTATCTACGGAAGAAGAGGCAAAACAACTATAACTTAGGTCAATCTAGAGCAACAGGTCTTATTGGTGGAACCGGTTGTGTGGGGGGTTTTAGGACATTCCTATCTCTAAATTGCATAAATTAAACCTTAATCTAATTGCAGAAATGGAAACTAATCATTAACTGTAGAAATGAAATCCTGATTTACAATTGCAGAATGAGACCTAATTATGTTGCAGAAATAACAGTTGCAGAATTGAAAGTCTGATTCTAATTGCAGAAAGGAAATCTATTTACTTTTGCAGCAATGGAAATCTAATTATAGCATGGAAAATAAAACCCTGTCAAGACTTTGTAATAGAAGGTTGTCAATCTTCTGTGCAGGGGTTGACAACAAAACACAAAATGCAGGAAATTGCAGAAAACAACAAATTCTGGAAATAACAATCTGAAATAAAATGGAAGCTTTGCTGAAAGTAAATATTACAGCTAAAACATTAAGCACAAGATTAATCTAAGCATAAATAAACTAAGACTGCAGATATTGTCAATTGTTTACAAGCAATTGAAATAACAAGTTCTACAACTCATTCTGTTGCAACAAAATCAGAATAAAAACTTGTTGTTAGTCCTCCTCCTAGGTCTGGAAGTGGCCAGCCTCCTTGTCCCGAAGAAGGTATGAGTCTCTCTCTCTCTAGATCTTAATCACACTCATTTACAAGCAATATGAAATAGAACTGGTGCACTTTATTGATTAAAGAACATGATTACAATAATTCTACTGAAAACCTGTTACAGGACTGTAATAGTCAAATTCTACTTATTTTCTCTACTTTCTGCTTTCTCCTAGCTTCCTTACTCTTTTCTCACTACTTACTACCTACTAGGCTCAACCTGAATGGGAGCAATATTTATAGATGTCCTATGATCTAATTACAAACTGTGGATATCTCAAAAGATCTAATCCTACTATGCTGCAACAAATTCTGGGTTTATTCTTTGATCTTTCCATTAATGATGGCTTTGGTCGGCAATGACGGCAAAGACAGATGGAAGATCTTTTCCTTTACCTTTTTTGACCTTTATTTCCCTTTTTCCAGCTTCAAAAATCGGTCAACAAGTCAAAAAGCACATTCTATTTTCATTTCGGAGATAAGTGGCTTCATTTCGAAGACAATGCAATTCTCATTTCGAAGATCGCTCATTCCGAAGATACTGCAATTCTCATTCCGAAGATACTGCAATTCTCATTCCGAAGATCCGCTCATTTCGAAGATAATGCATTCTTCATTCCGAAGATCCGCTCATTTCGAAGACGTTGTGTTCTCTCATTTCGAAGATATCTGTTCATTTCGAAGATACTTTGAAATGAACAAATGTGTGCTTTTCCAGTGATTTCTTCTGCATCTCTCAGGTGGGTTATCTCCTAAGATCAAATTCCAATGGTCTTCATCTCTTTCCACATGTGAATTCCATGCCTTGCTATTTATGGACAGTTGGCTGGAATTTACATGGGAAAGACCAATTTTTGTTGCACAACAACAGTTTGCTTGCACTGTTGCGATTTAGGTGAAATAAATGCTTGAGACAAATCAAAACATGATTAGTGAAATGCTGCTATTATTCTAAGCATATCCCATTTTAGCAAGTCATAGCAAAAAGAACACAAAACTATGCAAAAAGTTGTAAAAATCAGCATATAATATTCCAAATACATTGATCATGCAAAATGGTTAATATACAACATATTGAATCAACTTAACTAACATATCAGATAAAACATAAGAGTTTATAGGCAATTTTAGTGTTCAAAACATGTTATGATTGAGGCATTTCTAGGCCTCATCATTTTCCCCCAACTTATATTAATGCATGCCCTCATGCATTCTGTTGGGCTATGGAATCACATATGTCCATGTTTAGATTCCATGACCTGTAGAATAATTTCTTGCCTATATAATACCCCCTATTTTCCTGAATGTTTTTGAGCCAGTCTTCAAACTGTTCATCGGGTTGGGCATCTTCCTCAAAGTAGAATGGAACTGGAGTAATGATGGTTGGAGGCCTAAACCTAAGACCTATCCAGTTATGTTGCATGATTTCAATCAGCTGGATTACACCTTCTGCTCTTCTTCTGGACCATTCTAAGTTGATGGGGGAGATGGGTTCTCTTTTTCGCAAAGACATGGAAAGTTCAGCCCATCTGTTTCTGCACATTGACAATGCTGGGAAAAAATTATGATCACAAAAATTTTTGAATCTAGCCACACAGTCCCTTAAGTTGTTCAAGTACATCCTCTTTACATCATCCCTGTTCATCATTGAGAAGTGTTGTCTGGTGATAACTGGGTGGTTTGGCTGGATTGCTCTGACTAACAATTCAGCCCTTGTTTCAATCTCTTTATTCTGCTTTTTCTCTTGATCCCAGTAAAGCTGATTCTGCAAAGTAGACATAAATGCTCTCAGCTGAACATCTCCAATGTAAATTTGAGGATGAAACTCTACTTCCTCTGGAATGAAGAAGCTATGCAAAAATAGTTCACATAGGAGATTTTTCTGTTCTATGGGGTTGTCAAAATATGCCTCCAAGAAATCTATAGTTGTGTCCAATTTATATGGGAGGTTTGAACTAATCCTCATGACCTGCCATCTGAGGTATTTCTCCTTCAAAATAAGGTTGTAAAATCTGGCTGGTCATCTAAATTGAACTAAAAATTTAGCAATTTGGCATAAGTCAGACACCTTTTCTTTTAATGCTTGGTTTTCTATTTCTTTTGCCTCTAGTTGTTTCCTTTCCAATTTGAATTTCTTAGTCTTAGTGGCAAGCTGCTCATATCTAATCATCCAATTGGCTATGTCTGCATTATATTGCTCTAGAGACATAGTATTAGGTGGTCTGACTACAGGGGGATCCTAGGCAATAGATCTACCTGAACTCCTTTTTCTGCCACTTCTACTGGTTTATTATCTACCAATAATTCTACCTGTACCCCCTTATTTGCTATTTCTATTGGGTTGTCATCAGATAGTAATTCTACTTGTACCCCCTTATCTGCTGAAAGTATAATAGTTTGAAATACAGGGACCTCAATAGGAGTACTTACTTGAACATTTTCTTGCTGCTGGGACTGTTCCTGTGTTGGTGGCTCATCTCCAATATTTTTTGTTATGCTCTTTGCCATTTTTGAAGCATCTTCAAAATGAGAAGGCAATGCTTCAGAATGAACACCCATGTCTGTCTCAACAGAGTCATCTGCCCTTGATAGACCCAGAAGCAATTGAGCCAAATTGTCTTCATCAATGGATACAGTTGGCTGTTTTTCAGACTGTGACAACATTCTTCTTAATGTTGCCACTTCCTACTGTAACTCTGCAATTTTTCTTTCTTGTATCTCAATGATGCTTTCTTTCTCCTCAATCCACTTGGTTTGTGTTCTGACAACACTTCTTGCTGCCCTCAGCTACTCTGTGATGTCTTCCACTTCTATTTCTGCCTCAGAATCTGATGCAGACAGATCAGTTGTAGTTGGTTGTTCAACCATTATCTCTTCTTCTACAACAATTTGCTCTTGTTCAACAGGTTCTATGAAACTGCTTATAATTGTATCCACCATATCTGTAGCCTGTTGAACTGTAGCCTCCTCCAAATTATCCTGCCCAGTTTCTACCTCAACTATATATTCAGGGAATTCTAGAAAATTTTTAGAGGCTGGTTGTATTTTTGTGACATCTGGGCTGCTTTGTCCTTCTTCTTCCTCCATAACCTATTCTGCTATTTCTTTCAAATGGATTCTGGTGGACCTCCTAGTTCCAGATGCAAACTTCTTCTTTTTGCTCTATTTCCTGGTGTCAGCAGGGGTTGTGGGGACAGTTTCAGATGCCTCTATTTCCTTTGTTATTTCCTATTCTGTCAAATCAGTAGTCACTCCAAAAAAATGAACCTTCTTTTGTTTTTTTGTTCTACTGCCAGTTCTAGATCCTCTTTTTCTTTGTTTCTTGGTTCGTGAAGTTGAGGGTTCAGGAGCAAGGTTTTTTGTTGCTGCTGCTGGGTGTGGTTCTGTAACAGCTTCTATGGCAATTTTTGTTTCATCTTCTACAGCAGCTTTTGCAGTAGCTATTTCTTCTTCTGTAGCAATGTCAGCAGCATCTGGTTCTTCTTCTTCCTCATCTTCATCCCTAAAAATGACATCATTTAGGGTAGAGTAAAACCTATCAAAACTCCTAGGGTTTCCTCTAAAATGGTGTTGGCAAACTAGTTTGATGAGGCCATGATGGCGAAGGCTTCCTTTACCCTCCTGATATCTCTTTGCCATGTTTTTTAATTCTTGATACAGATACAGGGGAAGATTTACCCTAACTTTTGGTTGTTGCTCACCATGTCTGAGATGGTTCAAAATTCGTAGATGATGCCCTGACAACAACACATATTGCCCTTCACAAGTTAGGAATTTAATTACCCAGGTGGCTACTTCATCTTAGGGTTCCTGTAAGCTGGCCCTTTTTAACCCTTTGCATGTGTTGTTATGGGTTAAATACTCTGGCTCTCTATCATTTTCTTCTACAAATTGATTAACTACATTTGCCAATGTATTCTTGCCAGATCTAGAAATTGAAATCCCTTCTAATGGCAGCTCAGTAATCTGACTTAAAATTTTAGGGGTTACCTCAATAGTCATGTCGTTAACATGTGCTCGGTTGTTTTGAATGTATGGGTGAACATGCCAGCCAAATCTTCAGAGGACCCATTAAACTTATCCAGAAATGGCATAAGCCCTCCATCTTCAAAAATCTGTAGGACTGCCAGATTTTCTCGGAGGTAGGTGGTATCTGCTGGTTCCGTTCTGATCTTTCGCCCCATATTTTTTATTTAAAAACCGTTCACTACTACTGCTATTCCTCTACTGGATCTCTGGTTTTTTTATGTTGCAGATTTGTAGGGTTTAGTTCGAAATCTTCGCTTGCCCTATTTCTCGTCTTCTTCTTCGAAATGAACCGTAACCTGAGCACTGTACTTCACAAACACGTCTTCAAAAAGAAAGGTGGCACGCATTTCTACTGTTGCATCGAACACCTGTCCATCAATGATTGCATGGACGTCCTTGCCGTCAGATCCACCTCATTCGGTTTTAATTTTTCTATTTAGTCCATAGATTCTCACATGCAAAATAAACCATATCCTTGCTGACACGTGTTCCTTTTTATCGTATGCAGCTAAAAGAATTTGATTTTGTCATACCTTGTCTTTCTTGGATGCCACGTGGAAATGCTCTTTTCGAAGATTATAATTTAATTGCAAAAAACTTCATTTCGAAGATTATAATTTCATTCCGAAGACAGGCCTTCATTTCGAAGACAAGTCTTCTTTGCAAATTTAAATCTTCATTCCGAAGATTAATCCTCATTCCGAAGATCAATCCTCATTCCGAAGATCAGGCTGTTATTGCGAAGGTAAATCGTCATTCTGAAGACAGATCTTCATTTCGAAGACAGATCTTCATTTCGAAGACAGATCCTCATTTCGAAGATGATGCAACAAGTCGTCATTCCGAAGACAAAGTTTCATTCCAAAGACAAATTGTCATTTCAAAGACAAAGCTTCTTTCTAAAGACAAAGTGCAACATTCATTCTATTGTCATTCCAAAGACAATTTTAATCCGAAGATAATACAACAGGCACTGTGTTTGGCATTCTTGTTTCGAAGATTAGGCAGAAATCAATATTTTCATTTTCAAAACATGTTTTAAGTATGCCAACTCTTATGAATACCTTTTATGCTAATGGTTAATTGTCATATACTATACACCAATCATTTTACAATGAAGAAATGTAAGAAATATATACCTGATAAAAATAGTTAATGCCAGTTTTGAAGAATGACTGCCTTTGTTGATGTTCTGTTGAGATTTTCTGCAACATTTCAAAACAAGTGCACTTGGTGAATTTGTACAATGATGGTTCAGAAATTTCTCAAGGTTATGCATGCCAGAAAACTGGTTTTCATGCATACCAACCCAGTAGTGCCTTAAAAAAGGTTTTCACCTCTGAGTTATTCATTTTCTCTCTTTTTTTTCTTGATTTTTTTTTTTTTACCTCTCCTTTTCTCTTTTTTTTTTTCTTGATCCTGACTATGCCCATGAAGGAATTTCATGATTTCCCTTGAAACCATGCCCATGAAGGAATTCATACTCAGAATTTATTCATCTTTTTGTTTTCTATTTTTTTTAATTTTTTTGTATTTTTTGCTTTTTCTTGAAATCCATGATCATGCTGATTGTTTTGAAGTGGAAGAGGGAATCTCTTCCACCTGTTGTGTATCCAAACTATCAAGTTGTTGCAAGAATTCATCTTTAGTCAGAGGTGTATGGTACACCCTCAGGCGATGTCCATTTACTACCAACTTTCTTTGTGATCCATCAATAGGAGATAGACGAGTTGCTCCATTGTCAAATACCTCTTCAATCCAGTAAGGTCCCAACCATCTAGTTCTCAGTTTTCTAGGGAAGTCTTCATAGCGAGAATCAAATAGTAAAGCCCAATCTCCTTGTTGAAGTTTCCTCTGTTGAATGTGACTGTCATGCCATAGCTTCCTCTGCTCCTGAATTACCTCAGTTTGGTGCAGAGCATCCAATCTAAGTTCATCCAATGCATTCAGCTGTAGAATCCTATCTGTCTGTGCCTGCGACAATTCAATTCCAATTTCTAGTGTTGTGCGCAATGTTAGTAGCTCAAATTCAATAGGTAAGAGAGGCTTTTTACCAAAGACTAGTTCATAAGGTGTGAATCCAGTAGTGGACTTCCAAGTAGTATTGTAGGCCCAAACTGCTTCAGGTAATTTATCTAGCCAATTTCTCCTATGAAAAGCTACTATTTTTGTCAAGATGCATTCTAGTTCCCTGTTTGTTACCTCAACCTGGCCATTTGCTTGTGGGTGGTAAGGTGATGATTTCCTATGTTTGATTTCATACAATTCTGTAAATGCCTTTATGACTTTGGATGCAAATTGGGGTCCTTGGTCTGTGGTGATAGACCGTGGAGCTCCAAATCTCTAAAAAATCTGAGTATACAAGAAATCAGTGACCTTCTCTTCACGAGCATGTTTGAAAGCACGCACCTCTACCCACTTTGTCAGGTAATCAGTGCATACTAGAATATGCACCTTTCCTTGAGAAGGTGGATCAATAGGTCCTACAAAATCAAGCCCCCACCTCTCAAATGGTTCTAAAACCATTTGAGGCTGCAGTGGCATCTCATTTGTATGAGTGGGTTTCCCCATTCTTTGGCATGCATCACAATGCCTGATGTACTTTTTCACATCCTTGTGAAGAGATGGCCAATAATATCCTGTCCCTAAGATTTTCCTAACTGTGCTTTTTACAGAATAGTGTCCACCTGAGGGTTCATCATGACAAGCTCTAAGGATATCATACACTTCATCCTTTCGGATGCACCTACGTAACACATGGTCAGGACTGCACTTAAAAAGCATACCCTTAATCCATTCAAAAGAAGAACTCTGTTTGATCAATTGTTTTTTCTGTTTTGAAGTGAAATGTGGAGGAACTTTCCCTGTGACCAAATAATTGGCTATATCTGCAAACCAAGGTGATTGGACTGATATAGCAAATAGTTTTTCATCAGGAAAAGTGTCATCAACTAATTCCCCTTCATCTGTGTTCTGCAACCTGGACAAGAAATCTGCCACAACATTAGCTTTCCCTGGTTTGTTGATTATAGTGATATCAAATTCTTGCAGCAACAACAACCAACGAATAATTCTTGCACTTACCATAGGTTTATTCATCAAATACTTAATGGTTGTATGATCTGTGTGAATAAATATTTGATAACCTGTGATATAATGCCTGAATTTGTTGATGGCATAAATTACTGCTAGGAATTCCTTCTCAGTTGTTGTATAATTTTTCTTGGCTCCTGTCAAGTTCTTGCTAATGTTGTAGATGGTATAGTGTTCACCATTGTCAATTTGTCCTAATGCTGCTCCAATTGTTGTATTGGAGGCATCAGTCTGTATGTGAAATGGTAATGTCCAATTAGGTCCTCTGAGCACAGGTGGAGTTATTAATTTCTCTTTCAGAGCTTCAAATGATTCCTGACACCTTGCAGTCCAGGAGAATTCAGAATCTTTAGTCAATAGGGCAAACATGGGACTGGCTATTGTACTAAAGTTGGGAATAAACCTGCGGTAAAAACCAATGTGTCCTAGGAAGCTTCTGACATTAGTCTGAGTTTTAGGAGGAAGGAGATTCTTGATAATTTCCACCTTCTTTGGATCAACTTGGATCCCTTCAGGAGAGATGTGATGACCAAGAACTATCCCTTCCTTCATCATCATGAAGCATTTTTCTGGATTCAAGGATAACTGGTATGTTTCACAGTGAGTTAAGACTTTGTCAAGATTTTCCAATGTAAAATCAAAAGTCTGTCCACATACTGTGAAATCATCCATGTATATTTCAACACTTTTGGTGGTCAGATCAGCAAAAATTGCTAGGACTGCTCACTGAAAAGTTGTTGGGGCATTACACAAACCAAAAGGTAAAACCCTATAGGCAAATGTTCCCCATGGACATGTAAAAGTTGTTTTCTCTTGATCTTCAGGTGCAATCTGAATTTGATTATATCCACTAAATCCATCAAGAAAACAAAAGTATCTTTTTCCAGCAAGAGTATCTAACACCTGATCTATGAAAGGTAATGGAAAATGGTCTTTGTATGTCACCTTATTCAACTCTCTATAGTCTACACATACTCTCATTTTTCCATTTTTCTTAGGAACTATTACCAATGGAGAAACCCATTGGCTATCAGAAATTGGGTAAATGAATCCTACTTCCAGAAGTTTTTCAATTTCTTCTTTCACAATATCTCTTAAGGCAGGATTCAATCTTCTCTCGGGTTGTCTAACTGGCTTGACTTCTTCAGTATAGATTCTGTGGGTACATATATCAGGATGAACTCCTGACATATCTTTGTAGTTCCAAGCAAAAGCATGAACATGCTTCTGCAAGACAACTATCAATTTTTCTTCCTCTTCCCTAGTAATCTGGTTGTAAATGTTCAAAAATTTGCCTGGCTGGACTTCTATTTGTTTTGTATTTAGAAGGACTGAATTCACTCCTTCATACCTGGTGATTAGGGGATTAAGAGGACATTGCTGAGATGGGAGAAGAGAAGCAGTTTCTATTTTATTGTTGCTTGAGGGAAGCATATCTTGTATGGAACAGTGAGAAGGAAAAATTAGATGATGGTGCCATCCATGTGGTAGTGAAACAGAGTTTCCCTATGATAGTACAGATGGTTCATCTTCAGATTTTTGATTCTCCTCATTACTTAACAACTATTGGATATTTGTTGCTTCCCCTTCTAAACCTTGTTCATGCAGAACATTCATCAAGATTGTTTCATTTTCTAAATTTTTTGTGTCACTGAGGTCTTCTGTGTGTTCTCTTACTACTAAGGTAGCTAGTGTAGAAATGACCTCTTCTGGTTCTTCATATGAGTCAGAAAACCATAACTGACCTAAAAATTTGCTAGATGGTTTTGTAGGAGGATATAAAGAAATCTGTTTCAGATCAATACCATTTGAAATAGTCATATTTCCAGATCTGCAGTCTATGAAGGTTGCTGCAGTTGCAAGCCAAGGTCTTCCCAAAATAATGGGATATCCATGTGCTGAATTTCTTGGTTGTAAAACCAAAAAATCTGTAGGGAATTCCCAAGAAGAAACTTCTATAGGGACATCTTCAATGATACCTTCAGGTTTTGCAACTGACCTATCAACCATTTCTAAAACTGTAAATGTGGGGCTGAGATGTTTGAGCTGTAATTGTTTCATTGTATCCTTGGTCATGACGTTTATTGCAGCTCCTAGATCTACTAAAACATTTGATATTGGTACTGAACCTATGGTAACTATGATAACTGGACTTCCTGGGTCACTATACTTTGGAGGTACTAGTTTTCCAGATAAGAGATCAACTATCTTTCCTTCAACCTGCATAGTCTTGGGAAATGCTTTCTTCTTTCTTCCTGCTCTTTTAATGCACAAATTTTGGATAGTACTATTAATCTCTGGTATTTCCTTAATGGCTTGCAATAAGGGCAATGATATAGTTAACTTTTTGAGTTCTTTGACCAGTTCTGACTCAGAATTTTTTGGTATTGCATTGAATCTTTCAGGATATGGAATTATCCTTGGTAATTGTTCACTTGTGGCTATTTTTGTCTCTTTCTCTATTGTTGGTTGGATTTTACTCTGGTTCCAATTTTTCTTCTTCTCTATTGTTGGTTGGATTCTCTCTGGTTCTGATGATTCTTGCTCTTCATTTTCTTTGATTTCATTTGAAACTGGTTCAGGTACAACTTTTCCTAAACGAAGTTGGATGTTACTACAATCAAGAACATTAATTTCAACATTTTCTTCAACTTCAGCCACATAGACAGGAGGTGTCTATCTCATGCTATTTGGATTAGTGACTGGTTGAGCTGGCAATTGAGGTTGTTTCACTTGCTATGTTTGCTATTGTTTTTCTTGAAAATTTTGATTAGGTGCAGGCAACAAATGCTGAGTTTGACCTTGATTCCTTTGTTGCCTTGGATAGGACTGGTATTGCTGACTCCACTATGGTTGGTTTTGCATCCAATGTGGATTAGTCTGATTTTGATTCCAGGATGGATTGTTTTGATTCCAAGATGGGTTGTTTTGATTCCATGAGGGGTTGTTTTGATTCTGATTCTAGGTTGGGTTACTCCAATTTGCTTGTGGCCATTCTTGGGAATTTGTCCATTGAGGATAATTCCAAGGACGTTGGGGTGGTTCTGATTGTCCCCAAGGCATAGTACCAGGATTATGCCCCCAATTTGTAGGAAAACGAGGGGGATTTTGGTATTGAGAGAAATTTCCCCCTTGTTTTGGTCCAATATAGTTGAGTTCCTCAGTCTGATTTTCTAACACAGTTTTGAGTTGTGGTAGCAGGTGGCATTGATCAGTTGAATGCCTTTTTGAACAGATACTACAAATGGCTGAGATAGATGTTTTATTCAAAGGACATTCCTGCAAAGCATGTTTATTTCTACATCTTGGGCAATAAATTGCCAAAGGTTCTATGTTTTTTGCTTTTGTAGACATTTCCCCCAAAGTAGTGTTTAGGTGCACTAGAATATCAGTTTTGAAATTTGCAAGTTCCTCTATCAAGTCCTTCACATCAGTGCCATTTGTGCGGATTTTTCTTCTTCTCTGCTTAGTGTGAGAGTAATTCCTATAGAGATCCATAATTTCATCATTACTGAGAGTGGTTACATCCCCTTTTCCCATCAAATCCAGAACTTCTCTGGATTCATCTTGCAATCCTCTCAAAAATATGGTTTTACATAATTCTGGTTCTACAAGTCCACATCTCCTTTGAACAAAGGAGAACCTATCAAGATAATCTTCCAATGTTTCATCATCTTCTTGCTTAATTCTGAATAACTCATCTTTTCTATTCCTTACACGGCAATACTCCTGATATTTATCTAAAAACATAGTTTCCATTTGATCCCAGGTTCTTATGGAATTTGGCTCTAAGCTCATGAACCAGCGTAATGTTGAATCCTTGAGTGTTGAGGGAAAAACCTTAAGTTTTTGATTGTCATTTATATAATCATAGGTCTGACACACTACCTTGAATTCAAACAAAAACTGATCAGGATCTTCAGATACAACACCTCGAAAGGTTGGAAGTACTGAAGGTGAAATGGTTTTCATGGGAGAGTTTTGTGTTGGATTCAGACGGATAGGATATTCAAATGTTCTGGAAGGTTGGGGCATATCCTGATCATCTCCTTCATTATGGACATAGCCATGTTGGCCATCTATATTGCCTCCTTCTGCCATAGTTTCCTGTTTGTTGGGAGAAGTTAAAGCTTTCCAAATTGTTCTCTCAAGAGGTCCAAGCCTCTCTGTTGATGATGAGTCTGATGAATTTTCTTCCTTAGGATATTCTGATGATGATAAAATTGGTGATTTTCCTTTCTCAAAATGTTCTAATGATGGTGAGACTGGTGATTTTTCTATCAATCTTTCTGGTAGTTCAAACACAGGTGATTCACCCCTTAGGCATGAAGATCTCCTTAATGGAACAAGCCAGGGATCCTTTGGGGTAGTTCTACCTTTTTCATCCCTAGACTTACTCATTCATGTTTACTCTTGAATGACATAAATTAAGTCAATAGTTGTTACCTTCCTCAGCTGTTGTATTCAGATTTTAACCTGAATTTTCATAGCTTAGTCTGATTACGGCTATTGGACTATTTGTTTTCTTCTAGCAACACTATTCCCTGGCAACGGTGCCAAAATGATGCGTAGTCATTATACCATCATTAATTCTCAATGAATTTGTCAATCCAGGGTTGTGTACAAGGCTATCTATGGAAGAAGAGGCAAAACAACTATAACTTAGGTCAATCTAGAGCAACAGGTCTTATTGGTGAAACCGGTTGTGTGGGGGGTTTTAGGACATTCCTATCTCTAATTGCATAAATTAAACCTTAATCTAATTGCAGAAATGGAAACTAATCATTAACTACAGAAATGAAATCCTGATTTACAATTGCAGAATGAGACCTAATTATGTTGCAGAAATAACAGTTGCAGAATTGAAAGTCTGATTCTAATTGCAGAAAGGAAATCTATTTACTTTTGTAGCAATGGAAATCTAATTATAGCATGGAAAATAAAACCCTGTCAAGACTCTGTAACAGAAGGTTGTCAATCTTCTATGCAGGGGTTGATAGCAAAACACAAAATGCAAGAAATTACAAAAAATAACAAATTCTAGAAATAACAGTCTAAAATAAAATGGAAGCTTTGCTGAAAGTAAATATTACAGCTAAAACATTAAGCACAAGATTAATCTAAGCATAAATAAACTAAGACTACAGATATTGTCAGTTGTTTACAAGCAATTGAAATAACAAGTTCTACAACTCATTCTGCTGTAGCAAAATTAGAATAAAAACCTACTGTTAGTCCTCCTCCTAGGTCTGGAAGTGGCCAGCCTCCTTGTCCAGAAGAAGGTATGAGTCTCTCTCTCTCTAGATCTTAATCACACTCATTTACAAGCAATATGAAATAGAACTGGTGCACTTTATTGATTAAAGAACATGATTACAATAATTCTACTGAAAACCTGTTACAGGACTGTAACAGTCAAATTCTACTTATTTTCTCTACTTTCTGCTTTCTCCTAGCTTCCTTACTCTTTTCTCACTACTTACTACCTACTAGGCTCAACCTGAATGGGAGCAATATTTATAGATGTCCTATGATCTAATTACAAACTGTGGATATTTCAAAAGATCTAATCCTACTATGCTGCAACAAATTCTGGGTTTATTCTTTGATCTTTCCATTAATGATGGCTTTGGTCGGCAATGATGGCAAAGACAGATGGAAGATCTTTTCCTTTACCTTTTTCAACCTTTATTTCCCTTTTTCCAGCTTCAAAAATCGGTCAACAAGTCAAAAAGCACATTCTATTTTCATTCCGAAGATAAGTGGCTTCATTCCAAAGACAATGCAATTCTCATTTCGAAGATCGCTCATTTCGAAGATACTGCAATTCTCATTCCGAAGATCCACTCATTTCGAAGATAATGCATTCTTCATTCTGAAGATCCGCTCATTTCGAAGATGCTATGTTCTCTCATTTCGAAGATATCTGTTCATTCCGAAGATACTTCGGAATGAACAAATGTGTGCTTTTCCAATGATTTCTTCTGCATCTCTCAGGTGGGTTATCTCCTAAGATCAAATTCCAATGGTCTTCATCTCTTTCCACATGTGAATTCCATGCCTTGCTATTTATGGACAGTTGGCTGGAATTTACATGGGAAAGACCAGTTTTTGCTGCACAACAATAGTTTGCTTGCACTGTTGCCAGATTTAGGTGAAATAAATGCTTGAGACAAATCAAAACATGATTAGTGAAATGCTGCTATTATTCTAAGCATATCCCATTTTAGCAAGTCATAGCAAAAAGAACACAAAACTATGCAAAAAGCTGTAAAAATCAGCATATAATATTCCAAATACATTGATCATGCAAAATGGTTAATATACAACATATTGAATCAACTTAACTAACATATCAGATAAAACATAAGAGTTTATAGGCAATTTTAGTGTTCAAAACATGTTATGATTGAGGCATTTCCAGGCCTCATCATATTGCATTTATGTCCTACAATTCATTTTTTATCATAATTATAATAAAGTCCCTTGGCTTGACGGTTGGTCATTTTTGTCGATGTTAACCTCTTGACTAGTGGAGTCTTTAGAGTATTATTATGTGAGAGAGTAGAAGTTTTATTCTAGAATGTTGGGGGTCTAGGTGCTCTCTATTTGGAATTCCATTTACTATTTCGATTTTAACTAACCTCATGGTAGTCATGTATGTGGCCAACTTGAGCATTTGAACCTTAGTTCTAATTTCATCTTTAAGATCATCAATGAAACAACTGTTGAAGATGATATTTGGAAGACCTTTGATTTTATTTACTAATTTCTTAAAATTTATGATATATTTGGGTATGTTACTTGTTTTTCAAAGCTTGGTGAGGGCTCCAATAAAATCTTTAAACTCTAACAAGTTGAATCAGCCAAGGATTTTAGTCTTGAATTGTGTCTACCCAATGTTTGGGACTTGTTTCCACAACAATTGATATCAATTGAGTGCTAGAAATCAATGCTTTAATAATTTACATTATGAAATAATAGGTATTTGAATATATAGAATGATTATTTAAGGTATAACATACCTCTATCCAAACTTGTAACTACCTCTATCCTATAGTGTGTGCATAGACCTTGTGAAGGGTGGTTATACCACTTGCCATTTCACATGGGCTATGATGTAATAAATCATAACTTACCCCTTGGTCTCTAAGAGATCATACATACCATGTGTTTGGTGGTTACTCAACTCAAATAAACATTAACTATGACATAATAATTCCTCACATTACCCCCTTATTACACCATAGTCATACTTTATCTTTGTCTTCAAAATTATGCTCTTAGCCTTCACTTGAAATATTTTAGGGTGAGGTTGGAATTTGAGAGAGAAATTTCCCCCTTAATATTGAATTTCTATTATGATACTTAGGATTTTCATGTAACACCGATCATGGATTCCAAAAATACACTTATTACAAATACTTTTGATGCATCAAACATGTGTCTCCTTTAAAGTCCTCATGTGGAGGATATTTGTCAATTAATTTAAATATATCAGTTGTTGATGGGACCAAATACTCTCCTACCATATATATTTGTTTCCAAATATTATCTTGAGCAATATCTTCTATTGTGATGAGGTCAATCACCTCATTTTTTCTTCTTTATCATGGTTTCATTCATTTTATTAAGTATTTTCTAGTGATATGTGATGTATTCCTACTTTCTCTGATTTTCATCGTGATGTGCTACCATGAATTGATTGGTTGCCAATATTTTTGTGTATTGTCGTATATTCTATGTAAACTAGTTTTCATTTCATATTTTTACCATCACTTGATTCATTTGAAGAATTCATTTCTTATGAAATGCAATGTGATCAAGTTTTCTTTGATGTGCTATCAATACTAAAATTTAAATTCCAATTTCATTGATTCCTTATTCTCTTTACTATATCATACTTCATATTCTTCCATGGATGGTGAAGAATCACATTCAAAATGTATATCATAATTCTTGTATACTTGAATCTACTATAAAATTTTATTATTCATCCTATTATCTTATTGCTTGGAGTGATGAAATGATGCATTATTATTTGTACAATAATTTAGATGATTTGAATGCATCCAATTTTCTCAACCTATATTTTATTTGGTTACTTTAGGGATTTTTTTCCCACAACCTCACTTCACTCAAAGTGAGACCAGTTGAAAGTGGGATAAGCCAAGACAATGTTTTTAGAAGGTGCTTATCACCTTTAGTTAGAAGAAAGGAGATCCAATGAAGGGTGTACAATCCTAGAAGTTGTGGTAATTGTTAGATCTTCCATCTACATTTTGCACTCATCTTCTATCCAAACCCAGTAGCATCAAAGGCATTAAGTTCCATAGGCTATTGATTTTCAATTCAATGGTCTGTGAGGTCCTTTCGATAGAGGATAGCACATAAAAAAGGAAAGACTCTACTAGAAGCTAAATTTGGACATGTGGCAACTATTTAGGATCCTAAGAGAGAAAAAGTACAAGTGCTTAAAAAAAGAGACCTATCATTCATGGAATGAGGTTATACCTCATATAAGGACACATGGTAGCCATATTTTTGAGAAGGAAAGTAGGTGAAGTAATACTAAATAGGACATCGACCATGGTCGTAAATCTTGAATTTCATGGCTAAGCCTATTAAAACTAATCATGCATCAATCGTGGACACCACCCACCATACGTGTGAGCCTACCCTATCCACTTACACTAGTAAAGGAGGACATGATCATTACTTCATCAAGGCAATAAATTCTAGGATAAACACAATGGAAGAGTAATGGTGTAGCCACCCTAATGTAGCAATAGAGAGTCATGTCATCCACACTTGATCATATAAATGTCTACAAGATTTCAACACTTATGACCCTAGATACAAAGACCTCAAAGCTACTATCACATAAGTTGTAGAAGTATTCTTAGCTATAGGAATAGAAGATACCTGTAGGCATTCTAAAAAAAAATTAGAGGTAAAACACCCTCCTCTTAACCTATAAATAAGCTCGATTTTATTGTAAAAGGTATTGGGAGTTGTCTACTCATGCTTGGTGCCTAGCTTGACAAGCTCTTTCTTTTACCATTCTTTCCTACTATAACAAGGGGAGCCTAAAAATATTCTCATACCTAAATATCATTGAACCTTCTAGACCTTATTGTCATGTAATAATTTTAAGCATGTTAATGGAAGCCATGACTAATATCACATTGTCCTTCTCTTAGCTTGTCTTGATTCTTGGTGGTGTGTTTGCTTGGTTGTGTTCACTAGTTGTAGATTTTATTTTTTGTGTTCAAATACTACTTATCGTAGTAAAAAATTATGGATCCTAGTTCTTTGGAACATCACCCCCATATCTTAGGATTTTATTTTTTGTGAAAGCATTTAATTTTTTGTTTTACTTTCATTGCAATTATTCTCTCATTATCAACTCATGGAGGTCCATTGTGCGTTAAGGATTAGATTTCAATAAGGAGTTGGTATTGATTAAAAACCCCAAAGGTTTATCTATAGGAAGTTCCCTGTCTATGGATCATCCTATTGTTTCACATTATGTGTGTTGTATACACATTCATCTTGTCGATCCCCCAACCCATGTTTGAAGGATGTGTTTCAATATGATAATATTTTATTTGGCATGCCTGGTGGGATGAGATTTTACAATTTACTTCACAAAGATTAAATAATCTTGACTATGACTTCAATGAAGGTGTAGGCTACAATTTTTACACCCCTTTCCCTTAGGCAAATGGATCCATGACTAGAATAGGGATCAATCATTTGATAGCCTACACCTCAATACGAGGGGTATTTAGTGATACACCTTCTTTGGTGATGGTTTTATAGATCTAAGGTTCACCAAGAAGTGTTTTAAGACCACTTCTAAGTCTAGGCAAGATGTATGTTTGATGTGTTCTTTCAAGTTTACAAACACCTAGGTTTAATTCAATACAACTAGATCTAAGCTATTTGCACTTTAACTTTCCTTGAAAACAACACACAACAAACAGTTCTTCTAAACTAAATGCATTGTAATTTCATTTTTTTGATACTTGTATATTTTTCACGATGAGCTATGAATAAAATAGATATGAAACTAATAGAAAGTAGAAATAGATCAGATCAAAAACTTTACCTGAATTGAATGGCTAATCCAAGAAAAATCATGGCCTATTTGGTGAATTCGTAGCCTGCCTGGCGAATTTGTGGTCTGTGAGTAAATTCGTAGGTTTGAGCATGAATTCACAAAAAAACCTACAACATTTACACAAAAGAACTATAAATTACAATTAGTTATTGGGGATCTACTTAGGCCACTATAAGCTTAACTTAGTGATGTTGCAATAAAATCCCCTTGGTCCTTTTAGCAAACCATGCATAAAATAATGGAAACCATAGATCTAATGCAAATAAATGAAATGCTAAAATGAAATAGAAAAAAAGTAAAAAAATCAGAATGATGTGAAATTCAGGATGATCAAGATGCAATATAAAATTGAAACAATAAATCTGGAAGCAAAAATTTACCCCCAAACCTATAGTTGTGCAAATTCATGACTTGCGAGAAAATTTGTGACCTCTGGGTGAAATTTTACACCTCCCCTTCACCCACTCTTCTCCTTTGTATATAAAAGGTGATGTTTTTTAAATTTGGCCAAATTTTGGAACATTATGGTTGGGTGGAAGATGAAGGTAGTTAGCACTAGTGGGAGGTAGCAAATGTCATATGGGTGGAATATTTGGGTAGTCGAGTAAGTGTAATTCCATGAGTTCACCATTAACTTAAGGATTTTTCTAAGGAAGGGTAGAGATTTGGATTGGTAGAGAATTAGTAAGGTAGACACTCAAGACCTACCTTAGGGTGGAGTTATCTCAAAGACCTATCAGTAGGAGGGCAGAACTTTGGGTTATCATGAGGGTGGAGTTATCTTAAAGCCTTGCTCTTCAGGAGGGTGAAATTTTGGGTGATCCAAAGGGCAAAACTTTAGGATTTCAGTGGGGTAAAATTCTTCCAAATATTTTCTTGGTCGTAAATAATATACCAGGGAGATCTTAGTAAGAAAGATAGACCCTAGGGGACCACCCTTCAATAGAAGCACCCAAATACCAAGGTATAGGGATTCATGGGAAAGTGAGAATTCTAAGAAGGCAAAATTTTAAAACATAAATTTCGAGGCAATTATAGCCTCTTGCCTATTTGAAGGGGTAGGATAGGTGAGAAAGTTATGGCATAATAAAACTTAGACCTATGTAGAGTCACCTACATTTCATTGGAAACCATTTCCAATAAAATATTTAGAGATGTGGGGTACCAGTTAAAGGCTTATCTATATCAGTCTTATCTTCCTACCTAGTGCCATTAATGCATGTAGTTTGAATTCATTATAAAATTTTCTATAAACATTGGGATGTTAGATATCCTAGGTACAACTCTTTAGCCATTATAATTTATATTTAATGTTCTTAATTATTCTGTAAATATAAGTATCCTACTATTTGGTATCCAATTTGGTCTTTACACATTTGTGTTGAATTTAAAATGCTTATTTCTATTGTGGCTATTTGAGTAATTTCATTTAATTATGCTATTTGGATTTCATGGGCTTTACTTAGTAGTTCTGGAATTTGCATTCATACTAGATTGGGGTTTATTTTTTCTTAGGCTAGTTAGGTGGAGCCTCTTTAATTTTGCATCCTAGATTTCATGCACCTATATGCTCATTATCGAATTTAATTTCAACCCATTGTGTTGAATGATAAGTGAGAACATGATTGGATGATCTTTTAGGTAGGATTCTTGTATTTTTTCTCGTGATGTTATGGTTGCATGTGTCTTGATGCAACTATACCTATCCTTGTGAGTTTTGGATATGAACTCCCTTTTATTTTCTTTCTATTTTCCTTTCCCTCCCTCAAGGCATAGGTAGCTAGGACTTGAGTAACCAACCTTCTTTGAATATCAAAAATGAAACCGCATGATCCCATGATCATTGAATGTTGGTGAAGGTTAATAGGGTGTACGCAACCCTCAGGTTCCAGATCTCGTGCCAATAGTTTTTGGTGATATTTTTGGGGACTCAAAAATTTTGTTGTTTAAGAAAATTATAGTTTGGTGATACTATGTTTTTCCCAAATTTTATTAAATCACATGGTGAATCCTATAAGAAAAAATATCCAAATCCTAAGATTGGTTACCTCTTCTATGCTTTAAATTATCTCAACATCCTAGAGGACTCAATATTTGATGAGTAGTCTTGACCTCATTGGCAGAGAAAGTATGCTTATTTGATGAATCCAAATCCAAATAAAGGACCAATATTTTTGAAGGCTAGTGCCATAATAGCTTAGCAATGCTACTATCGATGGGATGATACTAGTCCACTCAATCTCCAATGCTGGCATGAGATTCCTAAAAGTGCCCTGAAGACCCTAACAAGATATGATGGCATTGAAGAAACTTCTTAGAATAACCTTGAAGGTATTGTTGCTCTAATGACCCTACATGGAATTACTCATAAATATGTCATGATCAAACTCCTGGTCTTATCTCTTGAAGAGAGGGTATTACTATGGTAAAAATTCTTTGAGCAAAAAATTATTTTCTTATCGGTGGACTTGGAAGTAGCTCTCATTGACACATTTGATAGTTCCAAGTATCCCATCCAGCTCTTGATGCATTTCTTATTCATCAAGAGGGCCCCTTTTGAGTGTATCACAAACTTCAATGTCCAATTCAAGAGGATATGTGAAAGAATTTCCCTTGAATACTAGTTTTTCCCCACCCAAGCCTACCTATATTATGTTCAAGCCTTTAGTTTAGATATAAGCCTCCTCCTGCATCAATCTAGAGAAAATATATTCCCTCAAATATTTTAGGAGGCTTTGTAGGCTGAGCGAATCCTGCTTCAAGTTGGAAAATACCTTCAAGAAATTCTGCTCTCCCTTATTCGATCGTGTATGCCCTATTTCTACTACATAGTGCTTGCAATGGCTACCATCTAAAGTTGTGCAGGATCTAGGCCTACAACTATGTGGAGAAAAAAGAGTAGACCCTCTCTCAGGCTTGCATAGAGAGAATGTAAGCACATTCCTAATGAAAAACTTCATTGCTTGTAGTTTTATCTAGTGACCAGAGGACATAGATTAATAGAAGGATCAAATGGTGGATTCCACCTTCAAAAAGGGTACAAATTTGCACCTTTTTTGTATCCAAAAATGCATTGAGAAAGAATTGAACCATACCTCAGAAAGCTTGGCCAATCAAAATATGGGTTCTGAGGAAATCCCAATAGTAGGGTTGCTACCGGATAAGCCCTACTATAATACTTTTGTAGGTAAATTGGAGGAGCATGCAATAGATATTACATAATAGGTGGATCCCAAATAATGGTAACATTGGAATCTATTGCTATATGAAATAGTACTCTAGAAAAGCTCCCATGTGGCAAGATTTATTACCAGATTGATCATTGATTGCATAATTACTAGTATGCATTATGGCTCATAAAGTTGTGGATACACAATAGCATGGAAATGTTTGGGGCAATGTCAGTTGGACTACAAAGAATACCTCAAGTTTAGTATGATTTGGTTTGGCCACTACAAATTCACTAGATGATTTTCATAATGAGTCAGAGGTTACAGCATACCAATCACACTGTAGTTTTGTGTAAATAAGTAGATAATTAAATAAATGTGTGGGAAGCATGTGGCTTTGCAATAAATAACATCATCTATTTTGAGGTGACTTGGTATGGAAAATGCAAGAGAATATTCCAAAAAGTACATCAATCTTGAAGCACTTCCCCTTGTTTTTTGTGTGTTTTGTTTTTGTGACTTCGTTGCCCAATGGATCAAGGCCTTAGTGTAGAAACCAAAACCTAGCCACTTGTCCTCCATCCATGCTTTACCATAATTTTCACCCATTATTCATATATATTTATATATATTTAAATAATAATATTTTATATATTTAATAAATATATTTATATAAGTGAATTAATCCCAACCATTTGATTTCATTTAAATTTGTCCATCCATCCACATCAATCCATGCCACACCCTAAATTTAATATCCATCCTCCGATGTGATTTTATCTCAACCACATGATTAGTGTCATTGAAACCCTAGCATGCCCTAGGTTGGATTACAAATAGAAGCCATTTTGATGGCTCAACCCCTAAGTGTTTGTTGCCTGAGTGTTGATTCCAAGTTCTTGAATTCCCTAAGTTTCCTTAGATTATTTGAGTACTTCTACCTCCATATTCACTCATCATAACCCCTATAGCCTCACCATCCATTTCCTTCACTATATCTACTTCTGTAGAATCCTTCCTCAGCCATCGAATGCATTCGAATGCTTTCTATCACTATTGAGCACATCTGAGTACTTTCCTTTCTGCTGCCAAGCACCTCTAGGTGCCTCCCTACCAATCCTAAACATCCACAAGTGTTTCTTGTAGCCATAGAGCACCTACAAGTGTTTTAAATAAGTGTTATGAGGTCCTCCTAGCCTTTGGATGATTCTAGGGCATCATCGCACTGATCAACTGCAACCAAATCTCACAAATCAGAAGACAACAAGAACGCAAGGTAAATTTATTGTTTGTTATTTTATTTATGCACTTTTATTCCTGTTCACTCTATTTTGTAGTAGATAGTTAGGGTTTTACTATTGCTTATAGAGGGCCTCACATTATGGAGCCCTCACAGGTATTACTAATCTATTTGTTATGTCATTTTGTGCAGATATGAAGGTGCTATATCAGTATTGGACAACTATTTAAGCTAGAGTGGCCCAACATCGGATATCAAGAAGCCCACTCAATTTTATTGGGAGAAATAACATGCTTGAAGACACCACCAACCTTGTT
Source organism: Wollemia nobilis (assembly GCA_028583015.1). NCBI lineage: Eukaryota > Viridiplantae > Streptophyta > Pinopsida > Araucariales > Araucariaceae > Wollemia > Wollemia nobilis. The sequence goes on from JAQPPZ010001045.1 coordinate 6,424,271, forward strand.
TTCTATAGTTTTAAAGAATCCTAGCCTTTTGTAAAAATGTATCAAAAGGATTCAAGGATCCACATTGTAACAATGGAGTTTTTAGGCTCCCCCATTAATATAAGATTATTTATTGTGCAATTCTAGGTTCTTTGTGTTCAATTTATTTAGCATTGTTTGGTGTTGCATTTTTGTATCCTCAAATGGTGATCATGGTGGGACCTGCTAAGGGTTTCTTTTTATGATTTTACTTACTAATTTATTTGTTGTTTTCTATCATCTTATAGGGTCTTCAAAAGCATAGATTTTGTTGGATCTAGGGTTTTTGAAAGTTGCAAGAAGTTGCAAAAGGTGCTCAAAACGCCCGATGGATCTTGAGGGCCATACAAAAATGCCTAGGTGCATTTTAGAAATACCCAAGGGTATTTTATAGAGATCTAGGATAGATACATAGGTTGTTTGTAAGTCCACTGAGTGAACCCTAGTTTTTTTGTTTATGTTTTTTGGCTATTTTGTGGTTTTTTTAGGATTTTGATATAAAAATAATTTCATTAATTAATATAGAAAAGAACATTCATATTAGCATGAATTTTAGGATTTAAATTAACAATTTGCATCCATTCACATCTTCTATTTTGAAGTTTTTTATTTTTTGTTGTGTGAAAAAAACTATTGCATTCTAATTACATGTAAATCAAAATTGCATAATTAGTTTGCATTATTAATATTAGAGATATATATATTTTGGTGGTCTAAGTAGGAACTTTGTTCATATACCAAGAGTATCCCCATACTTGGGTGAATCCATATGGAGGAATAGACAAGCCTCCCAACTGTTTAGAGCGGGTCTTAAGTGGTGTCCTCTATATCCTTTGGAGAAATTGATATTGTGAATAGTGGCTTCTGATTTAGACCAGAAAAAGTGGTTATCTTTCTAACATTATGAAACGGGTAGAAAATGACATTTGATAATTTAACACAAAACACAATGATGCATTAAACAAAGAAATTGTAATTTCATTGATATTAAGAGATACGTGTTACAAGAGGGACATGATGCCCTTTATCCATTTCTTTTCCTAACAATGTTACAATCAATTTGATGTCTTCTTCAATCGTCCCTCAGTGTAGGTGGGCTTCTTTGTATGTGGGCCACCATCGGGTTGTTGTTTGTTTGATGTTGTTCTTCCTCTTCAGATCTGCTAAATAACCTGTGAAGAACCTGCAAAAGGGGGTTAGTGTGATGGGGGGCTTGCCTTAGTCAGGCCCCATATTTAGGAAGATGAAATGACTATAAAAACATGATAAAAACTGGAATAAAATATGCAGAAGGTGATAATATGGTGAAACAGAGCTTACCTCCCAAATATGGGATGATTTGGGGCCTGTAGACCCAATTCGCCACCCGAGGGGTGAACTGAGGTCGGATTCATGGGGCAAGGGGTGATCTGAGCTGTGAGGCCTCTTTTGCAAAATCCCTCTAGTGGATCGATTCTTAGGTAGTTGGGGTGCCTCTGTGTGTTGTTGAAATCTGATTGTGTGCATCGAAAACTGACTGTTCAATGTTCACTTTCCATTTCTGCAGAGTTTCTATGCTTTGTTGAATTTGGGAGAGAGATGTAATTAGGGGTTTAGGACCCACTATTTATAGGAAAAGGCAAGGTGCATGGGGGGTTAGATAGACTAAACCTAGGTTTGATTCTGACTAGGGTTAGGTTAGGAAATGCAATGTGGCAACATCACATTCCTTATGGGAAATATTCCATCCTCACACATGTGTGAGGATGGATTAGGGCTAATCCTGATTAGGAGGTCTTAAGTCAATTTAGGACATGATTAAAGAAATATCCTAACAAACCCTAATTTCACACATGTGGGAGGATGTAATTAGTGTTAATCAAGATTAAGGGTTCTTTTAATCAATTTTTCCCTAAAAAGGTGACTTAAGTGAAGTCAACATTAAATTAGATTTTAGGTATTGACTTGTTAATTGTTTTGGTCAACTAATACCCCGTGGGGGCCTCAATTGAGTGCAAATAGGCTGTCGAAGGATATCCCAATGCATGGGATGTGATTTTGAAGGCTTATGAGGGTTTAGGACCTGAAAGCCGATGGAGTGGTATATGGAAGTCTACATATTGCTATGGCGAACTATGGCAATCTACGCATTACTACGCATGACTATGCATGACTACGCATGACTACGACTACGCATGACTATGATAGCCTACAATAGCCTAGGGATGTCTGGAATCACCTATGGATACGTAGAAATAGCAATGTGTGACTTTTGGGTGTCTACATTTATCCCTTTTTGTACTATACTATGTAGAACATAGTTTAATACAAAAATGTGAAGGGTTTGTGCAGAAGGAAAAGGGATAGAAGGGGAATGGAATCCAATCAAAGAGTATGTAGCCACTCGAAGCGTGACCATACAAATTAATGAGATGTCCAAGGGAAAGAAGAGAAGAAGAAAAGAAGGAGAAGAGGAAAGAAATAAAAACAATGCTGAAAAAGGAAATGGATGATTGTGGATGCAATGATGTGATTTTGTTGAGTCCGTATGACATTCATGATGCCATACTAGTTGCTTGAGAATGGCAACTTTTGATTGCTTTGCTTTTGTGACCAGATCAGCATGGTCCAAAAGTATGATTAGGACAAAAGCCTAACTAAATCTTTGTTGTTGATTGATTGATGAGAACATGGTGACAAGTGTCAAACCATTTGAACTAAGTTGACATTTAGCTTATTCAAATGTGTCATTCATGATGCTCCATGAATGTTCGATATAAATACTCTAAATGTTGCACTAGGATCATGCCAAATGTATCATCCATTATGTACTCGACGTACAAGAATGCTAGATTGACTTCTCCATTGTCACGCATAGCTCTCCTGATGTAACCCATGTCTGATTGTGATTGAGATTATTTCATATGATAATCTTCAGCAAAAAATTTCGTAGACAAATGTGCTAATCGCACTTTTGGATTTTTGATGTTGTGGTTGCATGCAAAGTAGACTTTGGATATGAATACCCCCTCAAACGAGGAATCAACAATGAGGTGAATGAAGTGTGGTGAATTGGTGATGCAACGATTGATAAGATACCAATGCATGATGAATATGATTGCAAATGAAGTTAAAAGACAATTTTGGAAGGTTCCTAGGGTTTTAGGGGACATGTGCCTACTTTCCTAGGGTTTTGGGTGCATTTTGGGGTGTTTTGGTTGAGTTCGCCACCCGAGGGGTGATTTTGACCTAAATCACCACCCGAGGGGTGAATTGGGTTTCAGTTCACCCCTCGAGGGGCGAATCGGTGATTAAGGTATATTTAAGCCCTGATTTGCATGGAATGGGCTCATTTTGATGGTGCACGACATTGGAAAGTGACTTGTGGAGGCATTCGACGGCACGAGAAGAGCATGGGTGATGACTGTGAGAGCGACGATGATGAGGGGATGCAAGGCGGCTGGCAGCAGGTGCGGGGACCCACCGGTAAGTGATCTTTTGCTTTGTTTTGATTTTGTTTTAATTTTTCTAGAGAAATGTGAATGAGGGGGGAGGTTTTCATCCCGATTTAAAAATTTTTGTAATTTTTAATTAAAATTTGAACACATAGTGATAAACGAGCCAAATGGGTACCCAAAAATATGATCAATTTTTGAATTGGACTTGTTTTGTCACCAATTTGATCGGGTAATGGGTAGAGTAGGTGTGAAGTTTGACTATCAATTTTTGAAGTAATGGTGTACTGACATTGACATGTTATTGTATTTTATCCGCTAAAGTAGGAAATGGGTATCCCGTTATGCAACTGTTATATTTTATTTTTTGTTTTCATTTGGTATGATTTCTGAATATGTCGCTTTTAGGTGTAATTTATCAAACCTAGGTTGTTAGATTTGTCATGTTAGAGGTAGAATTTTTGGAAACCGATGAAACTTTCACCATAGAAGGGCAAAATGGGTGTCCAAAAATGTTGTTTATTTTGGTGAATGACTTCATTTGGCCTACCTTTGATTTACGTGCCAAGGTGTAGATGATGTTAAACTGAAAATGAGTTATAGGGAGCCCGATTTAGACTGTATTCAACATCTGTTTGAACTTTCACCGCTAAGTGGGCAAATGGGTATCCAAAAATATGACTATTATTTTTGAATTATGTCTTCTGATGTGTGTTCGGTTTTGGTGTATTTATGATAGAGTTGACTTTTAGATCTGTGTAGATTGGTATGTTGTTTTTGAATTTTGTCGACACATTTACCGCTAAGTGGGCAAATGGGTATCCAAAAATAATATTTGTTTTTGTAGATGTTGTTGTTTGGCTTATGTTTGATTTACATGCCAATTAATAGGTAGTGTTAAATTTGAACTGAGTTGTTGGGAGTCCAAATTATGTTGTTTGTCACGTCAGTTTGAACTTTTGCCATGAAATGACAAAATGGGTATCCAAATGTGTGACTGTTATGTTGATGTGTTTTGTCGTGTGTTTTGTGCATTGTTTTGCTTTGAAGTGTGTGTCAAATTAAATAGGTTTAATTTGAAAATTATGATTGATGCAGTTTTATTTGATTGGATTGTTATGTGGGTTATTGATGTGTGTTTTATTGTGTTTTGGACAGGTGAAGATGCTTGAACCCCATCATCGGGTGAGGAAGTTTAAGGAGGGTTTTGAGGAGCTGATGAAGACTGAAGATGAGTTGTCTTGGTTGGATGACATACATTTTTGAGGTGTATGGGAATGTAAGAGCATCCATACAAATAGAGCATACATGTCTATGCATTGTGTGAGTGGTGGGACGCCGATCGGAACACCTTTCATTTTCCTACTAGGGAAATGACCATTACACTAGAGGATGTGTATCGGATATACAGACTACCGATTGAGGGTGTTCCTGTGAGAGCAGCCATAGATGAGAGTAAGGACATTGTGTTGGAGAGATTCTTTGGGGCTGATTGGAGGGCCATAGATATCTCGAAGATGGATTACGAGTGGTTGTGGGTACAGGATAAGATATCAGATCGACAGTGCATGGCTATGATGATGATCTCCACGTATGCTCTACCTGATAGTTTTGGGGTGTTGTTTACCTAGAATATGTTGGATGTAGTGAGTGACCTGGTGGAGCGGAAGGTTGTATTTGCATGGGCACCTGCACTATTGGCCCAAGTCTATCGAGAGTTGCATGAGGTTGTTCGGGGTAGGAGGACAAGATTGAGTGTGATTCCCTTGTTGTAGGTATGGGCATGGGAGCACATAGTGATTGAGAGGCCATATTTATTACCTCACCCTATACATGTGGAGGGCAAAGAGTATTTACCCTATGCTTTGAGATGGAGTACAATGGCTGAGTAGGGTATCAAGAGGCCGCATGAGGGTGACCCACTATTGTGGAGGGATAAGTTTGGAGGCCTGACTCCTGGTGATATTAGATGGAGGCCCTGGTTGGGTGGGGTGAGTTGGGATGAGGATGATGAGTAGCTATGGGCCATCCGATATGGTAGATGGATGGTGGGGTGGTACACTCGATAGACTGAGTATTTTTAGTTTGATAGAGTGAGGTGATAGTTTGGATTACAGTAGGATGTTCTAGGGGCTCCTATAATTTATTATAGGCGATGGGGAGACAGAGGGGATCGACCTATGGTGTTGCCTTGGGTTGGGGAGAGGGACCCTCCTATGGATATCCCAGATGTGGAGGATGCGAGGATGACTCTAGAGTTTGATGCATGGTGGGCATGGCAGAGTTGGGAGCCTGGGAGAGGTGTAGTTGATCGATGGGTGGCACCTATTGTTGGGGCACCTCCACCAGAGGGGAGAGCTAGTAGGGGAACTCGAGCTAGGGTGGAGGGTGTGGCTGGTGATGAGGAGGAGGTTCCTCTATGATGGTCATGGCATCGCTTGGGTGGTGGAGTGAGCACCCAAGATGTGAGGGTGGAGGAGGTGCATGTAGATGTAGATATTGATATGGGATAGGTTGTTGGAGCCGAGGCTGAGGGAGGTAAGGTGGCTGGTATAGGTGGTATGGATGATACCATTGATATTGGTGCATTTATTGGGATGGCACAATAGATTCCTATTGATATTTTGGAGAGGTAGGCTGTAGAGGAGGAGGCACGGGGACTGCATGATAGAGTTCAGTAGTTGGAGGCTGAGATGGTGGAGATGAGGGCTGCTATGGCTAGGTAGGAGTAGATGATTGACCATTTGACTAGTCAGTTAGTAGTTGAGTCTACCAAGAAGATGATGTGTGAGACTACTCTATCGGTGCATGGGATTCCTCTCCTTAACTATGATCGAGTGGTGTCATAGTCTGGGTCATAGTCATGAGTGTGGGCACCATCACGTCAGAGCCAATGTAGTGCTACTATGGTGGGATAGATTGGTGCTAGGGTAGAGGTGTAGGATCAGCCTACTGTGGATCTAGTTCTAGAGTTTGAGGTGGAGTCGAGTCGGGCTACGGAGATGCGAGCTAGCCATGAGGGCCATGGGGAGACTCCTGGTGGGAGTTAGGATATTCCTATGTTGACTGTAGCCTATGGGTATTTTGATTGCTAGATGATGATGGGCATGGTCCCAGATTGTAGCCTTCGAGAATTTTGTATTGACATTATATATATATTTTAATTTTGGCTATTATATATACATGTGTCATTTTGATGGTTTGAAAGGTGTTCTTGTTTATGTTTGCATAGATTAGTGTAGTATAATTTGTAGGTATGTATGATAAGTAGATATACATGTGTGAATGGTTTAGATCTATTATCATTCTGTGGTATGAATTAATTGTAGAATAGTATGATGATTGTATTTCGAATGCAGTATGAAGTGATATCAGATGTGATTTTGTAATGAATGCATGTAGAGTAAATGTAATGTTGTGATTCAATTTTTGAAATGCATGTAGCATGGATGGAATAATGTAATGTGATTTGTGAGATGCATGTAGTATGAATGCAATGCTATAATGTGTATGAAATGTATATGGCATAGATGCATGGATGCATGTATGAACGTACTAAAATGCACCAAGGAAGCACTTGTATCATGGCATTTACCTGTATGGATGTGATCCATTCCTTGATTTTAGGGATGGTGGATAATGTAAGGCATGTGTAATTGTTTTGACCAACATAGTTGTGACAATCAAATCTCAAACCCTTAGCTATACAAGTGTTTGTGGCAACTTATAACATAATCGGGCTGGTTCAAAGTCTATCTTGGACTTATGTGTGTGAATGTGTAAGGTTCATTTATCCATTTTGAGGGAGGTAGGATTAACCCATTGTAGATGCTACCAAACTAGCTAGCTCATCCATCCACAATAGTGATCTATACAAAAGCGAGATGCTAATGTTACAGATGTGTTGCCACCTGTAAGACTATTCCACTGGTAGGCAGGCTCTTGGAGCCTATTGCTAGCGATGGAAATCATCCCATGGTGTTATGTTGAACCTAGGGACCAAAGGCGATAAGCATAACATTGGTGATATCAAGAGGCATTGCCTTTTGTTTTCTGCCCCTCATCTAGTGTTGACCTATTTGTGTGGTAGTGCTCTTCTTTTTTTTGTATTCTCGTGGTGCTCTTTTTGTATGGGCGATGAAGTTTGTTTTCTACCCAATCATTTATTTTTTCTTATGCTTGATCCCTTTGTTTATCCCCAGGTCGTATGTTGACCATGCAAGTGATAGGATGAGCAGGGGATACCATTCACTAGATGGCGATATCTACTCAAGATGTCCTCTTTCCTAGGCTCAAAATTTTTAATGTGTAACCTATTGTGAGCAGTTCATGAGAGAAGTTGAACCAGCCTAAAGGACCATAAGAAGAATGTACAAGAACTCGTTAGGTAAGGGTGACACTTGGATTGCCTGAACTATAGAGTGGTCAAAATCAAACACGACACCTATGTATACCCTGATCCTAAAAAGGGGGAATGGACATCCAGGTGGTGATGCTAACAAGTGCATTTATTACTCCTGCTAAGGCGCATTTTGGGGGAGAATGTACAAACATGAATTAAAAGTTTAAATATAAAGCATATGAATATGTGCAATGGATGTAAATGTAAATGATGCAAGTGGGGGAATGCAATATCTACAAGAGGAAAGTTATGCTATGTAGAAGGAGAATTTTAGAAGAACCTATTTACAGATGAGTAAAGTGTGTAATGATGACAAAAAGCGTGATGCTATGATCATGGTTGCCCCAATGTGTGGGGTGTGTGTGTAGTAGGTGTATAAGCTGTGAGTTGGACAGATGTATGTAATAGTTGTCTAGAGAAGAAATATGTAAGGGTGGAATGTACAGATGGAAGAAGTGAGAAGAAATAGACTTTGGTAACCAATCAAGGTAAGGGGATTACCAAAAGCCAACGAAGATAGGAGAGAAGAAATGAGTCAATGTAGGAAGAAAGTAGAAGAAATAAGATAGAAGAAGGGAAGTAATTTGAGACTATTATTGGGAGAAGTGGCGTGGGTCCGATCGGGAGTGGGATGGTGAAGTGATGATGTGGCTAGGATTGTGGTTGGAGCTATAGTTGGAAATGTTATGAATATAGCGGGTGGGTGCTGTCAGGGTGCTGCGAGGTGGCAAGGTCCTAGGAGTGGTGCGACATGGAGGACTGACAAGTCGGCTAAATGGGAGGGAATGCTCTGGTGATGGGGTACGCTCATCGTGCAACATGTTGTGCACCAGGGTTTCAAATGATCTGCACTCTTCAATATCATGACCTGGTTGGTGATGGTAAATGCAAAATTGATTCTCATTGTAGTTGCATGGTTTGGGGCATGAGGGATCAATGGGCCGAATCTCGGGTAGGTCGATAAGGCCCTGATGCATGAGATGGTAAAACATTTTGGATAGCGGCGTGTGTGGAATAAGCATAGGATAAATGTATGGGTCCACTAGAGGTGAGCGGGGCCTGGGTGAAGGGTGATTCGATAATGGAGGCATGGGTCTGGGATCCGGCATGGGTCGAGTCCGAGGTCGGAGGAGGGATCTATGTGGTGGTGAGGATGGACGGGTCATGGGAGACTATCATGGGTGAACATGGCAATGGTAGTGGCTCATCTATAGCTCTAGAGCCTCTACATGGGAGAAGAGATGTTGTATCTCATGATGCTATGGTGATAGTGTTGGTGAAGGTGGTGATCGAGACCTTGATGTGAGTGGTGTGGCCTGATAGGCATGAGATAGTGGATGAGGTCTCGATGATGATGGGGAAGAATGAAAAGGTCTCAAGGATTGGAGAGCTTGCTAGAAAGATAAGCCTCATAGGGGGGAAGGTGGCATCTTGAGGACCGATGGCATAGGCGATGGCTCTAAGCGGTGGCATGAATGGGAAGGGGGCATGTTTGCGTGACCAGCTTGAGCAGCTTGGGCCATGTAGGCTTGCAAATCTTAGGAGTAGGTGGACTCACCATTGGGAAGCGGGGCGGGTAGGCATGATGGACGAGCCGGATGATGGGTGTATCCTCTATTAGGAGGATGATAATCTCCTAGGAGGTGAAGGGGATGATTTTTTGGTGAATAGCGATATCTGAGATCATCGGACGGATGGGAGGGTGACCCTTGTTCTTGGGGTTGGGTGGATTCCTCTTTTTCATCAAAAGAGGACAAGGTGACCTGGCTGTCTCCAAAGCGTGGTGAATAGGATGGACCTCACTGGTGAGGGGAATGGCATCGAGGTGAGGTATGATGGCCTGAATGGGATGAATGCAGAGAGCACCTGGTATGAAGGGTGGCTGGTGGTCGGGCTAGATCAGCCGATGTAATGGGTGTCTGTTGTGGCTATGGATGGTCCTGCATGGTGGTGAGTGAGGATGTTGTAGTACTCTCCTACTGATGATGTGGATCCTACAAAAGGAAAAACAAATACCTATAGCATAAAAATGACATAAAGATGAAAATACATGTATAGTGAAATAATAAAGTAAAGTAATAGATCTACACGGTGATGTGCTTAGTGATTTATTACTAGTACTATGTGGCACTCATGATGGTGAATGTGCTTGTGCATCATGCATTGAATGCACGAAGGTGTAATATGTTGATGGGTTCAGGGTCATTAAGGCCTTCAATATTGGCTAGATGATATGCTCCTGAGCCATATTTGTGTGTGATAATGAATGGGCCCAACTAGTTTGGGGTGAATTTATCACACTGTTGGTGAGGTTGACTTGTGATTTGTTGGTTCTCTTTGAGAACCAGGTCACCAATTTTGAACTTGCACTGATGCACCTTACTATTGTAGGCATGACGAAGGTGATCTTGATAGACTCATGTGTGCTCGATGGCATGGATGTGACATTCATCGAAGGAGTGTTAATTGATCCAGATGAGCTTGGAGAGCGGTGTCATCATCAATGAAATCCTTCATAGATATCCTTAAGGAAGGTATCTCAAGCTCAAGGGGCATGATAGCTTCTACCCCATATACAAGTGAAAAATGTGTTGCCCCAGTAGGGGTATGAATGCTGGTATGATATGCCCACAATGCTAGGGGTATTTGATTATGCCAGTCCTGGTGAGACTCTGCTACAATTTTATGGAGAATGGAGCAGATGGTTTTGTTCATGGCTTTTGCCTAGCCATTTCCTTGAGGGTAATATGGGGTCGAAAAGCTATGGTGTATGTGAAATCTATCACATAGGGCTCGGATAGTCTTATTTTTAAAGGATTTCCCATTATCAAAAATGATTTGGGAGGGAATTCCAAAGCGGCATATGATATGCTCTATGATGAATGCTGCAATTTTGGCTCCTGTAGTTTGAACCAGTGGGATGGCTTCGACCCACTTGGTAAAATATTCTATTGTTGTGATGATAAATTTGTGATTTCTAGAGGAGGCAGGTGTAATTTTTCCAATTAGATCCAGGCCCCATTGGGAAAAAGGCCACATGGACTGGATAGGTTGAAGTGCTTGGGATGGTAAATGTGTTAGGTTGGCATGTTGTTGGTATTTGATGCAATATTTGACATACTCACAGCAGTCTTGCTCCATTTTGGGCCAGTAGTAGCCCATACAGAGGATGCATTTAGTGATCACCATGCCACTGAAATGGCCACCACAAGTACCATCATGGGTTTCTTGTACAACCCATTGTGATTCTTACGGTTCTAGGTAATGCAAGAGTATGTCATCATAGCTACGGTGGTAAAGGATGTCCCCCAACAAGGTGTAGTGGATCACTCTTTGTTTAAAAGTTTGGCATTGGGCATGGGGCAAATCACATGGTAGGAAACCTAATTTGATGTACTCTTTGATCTGTGAGAACCATGGGTCGTGAGGTTCGGTGTTTACCACATACACACCACCATCGTCTATGGGAGGTGTGGGTGATATAGCAGATTGCGTAAGTGTATGAATGGATATAGATGTTGTGTCGGATGTTGGGTTTTATGGAATGAGGGACCCTAAGGAGGCCATAGTGTCTAGAAAATGGTTTGATGATCATGGAGTGGCTTTGAGATCATACCAACTTATTGCTCCCATGCTTGTTGCTGATTTGGAGCAATGGTTATTTCAGGGTAGCTGTTTGGACAATGAAAGACTACGTGTTTACAGAGTATTTTCAAATTTTGATAGTAGGTGCATTAATGGAATGGTTATCTTTATATTTAGCATTATTGTCCACTACATTATCATCAACTTGATGGATATTGATTTGCATCTCAATTGGGACGTCATGGGTGTGGGTAATTTTTTAGGTGACATGTAGTTTAATTTACACCCCACTTGGTTGAGTAGCGATCACTACAATCTAGTTATGATGATGGATGCTATCTTTTTAGAGGATGCTTTGTTGGTTGTAGTTGATTTTGGGACATGGGATCACCCAATTTACGTCAGGTGGACAAACGTTGAGTTGATATTGTTGGTTGGTGATTATGAAGACAGTTTCAAAGTTGTTCTTGCAGTTGCCTATGATGGAGATTTCACAGATATTACTTGGCGTGAGGTATTTCATTCCAGCATAGACAAGAATTTTATTTTTAGGCTGGAGAATGATCATATTATGGTGCTGCAGTTTAGCCTTGAGCTAATTGTGCATAGTGGATTTCCAGATGTGATCAGAGTGGCACAATGTCAACGTGGTGGTTTCTTTTTGAGGATGTTATGGGATCCAGGGATTTGATGGACCTCAACTAGGATGTAGACACTTGACTGGAGTATGTATGCATATTTCTTGAGGACAAGTAATCTTTGGGAAGGGGGGACTGTAATGTCCCCTTTTTTAGGCAGTCAGTGTGTAGAGCAGATTAGCCTATTGTATTGCTCCAAATTTTTCACACCCTTACCTTCAGGCTATAGGATCCGTGCTCGGAAGGGGGATGTGAAAAGGATGGCATGGTACCTCAAGCTGAGAGGCCTTGTGAAGGTCCTACCTCTCGAGGGAGGTGTATATTGGTGATTTTTCGATGGATGGTAGGTTCACCAGGAAACATTTAATGGCAGTTTCCATGCCTAGGTTGGGAATGTGTTTGATGTGTTTATTTTTAGCCTTAAGCATTCAAATCCTAGGTTTGGTCAAAATGCGTCTAAGCTATTCTATATGAAGGTGCAGATTAAATGAATACAAAAAAATAGAATTAAGACAAAAAATAGAGAAATTAAGCAATGTTAAAAGAAAATATCTGATCTGGATGTTTGATGAAGATTCTGATTCTTGAAGCAGTTAGGATCGTCTGGAATTTGACAGAATCGTCTGAGATCTGACAAGATCGTCTGAGATCTGACGAATTCATCAGACGAATTTTTCAAATACCTGCAAACAGAGAAATAATTGCAAAACATAGAAAATACAATAATGCTAATAGAGGGAAACAGTGTAAAATGACAACAATAACATTAACATGATAATAATGAACAAAATACAAGTGTACTACGATGATTTAATGGCAATTGATGACTTAATTGTGCATTTAAAGCTACATGGGTGAACTCCAAAATGCAAGATAGCATAAAATAATAAATAAATTAGCTAATTAGAACATAAAACAGCAGATTGAAAGATGAAGAAATGCAAACTTTAGGCACTGATTGCCTCAATGTTGACTACAGTCGAAATCGTCTCGCATTGGTATGAAATCATCTATGATTTGACAGGATCGCCTCTGATCTGAACAGGATCATCTGCGACGATGTAAGCTTGCTCTAGCTGAAAAATGCTAAGGTATCTGCAACAAAAATTGTATAGAACTAATGCAAATAGAAATTTAGGATGTTTTAACGTGTATGAAGTCAAGTTACAGAGAATTTCAGCTAGGGGGGTGCTAAGGGAAGGGCTTAGGATTAAATAGGCTTAGGAGGGAGGTTAGGAGGTTGGAGATCATCCCTATTTGGGAGATATCCAATAAGGGAGGGTCTCTAACGGCGTAAACATGCTTCTACCCGGATTAGAGACCCGTTGGAACAGAAGCTAATTGTGTAAAATCAGTTTAGGGACAAGATCGTCTGAACGTCTTAGCCCAAAAAAAATTGTCAGATCTGGGGCGATATCGTCTGATCAGTGACGATATCGTCAAACGGTCAAAACAACCTCTAAAAATGGTGCGGGAAAGGGGGAAACAGATTAAGCGGCGGTTAACGGGCGGTTTGGGAGGTTAAAATTTGAATTTTGAATTATTTACTAGAGTAATTGTAATTATTAAGATTTCACTGCGCCAATTTTAGGGTGCTACATTTTGCCCCCTCTTTAGCGAATTTTTTGAAGAAAATGCGTTAAAGATGAGTTCTTCTTGATTTACGAGAAAGCAAAAAATTATTCCCATTTTTAGGCGATGATTCTTGGTCGAATCGTACGATAGCTTACTATGGTGCCCCCTCCGTGTTTTTACCCAAATCGAACGTTTGAGGTAAAAACGCAAAAAAAAATATTTGAAAATGTTTTTAATTATGTTTTGAATAAAATTAAGAAAAATAGGGTAAAACCCTAATTCATTTTTACTGTTCATTTTTCTGGTTTTAGAGCTCTACAAGCAAAGATGGTGGAGACGGCGCACAGATCGACAGAGGTCCGATGCGGGCTATGGGTAAGAGTCTATACTTAGCTTAGAATTGTTTAATTTGAATTTACATGCTTTTTAGATGAATTTTGAGTAAATTTTGAGCATCGCGGCCGTTTTTGGGTAGTCATATTTCGACGAAATCATCTCGATTTCGACAAAATTATCTCAAGTTCGTCGATTTCGTCGAAGGGCGAAATCGACGAAAGGGGGACGATTTCGTCAAATTGGGGACGATATCATCTAATAGTGGACAATATCATCAGTTGTATAAAATTGAACTTGATTTTACTTGTATTTTTAATTAATGATTTGTTATTAATGATTTTTTGTTGATTTATTGTTTATGTTGCAGAGGGGATTGCTAAAGAGTAGGGAGTGGAAATACGAGGGATTGAGAGATGATTTGGCCACTCTAACATAGGCAGAGCGGGATCAGCTGGCTCAGGCTGGCTTACAACATGTGGCAAAAATGCCACAAGTGTCTACAGACATGGGGCTACTGACAGCCCTGGTAGAGAGGTGGTATCCGGGTTCTTCTTGTTTTTGGCTACCAATAGGGGAGATGACTCCCACTTTGGAGGATGTATGGAGGATTCTGAGAATCCCCATACAAGGATGGTTGATCACTCCTACGGCAAATCAGGGCCATGCTATGATGCGATTGTGTGGTGACCCGAGCTTCACCCTGGAGAAGGGCAGAGTTAACATCGAGGTGCTATGTCAGATGCCTGGGGCATCTAGACTCACATAGGTTTTGGCCGGAGTGGTTGGTGGACTTCTGCTATGCCACCAGAGCAGGTGTAGGGTACCATGGATGCTAGTAGATGTGATCTACGACATGCGGGACCATGGTTATAGATTTTTTTGGGGCAGTTTTGTTCTATGCCAATTGTACAAGATCCTACATGGGGTCGTGTACAAGGGCGGTCGATGTCTAGTGATGACATCGCTCCTACAGGTTTGGTGCTAGGAGCACATTGTGGTGCGAAGGCCGGTAGGGCTCCCACTAACAGAGATTGATGGGGAGAGGCTCCGAGTTTTCTACTGGTGGCTTCGGAGAGGGTCACAGCAGTAGATTGACCTACCAATGTCTCGGAGACTACTAGATGACCTTGTCCTAGACCAGATCACCTGGAGGCCATGGTGAGAGCACCCAGGGTGGGCCGAGGATGGACAAGAGTTAGCTCATGTCAGGCGAGTTTGCTGGTTAAGGATGGAGAGGGGAGAGGTGGAGCTCCATCACTATGATCAAGTTTTGTGACAGTTCGGTCTACAACAGGGGATCCCATCTCTCAGGGATTACAAGTTTTCTCAAGCTATCCGGGATAACACCACAGTGAGCGAGGCTCTAGACATGCAGCGCTTCTAGAGTCAGGACACGAACGATGCCTCCATTCAGCCAGTGGATGGGGATGACGTAGGGGTAGCCGATGGCTACGATGCCTGGTATACAGGCATCCGCCCTCCTTGGATGATGAGGGCTCAGGGTCTGATTCACGTAGTTGTGCATCGAATAGGGAGGCAGCACCAGGCGGATATGGAGGTGGCCCAGGGTCACGACAGGAGAGAGCAGAGGAGACCACAGGCATAAGAGAGGCTGCAACAGTGGGAGAGGAGGGCGGAGAGACCCCCTTCTCCACAGAGAGAGGCCACCATCGCCCGATAAGGTCAAGGGTGTTGACATAGGGGAGAGTAGCGAGACAACGACTCTTCGAGCAGAGACAATCCATCTCCAGGCACAGGTGCAGACCCTACAAGAGGAAGTTGCATGACACCGAGCTGAGGTGACACAGCTCAGAGATGAGATTACACACATCAAAGCATGGGGCGAAGGGGCAAGCACTCAGGAGCTATCGCGGTCGATTGCTTAGACCATGTTTTACCAGGGCATCTACTTCCAAATGGTGCCAGAGGGTCAGAGGGTACAGCTGCCAGTCGGCATTGCTGACCCTATCAGGATTGGGTCATCGAGGACTTCTTTTCGATAGACGACTAGGACTCGTAGTACTACTCATACTACGATGGGGCCACCTCGTCCACCTCATGGCAGGGGAGGAGATGAGGCTGAGAGCTTGAGGGGTTCTTAAGGCTAGACTACTACACTATAGTGTACAGATTGAGACATATAGCATTTATTATTATTTTTTTGTTGATAGAGGATTGAGTATGCCGAGGTACAGATTGTGGCATACCAATCCAGTTTTGATATGATGTATATATTGTTGATATATATATGAGATGAGATATTTTTTTTTGATCATATGACTTGTGTTTTGTGTTTGATTAATTGATTTGATGATTCATGTAATTACGTCGTTGGAAATATTATAATTTTGATGTCATGCTGTAAGATTTTAAATGAAATAATCTGATGTAACAAATTGGCTGTTTGTGATGTAATGTGATAAAAAATAAAAAGAGACTTCTAAAAATAATTTCAAAGGACATTGTCGCTATTATAGACCATTTCATGGAGTCGTCGCTCACTCGGTCGTCAAGCTAATCCCAGTATAGAAATATTGTTAAAAGTAAAAGAGTGCTTAAGAGACTGTCTTAAGACTTTGGTGCAATGGTGCAAATGATGATGATGATGGTTTGTTTTTAGATTTTCATAAAAATAATATGCATAAAATAATGTTAAAATGATTTTTGCTAGGCATAAATTCCTAAGTGTGATAAAATTTTTGGATAATTCCCTAGGAATTATACCATCATTGCAAAATTGAAGTTTGACAAAATGACATGAAATAATGAAAATGTGCATGCTTTTTAAAAGCATAATTTGTGTAACATAATGATTTAAGTCACATGTTTTTCATGATTTTTAAATAAATGGGGAGTAAGAATTGTTACAATGGTTTGCGCTAGGCATAGAATATGTAGGTATAGTGATGAGGATTGATGTTAGATCTTTCATATGACCCCTCTAGTAGTTCCTAGCTAGGTTTGCATAGTTTATTTTCTAGCAAATTCATATTGTAAGTGAGTCTCCTTCTCACATGCACTTGTGGGCACTAGTTGTCTTCTAGTTGTCATTTAGAGTGTTAGTTAGTAAGTGTGAACTCAAAGTAGGAAGTGTGTACTTCAAGATAGCTAAAATGGATCTTCTAGTTAGCAATCTTAACTTAGAAGTTTACGTGCATTCTCCTTTGCACCTTTGTAGCTTTTGGTTAAGCGTATTGAATCAAATCCATGATTTCATGGGTTGGTTATGTATTTTGGGCCATTAGTGCCTATATATTGATTTGTAAATAATAGAACACTTAGTTGGATTTTCAATCCTTTTCATTGGTATCAGAGCCTAGTTCATGTTTGCACTAGGGCTTGTGAGGTGAGAGGATAGGAGATAGAATTATTATGAGAAACATTTTCTCATTGAGGACTCGGTTTAAGCCCAAAGGGAGCTTGAAAACCATTCGGAGAAGGAAGTTCCTTCGTCGACAAACCCCTCGTTCCAACTTTTTGCTTATGCTTAAGAGGTATAGGAAAATTTTGCCCCGAGTTCTTCGTATATTGATCCTTGGAAGGGATTGGATCGTAGCTACGGTCCAATTAGGATTAGGGAGCCATTTGACCCTGCTGCCCCCCCCATTTTCGAGTACTGAAGAGCTCTAGGAGGACTTCCAAAGCTAGGTCGTGTGTCGACTTAGATCTGGGTGCCTTTCAAACGTTGGTCGTGTGTGACCGGATCTTGAAAGGAGAGCTACTGGTGGGAGCTAGTTGCTCACATTTTTATAATTTAAGCTTTAAAAAATTTTAGAATTAACCCCCCTGGTTAATTTTTAAATTTTTTTAAATTGTACTAGAAAGCTTAGATTTTAAGTTGATATATTATTTTTTTTAATATACTGCTTAGCTGCAATTGTAAAAAAAAAAAAAATTATTTAGATTTTTTTGTTAGCAGCCGAACCCTTGCAGCAGGTTCGACTGCATTTGGCCGCTTCGGCAGCCTTCGGCACTGTTGCCGGGCTTGCCGTAGCTTGCCAACCGACGGCCTTCGGGCAACAGCCACGACAATCACTGTTAGCAGGACAGCGATCGTGGTCGATGCTACGCTACCGCCCGACTGCTGTTAGGATTGACAACAACTTGCTGTCAGGCTAACAGCGTCAGGCGCTGCTGCAGCGCTCGACACTACCCGACGCCGGTGTAGTGCCCAGAGCGAGCCGACGATAGCAGAACTGCCTGTCGGCCTGATAGCCTGATGATTCATCAGGCGTTGGCTCCGGTGCCACGGGCTAGCCGTCGCAGCGCCTGACATCTCTGTCAGGCGTCTATAGGCTTGGCGCTGCGTGACGCAGCGCTGACGACCGATCGGGCGACTTCTACTGTCGCGGTCCGCAGAGCCCTCGGTGGCATGACGTCCGATAGTGCTTGTCGGACGTCTCGTCGAGCTCGCGGTCGGCGACACCGACCGAGCCGAGGGGCGAGTGCGTGCTTGGACCCCCCCTTGTGCACGAAAATTTGTGCACAATAATTTGTGCAGCACAGGCAAGGAGGAATTGCCTCAAAAATTGAATTTTTTTTTATTTTTCTGCACATTTGCCTTGGGAATTGTGCCAGGCAAGACTGGTGTTTCTGCACTTCGGGATCCGTGCAACTGGAGGTTGACAAATTTTCATGCAGGGTACTTGAAGATCAGTTCCAGTTAAGTTAAGACAGCCAAAGCATGGGTAAAATTTTATTGTAATTTTTATTTTTTTTACTATTTAAGGTAGCTTGTTAAATTTAATTTTTATTAATTTAATTTTTAATAACTTAATTAAAATTCATTAATCTTTGATTTAATGAAATTTAATTTTTTTAATTAAGTTATTTTTAAATTAATAATTGTTAAATTGCACCTTAGATTAGTTTAAAAATTGCAAAATTTTCAGCCTTAGGAGTAAAATTTTCAAATTTTGAAGCACTCCATTGTAACAAGGAAAAAGTCCCATTTTTCTTTCCTTGATTAGTGCTGTCTCATTTTTACTCCTGGCTTATACCCGGGAACACATGGCTTCTGACTTGGCTGCCCAAGTGGTAGAATTGGCCCATGTTGTAAACACTTTGGCAGATAAGGCTAATGACACTACCATGGCGAAGTCCTTGGCAATCTTGCCATGAAGGTAAATGACATTTCTTTGCATAATGCCTCAACTTCTGCTCATGATTCTCGTTTGAGAGTTCATTGTGAAGTTCCATTGTATGATGGATCCAGGAACCCTGATGTCTTGAATAGTTGGATTCTTGACATGAGTTCTTGGTTTGCTTTTTCTCAACTTTCAGAAGATGATGTAGTGCCTTATGCTAAGCTAAAACTTTTTGGCTTAGCCAAAGTACTTGTGGAACAAAAACGAGGACAAGAACTCACTACATGGGATGAGCTTGTACAATGTCTTAAGACCAATTTCTATCCTTCAAATTATTCTAGGGAATTGGTTATTAAATGGTTTCATTTTCGCCAAGGTACTAATATGTCTGTACAAGAATATATTTTCCAATTTAACGGGTTCAGAATACTTGTGAATGTGGAGGATGATGTTCCAGGTTTGATTCTCAAGTTTCAAAGTGGCTTGTTGGAGCATTTGTACAGGGAACTAATGTTTGTTTCTATGGAAACTTTGGATCAAGTTTTCAACCAGGCGCAGCTTGCGGAGGACAAGTTTAAGGCGCAATCGCAGGCATTCCGCACACCTGTTACTCAAGTGGTTGCAAACTCATCAAAAGGGAATAATTCTTTCTCACAAAAGAAGAATTTTGCTCAAAAGAAGAATGTGTCTTCTCCATCTCCTTCTTCTCCTTCCCCTTCCGCTTCTACTCCTTCTTCTTCTTCTTCTAAATCTTCATCTTCTTCTTCTAAGAAATTCTGCAATTATTGTAAGAAGAAAGGGCATGAGAAAGCTGATTGCTTTAAGCTCAAAAAGAAGAGTTTAGTAATTACTACTCAAGAGGAGGATGCTTCCAAGGGTCCCCTTGAGTCTGTAGGAGAGAGTAGAGTATATACGGAATTACGAGGTAAGCTTAATGAAGTTACCTTAGTAAATGTAAGTTCTTCAGAAGGGGCTCGTGATGCTTTGTTCATCACTCGAGCCCACTTACTTCACAACTTTGCAACTGATTGTATAGTGGATAATGGCTCGCAGAAAAATCTAATTGCGAGGTCCATTGTCGAGCGTTTGAAGTTACCTATGGAGCCTCATCCTCAACCTTATTCTTTGGGTTGGAAGGATAGTGGAAGAGGCTCAGAAATCACTCACACTTGCACATTAAAATTTGCACTTGGCCCACATTTCATAGATCAAGTCACTTGTGATGTGACTCCTATGGATTGTTGTGGGATTTTGCTTGGACAACCTTTTCGGTATGATAGGAGAGCTGTTTATGATGCTTTTAAAAGAACCTACACACTTCAAAAATATGGTAAGGTCTTTCTCATTAAAAGCACCAACACTCCTAATATCATTCTAAGTTCCAAGCAAACGAAAAGAGTAATTAAGAAAGGTGGTGATGTTGCTCTAATTTTCATTCGCTCTCAAAACACTTCTACATCTACATCCATTACAAAGCAACACTCTTCAATGGATAAAATATTGCAAAGTTATTCACACATATTTCAGGAGCCAAAGTCTCTTCCTCCAATTCGCACAATTAATCACGACATTGAAATAATTCCAGGTTCTTCTCTTCCTAATGCTCCCATGTATAGACAATCTATTTTGCAAAATGAAGAAATAAAAAAGCAAATAGAAGATTTGTTGTCTAAGGGTTTCATTAAGGAAAGTACTTACGCTTGTGCCTCACCTATTTTGTTAGTTCTTAAAAAAGATGGCACTTGGAGATTATGCATTGATTTTCGTGCTTTGAACAGAATTTCTGTGAAGAATAGATATCCCTTACCCCGCATTGATGATTTATTAGATCAGCTTCAAGGAGCTAAGTTCTTTTCAAAAATAGATCTCAAAAGTGGATATCATCAAGTGCGTATCCAAGCTGAGGATACATGGAAGACAGCTTTCAAGACGAAGATGGGCCTCTTTGAATGGTTGGTCATGCCCTTCGGTCTTACTAATGCTCCTGCAACCTTTATGAGGTTGATGAATGATGTATTTCGTGAAGTCCTTGACAAATTTGTCATTATATATCTTGATGATATATTGATTTTCTCAAAAACTTGGGAGGAACACCTTAGGCATATCAAGCAAACCCTTGATCTTCTTGCGAAGAATCAATTATATGCCAATTCTTCCAAGTGTTCTTTTGGCAATACTTCAGTTTCTTACCTTGGCTATGTGATTAGTGAGAGTGGAATTCGGGTAGATCCCATAAAAGTTGATGTTTTACTTAAGTGGTCCCCTCCTACAACTCTCACTGAGTTAAGGAGTTTCCTAGGACTTGCGAATTTTTATCGCAAGTTCATTCCTCAATATTCCACCCTTGCAGCTCCATTGCATTATCTCACTAAGTCCAAAACTCCATTTCATTGGGAGAAAAGCCAAGAAGTTGCCTTTGAGAAACTCAAAAAGAAATTGTGTACAGACTCTGTGTTAACTTTACCTGACCTTTCTCAACCTTTTGAGATTGAAACAGATGCCTCTAAAGTTGCCTTAGGAGCTGTGCTCAAACAGAATGGTCATCCAGTTGCTTATCATTCAGAAACTTTTTTTGCTGCTAAGTTGAACTATTCTACATATGACAAGGAGTTGTATGCTTTAGTTCAAGCTATTAAGTATTGGAGACACTATCTTTTGGGAAAAGATACAATAGTACACACCGATCATATGCCTCTCAAGTTTTTACAATCTCAAAGTAAAATTG
The DNA here is from genome assembly GCA_028583015.1 of Wollemia nobilis. NCBI lineage: Eukaryota > Viridiplantae > Streptophyta > Pinopsida > Araucariales > Araucariaceae > Wollemia > Wollemia nobilis. Next base: position 6,446,071 of record JAQPPZ010001045.1, read on the forward strand.
AAGAATCAAGACATATGAAGTGGGCCTCTTACCTCCAACAATTTCACTTGGTGATCAAGTACAAAAAGGGGAAGAGTAATACTATTGCTGATTGTTTGAGTAGGCCTCCAACCGCTCTTGCCTTAATAGTTATGTCCACTTCGCACTTGGGATTTCAGACTTGGCCTAATCAGTATTCTCAGGATCCCGATTTTGGAAAAATATTTGAGCAAGTGAGTAAGCCTTCTTCTTCCAATTTGCATCCTTTCCAAGATTTCTACATCAAAGAAGGACTTCTTTACAAATTGGACAAGGTTTGTGTTCCTTGTGAGCCTAGAGTGTCCCTTCTTAAGGAAGCTCATTCTACACTTTATGGTGGTCACTTTGGGAAGCATAAAACACTTCATCATTTGCAACGATTTTTCTATTGGCCAAAAATGCAGAGGGATGTGTTGAGATTTCTCAAACAGTGTGCAGTTTGTTGTCGCTCAAAACCAGCTAATAGGAAGTTTGGCTTAGGCATGCCTTTGCCCATTCCTTCCCATCCTTGGGAAAGCATTTCCATGGACTTGGTTAGTGGTTTTCCTATGACAGTGCGCCAACATGATTGTGTGTTCGTGGTGGTTGACAGATTCAGCAAAATGGCTAAGTTTATTCCATGCCGCAAGACAAGTTTTGCATCAGACTTAGCTCAATTTTTCTTTGACAGCATTTGGCGTTCCTTTGGTCTACCTACCAGCATTATCTCGGATCGTGATTCACGCTTTGTGGGTCACTTTTGGCATTCTTTGTGGAAGATTTTGGGAGTTTCCCTTAACTTTTCTATCGCCTATCATCCGTAGTCCGATGGGCAGACTGAAGTGGTAAACCGTACACTTGTGCAAAGTTTGTGAATCTATCATCACGCTTCACCAGCAAAGTGGGACTTGAGTCTCACGCATATTGAACATGCCTATAATAGGGCCCTACATTCTTCTACAGGTCATTCACCCTTTGAAGTTTGTATGGGATTTCAGCCCTTGGCACCTTATGAGTTACCTTTGTCTTTGCCTTCTCCTGTCACTTCACATCTTTAGAAGGAGCAAGACAAGGCACACTCATTTTTTCAACACTTGCACAATCTTCAATCAAAGGTGGTTGAGATTTTGCAAAAGACACAAGCAGCAGAAAAAGGCCATGGATCGACATCGAATTCCTCATCCTTTTTAGGTTGGTGATAAAGTTTGGTTGCATCTTGACAAGCGGCGTTTCACTGATAAGACTCATAGCAAAATCAAACCAATTCGCTATGGGCCTTATACTATTCTTCAGCAGGTGTCCGAGAATGCTTTTCGCCTTGATCTTCCCGCACACTTGGGAATTCATGACGTCGTCAATGTAGATCTCTTGAAGTTGTACTTTGACTCTACATTGGAGACTGCACCAGCTATCAGTCATCTTGTGGACGTGGTTCCTAAAGCTCAGTTACCATTGGATGCAGATCAGATCTATGACATGAAGACTCGACGGACTCGCCAGGGGTCTACCACCTCATATCTTGTGGCTCGACGAGGACAGCTGCCGCATCAGGCTCGTTGGATTTCTTTTCATCAGATGTCCCATGACTTTCCTATTCTTTTGAAAGCATTGGAGTCCAATGCTTCTATTGTGGGGAGGCATGATGAGGATTGATGTTAGATCTTTCATATGACCCCTCTAGTAGTTCCTAGCTAGGTTTGCATAGTTTATTTTCTAGCAAATTCATATTGTAAGTGAGTCTCCTTCTCACATGCACTTGTGGGCACTAGTTGTCTTCTAGTTGTCATTTAGAGTGTTAGTAAGTGTGAACTCAAAGTAGGAAGTGTGTACTTCAAGATAGCTAAAATGGATCTTCTAGTTAGCAATCTTAACTTAGAAGTTTACGTGCATTCTCCTTTGCACCTTTGTAGCTTTTGGTTAAGCGTATTGAATCAAATCCATGATTTCATGGGTTGGTTATGTATTTTGGGCCATTAGTGCCTATATATTGATTTGTAAATAATAGAACACTTAGTTGGATTTTCAATCCTTTTCATATAGACTTATACCATCATCGCGAAATCCAAAAAAAGAGAGTTTTATTGCAAAGTTTATTTTTGATAAACAGAAAATATGAAGATAAAGACTTGCGCTAGGCATAAAATTCTAATTTTGGTTTTAGAACTATACCATCGTTGCGAAAGTTAATAATATATATATATATATATATATATATATATATATATATATATATATATATATATGTTTTGATTGGATGGTTTGAAAGAAATTTTGATTTTTCTATTATGCATGTAGTTGTCTTTATACTAAACAACTATACTTGAAGAAGAAAATGAATTATTCCAAACAATTTGCAAAAAATATTTCAAAGTATTTTAAAGACAAAAGTTAGATTTATAAGGAATCCCATGTGCATATGTGAATTCATTTCCAATCTCGATTTACCATAATGATACACAAAATCTCTCGAATATAAAAATGTGTGTGCAATTGCTATGTTCATTTACCAGTTTGAGCAAGGTACTATGATACAAGTGATTTGAATGAACCAAAGAAGTGTTCATTAACCATGATGTAGATGCATATAACCATACTAGACTACTATGTAAGTCGGATTATCAAGAGCTAGCTAATCCATAAGCAGACATAGGTCTGTACAAAAGAATTTCGCTAATGTGACAGATGTATCGCCATGCTAGGAGTTACCCAAGGCCAAGCGGGTTGGGCACAAACCACCTGTTATGGGGCTTACCTCATAGTTTTCGAATAATTGAGAATTCCAGGGATTCAAGCTCATCAACCCTTCTTTTCTTTTCAAAGGGTAGGGAAAGGGATTTTATTGCTTTTGCTTTTTGCTTTCTTTTGCTTTTCTTTTCTTTTTCTTTTTGTATTTTTGCTTGATAATTGAGATAATGCTTGAAACATTGCTGTAATGATATAAAATAACATTTTTTTCTTTTTCTCTTTTTCTTGAACTTTGCCTTTTGTTCTATACTAGGGATACTTGCTCAGATTAGCTGTAGAGCAAGGGATTTTTATTCTAGGTAGGGGTGAGCTTGTCCTTTTGCCAATTCTCAAAGATTCTAGACCATGTGCATGATAGGATAGCAGGGGAAACTTTTCGCTCAAGAAACTACTTCTAGTATGTAGCAAAGCATGGAAATTACAAATATAATCATTTTATTGTGAAAAATATGTGCTTGGTTTAAGTAAATAACAAGATTAATTCTCTGTGCTCAAACTTTATTTAATTGAATTTTGTGGACTTTGATATAAGGGAGATTAGTAATCATGCCAGATACAATCAAGATATTTATTTTGTGAGTGTGAAAGTGAGGGATTCCAAATAAATGCTAATTTATCCAAAATAATTTGAAACATATAATTGCAACATTTGTAAGCAGATATATATAAATAATTTGTTGAGAAGTTTGAGAATGTTGACTCTCTCTTTCTTCTTTATATTGTTTTGGTTTTGAAAGAGTCAAGAATATTGCTGTTTTTTATTTTTATTATTTTTGTTTTTGAACACAAAATTAACAAGTGCCATAAATAAATACAACAAATGGTTTTGAATATTTTGATGATTATGAATGTTTTTGGTGTTTTTGAATTTATAAATTGAAAAAAATACAAGATAGTGATTTTGAAATATTTTAAACAAATATATACAAGGATGAAATGACCAGATTTACACATAGTAACGTTTAAGATGCAAAATATTCATGGGTTCTTTAAGTTCTTTACCATCTAAGGTAGATAATTTATATGCTCCTGATTCAAATTTAGCAGTGATAATGTATGGTCCAAGCCAGTTGGGCTCAAATTTACCTTTAAGGTCCGTAGTTGCATTAGTATTTTTTTTTTTTTCTTTTAAAACAAGGTCGCCGATCTCAAAGGATCGATGACGAAATTTTTTAGCATATGATATTTTAAGCTTGTTTTGGTAGGCACGGAGATGCTCCAAAGCATTGATGCATTTTTCATCTAGGAGTTCCAGTTGATCGAGTCCGCGACTCGATATTCATCTCCTACTTCGGTATCTTTAAGTAGTAGATCCAAAGAAGGAACTTCTAATTCAAAGGGAAAAATGGCTTCAGCACCATAAACCAAAACAAAAGGTGAAGTTCTAGTGGGAGTTCGAACACTAGTTTGATAGTCCTGCAAGGCTGGATATAACTGAATGTGCTAGTCACGACCAGTTTTATTGACCAATATTTTGAGAATTTTGATTAAGGTTTTGTTAGATGCTTCTGCTTGACCATTACCTTGAGGATAATAGGGAGTGGACCAGCGATGTTGAATCTTGTATTTTTGGCATAATTTTTTAACATCTTTATTTTTGAAACAAGTTCCATTGTCAGAGATGATATTTGCAAGAATTTCGAACCTACAAATGATTTGATTAAAAATAAATTTAGAGACTTGTGTGCCGGTGCGAGAAGCTAAAGGCATAGCTTCAACCCACTTCATGAAATACTCAGTGGTGGTTATGATGAATTTGTATCCATTAGATGACACGGGATTGATTTTGCCAATAATATCTAAACCCCATTTTGAAAAGGGTCAAGGAGATGAAATAGCCTGCAACTCTTGTGTAGGCACATGGAAAAGGATAACATGTTTCTGGCACTTGTCACAATGGCACACATAATCATATGCATCCTTTTCCATGGTAGGCCAAAAATATCCTATCTGAAGGAGCTTTTTAGCAATGACACTACCACTGAAGTGTCCTCCACAAGATCCATCGTGGGCTTCACTCAGGGCTGATTTGGATTCTTCTAAATTCAATCATCTTAATAGGGTACCTTCAAAAGATCTCCTATATAAAGTATTGCCAATTATTACAAATCAACTTGCTCGTCTACGTAATAACCGACACTGGTTTCTATTAAAATTGGCAGGGAAAGTCCCATTTTGGAGAAAATCAAATATATCTATATACCAAGGTTCAAGAGTAGTTTCGTTGATTAGAAACACATCCAAAGGCTCTAAGCATGTCTTATCTAAAGTGGGTTCCTGGAGTCGACGAATAATGATAGTAGCATACTCATCATCTAACTCCAAGGGTAGGAGAGATGCAGTTGTGGCCATAGCATCAACTGCATGGTTGCAAGTTCGAGGAATAGCTTTCAAGGTAACTTGATCAAATAGAGACATTAATTGTAAGACATAGGCCTTATATGGGCGTATTTTATCATCTCTAGTCTGATAAACTTCATTAATTTGGTTTATAACCAGTTGAGAATCACCAAAAACTAACAAATGTTTAATTTTTAGTGCCAAGGCATCTCATAATCCAAAGATTAGAGCTTCATATTCAGCAATATTGTTGGTGCAAGCAAATGTTAATTTGAAGGACAGAGGAATAAGATGTTTTTGTGGGGATATTAAAATAATACCCGCACTAGCCCCACTCATGCATCGGGCTCCATCAAAGTATAAGGACCATTGTTCAATATGGTCTGCCTCTAATTGAAGGCATTCATCAGGAAACTCAATAATGAAGGGATGGGTAGACTCTAAGGGTGTAGTAGCTAATTGATTTGCTATGATTTGACCTTTAATAGACTTCTATCCTATGAACATGAGGTCAAACTCGCTCAGAGCAAGAACCCACTTGGCTATGCAACCCGATAAATAAGGTCGACTCATGAGATACCTTAAGGGATCATATTTAGCAATGACATAAGTTTTCTGACTAAGCATATAATGTCATAATTTTTGCATAGAAAAAATGACTGCTAGACATAGTTTCTCTAATGCTGTGTAGCGAGTTTCATAACTGATGAAGGTTTGGCTAATATAATAATTAGCACGTTCTCTCTTCGCATCATAAAGTTGAGCTAACATAGCTCCTAAGGCAGAATCTAAAGCTTAAATATATAGGAGAAATGGGCGATCAGGTTTAGGCAGTGAAAGCACAGGTGGATTAAGGAGGTATTATTTGAGAAGTTCAAAAGCTTCTCTACAGACGTCATCCCAATTAAAAGGGACATCCTTCTTAAGGAGTTTAAGAAAGGGACCGGCTTTGTCCACTAGCTTATCGATGAAGCGACGAATGGCTTGAAGCTTACCTTGTAAACTTTGTAACTCAGATATATTAGTAGGTGCGGGCATATCAGTGATAGTCGTAATCTTGAGAGGGTCGATTTTGATACCACGTAAAAAAACTAAAACCCCTAATAGTTTACCGGACTTAACATCGAATATGCATTTGGCTGGATTTAATCGAATAAGATATTCTCGTAATCGATTAAAAACTTTTCTCAAATCATCTAAATGATTGTCTTCATTAATAGAGTGAGCTATAATATCATCTACATAATCATGTAGGATATCATGCATCATATCATGAAAAATATAAGTCATAGCTCGTTGATAGGTTGCACCTGCATTCTTTAAGCCAAATGGCATCACTTTCCAACAAAAAGTACCCCAAGGGGTAATGAAGGCTGTTTTAGCCTGATCCTTAGGAGCTATCCTGATATGATTATAATAAGAGAATCCATCCATTAAGGACATCATCCCACTCCTGACAGTAAATTCAATGATTTGATCCATGTTTGGAAGAGGAAAGTCATCTTTAGGGCATGCAACATTAATATATCTAAAATCTGTGCAAACCCTAACTTTAGTGGCTTCTTTCTTGGTGATTGGAACTACATTTGAGATCCATTTAGCATAATCAATAGCTTGTATAAAGACAACATTTAGGAGTTTTTCTAACTCCCCTTTGACTAGCAGAGCCACTTTGGGATGCATTTTTCTAAGTTTTTGTTTAACAGGTTTAGCATCCGGATGGACCACTAGATGATGCATGACTATAGAAGGGTCTAGACCTGGCATATCTTCGCATTTCCAAGCGAAGACATCTTCATACTATTTAAGGAATGCAATGTATTGCTCTTGTTTTTCTTGACTTAATTCTGATCCAATATTGATTATGTGAGGATTATCCTCAGTTCCAATATTAATTTTAATGACGTTTTCTACCTCCATGTGTAGATCTCTTTGAAAATTAGGTGGGGCGGGTGAAACGCCCAATTATTGTAATTCTTGTAAGGTTAATTTGGATAATTCATCTTGAGGATTAGTGGTCTCAAGCTGGGCTATAGTTGGTATAGAACCATCAAAATAAAATCCATTGTGTAACATCTCTTCAACGGAGACATCGTGGAAGATATCTCCTTCCAAATCCTCATTGGGGTCAGCAATCATTTCAAGGTTAGCTATAGATAGCATGTTACATGTAAATGGCTGATTTTTTAGAGGCAAATCATCACATCTATCCAAATAATCTTGATAACATATGAGTTGATCATCATCTTCAAAAGGAAAGGGTTGACCCTTACTAGGAAATAGGTCCACACCATAGCAGGCAGACCACGATTCTACCTCGAAATGTTCTTTCATGCCATTTTGGAAAGGTCCCAAGCCTTTCCATTTATATCCCATTTTAAGCATTATGGGTTTAGCTTTAATATATTCATTGGTAAAATAACACCGAGCGTATCCCTCATGATGAGTTTTGATATTTTGAGGGATTCTTCCCCAGTCATATCCTTTATAAATGAAGGCACAAATCCCAACTTGGTAAGTACTTCCCATAGGTTGTGGAAGGCCCAAAGTACGAGGAGATGGTGGTAAGTTATTTAAAAGAATTGAATCTTGCATGAAAGCATTTGTTTTTTCTGATATTAAGGTTGTAGATAAATCTGGTAAAAGTTCATCAGAAAGAGCATAATATGTAGACAGATCATTCCCTATATCTTTAGATGTGGAAGGGATGATAGATGCGGATAATGTGGAAGTGTTAATAGATGGGTCTGTAGGTTTTGAAATTATAAGGATAGAACATGAAGGATTGGTTGTAGATTGAAGATCTTTTTGAGGTTCTAGAGTGATTTGTTTAGAAGATTGTTGATCTATATAGGAGGATGAAATTAATGGAGGGGAAATAGGTGAAGCTATGGGTGTGTGTTTCATAGTTTTAGATAAAAAATAAGAATTAGGATGTGTGGATGACAGAGTAGGGTGAAATTGTACTCCAAAAGGTTCTTCCAAAGCACACATATCAAAGGGTCTAGGGTCACCATGGATAGTGACCAACTGATTTTTAAATTTGAATTTAACACATTGGTGTAAAGTTGATGGGACAACCCGCATTGCGTTGATCCAAGGATGACCCAAAAGTATATTGTACAATGCGGGGCAATGTACAATAAACACGGTGGTATCTAGAGTTCTAGGACCAACTTGCAATGGGATGGTAATAACTCCACATGTTTCTTGTGTTTTGTCATTGAAAGCTTTGATAATCATATCAGTTTTCTTCATTTCACCACTTCTAAAGCCAAATCTTTGGTAGAAGTCAAAAGTGCAAATGTTTAGAGATGAGCCATTATCAATCAAGACTCGTTTGACAGCTACATCTCCAATTATAGCAATAATATATAAGGGATTATCCTTATGTAAACTATGTTGTGGGATATCTTTATCCCGGAAGTCAATACAATCAACCTTTCGAGTAATGATAGTATTGGCCATGGCTTCTGGTTGAATGTTTTGAGGTACCATCATTTGGCTTAAAGTAAGCATCAAATCATCCCTATGGGTGGGAGAAGATCTTAATAAATCCAAAAGGGAAATTCTGGCTGTAGTATTGGATAATTGCTCATTAATATTGTAAGGGGGTTTAGGTTGAACATGGGAAGCATGATTCCCTTTATTGGGATTTTTCAAAATGAATGGAGCTAATCCATAATTTTGATTTGGTTCTTGTTGAGAATTTTGAGCTTGTTGTCGGGTAACGACTCCAATGGTACCTACAATGTTATAATGAGGACGTTGAACTGGTCTTGGTTGAGCGTTTATGGCTTGTTCATCAGGGAGGAATTGATTAGAAGAAGGTCGAGTAGTAACTCTTCTAGGAAATGGTTCTTCTGGAACCATAGCATCTATGATGGGTTGAATAGGATCTGATTCATTTTCAGAACTATTCAATTGGTTTGAAGTAATGTCTAGTTCACTTTCAGTAGCTGATTCTACATCACTAGAATCAGGAGTTGGAATATTATGTAGGGGCCTGGTCGTAACCAGGGATAAGGTTGTGTCAAATATTTGAGGATCCTGAATAGGTAATTGTCCACTAATGGTTCCTACATATCGGGTAGGAGGAGGAACATTATGATGTTCGATTTGATTGGCCACCTCTTTACCATGTCTTGGTAAAGGGTGTTGAAATATGTCTAATGATTGATTAGCATTTTGATTTTGATTTTGGGGAATGGTATTTTGAGCATTATTAGGAGCATTTTGTTTAGGTTGGAAGGCTTGCACCTCCATTTCATTATTATCAATCAAATCTTGTATTTTATGTTTCAACCTTTTACAAGCGTTGGTAGAGTGTCCAGGTCCTCTATGGAAATCACAGTGTAAGTCAGCTCTGTATCCGGGTATAGTTGGATCAGGTTCCCGGATAGTTGGTAATTGGATCAAACCTCTTTCGAGTAATTGAGGTAAAATAGTTGATAATGGTTGATTCAGTCTAGTAAATTCTCGAGGAGGTTTATCAGGAGGTTTCAATATAAATTTTTTTGTTGTCTTCGTTGCATTGATATTAGCAACATTTCTGCTGTCAGTGATTCCATCACCAACAACTTGTTTGTTTTTATATTGATTTTTGGAGGTTTTCTCATCATCCTTCTTCCTAAGTTGGCCTCTCCTGATGAGGGCATCTTCTACTCTTCGAGCTAAATCTATAGCCTGATCGAAAGTAGTTAAAGTAGCATTTGATAGCTCATAAGATATTTGTTCTTGTAAATTATTGATAAAAATGTCCAACATTTCCCTATAAGGTAGCACAAAGTGCAGTTTTCCTATCAATTGCCTCCATCTAGCTAAGAAATCGGCAAAAAATTCATCCTTGTATTGTTTTAAGTTGTATAAATATTTAATGGTTACATGCCTCTCAATGTAGGCACTAAATTGATGGACAAAAGATTCAGCTGTTTCTTCAAAGTTTCTCAAGGAATGAGTGGGCAATTGATAGTACCACTCTAATGCCATTCCACCTAAACTTTTCGGAAACATTTTTAGTAATAGCAAGTCATCATGTGATATATCATGACATGCTATCCTAAACATGTGAAGATGCTCTATGGGATCTTCGGTTCCTTTATATATAGGCAGGATGGGCATGGGAAAATTCTTAGGGTAAGGTTGTGCTACAACTATGGGATCCAAAGGTTGACTACAGATCTCTCGATAATTGTACGAGGGACGATAAGGATCTATATGGTCCATACGCGAAGCTAACTATTTCACCATGGCTTCCAGATTACTAGTTTGCCCACCATATTGGTTCGGTAGGGCATTGATATGGGATTTGTGAGCATATGATGGAGGGACATGAAGATTAGATGCTATGTTGCTATTGTGAAAATTGTTGGTAGGAAAGGTGTTATGAAGGAATTTGGAAGTGGTATTATGATGTATTCCAGATTGTTGAAAATTGGTGTTTGACTTCGTTTTAGGTTTTTGTTTACTTGAAGCATATTGATCAATAGTTTGATGAAGTAAAGTAGTGAAGGAAGTTTTCTTTTGTGTGGGAATTATTTTAGGTTGAATAACAGTTTCCTTAGGAGGTTTGGTAACCTGTTGTTTTGACATGTTTTGAATCATAGTGACCATATCTGCATTGGATGATCTAGCCTTATCACTTTCTTGATCAATGAAAGACAAGGGATTAGTGTGCACATCAAACATATGTTGCATGGCTGCTTGAGTGTCACTAATTTTCCCTTTATCAATACGAACTGCCACATTAAGAGCGTCAATATTATCATTGAGAAATTTTCAAAAATGATCTACGTTGTCAAAAGCAATAGTTCCATCTGGAGCCACTCTAGGGGATGAGGATCCATCCTCTTTAATACTTTCTTCTTGTTCATTATCTTCACCTAACTCATCTTCTGGGTGATCTAGAGTTTCTCCTTCTAGAATTGGATCTTCAAGAAGTACATTTGGGTCTCTAGTTTTATCTTGTAACCAATCTTCTTCTTCTCCTTCAGTTTGTTTACCATTCCTAAGTTTAGGCATTGTGCTTAATTTTAGATTTCAGCAAATATATATATATATATGCAACAAGCTTAAGAGGTATATATTAATTATATACCTACTACAATATTTAAAATGAAATGTTTTGGTTTTTGTTATGTTTTTTAGTTTTTCTTTGTTTTTGTAATAATATTGTAAAGATAAACAACACAATAAATGCAAGAAATAATGTTGAAAGTAATGATCTAGTTTTCTATAAACAATTTATAAATATCATTAATGGGCTCAAGTTCTTCAGGAGTCATGAAGTGTTCTTCAAATTGAAAGTTTTCTTTCAAAAATTTAATGAAAAGAGCTATAGTGATATTATCTGTCTCAGATTTTGGTTGATAGAAGTAAATCTCGTGGCAATACTCTTGATATAACACAGCTCGAGGAACTCTATTCCATATTTCCCTATTCGTAAGAACGACCTCTTGGTCTTCTAAACGACCTAGGAACTGGTGTACAATGGCTACGTTCTCGAGGTATTCCTCGAAGGTGAACAATTCTGAAGATACAAGTGCTCTCCTATAAGCTAACCATCTATGGCAGGCTCTCTAAAGTTCATGATAAAAAACAAGTTGATGAGGATCCAGGATTCTATATAGGACAATCCTCTTGATTTGTTTAAGTTTTGTTGACCTAGATGAAATGATACTAAGTCTTCTATCAAGTTCGTCCCACAAGAGTTGATTTCTATCTGTTTCAGGCACACTAAGTACATAATTGATTTCTATGGCTGCCAATTGGTTTTCAACATTTATAGTAACTGCTAATCTTTTCTTAGGAGCTACCATCTAATATGCAACTTATTAATTTGAAATGATTTGAAATAAATCTATGTTTTAGTTGTTTTATTTTTTTTTGCTTGTTTTTGTTTTCAAAAGGTTTACAATGCATTCACGTCGGGTTCACAAAAATGTATCGCACCAAATTTTTCACACCCTTACCTTTAGGCTATAGGATCCGTGCCCGAAAGGTGGATGTGAAAAGGATGGCGCGATACCTCGGACTGAGAGGCCTTGCGAAGGTCCCGCCTCTCGAGGGAGGTGTATATTGGTGATTTTTCGACGGATGGTGGGTTCACTAGGAAACATTTAATGGCAGTTTCCATGCCTAGGTTGGGAATGTGTTTGATGTGTTCATTTTTAGCCTTAAGTATTCAAATCCTAGGTTTGGCCAAAATGCGTCTAAGCTATTCTATATGAAGGTGTAGATTAAATGAATACAAAAAAATAGAATTGAGACAGAAAACAGAGAAATTAAGCAATGTTAAAAGAAAATACCTGATCCAGATGTCTGATGAAGATTCTGATTCTTGAAGCAGTCAGGATCGTCTGGAATTTGATAGAATCATCTGAGATCTGACAGGATCATCTGAGATCTGACGAATTCGTCTGATGAATTCATCAGAGACCTGCAAACAGAGAAATTGGTGCAAAACACAAAAAATACAACAATGCTAACTGAAGGAAACAGTGTAAAATGACAGCAATAACATTAACATGATAATAATGAACAAAATACAAGTGTACTACAATGATTTAATGGAAATTGATGACTTAATTATGCTTTTAAAGCTACATGGGTGAACTCAAAAATGCAAGATAGCATAAAATAATCAATAAATTAGCTAATTAGAACATAAAATAGCAAATTGAAAGATGAAGAAATGCAAAATTTAGGCACTGATTGCCTCAATGTTGACTACAGTCGAAATCGTCTCGCATTGGTATGAAATCGTCTCTGATTCGACAGGATCACCTCCGATCTGAACAGGATCGTCTCTGACGATGTAAGCTTGCTCCGGCTAAAAAATGCTAAGGTACCTGCAACAAAAATTGTATAGAACTAATGCAAATAGAAATTTAGGATGTTTTAACGTGTATAAAGTCAAGTTACAGATAATTTCAGCTAGGAGGGTGCTAAGGGAAGGGATTAGGATTAAATAGGCTTAGGATGGAGGTTAGGAGGTTGGAGATCATCCCTATTTGGGAGATCTCCAATGGGGGAGGGTCTCTAATGATGCAGACACGCTTTTGCCCGGATTAGAGACCCGTTGGAACATAAGCTAATTGTGCAAAATCAGTTTAGGGACAAGATCGTCTGGACGTCCTAGCCCAGACGAATCGTCAGATCTGGGGCGATATCGTCTGATCGGCGACGATATCGTCAAACGGTAAAAACAACCTCTAAAAATGGTGCGGGAAATGGGGAAATGGATTAAGCGATGGTTAACGGGCGGTTTGGGAGGTTAAAATTTGAATTTGAATTATTTACTAGAGTAATTGTAATTATTAAGATTTCACTGCACCAATTTTAGGGTGCTACACCTATACATGAGCTCCCGTAGGCTAAATTAGATGTAGGGGAGCCTTTGGAGATATCAAAATATTTAATATAACCCAGAGATCTTTTGATTGACTATCGTTTGGGCTTGATCGAAGGTCATTTGATAGGATTTCCATTTTTAGCAGTGGCCATTTTTAGGGATTCGGTCAACGAGTCAACTGTAGGATTACACTTTGGAAAGTTGGGTATCCAGAACTGTTCACAGTTTTTCATTCTGATAAGTGGAGGTCTAGTATTTTAATGGCCGACGTTAATTTCATTAAGTGACATTATTTTAATATTTATAAATTTTGTACTTTATATTATAAAGGGTTACTTATAACGTTGTAAAAGGGGGGCCACTTTATAAAATAACTTTAAGTGGTTGAACCTAGTACTTTATTTTGTGTGCACTACCCTAATTTTGCCCTAATTTGGGAGAACCCTAAAAGGGAAGATTAAAAAGGCTTTTGGGAGATCATTTGGATTATGCGTGGATTATTTTTTCTTTCTTCCGTCTGGTTTTTTGGAGAACTCTCTAGCAGAGACATTGCAGAGATTTTGAAGCTTGTGAGAGGTGGTAACCTATTATAGGGACATTGATTTCAGGGTTGAAAGATTACCCTCAGGCCAATCAATGGTATTTCCATACAGGGAATACATTCAGACTTCATTAATCAGTATTTCAAAGTTGGGGTTTCTACACAAAGACACAGAGCTTTATACAGAGGAATTTCTAGAGCAGGGACACCACACAAAGTTCTAATATGAAGGGTTGAGCCTTCATATTTATCTATACAAATATAATATCAGCTAGGGTTTACAGAGGTATTTATTATATTGTATTGATTTAATGTTTCTAGAATTGAAAACATTGTAATTGTTGTGTCCTAGTTCAGTATTTGAAATAAAAAACAAAATACCTCTATATTTTTGGATTGTCTGTGTTTGCACACAAATTATATCAGCAAAATAAAAAGATTGAAAATTAGACTGGGGGAGGGTTGCTTCTATAGTTCTAGTCATTCCATTAATTGATGATCATTATTCTGATCAACATTAGCTACCCTAATCATGAAAAGAGCATGAATCATTGAATCATTGCCTTCGATGACTTGAAGAACTTGATTCTGGTAAGCTTAAGTCAAAATCCTAGCCTTGATGGCAATTAGGAGACAAGCTTAAGTCCAATCCTAGCCTTGACAACAATTAGGAGATAAGCTTAAGTCCAATCCTAGCCTTGACGACAATTAGGAGACAAGCTTAAGTCCAATCCTAGCCTTGATGGCAATTAGGAGACAAGCTTAAGTCCAATCCTAGCCTTGATGGCAATTAGGAGACAAGCTTAAGTCCAATCCTAGCCTTGATGGCAATTAGGAGATAAGCTTAAGTCCAATCCTAAATTAGGAGACTAGCTGCCTAGTTTGCTTGAATTTGATCTTGATATCTTGTTTATTTGCCCCAAGCAAGGAGGGTGCATGATTGTCTTTGACAATGACTCTTGAATGAATGCACTTAACAATGATTAAGCATTTAACTGTTGATTTTGATTATGAATTTGTTATTATGAATACCCCCTCAAGCGACGAGTCGATGAGGGTAATGACACTTAAATGAATCGACAAGGTTGCTTGACCACTATGAATGATCTTGAACAAATTAAGATTTAGCATTTGAATTCTTGGCAAGGCCTAATCAACTATGATTGCAACTGTTAATAGTAATTGTATATTTCTATCCCATGGAGCGGTCCAACCACGAAGGCCTTCTTAGGGAATCGAGATGATAACAATTCCAATTATGCTTGTGTTGAATCACTATGTTCGATGATTTGCTGAATCATTTTGAATTTTGATTTATTTAATTTTTTATTAATTTTGCAATTTTTTGAAATTTTGGACCTGTAGATTTGCTTAATTGTCCATTTTTAAAACTCCTTATTGTGAGTAAATGTTTGCGTTTATGACTTGAATGAAAATACCAATGATTTAGACTTCTTTGGAGCATTTGGGGATTGATATTAATAATGCCCCAGTTGATACTTTAAAATATATATTTTTTGTTTATTTTGATTTTATGTTTATGAGATGCACGTGGATGCAATGCTCATATGTTATGTTGATTTGATGCTATATGATGTGATGTATGGATAACATGCACTAGCTAGATGATGGATGTATGACTAGATATTGTGATCTAGATATGTAGATGGACTAATATGATGTATGCATATGGATGCACTATTTAATTTGCTTTACTTGTATGCATCTAATTTATGATGTTATGACATGGTGAATGCAATGTATGGTAATGCATTATTTACATGATAGTAATCTAATGTAAATGAACCTGTATGCTTTAATCAGTTAAAACACACGGAATGAATGCGATACGTGTTTATAAATATAATGGACGACACCACAGAATGTATAACAAATCATGAATGTAATTGGAAATCCTCATTACAAGAATTTACTCAATTAAACACCCACATATGAGATGCAATGATATGAACTGGCATGAAATGGGTGATATCATATGTCACTCTATACTTCTTTTGCAATTTTTGAAATTTTATGCATGATATAGTCAGTGGTCGTCTAAATATCATTTCTGATATCCATCCGGTATCTATCCTATATCTTGAAAACTTTTGCTTTATGTAATGATGTATCGTGGATTTGATACTTTGCAGTTTGATGATTGAATGACTTATTTTTGGATGGTTTGTGATATTTGGTATGTTGTTGCTATTAGAGAACTTTTTGAGGTTTTCCATGAGACTCAAACACCCTAGTAGACTTCTCAAATGTCACATACTAATTGTACAAGGCTTATGTTGGACAAGGCTTTCACCGTGAAAGACCCAACTATTCATTACCCCTGTGTGTGCATGTGAGTATTTTTAGATAGACCATAGGCATACCCCAGATGTCAGTCGGGACTCTTTCAACCCATATGTGAGATCGGGTTCCTCATATGTTCGTATCATCCTTGTTTCAAATTTGATTAGACTTATACAACTAGGCAATCCTAGGCACCTAGAGCTAGCTCATCTTGCAAATTGATCAGGGCTACCCCTCCAAATGCAGGCGGGACTCTTTCAACCCATTGCTACATTTGGGGATCACCCAATAGAACTACCCCTCCGATTGTAGGTGGGACTCTTCCAACCCATTGTTGCGATCGGGGATCACTCTATGGATTTCAAAAGGTGGACAATCCAGGGATTCAAGTTCTCACCCTTCTTACTTGCTCATATGTAGTGATAAAAATCATTGTTAGTCCACGTGTTACCGTTTTCTTTGAGCAAGGGATTTTTATAGTGCTTTTGATTCACTATGTCACTTTACATTTGATTTGAACTTTGTACTTTGAAATTTGCACTTTGTAACTTGGGATTTAAACTTTGTGACTTTGGGATTTATAGGGGAAATTCTTGTCCTTTTTCCAAAGTACACCTTTCTAGACCGACTATTTGCAAGATAAGCAGGTCATGAAACCCATCTCTCTAGATACCTAAGACTGCTTTCGTAGCTTTCATCCTCTCTTGTCTTAGCAGGATTTTATATTGTTTTGCTTAGTGACGGGATTTTGATATGTCAAGTACTATCCCAACTACTGACCTCATCTACAAAAGCAAAGCAAACTTTTTATGACATCTGAGAAACCCACTAGGTATGGTTGAGTGACTGGAAAACTTTTGGATACTTACGTATTTTATAGCAACAAGCGTTGTGTATGAATGCAATGGATTATGATAAATGCAGAGGTGCATGATTTAGACACAAACGTGGTGTCGTTTGTAATACTGACAAACACGATCCATTCTACTATAGAATGCAATGGATGAAGAATGCCTATATGCAATGTAATGCAGCGAATGCATGTGTGAATGCAAATGAAAAATGCAAAATGCATATGTTTTTGGATTTTATGCTTTACCAATTTTTTTGGATTTTTGGTTATTTTAATTTTTTTTAATTTTGAGCTCTTATATTTGACCAAACAATGAGTACATGTTGTTGGAGCCTTTGGATTGACCAAGGCATTTTTTAGAACACACCTGTAGCTTTTGGTTTGACCAAAGGGATCATAGGCACCTTTGGAGCTTTTAGAGATGACCGAGCGATTTTCAAATCAAACCCTCGGAGCCTTTGACTGACATGACCAAGTGGTTTTCAGGAAACCCTTGGAGCCTTTTGGGATGACCGAGCAGTTTTAGGCAAACCCTCGGGGCCTTTGACTAACATGACCAAGCGGTTTTAGGAACCCTTGGAGCCTTTTGATGGGGTGACCAAAGGGTTTACAAATGCCTTTGGGGCCTTTTGTGAATTGACCAAAGGGCTTATGATGCCTTTGGAGATTTTTGTGCATGTGTATGGATTTTGATGTTTTCCATATTTTTGATGTTTTGATATTTGAATTTTTTATTTTTCAATTGTTTTTGAAATTTTAAATGTTTTATT
The DNA here is from genome assembly GCA_028583015.1 of Wollemia nobilis. Classification (NCBI taxonomy): domain Eukaryota; kingdom Viridiplantae; phylum Streptophyta; class Pinopsida; order Araucariales; family Araucariaceae; genus Wollemia; species Wollemia nobilis. The sequence continues at coordinate 6,463,974 of JAQPPZ010001045.1, forward strand.
TGAATATTTTTGAAATTTGAAAATTTTCAATTGTTTTTAAATTTAATTTTTGAATGTTTTTGTATTTTGATATTTTATGATTTTTTTTCTTATTTTTATGTTTTTAAAGGGAAAAGTATGCAACCTAAGCACCCCTAGTGTGTGTGCCACTCAATGAAAGTGAGGAAGGTGTGATACCTTGAGAAGTCTCACTTTGCCTCATTGATCGTGATGTGGATGATGGGGAAGGTGTGACACCTTGAAGACCCCCAATGTGCATTGTGTTTGATGTGCCATGATTGGCTTGACTAGGAGGAGTAGTAGAAACTGATTCCCCCTACTGTGATGTGCAATTTTGTGCAGTGCCAGTGTCCCACTGAGATGAGACAAGCGAAGGTGAAACATTGGAAGATGCCACCGATTGCGAAGATCGATTTTGACAATCCTGTTTCTCTATTACAACACTAGTCATTCCCACAAAATCTTGGGGAGGTTTATTGATATGCACCTGATTAGATTGTTCAACTTGATTGACAGGTGCTATGTTTACTTTGTGTGCATGCAAGGGGTCTTGGAAGACTCCTATCTGAAGCTCTTGCCTCTCGATCATATCTTGCACTACATCTCTAAAGGGATAACATGTCTGTATGTCATGACCTCTTTGTCGATGGTAAACACAATATAGATTTTCTCTATGCACCTTTGATCTACGCTTATTAGGTTTCAAAGGACGTAACTCTGGAAGATTGATCCTTCCTACCTCATATAATCGATCAAAGAGTGATGCTAATGTCTCTGGAAAATCAGTATATTGTCATTGTGGCCGACGTTGTTGGCCCTGTATCTGATTCTTTTGCATATGATTTTGGACCAGAGGAGGTTGAGCTTGGTAATTATGCTGCACTGGTGGAGGCGGTGCACCCTAGTTTGAGGATCTGGGGATACTCAAAACAACTTGATTGATTGGGGTCACCTTTTGTTGCGTGTTGCCACCTATGATATTCTTGTTTGGCCATTCCTTTTTGTGGAGTGGAATATCACCCTCTTGTATCTTGATGTCTTCAATGACCTGGGCCTATGCTAAGGCCTCCTCAAATGTTCGATACTGTTGTAATTGCAAGAGAAGCGAGATATGTTTTGAACAACTTCTCGTAAACATTCGAATGAGCTCTACTGTGGGTAAAGTGAAAGGTAACTTTGACATCACCTTCCTCCATTTATTGCCATACTCAATGACTGGCTCATCATCAAGTTGATGCAAGCTAACCAAGTCAGTCAAGTTTATCATTTCCTTAGCACTAAAGGCAAAATATTGCAAGAATGCATCAGCCAATTGCTCAAAGGTGTATATGCTATGATGTGGTAAATGATTATACCATTCTAAAGCATCCCCAACTAATGTTGTCACAAAGGTTCTCAACATCAAGGGGTCATTGTCTTGAAAATAAAAGCACATATGGATGAAGCTTGTCATGTGCTCTTCTGCATCTTCATCATCTTTGAACTTTTCAAGTGTAGGCATCTTGAAATTCGTTGGGTACATCGGTGATGACACTGAGGGATGCAAAGGTTGATTTCTAAGCTATTTTAGCATGGGTTTTTGATAAACCAATCTTTGATTTTGCTTTTCGCATGCATTTATCTGATCAACTAGCATTTTGTATGCCCTTGATGAAATGATATGATCTTCATCTTGTTGCCCTCGATTAGGTAGAGGAGGTCACTTTTGATGTTGAGGTGGATGATAAGTATAATCATTAGGCACCTCATCATAATTGGATTCAGGGTAAGCATCCACTTCATCTTGATGTTCCCATTGGGACTTTACATATGATTCCTCATCGTATTGATCTTGGTACTATTGAGGAGTATGAGGTTCATGATGATAATCAGATACCAACCTATGATGTTGAACATAATTTTTGCATGGCCTCAGTGAAATATTCTGAGATTGCATTGGGCGTCTTATGCGTTGTTGCATCCTCTGGTTGCTAGGCGTAAGTGCCACTTTACGCAATGTATTTTGCACTTGCTCTTGTTGTATCCTTTGTTGTTCTTGTATATTTTGTTGATACAACCTTCGTAGGTGTGCTCGTGGTGAGTCCACCCATTGTTGATTTAATTGTTGTTGATCCAACTGGAGTTGATCCGTATGTTGTTGGTCAAGTTGTGGTCTTAGTGCCTGATGTGTATGATCCCGTTGTTCAGTTGTATGGGGGCTATGTACCCTCGTATTTGAATTACGGATGGGTTTATCATGTCTTTTCCCCCTAGTAGGATCTAGTACTTGTTTTCCATGCTCCTTAAAGGTTGCATTGACCTGATATTTTGAGTTATGAGTGGGCTCTGTATAGTTTGACGATGTAGAGCCACAATGTGGTTGCCCCACGTACTCTTCACAAGGAATAGGAGGATGACTTGGGTCCTCTTCCTCATCTATGAGAAATGATGCATACTCAGGCTCATAATTAATCCCCGTATATTCAGGTTGCCCAGAATGCTCCCTACGAGGAGTAGGGGGAAGGCTTGCTCGACCCGATGGGGTGGTTTGCTCACCCAAGCTAGGCCATGGTGTATGTTCATGATCACTTTTTGATTGATGTATAGAGAAAGCTAGGATGTGAACATGCGACATTGACCTACTAGGCTCCTCAGTGGGTGGATTATTCCTTATATAGAATTCTAGCAAGGTATTCCAATCAGGAAGGTTTCTTGTAGGACCTATGGGTGCTTCCCTAATGGGGATATCACGAAGGTTTGACCCCCTATGGATGGTATTGATGTTATGATAAGACCTGGGATGCCATTCAGGGATGGCCATATCCTCTGGACTAATTTGACTATGTTCAGTGGTTATGGAACCTGATTCCCTCTCTAGATTGGAGGTCTTGCTCACCATGGGGGGTCCCCGGCCATATAAAAAATTTTTGGCTTTCAAAAAAGGTTAAAAGTGTTATATATCAAAATGATCAGTGCGATGAGCTGATCACAATGAGCTATAACTCAAAAATATGATTTTTGGGTCAAAATTTTGTATTTTTGAAATAATTGGCCAACCGGGGCTCATGGAGAAATTCTCACTTTTAGGAATTTTTGGGATATTTTGAACCATGAAGAGTTAGGACCCAAAATTTCTGTGAGAGGTGCACAAGGGTACAACTAAGACAACAAAACAAATTTGGCAATTTTTGGAGTTGTCTAGACCATTTTATGACCATTTTAGTGCAGTTTTTCTTAGTTTTCGGGGTCGAAAATAGAGTAATCATAAAACCAAAATAAAATCTTCGTTATAGCTCCGATTTGCATGATTCTTGAACCATTGGATGTAGAATCAAAAAGTAGATTATATTACTTAAATTAAAGTTAGGGTGGCCCTACGATCAAGGATCTTATGTTGATTACCCAAATAATAATGCAACACACAAAGTAGACAATATGATTATCTCTTTTAAGGATTAAATGTGTGTCCTAAAACTGGTTTAGTGCATTTGATTTGTTGTGAATATACTCTGAACTCTTATCGTGTTTTTCATAAGTTGATGTTATACTCAATTTGTTCAAAGGTTTTCACCTATATACTCGCACAAGCCGAATATGGTAGTGAAGTCCATACTCAACGAGGTAGCATAGGTACTACCAACCCTCACCCAGCACACCGTGCATAGTGATACACCCTTTCGAAGATGAGTGCGTGCTATTTTGCATGGATAGGACAGTTCTTGGGTCGGCCTTGGCCACGAGCGGGTCCCGATAATACAATTTCAAATGAGCCAACCAAGTGGTAATGACATCCATTGTTGGTCTCAATCAAGTGGGTTGGATGTGAGAGCCCAACGCCACTGATGTTTAAATGAAACATGGTGTGTGGAGTTCTTTTTACTTTGCATGAAAATAAAATGCATAAAACAACATTCACATGATTCTCCTACATGCTTTTCAAAAGAACGTTTTCTTTTCAAAGAATGCACAATTACACTAGATGATATTCAGAGAATGCAACTATCTATGATGAAAATGGCCACTGATTGGACCTCATACATGCAAACTCTAAACAATCAATATCCTAGACCGCTGGAGACTAGGGCGGACTACAATCAGAGATCCGCTATTCCTAGCAAGTGACTAGTGGAAAACTAAAAAAGCATCTAGGATTTTGCCATTTTACTTTTTGCAATGTTTTCCTAATTAGCATCCATCTATTGCATTATGCTTTTGTAAAAACATAGACAAAAAAATATAGAGAGGGAAAAATGCTCCTACCTCAGGTCCAAGTCTGCTGGTGATGTCTGATTTTGCTATTTTTCTATTCTCTGTTGATCGCGTTTCGGTGCGGCTGACGTGACGTAGGTGTGAACCATGGTTAGCACTGTGAACCATAGGTGTGAACCATGGTTAGCACTATGAACCGCAGGTGTGAACCGTGGTTAGCACTGTGAACCGTAGGTGTGAACTACGGTTAGCACCTACAACAAAAAAATAGAGAAAAACATCAGTGATCATGAAATTTTTGGGGTTTCCATCGTGATCGCCTTCTGTAACCACCAAAAAGGCTCACACCTAAGGCGTCCTATAGTAATAATTGATAAAAGCATAACATGGGTACAAGAACAAGAAATTGACAACAGATGAATCAATAAAACATGCTTTATTCCATTATATTCAAAGTCAAAATCAAATTACAAGTACATCCCTCTTAGGGATAATCATCTTGATACAATATTACAATAGGAGTGTGTAATTGTTTCCCTCTTAAGGGTAGGTGTGATTTCCAAGTGCCTTTCAGGGTGACACGAACTGCTCTAGGGTGTCGATGACCCTCTTCTTCGCGTTGAGGAAGGAATTGTATGCTTTGTCTCCTTTGAATTTGTTCCCTATGATCAAGAAACAACAAGAAGCAATTAGTAACAAAGGAGGCCTCTCTTGATGAGGCTTTGAAAGGAATCTTGCATAAAGAATAGCATGAAATCAAGAAAGCATTTAAAACTATCAATCTATGCAAGAAATGAGGAAATTGTAATATAGCATGTAAAGAAGCATGAATCTAGCTAAGAAACATCCTAATTAACCATTAGAAAACTTGAATTGCATGAAACTAATCTAGATTAACAAATGTAAGGAAAAGTGAAACAAATCTACCTCTAATTCCTAAATTAACCGGTCAAATGTCTGCTAAAATGTAGATCTATGCTAGATTAAGCTATTTGCATCACTAAAAATGGAAATCTACTGCTAAAATGGAGGAAGGAGAGCATCAAACCCTAGCCGCAGGTCTGAGGTGTGGTTGGCACTATTAACCATGGCTGACAGCCATGGTTAAGATGAAAGTATCCTTTCTCTCGAAACCAGGGCCAGAAACTCTTAAATCCTCCAAGGAATTGATGGTCAAGGGTCGCCTATGTTTTCTGGAATAGATTGGCGGTTGAATTCAATGGAATTAGCAATGGAGGTATGTCAATTGTCAAGATTGCTCCTCAAGCTCTTGATATCTCCATTTTTGCATGCACAATTGTCATTGATCAATTGGACAACACTTCGTTACTCCTCAAGGGGATGTGAAATTGCTCTCCAATCCGATAGGGCTCCGCTATGTGCAATTGAGCTATTCTTCAGGATGGTTGCTCTCTAAAATTGGGGTCTTAAGTAGACTCCAAAAATCCTTGCTCTAGCTTCATGGAGAAGCCAAGAACAAGAATTGGCAGTTGGGAGGAAGCTTATGGATGCTTCCCAGCCCAAACCGCATTGAAAACCATTGCAATTCGGCTGTTGCAACTAATTTGACTCGGCTCTGGTCGCCCGAGTTTGTTATAGTGCTAACCGTAGGTGTTAGCCATGGTTAGCATGCAGGATTTTGCTAACCGTAGGTGTCATCTGTGGTCCCCAATTGGTAGATTGGGGACCGTGGGTGTCAGCCATGGTCAACACTTCTAACCACGGGTGTCAGCCGTGGCTAGAACTGACTAGGCAAAGATGCCCAATTGAGTGGTAAAAACCATTGCTATACCTTGGATTTGTCCAAAGGTCTTTCATATGGTCTGCAAAGGTGCCCATATGAGTAGTCACCCTCGACATGATGCATTTTAGGTGTCTACAATGGCTTGACAGTTATCATCCCATTTGAATTGTACTCCTTTTTGTAGTAGATGATTGAATGGTTGGCACTAGTCTGATAATTATGCTATAAATCAACGGATAGAAGTAATATTGTGCTTGAGGCTACACAATTTATTTAGTGTGGTAGGAGGAGGCATCTCGATGATGAATTTCACCTTACTAGGATCTACCTCAATGCCTCATTGAGAGACAATGAACCCTGGTATCTTTCCTGATGTAACACCAAACACACACTTCTTAGGGTTGAGGCACACATTATGTTCTAAAAATTGATCAAATATTTGATGGAGATCTTTAAGATGATCGTCACGTTTCTTGGACTTACTGATAAGATCATCCACATAATACTCAATATTTTTGTGCATTAAATCATGAAAGATGCAGGTCATGGCTTGTTGATAGGTTGCCCCAGTATTTTTGAGGCCAAATGGCATGACCTTGTAGCAAAAGGTCCCCCAAGGTATTGTGAAGGAAGTTTTGTGTTGATCGGCTAGGTTGATTATGATTTGATTATATCATAAAAATCTGTCCATGAGGTAAATCATTTTGTGGCCCACGATGGATTCAACTAGGGAGTCAATGTTGGGTAGAGGGAAGTTGTCTTTAGGATAAGCTTTGTTTAGGTCACGAAAATCTATGCAAATGCAAACATCATTATATGGCTTGGGTACGGGGACTATGCTGGATACGCACTTGGGATAGTCAATGGGTACTATGAAATCAATGTCTAGGAGCTTTTGGAGCTTATATTTCACTATCAATGTGATAGTTGGATGCATGTGTCACAAATTTTGTCTTATTGGTTTAACGTTGGGATCTAGTATAGGATTATGAAGCACTATAGCCGATTCGAGTCCCGAAATGTCTTTGTATGACCATGCAAAAACTTTTATATACTTGCACAGGAAGTTCATGAAGGCAATGTGCTCCTCGAGTGAGAGGATAGCGGCTAATTTTAGGATGCATGGATTTTTTGGATCATCACTGATGTCAACATCGATTGTGTCCTTGATGAGCATGTGAGATCCATCATGCAGTTGTTCGCGAATAGGAATGAGGTTGAAGTCATCAATGGCCTCACTAAATCGTACTCACCGTCTATGTAAATGCTTGTGTGATGAAATTGAGGGACTTAGGATGACATGAATGAGGAAGGGGTATTTATCGCCCGTAAGATGTGGGGAGAAAGAAGGAAGTCTCCAGGTATTAATATGTATGAGATATGTGCTATATCAATAAAGTTTGGGTTTGGGGTATCATCTTGAATTAGTTGGTGGCTATAGCGAAGGGAAGAGTGTAAATCTACTTCAACCATGTTGACCAATTATGCAGGTGAAGTAGGTGGGGAAGACTCTAGTGAGGGAGGTTCAATGACTTGTGCACATCTTAAGAGGCTCAAGGGAGGTTGTAAGGTGAACGTGGATGAGAGGCTACTCTCTGTATTTGCCTATGTATAGGCGGGAACATGACTATCCATATCGATGGTGGATCAGGAAAGATTGGATGAGGCTCTATTGGTGGGGTATCCAGGGATAAGGTAGCAAATTGTTTTGCCAATATCTCAACATCATAGAATAAAGAGTAACGATTGTAGGAGATTCTTGGAAGAAGTCACAGGGGACTATGACGGTTGAAGTTGGTGAAGGCCTATATTCTAATATATCCATATCGATATATTCTTCCAAGGTGTGCATTGGATGTGGAGGAGGATGTAGAGATAAGTCTTGGATATCATATTCTAATATATATATGGTGGTTGGGTGATAACTTAGGCCATTTTTTTCAGTGGGTGATTGAACACACGGATTTATGGGTGTGCGTAACCCTTGCTCAAAATAACCTAGCCCAAAACTATGCCAATGAAAGTGTTGTAAGTAGTGCAAGGCAAATTGAGGGTTGGCTAGATGTATAATTGCATCACCAAAGCTAGATTGTGGTATTAGAGAAGTTTGTAGGGGGATTGAAGAGTCGACTCCTGCATACACAAAGATAGTGTGGTTTTTGGGACTTCCTAACTGTATGAAGGTAATGGTAAGTACCAAAGCTAAAGTGCAACCAAAATCATGGGTGGATTGGATCAGAGGATCACATATGTGGGCGTTGCATACATTATAGTCTCCTGGGCCTAAATTTATCATGAATATGGATATGCGTGGTGTGGTACGCTCTGGTGACTAAGGTGGGATATCAGAATTAGTTGAGGAAGGAGAAATTTGAGATTCCCTAATGGTCACGACTAAAGGTTTTGGGAGTTGTTCCTTTGAATTTGATGTTGGTTTTTCTAGTTCATGATGTTTGGTTGTTGTGTCTTGAATAGGTTGTTTGTTCTACGTAGGGGATGACATCGGTGCAGGTGTTGGGCTACACAGAGATGTGAATGTATTAGGTTTTGGTTAGAAGGGAAGATGAGGTGTTTGAGGTGTAGGTAGGATAGGGGCTCCCATATGTAAATGTGGGGAAGGTACGGTAACATGTTGTGTAATGGATGGAGATGATGGTTGGGGTACCACAGATGAAAATTAAATTGATAGAGGTTGGGATTATTTTGGAGGCCATAAGGATGGTGGTGAAAAGGGCATGGTAGAGGTTTTTGGTCCCTCGAAAGTTGTGCTAATGGTGTAGACATCAAGTTTTATGCTCTTGATGAACATTGGGATGTTGAGGTGGAGGTATCGATTCTCCTACTAACTGGTGAGAAGATACAAGGAATAGTTGGGATGATGAGAATAATGGCGTAGGCAGAAGGTCTACCACATTGTAAATCTTAAATGGGTATCCATCGACTAGGACACAGTGAACTAGTCCATGGTGGATGTAATTAAGGTAATGGTGTAGTGTGGATGGGACACACTACATATATCTAATCCAAGGGTGACCGAGGAGGATGTTGTATTGCATTTCTCCTTGGATGATATGCAAGAGGATGGGAATGGTAAGGATACCTACATGGATTGGTAAGACTATGGATCCTACGGTAGGTCTCATGGAGACATTAAAATCATGTAGGTCAAGGGAAGGCATACCAAAATGGGCTTGCAGGATGTACAGGTGATGTAGAGCTACTGTGGATATGATACTAATGGATGAGTCCATATAAACAAGTACCTGCTTGTAGGTGATATCATTGATATTGGCTTATATGTGGAGAGGGGGTCTATTCATTCTCCTATGAATTTTTTTATCTCATGGTCATGAAAATTGATTGAGGGCTGGAGGTAGTGCAGGATATTTTCAACAAAATTGAAAAAGGCATTGGTGTCATTCAATGCCTTGTGATGGGGTTGAGATTGTTGTAGGATATCGAAGATGGATAGTCATGTGGGGGCATTACATAACTAATGGGTTAGGCTACCATAGATGGTGATCACATTTTGAGGTGGTGGAGGTACAATGTTAGATGTTTGTGGTACTTGTGGTGATGTGAACTGAGCTAGCAAGGAAAAGATAGGTATTTTTTGGTGAGATGGTTATCATTGGTTCCTCGTAGCAAGGTTGATCATACCTACTATGCCACGTGATGGAGGATCACATTGTACATTGTTCACTTGGTGAGATGGATCCAGGGGATTGTTTAGAGGTCTAGGAGGATTGGGTCCTCTGTGATATAATAGGGAATTTTGGAAAATCCCTAGGTTTTGATTTTGTGGGGCTAAAGGGTTTGCTACCTGAATAACACCCCTATCGATTAGGTCTTGAACTTGCCCATGGAAGGATTGCCACGAATCGATATTATGGTTATGCTACCTATGGAACAAATAGAAGAGCTACTCATTATAGTCATGAGGCTTGGGTGAATTTGGATCCAATGGGTAGATCTTAGGTAGAACGATATGGTTGCCCTTGTACAATCTATGGAACAAGGTTGGTAATGGTTCAGATAATGGTGTGAAGTTGTGTAGCGGATCCTATGGGTGTATGCCTTGGTATTGCTATGATCGATATGGGGCAAGAGCATTAGCTTGGAATGTTTATGGTTGCAATGTATAGGTGGAGGATTTGGTGCTAGTGCTATGGTAGCAATTTTGACTTGGTTGTCTTACAATGGCTGAGGGTAAGGCTAATTTGGTGTGGGTCTCTTAAAGTAAAACTTGGATTTATAGTTGGATTTTGCTCTCAACTTGATCTTCCCAGACTAAACCTTAATGTCCTCGATCACTTTTTCTTGTGATATGGCATCTACTTTGGTGAAGTTGGATGGATGTGGAAATGTATTTGTGGAAACTCTTGGAAAAGAGAGTCACAAGCTCTAAAGTGGGGAGGCTATGGGTGAGGTCATGGATAATCACTCTCCATATTAGAATAAACTCAATAATGGGTTCATCATCTGCTTGTTGTAAGGCATAGACATAAAAAATATGGTCTTCTTGATGTTGATGGAAAAGTTCTCTAGGAAGGAGTTGGCCAGTTGCTCAAAGGTATACAAGCTATGGCGTGGGAGCATGTTGTACCAATCCAGTGCTGGTCTAGCGAGGGATATGGAGAAGGTACGCAACATGAGAGGGTTACTACTATGAAGTTGGTAGTAGGAGGAGCGGTAATTGCTCACATGCTCTCTAGGGTCTTCCTTACCTCTATACTTGTCAAATTTTGGTATTTCTAAGCAAAAGGGATAGGGAGGAATGGGAACTGATGGGTGAATTGGCTCATTGCATAGTTCATCATAACAAGGCTTTTGTGGCTTGTAGCTAGAGGTGTGTAGGTTCAACATCTTGAATTCATCTCGTAAGAGTTGAAGTTTGGGTGCTATAGGAGTAGAGGGTTGGGCTATGGTAGGCTAACCCTATGGATGTGGTGGATATTGGTATTTTTGTTCTTCATAATATTATGGGGAATATTTTTGTTCTTGATCATGATAAGGTGGGTACTAGGCGATATGTGCTATCGTGTCCACTAGTAGACTAGGTTGTAGGGTAGGTGTCTATTAAGGATAATGGTACTATGACTAGGTAACATGTGATTGTGGCATGGGTACTTATTGGTTTAGAGCCTACTGTACTGGTTGGATTATGTGTGGTGATGAACAAACTAGAGGAGGCATAAATAAGCTAGGTGTAATTGGTGGTGGTGTAGGTGTTGAAACTACTGGTACTAGGGGTGGATGAGATTAGGTATCAAAGGATGGGGTCTGTCTCTGTCCTAGAGGGTAGGCCGTAGGGAAGCTAAATTGCATAGAATATCCTAGCTGAGTGGGTGGGTAAGCTATTAGTTTGGGTCCATAGGTAGGATGGAGATTGGTAGTGGGAACCTGAAAAGGAGGAGGTGGTGGTATCCTAATGGTTGTCATAGGCAAAGGTGGCTCCAAAGTTTGGGTATCATATAGTCCAGATACCTGGGAGTTTGGTAGGAAAGCTAATGAAAAGGTGGGATAAGCTACTGAGGTAGGAGCTTAGGTCGAGGGGAAATTCTATGTGTACACTTCCTCTTGGGTTTGTGCATCTTGTGTCTGAAGGGGATGTTGGGAGGTACCTTCAAATATGGTGAAGAATGGCTCTTGGGAAGATTATGGTTGGTACTCTTGTGAAGAGTATGGGTGTGAGGTTTGAGAGAATGCTTGTGGTTCTTACTGGGAAGGGATCTGTTGTGCAATTTGGAAGGATGGATTATAGCTTCCTATAGTTGAGGAGGATTGATCAGACACCATTCCTACGATAGGGGTGAATTATGCGACCTCATAATGGGTATGGTTTATGAGGGAGGAATCATTCTCAAAATGGATTGAGATAGATTTTTGAATAAGGGGTGTGAAAATGTGGGTGAAGTAGGCATGACCTCCTCATCTATAGTAAAGAATGGAGGAGGTTGTCTTGGTGTTGTGTAGATTACATGGTCATAGAACGAGGTTGGTGGATTAGGTGAGGATGGGGATGAAAGGAGCGGGTAATCCTCTGTGGGTGAAGTAGTAAGGGCTTCACGTCTCATCATGAAACATCATGTATGTGAGTTGTACATCAAATTCTATGCGTGAATCATATGTATCTATGGTCTTCTCCTTAATGATCAAAGGAGTAAGAGTGGACTGACTAGAGGAAGGGGGAGGCCACTCCTCCATAGAGCGTGCTTACTCATGCACTCTACTACGGGTGACCACAAGCATAGTAGCATGTGTAAAAGGGATTTTTAGGAATAAAACCTATGTGATGTAGACTCAACTATGTCTAATGTAAGTGTAAAGTAAGTGACATGTTGTGTGTAGCAAAATAATATATAGCGTGATGTGTTGATACTAGTCTGTGATCATGTAAACAATGATAGACTAAAATCAATTCTAAATGCTAAGAAAGTAAAAGTGTTTTGTTCATTTTGTGTATTGTGATGTTGATACTCCCTAGGTAGAATCAAGGATAATGGAGTGGATACTCTAGAAAATCGAGAATGTCATCAATATCAAACCTCCTGCAACACCCAAAGATGCATAGAATAGAATGGTATCGTAATGTGCAAACAATGACCTATATGGAAGGTACGATAAAATTATATCCTAAAGGAGGATAACCCACTATGCTGAAGTGAGTTCACTATATCCTCTCATGAGAAGAGGTGGCACTATATGTGACATGCTAGGTATGGTTGGAATACCCCATGCTTTCACTTCACCCTCAGATAGGCTTGGTCAATAATGACAGTTACCATGTCCACTAATTATATGAGCCTTGTGGATGAAGGCATCTAATCCTATCCCACTCTGTAGGTAACCACTGGTGATGAAATCCAGGGCCCAATCACAAAAGTGGGGGATTTTTTGGTGATGAAATCTAGAAAACCGCTCCTATGGGGCTGCTAGGTTTCTAGGGGGTGAGCTGATCGAGAGTGAAAATAAATCCACACCAGTCTCGAGTGATGGATTGGGGATGAATTCAAATATCACCACTTGTTTAAATACCATGTGAGTGTGTGTGGGTTTGTGTTTTTCTAATGGTGTATGCAAGGTAAGAAACTAACTAGTTTATTTTTCAAAAGAAAACTAATCCTAATGTCTTTTTGAAAGCAAATGATTAGGTAACTTGTATTATTTACAAAGAAATGGTCAAGTCCTAAATGACTTTATAAAGCAAATTAATCTACTTTGTAAAACATGGAAGCATGCAATCCAAGTGTGTAAAGTAAAAGGGGATTAGGAAACCCTGATTTAAGCTATAGATTATAGTATGCTTAAAAAATTAGATGAAATAGAAGAAGGGGATTAGGAAACCCTGATTTTAACCATTAGAATGTGCAATTATTTTAGAGATAGATGCTATAAACAATGGGGGAAATAAGGTAGGCTTGTACTACATGCAAACAACTAAAGGAAATGTAAATTTATTTGAAAATAAATTTTAAGAACTTGCTGGAAAGTTGCAGGTCTTGAAACTTTAGAGAAATTTAACAATCCTAATAACTTGCAATGAAAGTAAATCTACAATTAGAATTTTTTACTTGACTAGTGCATGCTTTATGATTTAAGAATATTAGAGAACAAAGATGTAAAATGAGTCATACCTACATTATGATGCAATGGGGGATTTTCTTGGCCCCTGAAAGAGTCACCCCTATGGATTTGGGGGTTTTTGAGGCTTCTATGCTCAAATCGCCACCCGAGGGGTGAATTTGGTTTTGAAGGCTCAAATATGACATTTGACAGTTCATAAGGCCTCTGGAGGTTGCAGGGAGATTTGAGAATTCAATATTATGATTTTTTGGGGCTCTTAGATGCAGATCACCACCTAGGGGGTGAATTGGTGTCTGGTTTTTGGGGTGGGGGGCGAATATAGTTTAGAAGCTCCAAATATGAAATTTGATGGCCTAGGGTGGTTCCTAGGGCTTTGGAGATCTCTGTGAAGAACAAATACAATACCTAAAAACATAAAAAATACATAATAAAGTTAGATTAACTTAAAATAGTTAACTTATCATTTTCCTTTGTGGGGGTCCCACTAGGCGTGCCAAAATAAAATGGGTAGAAAATTATATTTGATAATTTAACACAAATCACAATGATGCATTAAACAAAGAAACTATAATTTCATTAATTTTAAGAGATACATGTTACAAGAGGAACATGATACCCTTTATCCATTTCTTTTCCTAACAATTTTATAATCAATTTGATGTCTTCTTTAATCATCCCTCAGTGGAGGTGGGCTTCTTTGTATGTGGGATGTTGCGAGCCAAACAAGGTTAACTTTTTCCTACTTTTGTCACATGCCCGTGCATTTAATTATCAACCCAGGGAGCTTCGTAAACTTGCGAAGGGTCTGAATAAGATTGCTTACAATACCACTTGAGATGAATCCGCTAATCCTACTATTGGGGGGTGTTTTCAAAATGGTTGTCAATCATTCATGCACTCCTCAATAATTTACGTAAGAAGAAAATAATTAAATCTACGAAAATGAAACATTCACACATTCCTGAAAATGAATCTACTGCAAATACTGGGAATAGTAATGAGGTAAACGACCTTTCAAAAGCAATAGACTATTCTAGAAAGTAGGAGAAAAGTGGGGAAGAAATACTGGCTTGGAGTGGGCCCAGGCTCCAGCAGCTTCCTCCCAGCTGAACACGCGCTTAGAACTCTTAGAACTGTAATATATTTATCAAAGTGTTACAATATTTATCTATCTCTGTATCTCTATATGAATCTATATCAATCTATATCTCCTAGAACGGTCTGCGCGTGTTTATATAACACACCCATAGAACTTCTATTACAAAGAGGTTACAACAGTCGATTCATCCCAGACTAAATTAAGACAGTCTGGTGAATGCAATCGACGTCTCCTTAAAACTGGCATTTGGTTCTAACGGTGACGTGTTCGCTGATTGGTTCGTGCTTTTCCTGGCATTGGTAAGACGTTTTCATACGTTGGTGCGATCTCCAATTTAGCTCTACATGACGTAGAGTTGGAACTGCACCAGCCGTTGCTGTCCACGTCATGTAAATCTGGTCAATGGGCGAAGAACAGAGGTGCCTTCCTTATGAGGAAGGTATCTTATTATCGTGGCGCCTTCCTGGAAGAGGAAGGCGCTTACCTTCTATTGGTGCCTTCCTGTGGGAGGAAGGTGCTTGCCTTCTAGTGGCGCCTTCCTTATGGGAGGAAGGCGCTCACCTTCTGTGAGGAAGGCGCGTCTTCTAGTGGCGCCTTCCTTATGGGAGGAAGGCGCTTTGCCTGTCGTGGTGCCTTCCTGTCGGTGCCTTCCTTATGAGAGGAAGGCGCTTCCTTCCTTTTGGTGCCTTCCTGGAGGAGGAAGGTGCTTCTCTTTCCTTGGTGCCTTCCTGGAAGAGGAAGGCACCTACGTTCTCTTGGCACCTTCCTGGAAGAGGAAGGCGCCTACTTTCTCTTGGCGCCTTCTTGGAAGAGGAAGGCGCCTATGTTCTCTGCATTGACCCCCAAAGAAACAAAGTGCCAGGTCCATCAAAAGACCTCGACTGATCCAAATCTAACTAAACCAACTACAATTCCACAAAACACACTGAAAACACACAAATTAGATAACATGCATAATTTCATCAAATATCTATATAATCATTTATAAAAGTATGCAATCCTTATTATACAACCGCATAATGATCAAGAAAATGTGTACAAAATATGAGCATTTCTGGTGCTCATCATCCCCCCATGCCTAACATATGCCATGCCCTCATGGCATCAAAACTATAGGTAGCCCGGTTGATCCTTCATCATTGCCATTTCTTGGAGGGTTCGGCTGCCCCTACGGCCCGAGTCTGTCTCTTCTACATGCTGGCATCTGAAGGTGTGGCTCACCTTTTCCTACGTGGAACTGAGGGTGCGGCTGTCGATTGTCCCTTTCTCATTTTGGCCGCTACTGGCGGTGATCTAGCCAGCGTCATCTCTACTGACTGGAATGCAGCTTCGATAGCTTGCCAGAGGTCAGCGTCTGGAGGTCTGACCGCTGCCAGAGGGATATCTAAATTATCCCCCCTGGAAGGTACTACTTGGGCCTTGTATAATCTGGTCGCTTTAGGAGTAAGCCCTACGTTCTCCTTTGTAATGGTCGTGGCCTCCAATTGGGGGCCATATACCCCCCATCATTCCAAATACCTCCTCATCATGGAGGGTCATCCCCGGGATGAACCATAAATATCCTAGAACTGGCTGTCCTCTATCGGATTAACGCAGATGCCAGAGTCTCCTCTCATCCTCGAGGCTGCCTTCCTAGCCTCTTTGGCTACTTTCATCTCCTTGAGCAGTCGTTCGAACTATTTTTGCCTTTCGGTGAATGGCTGCATATCCCACTCGTCCTCTTCTGGCTCGACGAAGGTCACCTTCACCTTCTTTCGAGCCGTCCTGGGCCTTTTTCCTCTGGCCTCTATGGAAAATGTGGTGGCTCGAATAGGGGTCTTCTCTTTCTCCCTGGCGGGCGTCTCCTCGCTCTGAGGGGCCTGCTCTGGAGCGTTCTCTTCATTCTATGCTGCTATCTCTGGGGGTGATCCTTCGTTCTCCTATCTGTCCGGTGTCGACCCCTCAGGCTCTTCTCCTTCTTCAGATCTGGGGAGTTCTTCCTTATCTTCTGGTCCTGTCTACTGCTAGAGGCCCTCGTCCTACTCTGTATCACTTAGGATGATGACAGGGGGTATTGTGGGACTTCTCTCCCCTTCACTCCCAAAAATAGAGGAATTCTCCCCTACCTCTGGGCTGCTCTGTCGGGCGTCCGATCGAATTTCCCTCGAAGAGAATACTCGTTCGATAGATGTGGGAGAATTCGTCGGGACTTCTTTCGCCCAATCAGTTTGAGTGTACGCATCCCTTATTTCCATTCCCCTATCCTGAAGCAGCTGGTTTTCCTCCCGCAACTGCTGGACCAGCTGCTCGAGCTGGGCGATCCATCTGTCTCGTTCCTTCAACTCCCCTGCATGCTTGTTCTGGCAGTCCTCCAAAATTTGTTGGGTCATCCAGCAATTGGTTTGCCATTCGAGCGCCTCCTCCAAGGCCGCATCGACCTGGTCATTGTTCCCAGAAGTCCCTGCATCTTGTGGGCTCCGGTTCATCAATTCCCGGAGGGTTTGGGCTGCAACGTCTACTTTCGGGTCGCTCTGTTCTTCCTCTATCGAGAGGAGTCACCATAGACGTTTCCTCCTGGGGATTGGTTCTATCGGGTGAAACTCATCCTCATCGCTAACAAGCGGTGCTCCTTCCTCCTCATGCTCAGGCACTGGGGAATGCCCTCTTCCCTCCGTGCTCTCGGGTACTGGTGACTGCCCTCCTTCCTCTATGTTTTTGGGCACTGGTGACTGCCCTCTTTCCTCTATGAAATAGGGCAATGCCAATTGCTCGATGCTCGCTATTTCCTCTGTAGGGCATCCCTCATCTTGCCCTACTTCAGCAATAGTATCGTGTTGCCTTTCTTGGCCGCCATCTCCCTCTGCATCGGGGTTCTACCTCTACGCTTCTGCATGGTGGGCTAGTGTCGATATCAGCCCATGGTGGGCTAAGGTGGATGGTGCCCCATTCTGGTACCGAGCCGCTTCATCCTTCAGAGCATTCACCAAGTAGAAGGGCACGTTTAACTTCCTTCCATGCACCAGGTGATTGAGAAACTGCACATGATTAGCATGCAGATGGGTATATTTCCCGGTGCATGTGAAGAATCGAGCAACCTGCTCGAATATCTTCCATAGATTCATGGGGAGGCTATTTTTGGGTAACCCCTCCTTGTCTATCTGCACATTCTCTCCTGGTAGTAGCACCTCGACGTACGGCTTCAATAGTCCGCCTTTGTATACACATTCCCCTGTGAGGGGCAATCCAGTCGCCTGTGAGATGAACTCAGGGGTGACTAGAATTTCTACCCCTCGTACTTGGGCCACATCGCCCCTCAAGGAGGCAGCGAACTCCTTGGCTGCCTCCATGTCCTGGCCCTGACTGACCAGGGTACAGTATTCGAGCCATCCCTCGGCCTCGAACTATGTTTTCACCGCTCCTCTGATTCCGTCCGTATCACCTGGTTCATTCTTCTTCACTGCGTGATTCTTAGACCTTCCTCCCATGGTGCCTTCCCTTACTACTACTATTTTTTCTGTCCTTCCTTCCTCAGGAAGGTGCCTTCTTATAGGGAAGGTGCCTAACCCTAGCAGTTATGGAAGGTGCCATATCATTGGCACGTGGTTTCGGCTATGGGGGGATATGATCTTTATGACGGTGGTATCTTTTTCGGTACTGCATATTTTATAAATAATTATATAAAAATTTGAATTAACATGCGCGTACCTGATTCGATGTTTCAGGCATCATGAAGGCCATTGATTCACCGATTTGTGACATGAGGGAGGGGTATGGTCATCTGGTGCCGCTCATTCGTGTGATGCTTCATTCCGCTCGAGGTGTCCGGGAGGCGTGAGTGTTGGCTGTACGTGGAAGGCATTCTTTGGTACCTTCCCCATGTGGAAGGTGCTGATGTGGCACCTTCTCGATGTTGTCGGTGCTTTCTGAATGGATGCGCCTTTCGATGATGGAAGGTGCCTCTGATTGGATGTGTCGTCCAGTGGTGGAAGGCGCCTTCTTGATGATGGTGCCTTCCTGCTATGGAAGGTGCTCCTGATTGGGTGCGCCTTTCTGATGTGGAAGGCGCCTCGGCCTGCATGCGCCTTCCCGATGATGGAAGGTGCTTCGATCTGCATGCGCCTTCCCGATGTGGAAGGCACCTTCTGGCTGGATGCGCCTTCTTGATGTGGAAGGCACATTTTTTTTTTTTATGGTGCCTTCCCTCATCGAAGGCGCCTATATTTTTTTTTTTATTTTTTTTTTTTTGAACTTTTTTATAAGGAAGGCGCCTTCTTCTTTATAAGGAAGGCCCTTTGTTCTTTATAAGGAAGGCACCTTATTCTCGGCAATCATGTTGTGATTGACTAGGAAAAAGGGTGATCAAGCCTTCCCAGTCTTGCTTCATGCTGCCTCAGCTTCTACCTACGAGCCGGTGTCGAAATCTGAGCCGAATCAGGCCTGGTTTCCCAGATACCTATTCCTCGTGCTGTCAGGTCCTCCACCTGCAAAAAGCAACCAAAAAAAGGAAAATAAAGGCAGTTAGATGCATTTCATGCCTGTTAGGCCCTGGTTTAGGATGCCTACAGCTTGCATGCGGGCGTCGTCCCTACAAAAACACACTATATATAAAAACTATATTAACTAATTTTGGGTGAGCACTTCCATGCCCACCATTTCACCTATGAGAGTTCGGTCCAGATCTAGCAAGATGGGGTCTCCCCCATGCCTATTCTGGATTCTACCTGTAACGTTTTGGACGTATTATAGGGGCGTAGTCGGTGGCCATTGACTGTGAACATGGTGTCGCTGCCGTCAATTGTCTTAACGTGCACCGCCCCATTTTTGATGAGCTCCACCACCTCATACGGCCCCATCCATCTCTGCATTAATTTGCCCTTCCTCTCCTGGAACCGAGAATCATACAATAGTACCCATTCCCCTTCTTGGAACTGCTTCAGCTTAATGTGGCTATCATGCCACCGCTTTCTTTGCTTCTGTATAATTTTTGTCCTCTGCAAAGCATCTAATCGGATTTCGTCCAGCTGATCTAGCTATCGAATCCTTTGTTTTTGAGCTTCATCCAAGCTCAAGTTCAATTCTGAAGCCGTTCTCAGTGTCTTGATTTCAAATTCGATGGGCATCATCGCATTTTTCCCATAGACCAGTTGGAAAGGTGTAAATCCTATGGTGGATTTCCACGTGGTGTTATATGCCCAGACTGCCTCTGACAACCGTGTAGCCCAATATTTCTTGTGTTGTTGCATGGTCTTCATCAGGATGTTCTCTATTTCTCTGTTTGTCACTTCCACTTGCCCGTTTGCCTGTGGATGGTAGGGCGTAGTTTTATTGTGCCAAACTCTGTATTGCTCCATCAGTTCCTCGATCAACTTGGAGGTAAATTGAGGCCCTTGGTCTATTGTTATCTCCCGAGGGACCCCAAATCATGTAAAAATATGGGCAAATAAGAAATCGGTGACCGTTCTTTCCTTTGAATCCCTTAATGCCTGTACTTCAACCCATTTGGTAACGTAATCCGTACAGACCAAAATAAACCTCCTCCCCATCGAAGGTGGATTAAACGGTCCCACGAAGTCCATGCCCCACTTATCGAAAGGTTCCAGGTGTACCTGAGGCTGGAGGGGCATTTCATCTCGATGGGTTGGTCTACCCATCCTTTGGCATTCATCACACTTGTTGGCATACGCAGCCGCATCCTTAAACAGAGTGGGCCAAAAGTACCCAACCTGTAGGATTTTGTAGGTAGTTCATTTCCCTACAAAGTGTCCTCCGCATGGCTCATCGTGACATGCTTTGAGTACTTCTGAGAACTCCTATTCTGCTATGCATCTTCTTATAATTTGGTCATATCCTATTTTAAATAGGAGACCATCCATCCATAGGAACGATGCACTTTTCTCTATGACCGCCTACTTTTCTCGATAAGAGAGAGCAGGTGAGGTCCTTTCGATGGCCAAGTAATTGGCTATATCTGCATACCATGGGGTTTGCTCACTAATAGTGAACAAATGTTCATCCAAAAATTGGTCTTCCACTGCTTGATGGTCTGTTGGTATCAATCTGGATAGAAAATCTGCCATGACGTTATCCTTGCCTGGTTTGTCGACTATGGTGATGTCGAATTCCTGTAGTAGCAACAGCCATCTGATAATTCTTTCACCAATGGCCGGCTTGCTCATTAGGTATCTGATAGCCGCATGGTCCGTATGGACAAAAACCTTATATCCGGTGATATAGTGGTAGAATTTGTTTATAGCATGGACAACTGCTAGGAATTCCTTCTCTGTCACTGTGTAGTTGAGCTCTGCTCCTGCCAAGTTTTTACTGACATAATAAATGGCATAAAATTCTTTGCCATATTTTTGTCCGAGGACTGCTCCAATCGCACCGTTGGATGCGTCACAGTAAATATGGAATGGTATGGCCCAATTTGGTCCTCTTAAAACTGGTGCAGATATCAGTTTCTCCTTAAGCAATTGGAATGCTTCTTCACAGTCTTCCATCCAATTGAACTCCACATCCTTAGATAATAGAGTGTGCAGTGGTTTGGCAATTTCGCTAAATTTGGCAATAAATCATCGATAGTATCCGGTTGATCCAAGAAAACTTCTTACCTCCTTCTACGTTCTGGGGCTGGGTAGGTCTCTGATGACCTCAATCTTCCTTTTATCAACTTTTATTCCTTCTACAGAGAGGTGGTGTCCCAGTACGATGCCTTCTTGCATCATCATAAAACATTTTTCATTACTTAGGGACAAATTATTTTCCTTGCTTCTATCGAGCACTCTTTCCAAATTCGTCATTGCCTCCTCGAAGGTTTCTCCATAGACGGTGAAGTCATCCATGTATACCTCGACCCCATCTCCCATCATGTCTGAGAATATGCTAAGCACCGCCCTTTGAAAGGTGGCAGGTGCGTTGCACAGTCCGAAAGGCAATACCCTATAGGCAAACGTTCCCCATGGGTAGGTGAACGTTGTCTTATCCTGATCTTCTTCTCCTATCTGGATCTAGTTGTATCCACTGAATCCATCCAGAAAGGAGAAGTACTTCCTCCTCGAGAGTGTGTCCAAGACCTGATCAATGAATGGGAGTGGGAAGTGGTCTTTCTTGGTTGCTTTGTTCAATGCTCTGTAGTCCACATAGATTCGCCACTTCCCATTCTTTTTAGGGACCACCACTAACGGTGATACCCACTCGCTATCAAAAATCGGATATATGAATCCGGTAGCCAAGAGTTTGTGCAGTTCTTCCTTGACAATGTCTTTCATTGTCGGATTCATTCTTCGTTGTGGCTGTCGGCTTGGAGTTGCCTGATCATCTAGGTAAATCCGATGGGTACAGATCTCTGGGCTGATGCCCTGCATATCTGAGTAATCCCATGCAAACGCTTGTTGGTGCCTTACCAGGAGCTCTTCTAATTTTGTTAGTTGTGTGGGCGTCAACCTACTGCTGACATTTAATGTTCTTCCTGGCTCAACGTGTATCTGCCGGACGTGGTGATCCTAGGCGCCAATCAACGGTGATCCAGGTGTGGAGATGGAGGGTTCTCCATGGAGAAACTCCACAATAGCACCATATTCATCCTCTTCTATCAACTCCTCCAATGTCATCACCGACTGGATTATGGACAACTTCGTATTTCCATGCTCGATGATCATGGGTTCTACTACTGAGTCGACAGACTATGCTGGAGGTGAAATGGTCAGCCTTTTAACATTTCGCCCATCGGAGATGGTCATCAACCCATCCCGACAGCTGATGTAAGCATCAGCTATTGCTAGCCATGGCCTCCCCAAGATGAGCGGGTAACCACCTAGCCTAGTTTTGGATTGCAAAACTAAAAAGTCAATTAGGTATTCCCATGCATTGACCATTACTATCACGTCTTCCAACATCCCTTTCGATGATACGGTCGATCGATCGGCTAGCTATAGCACTATCATGGTGGGTTTCAAGTTCATGAGTTGTAGCCTCTGCATGGTCTCCTGAGGCATTACATTGATGGCTGCTCCGAGATCGACCAACGTATTGGATAGGGAATGTCCCTCAATTTTTACAGTCAGCATCGGGCTGCCTAGGTCTGCATACTTCGGATGGCATGTTCTGCCCATCATCAAATCTACCAGTTTACCCATGACGTTGATAGTCTGGGTTGCTTTTCATCCTGGCTTCCTCAGACACATCTCTCTGATTGCCTTGGTATATATGGGAACATCTCGGATTGCTTGAAATAATGGAATTGTCACTGTGAGGTTCTTCAAGCTTGACAAGATGTCGAATTCTGGTTGTGTTACTTTTCTCTGTTCTTGCAATCGGCTAGGAAATGGAGCCTTCGCTCTCTCAAGTGTTTCTTCCTCTTCTACCAAAGGTGTTTCTTCTACCTCTTCCTCCTCTTCTACCAGTGGAGGTGTTCCTACTCCTAGCTGCCTACCTGACCTAAGCTGAATATTGTACATAGGATACATCTCACCCTCCACGTTGTATGTTGGTTGGTTCACTCTGTTGTTTGGATTTGTCATCGGTTGTGCGGGTAGCTATGTAGGTCTCACTACTGGCAATGTCGATAAATTCTATTGGGGGTGAGCAGGTGCTACATTCTATGGAGCCTGATTCCACGTAGTATGGCCTCTCCACTGCTACCCAGGATATGGATATGGCATCCATGGCTGCTGGTTTGGGAATGCTATTGGGGGTGCGTTAGACCAAGGTGATGGCCCCCACCACCCCATGTTAGGTGGTTGAGGTGGTCCTTGGTGCATGTATGGCCCTCCCCCATATGGTGGCATTCTTATTGGCATATTCCCCATAGGGGGCTATGGCCAACTCTTCCTATTGCCTATGAAATAGGCATCCATGCTTTCAGCCTCCTCCTGATTATTGGGCAGTCATGGGCACAATCGAGTTTTATGATTCAGCCTACAAACTATGCATACTCTGACTTTGTTCTTTGGGCATGCATTCTTTGCATGCCTCCCTCTACATTTTGGATAGAAATAAGCTAATGTTGCGTCATTCTCTTGCTTCTTTTTCTCTAACAACAACGTATCCATCTGCAATGCTAGAGATGAGAGCATTTCGCTCTTTAAATCCTCCAACATGTTACCTATTTCTATCTTTGTGACTGAAGCAGTTGCTTTCATGGTTCTGGAGGTGGCCTTGCCTCACCTTCTTGAGTAGTTTCGACATAATTTTTGGATGTCTTCCATAGCATGCTGGTAGACATCACCTTCGAAGATCATGTTAAGAGCCTCCAGTGATTCATTGGTAAGTCCTCTTAAGAAGATGCTTTTGAGGGACTTATCAGATAGTCTCGCGTGAGGAGATCATTGAAGATTAAAGTTGAATCTCTCCCAGTACTCCTCGAGAGACTCATATTCTTTCTGTGTCATGCTCAGGACCTCCTCCCTGGAGTCTCTTGCTCTCCCAAAATCTTGGTATTGTTCTAAAAAGAGCCTCTTCATCTGGTCCCAAGTGGCAATGTGTTTGTCTCCCAGACCGATGAACCACCGTAGAGCTGCATCATCTAATGTAGAAGGAAAGAGTTTTAGCTTCTGCGTATCGGATTTGTAGTCCACAGACCTGCATAAGACATCAAACTTAAATAAAAATAGGTCAGGGTCCTCAGTCGGGTATCCTCTGAAGGACGGAAGGTGAGCAGGGGATATGTTTTTCATTTTAGCATCTCCTACTCCTTCCTCTATCGGGAAACTAAATCCAGATGAGACCTCATCATTATCAACCATTTTTTTAGGAAATGTGGTTTCTAATGCAGTGCTTATGGCCTTACGGTCATTTAAGACTTTCTGAGTCAAAGCTCTAAGGTTGTCTGGTGAGATCGTCCGATCTTCTACAACCTTCCACAATAGGGCTTCTTCTAAGGGAGTCCTATTAAATAGGGGATTTATGATGATTCATTCTTCCCCACGTTGATGGGATGAGGAGGCACTTTGCACAAAGTGTGGTTCCTCACTCCAATGGATTGTTGGTGGGTCGGGCGAGTCTAATTCAAATTCAGAATGCTCGGCTGACTCTGGTTCTGATGGATTGGTTCTTACAAACTGACCGTCCGGTCCTCTTCTTCTCGAAGAACTCATACAAGGTCAGATGGAAGGTTTCAGGGTATTGTAAATAATCTACTTGAGACGCTTCCCCGACAATGGTGCCAAAATGTTGCGGGCCAAACAAGGTTAACTTTTTCCTACTTTTGTCACATGCCCATGCATTTAATTATCAACCCAGGGAGCTTCGTAAACTTGCGAAGGGTCTGAATAAGATTGCTTACAATACCACTTGAGATGAATCCGCTAATCCTACTATTGGGGGGTGTTTTCAAAATGGTTGTCAATCATTCATGCACTCCTCAATAATTTACGTAAGAAGAAAATAATTAAATCTATGAAAATGAAACATTCACACATTCCTAAAAATGAATCTACTACAAATACTAGGAATAGTAATGAGGTAAACGACCTTTCAAAAGCAATAGACTAATCTAGAAAATAGAAGAAAAGTGGGGAAGAAATACTGGCTTGGAGTGGGCCCAGGCTCCAATAGCTTCCTCCCAGCTGAACACGCGCTTAGAACTCTTAGAACTATAATATATTTATCAAAGTGTTACAATATTTATCTATCTCTGTATCTCTATATGAATCTATATCAATCTATATCTCCTAGAACGGTCTGCACGTGTTTATATAACACACCCGTAGAACTTCTATTACAAAGAGGTTACAACAGTCGATTCATCCCAGACTAAATTAAGACAGTCTGGTGAATGCAATCGATGTCTCCTTAAAACTGGCATTTGGTTCTAACGATGGCGTGTTCGCTGATTGGTTCATGCTTCACCTAGCATTGGTAAGACATTTTCATACATTGGTGCGATCTCCAATTTAGCTCTACATGACGTAGAGTTGGAACTGCACCAGCCACTGTTGTCCACGTCATATAAATCTGGTCAATGGGCGAAGAACAGAGGTGCCTTCCTTATGAGGAAGGTACCTAAGTATATCGGGTGCCTTCCTGGAAGAGGAAGGCGCTTACCTTCTATTGGTGCCTTCCTATGGGAGGAAGGCGCTTGCCTTCTAGTGGCGCCTTCCTTATGGGAGGAAGGCGCTCGCCTTCTATGAGGAAGGCGCGTCTTCTAGTGGCACCTTCCTTATGGGAGGAAGGCGCTTTTCCTGTCATGGTGCCTTCCCATCGGTGCCTTCCCATCGGTGCCTTCCTTATGAGAGGAAGGCGCTTCCTTCCTTTTGGCGCCTTCCTGGAGGAGGAAGGTGCTTCTCTTTCCTTGGCGCCTTCCTGGAAGAGGAAGGCGCCTACGTTCTCTTGGTGCCTTCCTAGAAGAGGAAGGCGCCTATTTTCTCTTGGCGCCTTCCTGGAAGAGGAAGGCGCCTATGTTCTCTGCATTGACCCCCAAAGAAACAAAGTGCCAGGTCCATCAAAAGACCTCGACTGATCCAAATCTAACTAAACCAACTGCAATTCCACAAAACACACTGAAAACACACAAATTAGATAACACGCATAATTTCATCAAATATCTATATAATCATTTATAAAAGTACGCAATCCTTATTATACAGCCGCATAATGATCAAGAAAATGTGTACAAAATATGAGCATTTCTGGTGCTCATCATGGGCCACCATCGGGTTACTTTTTGTTTGATGTCGTTCTTCCTCTTCAGATTTAGCAACCTATGAAGAACCTGCAAAAGGGGGTCAGTATGATAGGGGGCTTTCCTTAGTCAGACCCCATATTTAGGAAGACAAAATGACTGTAAAAACATGATAAAAATTGGAATAAAATATGGAAAAGGTAATAATATGGTGAAACAAAGTTTACCTCCCAAATTTGGGATGATTTTGGGCCTGTAGACTCAATTCGCCACCCAAGGGGCAAACTGATGTTGGATTCATGGGGCAAGGGGTGATCTGAGCTGTAAGGTCTCTTTTGCAAAATCCTTCTCGTGAATCGATTCTAGGCAGTTGGGGTGCCTCTGTGTGCCATTGAAATAAGATTGTGTACACTGAAAAATGATTGTTCAATGTCCACTTTCCATTTTTGTAGAGTTTCTGTTCTTTGTTGAATTTTGGAGAGAGAGGGAATTAGGGGTTTAGGACCCACTATTTATAGGCAAAGTCAAGGTTCAGGGGGGTTAGATAGACTAAATATAGGTTTGATTCTGACTAGGGTTAGGTTAGGAAATGCAATGTGGCAACATCACATTCCTTATGGGAAATATTCCATCCTCACACGTGTGAGGATGGATTAGGGCTAATCCTGATTAGGAGGCCTTAAGTCAATTTAGGACATGATTAAATAAATATCCTAAAAAACCCTAATTTCACACATGTGGGAGGATGTAATTAGTTTTAATCAAGATTAAAGGTTCTTTTAATCAAATTTTCTCTAAAAATATGACTTAAGTGAAGTCAACATTAAATTATATTTTGGAATTGACTTGTTAATTTTTTTGGTCAACTAATACCCTGTGGGGCCTCAATTGAGTGCAAATAGGCTTTTGGAGGATATCACAGTGCATGGGATGTGATTTTGAAGGCTTATGAGGGTTTAGGACCTGAAAGCTGATGGAGTAGTATATAGAAGTCTATATATTGCTATGGCAAACAATGGCAATCTATGCATTACTATGCATGATTGTGCATGACTACTCCTGACTACGTATGACTATGCATGACTATGATAGCCTATAATAGCCTAGGGATGTTTGGAATCACCTCTGGATACACATAAGTAGCAATGTGTGACTTTTGTGTGTCTACACATTGTTTGAACACAATAGAAAATCATAAAATTTAAAAATAACCACACACTGCACGATTCACATTAAACAATAGTGGCTGGATTTCATCACCAACCATTGCTTGAGATTTTGTTATGGTGGATTTCATCTCCATACACCAATATCTACCCTTAGAAACCCTAGGTCACCCCTGATAAAACTTGCTAGATGTCATCACCAGCAAGAATCTTGTTGCCCCATCTTAACCATAGTTTTTACATTTATTTGATTAATTCAGATTAGCACATTTGAAACACACAAGATTGAAACCTAAGGAAATGAACTCACATTAAAAGAAGATAACCAATGAAAAATCTAAGATAGATGTGTTAAAAAAATTAGCTTTGGTTGTTTGTTTTTATTGTGAAATTTAAATTGGTTGTTTCAGTTTAGTACATAATCTGTATTTTGATTTATTTGCTTTATGGTCTTAACAAGAAAACAAAACAAAAAATTAAATCAAGATAATTAAATGGAACCTTTACCCAGGTTTATACCAACCCTCTTTTTGAGGCATCAGTTGCACCTTCTTCCCATATGTCCATTCCCCAAACCTCATGTTATCCTAACACTTCATACACTTCCACTTACACCAACCCCTTGGATGAAGCACAGGTAAATACTATGTTGTGGCTGATCCACAACACACCCCAAAATTGGGGACCCACCTTTTTTACATGCTTTCTAAGAAAACTATAGTGGCCCATAGGCTAAAGATCAAGAAAAAAAAGCAAAATATAACGAAAGAGAAAAGCGTCATGATTTCGTGATAGAAAGCAGCGAGAGTGGTACGGAATGAGAAAAGTGTCGCGATTTCACGACAGAAAGCAGCGAGACAACCCGAAAGAGAAAAGTGTCACGATTTCATGACAGAAAGTAGTGAGATGGTACGAAAAGAGAAAAGTGTCATGATTTCATGATAGAAAGTAGCGAGACAGCCCGAAAGAGAAAAGCGTCACGATTTCACGATAGAAAGCAACGAGATGGTACGGAAAGAGAAAAGTGTCATGATTTCATGACAGAAAGTAGCGAGACAGCCGAAAGAGAAAAGGTGTCACGATTTCATGATAGAAAGTAGCGAGATGGTACGGAATAGAAAAGTGTCATGATTTCACGACAGAAAGCAGCGAGACAGCCCGAAAGAGAAAAGCGTCGCGATTTCACGATAGAAAGCAGCGAGAGTGGTACGAAATGAAAAAGTGTCACGATTTCGTGACATGTCGCGTTTTCATGGCTAAGTGCAACAAAACACAGCGAAGGAGAAAAACGTCATGATTTCATGACAAGTTGCATCCACATGGCCCTAAGGAGAAACACGTCATGATATTGTGACATTGCATTGTGAAGAGAAAACGTCGCGATATCGTGACATGTCTCATTTTTGTGGTGCTTGAAGACGAACAAGGCTGTTGACATAAAAATGTCGCGATTTCGTGACATGTCTCATTTTCATGATGCATGAGGACGAACAAAGCTGTTGATAGAAAAATGTCGTGATATCGCGACATGTCTCATTTTTGCGATACAGGTAGAGGAGCAAAGTGACATACTATTTTTGTCACGATTCACAAGCGGGCCATTATGGAACATGCAGGGAAGCGCTGAACACGTGGCATAAAGGTGTAAGGGTTACAAAACGGTTACAGTTAGCAAGAAGATCAAACGTTTCGACGCTCGAACAAAAGCCAAAAATAATGCAAAGAGGCGGGAAGATGAAACGAAGAGACCTGGGAGATGAAGCGAAGCGTCACAGGGCAAAACAGAGAGCATTGCCAAAAATTTTAAAAGCAGAAGCACAGATTGGTACAGGGGTTGGAAACCGCTATGGGCAGAGTTGCAGAGCCAAAGGCAATAAGCCATTCTGGGCCTGCTTTTGGAGCGTTTTCCTCCACTTGTTCTGGTTTTGTCAAAACTGGAAACATTCTGTCATTGTAAACTGAAACATTCTTTTTAATACAGAATTACAGAGAGTTGCATCTCATTGGCAAGAAAGAAGGAGTTATTTTCTGCATGCAAAATTGAATGTTTATCTTTCCCCTTTCAGATTTTTAGGCTTATAGGTGAAGTTTAATGCAAGTTCTCTTGGTTGCTTCATGCGAATGTCTAAATCTGAAAACCATAGTTAAGACCCCGAAACCAGCACCTAGCTTATCTGGATTGTGCGAGTTTTGCGGGTTCAATAGGTTAGGTTGTATGCGAGAAAACCTCATTATCTTCGGTTTTGTCAAAATAGGATCGTAGCACTCTGAATGTAGTTTAGTTCATTCTCTTTGCATTTTTATTCTCAATTCTTTATTTTTCTGCATTTTTAATTACCGTCATTCAAATAAACAATTGAAAATCTACCAAAGTTCGAAATCGAAAATAGATTCATCATTAAGATTAATTCACTTTGAGTCCATTGCAATTTCAGAGTAAAATAAACCATAGTGCCCCTTGTTAACAGTTACTTGCAACCACTAAGGTATTCCCAGCATTCAAATTGAACAACATTATTTGTGCAAAATGCTAACATAGCGGAGACCTTGGAGAAGTTACTTGTTTAATTTCTTTGCAAGCAGAGGATTTGGGACTCGAATCCTATCGGAGAGTGTGTTTTCACAACTGGGTGAAAATACCACTCAACAGATTGGCGCTAGAAGGAGGGCCGAATTGGTTTACTTTATTTTTTATTTTCATACAGAAGTAATGTGTTTTTTATTCGATTTTGAAATTATTCTTTTAAATCTCATTAACGACTAAACCGCAACATTTTTTTTGGTGTTGCAGGTTTTCTTGGAGATATCGAGAGTTTCGTCAGGCAGGCTGGACCCACCGCGCCGTATCGCGACTAGGTCCCAAACAACTGGGGAAACCATATTCCACAACCTTACACTCACTTGTAATCCAAAAAATAAAACCAAGCAAGCTGTAAACCTACCAGATAGCCTTGTCACAAAAGACCTTTCTGCTTTAGGAACATCGAGCGGACCTACACCGGTGGTATCAATTACCACTAGTGTACCTATCGTCAGTACCATTTCCACCGCTCTTGTAGGGTTGTCCTCATCAATTCTGAGTCAAATGGCCCAACCTCCAGCAACTCCTTGGTATGGAGCTAATAATATCCCTTTGAATATTGTAGGGGATATCCATGAAATCCCTAAGAACATAGAAATATTCTTGCCCAAATATAAACCAGATGGCCCAAGAACTACAGAGGAGCATATCCAAGCCTATAGGGATGTTTTGATAAGGTTGCAAGTCCAACATGAGGATGTGGCTTGCAGACTTTTTCCCATGAGCCTAGATCCAGTAGCCTATGAATGGTATATATGCTTGCCTACTGGTTCAATCACTTCATGGACACAAATGGAGAATGCCTTTGTCAATCAGTTTAGGTCACCTTTGGATCCCGCAACCATCTACAATCAATTTATTACATGCAAGAGGGGCCAGGGTGAACCAATTAGAACCTTTAATCAGAGATTCCAAAAATGTTATAATAGAGCAGTTCGACATTTTGCCATAGACCCCGTAGTAGCTTTGCAAATCTATTTTGGGGCATTGGATCCGATGACAACGATGTTTGCCAGGCGAAATCCTCAAGTCACCATGCTCGCCTTAGCCTACAATGAAGCTATGACCATCGAGCAGCAAATGACACCACAGGGCTATGGATTTCCCCAGATGCCTATGATGGGACAATATGCTCCATATGGTCAAGCTCCCATGGCAAATCAGATCATGGCACCGCAAATGCCAAACATGAATGCTTTCCCATATCAACAACCATATCCACTAGCACCTGCCTATGCACCCATTTCGATCCAACCGATCACATCCATTCCACCCGTTCTCGCATTTTTGCAAAATAGTCAATCGACTATGCAAGGAACCAACCAGGTTAATTCTCAGGCTATAGTTCCTTTCCCAAATCCAACTCCGATCCAAAGTGTAAATCCATATATGAATCAAATTCCTCAAAATCTGACTCAAATGTTAAATCAAGATCCCACGAATTATGCAAACCCAACGGGAACTAACAATAATGTAGCTCCACCGAAAGAGATTTATTCGGATGTTGAAGAGCTCAAGAAGATAGTTCATAAACTGAGTAATGACATGGTTCAAAAATAGAAGTATGAGTCCCATGCCCCTCGCTCAAATCAAAATTTTAACAATAGAGGGAGACATTGGAACACAAAGCCAAACAATGGAGGAGTACCTGCCCCTATTGCCAATCAACTAGATACTTCTACAGGACCTAGTCAATCCAGTTCCCTTTTGAATCTTTCCGATTTTGCATGGGAAAAGGGGTGCAGATTGCACAATACAAAAGAGCACAATGAGAGGAGTTGTCCTGAAATCGCTAGATACACTCATTGTCTCCAAGCCCAAGTAGATGACCTGGAACTTGTGCCAAATGAGGATCCACCCCAACATCAAGATGATAACATTATGGTGGTGGAAACTTTATACCGTCAAGAAGGTGAGAGTGAGGAAGAAGAAGATGAAATTTTGGAACAGGAGGTGCAAGCTTTTCGAGAGTTTAGAAAGGGGAATCACGGATATCATTTGAGAAGTAAATCTAAAGCCCCTAAAACATCATCAACACCACCAAATAACTCTATCCTTCCTCCGGATACTAAGGCAGATAACAATCCTCCTCCTCCACTTAGAAGAGAAACGTCTAATGACACGCAGAAGACAGTCAAATTTGAAAAACCAAACTATGACATAGTGGAGGATCTAAAGAAGTCCAAATCAAGCTTTTCGTTCTTAGACGCGGCCAGATTGCCTGGCCAAAAGGAAGCATTGATAAAGGCTCTGAACTCACCTGATCAAGTGTGGAAGGGAAAGGAAGTTGAGTCCCATTTGATTTTACGAAAGGAGAGACGGGATGTCCCGCCATTCTTATTGACTCTGAGAATTGCGGGTAAGAATTTGCATAATTTTTTGGTGGACACGGGTGCCACGAGCAACCTCATGCCTTCAGAGATATGTCAAATGCTAGGTCTATAGCCTGTTTCATCCAAATGCAAGGTTTTGCAATTGGACCGATCAGAGGTAAATGTGGTAGGGACCTTATATGATGTCAAAATTCAACTAAATTCTGAACCCAGGGTCCAGCAGGTTGTCGACATTCTGGTTGTTAATATCCCAAGTAGATATGGAATGCTACTTGCAAGGGATTGGATGAAAACTTTGAACGGCTATTTTTCAACCGATTGCTCACATATGTGGCTACCCTGGAAAGGAATTGCGAATCAAATCAGAGTAGAAAATGAACCGAGGCTTAAGGAAATCATAACTGAATTTAATAAGCCAAATGAAGTTCAGTTTTTTGAGCCAGAGTTGGGGGTTTATGCATTTGATGTTGAAGAAGCTACCGAAGAGCCTAAAAGGGAAACATTTCATGGTAGCTCTCTTGAGGGAAATAATCTCATATGGTTGCTTAGGTTTGATGGATCCAAATCCAAACAGGGAGCAGGAGCCGGAGTCGAGCTCACTTGCCCAGGAAGTAAACCATTATTGGCTGCCTATAGATTGCAATTTCCTTGCACGAACAACATGGCAGAATATGAAGCATTGATCTTTGGTTTACAACTAGCGTTGAGCAAGCAGGTTAAATGCTTGAAAGTATTGGGAGATTCTGAACTGGTAGTCAAACAGATTAAAGGACAATATACATGCCGCGATAAGAGATTGAGCCTTTATAGAACTAGGGTAATGGACCTCATTGAGGAATTCGAAGCTTTCAATATAGTCCTTATTTCTAGAAAAGGA
Source organism: Wollemia nobilis (assembly GCA_028583015.1). Taxonomy (NCBI): domain Eukaryota; kingdom Viridiplantae; phylum Streptophyta; class Pinopsida; order Araucariales; family Araucariaceae; genus Wollemia; species Wollemia nobilis. Next base: position 6,497,148 of record JAQPPZ010001045.1, read on the forward strand.
AATCGTGTAGCAGATTCTCTTGCAGTCACCGCAGGCATGTTAAATCCAGTTGATATAAAAAGGTGTAAAAAGTTCTCCATCGAATTAGTTCCTTGTCCATCGATACCTGATAATGTCAAGAATTTCCAAGTTTTTGAAAATGACAGACACATATTCAAATTTGTCATGAACTCGGGTATTTTTGAAAACCAGGTGATTGATGAGGAGCAAAGATGGCAAGAAGAAGCAGAAAATGAAAGTGAAACTGCATGTCAATCCAACAAAATACCTAAAGACATAGTTTCATTGGAGAAAATGTTCGATATGGGATACAAGGCCAGAAAAGAAAAAAGGTTCCACTCCCCAAAGATGCATGTGATCTAATTAATCTAGGGAGTGCAGACAATCCACGGGAAGTGTACATCGCAAAGGCATGTACAGCTGAAGAAAGAGAAAATATAATACATGCACTAAAACACTACGTGGATTGCATTGCTTGGAATTATAACGAATTGAAAACATACAACCAAAACGTCATTACACATACCATCCCTCTAAAGCCGGACTCCAAGCCTTTCAGACAAAGACAACGAGTTGTTAACCCGCTATTGGAGCCCTTAATAGAAAAGGAGGTCAAGAGATTATTGGAAGCAAAGATTATTTTTCCTGTTAGGCACTCAACCTGGGTTGCTAACCTCGTTCCAGTAAGAAAGAAGAGCGGAGAGATTAGGCTATGTATAGATTTTTGAAATCTTAACAAGGCCTCTCAAAAGGATAACTATCCATTGCCATCCATTGATGAAATTTTACAAACAGTGAATGGATCTGAAATGATGTCTTTTCTTGATGGATATTCTGGATATAACCAAATTCTTATTCATCCCAATGACAGGATGAAAACAGCCTTCACAACCAAATGGGGGACATTTGCCTACAAAAGAATGTCGTTTGGATTGTTAAATGTTGGTGCAACATTTCAACGCGCCATGGATTATGCATTCAAAGGGCTTATAGGCAAGTGTATCATTGTGTATGTGGATGATATTCCAGTATTTTCAAAGAAAAGAGAAGACCATGTCAAGGATTTGAAAAAAGTTCTTCAAAGATGCAGAGAACATGGAATTTCCTTAAATCCAAAAAAATGCATCTTTGGAGTAACAGAAGGAAAACTACTTGGTCACATCATTTCAAAAGAAGGTATATCCATTGACCCAGAAAGGATAGAAGCTATCCAAAGATTGCCTCTTCCAGGTAGTAAGAAGGAGTTGAGATCTTTCTTCGAGCAAATTAATTTTGTGAGGAAGTTTATTTCAAGCTTCGCTGAGATAGCCAAACCGTTGAACAAGATGCTCAAGAAGGATGTAGATGTCAGATGGAACGAGGAAAGTAGGGTGGCCTTTCAAAACATTAAGGATGCCATTTCCAGAGCCCCTGCCCTCATAAGTCCAAACTATGCTAAACCTTTCTATATTTATGCATTCGCATCAGAACACTCTTTTGCGAGTGTCTTGACCCAGAAAGGTGAGGATAGCATAGAAAATCCCATAGCATTTTTAAGTGCTCCTTTAAAAGATGCTCAATTGAGGTATTCTATCCTCGATAAGCAGATGTACGCACTTTTTAAAACGGTAAAAAAATTCTGACATTACATTGTGCACAGCAGAGTTTTTGCCATTGTGCCTGACCTTGCTATCAAAACTATGTTTTTACAGAACGAGCTAGGTGAGAAAAGAGGTAAATGGATTTCTACTATCCAAGAATTTGATCTTGAAATCCAACCCATGAAACTAGTTCGAGGACGGGGACTTGTGAAGACGATTGTTGAGAATAATCCACAAATGACATGCCAATATTCAAGTGCAGAATACATTTCTAAAGATGACTGGTATGTTGACATTGTACATTTTCTATTAAACGGTAAGTGCCCATCCAATTTGAATTCCACTCAAAGAAGGGCTTTAAGACTTAAATCTATTAATTATCTGATTAGATCTGGTGTTCTGTATAGGAAAAATCATGAGGGGATCTACTTGAGATGCCTGAATAAAGAAGAAGCTGCCAAGGTTCTGCAAGAATTTCATGGGAAATATGGAACTGGCCATGGTGCGGAAAATGCTACAACGCATCAAATCCTGAGAGCAGGATACTATTGGCCTCACATTTTTAAAGATGCACATGCTCATGTACGATCTTGCCACATTTGTCAAGTAGCTGCCAACGAGAGAAAGAAATGCCGCCATGCCATTACAACTTGTAGTTGAGATGAGACCATTCGCACAATGGGGATTAGATTTCATTGGGGTTATCAACCCAAATTCTTCTGACTCCCATAAATTCATACTAACAGCTACAGATTATTGTACAAGGTGGACAAAAGCAGTTCCTACAAAACATGCCACTACAGATGTTGTAATAAAATTCCTTGAGGATCACATCATAACAAGATTCGGAATGCCCGATTCTATCGTTAGTGATAATGGTAAAGCTTTTGTTTCCATGCAATTTGTAGATTGGGCATACGACAATAAAGTGAGTTTAAAATTTGCATCTAATTATTACCCTCAAGGAAATGGTTTGGCCGAATCGTCAAACAAGAATTTGTTGAATATCATTAAGAAATTACTGGAAAGGAACCCTCGAGATTGGCACAGCCAGTTAAAGTTTGCTCTTTGGGCAGATAGAACCAGAGTAAAAGAATCAATAGGGAATACTCCCTATCATTTGGTTTATGGACAAGATCCAATTTTTCCAGCAAACTTGAAGCTTCAAACCCTGCATTTCATACAGGAATACCTAGGAACAGATAACCACACTGAAGCCAGACTAAGTCATTTACTGCACCTCGATGAAAAAAGGGAGGAAGCCATGATTCACATGAGTAAACACCAAGAGGTTGTTAAAATATGGTTTGACAGAAGAGCTAAAATTAAGTCCTTCAGAATTTCAGATTTAGTCTTATTGTGGGATAAAAGACATGAAGAAAAAGGGAATCATCAAAAATTTGATTGTCTTTGGTTAGGCCCTTATCAGATTTCAAAAATTCTAGGGAAAAATACCTTCAGGTTAAGAACTTTAGAAGGGAAGGATCTGATGTTACCCAGTTAATGGGCATGTTTTAAAGCATTATTTTAGCCCTTAAGTCGTAAGAGATTGATATTATACTTTTCGGTTTTGGTATGGATTTTCAAATTTTGTTTTGTTTGTTTTAGGATTGCTAGTCTAGTTAGGATTTAAGTTGTGTGTTTGATTTCATTTGACATGTTTGGTTTGTTTATATACAAAAAAAAAAAAGAGAAAAAATTGAGATGTCAACTTATGCCTAAGACCAGGAGAATATGAAACATTGGAATTGTGTTGTAGAAGCTCCACAAGTAACACAAACATTTTAAGTAATATCGTTTGAATCTTGTGATGCATGAAGTTGTCAGTTTTACACATTATGGTAAAGTAGATGATATATTCCCTCCACATTTCAAAAGAAGCAGTGCATTCATATCTCATGTCACATTCCGCATTGCATATACATGTCATCTTAGTTACATTTTCATTTCATGTGCAATCATTGAGAAGGTGTCGAATCCTCTTAGGATTACTACATAACATATATTAAAAGGATCCTAAGGTTGGGAACTGCTGCCCAAACTATCTTGAACCAAGCACGTTCTACGCATATTAAAGAGAGTCTTGAGCAAAATGGTCAAAACCATACTTGGAAGAAAAGGTGAGGCGAAAGGAATATTCCATGTCTGTCCTATCATGCAACATAATCCTTAAAACAGTGGTTTTTACCACTCCCATAATGCTTAAAGCCTAAAATCAGAGTAGTAAGGATAGGGTTAAATCCTCATCTCGCTTAGGTTGAGGATCCAATTCCCCAAAGTTCTGATTTGACCTTCATGGAGTAGTAAGGATAGGGCATAATTCTCATCTCACCTAGGTTGAGAATCCGATTCCCCAAAGCTTCCATCGTTCATTAAATCATAAAACTTGGATGGAGGGATCGTACTACATGTCCTCTGCAAAGGATGGGTAGTCATCCCAAAAGTCCAAGAAACAAAAATAAAATTAATATGTTCCATCTTTCATTTTATCATCTTGGATTGGAAGGATCGTACTACATGTCCCTAGCAAGGATGGGTAGTCATCCCAAAGGTCCAAGAAATAAAAATATTTTCCATTTTCATCTTAATATTGGATTGGAGGGATCGTACTACATGTCCCTAGCAAGGATGGGTAGTCATCCCAAAGGTCCAAGAAATAAAAAAAAAGAGAGAGAAGAGAATGAATGAAGCCAAGTCATGGATTATGGGGTTAAGTATGCTCATGCGTGGCAACATGTCTTGTCTAAAAGCAAGACCACTGATTGCTCATATGGACAGGCTAGCTTGACAGTTTCATCCATAACAGGTTAAATCATTTTGTTCAAGATGAGGTAATGAACTCCAAATCAGAATAGTAAGGATAGGGTTAAATTCCCATCTCGCTTAGGTTGGGAATCCTATTCCCCAAAGTTCTGATTTCACTTACACTTGCACATGGGTTCAAGATGGTAGTGACACATAACCAACTTTGGGATCTAGTAAATTAATTCAGTATACATATATTTGGTCCTAAGAGGGTTTGACAGTTTTAATATGTTTGTCCATGATATTAGAAGGTTTGAGCCTTTATAAAGCAGGTTGTTACATCTCTAGCATCTTCATCATACATCAAATCCTGCACAAATCATTCATAGCCTTGCATACAAATCATAAGTGAAACTGACAATGGAATGTTGATCAAGTTCAAGCGATAGGGAATGAAAACACATTGCACACACCGAGCTGATACTTAATGATTCTGATGTTTCATGTATTTTTGATCTATCGGTATTTGTTTATCTTTTATGTGCTGATGCCTGTATCTAAGCTTGTATATTTTAGGTTGGGTTCTCACCAAAATGCTCAGGAGCATTTGACAACAGAGTCGCCATTTGTTGTGGCTGATCCACAACACACCCCAAAATTGGGGACCCACCTTTTTGCATGCTTTCAAAGAAAACTGAGTGGCCCAGATGCTAAAAAAATCAAGAAAAAAAGCAAAATATCACAAAAGAGAAAATGTCACGATATCGTGACATGAAAGCAGATGAGATGCGCTAAGAATGAAAAGTGTCACGATATCACGACATTCGAAAGCGATCGAGACGAGAAAGAGAAAAATGTCACGATATCCATGACATTGAAAGCGACGAGAGGACAAAATGAAAAAGTGTCATGATTTCGTGACATGAAGCAGTGAGACAATGAAAGAGAAAAGCATCATGATTTCGCGATGAAAGCAGCAAGATGGTACGGAATGGAAAAGTGTCACGATTTCATGACAGAAAGCAGCAAGATGGTACGGAATGGAAAAGTGTCACGATTTCATGATAGAAAGCAATGAGACAACTCGAAAGAGAAAAGTGTCACAATTTCACAACAGAAAGCAATGAGATGGTACAGAATGGAAAAGTGTCATGATTTCATGAAAAAAAGTAGCAAGATAGCCCAAAAGATAAAAGTGTCATGATTTCATGACAGAAAGCAGTGAGACGGCTCGAAAGAGAAAGGCATCGCGATTTCGTGACATGTCGTGTTTTCACGGTTAAGTGCAACAAAATGCAGCGAAAGAGAAAAACATCGTGATTTCATGATAGGTGCAACAAAACACAGCGAAGGAGAAAAACGTCACGATTTCGCGATAGGTTGCATCCACGTGGCCCTAAGGAGAAACACGTCGCGATATCGCGACATGTCTCATTTTTGTGGTGCTTGAAGACGAACAAGGTTGTTGACATAAAAATGTCGCGATTTCGTGACATGTCTCATTTTCGTGATGCATGAGGACGAACAAGGTTGCATACAAAAAATGTCGCGATATCGCGACATGTCTCATTTTCGCGATACAGGTAGAGGAGCAAAGCGACATACTATTTTTGTCGCGATTCACAAGGGGCCATTATGGAACATGCAGGGAAGCGCTGAACACATGGCATAAAGGTGTAAGGGTTACAAAATGGTTACAGTTAGCAAGAAGATCAAACGTTTCGACGCTCGAACAAAAGCCAAAAATAATGCAAAGAGGCGGGAAGATGAAACGAAGAGACCTAGGAGATGAAGCGAAGCGTCACAGGGCGAAACAGAGAGCATTGCCAGAAATTTTAAAAGCAGAAGCACAGATTGGTACAAGGGTTGGAAACCGCTGCAGGCAGAGTTGCAGAGCCAAAGGCAATAAGCCATTATGGGCCTACTTTTGGAGCATTTTCCTCCACTTGTTCTGGTTTTGTCAAAACTGGAAACATTCTGTCATTGTAAACTGAAACATTCTTTTTAATACAGAATTACAGAGAGTTGCATCTCATTGGCAAGAAAGAAGGAGTTATTTTTTGCATGCAAAATTGAATGTTTATCTTTCCCCTTTCAGATTTTTAGGCTTATAGGTGAAGTTTAATGCAAGTTCTCTTGGTTGCTTCATGCGAATGTCTAAATCTGAAAACCATAGTTAAGACCCCAGAAACCAGCACCTAGCTTATCTGGATTGTGCGAGTTTTGCAGGTTCAATAGGTTAGGTTGTATGCAGAAAACCTCATTATCTTCGGTTTTGTCAAAATAGGATCGTAGCACTCTGAATGTAGTTTAGTTCATTCTCTTTGCATTTTTATTCTCAATTCTTTATTTTTTTGCATTTTTAATTACCGTCATTCAAATAAACAATTGAAAATCTACCAAAGTTCGAAATCGAAAATAGATTCATCATTAAGATTAATTCACTTTGAGTCCATTGCAATTTCAGAGTAAAATAAACCATAGTGCCCCTTGTTAACAGTTACTTGCAACCACTAAGGTATTCCGAGCATTCAAATTGAACAACATTATTTGTGCAAAATGCTAACATAGCGGAGACCTTGGAGAAGTTACTTGTTTAATTTCTTTGCAAGCAGAGGATTTGGGACTCGAATCCTATCGGAGAGTGTGTTTTCACAACTGGGTGAAAATACCACTCAACATACTGCTTCACAAGTTTCAGCCTCACAATTTGCCATATCTAGTGTGACTTATTCCCAAGCAACATCTTCCATACCATCTACCTCCATACATGTAGCTTATGATAAAGAGATTAATTAGGCATGGGAAAACTTGAAAAAATTGGTTTGACAACATAAAAATGCTCAAAAAGTGTAAGTGAACCCTAATCCTTTGCAAAACTTTCATCATATAGTCCTTGTTAACCAGGGTCCATCATGGACACCATAGTCTTCTGTGGTTTCTATCATTGTCCCTCCATAAAGCTATACCACTACCCATCCTATTCCCATTGGCCAAACTAGCCATAACCCTCATACATAAACCTTGTTCCATAATTTCCCATATTTTCATCATTAATATTCCCTTCATAAATTTCCATCAAATTCACCTAGCCATCATTACCAATCTCATAATCACTTAGTCACTCCACAATATTTCTCCACTCCACCATAAAATAATTAGTTAATTCAGGGCTTCAAAATTCCTAAATAAGACCCTCAAATTAAGGCCATGCAAAAATAGTTAGATCAATTGATACAACATACTCCTAGTTTGAAAAAATAGAAACCAATCTTACGCCAATTGATCAATCAACCCATTCATTATTTGGTACCATCACTGCCATATCCGATAATTTTCATGATGTCTAAGTTTGATAAATTCAAGGGAAATAAGGATCCCAAAGAACATATGAGCACATTTGTACATGCTTGTTTTAGAATTAAAAATGATAATGCTCTCATGCTTCAAAATTTTCCTCAAAAATTAGGAGGAGATGCCATAGAATGGTATAATCAATTACCCAACCATATTATTTATATTTTTGAGCAATTGATTGACCAATTCTTTGAATGTTTCATCATTAATGTTAAAAATAAAATCTCATTGTATGATGTCTATGCTTTGAGACAACATGATGATGAATCTATCTATGATTTTAGAAATCGATGGTGGGTTGTCATCACTAAATTGCCATTCACCCTACCAATGGATGAGCTAATTAAATATTTGCTTAAAACCTATCTCTTGGATGCTTCAAATATGAACTTATCAATAATTTGAAGAAGTTTTAGCTCAAGCTAGTGTCATTGAGGAAATCAAAATCCAAAAAGGTATACTTAAGCCTAAAAATAAAGAATGGAAAAATAAGGGCCAATAAAAAAGTAACTATTCTGGCCAACCAAAATCAACACAGGCTACCCCAGCCAGTAAGCCCTATCAATTTAATCAAAAAGTCATGATCCAATCAGTAATGGCTCAATCTGTGCAACAAAAACCATAAAAAATTGCTTATCATGTGGTACCCTCAACAAATCAAGCCATATAGAACATAATTCCAAATGTGAAAAACTATTCCTGATGACAGTCTATCCAAAAAAATCACCAATACACCCCCTTAGCCAAGTCATATGCTTCCATTTTTTGAAGGTTGTATGACATAAATAAACTTGCTTTATCCAAAAGTAGACCTGGTGATCCTTCCAAATGTAGTAAGAACTATTAGGAACATCTATTTTGTCCTTATCATAGGCAAAATCTGTATGACATTAACAATTTCCATTCATTTAAAGATATAGTGCAAGACCTTATTAACTTGGGGATAATCAAGCTTGATAATCCCATTTCTCAACAAAATCAAAACCTTGGTATATTTCAAACACCACTTCCTCATCACGAGGAGGCACAACCAAATGTAGGAGGGGCTAACACCAGAACTCCTCCTAATCAATTCAATCACATCCAAAAATACCAAGGGTTTATAGGGTCCATCCATGTGGTCACTAGAGGTCAAAGGAACAACCAACAAAGGCAACCACCTCAAGCAAGTGTGTCACAACCTCCTACATCACCTCCCATCCAATTTTTCCCTAATCCTTCATCACCCATCCACATTCCTAGCCAATAAAATCCTCCAAATCTACACATCAATCGTCCACCATGACCAATCATCTCATTGAGTAGCCAATTAACTACAAGTCTAGATATGGCTTCCACCAAATTGTTAATTTATGAGTTAATTCAACAATCTCCCCCACATCGTGAGGCATTAATGGATATTCTAAAATCCATTGAACTACAATCGCAAGATCCTAATGCCTTCAACAACTTTGTAGGGAGCATCCAAACATGCATGGAGCCTTCCATCACATTCTATGACTTTGATATTAAGCCAATCTCATCCAAATTAGTAAACCCTCCATTGCATATCATAGCTCTAATTGATAAGAAGCCCTTTAAAAGAGTGTTAATTGAAATTGGTTCCTTCATAAATATAATCACTACATCTACCCTCCATCATGTGAACCTTTCTCCATCTCATATCACCAAGTCATCATTCACCTTAAAAGCATTTAATGATGCTTTGTGTTCCATAGTTGGCACTATTATTTTACCCATTGAAGTAGGGGTCAAAATGTTACACACCATGTTTCACATATTGGAAGGATCCATGGCATACAATGTACTTCTTGGAAGACCTTGGATGAGGGAAATTATGTGTGTCCCTTCAATACTACATAAATGTTTGAAATATGTTCATAAAGGATAGGTACATTGCATACCGATAGACATCAAGCCGTTCAAGTATTGCAATTTCATTTTAAATCCCTATGAGTCTATGCTTCCTTACACTCACATTTTTATTTCACCACCATCCAATCGAAAGGATCCCATTCCTGAGAAGCTCCCTATCATAAATTAGCATCAAGATTCCACACCCCCATCATCTTCATCGTTGACTACATGCACATGTGGTCAACATTAGTCCACATCATCAATATCATTGCCATCCACATCATCATCATCCATTTAGTAGTCTTCCCAAACCAATCCATCACCAGTACCTAATGTTTCACAAGTCGAGTTAATGGATTGTGAAACATCTCCATCTTCACCATTCCCCAAGCCATCATATGACCATAGTCATTCCATGTCATCCTAAGTCGAGGTTCACCTCACCAATCCTGTTATTGATGAATACGTGGTCCAAGACATCATTTTCACATCCCTCATCATCCCTAATGCTAAGGATTTTGATCACCCATGTGACCAACCATTAGCAATAGGAGCAATATATAACATGTGTTTAGCTCGAAATAGCATAAATTTTGTATATGGGGGAATTAATTCTTCATTAAGTCTAACTCCCCTAGAGGAACCCAAAGAACCAACAATAGCCAACATTCCAAACATGTCGGTATTTCCATCCCACTATTTTCACATAGTCAATTGGCAAGGTCATGGCCTAGGATTGCATGAACAGGGAGTGCATCAACCTATCAATATTCCATATCAATAGGTGCATGTCCATTCAGGTCTAGGCTACCATCCACTTTCTACCACCTCTTCTCTTGAACAAGCTTTCCAAAGGCTTAATCTCAATTCAGGAGAAGAAGCCCTTCATCCGATAATTTTGACGATGAAATCTATGAAGAATTTGAACTTATGTCAATAATTTTAGATGAATCTAAAGAAGAATTGAAGCCCATTATTCTCCATACTGAAAATATGAGTTTTACCTCAATATGTTCCCCATCCATGAGCCAATTTTTTACTTGCTTCTTTCACAAAAGTGAGCTGCCCCTACCGGTGAACCACCACCTCCATTCCATTAAACCATTTCATAAGCCAAATTGTAACATATGTACATAACACAAAAACGGTGGTTATCATGATTACCAAAAACAAGAAATAAAAAATCAATCAAAAATCAACAAAAACATTGTCTTTCTTTTCATTGCATGTATATAACATTTAGAAAAATACATTTATTTGTGTTGCTTGTTGCTATTCAGGTTAACCAAGCTCCTAGCATTGGTTCTTAGGTCCCATTCATTCCATCCAACCTTATCCACATTTCCCATAAGTCAACATGAATCTTGTTGATTTATTTACCCCTCTCCATAATCCTTATGATCCGGCTAAGCCAATTCCAATTGACATAAGCCTTATCAATATGGATCAAATTTCCTCATCTCCATCCTTTGCTAAATTTATTTTATTCAAGGAATTGTTAAGGGCTTTTTCCAACTACATTCCTCCATCCCTTTTACATTTGCCTTCACCTTCACCTTCAGATTTCGAGGTTTTCTGTTACACACCAAACCTAGCCGTCGGCTAGGTATTCCAAGTGTATAATTTTTCATATATATTGTAGTTAGATTTTCCAAATGATATCATCGATTTTATTAATTATTATCTGCATTTCGGCATTGCCTTCACGGCGGGATCTGCCCTCCTAGTGGCAATATAATTTTTATGGTTTTTCGTCTATTCGAAATCTTCGTATTCGCTCTGTTTATTGTTCTATTTGCATGCTTAATTATTAAGTATTAATCCAGTTAAGAAATCCCGAAGGCATAGCCTTCCATGTGGTATCAGATTCATTCATGTTCCTGAGGAAACCGCATCGAGTAGCCGTCTGCCTTCCGTTTCAATCGCGTTCGCAGGTGGTGCGTAGCAACTCGCAGAAGACGAAGAAACCAACAAAGGAAAATTTAATCATTTTTTCCAAGGTTTTATTCAGCAAATCAAGATTCTAAACCCTAATACCATCGACCAATCTTTGCTACCCACGTGGCGAGTTCAAATTGTTACGGGTGCATAATTTCTTCTGCAGTCTTGATTAATAGTGTAGTGAAGAGACCGAACTTCGTGCAGACGGCAAACAAATTTTAAAGCATCGTCAAGAAACGAAATAAAATTTAAATATACTCTAAGGTCCATACCCGAGGAAAGCTCCATACGTGTGTTGACAAGTGTCGAAACAAGCTCGGATTATTCTGGGATGTATTTCGGCAGAAGACGATGATTTTCGAAGGGTAGTGCGAGCGAACGTTGTTGAAGAAAGCCGCGCTCCACAACAAACGACGTCTCCACCAATCACCGCATGCGAATAAAAGTTATTTCCGCCAAAACCTAAGGTACTTTAATTTTTTATTTTTTGCGCTTTGGGACATTTATCCCATATTCGTTGTGGAAGGACGCGCGAAGCGTTTATAAGGTTTTCGTGACATCTTCAAGGTTGTGGCTTCGGTCACATTCCGGTAAGCCTTCTTTCCCGTGCATAAACTCGGTCCACTTGTCGTCGTTCGGTCACCTAGTTAGTGGTCTATGTCACGTGTGTAGTCCCTCGTCAGAGTAGTGTTGTTGTCGTATCGCCCAGTTAGTGGTTTGTGTAAATAGCATCGTGTCCTCTAGCCATTGTCCGCGTCGTGTCCTCTAGCCACTATCTGTGTTGTGTCCTCTAGTTGTCTGTGCTGTCATCATTGTCCAGTTGTCATTTCCTCTAGTTATCCATGCTATTCGTGTTGTGTCGTCTAGCTATCTGTGCTATCATCGCTGTCTAGTTGTTCATTTTGTCTTCCATGTCTATTTCGGGTTCATCGTTGTTCGGTCAATACAATTGCTGTCAAAATTGCTGAAATAGTCCAGTCAGTCCAAGTTGCTGAAATTGTCCAAATTAAAAATTGTTGAAGTTGTGGTCAAGGAGGCCATCCAAATTCAATTCCGCGTCGCAGTGGGAGCGACAGTTGAAGCGGAAAACAAAATTTTTGCCAAATTCAACCGAATTGTCGCAGAAAGCGAAGCTCAGGGATTCCTAAGCAGGAAGTTTTGAACAGTGCATGAGTAAAAGTTGGACCAAGGGACCTGACGGTCGACTCTCAAGTTCAGAGATTTCCAATACAAGCGCAAGAAGACCTAATCGAAGCCCAGGTACAAAAAATTCTCCTTCTCCTTTTAAAATTGGTAGTTATAATCCACATCATCCACTGGTAGATCCTATGGCTACTAATCCTCCCCCAACTCATGAAAACATCACACAAGGAAACTCAAGTAACTCAACCGTTTCCAATGATGATTCTCTTCGACTCTTACTAGAGGGTATGAACGAAATGAGTCTCCACCTAAAAGCCCTAGTGCAAGCACAAAACCAGCTTAATCCCAATACTAATCCCCAAAATCACTCCCATGCCCAAAGGAATGAAGAAACTGTCAATCATAATGATGATTGGGAACAACAACGAGGTGATTCAGATAATTACAGGGATCGCTATCATAGACAAGGGTACAACCAAAATCAAGAAAGGGATACGGGTTATCACCAACCGAGAGGCCCTAATAATTTTCCACGAATTGATATGCCCACTTTTGAAGGTCATGATCCTCGTGGTTGGATAGCCAAAATGGAAGGCATTCTTGACTTATATCAAATTAAGGAAATTGATAAAGTCTCTTTTGCTGCATCAAAATTAGGCACTGAGGCCTACCAATGGTTCGTATGGCTTAAAGGAGAGAAAGGAGCTACTATTAATTGGAGAAAATTCACTACCTCTTTTTTAGAAAGATTTGATGAAGGAGCTACATCATCATACACAGTAAGACTATTATCTCTTAAACAAGAATGGTCGGTTAGCAAATTCATTTCAGAGTTTACCAGTTTACTACCATACACTTTAGACCTCAGCCTCGACACAGTGGTAGGAGCTTTTCGCAATGGATTGAAAGAAAATATTCGAGTAGAGGTAGACATGCACAATCCAACCTTGCTGAACGATTGTATAAGAATAGCCAAGCTGGACAAGAAGAGACATCAGTTGTCTACAATGCATGACACTTATAGTCGTCCTTTGTATCTCAACAATTCCTTTCGTAGAAATGATCAACCATCAAGATACTTTTGTTATAAATGTCACACTCATCACCCCAAGGAACAAGCTTGTGCCCAAAAACAAAACTTTCAAATTTGAGGTGATCACTATGAAGCAGAAGAGGAAGAACCTTACCAATCAGATGAACCTATGCCCGAAGAACTACCAAGTACTCTAGAAGAAAAAGAAGAGGATACAATGGCGATTTCCATGCATGCCCTCATGGGTTTAACCGCCCACCATACCATCAAGGTACCAGGATTTCTCCACCAGAAAAAGGTGAATGTGGTAATTGATTCTGGTAGTACCCACAATTTTATCGACATCAAAACAACAAAAGCTTTGAATTTATTCATTAACTCTTCCAACAAAGACAAATTCTAGGTTCTAGTGGCCAACGGGGTGAACGCACAATGTGTCGGTCGCACATCTCAAGTTTCCATAAATATGGGAACTTATACCTGGTTTGGATCCCTTTTTGTCATGAATTTGGGGAACTCTGATGTCATTTTGGGAGTTGAATGGTTGGAAACATTAGACACGGTTAGCTTCAACTTCAAAAAATTATTTGTGGAATGGAAGGAAAACGGACGAATCATTCGCTTACAAGGCATTAATACTCCTCCATCACAAATTGTGAGCTCTCATAGTATGGATAAAATGTTAAAAAAGGGTGGATATGGGTTTATAGCTCAAATTAATTGTTTGGAAAAACAATCTCCAGCAACTTCGGATATTATTGCTCTAGAGTTACAAGACATCATAACACATTACGAAGAGGTTTTCCAAGAACCTCAAGGATTACCACCTAAACGATCTCATGACCATGCCATCCATTTGATTCCAGGGAGTGTTCCACCTAACAATCGTCCTTATCGCTATCCTCAACCACAAAAGACAGAAATCGAACAGATCGTTCAGGATTTGTTGGATCATGGAGTCATTCGTCATAGCACTAGTCCTTATTCCTCACCTGTAGTCCTAGCTAGACGAAAATATAACTCTTGGCATATGTGTCCTGACTTTTGTTCTCTCAATAAACTCACTATCAAGGACAAATTTCCTATCCCTGTCATAGATGACCTATTAGATGAGTTGCATGATGACAAATTCTAGTGCATACAATTCTCTCCATTTTCCATGTAGAAATATATGAGGATAAGCCAAAAGAGTTTTATGACATCTTAGATGACATTTATCTAATTCCTACACCCCATCAACTTGAGGAAGGTTCCCACATGTCCATTTAAGATACTATCAATGTGGATCTTAGTGCAATCAAAGAAAATCAAGCTTGGAAAACGTTTATCATCTGATGAACAAGAGCAATTAATTACTCTCCTCAAGAGGAAGAAGGGCATATTTTCATGGTCCTATAAGGACATTCCTAGTCTTGACCCTAGTTTGGTTGTCCACAATCTCACCTTACAACCTGATGCTAAGCTAGTAAAAAAAAAACTTAGGAGAATGCATCCTATCGTGGCCCTCTTGATAAAAAAAAAAGAGCTTCAAAAGCTCTTGGACATGAACTTCATAGTTCCTATCAACTATCCTAAGTGTCTCTCAAACATGGTAACTATTTTCAAGCATAATGGGGTGATACATGTTTACACTAAATTTAGAGATCTTAATAAAGAATTTTCTAAGGATGACTTTCCTCTCCCAAATATCGATACTCATGTCAACACCTACGCTAGCCATGAAATTCTTTCACTCATGGACGATTTCTCAGGATACAACCAAATTCAAATAAATCCTGATGACCAACATAAAATAGCATTCACTACACCTTGGATAAATTTTTGTTACAAGTTGATACCCTTTGGCCTCAAAAATATAGGTGTCACTTATCAATGTGCCATGACATATATCTTCCATGACTACATTCATAATATTATCGAAGACTACATGGATGATCTCTTGGCTAAATGTAAAAATTGACAAGAACACATTAGTGTATTGGAGAAATTTTTGATCGACTCCTAGAACATAATGTAAGGTTGAACCCCAAGAAACGTGTCTTTTGTATTAATTCGGGCAAACTTCGAAGATTCATTATCTCCAAAAGAGGTATTGAGGTGGATCCTAACAAGGTCAAGGCCATCATGGAGATGCCTCCCCAAACTAACTTAAAGGAGATGTAATTTTATTGTGCAACTTTTGAAAAATGTAGGTCATTCAATCACCTACTACAAAAGGGGGTGCCATTCTCTTGGATATATGAATGTCAAAAAGCCTTTGATGACATTAAGCAATACATAGATTCTTTGCCAGTATTAGCTCCTCCTCGTCCAAGGGTCCCATTTTATTTGTATATCTCAATAATGGAATTTGAATTAGGGACAATGCTTGCACAAAATAATGAACAAAATCGAGAGCAGGACATCTATGACATTAGTCCAACATTGGTAAGCTATAAAACCATATACACTTATGTAGAAAAACTATGCTTAGAAGTGGTTTTTACCACTAAGAAACTTTGACATTACATGCTTCGATGACATTAAGCAATACCTAGCTTCTTCACCAGTCTTAGCTCCTCCTCATCTGGGGGTTCCATTTTATCTTTATATCTCAACAAAAAACTTTGCATTAGGGACAATGATTGCACAAAACAATGAATAAAATCGAGATTAGGCTATCTACTACATTAGTCGAATATTGGTAAGTTATGAAACCATATACACTTATGTAGAAAAATTGTGCTTAGCAGTGGTTTTTACCACTAAGAAAATTGGACATTACATGCTTAGCCACACAACTTATGTCATAGCTAAAGAAAATCCTTTGCGTTATATAATTTCTCACACTTACAATAAAACCTGCACCACTAAATGGATAATGCTCCTTACCAAGTTTGAATTGGAATTTATTAGAAAAAAATCCATTAAAGGTTAGGTAATAGCCGATAAACATATGGAATCTCCAATACCTAGTGATCATCTTTTGATTATTGAGCTCCCAGATGATTCGGTATTTGTTGTCATTGAGCAAGAAGAAGATGTCATTCTATAGGAAGACATCGATATCACACTATTCTTTGATGGATCTAAGTGAATTAAAGGTCAAGGTGCTGGAGTCATGTTTCATACAACACATGGGGTAATTGGTTAGGTTCATACATTGTTACACAAAGTGGGTAATGGTACTTATAGGATTGCTAGTCTAGAGGGAGAGGAAGAACCCATACCACTTAATTTTATACAATTGAGAGAATTTTATGCATGATGTTATTTCTATATATGTATATATACATGGCTAATACACAAACACATTTGCATACATTTCACTCATAACATTGTATTTCATGTGTAATTACATTCCAAAAACAATGCATTCACCCACATCTCATATTGCATTTCACAAAATTGTATGTCACAAATTCCATGTCATACTGGTATGAAACTAAATAGTGTGGAAGGAGGAATCATTTTTATATTGAATCACTTTTTGATTGTAAGGTAGAAAAACCCACAATAGACTTAATTAATATATTTGTTCGATGATGCCTTATTATCATATTTGGATTGCATTTAAATACCTAGTCTAATAGTTGTAAGAGTGAAGGGTTGTGACCCTAAAATATAATTAATAAATAATATAAGTATTAGGGTATGTTAGGAGGGTCCTAACATGCCACCCCCCTTAAAGGAGCTTTGTCCTCAAAGCTGGAAATTTGGAAATTGCTGCTGGATATCTTGAAAATTTTCCCACGTTGCGTCTTCTAAAGGTAGACCTTTCCAATGGATTAAAACTTTTGTGATATCGTGAGTACGAAGGTGACGAGAGCGGCGATCCAAGATAGCTTCTGGCTCGACTAGAAGTACTCCATCATCGGAGAGTTTAGGGAGAGTGGTTTGTGTCGTGATATGGGCTCCAACTGTGAGCTTAAGGCAAGATACATGAAATACGGGGTGAAGTTTGGAAGAGGGAGGAAGCTCTAGTTTGTAAGAAACGGTCCCAATACGTTGGAGAACTTTATACGGCCCGTAAAATTTGGGTGCTAACTTTTGAGAACCTTTTTGTTTAAGAGAGGATTGACGGTAAGGTTGGAGACGTAAGAAAACCATATCACCCTCGTGGAAACTACGTTCGCTTCTATGTTGATCGACTTGCTACTTCATGCGATGTTGGGCGGTGTGTAGGTTCTCTTTTAGGATCCGTAGTATGTCATCTCTATTAGCAAGTTCTGTTTCCACCGCATGGACTTTTGTAGTCCCTGGAATATAGGAAGTGAGGGATGGTGGTGTTTGACCATATAGTGCTTCATAAGGAGTCATTTTGATGGACGTATGGTATGAAGTGTTATACCACCATTCCGCTAGTGAAAGCCACTTTACCCAATGGAGTGGTTGAGTGGAAACAAAACATCGAAGGTATGTTTCCAAGCATTTATTTACAACTTCTGTTTGGCCATCGGTTTGAGGATGGTAAGCGGAGCTCATACGAAGTTGAGTACCTTGTAATTTGAAAAATTCCTTCCAAAAGGTGCTAGTGAAATTTGGGTCGCGGTCACTAAAAATTGTGGAGGGCATACCATGTAATTTAAAGATGTTATCTAGGAAGAGGTGGGCTATAGTGCTAGTGGTATAAGGATGAGCCACGAAACAAAAATGGGCATATTTAGATAAACGATCAACGACTACGAAAATGGTTGTTTTTCCTCCTGATTTTGGTAATCCTTCAATAAAGTCCATAGAAATATCTGCCCATGTTTTGGTGGGTATAGGAAGA
The DNA here is from genome assembly GCA_028583015.1 of Wollemia nobilis. Taxonomy (NCBI): domain Eukaryota; kingdom Viridiplantae; phylum Streptophyta; class Pinopsida; order Araucariales; family Araucariaceae; genus Wollemia; species Wollemia nobilis. Next base: position 6,515,557 of record JAQPPZ010001045.1, read on the forward strand.
GGTTGAAGTAATCCTGGAATAGCGAGGGTCTCCCCCTTTTGTCTTTGGCAAACTTCACATTCTTTTACAAAGTTTTTGATGTAATTTTTCATTCCTACCCAATAGAAGGAGGTAGTGGCTCTTTTATAGGTTTTTAAGAACCCTGAGTGGCCTGCGATGGGTGAGGTATGTAACTCATGAAGAAGTTTTTCATGATAAGTTGAATTGGGGGTGAGGACCATCCTCCCTTTGTATCTTAATATATTGTCCTTCCAAGTGTATGGAGGTTTGCTACTAGGATTATGTTGAAGTTGTTGAATTAAGGCGTGGATAGTAGGATCATTTATCCATTCTTCATGCACCTCATCTACCCATTTAGGAATAAGGGAGGAAAGAGCATGGACTTGAGGCATATCTTCAAATTTTCTAGAAAGTGCATCGGCTGCCATGTTGTCCTTTCCATTTTTATATGTAATTTCATAATCATAGCCAAGAAGTTTAGTAACCCATTTTTGTTGTTTTGGGGTATTAGTCCTTTGTTCCAAAAAATACTTCAAGCTATGATGGTCAGTGCGTATAATGAAATGTTGGCCAATAAGGTAAGGCCTCCAATGTTGAATAGCATGGACAATCACCAACATCTCTTTTTCATACGTAGAGCGAGCTAAATTCTTAGGAGAAAATGCTTTGCTTATAAAAGCTAGAGGCCTTTCATCCTGCATGAGTACGGCTCCCATTCCTATTCCTGAAGCGTCACTTTCAATGACGAACGGTTTAGAAAAGTTGGGCATGGCTAGAATAGGGGTGGTACACATTGCAGTTTTCAAGGTGATAAAGGCCTCATCCGCTTTAGACGACCATTTGAAAGCATTTTTCTTAAGTAATGTTGTTAGAGGAGCAACGATTTTACCATAATTTTGGACAAATTTTCTATAATATCCCGTTAGTCCAAGAAACCCACGTAGAGCTTTTAAGGTTTTTGGAATAGGCCAATTTTTCACCTCCTCAATTTTGGAAGGATCTACCATAACTCCTTCCTTTGAGACAATATGCCCTAAGTATTCAATTTCTTGTTTTCCAAAGGAACACTTTGATATTTTTGCATAAAGTTGATTTTCCTTCAAGATTTGGAACGCTTGTCTAACATGGTCCAAATGTTCTTCCCATGTTTTGCTATAAATAAAAATGTCATCAAAGAAAACTAATATAAATTTACGAAGAAAAGGGTGAAATACCTTATTCATTAGACTTTGAAAGGTAGAAGGAGCGTTGGTCAGGCCAAATGGCATCACCAAGAATTCGTAGTGCCCTTCGTGAGTGCGAAAGGCCGTCTTAGGAATATCCTTTTCATTGACTCGTATTTGGTGGTAGCCTGACCGTAAGTCTAACTTGGAAAAATAAGCTGCCCCATGGAGTTCATCTAATAGCTCATCTATGACCGGAATAGGAAATTTATCTTTGATGGTCATTTTATTAAGCGCTCGAAAATCGACACATAAATGCCACGAGCCATCCTTTTTTCTAACTAAAATAATTGGAGAGGAGTAAGGGCTTTTGCTAGGTCTAATGACTCCTGCCTTAAGAAGCTCTTGTACTAATTTCTCTATTTCGGTCTTTTGGAGGTATGGATAACGATAAGGTCTAATATTAGGAGGTTGATGCCCTAGAAATAGTGGAATAGTGTGATCGTGACTTCGTTGTGGAGGTAGTCCTTTTGGTTCATTGAATACCGCCTTATGGTGGTCTAAAATCTTTTGTAACTCTAGTGTCTCGTCTTCTTTGTGACTAGGTTGAATTGAAAATAATTGGGCGACCATTCCTTTGTTTCCTTTTCGGATAATTTTCTCCATTCTATGCGAGCTGACGATTTGGGAAGGTCCTGATTTTAGGCCTTGGATAATATAGGTTTGGTTCTTTGCTGTGAATTTCATCCATAGTTCATCAAATTCCCATTGGACTATGCCCAAGGTTCGTAACCATTGTACGCCTAGTACAATGTCGCACCCACCTAGGGTAGGACGTACATGTCGCCTTTCATGTTATAAACCCCCATAGTTAGTTTTATATTTCTGCATTTTCCTTTGCATGCAATTTTTCTATCGTTTCCAATCATCACTTTGAAGTTATTGCAAGGGTATATAAAACAATTTGCTTGTTTAGCCACCTTTGGATCGATAAAATTGTGCATGCTACCAGAATCTAGGAGCACGGTAAGGTTTTGTTTCTTAAAATACCCTTTAACTCGCATTGTTTGAGGGGCAAAAAATCCGGCAAGGGCGTTGAAGGAAACCTTTGGTGCATTTTCTTCGTCACTTTCAAGTGTGTTGGATAATACCTCTACTTCGAGTTCAGGTTCCTCTTCAGTAGAATTCCCTTCCTCTGTGGCATCTAGAATATATAATTTCCATGAGGCACATTTATGATTTCTATCAAATTTCTCATCGCAATGGTAGCAAAGACCCTTAGCTTGTCTTTCCTTCATTTCCTCGAAACTCAGACGCTTAATTGGTAGAGCGGGGTTAATTTTGGGGGCTATGTAGGAGTTTTGGGTTCATCCATTTTGCATTGGTTTGGGGTTGGTATAAGTGTTTGATGGTTTCCCCCAAGTTGGTTTTGTGAACCGATTCCATGCCTTGATTTTGTCCTCCACTAATTTCGCCAAGCTGATGGTCTCTAACATGTTTGTAGGGTTATACATTTGCACCTCTATTCAAATTTCTTCTTTTAATCCACTGAAAAAACATTCTTGAAAGAAGGCAGCGTCTAATCCGGATGTTCGATTAGCTAGCCTTTCAAATTCTGCTTGGTATTCACTTACCGAAGTGGTTTGGCATAATTTAGTGAGGGCCCCTATAAAGCTTTGAAACTTGCTAGGGCCGAATCGCACTAATAGATTCTATGTAAAGGTTGACCACGTCGGAGTGTCATTAGTTTTCTTGAACCATTGGTACCATTGGATGGCATCGTTTTCCAAGTGGAAGGAGGCGATATGCACTTTTTGCATTTCCAGAATTTGATTTAGTGAGAAATATTGCTCTGCTCGGTAGATCCAGTTTGTAGGGTCTCCTCCTTCAAATTTTGGGAAGTCTAATTTGGTCGTCCATGGTAGAATGGAAGTTTGTGGACCTCCTAACATTGCTCGGTTTGATGACCCGTTGTTGGTTGAATTTGCATGTGGTGTTCCTGATTTTGACTGATGGAATCAAGTTTAACATCCATTGCAAATATTTTCTCGAAGAGTTCTCTTGTGTTATGGGTATTCTCTTCTCTTTTATGTTATGGGTTGTCATTCAGCCATTGTGGTTGGTGTAGGTAACGCTCAATATGACTTGGTATAGGTGAGCAAAAATATAAAAAATAAAAAATTTGGTGGGTAATGCCCTATAAAATTTTTGAATTTGGTGCTCTCTGTTATTTAATAGGTAGCTTGTAGAGGCATCAGGGTCGAGAGCGCATGGCGGTCGGTAGGGCGGCAGGTAGAAGGCCGACTGTCAGGGTGGTAGGCGGGAAAGCAAACTGGCAGGGCGGCAGCAAGTGACTGAGGTGGAGGCGTGATCGAAGTCATGTTCTTCCTTGTGCCTTTTGGTGCTTATAAAGCACTACAAATACGTAGCACCATGAATGTGGGACTTTAGTCCTTAAAAAAAAAAAATTTTTTTCCTTTGCGTTTCGGACGTCGAAAACCTTGATGTTGCGTTGAAGATTTTAGCTTTTTCAAAACATCCACCGATCACCACATGAAAGGTCGAGCAATTTGGGTGTAATACAACTTAATTTGTACCTTAGGAGAAGGTTTAATTTTTTGTGAGGATTATGACACGGATCCGTGAAGCATGAATGTTGTTTGTGTCCTCGTGAATGTGGACTGGCTGAAATGTGCGGTGGGAAAAAAATTTAATGGTGAATTTGCTCCTTGATCTAGCTTTGATCCAGATGGTATGAAACTAAATAGTGTGAAAGGAGGAATCATTTTTATATTGAATCACTTTTTGATTGTAAGGTAGAAAAACCCACAATAGACTTAATTAATATATTTGTTCGATGATGCCTTATTATCATATTTGGATTGCATTTAAATACCTAGTCTAATAGTTGTAAAAGTGAAGGGTTGTGACCCTAAAATATAATTAATAAATAATATAAGTATTAGGGTATGTTAGGAGGATCCTAACACATACATTGCATTCACATTTTCAAATTTTATGTAGGGATCATTTATTAAAATTGGTCAAACAAAAGTCATGTTGCCTTAATTAGGGGAACCTTCACAATTCAACCAAGTCAAATTGCCATTAGAACAAACCATAGTTTCTTAAAAGTCCTAGGTATATTTGGTCACTCAACTACTCCTAATATTTTTAGCAACCTCCAAAATACATGTCGAGTTCTTGTTAGAACCATTGCACATATACACTAAGAAAATCTTGAGTTATGTGAATTGACTCCAAAACATTCTTGAACCAAATATAATTTTACATCTTAAAAATGTCTTATGTCAAATAGGGATAACATCGTACTTGGTATAAAACTTGAAGTAAAAAAGGTCATCCTTGCTAGTACCATCATGCAACATTGTCCATAAAAAGTGGTTCTCACCACTATCACAATTCCAAAAATAAAATAGTGGGAAAAATCCCTAACAAAATCTCTAAATATTTTATATCACACACCACTAATCATTTGGTTTTAAGGATCGTACTACATTTCCAGTCAGACGGTTAAGTAGCCTTCCCCAAAACTTAAAATATCAAAAAACACAAATCATGGACTATGGAATTAGCCTCCACCAGAGCTATAGATGCTTGAATGGTAGTGGAGTACACTCATGCATGGTGACACATATCTTTTAAAGAGGCCTTTGACTGTTCATACGGATAAGCTAGCTTATCGGTTTCAACCATAACAATTTTACCCAATTTACTCAAGATGAGTTAATGAACTCATTTGCACACACATTGGTTCTTGATTTCCCAGAGTAATTACCATGCTCTTGATTTTGTAAATGAATTAAATGCACACATAATTGATCCTAGAGGGATTAGGAAATTTTAATGAGTTTTTTTGATACCACTAGTATGTCTGAGTCTTTGCAAAATAGTTAGTTTTCCATATCAACATCCATATATTCTTCCATATCAACATTTATATCTTCTTACATATTAACATCCATACATTCTTCCATATCAACATCCATATCTTCTTCCATGTCAACATCCATGTCATTTCATGAGTCATTCATCCTATATGCCATAAAATTTGGTGCCCTTGATTAAAAAACAATGCTAGAATATGGCCAAGAAAATATCTAAACTATAAATTATCATTAGCACATTTACATTCTACCTTGCATTAATCATCCATACATTCTACCTTGCATTAATCATCCATACATGCCACCTTGCATTAATCATCCATACATTCCACCTTGCATTAATCATCCATAACATTCCATATGCATTAATCATCCATATAAACATGCATTAAACAAAAGCATCCCATAAAAAGCATTCACACAAAAACACATATAACACAAAAGGTAAAAGCCATGTATATATATGTATAAATATTATAGGTACAATGATTTCCAAAAGCCTACATACAATGGAGTACCAAGGATCATATACAAAAGTGTATCTATGCACTAGCTATGTCCTTGAATAGGATCTCTATGATCTAGGAGAAGCCCTAGACCTAGAACTATTCCTAGACTCGCTACGCCTAGCACCCCCAAAGATAGATGAGGTTGGAGGATCCAAAAGTGGAATATGATGTTCCATCAACCTATCCTCCAATGCCTTGATATACCTATCTTGAGACCAAATAAATGTGATGTCAATAGGATGATGGCAATCCCTCTCTACTAACTCTTCCTAGATTCTCGTAATCCTTGCATGCCACTCTCCCACCTACTACTCCAATCATGCCCAATCCTCCTCACTCTGATCTAGAGGTCCATCCAGAATCTCCTTTGCATCATCCTCATATCCACTATCTCCTCCACTCTCAAGAGCCTACCTCATTGTACCCTTCATCCTCCTCATTTTATTATCTTATTGAAGGCAGCACTATCACTTGGGGTCATCCTGGGTCCCCTTATCCCTAGTATTGCCATCACCATCCCCATCAGCTACTCCTCGAGGCAGTGCCCATGCTAGCTATGCAATGAACCATGCATTATACTCTATGGTAGTCCTTGCATACTCCACATTCGAGAGATCCATATCCTCATATTCCTTATAGACCACCCTCCATGGCTCCATGCATGGTAGTCTTATCTCCTCTTGATGTCTCTTGTAGCACATCGACTCATCTAGGACATATTTACTCAACCCAAACTATCATAGAACTCATGAGAACTAAAAGTACGCATCCTCACTCTAATGTCGACCAACCACCCACCGAGCCTATTGCACTCATCACAAGTTCTCTCCATACCTGGTCCACTTGCAAGCCCACCATGGCCTCCATATCACTTGGGTGTATGTCATTCCAATCCATAGCTCGTAGTACCACTATCTTGTCCTCACTGGCCGACTCGGGTGTACCTCCTCAACCACTATCCATCTCCTAGCATAGGGATGTTTCCTACCCAAGCCTACTGCTGGTAAGCCCTTCGACCAAGAAACACTAAAGTGCTCCCATACCCAGCAATACAATAGCAAGCTACACCCCAAACCCTTCCTCCTCCACCTCATCACATCATACAACTCTCGATACACCTATGCCAAAAATGTAGGATCCCATGCATACACTTGCCATCTAGTGAGCATATCGCTTACTACCCCTATTAGGTTCCATGGGAACCTACACCTAGTGCTATTCAGGGCCATGATGTTGGCCAACATGAAAATTACCAAGGCACGAAGGGCATCCAACTCCTTGTCCACATACATGGACAAATATGGTATATATTCACTCTCCACCTTCACACCCTACCATACATCCCTAAAAATCCTCATCATCTTGGTCTTTTTGTTGAGCCTAATCTCAACCTAGATCCCCTCCACTAGCACCTTGAGGATGCAATATACATCCTCCAATGTAACAATCACCTCACCCATGGGGATTTGAAATCCCCCTATCTACATCCCACCTCTCTACCAAGGTAGAGAGGTACCCCTCATCAACCCTCACCACATCCACACGGGCTACCTCCACTAGCCCTACATACTCTAGTAACTCCCACTCCTCATTTGATATTGCCTTTATCATTTTAGAAATGAGATGCGAGAACCGGTGTCGAGCCTCCAAAATCCTAAGCTACAACACAACACAAAATATTTGTCAATAATATTACAAAAAAATAAAAAATAAACATCATAAAAACATTTGCACAATGTACAAACAATAATAAGAAATTACCTCAAAAAATTGTGCTCCAACCATAGCCCTAGCCTCCACACCTGCTCCCTCCGCTGCCATAGCTTCCACGCTCCAAACACTTCACCTCATGCCACTCTCCCAAATGCAGCTTCTCCAACTCTTGAATTCACAAATGAGTTTGGTTTCTCATCATGGTAGCTATTTATAGCTGCTTCAGGCACCTTGATATGCCCATGGGTGTTTCCTAGTGCATTTAAGTACCCATGGGTGTTTGCAGAATGCTCAAACACCAACGGGCATTTTTGAGTACCAAAAGCACCAACGGGCGTTTGGCATCAATTTTGACAAAAAGATAAAATTTCACAAAATAGTGGCTTACCTCCACAAAATCACTCCAAATTGCATCCATGCATTCATTTCATCATTTTATCATGTTTTGTGAAGATTCCAACTAATTTGGATGTATAATTTTTGTTTGCAACCACATATTGCAAATTCACCAAACAAGTTACAAAAGCACCCCAAAATGGTCCAAATATTCACAAAATTATGATCATCATTATTTGTATCATTCATACATTATCACATCATCATTTTTATATCTACCAAGTTCAAACAACATTCAAGTGAATCTTGTATATAGTGGATTTTTCTATATACTTGGTGATTGCAGCAACTTGCATCCATGCAATTCGGTAAGATGAAATATCTACCATAAGAACACTTGGTCATTTTCATAATCACATATCTCCTTTTTTGAAAGCATAATCATATTTGGTACTTCACATTTTGCATGAAACCTTGCCAAGAACAATTTGCACAAAAAGTTGTCATTGATGGCCTAGTTCGTGGGGCTTAAAACATGGACAAAAATTAAATTTTATGATTTCACATTTCCTTGACAGTCATCATGGGGAATGAACTGAACTAGGGTGATTGGTCTTGATCAGAGAAATTACCTGACAGTAACTAACTAGACCTCTGAGGCTGACTACTTTTATTTTTTCTTTGTATACTCATCATTGCATATCAATGATGCCAAAAGGCATATTCTTCGACAACATCGAATCACCCCAATTTTGGATCAACCACATTTGGTTTTGAGTTTCCCACAATGGGATACATATTATATGATCATGACATCCACACTTGGCAAAATCCCTTCATCTATTGGGGTAAAAACAAACACATTTTTTTCATAACATATTTTCACAAATCCCTTCATCTATTGGGGCAAAAACAAACACATTTTCCATCACACATTTTCACAAAACCCTTCATCTGTTGGGGCAAATAATAGATACATCATTTCACATTTCTCACCAATATCCTTCTAACCATTGGGGCAAAAATAGTATCACATATCACATCATCCATCATTCATTTGCACAAATTTTTCAATTGACTCGTGAGATTCATCCATAAACTCATTCACCAATTGAGGGGGTGGCTATGCAAAATTCAAACTCTTTTATTCTTTTGTATTCAAGCTCGTGTTTCACATCCCAAGATAATTTGCTTCTACACTTGGCCAAAATAGGTGTCTCGTGCTTTTGCATTGTATTGTGTTTCATGCAATGCAGTACAAAAATGGGTATTTGTAGATACAAAAACCTAGCCACTTGTACTCCATCCATGCTTTGCTATCATTTTCACCCATTATTCATATATATTTATTTTATATGTGTTTAAATAATAATATTATATATATATATTTAATAAATATATATTCATATAAGTGAATTAATCCCAGCCATCCGATTTTATTTAAATTTATCCGTCCATCCACAATCCATGCCACACCGTAAATTTAATATCCACCCTCCAATGTGCTTTTATCTTAGCCACATGATTAAGTATCATTGAAACCCTAGCATGCCCTAGTTTGGATTACAAATAGAAGACATTTTGATGGCTCAACCCCTAAGTGTTTGTGGCTTGAGTGTTGATTCTAAGTTCTCAAATTTCTTGAGTTTCCATAGATTATTTGAGTACTTCTACCTCCATATTCGCTTGTCATAACCTCCATAGCCATCGCCATCCATTTACCTCACTAGATATGCTTCTGTATAATTCTTCCTCAACCTTATAATATCTCCAAGCACTTTTTGTCACCATCAAGCACCTCTAGGTGCTTTCCTTTCTACCACCAAGCACCTCTGGGTGCCTCCCTACCAGTCCTGAGAACCCACGAGAATTTCATACAATTTTCAAGCATCCGTGGGTATTTTACATAAGTGTTTTGAGGTCCTCCTTGCATTTTGGTGATGCTAGGGGATCACCGCACTGATCAACTACAACCAAATATCATATATCAGAATATAGCAAGCATGTAAGGTAAACTTATTGTTTGTTATTTTATTTATGCACTTTCATTATTTTTTACTCTATTTTGCAGTAGGTAGTTAGGGTTTTACTATTGCTTATAGAGGACCTCACATTGTGGAATCCTCATAGGTATTATTAATCTATTTATTGTGTCATTGTATGTAGATCTGAAGGTGCTACATCAGCATTGGATAACTATTTAAGTTGGAGTGGCCCAACATCGGATATACAGAAGCCCACTCAATTTTGTTGAGAGTAAGAACACACCTAAAGACACCACCAGTCTTGTTTGCTAGGGTTTCAGAGAACCCTAGCCACTTTTAAATCTGTATCAAAAGGATTCAAGGATCCACATTGTAAAAATATATTTTTTAGTCACCCTCCATTAATATACGATCATCTATTGTGCAATTTTGGATTCTTTGTGTTCAATTTAATTAGCATTGTTTGGTGTTGTGTTTTTGTATCCTCACTTAGATTTAGACATCATTTCACACAATCCCTAGAAAAAATATTCATTGCATGTACCAGTAACAAGCATGACATTGTGTGATTATAGGATATATGGACAACCTTTAAATATACCCAAATCACTCATGTCAAACCAAATATTTTGAGAGTAATACCCACTCGTCAATCAAATGGGAAAATCGATCTATAAATAACACCCCCAAAAGGTGATAACAGTATATGTTGTGAAGTTGAGAATGATGCTATGATTGAATATTCCCTGGGGTGTTGGAAATTTGAGGTATTTTATGTTGTCATTGATGTCACATGGATCACATTGAGTTTTGGTGGACAAAGTATTTCATAAATAAGCATTTATGATATTTTGGAAAGCATGGATATATACAGGGTTTTCATGAAAACCAAGGTAGGAAAAATAAAAGGTTTTATTTAAAACCATGGATGGCAGATTTGAAATAGGTTTTTCTTAAAACCCAGGTTGGCCTTTCGTTTCATCGAAAAAGGTGCCCCGGTGATGGAGATATTTAATTTTAAATATTTAGTTTAAATTTTAATTATTTAAAATTTAAAATTAAAATTAAAGTCATCATCGACGTCATAAAAACCATGCGCCATCAAAAGGAAATTAATAATTAAAGGTGCCAACGTATGTGAATTTAAAGGAAGGTTGCATATATATATATGCAAAGGATTTTGATTCAAAAGTCTAAGCATTGAATGAATATAACAAAAAGCGGAAGCCCCAAAATTCTTTGATGTGATAGCATGGTCCAACGGTGAGCTTGGGAAGCATGGATTTTTTGGTTGTGATAGGGCATGCATTCGATTCCCATTGGGTTCGATTTTCATAGAGTGTGGAAGAAGAGCATTTGGCACACATTTTTGGCATGAGCAAGGGCAGCAAAATATAGGGAGCATTTTTTCTCTTTGTCCTATGTGAGCAGATAGCTCACGTGGTCTTTGGTACTGTGGTTGTGGTGTTGAGTGGGCAGTGATGAGGGTTCGATTCTCTCTAAGAGGAAAGTAAACATTTTATTGAATATTTTTTTATTATTGCCTAATGTTGGAGGAATAAGGTGATGTTAAGGGAATAATGTTTGATTAAATTTTTATTTACTTGGAAGGCAAGATATAAGGGTTGAAATGCACTTTTAGAAAAATGGAAATTTTTGGTGTTTTCCTCTTTTAGAAGTATACCATATTATATATCGTTGGAAATATTATTTCGAGGTCTATTTGAATAACTTGATTAGATGGATAAATAAGGTGTACATAAAGAGATATTTATGTTTCTGTAAAGGGATTCAAAGTGAAGGATTTTTTTGTTTTTTTTCAAAGTGTGTTGAGTGTGGCAGATTTCCAAAGGGATTTCTTCATCTTCATAAAAGGTATGGGCACATTCTCCTATTTATTGATTATGGTGGTTGATTTCTGAAATATCATTGGAGAGAAAAGTATTGATTGTGGTTTCCTTTTCGAAAGTGGTTGTTTGAATGCTTCAAGGTTTTCTAGTTTGAGAGTTGTGGTTAAACCTTGTTTTATAAGCATAGTTGTTAAATCCCATTGGTTATGCAAAGAACTTGAAAATAACAGGAGTATCATTGTTATGTGAAGAATGTTTTATTAGCATTGTTATTGAAGCCCATTGGTTATGCAAAGAAATTTAACTTGAGAAGAACATGAGTATCATTGTTATGTGAGATTTGTGGTTGAGCATTGTTGGAAACATTTGAGTTGGTTGATACATGCTTGGACTAGGGTTTGTAAGAAATAGTTATTCCTTGTGGCAGTTGGTTGAGAAGAGTTGTTTGAGCCTAGTCAAGTTATTGTGTAAAGTGTTTTTTCAAGTTCCATGAAACAAACTATTCTATATTATGGATTTAAGTTGAGATTGAGATTTGAGGATAGAACATATTGAGTCTCTAACAATTCTCTTTATGCTTCTATGAGATTGCTTTGAGTTGAGAAAGATATTGAATTTGAGTATAGAAAATATTGAGTATCTAAAAATTCTATTTATGCTTCTATGATATTGATTTGAGTTGAGATCATTGTGGATCATAGTTGTCATCCTTTGAAGAGTGTATTACCATTCATTATTAAGTTCATATTTGCTTGCCTTCATAATATTTGTGGATGAGATTTTAGTACTACTTGAGTATGATTGATTGAGACTTTGAGAAGGCTTTTGGGATAGATTTTTGGACATATTTGTGGCAATTTTTGTGCATGATTGATTGAGCCTTGAGAAAGCTTGTTGAACAGATTTGGACAAGTTTTGTGTGAGCTTGTTGAGTAGATTTGGACAAGTTCTGTGTGACCTTGTTGAGAAAATTTGGACAAGTTCTGTGTGAGCTTGTTGAGCGGATTTGGAAAAGTTCTGTGTGAGATTGTTAAGCATATTTGGACAAGTTTTGTGTAAGCTTGTTGAGCATATTTTGGCAAGTTCTATGTGAGCATGTTGAGCATATTTGGACAAGTTCTGTGTGAGCTTGTTGAGCATATCAGTGGAGTTCCTAGTTGAGCAAATCAGTGGATTACCTACCTAAGTAGATCAATGTGTTGTCTGGTTGAGTAGATCAGTGGATTGCCTACCTAAGCATATTAGTGTGTTGCCTAGCTGAGTAGATCAGTGGATTGCATACCTGAGTAGATTAGTGTGTTGCCTAGCTAAAAAAATCAATGGATTTCCTACCTGAGCAGATCAGTATATTGCCTAGCTTTAAGAAGATCAAATTAATCATTGTATTGGATAAGGATCCTTATTTTTGTGTGAAATATTATAAAGAGATTATCTTGTGGAGTACCCCACATTGGGGGAACCACGTTAAATCTTGTGTCTCAATTGTGTGTGGTGACTTGTGCTCTTGATTACTATTGCTATCTAAGTTATTAATGCACACTACTATATTTGGTTATTGTAATTAAGGACATTAATTGATATTGGTTTGGAAAGAAAGTAAAAATTGGGCGCTATTGTTCACCCCTCCCTCTCAATATAAGCTTATGTTCTTCAATTCGTATCAAAGTAGGCTCCTTCAAAAAGGCTAAAAGCTTGAGGGTAGATTCTATTGGGTTACAAGATGGAAAAATGGTATATTGATATTGGGTGCTCTATTCATATGACTGGGTAAGGATAATTTCATTTCTTTAAAAGGGAACAACAATGTATTTATGAGATTTGGTGATAATTCTTTAGCTAAAATCAAAGGGAGAGGAAATTTAAGTTTGGATGATGGAATGACTACTACATAGGGTGTACTCTATGTTGAGGGTCTAAAACATAATCTATTGATTGTAAGTCAGCTTTGTGATCGAGGGTACATGGTTTATTTTTCCCCTATAGGATGCAAAATCAGGGAAACAAAAATAGGGAAGCTTTTTGCAAATACAGAAAGAACCAATAACAATCTCTACAAGCTTAGTGAAATAAAAAAGGAAAAATGTCTTGAATCTAAAGAAGAAGAAAGTTGGTTATGGCATAAAAGGTTGTGTCACTTGAACTTCGATAACATAGTAAGGATAAGCAACAAACAAATTATCAAAGATCTACCAAATATAAAAAGACCTTCAAATACAATTTGTGCACAATGTCAGTATGGAAAGTAGACAAGATCAAGTTTCAAGGCAAAATAGTATTCCTCTTCCAAGGTAGTAGAATTGATTCATACTGATTTATGTGGTCCTATGAGAACAAAAAGTATACAAGGTGAAAGTTACTTCATGTTGTTCATAGATGATTATTCTAGAATGACTTGGGTTGTTTTTTTGAAAGAGAAATTAGAGGCATTTGATAATTTCAAAGTGTTCAAATAAATGGTAGAAAATGAAACAGAAAAGAAGATTAAGTGTTTATGATCAGATATAGGAGGGGAATTCATCTCTATAGAATTCATTGAGTTTTGTGCAGAACATGGAATCAAAAAAGAATATTCAATAGCCAAGACTCCACAGAAAATGTAGTAGAAAGAAAGAGTAGAACTCTTGAGAATATGGCTAGAGCAATGCTAAATGAATCAATAATCTCATATGGGTTTTGGAAGGAAGAAATCAGTACAATAGTATATGTTATGAATAGAGCTCAAGTTAGAACAAAGCAACATAAGACTCCATATGAGTTTTGGAAAGGAAGATCTCCCATGGTAAACCACTTCAAAATTTTTGGAAGTAAGTGTTATATTAGAAGAGAGGATAAGGACTTGGGAAAGTTTGATCCTATATGCAATGAAGGTATTTTTCTTGGATACTCTACAAAGAGTAAGACCTACAGATGCTACAATAAAATAACACATACTATGGTGGAAAGTATAAATGTTAGAGTTAATGAAAGAACATGAATAAATGAGCCATCTCAAGAAGATATTATTGAAGAAGAAGAAAGTTGTCAAGAAGAAATGGGTGAAGATTCATATGAAGAAGATTTGCAGAATATACCTTCCAAAAATAAATCATGATATATTCAAAAAATCATCCAGAGTACTTGATCATTGGTAGCCTTGATGTAAGATGAACAAGAAGAGGAATCATAAGCTCAACAGAACAAGCAAATGTTTCACTACTATCCAAGATAGAACCAAAGGATTTTAGAGAGGCAAAAAATGATGAATATTGGATTAAAGCAATGAAGGAAGAACTAGATTATATTAAAAAAAATAAGACTTGGAAATTAGTTCCAAGACCAAAAGAAAAAAATGGAATTGGTACTAAATGGGTCTACAGGAATAAACTAAATGAAGATGGTCAAGTCATCAGAAACAAGGTAATATTGGTGTGTAAATGGTATGCACAAGTAGAAGGAATTGATTTTTATGAGACCTTTGCACCTGTTGCAATATTGGAAGCTATACGGATGTTTTTGGCACTTTCAAGCTACAAGAATTTCAAAGTATATCAGATGGATGTCAAATCAGATTTTCTGAATGGACATTTAGAAGATGAAGTTTACATTGAACAACCAGATGGGTTTAATCAAGCAGATAAGCTATATTATGTGTATAGATTGAAAAAGGCTCTTTATAGCTTAAAGAAAGCTCCTAGAGCATGGTATTCAAGACTAGATAAATATCTTTGAGAGCAAGGTTTCAAAAAGGAAACAGTTGATAGTAATATGTATATTAAAAATAAGGGAAATATTTTGATGATTATGGAATTTTATGTGGATGATATTATTTTTAGGGGTAGCAATGACATAATGTGTCAAGAATTTACAAGAAACATGACTAATGAGTTTGAAATGTCTATGCTTAGTGAATTAACCTTTTTTATCGGATTACAGATTTCAAAATTAGAAAAAAGAATATTTCTTTCATAAACAAAGTATATAAATGAGATGTTGAAGAAATTCAAAATGGAAGATAGTAAGCCAATTAGTACTCCAATGGTTATAGGGTGTAAATTAAGCAAAGATGATGAATCTCCTGATGAAAATCAAACACTACACAGATCTATGATTGGTAGCTTGTTATATGTTATAGCTACAAGACCATATATAATACAGACAGTTGGTTTAGTGGGAATATTTCAAGCAGCTCCAAAATAATCACATGTGACAACAGTGAAAAGAATACTCATATATCTCAAAGGAACAATGGAGTATGGTCTATGGTATCCTATAAGTAGTAAGTTTAATCTCATAACATACATAAATGCATATTGGGCAGGAAATATTGATGATAGAAAAAGCACAAGTGGAGGAGCATTATTTCTTTGTGATTTCTTAGTTTCTTGGCTAAGTAAGAAACAACCATCAGTGTCACTTTCCACAATAGAGGCAAAATATATTGCAGCAACAACATGTTGTTCACAGGTATTATGGATGAAACAGACTCAAATATTTTAGCATATAACATTATCATCATATTCCTATTTTGTGTGATAATACTAGCGCTATAAGTATCTCAAAGAATCTAGTAATGCATGCCAGAACAAAGCACATTCCAATCAAGTATCACTTTTTAAGAGAACATGTTACATAACAACAAGTAATATTGGAATATGTTCCTATAAAATATCAGATTGCAGAAATATTTACAAAACCATTACCAAGAGAAATGTTTGAGTGTTTGAGATAACAGCTGGGAGTAAAAGTACTCCCACCTCAAAATTAATCACCTCAAGAGATAAAGTGGTGAGGGGGCTAAGCTTAAGAATCATATCTTTTAGCCCCATAGGTGTCCCTTTTGCCATTGATGTCAAAGGGGGAGAGATTTTAGTAAGGGGGAGAGATTTGAGTTAGGGGGATCAGCCTCCAAAGAGAGAATTGAGTTAGGGGGAGCAGCCTCCAAAGAGAGTATTGAGTCAGGGGGAGCAGCTTTGATTCTCAGAAATGGTTTTTGCAGTGACTGTGGTGATTGGCATTAGAGGTGTTGCCATCAATGACAAAGGCGGATATTATTGGAAATTTTAGGTATTTTATGTTTTCATTGATGTCACATTAATCATTGATGTCACATGGATCACATTGAGTTTTGGTGGCCAAAGTATTTCATAAATAAGCATTTATGATATTTTGGAAAGCATGGATATATACAGGGTTTTTGTGGAAACCAAAGCAAGAAAAATAAAAGGTTTTATTTAAAAATATGGATGGCAGATTTGAAATAATTTTTTCTTAAAACTCAGGTTGGCATTTTGTTTTGTCGAAAAATGTGCCCCGGTGATGGAGATATTTAATTTTAACTATTTAGTTTAAATTTTAATTATTTAAAATTTAAATTTAAATTTTTAAATTAAAATTAAAATCATCATCGACGTCATAAAAACCATGTACAATCAAAAGGAAATTAATAATTAAAGGTGTAGGAGTATGTGAAATTAAAGGAAGGTTGCATATATATATATATACAAAGGCTTTCAATTCAAAATTCTAAGCATTGAATGAAGAGAACAAAATAGGAAGCCCCGAAATCCTCCAATGTGATAGCGTGGTCCAACGGTGAGCTTGGGAAGCATGGAGTTTTTGGTTACGACAGGGCATGCATTCAATTCCCACTAGGTTTGATTTTTGTAGAGTGTGGAAGAAGAGCATTTGGTGCACATTTTCGGCATGAGCAAGGGCAGTGAAATATAGGGAGAATATTTGCTCTCTGTCCTATGTGAGCAGATAGCTCACGTGGTCTTTGGCACCGCAGTTCTGGTGTTGAGTGGGCAGTGACAAGGGTTCGATTCCCTCTAAGAGGCAAGTAAATGTTTTATTGAATATTTTTTTATAATTACCTAATGTTAGAGGAATAATGTGATGCTAAGGGAATAATGTTTGATTAAATTTTTATTTACTTGTAAGGCAAGATATAAGGGTTGAAATGCACTTTTATAAAAAGAGAAATTTTTGGTGTTTTTCTCTTTTAGAAGTATACCATATTATATATCGTTGGAAAGCTTATTTCGAGGGTTATTTGATTAACATGATTATATGGAGAAATAAGGTGTATGTAAAGAGAAATTTTGGTTTTTTAAAGGGGTTCAAAGTGAAGGGTTTTTTATTCTTTTTCAAAGTGTGTTGAGTGTGGCAGATTTTCAAAGGGTTTTCTTCATCTTCATAAAATGTATGGGCACATTCTCCTATTTATTATTATGGTGGTTGATTTCTAAAATATCATTGGAGAGAAAAGGATTGATTGTGGTTTCCTTTTTGAAAGTGGTTGGTTGAATGCTTCAAGGTTTTCTAGTTTGAGAGTTGTGGTTAAACCTTGTTTTATAAGCATAGTTGTTAAAGCCCATTGGTTATGCAAAGAACTTGAAAAGAACATGAGTATTATTATTATGTGAAGAATATTTTATTAGCATTTTTGTTGAAGCCCATTGGTTATGTAAAGAACTTGAACTTGAGAAGAACATGAGTATCATTGTTATGTGAGATTTGTGGTTGAGTATTGTTGAAAACATTTGAGTTGGTTAATACATGCTTGGACTAGGATTTATAAGATAGAGTTGTTCCTTGTGGTAGTTGGTTGAGAAGAGTTTTTTGAGCCTAGTCAAGTAATTATGTGAAGTGGTTGTTCAAGTTCCATGAAACAAGCTATTCAATATTTTGGATTTAAGTTGAGATTGATATTTGAGGATAGAATATATTGAGTCTCTAACAATTCTCTTTAATATTATATGAGATTGCCTTGAGTTGAGAAAGATATTGGATTTGAGTATAGAACATATTGAGTATCTAAAAATTCTCTTTATGCTTCTAAGAGCTTGATTTGAGTTGAGATCATTGTGGATAATATTTGGCATCATTTGAAGAGTGTATTACCATTCATTGTTGAGTTCATATTTGAGCCTTGCCTTCATAATATTTATGGATGAGATTTGAGTACTACTTGAGTATGATTGATTGAGACTTTGAGAAGGATTTTGGGATAGATTTATGAGCAGATTTATGGTAGTTTTTGTGTATGATTGATTGAGCCTTGAGAAAGCTTGTTGAACAGATTTGGACAAGTTTTGTGTGAGCTTGTTGAGTAGATTTGGACAAGTTCTGTGTGAGCTTATTGAGAAAATTTGGACAAGTTTTGTGTGAGCTTGTTGAGCAGATTTGGACAAGTTCTGTGTGAGCTTGTTGAGCAGATTTGGACAAGTTCTATGTGAGCTTGTTGAGCATATTTGGACAAGTTATGTGTGAGCTTGTTGAGCAGATTTTGACAAGTTTTGTGTGAGATTGTTGAGCAGATCAGTGGAGTGTCTAGTTGAGTAGATTAGTGGATTTCCTACCTGATTAGATCAATGTGTTGCCTAGCTGAGCAGATTAGTGGATTGTCTACCTGAGCAAATCAGTGTGTTTCCTAGCTTAGCAGATCAGTGGATTGCCGACCTGAGTAGATCAGTGTGTTGCCTAGCTAAGCATATCAGTGGATTGCCTACCTAAGCAAATTAGTGTATTGCCTAGCTTTGAGAAGATAAAAGTAATCATTTTATTGGATAAGGATCCTTATTTTTGTGTGAAATATTGTAAGGATATTATCTTGTGGAGTACCCCATATTGGGAGAACCACATTAAATCGTGTGTCTCAATTGTGTGTGGTGACTTGTGCTCTTGCTTACTATTGCTATTTGAGTTATTAATGCACACTGCTATATTTGGTTATTGCAATTAAGGATATTAATTGATATTGGTTTGGAAAGAAAGTAAAAGTGAATGCTATACTGTTCACCCCTCCTCTCAGTATAAGCTTGTGTTCTCCATGGGGGAGTGGTAATGATTATATAAAGTTTTTGCTTCATTACATTATAAAGAGGTGTTTCATTAGGATTGACAAATACTTCTAGCATTTTGACTATTCTTGAATGGTTCTTGGTCTGAAGGAGGGTATTTTTATAGTAATTTAATCTATGGTGTGTCCCATGGATTAACTTCCCTTTTGTTTCGTTACTTTTCTACTTCCTTCTCCTCCTTTCATTCTCTCCTCTGGTTTATTCTCACTAACCTCTTCAGTTAGTTGGCATTGTCTTCATTCCTTTATTGTTTCCTATGTTTCATTCCCTTCCCTCATGCCCTCTTGTTCTCTTTCCCTAGTTTTGCTTGTTGTTTTCAATTCTAGTCCCCCTTATTTTCTTTCCTTCTCCTCCTTTTTGTTTTATTTTCCTTTCACCTTTGGCCACCTTCCTCCATTGTATTGTAGCCTTTATTGGTTGTCATTGTTTGTACCCTCTTTATTCCCTTCTTATTCCCTATTTCTAAGTGTTTCAAGTTGTAGATTTTTGGGTTCTACTTTTCCATAAGTGGAAAGCCCTTGTGAATCACCAAGAATGTGGGCAAAATTTTGTACTTTCGCTTCACCCACTCTTCTCCTTTGTATATAAAATGTGATTTTTTTTTAAATTTGGCCAAATTATGGAACATTAGTGGTCAGGAAAAATATGAAGGTAGTTAGCACTAGTGGGCAACAGTAAATGTTAGATGGGCGAAAGATCCAAGTAGTCAAATAAATGTAGTTCCATGAGTCTACCATAAAGATGATTTTTTTCTAAGGGCAAAGAATTGGTGACCAGGAAACTTAGGATCTACCTTAGGGTAGATTTATCTTAAAGACCCACTTGTCAGGAGGGTGGAACTTTGGGAAATTACAAGGATGAAGTTATATTAAATTCTTGCCCATTAGGAGGGCAAACCTTTGGGTGATCCAAAGGGTAGAATTTTGGGACGTTAGTGGGTGGAATTCCTCCAAATATTTTCTTGATAGTAAATAATATACTGGGTAGAGCTTAGTAATAAATATAGACCCTAGGGGTCTGCCCTACAACAAAAGCACTTGGTTATCAAGGTATAGGGGTTCATGGGAAAACGATCCTTCTAAGAAGGCAAAATTTTGAAACATGTATCTTGGGGCAATTGTAGTCCATTGCCTATATGAAGGGGTAGGGTAGGTGAGAAAGTTATGGCATAATAAAACTTAAACCTGTGTAGAGTCACCTACCTTTCCTTGGTAGTTGTTTCCAGTCAAATCTTCAAAGATGCATGGTACCAATTGAATTCACTATAAAAATTTCCATAAATATTGGGATGTTATATATCCCAGGCATGGCTCTTTAGCCATTATAATTCATATGTTATGCTCTTCATTGTTATGTAAATATAAGTATCCTACTATTTGGTCTCAAATTTGGAATTTTCACCTTCATGTTGAATTTAAAATACTTATTTCTACTATGGCTATCTGAGTAATCTCATTTAATTTCATGGGATTTACTTAGTAGTTTTGGAATTCACATTCATACTAGGTTGGGGTTTATTTTTTCTTAGGCTAGTTGGGTTGACCCACTTTAATTATACATTCTATATTTCATGCACCCACCCACTGGTTCTAGAATTCGCTTTCAACCCATTATGTTGAATGATAAGTGAGGATATGATTAGTTGATATGTTATGTAGGATGCTTATGTTTCTGATCATGATGTTATGGGTGCATGTGACTTGATGCAACTATACCCATCCTTGTAAGTTTTTTCTATGGCCTCCCTTTAATTTTCTTTCATTTTCCCTTTCCTCCCTCTAGATGTAGGTAGCTAGGACTTGAGGAACCAACCTTCTCCAAAGATCAACTACAAAACATGTCTAGCCCCATGGCTATTCAATGTTGGTTGAGGTTCGTAGGGCATGCGCAACCCTCAAGTGTTGGATCTCATGCAAACATAGCCTATGAGTGAATTCATGGATCTACTCATGATTTTTCTAGATGTGCTAAATGTGAAATGCAAATGCAAGAAATGAAGTGCAAATATCAAGATAAATGTAAAATAACTTGTTCACAATGGAAGTATTGTAGATTTGATCATCTGGTGTTGCAATGGTGATGGTAGCAAGATGGATCTTCTAGTAGTAATACAAGCTCCAAAAGTGTTCTTCAACCAGTAAGGAACCTACTTTTGTCACTCAAAATGCAACAAATCTATCAATTTTCAACTTCTCTCAGTCAAAATGCAATTGCTCCTTAATTTTCTAAATTTGATCAATTCACCATTAGCCTCATTTGGGAGGTAGAGTGCTTCTTTTAAAGACTTTGATCATTGTAATATAACCAAAAAATATGTGGTTCAGAGTGGCAATTTGGGTTTATTAGGTAGATTGGGAAAATTCCCAATCTGAGTGAATTCATGGCCTAAAAATAGAGGTTGAAAATTCATGAAAGGTGGGTTGTTATGCCTGATTTAGGCTAAATCAAAATGACATCCAAGTGGTTGGTAGGTTTGTTATTTTAGTGAATTCATGGGATAAATTTAGGAGACATTAATTCGCTAGAAATGAGCTAAAAAAATACATGGGGTTAGCGAGCAGTTTCGGTGGCACAAAGAAAAATGTGGGCTAATGAGGGGTAGGGTTACATGTATTAGGGGTTAGAGAATTATGACATGGATCAAAATTGTTTAGTTATATTTTACCCTCTCTTTGGCACATTTATGAACAATAAATGTATCAAATAAATATGTAAACACTTGAGTGAAGGATGCCAAATGGTTGATGTAGGTGAAAAAGGGTGGATAATTTTAGATAGATGGTTTGTGTATTTTACCTTTAAATTAATTTTTTTTTATTTTTTTTTGTCTTTTTGGCATGTGAATAAATGCATAGAAAAATTATTAATTTTCTGGTTATGGTGCCCCTCAAGATTCATGAGGAATACAATATTTCTAATGGAACTCGAAATGGTTGACAAAAAAGGAAAAAAAAAAAAAATGGAAAAAGTGGAGGAGTTAAAATGGAGGGTGGGGTAAAACCCTATTTCATTTTTACTATTCACTTTTCTAGTTTAGAGCTCTAGATAAAATGGCTCTTCCTACTCACATAGTGAATTATGTGTGAAACAATAGTAACAAATTGGTGATGAGGATTTGGATAAGCATTAAATTACTCATTTGCTTTAAATATATGCTTAATTTTTTATATTGCAAGTTCATCCAGATTTTACACTAGAATTTTTATCATGTGACCACCAAATTGAATTTATAGCTATGTGATGAATTCACACCCCACAAATTTGCTTTTCTAGGGTTCCATAAATTTATGAAACCCTAGCGAATTCACAAATTTGTATGGTGCTCTCAATACAGTGAATTCATGGTGTCCTCAATGAATTCATAGAAACCCTAGCGAAATCATAGAAGACTCATGAATTCATACTTTTTGCTTGTTATTTTGTAATTTTACCTTGATTTTTATGATTTAATGAGTTGATGATTATGATGAACTAATTATTTTTACTATTGATATTTTTTATTGTAGTATGGTACTCTTAAGGGTTAGGATTGGCATTGTCAAGATTTTGAGGATAGAGTAAGGGATATCACTCAGATAGAGTAGGATTTTATGGAGCGGGTGGGGCTTCTCTAGGTAGCAAAGATACCTAGGGTGGACATAGATTACTCTCTACTGACTGCATTGGCAGAGATGTGGTACCCAAAATCATCCACATTCTAGTTACCTACATGTGATATGACTATGACTTTGGAGGATGTATGGTGGATACTCTAGATTTCTATTAGAGGATAGCATGTATATCAGCCTCTAGTATAGGATATGATCTTGGAGTGGTTGACTAGGGATCCTACCTATTTGGTCAACTAGAGTGGAATCAATGTGGAGAGAATGGGAGGAACATAGGGTATCTCTACATTGATAGTTGTCTTGAGTAGGGTAGTTGTTGGATTGTTGGCCTATCACATGAGAAAAATATATATACCATGGTTTGTAGTAAGATTTATATTCGATATGAAGGATGCAATTTTCTTCCATCCCTTTTGTGTTATACCACTTGTATAGGCTATTATATAATATCATATATAAGTGATACGACTGTATTGTCCTTACCACCCTACTCTAGGTGTGGATTTGGGAGTATTTGGCAGTCCGAATACCCGATGGATTGCTTCGATGGTAGGTGGATGTAGAGTAGTTGATTTTATTGATGGCCTCCCTTGAGGGGAAGGCATGTGATTAGTGGTGGGCTAGATATGGCTAATTAGGTAGTGGATGGGTTGAATCCATGATGGGTGGTATGGAGACCCTCATGGATGTAACCATATTGGGATGAGGATAGTGTAGAGTTGGCTGGTATGCAATAGGTATGATGGCTACAATTAGAGAAGAGAGAGGTAGAGTTGTACCATTTTTATTAGGTATGAAGGTAGTTTGGGTTGGCATAGGGAATACCAGAGTTGGGTGACATTTGGTTTCAATGAATGATTAAAGATCTACAAGGTGTAGGTGGTGATATTGATATCACATATTTTAGGGAGTCTGATGAGGATGACCCTCTTTTGGTAGATTTTGAGGTGGATGATGTGGGGGTGGAGGTTGAATACCAAATAAGGTATCAGGATCTTAGACCTTAGATAATTACTTCTCAACCACCATGACCTACATGATAGGTTGACTATAGGATGCAATTATTAATTCAAGAGGTCACTCAATGGATGGTAGAGCAGAGGTCTCAAGAGGGGGAGGCACATAGACCCAAATAGAGGGTGGTACCTATACCTATATAGAGGGATTCACCTAGGTAGACTAATGTACCTTGATAGTAGGATGCATCAATACAAGAGGATGTACCTTACTAGTAGGATGCACCTTAGTAGGAAGATACACCTAGGTAGGAGAATGAACCTAGGTAGCCATGATGAGGTAGATATGGTTGATGAGGTAGGGATGGTTGATGTCAGTGGAGAGGGGTATGGAGGTAACCACCAGTGAGTGGTGGAGCTAAAGGTAGAGTTAAATACTCTAATGGTGTAGATAGCAACTCAAGTAGCATACATTCAGTCCTTGGAGACTCATGTGTAGCAACTTTAATCTCAAGGGTAGTAGTCAATGAGAGTAGCACCCTCCATGAGTAGTGAAGGTTAGAGATTATGGGATGAGCTTCTAGTAGAATAAGTAGAGGTAGTGAGGGCTTCATAGTGAGATATTTTACCATACTATGTGATATTAGGAAGTACTAAAGGGGTAGAGGACTTCTATGCTAGAGTTATTAAGGAGTCAAAGTCATTCATGATCAATGTCATGAAAAATGACTTAGTCTATGCACATGCATCCACCAAGACCACCACCGGATATGGGGGAGGGTTAGGGATCTAGGATTTAGGGTATGATATATCAGGCGTTGATTTTTTGTGGTATGATTCCTCGATGATTGAGTGTGCCAAGATTTTTTATTATGGCACACCAGTCCAACACTATGTATATGTGAATCTTGAGATATATACCATACTGCTTTTGATATTTTTATTTACATTTTTTTGTATTTTGTGGATTTTTTATGGATTTTGATATTTTATTGTATGATGCATATTTTGAATGATCTAAATGATGATAATAATGCATATAATAATGTTGGTTTGAATATATATTTATCATACTAGTCAAAATATGGTTTATGAAAATATGATGTGTGGAAATAAATTAATATGAATAAAAAAATGAGATAATGTGCAAAAGATGATCAAAACGTGTTGAGTGACATGTCCTTATGACTTCAAGTTTTAGTTAATAATCTAAAAGGATGTGTGCTTATATATGACTAAAATGGAGGCTGCCCCTTGTGTGTGGTCATGAAAAAAATCCTATGTGAGGTGATTTGTTTTTCCTGAGTCGACGATATGAAACTTAGTAGATAAAATGATCAAATTTTATGGTTCGAATAAGATGAATGAGAAATGGTCAAAATGACTAGTCATGAGAGATGCAATTTTTCCTATAGGGGGATTTTAATAGGCATTAGAATCCTTGGTTAAATAGAATGCATATGGGAAAATCCTAACCAGGTATCATCTCCTACCATAATCATAAAATCCCTATGCAACTATATGATCAAGCAATCATGTATGAGCAAGCATGATATGTGTAATATGCCAAAAAAACATACAATATAATGAAGCAATCATGAAAATGTATTATGCAAAAAGTGGATGGATGTGAGATACAAAACTAATTAGTGATTTGGCACCAATTATATATGACAATGGTCATACATGTCCAAGGAAGATATTATGACATTAGCCATGTAATGAGATCAAGTCTATCAAGAACCTGTGTGTGATTTGTGAGTTAATTTTCCATCTTGATCTTGATAATGATGCACATCTATAAATAACCAATGTGTGTTCTTTTTTAATTTCATTTACCAATTTTGATCAAGGTAATGATATAAGACAATTAGGAACCATTGTTTGTGTAAATAATGGATTCATTTATCTATCTTGAGCAAGTCGAGATTAAACCAGTCATGAAGAGAACCAAAAAGCTATCTTGTCCTTATGTGTGGTTATAGGTATCTTCAAGTGAGACATACACCAAACATGAGCATACTCCACTACCAGTAAGGTTTCTATATCCCCAGTGGAGATTAGCCCCATAGTCCAATAGTAGGATCTCAAGATTTGGGGAATCAGATTCTCAACCACTCGAATCAAGTCCTGATGAGAATTTTACCCTATCCTTACTACTTGAGCCCCATTATTATTATGGATTTTGTGAAAGAGTTGGATATTTGGGGAATTAGATTCTCAACCACTCGAATTGAATCCTGATGATAATTTTACCCTATCCTTACTACTCACTCTTTCATTTTTTGTATAATTTTGTAAAGAATATATTTTTATAATTTGTTGGACTATGTGCATAATGGGACAAGCAATAAAATTGTTTTCTTAATGGTTCAATCCAATCAAGGTGTCATCCATCCTTGACATAATATTTTATTAATAAATGTAACATGTTTTTGGTTCAAAAAGTGGAAAATTCGGTTCCCAAAACTCAAAACTTCCTTAGTGAGCATTACATTTTGGTTCAAGAGATATTTTTAATCAGTCTTAAGCATCACAATTCTATTAAAATATGAATCATATGATTGGTTCAAGGTATAATATTAATCAAAGAAAACATGATTAACTATGAATAAGATGACATTTGTTTAAAATTTTGGTGGATAAGTATGACCATATATATTATATAATGAGCTAATAAAATGCAATATGCAAGCTATGAAATGCATAATTATGACTATGTAATGAAATATAGAAGCAATAATTATGTACAATGGGTTATGTACAAGATCAGTGAAATGTATAGGCAAATGAAAACAACTCCAAAAGACCAAAAAAAAAAGAATGAGAGGTGTTGAACCCGCTACGGGTGT
Source organism: Wollemia nobilis (assembly GCA_028583015.1). Taxonomy (NCBI): domain Eukaryota; kingdom Viridiplantae; phylum Streptophyta; class Pinopsida; order Araucariales; family Araucariaceae; genus Wollemia; species Wollemia nobilis. The sequence goes on from JAQPPZ010001045.1 coordinate 6,542,278, forward strand.
AGTGCTTACTAATGGTCAAAGAAAAGCAGAGATATACCCATTGGGATGTATGCTCATAAATGGTTGAATGGAGATTGTCCCTCGCTCATGACCATAACACTATCAACTATGGGGTGCTAGAAATGATATTGCCAAAGTGAACACTACTCAATAGGGTTGTACACCAAAGCATATGAACAAGGCCAACATAGCAAATCTAGAACCACATCCCTTTTCTTGGGGAGATGTAATCAATAAAAATAAATTTTCAAGGTAAGGAATGTAAAATAGTATGAGCAAATGCAATGATGGAAATTTAAACTAGATGAAAATGCAAAACCATGCACTTTTGTTTTATTTAATTTTTTTGATTTTTCATTTACATGGTGGAATTGGTAGTATATACAAGATGATTTGTATAATACTTTCTATGTATACTGTACAAGGTGATTTATACATAATATTTTCTAAGGTGGATTTAAAACCAAAGGAGGTTTTGAACAAAGAAGTTCCTTTGAAGATTTTTATTTAGCAACCATTGCATGAAAATCTTCACATTCTTGAACAAAACCATTTTTATTAATAAAAGGAGGGGTGATCCCAAATTTTTCCAAATATTTATAGGATAGCAAAGTGGATTCATATTTAGAAGCAGATGATTTAACATAAGAATGTGTGAAATTTATCATATTACAAAATAAAATTTGAGGGATAAGAAGGTCCCTCATCTTCTTCAATCAATTCCATAGAAGGGTGCTCTGGCATAGATGAAGATAGATCATGGATATAAGGTGATGATGATGACAGGGTAGGACAAAATGGAGAATCAAGTGGCTTCACCATTGCACAATACTTGAATGGTCAAGGGTCATCATGGATGGTGATAATTTTATTCTTGAATTTAAACTTCAACCATTGATAAAGAGTGGAAGGGACAACCCTCATCTCATGAATCCAAGGGTGTCCAAGTAGTATATTATAAGTTGCAAGGCAAGACATCACATAAAATAAGGTATCTAAGACCTTGGATCCTACCTCAAGGGGAAAGAATATAGTGCCACAAGCTTCTTGGAACTCATTTTTGAAAGCTTTTATGATGATATTAGGTTCAATGAGATATTCCTCCTTTAATCCAAGCTTTTTCAAGACTTGATGAGTGCATAGATTAAGGGAGGATCCATTATCTACAAAGAATTTCTTGATAAATTTTTCTCCAATAACTTCTATGATGTAAATATATGAATATTATTGTAGGTTCGTGGAAGGAATCTCATCATAATAGAATGAAATCTGATTAATTCCAAGAGAAATTACAACATTAACTATATCCCTATGGGAAATGTCTTGTACTTGTTGTGTAGGAGGTTGATTATTTGTTGGAGGATCATGATTAGGAGTAGTTTGAGAGTCCTATATAACAATATGAATTGCATCAATCAAGTCTTAATTGGATTTTTCAACCTCTTACATGAGTGTGTCATGTGCCCATCTACTTTATGGTACTTACAATGTTGTTCATGCTTATACCAATAAGTTGTGGTATCAAGTTACCTTATGGGAGGTAAATCAATCATACCTATATTCAAAAAATACTTGAGGACCATAGATAATGTTTGATTAAGCTCGGTGAAATTACATGTTGGGGATTTTAGAGAAGTCTTAAATATCATCTTCCTCAAGGTATCAGTGGTAATAAGATTTAATGATTGGTTACATGTCTCTTTATGATCGTAAGTAGAATGATAGGGTTGGATGTGATCCAATCATGAAAAAGAAGAATTATATGTATGTTGATAAGAATGATATGGATGCACGATGGGAATGGTAACACCATTATGAAGAGGACTGAAAAATAAACATTGTCTTGCAGGTATGGATATGTCATATTGAAGGAAGAAGCTAGAAGTGGTTGTGATGGCCATGATGATGAAAAAGAATATGGAAAGAAGGTTTGTAGTGGAATCGATTGAGAAGGAAAATATGAAGGAAGAAGATATTGTGATGAAGAAGATGTTGAATATGGATGAAAATAGGGAAGAGGTTGAATACAATCAACCAACACATTTTATGAAATCCCCCAGACATTAACAATCGAGAAAGTAGCATAAATAGGTTCATATTGGATTGGGACATTCACGGGACCCAAAAATTCCCTACCATTACTAAGAGTGGTAGTCATATTTTTGAAAATAAAGAAAATAATCACTCAAAGAAAAATCACACAAAATATTTTCTTTATTTCACTAACTAGTTTCTTCTTAATATGGTCTTTATTTAGTGAAAATGAAAGATATATGACAAAAAGAAAGATGTATTTTCTAAATAAATTCCACTCTTCAAGTTGTTCTAGAGTGTTCTAATATTAATTTCCTAGATATCCCAAGAGTAATATGTGTACACCACTTAATACCCAACTTAACAAGTTGGAGGGTTTGACCTCAAACTCTCACAAAAAATTATCACCACTTGATGCCAAGGGTGGGATGGAACTAGGACAAGGTCATTATGGACTACCAAAGAAAAACCATAAGGGAAGAATGTGAGAATAAGAGAAGTGTGAAAATAATGATATAATATTTTAAACCCTTAAGTGAAAAATTCACATCGGGTTCACCAAAAAATGTAGGCTATAAATTCTGCACCCCTTTCCCTTAGGCAAATGAATCCATGTCTAGAAGGAATATGGGTCATTTGATATCCTACACCTTGATGTGAGAGGTATCTAGTGATAAACATCATTTGGTGATGGTTTGATAGATCTGGGGTTCACCAAGAAGTGTTTTAAGACCACATCTAAGTCTAGGCAAGGTGTATGTTTGATGTGTTATTTTAAGTTTACAAACACCTAGGTTTAGTTCAAATACAACTAGATCTAATCTATATGCAATTTAAATTTCCTTTAAAAAAACACACAACAAGCAATTCTTCTAAACTAAGTGCATTGTAATTTCATTTTTTATACTTTTACATTTTTCATGATGATCTATGAACAAAACATATATGAAACTGATAAAAAGTAGAATGATGAAATTGAAATAGATCAAATCAAGAATCTACCTAAACTGGATGGCTAATCCAAGAAAATTATGTCATGTCTAGAAAATTCATGGCCTATGAGAGAATTTGTAGGTTTGAGTGTGAATTTATAGAAAAACCTGTAATAGTTGCACAAAAACACTAGAAATTGCAATCAGTGATTAGGGATATTTTTAGGCCAATGTAAGGTTGATATTCATGATGTGGTAATCAAATACCCTTGGTTATTTTAGCAAATCATGTAATATGGAAATCATATATCTATCACAAATAAATGAAAGACTAAAATAAAATAGCAAAATAGTGCAAAAATAAGAATGCTATGAAATACAGGATGATCAATATGTAATATGAAAATGGAACAATAGATCTAGAAGTAGAAATTTATCCCAAGGCCTGTAGCTATGTGAATTTATGGCTTGCAAGAAAATTTGTGGCCTGTGAAAAAATCATATATCTACCCACAATTTCTCTAGATATGCTAAATGTGAAATACAAATTTAGGAAATGAAGTGCAAATATCAAGATAAATACAAAATAACTTGCTCATAGTGGAACTATTGAAGATTTGATCATCTAGTATTGGAATGATGATGGTAGAAATATGGATCTATTAGTAGCAAGAAGAGCTCCAAAAGTGTTCTTCAATCAGCAAGGAACCTGCTTCTGTCACTCAACCTATAGAAAATCTATCAATTCTCAGCTTCTCTCAATCAAAATATAATTGCTCCTTAGTTTACCAAAATTTTCTCAATTCATCACTAGCCTCATTTGGGAGGTAGAGTGCTTCTTTTAAAGAATTTGATCATAACATGATAACTAGAAAATGTGTGATTTAGGGTGGAAGTTCAGGTTTGTTAAGCAAATTGGGAAAATTCCTAATCTGAGCAAATTCACAACTTAAAAATGGAGGCCAAAAATTTGTAGAAGGTGGGTTGTTATGCCTAATTTAGGTCGAGTCAAAATGACATATAGGTGATTGGTAAGTTTGTTATTTTAGTGAATTCATGAGATAAATTTAGGAGCTATAAATTTTCTATAAATGAGATAAAAAAATACATGGGGTTAGCGAGTGGTTTTGGTGATGCAAAGAAAAATGTGGGCTAATGAAGGGTAGGGTTACGTGCGTTAGGGGTTAGAGAATTATGACATGGGTTAAAATTATTTTGCTACAGAAGGTTATAGTATTCCTACTTGAAGAGAAGCACCTGGAAAATTCACCTAGAAACTCCACTTGATGACTTAGATTGAAAATATAGACTCTAAATAAGTCATCCAACAAAATATAGGCTAGGAGTTTGGTGGGTTTATCTATCTCATCAGCTTGTTGAAGAAAAATCTCCCCACCTAGAAATTTTTCTCAAAGGGAAGGCCCATAATTATATGAGTAGAAGGCCTTTGAGCAGAGCCTTCACTAGAGATAATTAGCAAGAGTTGGTACTATGGGTAAAAATAGCAACCCACCTATATATAGCATATCTTTAAGAAATTTTCCTAATTAGATAGTAGATATCAGGTCGGAGGGCCAAAACCATAGTCAAAACCATAAGATAATTGTTAGGTCTAGGAAATGTCCAAGGTAGAGGAAATTAACATTTTTTCATAGCATAAAAATAAAAATTAAGTATGAAGAAAGTGGCCAAACTTTTTTAAAGTTGACATCAACAAAGGATATGAAAAATATGGCATCCATCATAGTAAATCTCAAAATTGGCTAAGGCAAGTAAGTCCAAAATTTTGCTACACATCGAAATCAAATTTTGGCCAAGTCTAAAAGAAATTAGATCATATTTGTAGAGTGGTGACATCATCAAGAAGAGCATAAATAATCCAACATGAAAATAGGCCAGACCAAAATTGGCTATGTCAAAGTAAAGGTCAAAATTTTGGAGTGTTGATTTCATCATAGAGTGCATAAAAATTCTAACACTAAAAGAAGTTGGATAAAAAAATAAGGCATAAAAATCAGTATAAAAAAACATTTGATTTCAAGGAAGGATCATTTTTGACACTACATAGAGCTCATTTTTCAAAAGCACTAAGTATAAAGGATGAAATTTCTAAGGAAGCTAATTTCACTCTAGGAAAAACAAAATTTTGGCACTTAGTTAATATGGACCCAAATTTTGGCTAAGGGAAAGAGTCTAGTAAATTTAAAAAGAGCATGAAGTTGTCCCCATCAGGCATAATCAGCTCTATTAGAGAATCCTAATTATAGGTTGCTCCTTTGTTGTACACCTATCATTATGCAACTAGACTAGTCACCAAACGAAGTGGTGAAGAGAAGATTTATTAGACACCCTAAATCATCTTGAAGCATGTGGATGCCACACTCCTAGAAGAGATCAAAACCATCCACATTGACACAACCACATCATGGAATTTATACTAGAATATTTTGGAAAGAGATGCACATGCTCCATAATCACCTATCATCCTGAGGTAACAGAATGCAATATAAATATGTAAATACTTGAATGTATTTCATTATAATGGTCATCTATTTAACTTTTACAATTGCATAAGTTGTATGATTGAAGGCTATATACCTCTTAATAAATATTGAAGTTTTGTTTGGACTCTATTTGAGGATTTTTCATAGCATGTATGTATGTGAATTTAATTGATTAAGAATTTTTTAATGTTGAATGGATAGTATATTTAGTTAAAGTTATTTTGTTAATTGAATAACTCCCTAAATTGATAATTGTTTAATATTTGGAATGCTTAGTTGTGGATGTGTTGAATTGAATGAATTCTCTATAATATTAAATTATAGTTGGTTTATTAAGTAGTTTAATTGAGTTGAGGGAACTAGACTCTCATGCATTTATGTCTCTTGTTTTTGAATCTCGACTAGTTTTAATTTTCTAGCTTCTAACTCTTTCCCATTTATTTATTTAGTCTTCAACTCCATTGTTAGATTAGATAGAATAAAAGGAATTGTTCTACTTTAGATGTTGGTCCAAAATCTATTTTGGGTCTTCCAATATTGATCAATATTTCAAAGATGCATCTCATCCACATAGGTATATTTTGGACCTAGAGTTTTGGCACACTCGATGGGACACAAATCTTACCTCCCTTATTGAGTATAATCTTGGTGAAGTTCTAATATAATAGATAAAATTACCAATCACTTTGATATTCCACTAAGAATGAAATATTCATACAAAACCTAACCATAATCTAATCTAGGTTTATGATCACAATATTTGTAGCTAAGAAACTAGAAGAACTTGTACAATTTTTTTATCTACCTCCACTTATATTTAGAAGACACAAATCTCCATCATCTCCTCCATTAACCCCTACAAAAAGTGTAGGTTCTACATATTCTAGATCTCCATGATATTTTCATTCCATTAGATTAGAAAATATGGCTCAACCTCCACCTCAAAAAAGCTATACTAATTGGAATAAAATTAGATAGATCAATTTATTAAATATGAATCCTGTTAGATTTTGAGGATGTATATTAAAGGAAATGCAACCACAAGATGTAAAATAAGTAAGCTATGATAACTATATGATAATGGCACTATAATATGCAGGAAAACTAGATGATTTCTGCATTAACTCAGTAATATGCCATTAATAAAAGCTCATAAAAATAGTATAATGCAATATAATGGAGGACATGAAAACTCCAAAATTTTCAATGAAGAACTACATTGTACCTACTCACTACTCCCTACCATGACATCATTCCTCTAAATTTATTCACTCTCAAGTTTCCACTTTACTCTCATATTCTAAAGGCCTATATAAAGGAAGATATTTTCCTTGGCCTTTACTATACCCATGACTCTTCATCTACCTATTCTATGACTCGTACATGTGGACTACATGCGCATTTACATCTTTTCACATTCTAACACTTGTGCATTTATTACTTGCTTGAATCATCTACTCAAACCTTAATCTAATATAAAATCCTAATATAGATATGTACCTAAGTTGGTACATTGGCATGTACAAAATAATGTAATATACTCTAACACCCCCTGTATTACATTATTTGGGTATTAAAAACTTTAGTCTTGAATATGGATCTTTGTCTTTCAAATATTCTTCATCTTGATCAGGTCCTTCTCTTTTATTCATTCTAGTCTTCATGTTGTCTTTCATTTTCTTCATTCCTATGGTTTCTATTGTTTCAAAGTGTTTTTTAGAATATTTGTTCTTGAAGTCTGAAAATTGTATTTGATGAACTAGATATCTCATATTATTGCAGGTCATCAATGTATCAAAATTGCTCCATTTTCTTTCCTTTGGTTTTTTGAATGATTTGTTTCCTTGATATTAAAAAAATTCAAGCTTGAATTAATTTTTAGTGGAAGCTTTTTGTAGATGAATGGTAAAACCTTATGCTCTTTTACCTTTAAGTCTAATTTAATGTCAAGTATGCATGGGGGAGATTCATTAGAATCTCTGCTTCCCCACTTGAGGGTCTCTTTCCAAAGGATATCCTGAGGATACAAAGATACTCAACACAACTAGACTCCTACTCAATACTTTTTTCTATGGTTGTGTGTAAGTTGATGTAATGCTTGTGTTATCGATGTTTTTAGAGTCTAATTAAAACAAACACCAAATATTTTTGGATCTCTATCTATCCAACTATTTATCGAGCCTTAACGATTATTTAAATCTAAATCATCAAGAATCATCTAAATACAATGCTTAATTTTAAATCACACAAATACATACAAACAAGAGCTAACCTATATGCACTTCAAGTTTGAATGAGCTAAACTAAGGGGATTTTTTATTTCAAGGTAAAACAAGGAGGAATGCAAGAAGACAATCTAGCCTAATGCAATTATATCCTTTTTGATTATTTTCCTATGTACTTGGAAGTGATCAAAAGGTTAAATTTCAGCCTAAGGTTCCTTAATTTATTAGTTTTTAAGTATTTTGTAAAGAAATTGGGGAATTTTGTAAATAAACTGCAAGGTTTTGTAAATGATTAAGTTTTCTAGTTAATATTCTTTAGTTTGACAAAGTAAATATGATTTCTACTTGCAAAAGAGTAGAAAACATAAAAAAAACATAGAAGAAATGAAATTACATAACTAAGGAAGGTCCAAGTGGTCGGATTACCTCTCTCAGAGCTTGTATACCAAATTCACCATTGGAAAGTGCTAAAGTTGTCACTGCTACTAAATTTTCCACAAGGGTGGCAAATTTGGTAAAATTTACACAAAAACTAAAAAAAAATAGGATTTGTGATTTAAGAGGTTTTTCTGAGGGTTGGATAGGTCAAAACCTTGTCTAAACATCTGATCAGACCCCTTTTAACAAAAGAAATAAGTATGCTTACCTCTTGGGGTGGAATTTGGCTTTTTGTTAAATTTGCCACTGGATCTGCCAAATTCACCACTAGTGAATTTGGTTTGAATGGTAAATTTGGTTCAGTGTATTTTGGCTACTAAATTCACCACTAACAATTTAGGGTGGTGAATTTTGTCATAGGACGAGTTTTTAAGAGTTGTAGAGGTCAATTTAGGCAAAATTTGATAGAATTTTGAGCTAAAACTGAAAGGGAGTATCCCTAATATGATTTTCAAGGTCTGTGTCTAAGGAAAATAGATATTTAAACCCTTAAGATGGAGAATTTAAAAACTGATTTGGGAATGATAGAGAAATAAGTGAAAAATCTCAAAGGATTGTAAATTTGATCAATCAAAGTTGTGAGAAGATAAAAGATGTAACGTATTTGATTAGGAATGCTTTTAATGCTATTTATTACTGATCTAAGTGCAAGATAAATAGAGATTGATGCAAATTATTTACTAATTTATAATTTAAGTGAATGCTTGGATTAAAAGATAGGGGAAGTTCCTCAATGACTATTTTGAATAGTCAAAGAGCTGGGAACAAAGATATGAGAATGCATGGGGATTAGTAATATAGCAAGGTAACTTATATATAACCTAATACTTGCAATGCCTATGAAATTGATAAAGGAATCAATGTGGCATGCTTAAATAATGAAGGGAAATGCTATTAAAATGCTTAAAAAGAAAGACTAGAATGCTAAAATACTTAATGTATGAAAGTAAAATAGCATGGAAGTGAAAGGAAATGGTTAGTATACTTGAAATGAAAGTAAAAAAATGTTTTAAATGAAAAGAATAGCAAAGATTTATGATGCAAAATATGTTAGCAAATGCATCCAAAACCTTTCAAATAGAGGATTAGAGGTAAAGTATGATAATGAGATGAATGCAAACTAACATAAGCCTATAAAGATATGTTAGAGGTGACCAAAAGATGCTACAAATCCTTGAAATCAGTCCTGCATGTAATGATGTTAGAACCTAAAAAACAAAAGGTAAGCTCAATATGATGACAAGTGTTCTAGATGAATTGAAGCAAAGGTAAGTAAATGGAGTTAGTCAACTTGCAAAGCTTAAAATTAGGAAGCTAAAATAATATGGATAGCAATAAAATAAAGGAGATAACTATGCTATATTTCACCTAGCTATGACCTCTCCCTTGCATGAAGATCTTACCACCAAGATCCCTTGCCTTGCCTAGTTGCCCTCCACAAATTCTTCCTAAATGACTCCTCAAAACTTGAAATACTTCAAGAGATATCTAAGAATTATAGTAATGAGAATGCTAAGAGGAAAGAGAGATCTTAGAAAATTTGGTAGAGCTTTGCTACAATGGAATTACTTGTAGAATGCTTTCCCCATTACCTCCTTAATAGGATTTGGAGGAGTTTTTGGGGGATAAATGGATAAGAACAATTTAAAATTGTTGCATATTATGCATTGTTAAAGAATGTGAAATCAATGGTAGAGGTGGAAGGGAGGTCAATCCACTCTCTAGTTCATGTGGAAGATTCCAAACCATTTTTTCCAAATTTATCACTATCAACCAAATTTGCCACTAGCACATTTGGCAACTTGGGTGGCGAATTTGGTAAGGAGTCCAAATATGATTTTGTAAGTTTGAAATTTGAAAATTTTACAAATTCACCACTAGAAAAATTTTCCACTAGCAAATTTGGTCGAAGTGGCAAATTTGGTAAAAGTTGATTCTAAATGCTAAAAGTCAATTTTTGTAGTTTTGCCAAATTTTCCACTCAACCTGCATCAAAGTGGTAAATTTGATAAAGGTGGAAATGATGCCCAAAATGACTAGGAGTGGTCAATTTGATATTTTTTAACTTTTGTAACTAATTTTAGGAACTTTTGAGATGTTTTGGAATGTTTGTGACTAGTTTTGAGAAGTTCCGACTAGTCTTGAAAGATTACAAGTGGTGTATCAAAATTGTGTGTCTAAATTTTTCCCCAATTTGAACATGACATCTATGATATTGCATCAAAATTTAAGTTGTGATACTCAATTTTGACCTATTAATGCATTGATTTATTGATTGAAAAAGTTGATTGTGATTTACTCTTTTTGATGATTTTTTACATATATGCCTCATTTTACATGCCTTGATATTTGGAGAATATTATTTTATCCCTTGAATATCTTAACCCGTGGCATGGTCTCTTCTTTTTGAATAATGTGCCTTATGGTGTATTTTTGGGACAAATTTTAAAAATATAGGAAGCTTAACTAAGTTGGCAATAATGGGCTAGGGGTTTAACAGGTAAAAGGTAAGGTGGAAATGCTTTCATTTGTATTTTACCAATTTTAGAAACTTGGAGAGAGCAAGATAGAACTAAGAGAGAATATGGCACATATATGAGGCTAGGTGCATCGGGTGAATGCCATTCAAGGGATGATAAATGTGACATAGCAAGATCAAGAGGTATGTATTCATTTTGAGCCATAAATTTTCATTCTAGGTCCCTTTTTTTCAAGTTTTTTGTGAGTTGTGGTAAATTTGGTGCCAGTTTCGAATTTGGCATTGGTGCCAACGGTGAATTTGGTCCTAGTGGTAAATTTGACACTGGAAAATTTGGTGCTAGTGGTAAATTTGGGACTGGATAGTAAATTTTATTTTACAATTTTTGGCCTTGATATGTGTGCAAATATAGACATATTTATACTCATCTAAAAGCTCTTTTCTAGGGCTATCCAATGGTATTACTCTTCCAAAGTTTTAAAAATATTTGATAGATTTTATAACTCAGTATTTTGGATGGTTTTGGTAGGTGATGAATATAATAATGAGCAAGGAGATTAGGGATCATCTTAGCTAGTGATCATATGGAGGAGGATGTGGCAACTTTGGTAGTGGTAGGATTGTGTTATGTGGAATACATGCCTAAGTTGGATTCTGATTGCTCCTTATTTATAGCCCTTGTAGAGAGATGGTACTCATCCACCAATACCTTTAGGCTATCAATGGGTGAGATGACTGTTACATTGCAGGATGTCTAGTGTATCCTCGTAGTTGTTGAGTGGTATTTTCACCCAATTGTGAAAGTACACTCTCCCTTAGGATTTGGGTTCCAAATCCCCTCTTGCAAAGAAGTTAAACAAACAACTTCTCCAAGGTCTCCGCTATATTAGCATTTGCATATGTGTATTAGTAATCTTAAATAAAGATATTCACTTTAAATGCTTGGAACACCTTAGTGATTGCAAGTAACTGTAAACAAGGGGCAATGTTGGTTTATTTTACCATGAAACTTTAGTGATTGTTCATTGAACCAAAATAGAGCAAATGTGAGTTGGCCCTCATATGACCACGATGTAGTGCTCAAATTACCCCTCTTTCGTAAAATTAGAATTTTTATGAAGAGAGGGTAATTTTAGGCTCAAAAAATGGAAATTTGTGAAATGCCATAAAACATAACTCCTTCAATGAAATTGGAATTTTCATGAAGGGAATGTCATCATAGGCTCATGAATGAAACATGAAACTAAAAAAAAATGAAATTCCGGCCCAAAATGGAAACTTTCTATTTTCGGATTTTTTAAAATCTGTAATAAAACAGCAACTTCGATGAATTTTTAAAAATACTAAACAACTCCGAAAATGAAATTTCAAAGTGCGTATTGGAAGTCTGTAGTATAACCTACGCAATGGTGAAATTATTTTTGGATTTTGACATTTTTTAAATGTTTATTTTAATGCCTGAAAATTAAAAAAAAGTTAAAATTTTTGGAAAATAAAATGCAGAAAATGAAAATGAAATGCAGAAAATGGAACATAAGATGCATTCAGTTTGATGCTATCCTATTCCGACAAAACCGAAGATGCGAGGTTTTCATGCATGCAACCTAACCTATTGGACTTGCAAAACAAGCACAATCCGGATAAGCTAAGTGCTTGCTCCTAGGGTTTTAAATGAGGTTTTCAGATTTAAACATTCGCATGAAGCAACCAAGAAAACTTGCATAAACTCCATTTACAAGCCTAAAATCTGAAAAGGGGAAAAATAGACATTTAATCTTGCATGCAGAAAATGACTCCTTCTTTCTTGTCCATAAGATGCAACTTTCTGAAACTTTCTGTATTAAAAATTTGTCATTTTACAATAACAAAAATTTTTGGTTTTCCCAAACCAGTCAATGGAAGAAAACAACTCGAACAGGTCCAGAATGGCCCTCTTGCCTTCAAATCTCCCCTCGAACTCCTCCCCCCCCCCCCCAACTCCAACATCCTTTGCCTGGCGTATTTAAAACTTTCAAGAAGCTTTTCGTTTCATTTTCCAATGGTTGTTCGTTTCACCTTCCCTTGTGCATGCATGTGTTTTGGTTTCCAAAAAAGCTTTTCGTTTCTATTTTGTGGCCCTTCGTTTCATTCCCATGGTTTGACTTCCTCTGTTTGGTTTTTTCCTTTTGATTTCAAAAAAAAATGTTTCCTTTTCTCCACATGGGCATGCATCTGCTTCCTTCCATGTGTAACGACCATCTTAAATGATTTCAAATCATTAAAGATTCCTTATGTAACATTTTGTCTTATTCATTGGATTTTGTCCTTATGTGACAAATTACCTTATTCAATCTTCAATTTATTCCTTATAGGTCCACGTCATTATGCAGTCTTCAGTTTCACTATCCTGGTGTTCATCACTAATATCAGATGCACTATCCACTACTTTGTTCCCTTGGCAAAAATCCAACATGTCGCGATATCGTGACACTCTTGTCTCTCTGTCTGCCTGCCCTTTTTGAGTCACGAAAATGCAACATGTCGCGATATCGTGACACTTTTGTTTCTCTGCCTACCTGCCCTTTTTGAGTCACGAAAATGCAACATGTCGCGATATCGCGACACTTTTGTTTCTCTGCCTGCCTACCCTTTTTGAGTCGCGAAAATGCAACATGTCGCGATATCGCGACACTTTTGTTTCTCTGCCTGCCTGCCCTTTTGAGTCACGAAAATGCAACATGTCGCGATATCGCGACACTTTTTCTTTGCTTTGGACCACGAAAATGCAACATGTCGTGATATCGTGACACTTTTTCCTCCTTGCTCTTTCTCTTTTCTTTGGACCGTGAAAATGCAACATGTCGCGATATCGTGACACTTTTTCTCCTTTCTGTTGCTCTTGGCCATGAAAATGCAACATGTCACGATATCGCGACACTTTTTATTTCTTGTTCTTTATCTTCTCTTTTGGCCATGAAAATGCAACATGTCGCGATATCGCGACACTTTTTCTTTCTTGTTCTTTCTCTTCTCTTTTGGCTGCAAAAATGCAACATGTCGCGATATCGTGACACTTTTTCTTTCTTGTTCTTTCTCTTCTCTTTTGGCCGCAAAAATGCAACATGTCGCGATATCGCGACACTTTTTCTTTCTTGTTTTTCTCTTCTCTTTTGGCCGCGAAAATGCAACATGTCGCGATATCGCGACACTTTTTCTTTCTTGTTCTTTCTCTTCTCTTTTGGCCATGAAAATGCAACATGTCGCGATATCGTGACACTTTTTCTTTCTTGTTATTTCTCTTTTCTTTGAACCGTGAAAATGCAACATGTCGCGATATCGCGACACTTTTTCCTCCTTGCGGTGTTTTGCTTTTTCTTTGATCTTTAGCATATGGGCCACTTCGGTCTTCTTGGAAAATATGCAAAAAGGTGGGTCCCCAATTTTGGGGTACGTTGTGGAGCAGCCACAACAAATGGCGACTTTGCTAGGAAATGCTCCTGAGCATTTCGGTGAGAACTCAACCTGAACACCTTCAAAACTCAAACACAAGCATCAAAAAATATCCCAAGAATGAAACTAGACGAGAAATACATGAAGCATTAGAATTATTAAGCATCAGCTTGGTGTGTGCAATGTGCTTCATTCCCTATCGTTTGAAACTCGTTCAACTTTCCATTGTCATTTTCACTTATGATTTCGAGCGTATGAGAAGTTATGGATGATTCCTGTAGGATTTAACGTATGGTGAAGATGCTAGAGATATAACAAGCTTTGCAAAGGCTCAAACTTTCTAGTACCATGAACAAACATATTAAAATATGTCAAATCCTCTTAGGACCAAATATGAGTATACTGAATTAATTTACTAGATCCCAAAGTTGGTTATGTGTCACTACCATTTGTAACCCATGTGCAAGTGTAAGTGAAATCAGAGCTTTGGGGAATAGGATTCCCAACCTAAGCGAGATGGGAATTTAACCCTATCCTTACTACTATGATCTGGAGTTCATTACCTCATCTTGAACAAAATGATTTAACCTGTTATGGATGAAACTGTCGAGCTAGCCTGTCCGTTTGAGCAGTCAATGGTCTTGCTTTTAGACAAGACATGTTGCCACGCATGAGCATACTCCACTACCAGTCAGGCGTCTATAGCCCCGATGGAGATCAACCCCATAATCCAGGATTTGACTTTACTTTTGATTTCTTGAACCTTGGGGATGACTACCCATCCTTGCAAGGGACATGTAGTACGATCCTTCCAATCCAATATCAATGATGCAATAAAAGTAGAATGAAAAATATTTGCTTTGGAACTTCAAGTTCTTGAGTGTAGATCATGCTTTTAATTTCTTAAAGCATGATGGAGGCAAAATAGAAGCTTTGGGGAATCGGATTCTCAACCTAAGCGAGATGAGAATTAGACCCTATCCTTACTACTCCATGAAGATCAAATCGAGCTTTGGGGAATTGGATCCTCAACCTAAGTTCGATGGGGATTTAACCCTATCCTTACTACTCCGATTTTAGGCTTTAAGCACTATAGGAGTGGTAAAAACCATTGTTTTAAGGATTATGTTGCATGATAGGACAGACACGAAATACTCCTTTCGCCTCACCTTTTCTTCCAAGTATGGTTTTGACCATTTTGCTCAAGATCCTCTTTAATATGTGTAGAACGTGCTTGGTTCAAGATAGTTCGGGCATCAGTTCCCAACCTTAGGATCCTTTTAATATATGTTATGTAATAACCCTAAGAGGATTCGACACCTTTTCAATGATTGTATTTGAAATGTAGATGCAACTGAGATGAAATGTATATGCAATGTGGAATGTAACATGAGATATGGATGAATGCATTGCTCTTTTTGAAATGCGGATGGAGTATACCACCTACTTTGCCATAATTTGTAAAACTGACAACTTCATGCATCACAAGTTCCAAACGATATTCTTTAATGTGTTTGCGATACTCGTGGAGCTTTCTGCAATACAATTCCGATGTTTCATATTCTCTTAGTCTTAGTCAACATTCATAAGGACATAAGTTGACATCTCGCTTTTTTTTTTTTTTCAAGACAAACCAAAAGTGTCCAAAGGACCAACACACAAAACTTAAAACCAAAATGAGATCCAATCCAAAACCAAAACACAAAAACCAAAAGTATATACAAATGTACAATATAATACAAGATGGTGCAAAAGTTTGGATTATCATTTTCCCGGATCCCAAACCTGATTAGAATTCTTTAAAAGACATATGACGTGATACGCATACCAAGTTTTGTAGGAATCCAACAAAAACAAGATCAAACCAAACAAAGAAACAAACTTCCACTTGCCCCTCTCACCATACCAATTTGATTTAGTTTCATTAATAATCCTATGGTGGAGTTTCAAGTTTTCAAATTGATTAGACAATGATTGATATTCAATTCCTTTATGTCTATTCTTTAAGATGTCCATTCCGCACTTTGATTCATGGTGTAGAAATAAGCTTTCATTTTCATTCAATAAAGCCATAACATTAATAATATTTGAATCAAACCATTCATTAGGCAAACCTTCATTCGAATTTTGCATGGTGAAACCAAAAAGGTGAGATTTTACCTTTGGCATGTTTTCATTTGACCTTACTTGAAGAGGATTTGAAAATTCCTCTTTTCTCTCATGACATTCATCATCATGTAGCACTTGTTCTTTCTCCATGACTTGTTTATCAAAGGCACCAAACTTAGGTACCCAATTGAAAATATGTCCATCCCTTTCAAACCATAAGTCTTGTCTATCTAGGGGTGGGTTAACTAACACATTTCCATGATCAATCACTTGGGTTGTTTTGGGTAACGTGAGATTTTCAATTGGATCATCAATGATATCAAACCCAAATGATTTAGGTTTTGTAATTTTCTCATTTTGAAATGGCATAATCATTGTAGCACAAGTAAGTGGATCAAGATTTTCAATTTCTTTTCCTTCAAAGGAATCTAAAGCAAATGACTCTCTTTCTTGATTCATGGTTGTAGAATCCTTATCATGTTCCAAAATTTGATGAGATTCGAATTCCTCTTCCAAAACTTTCTCAAATTGTACAGGATTTATAGTATCCTCATGTGAGGAAGCAATTGAGTTATCCTGCATATTAATTGACACAACAAGTTTGTTAGAAGATTTAGATTGATAATATTCTTCCCATTTCTTCCATGAATCATAGTAATCATCTTCCAATTTCAAGTTGTGACGCTCAAGTACTTCTTCTTCATCTTCTGATTCATCAACATGTTTCTCATCCAATTCATCTTCACCTTCCTTAGATGGTCCAGTTATTTCCAAAAGTGGGTTATCTCTTGAATTCAAATTGGTAAAGCTATCATAATCCAAATTTGTAACCCATGATTCAATTTTATCACAATTTGGAAGGTGTGGATCCTCTTGGTCATCACTTTCGAGAACATCATCCAAAGTGTCTTTCGAGAACAAGTGGTGAAATTCGATTATGTCTTCAACTTCATTTGTTGATTTTCTTTCAAATTCATTTTCAGCCACTTGTGATGGCTTAGGAGCTTCTATAATGGGATCGATTTTTGAATTCCGTGTCATATAGTTGCTCCAATCCTTTGCAAGTACATCTGACCAAATCATATCCACATAAGTTCGTTCATCCAAATCCTCCTTTTTGGGTAATGATTCTAGATATTTCTTTTCCAAAACAAGATGGTGATCATTTGATTCCAACTTCTTGTTACCCATCCATAGAATTTCTTCTCCAAAAACTTCATGCTCTTCAAGACTTTTCGAATAGGTATTTACTTCAACGTGAGTCACCTCAAAATCTCTTGTATCGCTTGAAGAAGCATAACATGAAACATCATTAAGATCGGCATTATGAATTTTCTTCCTAGGATGATTTGGATGCATACATTGACGTGCTCGTTTTTGTGGTGGAACATGCCTACATACCTTCTTAACCACTTTATTTTGCTCTTTTACTTTCGATACGAACTCTTTGGGTTGAGTGGTAGAAGTAGTAGGATTAGTTGGATTGATACCCATGGACAAAGCTTGAACATTTGTTGCAATGGTTCCATGGGTGACCACATGATTCTCTAATTGAGGCATAGTTGGATGGATGGAAGTACTTGTATAAGCACATGTGGGAGCATAAGTTGGTATGGTAGGATAAAGTTGATTGTAGGGAAAAACATTTGATATCAAATTTTGTTGTGCCCACGCTTGATTTACCATCGAGGTTTGATTGCAAGCCCCTAGTTGTCCTACCATAGTTGATTGCTCCATTCCATAACCTTGTGGCCTCAATTGTTGATCTACAATCATAGCTTCTGTGTAGGCCGATGCAAGATCAGTAACCAAGGGATTCATCCTAACAAATATGGCACACCATGGATCCAATGCTCGAAAGTATATTTGAAGAGCACCACTTTCCTCAATAGTATAGGGAGAAATTAATCTCGCATAAAGCTTTCGAAACCTCATGTTGAAACTTCTCACTGGCTCATTAGGTTCTCTTTTGCAAGAAGTAAATTGTTGATATATCGTGAGAGGATCAATGAGCAACCTAAATTGATTGATAAACTCATCTTTCAATTGAGTCCAAGATGTAATAGAACCCATGGGTAAATTGATGTACCAATCATATGCCACCTCATCTAGGGTTCCAGGAAACATTCTACATGCCACATCCTCATGTTCGACATTCCATCTAACTAGGATATCCACATAGGCTTGAATATGTTCCTCGGCTAATGTTGGACCATTGTGTTTAAATTTGGGCAAACATTTTTCTACGTTCTTGGGTAAATCATGAGAATCTCCACTAATGTTCAAAGGATTAACATGTATCCCATACCACGTTCCTGCGAGTGGTAGCCATTAATGAAACTCAAAGAATAACTTCAAAACCAATTTGTTAGTCATGAATAAAAGAAGGAACCATGACAAAGCAATATTCTAAAAATGTAAATTAGTTTCTGATTCACCCGATCGCATATGCGCAAGTGAAGAGCATACTCCTAGTTTTGTAGGCTTTTGACTCACAAGATCGCATTACACGCAAGTGAAGAGCATAATACCGACAACAACTACATTTTAGACAAAATAATTCCTTACAAATAAGCATGAAATGACTAGCAAATATCAAACATGTAACGTATGAATAATCATGTTAGCATCAACCAAGAGATGTATCCATTAAAATCAAATGAAAGTAATTGCATGGAGACAACCTCGTTAGTCAAGACCAAAAATTTTTCAAAATCAAATCAAAACACATTATTCCTGTATGAACAATCAAAAGCGTTAGAACAATGCATAGCAATTCATGTCCTCCTTTTAACACTACAAGGTTGTATTGTTAAAAGAGGGCTAAAGATAATAATCAATAGGGCATGAAATATTCAAAATTTAAATCCCTATAGCATTTAAATCACACTGAAATAAACCAATTCAGGCCCTCCTTCTAGCGCCAAAATGTTGAGTGGTATTTTCACCCAATTGTGAAAGTACACTCTCCCTTAGGATTTGGGTTCCAAATCCCCTCTTGCAAAGAAGTTAAACAAACAACTTCTCCAAGGTCTCCGCTATATTAGCATTTGCATATGTGTATTAGTAATCTCAAATAAAGATATTCAATTTAAATGCTTGGAACACCTTAGTGATTGCAAGTAACTGTAAACAAGGGGCAATGTTGGTTTATTTTACCATGAAACTTTAGTGATTGTTCATTGAACCAAAATAAAGCAAATGTGAGTTGGCCCTCATATGACCACGATGTAGTGCTCAAATTACCCCTCTTTCGTAAAATTAGAATTTTTATGAAGAGGGTAATTTTAGGCTCAAAAAATGGAAATTTGTGAAATGCCATAAAACATAACTCCTTCAATGAAATTGGAATTTTCATGAAGGGAATGTCATCATAGGCTCATGAATGAAACATGAAACTAAAAAAAAATGAAATTCCGGCCCAAAATGGAAACTTTCTATTTTCAGATTTTTTAAAATCTGTAATAAAACAACAACTTCGATGAATTTTTAAAAATACTAAACAACTCCAAAAATGAAATTTTAAACTGCGTATTGGAAGTCTGTAGTATAACCTACGCAATGGTGAAATTATTTTTGGATTTTGAAATTTTTTAAATGTTTATTTTAATGCCTGAAAATTAAAAAAAATTTAAAATTTCTGGAAAATAAAATGCAGAAAATGAAAATGAAATGCAGAAAATGGAACACAAGATACATTCAGTTTGATGCTATCCTATTTCGACAAAACCGAAGATGCGAGGTTTTCATGCATGCAACCTAACCTATTGGACTTGCAAAACAAGCACAATCCGGATAAGCTAAGTGTCGGCTCCTAGGGTTTTAAATGAGGTTTTCAGATTTAAACATTCGCATGAAGCAACCAAGAAAACTTGCATAAACTCCATTTACAAGCCTAAAATCTGAAAAGGGGAAAAATAGACATTTAATCTTGCATGCAGAAAATGACTCCTCCTTTCTTGTCCATAAGATGCAACTTTCTGAAACTTTCTGTATTAAAAATTTGTCATTTTACAATAACAAAAATTTCTGGTTTTCCCAAACCAGTCCATGGAAGAAAATGACTCGAACAGGTCCAGAATGGCCCTCTTGCCTTCAAATCTGCAACTCTGCTCGCAGCAGTTTCCAACCCCTCAAAACATCCTTGCATGGCGTATTTAAAACTTTCAAGAAGCTTTTCGTTTCATCTTCCAATGGTTGTTCGTTTCACCTTCCCTTGTGCATGCATGTGTTTTGGTTTCCAAAAAGCTTTTCGTTTCTATTTTGTGGCCCTTCGTTTCATTCCCATGGTTTGGCTTCCTCTTGTTTTTTAAAAAACGCTTCCTTTTCTCCACATGGGCATGCGTCCGCTTCCTTCCATGTGTAACGACCATCTTAAATGATTTCAAATCATTAAAGATTCCTTATGTAACGTTTTGTCTTATTCATTGGATTTTGTCCTTATGTGACAAATTACCTTATTCAATCTTCGATTTATTCCTTATAGGTCCACGTCATTATGCGGTCTTCAGTTTCACTATCCTGGTGTTCATCACTAATATCAAGCGCACTATCCACTACTATGTTCCCTTGGCAAAAATCAAACATGTCGCGATATCGTGACACTTTTGTCTCTCTGCCAGCCTACCCCTTTTGAGTCGCGAAAATGCAACATGTCGCGATATCGTGACACTTTTGTTTCTCTACCTGCCTACCCTTTTTGAGTCGTGAAAATGCAACATGTCGCGATATCGCGACACTTTTGTTTCTCTGCCTTCCTACCCTTTTTGAGTCGTGAAAATGCAACATGTCGTGATATCGTGACACTTTTGTTTCTCTGTCTGCCTACCCTTTTTGAGTCATGAAAATGCAACATGTCGCGATATCGTGACACTTTTTCTTTGCTTTGGACCGCAAAAATGCAACATGTCGCGATATCGTGACACTTTTTCCTCCTTGCTCTTTCTCTTTGCTTTGGACCGTGAAAATGCAACATGTCGCGATATCGTGACACTTTCCCCCTTCCTTTGCTCTTGGCCGTGAAAATGCAACATGTCGCGATATCGTGACACCTTTTCTTTCTTGTTCTTTCTCTTCTCTTTTGGCCGCGAAAATGCAACATGTCGCGATATCGTGACACTTTTTCTTTCTTGTTCTTTCTCTTCTCTTTTGGCCGTGAAAATGCAACATGTCGCGATATCGCGACACTTTTTCTTTCTTGTTCTTTCTCTTCTATTTTGGCCGTGAAAATGCAACATGTCGCGATATCGCGACACTTTTTCTTTCTTGTTCTTTCTCTTCTCTTTTGGCCATGAAAATGCAACATGTCGCGATATCGCGACACTTTTTCTTTCTCCTCTTTTGGCCGCGAAAATGCAACATGTCGCGATATCGCGACACTTTTTCTTTCTTGTTCTTTCTCTTCTCTTTTGGACGTGAAAATGCAACATGTCGCGATATCGCGACACTTTTTCTTTCTTGTTCTTTCTTTTCTCTTTTGGCCGTGAAAATGCAACATGTCGCGATATCGCGACACTTTTTCCTCCTTGCGGTGTTTTGCTTTTTCTTTGATCTTTAGCATATGGGCCACTTCGGTCTTCTTGGAAAATATGCAAAAAGGTGGGTCCCCAATTTTGGGGTACGTTGTGGAGCAGCCACAACAAGAGTACCTATTTGAGGTGTTCCCATTCATTTGGGTATGAGTGTGAGGGTTGGGAAGTTAGCCTTATTGAGGAGAGGCAACTTATCAGGTATGAAGGATGCATTGATGATTAATGATGCCTACGTAGGAGAGCACATTGATTGGATGACTATGTTCTTAGAATCTATCATGTTAGAGCTATTGATGTAGGACACCAGCAGGTATTTCATGCCCTAAGTATGGGGATAAATTATAGTAGGATTGAGTGATAGTCAACCAGTCTATGCATGGGCCCTTACTATCTTGGTGAGATTATATCATACTTTATACAAGTGGTATATAGATAGGATCAAAGTTTAACATATTGCACTTTGCTCTAGGTCTAGGCATGAGAGCATATAGCCATTCATTGATCCATCATAGTGACGAGGGGTGTTGACCTATAAATGCCTCTGGTTTATAGATGGGAGAGGTGCATCCATAATTTGTATTATTCTTTAGCTTGGATGAGACATCTTATTGATGATATAATGGTGGCCCATGTTATTTGGTAACCATGGAGGGAAAAGTACATGTGGTTAGATGATCACAAGGAGTTGGTCAGGGTGAGGTGGATTCGATAGCTAGATGATGGGAATAAGGTCTATGAGTTGTCTCAATTTGACTGTGTTACTCATTAGTTTATGAAGGTATAGGGAGTACTGATGGTAGGTGAGATATGGATACAATGAGTGCATCATGAGACATGGTAGGATTATATGGACCTTGTTACATTTTTGGAGCTTGATGAGGATGATCCCATGGTAATAACTCCTATATTGGATAATGTGGGGGTAGTAGTAGGGTATTATGATTGGTATTAGAGATTTAGGCCTCATTGACTAATAGCAAGCCCACCACAGAGGGATCACAGATAGGTTTTCCAGGATATGTTGAGTGTTTTAAGATGGGATAGCCACCATTGTGGGAGAGAGGGATGGTAGAGGGTGACCACTATATGGAGAGCCTAAGGATCATCTAGTGCTCCCTTATATGTAGCTTTGTTGACCATGATTCAACTTCTATGTGCCCCACCTAGCGAAGAGGGATCGATTTTAGGTAGAATAGGACCATACTTTGGTGGAGAAAGTATAGATTTTGGTAGAGGTGGGTCCTATAAAGATGCCAGAGGAAGCTATAGAGGTAGAGCTAAGGATTTATCATCATAATTTATAGAATGTGAGGAGCTAGTTGGCAGCTTCTTGAGGTCATGTGGTTGGAGGAGGTCACTAGAGTTCGTGATGAGGTGACCTAAATTCAATATGAGAGTGAGGAGACCATCAGTAGACTTTGGTCAACTTTGGATTGAGTCAAAGAGGAGCGAGCCATAGACCAACTGATAATTTTTTATCTTAGATCTAATTTGGAGTGGATGATGAGAGAGATGAGGCTTGGTTATAGGTAGGGTGGGGCTTGGATAGTGCAGTGGTGGCTATGGTTATAGGACCACTAGAGCAATAATTGAATAGTTATAGAGAGGTATTAGATACTATGATGGTGGATATCACAACATAACTACAACATTCTATGGTTCAAGTTGAAAGAGAGCAAAGTAGGACCATGTACTACCACTAACTATATTAGGCAGAGATCCTCGAGGGACAATAGGTGCCATCACCTTCAGGATCATAGTCAAGAGCTCCATCAATGAGTGATACTTCTCGTAGGACTATTAGTTTCTATGCTCCTCCTCCTATAGGGGGTGATGGAGAGGTAGGATCTACTAGTTAGGCTGATCATAGGGATGTCTAGGAATGAGTGTACCAGATTTTAGGGCTATGGTACACCCTCATTTCATGAGTTAAGTGTATCATTTTATCTTATTTTTGTGATACACCTTCTCCAATGGTATATATGATATGCGGTATATATATATGTGATACTTGCACTTTGATATTGATATAATGTTTTGTTTGCTCATGGTTTGATTTAGATGTTGATTCTTTTATATGTGATTGTTGAGATTGATGTGTTGAGATTTTATGAGATAGTTGACTTAAGTGATTATGTTATGATTGGTAGTTGTAAGATCATGATGATGACAAAATACTAATGGAGGGTAGTTGCCCCATTTTGTGAGATGTATTGTGGATTTGGGTGATATAGAAGTATGTTGCAAGTGGTGATATCTAGATCAGATATAGGAGAATGCTCATGCTTTTAGAGGTAGATGCTTTACCTTTGATGCATTCCCATAGGTGGGAATATGATCTCATTATGTTTAAATGGTGGCCTATAGTACCACATTCATGACATTATTTTTGACATAATGAGGTACCTATAATATGTACAAAGAAATATAATGCTTTTGAAAAATATTTTTCTCTCATCAATGTTTAAGTACCATACTCTATGAAATACTTAACTGCGTAGATGAGGTGCATGTAGTATTTACATGAATAATAATGTTTTCCTCTCATCAATGTTCAAATTCCATTCTCTATGAAACACTTGACTGCATAGATGAGGTACCCGTGATATTTACATGTATATATATATATATATATATATATATATATATATATATATATATATATGTGTATATTTTCTTCTCATCAGTGTTCAAGTGCCATTCTCTATGAAACACTTGATTGCATAAATGAGGTAAATGTATGATTATTTTACTCCGTATCAATATTCAAGTGTCATTATCTATGAAACACTTGACTGCGTAGATAATGTTTGTGACCTTTGTCGGTGTTTATATGCCATTCTATATGAAACACTTAATTATGTACATAAAGTTTTCACCAATGTCTAAGTGCCATACTTTATGAAATACTTAGCCGTGTAGATGAAGTTATTTTGAATTTCATCAATGTCTAAGTGCCATTCTATATAAAATACTTAGTTGCGTAGATTAAATTATTTTGATTTTCATTAATTTCTAAGTGTCATTCTCTATGAAGCACTTAGTTGTGTAGATGAAATTATTTTTATTTTAATCAATGTCTAAGTGCCATTCTCTATGAAACACTTAGCTGCATAGATGAAATTTTTTCTTCTTAATAATGTTCAATTGCCATTCTCTATGAAATGCTTGAATGCATTGATAAGATTTAGGATTTTCACCAATTTTCAAGTGCCATTATCTATGAAACACTTGATTGCATAGGTGAAATTGTTTTGCTTTTTGTTGTTGGGATTTGAATTGTCATCAAGTTTTACTTGATACTGCAATTGTATATCTTCCAATTTTTTGGCTAGGCTTGCACCCTATAGTCAGAACTTAGAACTAAATTTTGGATGGACTAAAGACTGCTTTAGTCCAACCTTCAGAGTAGGTTGATTCCTTTTCAACTGAATAGAATGTTGACTCAATTAAGCTCAATAAGGGTTTTGAGGAATAGGGTTAGAAAAATGTTTAGTGTTAAGAAATTATGCATTAACAATGGCTAGATAGGGCTAAAAACATAGGCATCCACAGTAAAAACCTTTATCAAACTACTTCCAGTGTTCCACAATCAAGATTAGTAGCACCCCAAACCATGAAATCTTCATACAATAAAGTAGAACAAATATATATTCTAAGAAGCAATTTTAATGTCTAATATATCAACAATCTAATATAGAAGAATAGATCAATAATCATACTTTGTAGAAATAAACTTCTTGCCAACACAAATCTAACTATGAAAAAAATTTAATTACCTTAACAACTAGTGATCCAATACAAATGAATGAACTAACCGTTACAACATTGACAAAAATACAATTCAAAGCTCGAACCTCTTAATGACAGATATAAAATATAGCAAATATTGAGTCAAAAATTTGAGTAATGCTCATTACATTAGTTTGCAGAAGATGTTACATAGTAGGGCAAGCAAATGCACTAGAGCAAATCCTAAAAATCAAGGGTTCAACCTCTATTTATAGTTTACAATGAAATAAATTAGAGGAGACATTACAAGGATTTAGCATATGACATATCAGAGAGAGCCAAGCTGTCATTATTTCATTCACTTGATGAGTTCAAAAAATCTACTGGAAGTCATCTTCCATGGTAGCTTGACTCTATAACTTGCTGGTTCGATAGTGGCAATTAAAACTCAAGCTATTAGAAACTAGATCTAAAAAATTCATCTTTCTTAAGAACTCCATTCCACTATAGATCTACAACTGCTCTGGTTCTTGGTTCTTGGTTCTTGGTTCTTGGTACCCTTCGATGCTTCACCTACCTAGTTCGAACTAACTAGCTTTCATCCACCAAGAATCCACCTTTGTATGCTCATGAAAATGTTAGTAAAATATTTACCATTGATGCACTTAGTGGATAACTATGATTAAACCTCAAAAATGCTCTACAAACTAGTGAAGTGGAACAAATCATCAATCCACTCAAAAAATAATGTTGATGTTAGCTTGGATGGCTTCAGCCAATGGATTTGAGTTTACAAAAAAATACACTGAGTTTTGAGCAAAATATATCTCATCGTCAATCTGCTCACTTAGCCTATAAAATAGTTTATTTCCTTCTTGCATCCATGACATAAGACATTAGTTGCAATCCACTCCTCATTTTTTTCTCCATCAACTTTGACTTGGTTTGACTTAAAATTCCAATCCACTTAAAAAGTAATGAAAAATGATCTTTGCACTATTCCACTACCTTTACTTCTTTCTAAGAGCTTTAGACCTTCTTACCGAGCGACACGAATCTTGTCTTCATTTCGCTCAAAAATATCCTTGGAACTCAGTGGAATGGGTATTCTCGATACATAGTCATTTGAGCACGTAGGATAAAGAAATATCACCAATCCACACTTTGGAATGTGCTAACATAATTAAGACTATATCAGATTATATATTGGAACCTTTGTGCTAAGTCGTTGTAAGATACACTAAGTATCAGGCAGAATAGAACACTATGTTAATGTTTTCAAAAAACACTAAGTATTGAGTAGATTGGAATCTCTTGCACTAATCCACTCTAAAATACTCTATATTCTTAGTGTATTAGAGCTTTCTTATGCCTTAGAATAAATTTCTAATGATGTGGCTATTTTGGACCTACATTCTGGCACCTCTCGGGTGGATTTCTCACAAATCCATCAACCTCTTATCCATTGGGTATTAGGAGTCAAAAAATTACAAGCCTTCAAGCTATGCTTCATAGAATAACCTCCATATGATCATTACCCTCTAAAAAACTTTTATGGAACATCCTAGAGGATAACTGCTCACATGGAGATCATGCTAGAAACAAAAGATATCTACCGCTCCTTCAAAATTGCTCAAATGCTTAAGCAAAATAAAGCTATGCTCTCCTTTTAAAGCTTATTCAAAAAATGATATGAATGCCTTCACAAAAATTTTGTTCTCTGCATCTCTTGCCTCATGTTTTTATTATTTTCTTTTGACAGTATCAAAGTCAAAACAAAATAAAAACATAATACTTCTACATTACTACAAAAATGTACAACACAAAAAATACTTTATGCTTGTGCATCTTAAGGGTTTGCAATAACCCTATCTGGTTCTTCACCCTCTTGTTGAGCTTCTTCTACAACATTATCTTCCTGGTATTTCTCTACTTCTTCTTCGATAGATGAATCTTGCTCTTTATCAATTTACTCAGCATCTGTTTCAAACAATTGCACCACCAACTTTAGAGTTTACAAAGATTACTTTCAGAATGCTTCAGAGGGATTGGAAGTTTCCTTAAGATTCTTGTGAATGTACTCCAACTCAACAATGTCTTCATAATTTGCAACACTTCCTTTATTTACCAAGTCTTCCATCAGGTCTCGAAGCCTAGTTAGATCAATTATCATTTGTGAAACCTGCCCTTGATCAATTGGCTCTTCTAGGGCATCAATGTCAGATTCATCTTGGAGGCTCTTAGCTACACTCTTTTTAATATCTTCCTCTGATAACAAAGTGTTATTCTCCAGCCACAACCCTCTAAATCCATTTTGAACCATATCTTTATTGATGTCTACTACATCTCAAATTGTATTTTCCACCTTATCAAACAACAACCAAGCCTTTTGTAGTAATCTATTCTTCTTTACTATGACTTTGGTAGCCAATCTAGCAGTATTCCATTCTTTTTTAGGAATAGGTTTAGCAGTCTCATTGTGTAGACACCAAAACAACACCAATCCAATTATGTGACTACAAGCACTGATCGAATTGGCATACATACCCCCTAGGGTAGCCTCCTGAGGTTAAACAGTGGTATTAACCACTCCTAAATTAGTTTTGGAAGGTCAGAGGTCATTTTTGCACCTTTTAAGCACTTTGCTCCCTATTCGTCCCACCCTGGTATGATTAGAATCCTATTCGTCCCACCCCGAGATGATTAGCAGTAATCACTCCAGGGTGGGACGATTAGCAGGTTTGAATGGCAAAAATTCAAACCTTGACAAATGGTAGCCCAAATATGCCACCTAACTCTACCTTCAATGCATGGGATTGTGAGGGAAGGTTTCAAATCAGAGAGGCTTCAATCAAGCCTACTCTGATCATGGAGGCCTCAATCAAGGAGGCCCTAATCAGGGAGGAATCTTCTCTCCCACAAAAAGGCATAATGAACCAAGTGGCACCCTCGCATGCACATTCAAAGGATACCATTAGGTCTATAAAAATGTGAGCCTCCTCACCCCAAAGGAAAAGAGAGTTGGAGCATTTGGAGCAATGAAGTGCTACCAAACTATACCCCCATTCCTCTTTGTGTTTCCTACATCCCTAATCTTTCTCTTCTGGAAGAGATGTTATCAGGTGAACACTAGGAACGTAATCCAGATCCAAAGACCCAAGAAATCAACCACAATCCCACCCCAAACTCGTCAACACAACCCCCTAGGAATTTTTGGACCCATCCCACTTGGATTGGTGTCAAAACTAGGCCCTAAACGGTGGGCGTCCCACCCCCGGGTGCCCCCCAAACTATTGTAGTCCTAATCGCCCCACCCCAGAGTGATTAGAAATTTGTGCATGGTTTTTTTACTATTATTTTTGCATTCTTTTATATCTAATGTACTTATGTTTTTGTCCAAATTTCATTGCTTTTTGACATGATTTGACCTAGTTTATGTCATTTTATGCATTTACTAACCTATAGGGAGCGCCTTAGGATACAAGATAACCTGGGTAGAATCTGCAAAATATGACCTTTTGGGTCATCTCAAAATGCTGTTTTTAGTCTAACCACAAGTTTGCAGGAGTTTTGGAGGCCTCTGGGCGGGACATTTGCAAGGTCACTTTTTGCAGGTTTTGTGATAGTCCCCAGCGTCCCACCCTAGAATTATTAGAAATATGTGCATTATTTCCTTAATTTTCCTTTTGAAATATGTCCAAGATGATATCCTAATGCCTCTATTAAATTTTGAACTCATTCTGATATGTTTTGACCATCATTTTATTATTTTATGTATTAACTAGCTCGTAGGGTGCCCCTATCACATACAGGAGAATCTGGGTAGGATATGCAAATTTCGAGCATCTGGGTAGTCTTATAATTACATATAATTCCTAAATCATGAGTTTAAGGTGATTTGTATAAGCATAGGTGGGACATTGGAGTGCTTGTTGTGGAGAGGCCCCCGACGGGCAAACGAGCATAACGGGGCCGTCCGATGTCGCTTCGATGCAAAATCAAGTGATACCAATTCTAGAAGTTGTCCTTTACATTTATATATCATTCTATAATCAATTTATCAATCTTATCACTGATATCCCACAAGCGTCTGCTGGAGGCCTTGGGGATTACATGTTTTTCTAGATACGCATATGCTATTAACGATTTGTTGTATTTCTATGCGTAGGATCTCATTTCTAGGAATACTAGAGGGTAAAAATGAAATGATGAACACACAGACACAAGCGGTAGTAACTTTTAGCCCACTCACTTCGAATGTGGGCATGCGAAAGATGCTGGAAGCGTACTGTCTGATCTTGGAAGTGTGGCTTCTTTCGAGCATCCATTAATGTAATAAATTGTATTAAATGTTCTAATCCCTAGAGGGGGAATTTATTTTAATCATATTAAAAGTAATATCAATAAATGAGGCCCCACTTTGTTTGCTCACATCTTGTTTCTACGTCATTTCCTTCATGCATTGCCCATTGCATTCATAGGACTTAGCATTTGTATCTATTTTTGTTTGCATCGTATCGGTATGCCATTTTTTCTGCTTCTTTCAGTGGTGATCATAGTGGGACCCTATCCCCTACTGTTAGGATCAAGTTTCTAATCCAAATTTTGTGGTTTTTCTTTGCAGGTGTTACCCATTCGGGCGTTGGACTACTAATCGTGCCACCTCGGGATGAATACGTATTCGTCCCACCCTGTTACGAATGCAGACCTGCTATTCGTCCCACCCCAGGATGATTAGAGCTCTATGCATTTTTTGAGCAAAAAATTAGAGGCATCTGGTTTATACAAAGAAGAGGTAGGTCTTCTGAACATCCTCTGTGTTTTTCTACTTTCTATTTCTGTAATTTTCTATTTTCTTTGCTTTATTTTCAGACACTTGGATAGAAAGGTTAAGTAGTTTGTTTTCCTTTCTTGCAATAAAAAAATAAAAAATAAAAACATAGAGTAAATTAAATGGAAGGAACTTGATTAGGAATGCATGTTTCTCTGGTTTGCTTGCATGATACTTGCACAAATGCCAAGTCCTCATTATAGGTTTCAGTTCTAGTTAGGTTTTGTGATTTCCTTTTTGCTACTAATTGTCTCTCGAAAGATAAAACGTACTTTAAAGCATTGCATTAGTGAAAATCATCTTTTGTTGTATGTTTTATTTCTTTACATAATTAAAAGGAACCACACACACCACCTAATAAAATTAACATCAAGGAGTTGGTCTTAATACCCAACACTTGATCAAGACCAACAATGGGTTTCATCACCACCTTGGATTGGATTTTGCATACATATACCCTGATCACGACTGTTGCTAGACGTAAATCCTGACAAAATCTGACCAATCGTAGCGGAGGTGATTCCCTATGCATGAGGATAAGTCTTCTAAGGTAGGTGTCAAAAATAGAGCGATCCCCCTTTCATACCGCCTATGTTCCACTTACTATTCTACTCTCGCGTACCAATAGTTTCCCTCACGTAAGGGCGGGTATATTGAGAGGTTTGGTATAACGGCCTAGCAATGGTATATTGAAGGGGCGACCATTTTGGAGATACAAGAGCCCTCATTATGCATGTATAACAATTTTTTCTTTACAATATTTACATAACAAAAATCAAACACACTGAACGAGATCTAGGAAACACATTTAATCTATAAACAAGATAATCATTTCTTTGTTTGTGTGGTCCCCTTTTTTTTGGTATAGCATAAAAATTGTAAAGGAGATAAAAATGTACATATATTTTTAGAAAAACCACCACCATGGTGTATACCCGTAGCCAAGCCCAATCAAGGGCAGAAGCTATGGAAAGTATGCAAGGAGGCACAAGTCACCTTTTTTATATCCCTAAGGACTTGGTTATACCACCTTGGTAGCCTGACCCACAACATAGTCCTTGCTATACCACTACAAAATAGGACTATAGAGGCACCCCTTTGAGGGGCACTCCCGTTCAAAACAGACCCTCTCAAGAGGAGTACACACATGGGAAGGCCCCCGTAGACACTCATTATGAGTTGCCATTGTGCGATGAAGTGCTAGAGAAGCATAGGGTTCATAAGGAGGGTCCACATGATTATATCATTCCTCATCACTATTAGAACTAATAGGCAAAATCTAGAGTGCAAGGCTCTTCAAATAGGGCGAGCCAACTATGCCCGTCCATTTCACATGTATGAAATGGAGCACGAGGAAAACCAGTATATTCCTCAAGATCAATATAATGCATGGGGGCAATGCGCCTCTGCACCTACCGATTATCAAAATCACCTATTGAGGCCAGAGCCTTAGGTGAATGTTGCTAACCTCGACAGAGGAAAGTGACCCATAGAGATATCGGATCACCACGACCTAGATAGATATGTAGGGGAGGCATTTATGCCTCCTAGACCTAGGATGGTGGAACAAATCAACTTGGCATTTGCCAAACATGTTGCCTTCCAAGCACAAATCACACAACTTAGGCAAGATCAACAATAGTTAGAACAACTGTATCATCTTAACAAAGAGTGCATTCAACACCAGACAGATGAGTTGTTCCATAACACTATGCATGAGAGGATTCCAACCCCTCGCATGCATAGGAAAAAAATTTATGAGAGGCACAACCCCTTAGTATGAGACAGGTCTCCACGACCTTATCAAGCATTGCCTCCAAGACCTCCTAGACCTGAGCGGGAGGCCACTCCTAGAACCAATGATGGGAACCTTCCTTGGGCACCCGTCTATGTTTATAGGTCATGCCTAGAAACTCTTCAAGAGGTCTATGAGGAATTTTAGTGAGAAGAAGAGTGGGCTGAAATGCCCTACCAATGCAGGGGGGCGCTATCTGGCTACCCCTCCATAGGCCTCAAGTTCTTCACAATTCACAATGAGAACAAATCAAGGAAGAGGAAATCAAATTCTATGATGCATACAAAGCACTGCTATAGCACTTAGAGTCTATGGATACTAAGACTTCAGGGCCCCAAAAGCCCACCATATGCCAACTCCACAGTCACCCTGTGCATCCTTCAGTTTTGGCACCCCCATAACTCGACCACTTCAAAGTGCCTCAATTGGCAATTTTTAGAGGGGATGAGGATGCCCAAGAACATGTAACAAGGTTCCTGAGTCAATGCTTTGAAATTTAGGACAACGATGCATTGCTTCTAAGAACACTTATAACCACGTTCGTAGGCCCTACCTCGAATTGGTTTACCCAATTATTGAAGCATAGCATCAATAATCTAGACCAACTATTGGATGCATTCCTTGAACATTTTGCCTTCAACACCAAGAAGAAGGCATCCTTAAGCAATCTACCTAGCCTTAAGTAGTATGATGATGAGACCATGGCTGCTTATGGGAATCGATGGAGGACATTGCTTTCAAAGCTACCTTACCTCCCTCCCATGGCTGACATGACTCAAATGTTTTCAAAGAGTTGCTTAAGGTTGATCTCCATGCTATTGCAGCTATAGAAATATGCCACCCTCAAAGAAGCCCTAGAGCAATCCAGGATAATTGAGGAGATCAAAATACAAGACGGTGAGATTGCCAAGCCACACAAGAAAGAGTGGCCCAAAAATGCTAAAACTGGGCCCACGCAACCGAAACCCATCATGGTCAATAAAGTTGCCATAACTATACCAAAGCCTACACAAATGACATAGCCCCCAAAGGCTAATTATCAGGCAATTCCTCTTGATAACTATGAAAAGGAAAATCATAAACAAGAGCAAAATCAATAGCGTCGCCCTAGGCGACAATTCACACAATTCACGGAGTCTAGAGACTCCTTGTTTGATCGCTTGTTCATGGCAAACCTGATAAAATTTCTGAAAAGTCGACCCATAGACCCCAACATTCCAAAACCCAAGGGCTATAGGGAAGACTTATATTGTAGATTTCATCGACAAAAAGGACATGAAATCTCTACTTGTTGGAAATTCAAACACTTCGTGCAGGACTTGATAGACAAAAAAACTCTCATGGTAAATAGTCCAGTAGCACTGAGCAACCAATAGATGGAGGTCTTCAAAGACCCCCTGCCTACCCATGATGCACAGGCAAAGAATTTACAAGTGAACGAGGTAACACAAAACTACCCCATGCAAGGATACGTAGGGATGATAAGCATCGTGACATGGAACAAAATATACCCAAACATGGTTGCACTCACTGCAGCTACAGGAGATGTTTCGTCAATGTCACAACCTCCACAACGCCCTACGCAACCTCCCCCACCTAGACCAGTGGCCATGATTCAAAATAAACTCACTCAAATTTTAAGGACCACGTCGGCTAGGCTCTCCATTTATGATCTCATCCAACAATCATCACCCCATCGAGAGGCTCTAATGGAGATACTCAAAGCCATTGAGCTACAACCCCACGAAGCCAGTTATTTCAAAAATTTCATGAGACATGTGAGACAATGCATAGAACCAGTCATAACCTTCCAGGAAGACGAACTAAAACTGGTGACTAGTGATATGGTGGATCTACCCCTGCACGTCATTGCATGGGTCAACGAGATTCCATTCAAGAGGTTTTTGTTGGACACTAACTTGTCTAGAAACATAATCATGATAGCGACATTAAAACACCTTAAGCTGCTAGCATCCAACATTGTGGCATCCACTTACACTCTTCTAGCATTCAACGATGCATTATGCTCGACGGTTGGCACAATTGTTCTACCCATCCAAGTGGGACAAAATACCATTCCTACGTTGTGTCACATCCTTGAAGGTGATATGGCCTACAATATCTTGCTAGGTCGGCCTTGGATCAGGGACATGAAGTGTGTCCCTTTGATAGCCCATCAATGCCTCAAATACACATACAAAGGGCAAGTACATGTAGTCCCAGTGGACTTAGAGCCCTTTAAGTTTTGCAATGCGATGCAACTGATGCCACAATCAACCCTCCCATCGACACATTTGGACTTTCAATTGAATTTGTCCACACAAGGTATGATTTTGCCTACATCCTCACTCTTGAGTTCCTCAACTCACCAACCTGGCCCATATTTGTCGTCTGTTCCTTCACCAATGATGCCACCTATGGTGGCCACATCGAAGGACAACGAGAAGAAGCCCCTAGAGGAGGTACCACCATTAGTCTCAACCATCTCTACCGAAGAGGTGCCCAGTCAAATGGAAGTCGAGACACCTGGTTCACCCAACATGGAGTGGACTTAGAGAGAACTCCCATTCCCTCCTCCTCAACCATCGACGATTACCGTTGAGATGGCCAATACGGGCCTGGGGGAGTACCTAGTGTGGAACATTGTGGCCACACCCATGCTCGAATCCATGCAAGACATGGGGAGACCTTCCCTCCCCATTGACATTATCGTCCCTTTAGGATACCCACCAAATTAGACCAATTTTGTATATGGGGGCCTCGAGAACGACATTGAACCCTACCTACAAGAGGAAGAGGACGAAGAACCATTTGCTGAGAATTTTGACTATCTGTCCAACCTGGACTTTGCCTTGAAATACAAAGACCAATGTAATTGGCATGGATATGGATTGGGCAGATATGAATAAGGAATGCACATTCTTTGTCAACCGAGATACCAAATGCAATAGAATAAATCAGTAGGGTTCAACCACCCTTTGCCCCTTGACATCTTGGTAGAATTCATGCAAGGCCTAGGTCTAGGCAATAGGGATGGGTTGGCACAAGATCCATATGCCAATCCCAACACAACATACACATTGGAGGATTATCTCCCATTGTTAACAACAAACCTTGTTGACCTCAACAACCCCTCCCCTTTGATCGAGGAAAGGGAAAGTTCAAGAAGTAACCTCCAAGAGGGATATGAACAAGATCAAGGGGTATCTTCTGAAGATGAGTTAGATTATGAGGTAGCACCTTGGGACATTTTTGAGTCCAATAGCAATCACTTGTAGATGACACCCATTGATGACTATCAAGAGAACTTCATGGCAATGTTCCCCTTTAATGTTTCGATTAGGCAATTGCTACCTCTAGAGAATCTAGCCCTCCCGTAGAGAGTGAAACAACACAGAAGGGACCAAATCAACTTGCTCAAACAAAATGAGCCTCCTATGCCATCCATAAGGCCAAGTGATCCATTGGAGGAAGAATATCCAAATATCTTCTTCAACATCGACTACCTGCATGCCAAATTTATGATTTTCGTAGAGAGTGAGGATAGTGATCAAGAAACACATAGTGGGAGGCTATACCAGCTAGAGGGGCACATAGTTGTTAGAGATAATGAATGTCTATGGATATCTAATAGTGACTATAAGGATGAGACTGAGATGGCATATACCAACCATATGAGGCAATAGGAATACCCCATAGACATCGATGATATGTTTGAACATCTAAATATGGGACCAAGGCATAGGTGGAATTTAAACCAAGTACAGTTAAACCAAGTGCTTCAACCACCACTTCAGACATACAGGGATCACCTCCCACCTAGAGACCCTATAGGGCCATCAGTGCCAAGGGTAGACCTTGTCCTTTTATCCGCACATAGGGCCGATCCTTTTGTGCCAGTACCCATAGAGCTAGATCCAAGGTACAAGGATCACCAACGATGTATGAATCAACACCCACACGAAAATGGAGACCAAATTCATTCCATCAACATGATCTCCATTGATTTAACCACCCCCATATACAATCCATCCGATCCAACATGACCATTGTATCTAGACCTAGATGCCATAAACTAAGATCACACTGACTCACCACCATCCTAATTAGAGTACTGGCCTTGCGGTGAGATGTTTAATTTCACCCCAGGATGGACTCAGGATATCTTCCATGCTGAAGAGGAACCTGACATTTCCAACACAAATCTAAATTCAGCAAATGATATCCACCTAATCCCAACTCCACACCATTTGGAGGACGGATCCCACATGTCATTCAAAGAGATGATTGGCGTAGACATCGGTTCTGATCCAATGAATCCGTAAATCATCAAGCTGGGGGTAAGTTTATCCCCTAAAGAGGAAGCCGATTACATTGCCCTTCTCAAAGAGAAGAAGGAGGTTTTTGCATGGTCCTACAAAGACATGTTGGGGCTAAACCCATAGCTAGTCACGCATAATCTAACACTTGATTCGATAGTCAAGCCATTCAAGAAAAAGCTATGTAAGATGCACCCAACAGTGGCCTTAATGGTCAAAGATGAGCTACAAAAGCTATTGGATGCATAATTTGTCATCTGTGTAGATTACCCACCATGGTTGTCCAACATGGTACCCATTAAAAATCCTGATGGGAGGATTTGCATATGCACTGATTTTCAATATTTAAACAAAGAGAGTCCCAAGGATGATTTCCCCTTGCCTAGCATCGATGCATTGGTAGATGCTACAGCAGGCCACAAAATGCTTTCCCTCATGGATGGTTTCTCGGGATACAACCAAATTCATATCAATCCCGATGATCAACTAAAAATGGTGTTCACGATGCCTTGGGGGACATTTTGTTATAAGGTCATGCCCTTTGGCCTTAAAAATACTGGTGCCACTTACCAACGCGCTATGACATACATCTTCCATGATCACATGCATAAAACTTTGGAAGATTATATGGATGATTTATTGTCCAAATCTCTTTTGCACAAAAATCATCTCGATGACTTACGCAAGATCCTTGATCGCCTCATCAAACACAATGTTAGGATAAACCCCAAGAAGTGCGTATTTGGCGTCACATCTAGAAAACTCTTGGGTTTCATAGTCTCACAATGAGGCATCAAGGTAGATCCAAATAAAGTCAAGGCAATCCTTGAAATGCTTCCCCCAACCACCATCAGGCAGCTCAAAAGCTTGCAGGGTAAGGTTGTGTTGATCAAGTGCTTCATAGCATAGTTATCTGACAAGTGCCGACCCATGAATAAATTATTACACAAGGGGGTAGCATTTCATTGGGATGACGAGTGCCAATCAACCTTCGATGATATTAAACAATACTTGGCTTCGCTACCAGCATTGGCACCACCTAGACCAGGAGTGTCATTCTATTTATACATATCAGCTACTGAGGTGGCATTGAGCGCCATGCTAGCCCAGAAAAATGAATTACATAAAGAACAGGCTAATTATTATCTTAGCCACACCCTGGTTAGTTATGAACTTAACTATGCATACATTGAGAATCTATGCTTGGTGGTGGTATTTACCACCAAAAATCTATGCCATTACATGCTGAGCAATACAATGTATGTTGTGTCTAAGGAGAATCCATTACGATACATGATGAGTCATACTTATCACAGTAGTCGCACGACGAAATGGATCATGTTGTTGATGGAGTTTGACATCAAATTCATTGGATAAAAGTCCATCAAAGGTCAAGTCATCACCGATCAACTAGTAGAGGCTCCTCTCGAAGATGATTAGCCTCTGACCATAGAGCTGCCCAATGATGGGGTCCTCCATGTCTCAGAATCACCAGATTCTGATGAGCCTGAGTCACAGGCCGACATAACCTTATTTTTTGATGGTTCTAAATGTGAGCAAGGGGGTGGTGTGGGAATCATGTTTTTCACACCGCAAGGGGCTCTAATGCCTTTATCATAAAAACTTGATTTCTCATGCACCAATAACAATGCTGAATACGAAGCCTTGCTCATAGATCTTCAAACAACCATCACCATGAACATAAAATGCTTGAATATCTTTGGTGATTCACTGTTAATTTTCAACCATGTGAAAGAGGTATTCTAATGCAAATGCCCAGTTCTGCAGGCCTACAAAGCCCTTATGGGTAAATTCTTGGTAAATCTTGAATGATACGACATTGAGACACTCCCTCAATCATCAAATCATTTTGCAGACACTATGGCCTCATCGGGGTCACTAATCTCGCAAGACATTTTTGGTGAGATGACAACCATTAAAGTCAAAATTTTATCACAATCCGTGGAGCGTGCAAGCTCTGACATAATGCCAGGAATACACCTAAACCAGAGTGAACCATCTTAGGATAGGTTCTATTTAATCCATGATAGTATGAATCACACCAACTGGGGGTCTTTGTTCTCTCCAACCCCTCTTAATACCAACACAACGCTATTTTTTCAAGTTCTTTCTCGCTCATCTTTTGGTAGGGATGAACTTCAAGAGGTATCGGCCATTCATACCATCAAGGTTTCTGATCAGTAGGATTGGTACACACCCATAAGAGACTATCTCAAGTTAGGTAGCCTCCCACTTGGATTGTCGCACGCCGCAAAAAGATCATTCAAATAGAAAGAAAAAAAACATGTCTTGCTAGGAGACATTTTATATCGTCGGAGCTACGAAGGAATCCTCCTTCGTTTCTTGGACTAGCAGGAGTCCACTTGGGCAATCACCCAAGTGCACGATGGTACATGCGATGACAACTTCAGTGGTATGGCCATCGCAAAGTGCATTCTTTGCATGGGCTATTATTGGCCATATTTAGAGAGAGATTGTTGTGCATATGTGTGGAAGTGCATGAAGTATCAACACCATGCTAACTTGACATACGTACCTTCTCAGGCCTTGCAGTCGATCCAATCAGCTTGGTCATTTTCATAGTGGGGCTTAGATATCATCGAAAAGATCTCCCCTATGTCATCAGGTCATCACACATTTATTATAACGACCATAGAGTACTTCACTAAGTGGGTGGAAGAAATTTCGCTTACCTCTATGACTGGCCCCTGCATTGTGGAGTTCATTTTACATAACATCATATGTCATTTTGGTATTCCATCCAAGATCATCTCGAATAATGGGACGTCATCTAAGAACAAATATGTGCATGCTTTGAAAACAAAGTACAAATTTTAGCATAGTTTTTCAACACCCTATTATCCATAGGCAAATGGGAAAGCAGAGGCATCAAACAAAATTCTAGTTGCCATCCTTAAAAAGATAGTCGCAGATAGTCATAAGGATTGGCACATCCAAATACCACTTGCCCTATGGGCTTATCACATTAGCATTCGAACGCCCACTAGGGCAACTCTATTTTTTCTAGTGTATGGCTCCGAGGCAGTCATACCTCTCGAGTTGGAAATACCCTCCCTGCGCACATCAATGCAAGAGTTCATCAATGATGACACAACACAGTAGGCCCAGTTAGACCAGCTTACGTTACTCAATGAATGATGCGTCAATGCTCCCGAGCATTTACGTATCTATCAAGAGCGACTTAAGAAAGCATACAACATGAAAGTTCACCTGAGGGACTTTCAGGTCGATGACATAGTCTTAAAAGAGAACCAACAAAATTCTAACTTGTCGCCCCATTTAAGGGACAAGTTCATGGTAAATTGGTTAGGTCCTTATGTAATCGATAGTAAAATAGGACCTAGAACATACCAGCTCGCCTCTCTTGAAGGAATCAAGGAACTAGAACCCTTGAAAATTAGTCATTTGAGGCCATTCAACATTTAGAGAGCCATGGCCCACTCCAAAAGCCCCAAGGGTTCTTGCCACCACTTGGTCACCCAAATTCCCCAAAGGTATCTATAATCCCTTTGGTCAAACCAAAAGCTCCAAGGATTCTTGCAATTGCTTGGTCAACCTAAAAATACCCAAAGGTATCTATAATCCCTTTGGTCAAACCAAAAGCCCCAAGGGTTCTTGCCATCGCTTGGTCACCCAAAATTCCCCAAAGGTATCCATAATCCCTTTGGTCAAACCAAAAGCTCCAAGGGTTCCCATAATCGCTTGGTCAACCAAAAACACCCCAAAGGTATCTATAATCCCTTTGGTCAAACCAAAAGCTCCAAGGGTTCCCACAATCTCTTGGT
Organism: Wollemia nobilis; assembly: GCA_028583015.1. Classification (NCBI taxonomy): domain Eukaryota; kingdom Viridiplantae; phylum Streptophyta; class Pinopsida; order Araucariales; family Araucariaceae; genus Wollemia; species Wollemia nobilis. The sequence goes on from JAQPPZ010001045.1 coordinate 6,582,463, forward strand.
CAACCAAAAATGCCCCAAAGGTATCCGTAATCCCTTTGGTCAAACCAAAAGCTCCAAGGATTCTCACCATCGCTTGGTCACCCAAAATGCCCCAAAGGTATCTATAATATCTTTGGTCAAAACCTCCAAGGATCCGTTGGTCCACACCCATTCGGGTTAAACCACCATAACGAATATTCAAAAACAACAAATAATCAAAAATAACAAAAAAATTGCATCATTTTCATGCATAATCTTAAAAATCAAAATACAAAAAATTTGCATTAGGCATCGCATACATACATTGCATATTTGCTGGTCATACATGTCAAACACACCATAGACTGTAATTACTCGGCAATTCCATCATTTTCCACATTCAGTCCATTTTGTAAATGATCCATCAAGAATAACGCCATTCGCATTTTTGCCATATCATAGTCAGTTGTCTTCTAATGTCTTTAGGGTTTTCATCATTCAGTTGTCTTTAGATTTCTAATCAAATGCTGGACAAAGTCAAACCAATTTTTACAAAGTAGAGTTTTACTTGGATCACGCCTTGTTACATAGCATCCCAACACAAGCTTAAAACACATAAAAATTCCCAAGTTGTGTGAACGAAAGACGAAACCTACAAAGTGGTCTAGGGTACCTTGATCAAAATTTTTATCCTACTCATCCCCCTATGCGAATGGTTCAAGAATATTGAGAATTGACAAAAGGACAAGCTCTTCCCCATCCAATTACCCAAAATATATAGTGGTTTTCACCACTATCAAAAATCCCAAACACCCTTGATCCCTAAATTTATAAGGATTCGTACTACACGTCCTTGAGAAGGATGGGTAGTCATCCCCAAGGCCTAAAGGATCAATACCATTCCAAAGCAAAATCCCAAAAATTCACCATCAAAATTCCCAAACACCTTTAATCCCCAAAGTCGTAAGGATTCATACTACATGCCCCTGATAAGTATGGGTAGTCATCCCCAAGGCCTAAAGGATCAATGCCATTACAAGCCAAAAATCCCACAAGATCAACTTTGAAATCAAAATTCAAAATCTAAATCCTCAAAAAGAAAAAATAAAAAATAACAGTGGTTATCACCACTACTCAAACCCCTTGCTCAAGAGAAGAAGAAGAAAAAAAAAACTCAAAATAAATAGTGATTTTCATCACTATATGTGAGAGCAAGTATCCCAACAAATTGAACAACCAAAAGATGTCTGAGCTTGAATCCCTGGAATTCTCAGCATTTGAAAAACCATTTAGGTGATCCTCATTACAGGTTTTGTGGATAGCCTACCTGGAAATGGTGGTATCCTAAACGCATGATGATATGTATATCACATTAGCTTTGCGTGTGTGTAGACCAATGTTTGCATGTAGACGAGCTAGCTTATGGTATCCTAGATTGCATCGTAGATTAATCCTACTAAATACAACAAAGGAGTTAGTGGAGCTAATTAGGTGATCCTTAGTACAGGTTTGGTGGACAACCTACCTAGCACTGACAGTATCCTTACGAATACCACATAAATGAACTCAATCGCACACACAGGGATGTGAAATAAATTGGTCAAACTCAAGTATGACTCATACCTTGTTCGAAAGTCTTGTAAGATAATGTATAGTCTTGACTAGTTAGTTAAAGCATCTAAGTCTCAGAAAAACCTTAACTACATTCTAAAAAAATTGTTGTATATTTCATTACTTACATCACCATCAAAAAATACAAAACAATTATTACAAATGCAAAAGTTATTTCATAAAGCAATCACATAGTACAAAAAGCTAGTAAATCCTATATAGTCTATGGTGCCACCGCCTGTATATCAACAAATCATTCCATCCATTCCATATGCATACATCTATATCATATAGTTAAAATCATTCGTAGTCATAATAGCATATGCATACATCAACATAAATAAATGTGCATAAAGAACAATAAAACATGACAAGTATATAATCAAACAAAAAATAGTCATGTATATATCAAGTCAAAATGCCCTCAGGCTACAATAAGAAGGTCCTATGACCTCACAAAAACCAAAAACTCAAAATCCCCAAAGCCCAGGTATTCGGCCACCATGATCATGCAAGATCAGTGTGACTAGAACTACCCTTAGTAGTAAGGTTCCTATGGGACCTCTCAGGCGGCTGCTACCAGCCCTTGCACCCTGCCCACCAACACTACCCTCACCTAGCCACCTGCGACCAGATGATGTATACTGCTCAATCTCACTGCCTCTCATATGGTGTGATGAACCACCTCCATCAAGAACAGGCAATTATCCACCAATGTGGACAACCTATGTCTCTAACTCTATTCAATACCGACCCCACTCCATATCTCGTTGGTGATACACAACCAATGCACTATCCCGCTGTGCCAGCTGAGTCTATAGGAGATCCCTATCCTACGTTACCTCCACCAAAGCATATCTATGCTCCTCATCCCACCTCCATAGGAGACCCTCTAATCATGTTATCTTAGCATGAAGTAAAGTATCCACATCCCCTAAGACAGCCTAAGACATGGGCACCTTCGAGATGGCGTACTACTCTGGCACCCACTGCTCCGGGACATCCTATACAATTGGCTTCTTTGAAATCCCCAAATTGTCTCCATAATCGATGAAGTCATAAACCTCCACCATGTTAGCATCATCAAGAAAATCCCCCCAACCCTCCATCGGTGCCTCTACACCCCCACCTCCTGCTGCTATAGTATCCATGCCTCCTATAGGCCCCTCACTCTACCATCATCGCATAATCCACCATCGGTCATACTCTACAATCACCCTGACATCATCCACATCGATTACATCAATAACTGCATCAAACCCCTCACCTAACTACTCAATGGTAGGCCATACTAGATTCTTCTTATCATCGTGATGTCGATAGATCAAGGGATCACTAGGAAATACCTAGCGCACCTCAAAATACCACATCACCCAAACATATGGGAAGTACTCCTGCTCTATCATGTGCTACCCAATCAACCATCTACCCCTGTGCACATGTCATAGCCACTCTCTAGCCTTAGGCCAGGTTGGACAGTCCCAATATGGCTACCAAAACACCTGCCCTGGCACTAGACGAGAGAAGACATCAGTATAGTGACCTACGTCACCTACCCACCATAGACTCTGTCCATGCTCCTCTAACCTCTGCCATAAATTGACATATCTAATTTCTTGATCCACCATATCACCTTGGGTGGTCTAATGCAAACCTTGCAGCTGCTCCATAGCTATTTGCTACCACCCCTAACACTGCAAGAGATAGTTGTACCTGATCTCGTTATGCTTTTGATAGCAGACCTCGTACAACTTATCGTACAACTACACCAATAACTTCTGACACCATCTCATAATAAGTGGAGATGATATAGGACACTCCACCAATGTGAAAACTAACTCAAGCAGGTTCCAATGGAACCTTGCACCTAAGGATTCAGGAATTAGCATATTGTAGATGAGGGTCATGATCAAAGCATACCTCACCCCTAATACGCCCTTCTCCAGCCACCACTGCACCAGAATATCGCCTATCTGGAAGTTAGCCTCTACCCTCTCCATAGCCCTCTCCACCCCCCTCTCCACCATCAAACCAAAACACCATGTCAATACCATTGTCCGTTGGTCACGGTGGGTCATCCAGATAGGCAGTCCATCTATCAAAATCCATAGAATTTGATACACATCCTCCAGAGTAACAGTCATCTCCTCTATTGGGAGATGAAAAGTGTTGGTGTGGGGATTCCACAAATTTATTAGGGTAGTCAAATATGCCTGATACCCCACCACAGGCTCCAAACACGTCATGTGCATGAGCCCAAGGGCATCAAGCCACTCCCAATCCACAACTGTCAGGGTATCTTGGGCATCAGAGAAAGTAGTCGGTTGGTGGTACCGACTCTTCACAACCTGAAACAACAAATAAAATGAAAAAATATATTAAGTACATACTTAATATAAACAAAAACATTAAAATAAAACTGTACAGTAGAAGTATAGACTACAATTTACAATTGTACAACAAAAGTATAACATAAGAAGTACAATAAAACAAATGTACAACAAAAGTATAGAATCATTAAAATAAAATTGTACAACAACGATAGCATACATGAAAATAACTGTACAATAAAAAAAAAAACAACAAAAATCATATTAGGGTTTCTACCTTAATGTGAAAACAAAACAAAACAAAAAAAATCATATTAGGGTTTCAACATTAATGTGAACGCAAAACAAAACAAAAAAAAACATATTAGGGTTTCAACCTTAATATGGCAAAAACAAACACAAAATAAAACATATTAGGGTTTCAACCTTAATATGAACAAAAAAAACAAAATAAAATGAAAACATTTTGGGTTTTAAACCTAAATAAAAACACAAACAAATTACAGATAACAGTTGTGTACTAGGGTTTTGACCTTAATATACAAAAAAAAAAAAAAGCAAAAAGAATTCCTATATTAGGTTTCAACTTGATATACAAATAAAATAAAACCAACACACAAAAAAAATAGGTTTTTAAAACCTTAAAAACAAAATAAAGCGAACAAACATTTTATATGTGAGTTTTAAACTTCATATAAAACATGCATGAATAACAGGCAGAGAGAAGGAACATCATACCGATCTCACCTCGGATCCTCCACTTGAAGATATAGTTCTCGCACACATGATGTCCACAAAATTTTAGTAGTGCTCTGCTACGCACACTTGCACTCCTCCTCCTCACTACTCCAAATCGCTAAGAAAAAAATATTGCAAATGAGCCCAAAACCTACTTTTGGTCCTTATATAGGTTGTTAGGCCTGTAATCGTTCCACCCTGGGATGAGTGCTCTAGTTAGATCTCATCCCACCCTGGGATGATTAAAAAATTGGTATTCGTCCCACCCTGGGACGATTACAAAATTGGTATTCATCCCACCCTAGGACGATTACAGAGCAAGAAATAAAGCAACAAAAATTGCATCCAAAAAATGCACCAAAAATAGCAATAAATCTGCCGAACAAAGGTGCCTTTGCACCTGACATTCATGGCATGAAAAACTATCTTCGGGGTCACAAATACTCACTATCATACTCCCTAAGAATGGTAGCATATCCAGAACGCTCCATGGGGAGGATTTTCGATAATTTCTACCCCAATAGGCATAAAAAAAAAAAGTCAAAACACACCAAAAATAGGTCCGATGGTTGGAAAAATGCATAAGCGTTCAACGGAAAACAACTAAAGGCACCCTTAAAAACATCATCTTGGGTCAAGAGACTCATTGTTTTTCTCATTTTGGTAATTCCCTCATCAATTCGTCACTTGAGGGGGTATTCACACTTAGTCACCAAATCAACGAATACACACCCAATCAAGGAAATGGCATGCATTCAAAGAATCATTGACAAAGACAATCACGCTCTTGCTTGGGGCAAAAAAAAGCAATAATCACAAGATAAATAAACACTTGGCATTCTGGAAACATGAAGACAAGGTTCCTCAAACAAAAGGTTGTGCCCTTTGCCTATTCATGACTGAGCAATGTCCAAGATCAAGTACATCTCACTGAAAAAGGTTACACTTGACTTAAGCTCCTTAGCTTGTCAGTGGAAAGGATTCAAGAATGCATTCCCTTTCCATAGTTGGGGCATCAAAAGTTGGTTAGGTTACTAAGAAACCCTAATCATTAAGTTCTTTGGTCATCTATTTTTGCTCAGCACTATGCCACACACAACGCATCCCAAAAAGGGGCATATATAGACACCAAAACAACACCAATCCGATTATGTGACTACAAGCACTGATCGAATTGGCATACATACCCCCTAGGGCAGCCTTCAGAGGTTGAACAATGGTCTTAACCACTCCCAAATCAGTTTTGGAAGGCCAGAGGTTAGTTTTGCACCTTTTAAGCACTTTGCTCCCTATTCGTCCCACCATGGGATGATTAGAATCCTATTCGTCCCACCCCGGGACGATTAGCAGCAATCACTCTAGGGTGGGACAATTAGTAGGTTTGACTAGAAAAAAGTCAAACCTTGACAAATGGCAGCCCAAATCCACCACCTAACTCCACCTTCAATGCATGGGATTGCAAGGGAAGGTTTCAAATCAGAGAGGCTTCAATCAAGCCTGCCCTGATCATGGAGGTCTCAATCAAGGAGACCCTAATTAGGGAGGAATATTATCTCCCTAAAAAAGGCATAATGAGCCAAGTGGTGCCCTCACATGCACATCCAAAGGAGACCCTTAGGTATATAAAAAGGTGAGCCTCCTCACCCCAAAGGAAAAGAGAGCTGGAGCATTTGGAGCAACGAAGTGCTGCCAAACTATACCCCCATTCCTCTGTGTTTCCTACATCCCTAATCTCTCTCTTATGGAAGATATGTTATCGATTGAACACTAGGAATGCAATATAGATCCAAATACCTAAGCAATTAGCCATAATCCCACCCCAAACTTGTCGACACAACCCCCTAGGAAGTTTTGGATTCATCCCACTTGGATTGGTGTCAAAACTAGGTCCTAAACGGTGGGCATCCCACCCCCGGGTGCCCCCAAAACTGCTGTAGTCCTAATCGCCCAATCCCAGAGTGATTAGAAATTTGTGCATGGTTTTGTTACTATTCTTTTTGCATTCTTTTATATCTAATGTACTTGTGTTATTGTTCAGATTTCATTGCTTTCTGACATGATTTGACCTGGTTTCTGTCATTTTATGTGTTTACTAACCTATAGGGAGCGCCTTCAGATACAAGATAACTTAGATAGAATCTTCCAAATCTGACCTTCTGGGTCATATCAAAATGTTTTTTTTAGTCTAACCACAAGTTTGTAGGAGTTTTGGAGGCCTCAGGTCACTTTTTGCAGGTTTTGTGATAGTCCCCAGCATCCCACCCTAGAGCGATTAGAAATATGTGCATGATTTCCTTATTTTTCCTTTTGCAATATGTCCAATATGATATTCTAATGCCTCTGTTAAATTTTGAACTCATTCTGACATGATTTGATGATCGTTTTATTATTTTATGTATTAACTAGCTCGTAGGGTGCCCCTGTCACATACAGGATAATCTGGGTAGGATATGCAAATTCCAATCATCTGGGTAGTCTTAGAATTACATATAATGCCTAACTCATGATTTTTAGATGATTTGGATAAGCATAGATGGGACATTGGAGTGCTCATTTTAGAGAGGCCCCTAACGGGCAAAGGAGCATAATGGGGTCGTTCAATGCCGCTTTGATGCAAAATCAGGTGATACCAATTCTATAAGTTGTCCTTTACATTTATATATCATTATGTAATCAATTTATCAATCTTATCACTGATATCCCACAAGCCCCTACTAGAGGTCTTGGGGATTGCATATTTTTCTAGATATGCATATGCTATTAACGATTTTTTGTCTTTCTATGCACAGGATATTGCCACCAGGAATATTGGAGGGGCAACATGGAATGATGAACACATGAACACAAGCGGCGGTAATTTTTAGCCCGCCCACTTCGAATGTGGGCACACAAAAGATGCTCGAAGCGTACCGTTTGATCTTGGAAGCGCGACTTCTTTCGGGAATCCATTAATATAACAAATTGTATTAAATGTTCTGAGCCCTAGAGGGGGGGCACATTGTAATCATATTAAAAACAATATCAATAAATGCGACCCCGCTTTGTTTGCTCATATCTCGTTTCTATGTCATTTCCTTCATGCATTGCCCATCGCATTCGTAGGACTTAGCATCTATATCTATTTTTGTTTGCATCATATTGGTATGCCATTTTTCTACTACTTTCATATTGAGCCTCCTATCTACCATATTATAAATCTACTCGATTGGAACCACCATGGGTTGTAGTTCTTGAGTGAAGCTATCTAAATCTTGGGTATTCTAAAATAGGTGACTAGCATCATCCATGTAGTCAATGATGGATTGTAGTTTTGAGCATTTCTCCAAAACCTCAAACAACAGTTCTTTCCTTACATTCTTCAGCCCTACTTTTGAGAAGCCTAAAGACTTAACATTTTCAATTTGAAGTTGCTACTTAAAGCTCTGTATTTCTTTGGCTTGTTCTTTATTTTTTTCTTTTGCTCCTCTACTTGCTCTTTAAGGTTATTAGCCTCTTGGAATTTGTTTTTCCAGATATTTGATTCATTTTGATAGCTTTATCTATTTTTTTTTGGTTATTGATTGTCTTCTCAAGATTTTCTATTGTCTGCTCTAGCTTGTCGATTTTCTCTTTGTATATATAAACCTTGATGTAGAAAGTGTCCAAATGGAATGTAGCTATAACCATCTCATATTTAGTAGGTAACTGCTCAATGTCCTCTATATATTCTTCTAGACAATAATCTTAAGTATTCATTTCATTTTTAGGATTACTCACTAAAGGAATAATGGATTTGGATGCTCTTTACCTTGAAATCAGATCAATAGACATAGTACTTCTCTTTGTAGCCATCCTCTTTGAAGGTTTGGACAACTTCTCTACCCAAAAATATTGGAAAATGTGGGATTATAGGAGATTATGGAGGAGGCATTTTAGATTATTGTGAAGGTGATGGGTTGGTTTGGCCCTCAGTATTTGCTAGCATTTTAGATTATTGTGAAGGTGAATTATGAAGGGGAGAGGGCACTTTTGTTATAACTTTTTTATTAGATGGGTAAGGAGTTTTATTTGGGGAAAGAGGAGGAGAAGGATAATAGGGGATAGAAATCATACCTTCGCCTACATATGTAGGGTGTTCAAAATTTACCTTTGTACTTTGTTGTTGTATTTGTTGTATTGATTTTTTTGCAACTGAAATAAGGGTCTCCTTAGCAATTTTCTCCTTTTCCACCTTCTATTTCTTACAAATATCCTTTTGAGTTTTCTCCAGTGATTTTTTGGCTTTTATTTTAAAAACTTGCAATGCTACCAGCTTATCATTCTCTATTTCTTCCCCAGACAATCCTTCCTACAATGATTCTTCAGACATAGGATTCAACTCCACTATAGTTGTAGTGGTGAGACTCACCAGTGTAAAAACAATGTTCTTATCCTTCTCATTCCAATCTATTTTTGTTGTAGGGGGCTCTCCACACAAAGCTAGGTGCTTGGGCCTACTTACTATATTGATGACTTCTGTGCTAATGGACATCTCATAAGAATAATGCATTCTACTCATTAACTATGCCCCTTTAGGAAAATTCTCTAGTTTCTTTGTTGAGGGATCAAATGTTTTAAGAGCTTCAACAACAAATAATGGAGTATCAACCCCTTATTCTTGATATTCTTCTTGTGAATGTGGGGATGGAGAATATGACATTGGTTTTGGCTTCTTATAAATTAGCACTATATTATTCGGGTCCCTTTGCCTTCCAAGTTTTGATATTCTCATCATATCTTTTAGAAAAATTATTATCAATTACTCGTCCAAACTTAGAGTTCTTTGACCTAGTTTCTACTCTCATTCTCCACTAGTCTACTATATTATCTTCATTCCATTTCTTTTCTCTCAACTACTCTGATCATAGAATCCTTGAACTGATGGCTTTCTTTCTTGTTTGAATCAAAATCAACTGCCTATTCATAGAAGTCTAACCATGGGGGAAGTTGTTCCATATTGGAAACATTCCAATCTAATGGGGAATTTTCCTTATTATTCCTACCCTTTTCAAAATGAGGCCTTGATGTCTTCTCAAACTTGTGGGCCTTCTCTCCATTAAGATCAATGTTCCTCTTGTGGAATTTGTCATCTGGGTCGTATATCCACCTATGAGGGATGTATAATAGGCCCAACCTATCCATATACTAGGTGATTTGTTCACCTTGGCCATTTTTGGTGATAATTAGATCATCGACACTATGGTAGGTCAATAAACAATTTATTTTCTTTCCAGAGCCATAATTCATAGTGATAAAATCTACTTGCCTCAAATATTCTAGGGCTAATAATCTATTTATAATGAAATGAGGAAGTAGAAAAGGCTTACCAGTAAACCCGTATAGTCTAATGACTATGCCTTATATAAGGATGTACCACTCTCCTTCAACACCTTCTATTCTCAATAATTCTCTGGCCAGTAGTGGTAACCTAGGGCATTTCCCATACATTATATTTAGTGTTGGCCCTAGAAATTCCAAGTTAAATCTATAAACAGACTCAATGCTCCTCAAATGAGAAGTCCAAGTATTATACAAGGATAAGATCTCCCTTATCATTATTTTCTCTTACAGGAATCTAGGGCATCATCTTAGTTATAGTAGCAAAGAACATCCAAACCAGGTTCAAAAAATATCGAAAATATGGTGTATCAAAATCCCTTTTCATTCTTACTAATTGTTCATGTATTCTTTGGGCAAGGAAAGTTTATCAGTCAAAGTAAATAGCCTTAATACCCTTTTTTTTTGCATCTATTTCATACATTTTATCATTCAAAATATAGTAAGTAGTGGCTATTTTCCAATCTCTCACGAGTTGGTTAGAAACCCTCCAAACAAGCTAGCATGGAATAGAGCTCTGGGTTAGCAAATTTTTCAATAGGCATATCATCTTCCTCTTTTATTCGTCTAAATTGAAAGTGAAGTTATATTTCCATGAATTCATTTTCTTCAAAATCCATTAATGAAGCATAAACCCTGGCTTGTTATGCTATATCAAATTATTTAGGTTCTAAGGGTGGGATTACCCCTACAACAAAAAAATCATGACAAGCTTCTTTGGTAATGGTAAATAATGTCATACCATTATCTATTTTCACTACCCTCCTCTTAGGATCATAAAATTTGATGATTGCAAAAATTAACTCAGGATAATGGTGAATGGAATCATAGATGTAAGAGAATAAGAAGGATTTTATAGCAATGATACCTTGAGGTCAAATTGGTCTCCCTATCTAAACTCAAAATTTTTCCTCAAGAAGGTTCTCCTTAATTGGGTCATTACAGTATCTATCAACCGCATCGTCTAATTCACATAGTCGTCCAACTCTGCTTCTCTGCTTTTAGTAGGCGTTGCTTTCGATAATTGAATGAGCTCTGTACTTTAGCACTTTTAAATATTGTTGCATGTATAGATTCTTCCATTAATGTAGTCACTATGAGAACTATCTTATTACACACTTTTTAAATTAAAATTATGCATCATGGTAGCTTTAATACGTTACATCACTCACTGATTGGCTAAATCACAAAATACTTTTATGCACTTGCGGTGTCACTCATCATCTTTCTTTCCTTCGTAGTGGCTTGGGAAGCTTGTGAGGTTATTTTGTGAATGTTTTTTTAAGAACACAAGCTTATACTAAGAGGGGGGTGAACAATATAATACCACTTTTTACTTTTATTTCTCAATCAATATTATGCAATGTATAGATATAAATATCAACAACAATAATCAAAGCAATGCATAAATCACCACACACAATAGAGACACCAATTTAACATGGTTCACCCAATGTGGGCTACTCCACGGAGAAAATATTTCACTAAAATTTTCTCAATAAATCTCTTGGGAATCCTTTCCATATTACAATGTTTATGGACCTATATCCAAAGGAGATACCAATCCCCTAATCAAGTTCATGGATCTCTATCCATAGGATAACTCTTTCTCCTTAGATATGATTGGTGATATTCTAGAAGAACTGTTGCTCCCACTACTCTAGCTAATGTATCTTTATCCACTGAAGACACCTATCCTCACTACCCTAGCTAATGGATCTCTATCCATTGGATATTATCATCCTATATACTCTATCACATTCAAAGCTCTGTCTCAAATCTGTACTAAATAAAATCCTTTGATCTAGCACAAATCTGCTCAATCTCTATCTCTAGTCTGGCACAAACATGTCCTCAAATATGCACCAAACTCTATCTCAAATCTGCACTAATCATAGTCCATCGGTCTAGCACAAATATGTCCTCAATCTCTATCTTTGGTCTAGCACAAACCTGTCCTCAAATATGCACCAAAATTTATCATCAATATTTGTCCTCTAATCTACACTAAACATAGTCCTTCGGTCTAGCACAAATCTATCCTCAAGCCTTAACACAAAGTTTGACTTAATCACAAATCAACTCTACTAGATCTACCCCAAACCTTAACCCAAGATCTGAATAAATCAATCAATCAACTCTACTCTCAATTCTACTCAAATACTTGTCTCAAATCTATCTTGTAAGCTTCCATAGAAGCTCACACTAATCTATTCATAACTCCTGTCTATAACTTGTCCAAATCTACTCAACAAGTCCTCACTAGAACTTGTCCAATTTTGCTCAAAAAGTCCTCACTAGAACTTGTCCAATTCTACTCTCAATCTCTTTCCTCAAATTGTATTGTAAGCTTTCACAAAAGCTCACACAAATCTGTCCACAAGTCTTCTCTAAGACTTGCCTCAAATCTACTCAACAAGTCCACACTAGAACTTATCCAATCTCATAGAAACATAAAGAAATTTTTTAGAGACTCAATATGCTTCACATTCATCACAATGCTCAATCACTTTCACTCACTCTTTTTATCACATAAACATATAGAGAATTTTTAGAGACTCAATATGCTTCACATTCACCACAATGCTCAATTACTTTCAATCACTCTTGTTATCACATAAACATATAGATAATTATTAAAGACTCAATATGCTTCACATTCACCACAATGCTCAATTACTTTCAATCACTCTTTTTACCACAAAAACATATAGATAATTTTTAGAGACTCAATATGTTTCACACTCACCACAATGCTCAATTACTTTCAATCACTCTTTTTACCATAGAAACATATAGAGAATTTTTAGAGACTCAATATGTTTCACACTCACCAAAACTCAACCTATTTCTCAAATCAATTCAGAATATAGAACAATTTGTTTCATAGAACTTGAACTATCGCATCAACACATCCAATTGACTAGGCTTAACCAACTATTCTCAACTAATCACTCAATGAATTAACCTTTTCTTACAAACCCTAGTCCAAGCATATGAACACTCACTCAAGTATTTCCAAAAATGCTTATCAATCAATATCACATAACCATGATACTCATATCTTTGCAAACCCTATTTCAGTTTTACTTAATTAATCACTTCAACAACAATGCTTATAAAATAAGGTTTTATCAACAAATATTTATTCCAAAAAACCTTGAAGCATTAATTCAAAACACACTCAACAATGCTTACCAAACAATCCTTTTCACTCCAACTTTGCATTCACAACATTCAACAATAACTCACTAGGAATATGTGCCCATACCTTTTGTTTGATGTAAAAGTTCCCTTGAAAAATCTCTCAATCACAATTTTCTTCTTTCCAATTTCAATGGTTAGATGACAAAATTTCACTTCAACACTTTCTCAAAATATTCCTTAGATACAAAAATAATCAAAGCTCAATTATGTCTTATTTCTCCCTTTTGAAAATAACATTCATCAAATCATACATAAAAATAATCACTTTGATACACCTTATAATATCCAACTTAAAATAATATCCAACACCACAAAACCTCAAACAATATTCCTAAAAACACCTTACTACCCTTTTCAAACACCAAAGCAAATAACACCAAAAATTTATTTTGCATCAACCTTATAACTCTCCTCACAACCTTACAAACCAAATAAAATATGCAAAAAATTAATTTTTAATGCCTCAACTAATACCTCCATAAATTTTGATGCTCAACTAATGCATACCTTTTTCTTCTCCCCAAAAGGTTTTTGGCATGATTCGAACCCCCGTCTCCCCAAGCCTAAGCACCTTAGTGCTTTGGAGCCCACCGCATGGGCTATAGGTGCCCACGTGAAGGGGGGAAGGCTTCCTTGCTATTATCCCTTCATGTGCCATTGACTTCCCATGAAAACCAAAAGAAAACCTCTTTGATGCAACACGATTCGCATAAGCTCATATTAATTTTATTCTAAGACATAGGTAAGTTTGGTTAAGGTGGGTAATCCTCTTTTTATACATGTTTGGTTATTTTATCCCACATCAGTGCTTAAGAATTCAAATTCAAAATTCAAATTTTAATTTAATAACCCACCTTAGGGTTATTTAGAATTAATATAAATTAATTTGTATTTAATATTAAAATTAATTTATAATTAATTTAAACTTCCCTTTATAATATTACAAAGAATATTATAATAATATTATTCACTTGGGCTTCTTCTTTGCACTTTGGACCACATCCGACTGCCTAGAACCGGGTCTTTTATTAACTAAAAATGGACTATCCTTTTGCACTTATTGGAGAACCTAAAACTGATGTTGCCCACTCAAACTACCACTGACTGGTGCTAAAGGCTTGACATCAATGACCACTCACTCTTGATATCAATGACAACTCATCTACTAAAAATGTCCAACATTTATTTCTTTGGAAACAACATGGTGTAAGATTTTTCTTTCCCACTCAAAAATAGTCATGAAATCTTCCAGATTGGAATACAGGTCGAGATCTGCTGCCACCTTAGTCCTTTTAAGAGTGGATTGGAATGCATGCGGTATTCTACTAATGATTAGCTTATTTGAGAGTGGATTGGACCATGTTGCTTTCCGCTGACACTTAGCTTATTTTGTAACTCATCACTTTGTTTTTTGAAGCAAAATTTTCTTTCTTCCTTTTCTTTTTTTTTTAGCATTTTATCAAAAATGAAAAAACTTTGAAATAAAATGGAAAAAGGATATGATACAAAGTATGTACATATGTTACAATGAGCTTAGCTTAATCAAAATAGAGTTTGAGGTGGAAACCATTGATCGAAATTGGTTGTATGTTTCCTTCAAGATCTTCAAGCTAGAAAACATTGGTCTCCTTAACTTTTGCTATTTTGAAAGGGCCATCCTAGAAGGAGTCAAACTTCTGATGGTGCCCTGGTTTAGCTCTTTCAACATTCCACTTGAGTACAAAATCTCCAACTTGGAATTTTCTAAACCTTACTTTCTTATCAAACCATGCCTTGATGTCAACTGAATGCTTTTGAAAATCCTCATATGCCTGAGTTCTTTTCTCCTCTAGTTGCAGCAAGTGTGTCAACCTTGTTTCCATTAGATTTTTCTTAGGTTCATCTTTTGTGTTTATCATCTTGAGTGTTGGAATCTCCAAATGAATAGGTAACACTACTTCCTTGCCATATACTAAGGCATAAGGGGAGGTCTTGATGGAATTTTTGATAGTGATTATATCTACCCATAGAGCTTGTTCTAGTAGTAGATGCCAACTTCTCTTATTACCCTCTAATGATCTTCTCAAAATTCTCAACAGATTCTTGTTAGTTGATTCTACCAGTCCATTTCCTTGGGGGTAGTAGTTTGAAGTATTCTTTATGGTAATGCCATACTTGTTGGAAAACTCAATATATTTTGCTCCTATGAATGTTGGTCCATTGTCACTCACTAAAGCTTCTGGAACACCAAACCTTGTAATCAAGCTTTCCATGAAATCTATCACCACCTCTTGGTCTAATTTCTTTGTAGGAATGGCTTCTACCCATCTAGTGAGGTAGTCTGTAGTAGTCAAAATGTACTTGTGGCCAACTGAGGAATTTGGATTGATAACCCCTATGAAGTCCAACCCCCATTGCTGGAAGGGTTCCTCCACTTGAATTGGCTTAAGGGGAAATGATGCATTCCTTGTTCTTCCCACATACCATTGGCATTCATCATAGGCTCTAGTGACTTTGAAGGTGTCAGCAAATATGGTAGGCCAGTAATAGCTTGCCCTAATAATCTTCAAAGTTGTTACTCTTCCTGAGAAGTGTCCTCCGGATAGTCCTCCATGGAACTCCTCTATGACCTTTTGTTGTTGATCATCCTTTAAGCATCTTAAGAGGACTCCATCAAGGTTTCTTTTGTATAGACCTTTTGGAAATAAGACATACTTCAAATCCTGAAGCCTATATCTTCTTCTCTATGATGGATTAATATTAGGAGGGCATACCCTAGTTTGAAAGTACTTAGTCATTTTATCTACCCAGTCTGATTCACCTGACTATAATTCTTTAGCCTGATCATCTGTTGTTGACTGATAAGCTGTCACTTTTGCTGAAACTGTTACTTCTATCAAGCCTTGGCATAGGGATCTACCTCTGACCATCTTGGTAGGATGGATTTCCACATCATATTCTTGGATCTTAGTAATCCAACCAACTCTCTTATCTCCTAGTTCACCTTGTAGAATGAAACTTCTCACATCCGGATGAACCACATAAACTAGGGTCTTGCTTTGAACCAAGTATTACCTAAATTTTTTCAATGATTTCATTACTGCAAATACTTGTTTCTCAATGAAATTATACTTAACCTGATATTCATGAAGATTCTAGCTCCAAAATAATATGGGGTGCTCCTCTCCTTCATCATTCTTTTGGGTGAGCATTGATGCATAGCTTTCCTCGACTCCATAAGCATAAAGAATGAAGTCCTTGTTAAAGTCTGGATTGACTAATACTGGAGCTGTAGCAATGGATTGCTTGATGATTTCAAAGGCTTGATTTCTTACCTCAGTCCATTTGAAATTTGCATTCTTCTTCAATAGTTCAGATATAGGCTTCACCTTCTGAGCAAAGTCAAAGATGAATTTCCTGACAAAGTTTATCTGACCAAAGAAATACTGTAGAGCTTTCTTGTTCATAGGTAGTGGAAGAGCAAGAATGGATTTGATTCTATTCAGATCAATGGCCATACCTTCTTTGGAGACCACATGGCCTAGCAAATTTCCCTCATGAACTGCAAAAAATGACTTCTTAGGATTGAGGGAGATGCCAAATTCTTTGCACTTCTGGAAGACTTGTTCTAGGTGTGTCAAGTGGTCTTGCTTGTTGTGGGAGAACACAGTCATGTCATCTAAATATATTAGAATGACCTTGTTGATCAACTCCCCAAAGGCATAGTCCATTGCTCTCTAGAATGTGGCTCCTGCATTAGATAGCCCAAAAGGCATTCTCTGATAGGAAAAAGTGCCCCATTTGGTGGTGAATGTTGTTTTAAACTGATCTTCATCCTTCACCCAAATTTGGTTATAGCTAGAGAAGCCATCTAGTAGTGAGAACCTTTCTTCTCCTACCATAATCTACAATATTTGATCAATCTATGGGAGGGGGTAGTGGTCCTTTAGTGATGCTTGATTGATATTTCTGAAATCTACACACAAGCGGATGTCACCATTCTTCTTCCTTACAGGTACCAAGTTGGCTACCCAGGTTGAATGTTTGATTGGATAAATGATCTTAGCCTTTAGCAACTTCAATAGTTCTTCTCTCATTATGGCTTCGATCCTAGGATTCACAGGCCTTTGTTTTTGCTTGAATGGTTTTGCATTAGGCTCTAGCTCAATTGTGTGTTGGATGACCTTCTTGTCATATACTTTAAGATCTTCATATGACCAAGCTACAATGTCTTGGTACTTTAGGCATAAAGATTTGATATCCTCCTCTTCTTCTAGAGAACATCGGACTCCAACCTTGAGCTTCTTTTCCTTTTCAATTTCAATTTCTTTATAGATTTTCTCATTGATTTCCATGGATCTGATATTTTTCCTGTCTTCATTGTCAAACAGGCTCTCTAGAGTAACCAACCCTCTAGGTATATGATTTTTCTTGAGTTGAATGACATCCTGTTGATCAATATCCTCTAGATTTTCCTCTTGAATAGTGGATAAACAGGCTTCTCTCACCAGAAAATCAATGATTTGTTCATCACTTTCAAAGACCTGCCAGAAAATTTGCTTATATGGCACTGCAGCCTAAAAATCATTTTGATCCCTTTGTCTTTCGTAACTCCTATGTCTACAGAAGGGTTGAAATTAGCTCCCCTTACTGCTAAGGAATCCACCAAGGTGTTCTTTCTTCTAGGAATAAAATTTATGTTTAGGGCATCAAAGGATTCCATCAAATCCCATACCCTATTTCTATATGCTTTCAGGTAATGGTGCTTACTATTGCACCTTTCCCTTACCTGATTTACAATTAATTTAGAGTCACCATATATGTTCAAGATCTTGATGCCCATGTTTTCAACTTGCATTAGCCCAAGGTATAGAGCCTCATATTCTGCAACATTATTAGTGCATGACCATGTTAGCCTATATGCGAAACTCTTTGTCCCTTCTGATTGGGACTGTAATACTACACCGACACCAACACCATTTTTGCATCTGGCACCATCAAAGTGCATGGTCCATATTTTTGTTTCTCTCAAGGACTGGTTAGATATAGCAGGAACTCTTTTCTCTATCTCTACAAAAATATTGTATGTGCCCATACCTATCCCAAATTGACTATAATCCTCTCTGAAAGGCAATTCATCTTCAATCTCCAACTCTTCAAAGTTATCCACAAATTCAAATTCCTCTAGAGGAGTGAGATTGCACATGTCCTCTTCAATTTTTTCAATGTGGTAAGACACAAGCTTCTCGGGTGTTATTCTTATCCTCTTTCCTTTGAAAGGAATCACCATGCTGGAATAGTCCATATACATGCATCCACCCAACTTTGTAATGAATTCTCTTGAAAGGCATAAGCCAAAATAAGGCTCTAGATCCACCACCACTATCTCTTGCACTATGGTTACCTCAGGTGCTCTATGTAGCCTCATCAAGACATATTTTATCACTCCCACTATCTTCACAGGTGTCCCATCTAACTACAAAACTCCAAGGCAGGATCTGGTATATTCCATACCCATCTCCTCGCAAACTGCTTTAGGCATGACTGTAGTAGATGCCCTTGAGTCAATCATACAATTGCAGACAATCCACCCCTCCATCCTTAGAGAAATGTAAAAAGGAGGGGGTTTGTTCTTTAAAGTGGTAGGGGACATTTCCTTCTTTTCAGAGGGTATGCTGAGGATTGTGGTGGCCTACTTTTCCTATGGATATTTATTTAGAGAAGCTTTTAGCAGGTCTATTTGGCCAGGAATGAAGAGAGTATCATATAGGCTAGCTTTAGATGGTATCTTCTTCATTTCTTCCACAATATTGTATTCAGACTTGGTAGAGGTAGGTCTCTCAGGCCTTCTCTCTGGCTCACCATACTTTATTTTATACTATTGTGTGGCCTCAATTCTCTATCTCTTGGTAATAGAAGGGAACCTAAGCCTCTCTTGAGCCTCATTCTTGGATCTCATTCTATCTCCTTCAGTTTATTTCTCAAATCTCTTGGGAAGACTGACCTCCTTTTATTTGGCCTGGGGGATAGGGAAAGTATCACTACTCTGGGAAGGTGGATCCTTCTTCTTTTGAGAGGGGACCTAAAATTGACCCATATTTTGTGGATCAACCTGCAGTGTTTTCTTTCCTGACCTTGTCATGACAGAAATGGGTCCATCCTCATCAAGATCTTTTCCAACCATGATTTGATCTGGTTTCTAGAGCATGTTCACTCTTCCTTTCTGATTTCTCTCTACTTTCTCCATAGCCTATTGTACATGGTGTTGGTACATAACACAAGATTGTGAATCATGAGGATCATTGCACACCAAACACCATACATTCACCAGACTTGTTTCTGAAGAACACTCAGGCTCTTCTTGCATTGCATTTACTCTAACCCTAGTACTATTGCTAGGACCAGGTCTTTGATCCTTATTCACATAAGGAAATATCCTTTGTTGAGACCTCTCCATCTCTCTCTTCTCCATTGAATTCATCTTGTTGCTAAGAGTTTTCAAGGTATTCTGGATATCAAGGAGGACAGAGGATTCTTGGGGAATCTGAGAAGGAAGGGGAGGGAAAGGAACTGCAACAGGTGGTGCTTTTGAATGAGGAATGGGAGTCATATGTGGGAATGGAGATGACAAAGGAGGAGGGTCCATATAATATGATGTAGTTATCTGACCTTGGACATTAGAGGTTTCCAAATTGTAGGGCAACACAACTTTTGGGGGTAATCTTCCCACATTAATCAGGATATTCTCAACATGAACAATTGCATTGTAAACCTATGGAAAGGTCTCCACCCTATATTGTTGGGTTTGTAGGCCTAACTCTGATCCAAGGGCTCTGATATAATACATGTAAGCAAGGCTTGAAGCTGGTCTAGCTGCAGGGGGAATTCTCTTCCAGGTCCTATTGAACCTCAAGTTGAAATCTGAAATAGTTTCTTGTTGATGCTTTTGCATAGATGTGAACTGATTAAGGAGGGAAAAAGGATCAACAGATTCATTAAATTCTTCCACAAAGGGCTCAACCAATGCTGCCCATGAGGTAATAGTATTATCTTCAAGGGTCCTAAACCAATGTAGAATCTTTCCTCTAAAATACAGGGCTAGGATCCTGACAATAACATCTTCATTTTTTATATTGTGGATTGTTGCTAGATTCAGAATATCTTGGTAGTGCTCATATGCAGTTTTACCAGATCCATCATAGGTGGGGATGGCCTTAGACACAACTTGGGGAATGTCATGCATCTGAGCTAATCTAAGGGGGCTAGCTGTATTCCAGCTAGGATACTTTTGTAAGGGCTGATTTGGAACTGCATTTTGATGTTGGGCCATGTTCCTAGGTGTAGCTCCTATTGGAGGTGGCCTTGGGTGTACTATGGGATTCTCCTCAGGAGGAGTTTTGTCTGAATGGAAATATTGATTCAAATACCTTATGATAGTAGACCCTCTATAAGGTAGCTCATAGTAGAAAAAGGAGTCTAGGTTATTCCTCATAGATGACCTAGTATTCATGAAAAAATTGCAAGCTATAGGGATAACTTTTTTGGATTCATAGACCAAGGAGTCGCTAGGTGAATTTTTTGATCACCACTTAGCAAGGTCAAGACAATTCACCAAATCTTGATTCCTTCAGGAAAATATAAAAATAATAAATAATATGATGGGTTTTAGTGTTTCTTGCAAACAGGTCCCATCGGGTATGCCAAAACTATTGGGATCCAAATTGTCATCAAGTTTTACTTGATACTACAATTGTCTATCTTCCAATTTTTTGGCCAGGCTTGCACTCGATAGTCACAACTCAGAACTCAACATTGGATGGACCAAATATTGCTTCAGCCCAACCTCCAGAGTAGGTTGGTTCCTTGTCAACTAAATAGAATGTTGACTCAATTAAGCTCAATAAGGGTTTTGAGGAATAGGGTTAGAAAAAGGTTTAGGGTTAAGAAATTATGCATTAAAAGTGGTCGGATAGGGCTAACAACATAGGCATCCATAGGAAAAACCTCTAGAAAACTACTTCTAGTGTCCCACACTCAGGATTAGCAGCACCCAAAACCATGAAATATTCATACAATAAAGAAGAACAAAGATATGTTCCAAGAAGCAATTTCAATATCTAATATATTAACAATCCAATTTAGCATAATAGATCAATAATCAGACTTTGTAGAAATAAACTTCTTGCCAACACAGATCTAACTATGAACAAATTTCAATTACCTTAACAACTAGTAATCCAATACAAATGGAATGAACTAACTATTACAACATTGACAGAAATGCAATTCATAGCTTGAACCTCTTAATGAAAGATATCAAAGATAACAAATCTTGAGTCAAAAATCTAAGTAATGCTCCTTCCATTAGTTTGTATAAAATGTTACATAGTAGGGCAAGCAAACACACTAGAGCCGACCCTAAAAATTGAGGGTTCGACCTCTATTTATAGTTTACAATGAAATAAATTAGAGGAGACATTACAAGGATTCAACATATGACAGATCAACAGAGAGCCATGCTGGCATCATTTCATTCACCTGTTGAGTTCAAGAAATCCACTGGAAGTCATCCACCATGGCAGCTCGACTCTACAACTTGCTGGTCTGATAGTGGCAGTTGAACCTCAGGCCATTAGAAACCAGATCTGAACCATTCATATTTCTTGAGAACTCCATTCCATCATAGATCTACAACCACTCTGGTTCTTGGTTCTTGGTACCCTTGGATGCTTCACCTACTCACTTCAAAATTATTAGCTTTCATATGCCAAGAATCCACCCTTGTATGCTCATTAAAATATTAAAAAAATATTTGTCATTGATGCACTCAGTGGACAGCTACGATTAAACCTCAATAATACTTTGTAGACCAGTAGAGTGGAACAATTTGCCAATATGCTCAAAAAATAATGTTGATATTAGCTTGTATGGCTTTGGCTAGTGGATTCAAGTTTACAAAAAAAATACACTAAGTTTCAAGTGGAATACAACTCATCATCAATCTGCTCACTTAGCCTTCCATCAGCTTTTACTTGCTTTGATTGTGGAAAGGCCAATCCACTCAAAAAGTAATGAAAAATGTTCTTTGTGATATTCTACTACCTTTACTTCTTTCTGAGTGCTTTAGAACTTCTTACCGAGTGACACGAAGCTTGTCACAATTTTGCTCAAAAATAGCCTTAGAACTCAGCGGAATGGGTATTATCGACACTTAGTCATTTGAGCATGTAGGATAAAGCAATATCATCAATCCACACTTTGAAATGTGCTTACATAATTACGACGATAAAATTGTGGATTGGAACCTTTGCGCTAAGCCGCTACAAGATACACTAAGTATCGGGTGGAATAGAACACTTCACTCATGTTTTGCAAAAACACTAAGTATTGAGCGGATTGGAACCTCTTGCATTGATCCGCTCCGAAATACTCTATATTCTCAGTGGATTGGAGCTTTCTCATGCCTTAGAATAAATTTTCAAAGTTTTCTAAGGATGTGGCCATTTTGGGCCTACACTTATCAATGTTCAAGTGCCATTCTTTATGAAATATTTGATTGCATAGATAATATTTAGGATTTTCACCAATGTTCAAGTGTCATTCTTTATGAAACACTTGACTGCATAGGTGAGATTGTTTTGCTTCTTATCAATGTTCAAGTATCATTCTTTATGAAACACTTGACTACGTGGGTAAAATTTAGGATTTTCATAAATGTTCAAGTGTCATTCTTTAAGAAACACTACTGTGTAGGTGAGATTGTTTTACTTCTTATCAATGTTCAAGTGTTGCTCTTTGCAAGAATTTTATAGCGTAGATAAGGTAGTTGTTGTCTACAATCCTTTCCAAATATTTAAAATAATGTTTGATAATGTCTTTGGTGCATATTGCAAAGTATTTTGTAACATTTTGTAATTATTGCAATTTTTTTGCAAATTGATGAATCATTTTTTAAATACTTTTGTGATCTTTGCAAATGTTTTTCAAAGTGAGGACATGCTTTTGCAATTGATTTTGTAGTCTATGTAAAGGTTTTGCAAAGTGATGGAATGCTTTGTAGTTGATTTTACGTAATGCAATTTTATCATTGCAAAATGCTTTTGCAATGTTATGTAAGCGCTTTTGATGCTTGTAAGGTTATTGCAAGATATCAAGATGATGTTTGTAATGTAATGTTAGTGTTGTTGCAATGTTTGTGAAAGTATTTTCATAAGATATTCAAATTATGATTTGTGAATGGTTTGTAATATGATGGTTAGATGATTGTAATATGTTGAAGCTTGGTGAATTTTTGAAAAAGGGCTTGTAGAATGATCTTGTATAATTCATTTGCTTTCATCATTTGAAAGCAAACTATTTTTATGGCTTGATGTTGCTTAATTTCATAATACATGAGAGATGGTAACAAGAGTATATAAGTTTATTACCTAAAACATATGCAAAGATTTATACGTACATGAGAAATTGGACTTAATACTCGTTTCCAGATTTGATGTGTTGAAATATTCAAGGATTTTGTATTGTAAACAAATTTAGACGGAGGATAACGCTCCCATATGGACAATCCAAGAGAAGAAAAAGCCCTTCTCCTTTGACCAACATGTATACAAAGAAATGTATATGCGTAGAGCATGGGAAAAAGAAATCCCCTTCTCTAGGAGGTCCATGTGATAGCATTGCCCTAAGTCTGAAGGATCTTGTTTGTATGAATAAATAGATGACATCCATACTAGATTATAGGTCATCAGGAGGTACATGGATCTGATAATCAACTGCTTGATGTAGTCATAAATGATTATGGGTATGTGAAGTGTTGATTACCAAATCCCAATGTTCTCGAAGGACCCATTAGTCAATCTAGATGTTTTAGTTTTGAATAAATGAAGAAATGATAGTTCATTGTTATCTACCAATATGGAGGAAGTTCTCTATCTATTGACTGGTATTTTTGTATAACCAGATAGTCAATATCCAACATGCTTGGTGAATGTTTGTTTTAAGATTAGATATTTACAGCATATCTGCATAATATACTTAGTTGAAAACAAAAATTTGTTAATCTAATGGTTTATTATACAAATAGCCAATGGAGATAATATGATTTGTGGATATTCTGTTGTTGTAGAAGATCAAGAAACTATGAGGATAACATAGATTCTATATCTAGTGAAGCATACAAATAATTTTACATTCACAAGGTATTGGATCCATGTAGCCTCATAGTCTGATAGACCTATTTGAACAACAGCTGGTGATAGATCATGATTTTAGTTTGATAGAATACCAAAAAAATGAACTAGGAGGCTACGAAGACAACATCAATATAGTGCCTAGTAATATATATAAATGATTAGATCTACAAGATATTGGATTGATAGTCTTTGACAACCTCATGGTCTGTCGAAGGTATTTAGTGATATTTATGAATTGTGATAGCATGTTGATGCAATACATCAAAGAGAAAGTAAATATAGCATTGATCCATTGCCTAATGAGATTTAGAAGAAATTGCAAACCTATGAGATATTGGATCAATGAAATATTACAATCTCTATGACTTATTGGAGAGGTAGTGTGTGTGAATTTTATTTATGTTTAGATTGTGTACTAAAATGGTATGTTGAATGGGAAATACTACCCTTAATCATCTATCCTTATATACATATGACAAGTAATTATCAATCCATAGGAGAATGGATGATTAAGGGATTCTTAGCCCATGCGACCAATCGAGTAAGTAATATAGTGATGATATATTAGGTATGATTTTGTAAACTCATATGATAGGCCAATCAAGGAAGAGAACCCCATTCAACCAGTAACAAATGAAATGCACAAATTATTATGAATTCACGAGAGATTAGTTGAATGGTTTTCCCCATCCCTGGATGGTATATCAAATGAGTTGTATTTAAATAATGTGATGAGTAGATGTCATGACATATTCAATAGACTGCTCTTAAAATTATCTTATGCAATACATAATTTTACAAGTTAGCAAAATTCATTGATGCATTATAGGAGAGAAAAGGTGTCCTTGAGGTGTCTATCAAATAATCATGAGTGTTGATTGAAAAAGGTTTTTTTGTTGGAGAATGTTGTGGATACATATTTTTGATAATGTTGTCAAATACTTGTTGACATTAATAATGTGGCCATGTATGAAACCAAGAAAAGTAAGTGATGCATATTGCTTATTTTGAAGAGAGAGAGGAAGTATGATAGATGAGAAGGAAGGAGGTATAATTGATTGTCATTTATTTTTGGATACCCCAAGTTTGGGATAGAAGAAAGGGAAGAGGTTGGGTCATTAGGGTTGTGGATGATCACATCATATATCACTTAATCCAAGAGAGGGAGAAAAAAAAAAAAAGGATGATAGTAATGGAGTGGGATGTAGAAGAAATATTTTGAGGACACGATTTTTAGACTGGGAGAGTTTACTAAACATATAGTTAGCCTAGGCAGATGTAATGTAGATGTATTCATAATAAGGATTGGATTTTGCATCATAGTAAACCCTCCTGAATCTATGGTATGATCAAGCAAACTAGGCAATCATGTAAGGGGTGAAGTGTATATGATGATATTTGTCATGAATTCAATCAAATTATTAGGTAAAATGACTCAATGTTTTATGTGTAATATCATTTAAGATGCATGATGTTGATTGGTTCTTTATGTTCTTGGTTTTCTGATGTGGCTAGGCGGTAGGCCCTTAATCCAAATTTGGCTATGATGATGAAGGATCCTAATAAATTAGGTTTGACCTTTCCTTTTAGGTCAATGTCTGTGTTAGTGTTATTTTGATTCTCTTTGAGGACTAAGTCCCCATTTTCAAATGATCTTGGATGTACTTGTTGTGGCTGCTCCACAACGTACCCCAAAATTGGGGACCCACCTTAAATTTTTGGATTATTCAAGTTTTGCTTTTTTTTTAGGCGATAATTTCCATAAATCTCTTTCATGAGTTGGCACTCTAAGGTTTACTCTTTAGGGGTGTCTCCTTGTTTGTTTTTATCTTGGTTATTGTTTAAGGGTTTAGTATCTCCTTTTTCAGTGTTGGGAGTCATCGGCCAACTTGGTAGGTTTTGGGTCTAATATGTCCCTTTGAGGATTGGTTTTTAGTTTGTATTAGTTTAAGTTTCCGCTTGTTCGTCATAAGCTTACATGAGTTTGCATGGGTAAAATTGTTCTTGGGCATCTAAGAAATCATTTTCAAACTCTTACTTTGAGAGCTCATTTAAAATGGTCCTGCATAAAAGGAGATGCATTAGTGAAGAAAATAAAAAAAAATAAAAAAATTAGACTTTTATATTCATATATAAAAGTTTAAAATAAAAACTTAAAATATATATATATATATGTTAAATCATAAAAATAAAAGAAAATTAAAAAATAAATAAAAATATGTATATATATTTTCTATATATACATATATGAAAATAAAACATTAAGGAATTTTTTTTTATTAAAATATGTATCTATATATACTTCATATATATAGATATATATAGAATAATAAAAATAAAGACTATATGATTATGATTATAATTATAATTATAGTTATAATGGTATAATAATAAAAAATAATAATAAATAAATAAATAAATGGATGGGCATATGATATAAATAAATACAATTACATGAAATATGCCCTTGCTTGTTGTGAGCGCTTCATTATTTTAATTTCTAATTTCATTAAAAACATTGGGTTTAAAGATATTAATTTATGTGTCTTTCTCGCGTGTAGGTTTTAGAACGGAGAGGTAGACCCCACCAAGGAACGGGCTCGCATGGCCAGCATCAAGCAGATGGAGAGGATGTGGAGCCCTTTGATGTAGTGGTCGAGGGCATTGGCATAAACCCGAAAGCCAAGATGGATTTCTAGGATGCATATATGGCAACATTGGACATATCGTCAGGTGGTGAAAGGCGAAGACAACGTCCACATGAATGGACCCGAGTTAGCGTGAAACCTTCATAGCGACGAGGATTCAAAAATGTAGAAAATGATAGATGCAAGGGTTCAGCGGTACTGGTGTATGGGCGAACGAGCAAGATGTGGGCCCCAAATGTAGCAAATGACAGATGCAGAGAAACCTGAAATGGTTCTCACATGGGACTATAGGTTACGTTAGAGCGGGTACCATGTCAGAATATTTGTCTAAAATAGTCCTTATAATTACCATGATATGATGATGAAGAGGACATGTCATCATGGTGAGGACCTAGTGGAAGACATTACCCGATAGCATGGAAACGGTTGGTAAAGCTTTGATTGATCTAGGGGCTATGTCGTGCACTCACTGTGAGGCCACGCGATGAACATGAAGGTGCTATAGAGGATACATAGGATTTTTCAAAAGATGTTAGTTAAAACTTATGCAGAGGGTAAGTAATACGTTTTCTAATTTTTTTGCATCTTATTGCCGTTTCCAGTTCTATTTTTATTTTTCTAACTTTTTTATTTTGCCTATTTTTTTAATTTTTAGACATTAAAATAAAAATAGAAAAAAAAATAAAATGATAAAAATAATTACATGGAGCCCTAGAATGAACATCAATCTTCCATACGCAATAGATTTGGACTCATTCCGATGTCATTTCAATTTTATAATTATTTTTGAAAATTGTTGTTTTTAAGGGTTTTTATAATTTCGGAAATTTATTTTTTCCAATTTTGGAGGCAAATCAAATTTCTAAATTCTGCATTTTCATTTATAAGCATAAAATGACATTTCCTTCATGAAAACTTCAATTTCATTGAAGGGGGTTACTTTTATGGCATTTCATAAGTTACCATGTTGGGAGCAATAAATGCACATTTCTTCATGAAAATTTTGATTTCATTGAAGGGGGGTAATTTTATATGTTATATTAAAAGGTTGTTATTTAAAAGCATTAAATTATTTTTCTTTATGAAAATTATTTCATAAAAGATAGATAATTAAATGACATTTTAAAGCCCTTATTTTAAGGCTATAAATTATTGTCTCTTTATGAAAATTAATTTCACCAAAGAGTGATAGTTTATTAATCATATCAAAAGCTATCTTTATCTTCATGATAAGAAGCTACATTCAATGAGCCTATTCATCATTTCATATTTACGTTCATATATAGATTTTAATCTTTATTTTCATGTTTAAAGTATGATTTAATGCAATGTAAAGCTTTATTAAAATCCACTTAATAAGGGAAGATAAAATCTACTTTAAAATTCTCAAGATAAAAGGAATTAAGGCACTACATAGTGGTCATATGAGGACCAATTCACATTTACTTTTATTTATTTTCATGAACAATCATTAAAGTAGCATGGTAAAATAAACCAAAACATACCCCTTGTTTATAGTTACTTGCAATCACTAAGGTGTTCCTAGCCTTGAATTGATATATTTTATTGATATTATTAATACACATATACAAATGCTAATATAGCGGATACCTTTGGGAACTTGTTTGTTTAACTTCTTTGCAAGAGAGGGTTTAAGGATCCAAACCCTAGGGGAAAGTGTAATTTCACAATTGGGTAAAATTAACACTCAATAGTACCTTATTATTGTAGGCACATAAAAGTCTGTTGTGGTATGTTCTAAGGTGTTCTAAAGTGTTGATGTATTTTCTTCTAAGAGTTTTAGCTATTGTAAAATACTTGAGTGGTATTCATCTCCTAATTAGGAATATTGTAGCAAGACTCTTAGAGAGGGTATCTCAAGTTCAAATGGAAAGACTACTTCGGTGCCATAAACCAAAGCATTTGGCATTACCCTAGTGGAGGTATGCACACTTGTGCGATATGCCCATAAAGCAGGATAAAGTTGTAATTGCCAATCTCAACCATTTTTTTTTACAATTTTCTTAAGGATTTTTATTAGTGTTTTGTTGGAGGACTCAGCTTGTCTGTTTCCTTGTGGGTAGTATGGCGTAGACCATATTTGTTGAATCTTGTATTTGGCACACATTTTGCAAACTTCCTTATTTTTGAAAGGGGTGCCATTATCCACAATTATGATAGAAGGAATACCACATTGGTTGATGATTTTATTTAGAATGAATTTTGATACTTGAATTCCTGTTGCAATGGATAGGGGTATTTCCTCAACCTATTTAGTAAAATATTCTATAGTGGTGATGATGAACTTGTGTACATTTGATGATTAGGGGTTGATCTTGCCTATGATGTCCAATATCCTTATCACATTGGTTGGAGTCCTTGATAAGGGGCATGCACAAGGTTGTCATATCGTTGACACTTATCACATTTTTTACATAGTTATGAGTATCCTTTTCTATAGAGGGCCAATAATAGCCTATTCTTAGGAGCTTCTTGGCTATATATAAGTCACTAAAATATCCACCATATGCTCCATCATGGGCTTCTTTTATGATAGCTTGGGTTTTATTTTCATTTATGCACTTGAGGAGTATACCTTCAAAGGAGCATTGATATAAAATATCCTTGATGATGACATATTTGTAAGATTTTAGCCTAAATTGCCTTCACCTTTGAGAGTTAAAACCCTCAAGTAATGTTCCTTCTTTGAGGAATTTGAAGATGTCTTGATACTAGGGTTCTTGGGGTATAGATGTTTCAAAATTGCATATGTTAAGAGGTTGTAAGTACAATTCAATTGTGGAATATTCATTGATTGAACTTATGATAATAGAAGCTTCTTCATCTTCCAATTCTAAGGGTATGAGAGATGCAATTGTAGCCATAGCATTAGCATGGTGATTGCTAGATCATGGTATGGATTCTATGGTAATTTGGTTGAAGTGAGTTTTCAACATGTCTACAATGTCTCTGTATGGATTTAGATTCTCATATTTGGTTTGATAAGTATCATTCACTTGGTTTATGACCAATTGTGAATGACCATACACTACTAAGTTTTCAATGTTTAGATTTATTGTGGCTCTAAAGACCTAGGATGAGTACTTCATATTCTATCATATTATTGGTGCATGAGAAACAAATTTTAAAGGATAGCGAGATGAGTTGTTATTGTGGGGTGATTAGGATAATTCTTACCCCTATGCCTTTTGCACATATAGCTACATTAAAGTATAGGACTCAAATTTTGGGCTCTTGGGCTTCTATTGAGGAAACCATCTCATCAAAAAAAGAGATATTTATGGGATGTTCTGAATCTAAAGGAGTTGCAACAAGTTGCAACTTTGTTTATAAAATCTATATCAAATTCACTAAGAGCTATGACCCACTTTGCAGTTATACTAAATATGTAAGATTTTGACATGAGATAGCACAATGAATCTACCCTTGCTAATACATAAGTCTTTTGACTAAGCATATAATGTCTTAGTTTGAGATACAAGAAGACAAATTCTAGGTAAATCTTCTCTAATGGTGTGTAATGAGCTTCGTATTTTACTAGAGTTTTACTAATGTAGTAGATTTATCTTTATCAGTGTTGTTCATCATATTGTGCTAACAAAGTTCCTAGGGCATGTTCAGTAGTAGCTATGTATAACAATAATGGTTTATTGTAATTTGGTGGCACCAAGATATGTGGTATTAAGAGATAAGTTTTTAGGGCTTCAAAGGCTTATTGACATCCTTCATCCCATTCAAAATTACCTCCTTTCTTCAATAATTTGGATAAATGTTGAAACTTATCCACAAGTTGCGATATGAACTTACAAATAGCCTACAATTTTCCTTGGAGACTTCATAATTTAGTCAAGTTTTTAGGCAGCGACATATTTGTTATGGCCACAATTTTAGAGGGATCAATTTCAATCCCTCGATAAGATATGATGAACCCAAATATTTTCCTTGATTTTACCCCAAAGATATATTTTAGGGATTTTATTCTAAATTTATAATCGTGTAGTCTTCGAAAAATGCATCTAAGATCTTGAGGATGGTTTCTCCTTTTCTGAGGTTGACCTATGATATCATCCACATAGTCTTCTATCATTTTGTGCATGAGGTCATAAAACATGTATGTCATAGCCCTCTGATACATTTATCCTACATTATTAAGGCCGAAACACATGACTTGATAGCAAAATTTTCCTCAAGGGATGGTGAACATTGTTTTGATTTTATTTATCTATTACAATATTAATTTGATTGTAGCCTAAAAAACCATCCATTAAAGATAGTATTTTAGATCCTATAGTGAATTTGACTTATGTCTATGTTTGATACAAGGAAATAATCTTTTGGACAAGCATTTTTTATATCTCTAAAGTCAATGCAGATTCGAATGGATCCTTCCTTCTTGGATATGGAAACAATGTTGGATATCCAATCTAAATAATCTATAGCCTTTATGATTCCAACATCTAATAGCTTTTGTAGTTCATATTTTACTAAAATAATGACTCTTGGATGTATCTTTCTTAATTTCTATTTGACGGGCTTGGCATCAAGACACACTACTAGATGGTGGACTACTAATGAGCGGTCAAGCCCTGGAATATTATCATATCCCCAAGCAAAGACGTTGGATAATTCTTTTAGTATATTTGTGTATTCTGTTTGTTCTTCTTGGGTAAGGACTTTCCCTAGCTTGATAAGGTGATGATAAGACAAGGATCTTATTTTATTCCAATGTTGACCTCTATGGTCTCTTCAATTAAGTCTTGTGATTCATCCTCAAAATGAAGAGGGACATCTATAATTCCTAGCTCTTTGAGTTCTTATGGATATATAAATGTTTTTTATAAGTTGCAAGGTTGGGTTGAGTCTAGATTGAAGATTTTATCGAGAGATTCTTCTATATGGAAATTATCCAAAGATTCTTCAAGGTTTTCTTTGGTTGTGATTGAAGAGAAATAATACCTCAATAAACAAATTCCAAACAAATAGTAATTGAAGAATCAAAGGAAAAATAGAGAATAAGAACACATTATACAAGAATTTATCCTGGAAAATCCTTTCAAGAAAATCTCCAGCAAGAATATTTCCTTATTGTATAAACTTGATCATCTTCAATACAACAATATCCTTGCACTTGCTATTCACTTACAATTACATTTCTTGTAAATTCATTACCAAACCCTCATGAAGGGGTTTTACAATACCATGGGCACAAAACCATGGGCCAACATTACATTAACCCAAAAACACCCATATGGGTCTAAAAATAGATTAAACCCCCCAAAAAAAATTCCTAGGGGATAACACCCCTGAACATTGATGAGAACTTTTTTACAAAGTATAAAGTCCTTTTAGAGTTAACCCCTCCTGAATAGCATGGAAAATATTCAACATAATTTTTGTAATGATTGCTTTTGAATTTACCAATTCTAGCATATTAATGCTTCCAAATCATATGGTTTTATGGGATGTTTGGTTGAGGGGTGACCATAGTTCTACTTCATCCTCCTCACCCCATTGAGAGCCTTGTATTGATTTGGAGTTGTCATACTTGTTATATTCTCTTGATAGGGGAGAGGGTTTGTTTTTGTTAGGGATGAATCCAATCCCACATCATGTTGATCAAGGTTTAGCTTCTTGGGGTTCTTTAATACCTTATATGTAGTGATCTAGGCCCTTACCTTGATAACATATATTAACAAGCATTTGTTTAACTACGAAAAATTAAGGTGACATGTACCACATAGCATAGGTTTTTTCACTTTGTATGAGGTTGCATCCTTGGATTTTCTCATCAAGGGTAGTTCTATCATGGATGAAAGTACAACACCCTATTTGGATTTTAAGTCCCTTTCTACTAGGCATGCCAATATCATGAGGAGAAAGGAACATGCTTACTTGTTCTATGAAGGGATCTGGTTTTTGATGAATGAAGTTGAATTAATCATTGGAAGAGGATGATTGAGGAATATCCTCTAATTTTATGAGAGGTTATTCTAATATTTCCTTTTCTTTATCCATTTTTTGTTGGTTTTTTGACTTAGCTAGTTGTATGGAAGGGTAGAGGTTAATCTCTTGTAGGTTGAGTGAGTTGCATATGGAAAAAGGTTCTGGATCTCTAGGGACATGGATAATCCTGTCTTGATACTCGTATTTGAGACATTGATGTAAGGTGGAAGGCATGGATCTCATAGCATGTATCCACGATGTTTCAATGAGCATGTTATATGTTACATCACATGATATGGCATAGAAGAGGGTGGTTAGGACATGAAGCCCTACTTTGATGGGTAGAGTAATGGTTCTTCATTATTGAAGGCTCTAATGATGAGATCTGATTTTTGCAAGTCATTTTTTTTAAATCAAAATTTTGTAAGAATTTGATGTTACATATGTTCAAGTTTGATCCATTGTCTACTAAGACTCTCTTGATATATTTATTGCCTATTTGAGTTATGATGTAAAGGGGATAATCCACTAATATGGTTTTGAGAGGAGTATCTTCCTCATGGAAGGCTAAGATAGCATTGTTAATTCTAGTTAACCCAACCATGTTGGTGATGTCATTTGGAGATAAATATTTAAGGACTTATTGTTCACTTAAAAGTTTCAATAATATTTCCTTATGAGCAGGTGACGTCTTTAGTAGTTTTAGGAGGGATATATTTGCAGGTACCTCCTCTAATTTTTTATGAATATTGAATGTATACAAGGTGTTTTAAGAAGGTGTAATCACCAATGGTGACTTATTAAGAACATTTATTTTTGCCTTTGAGATAACCAATTAAGGTTGATCCAAATATTGATTCTTCACTTTTTGCCTAGTTATAGCATGGGAATATCTTGATAAACGAATATCACATGAAAAGTTAGCTTATTTTTTGTCACATGTTGGTAGGGAATCTTGAAAGATTTCCATGCCTTTTTTGGAGTTTTCCATTTTATTGAAAGTTACTTTTCCTTCCTCAATGAGTTCTTGAATGATATTCTTTAAAGTTCTACATTTTTTGGTAGTGTGTCCTTCCTTTCCATAGAATTCACAATATTAATCTTGTCTATACCAAAAATGGGCTCCCTTGGATAGGTCCCAAGACCTAATAGGTGGAAGTTATATTATTTGAGTCAAGGAGCATTTCTAGAATAGATGTTTGACTTTGTTCGGTATTTGTATATTGTATTTGGGATTTCTATTCTCTTT
Source organism: Wollemia nobilis (assembly GCA_028583015.1). Lineage (NCBI taxonomy): Eukaryota > Viridiplantae > Streptophyta > Pinopsida > Araucariales > Araucariaceae > Wollemia > Wollemia nobilis. Next base: position 6,616,694 of record JAQPPZ010001045.1, read on the forward strand.
GGATGACCAAATTTTGAGAAGAATTTTGAGGAGCATTTATGTTGTTATTTTGACGAGAGTCGATTACCCTATCTCCTATGACATGTTTATTTTTGTATTACCCCTTGTTAGAGGGTTTTTCATATTCTTTCTTGTTATAGTTAAGTTTTCCTTGTCTTATGAGGATGGCTTCTACTCTTTTAGCCATATCTACGGCTTCTTCAAAGGAGGTTAATTTTATTATTTCCAAGGGATATAACAACAGTTCATTAATATTTCATATGAAAATATGTAAGAGTTCTTTAGGAGGAGGAATTTATTGAAGTTTTCCTACTAGACCTCTCCATTTGGCCAAGAAAACCAAAAATTACTCATTCTTAGATTGTATTAGTTGATAAAGTTCATCTATGGTAACCTTATCTTCTATGTAGATTGAAAATTATTTAACAAAAGCTTCCATAAGTTCTTTGAACTTTATAATGGAGTTGCAAGGTATTTTAAAATACCATTCTAAGGCTAAACCATAAAGGCTTTTAGGGAATAATATAAGGAGATGTTTTTTAGGTATTTGAAAATACCATTCTAGGGCTTTTAGGGAATATTTTAAGGCTATTTGGAATAATCTTAGATGGTTAATGGGATCTTCCTTTCTATTGTACATTTGAAACTTGATAGGTTTAAATTTTATTGGAAATGGATAGTTGAGGATGTTTTGGTCTAATGGTTCATTGTAGAATTCTTCAAAAGAGTACTTTAACTTAGATGATCCTTGGAGAGAGGCAATTTGATGTTAAAGTTCTTCAAACTTGGAGTCCCTCTTCTCTAAGTTTAAAATTTTAGTGTTAATATCTTGGATATCATTTGATGATGGATTCACTGGTAATATTATTAGTGGTTGTGTTTGTGGCTGAGAAAAGGTTTACATCATAAAAGGTACATTCATGAGTTGAAGAATTTTGACTTGATGTTATGGTAGGAGGGACTTGACTAAATCCTATGTCATGAGTAAAAAAGGATTTGTAGTGTTGATTGTACCATTATTTGAGAATGGGTTCCCCATAGTAGGGATCCCCATAGATGTGGTTGGATGTGTCATAGAATCTGTAGGTTGAGCCATAGCCACATTGAGACTTGCCAAATTATTTTGAGTTTCATTGATTTGAGTAGCGATTTATTGTTCATTAGAGTATCTAATATTTTTGTGCATTGTGACACGTTTCGCTTCCACTTGTTCTCTAATTTCATATTTAAGAACATCTAGGATGATGTCCTTATTTCATTTGATATATTATTTGACATGATATATAGTTTGATAGGATATTTGTTCAATAATTAATTCTTGTTCTCTAAGCACTTGTTGTGACCAAGGGTTTACTTCTTGTTCAATTTTTCCATGAGAGGATAACCCTTATGAGAAGTAGTAGGTACACCCTTGTTTCAGGTGTTGTAATGATGTTGAGACATGGTTTGAAAGCTTGAGTTCGAAGGGAGTTAATTTATTAAAGTTTTGTTTCTAGAGAATTTATAGAAAAGAAAAGAAGATGTTTGGGATCCTTATGTCACCCTGATGAGCATCCCTTCTTGTGAATCCCACTCATCCACCATGATATACTTACTCAAGGGGTCATGATCATTCCCCCAATAGGATTAGAAATTTGTTAAGTTTTTGTTATCTTAATTTAATGTGATGTAAGCTAAGAAATCAAATTAAATGATCTTGTTTAAGTTAAAAAAAAATTTATCTTATTTAAGGCAAAAGGAGTGTTCATGTTGGGTTCACAAATTTATGTATATGGGAAGGAAAACCTCATGTTATTTTCCCTTTAAGTCTAATTTAATGTCAAGTGTGTGGTGGGGAGATTTGTTATAATATTTGCTTCCCCATTTGAAGGTCTCTTTCCAAAGAATACCCCAAGAATACAAAGATCCTCAACACAACTAGACTCCTACTCAATGCTTTTTCCTACGGTTGTGTGTAAGTTAATATAATGCTTGTGTTATCAGTATTTTTGGAGTCTAATTATAACAAAACACCTAAGGTTTTTGGATATCTATCTATCTGACTCTTTATCAAGCCTTAACAGTTATTTAAACCTAAATCATCAAGAATCATATAAATGCAATGCTTAAGTTTAAATCATACAAATGCATACAAACAAGAGCTAACCTATATGCACTTCAATTTTGAATAAGATGAACTAAGGAGATTTTTTATTTTAGGGTAAAACAAGGAGAAATGCAAGAAGACAATCTAGCCTAATGCAACTATATGCTTTTTTATTCTTTGCCTATGTAGTTGGAACTGATCAAAAGGTTTAATTTTTAGCCTAAGGTTCCTCAATTTATTATTATTTAATTTTTTTGTAAAGAAATTGATGCATTTTATAAAAAAATTACAAGATTTTGTAAATGATAAGTTTTCTAGGTAATATTCTTAGTTTACCAAAGTAAATGTGATTTCTACTCGTAAAATAGCAAAAAATAGAAATTGAATACATAAGAAATGAAATTATAGAACTAAGGAAGGGCCAAGTGCTTGGATTACCTCTCCCAAAGCTTGTCTACCAAATTTTCCACTGGAAAGTGCCAAATTCGCCACGACTACCAAATTCACCATAGGGATGGTAAATTTGGTAAAATTTGCACAAAAACTAAAAAAATAGGGTTTCTGATTTAAGGGGCCTATTTGAGGGATGGATAGGTTATAATATTGTCTAAATATCTAATTATACCTCTTTTTAATAAAATAAATTAGTATGCTTACCTTCTGGGATGGAATTTGGCTTTTTGGTAAATTTACCACTAGGTATACCAAATTCACCACTAGCAAATTTGGTCTGAGTGGCAAATTTGGTTCAATGTGTTATGTCTTTCAAATTCACCATTGACAGTTCAAGGTGGGGAATTTGGTCCTAGGATAGGTTTTTAAGAGTTTTAGAGGTCGATTTAGGCAAAATTTGATGGAATTTTGAGCTGAAACTGAGAGGGAGTACCCCTAATATGATTTTTAAGGTCTGTGATTGAGGAAAATAAATATTTAAACCCCTGATATAAAGAATTTAAGGAATTATTTGGTAATGGTAGAGAAAGAAGTGAAAAACCCCAAAGGACTGTGAATTTGATCAATCAAAGTTGTGAGAAGATAAAAGGTGCAATGTATTTGATTAAGAATGCTCTTAATGCTATTTACTACTGATCTAAGTGTAATATAAATAAATATTTATGCAAATTATTTACTAATTTATGATTTTAGTGAATTCTTGGATTAAAATATAGGGGAAGTGCCTCAATGACTATTTTGAACATTCAAAGAGCTGGTAACAAAGATATGAGAATGTAGGGAGGTTAGTAATATAGCAAGGTAACATTACTATATCATAATCCTTGCAATACCTATGAAATTGATAAAGGAATCAATGTGGAGTGCTTAAACAATGAAGGGAAATGTTAAATACTTTAAAAGAAAGACTAGAATGCTAAAATACTTAATGTATGAAATTAAAATAGCATGGAAGTGAAAGGAAATGGTTAGTATACTTGAAATGAAAGTAAAACAATGTTGTAAATGAAAAGAACAATACATATTTAGGATAAAAATGATGTTGAGAAATGCACCCAAAATCCTATAAAACAAAGGGTTAGAAGCAAAGTATGATAATGAGATGAATGCAAACTAAGATAAGCCTGCAAAGAGATGTTAGAGGTGAACAAAAGATGCTACAAATACTTGAAATCAGACCTACAAGTAATGATGTTAGAGCCTACAAAACCAAATGTGAGCTCAATATGATGATAAGTGTGCAAAATGAATTGAAGCAAAGGCAAGTAAATGGAGTTAGTCAACTTGCAAAGATTAAAATTAGGAAGCTAAAATAAGATGGATAGCAAGAAAATAAAGGAGATAACTATGCTAGATTTCACCTAGCTATGGCCTCTCCCTTGCATGAATATCTTACCACCAAGCTCCCTTGCCTTGCCTAGTTGCCCTCCACAAATGCTTGCTAAATGACTCCTCAACACTTGAAATGCTTGAAGAGAGCTCTAAGAATTCTAGGAATGAGAATGCTAAGAGGAAAGAGAGAGCTTAGAAACTTTGGTAGAGATTTGCTATAGTGGAATTTCTTGTAGAATGCTTACCCCATGACCTCCTTAAATAGGATTTGGAGGAGGATTGGGGGGGAGAAATGGATAAGAAAAATTCAAATTGTCATATTTAATGCATTGTTGGAGCATGTGAAATAAATGTAAAATGTGTAAGTGAGGTCAATCCATGCCTCTCTAGTTTGAGTAGAATATTCCCAACCATGTTTTCCAAATTTACCACTATCAACCAAATTTGCCATTAGCAAATTTGGCGACCTCAGTTGTGAATTTGGTAAGGAGCCCAAATATGATTTTGTGAGTTTGAAATTTGAATTTTTTTTAAATTTCCACTAGAAAAATGCACCACTAGTAAATTTGGTAGGAGTGGTAAATTTGGTAAAAGCTAATTCTGAATGCTAAAAGTCGATTTCTACAGTTTTGCCAAATTCGCCACTCAACTTGTCAAATTCATCGCTAGAAAATTTGGTGAGAGTGACAAGTTTGATAAAGGTGAAAGTGATGCCCAAAATAACTATGAGTGGTCAATTTGAGGTTTTGTAACATTTGTAACTAATTTTGGGAAGTTTTGGGAGGTTTTGGAATGTTTGCAACTAGTTTTGAGAAGTTGCGACTAGTCTTGAAAGATTACAACTGGTGTGTCAAAATTGGGTGTCTACACTTTTTAAATAAGAACTTGGAAGAAAAATTCTAATATTAATATTATTATTTCTTCAAATATTTTTTAGTACTTGTCTATATAGTAATAGAAGAAAGATGTATGAGATATTTCTCCAAAATATTTGCATGTATGGAAACTCCAGTAGTTTGTTTTCTCATGATCAAATTTCTTGTAATAAGTGCATAGTGAAGATATCCCAATTTATTTGTCACTATTTTTAGGTGAATCAAGTCCATCCATTTCCTTGATGAAATAATTAAACCATATATGTATGATTGAAGCTATTTCATCCTTGCTTATTTCATAAATTTTTAGGATATATTTTTGATGAATCCTCTTTTCTACCTTTTGAATATGGTTCTCAATATCTTCATTAGTATAGTAGTAATCATCAAAAGATATTTTTGAAGAATTTACTTTTCCCAAATTATTGATTTGTGAATTCTCAGAAATATTTCTAAACCATATTGGTTATTTTCTTCTAATTGTATTCTCCTTATTATCAATCCTGGAATCAAGTATGTCTTTGAACCATTTTGGTTCCTTAAGACCTGTATATTTAATAAGCCTTTCCATAGTTTCTTTTAAGTAATATTATTTTATTACAAGAGAATAATTTTTGATAGAATTTTTGTATTTCAAAATCTTTGAAGTTGTCTACCTTATAACTCCCTAGTTTCAACCTTGCTAAGAACTTTTCAATTTTACAAGTTATGTAAAATACCTTTTATCTTGCAAGTGTTTGAATGTACTATGAGTCTTGATAGAATGCTTAGCTTTCCTAGTTTGAGTTGAATACCTTTTGTCTCCCTAATATTCAAATTCACTTTTTTGCCTTATTTCTCCCTAATAATTAGTAAGTAGAAAGCTAAATATAAATGATGATGCACATTCAAGTTTTAATAAGGTTCTTTTCCTTCAAGATCTTTTAGTTGGATTAATGTCTCATAAATTAGTGTAAGAGACTAATGTAAAATGCAATTTCCAAATTTCAAGAAATTAATGGTTTTGCTTCTTTAACCTTCAATTTTCAATGGTTCAATTTTCTAAATTCTAAGAAACTAAATTTTGATGTAGTATTCATTATATCTCCCTAATTTGGAATTTTAGAAAGTAATAATATTTGCAAACTAATATTTTAATTTTCCTAATGTTGAAAACCTTATATCTTCTACTTAATTATTTGCAAATATTTTAATGTTTGAATCTCATGCAATTTGTAATATATTTTAAGATATACTCCCTTTACTTTAATTGCCTTCTAACTCTCTAAGGTTGGTATTTGCTTAGTTATTCAATGCAATAATAAATAAACTTCAACCTTATATTAAGCACCTTGAAATATTTCTTGAGATTTTGCACTCCTTTGGTTTAATTGCTTTCTATTCTAAGGTTATAAATTCTCCAATGCAATATAATTTTAACCTTAGATATATAAAATACCTTATACCTCCTTTTGCACTTTAATGAAAGCAAATGTCAATGTAAATATACCTTTTAAATTTTGTGTGTTGATTGGCTTTGGTCTTGACTTCACTATGTAAACTTGGGGTACTGGAATTTCTCTGTCTTCACCTTATGACAATGAGAATTCAATGCTCTCATTTGAATGGTGCTCCCCTATGATGGTCTCTTGATCCTTTAATGCACTTTGACCACTTCTATGCTCAAGACTTGCTAGAGATATGCTTCCCATATATGCACTCTTCCCTGTGATGGCTATTAATATGCTTGTCCTTCTTGAAACAAGTGCCAAGTGGCACTTTACGTTGCCCAAGACCTTGTATCTTCTCCTTAGGTGGTGCAAGGCTATTATTAACCTTGTAAGATGTTACTCCATGTGGTGCAAGCCTACAAATCGTTCTTGAGTGTTGGCTAAATTTTTGAGCATTGAAAATGCTCATTCATGAGCATTGAAATAATGATGAGGGTGTTACTCCTTTTGAGCACTCTTTGATTTCTTTTGCAAGTGTTAGAATACGTAGATACCTCTTCCAACTTTGTGCCAAGTGGCACAAGATACCTATCTCTATTAGGGCAAGTGGAGGTACTCCTTTGCATGCACTCAAGCTCCTAAACATATCTTATCACCTTGGTGCACTTTCAATCCTTTTGCAAGTTGTATCAAGCTCTTTCCAACATGCATCAAACTCTTTCTTGCTCCTCAACATATGGTGGCTATTCCTCTATGATGGTGGCTCCTCCTTGATGGTGGTGGCTCTTGCTATGATAGTTTGTAGCTTGCTTCAGTGAAGGTGATTCATCCAAGCTCTTTCCTACATATGCTTGGGTAATATTTGATGGTAGATCTTCTTTGTACCTCATATTTCACCACTTGTGTTATTATTATTCTCACTTACACTATGTACTTTACGTATATTTTAATGGTACTATGTTGTCTCATGAAAACTCCTTCAATGTTGTAGGTTCCTTACTACGTAGGCACTATTTTTATGGACTTTGGCACTGGATTTAGTGTCTCTAGACACCTTTGAAAAACTTAGCTTATGAGCCCTTTAGATGGCTCTACTTCCTTGCTATGTAGCTTGAGCCTCTAACTAGTTTAATCTACCACTTGAGGTCTTAGTTGCACCTTGAATTTGAGATCTTATAATCTCCTTTCTAACGCTTACTTCCTTCCTTGATGAGGCAACTTTCTTCTCCAATATTTGGAGGTTATCTTGCTCCTTTTGGTGGCTTCTCCTCACCACAATATGCTATAGATTTCTTGTGCTTAATAGTGTCTTTTGACACTTCACTTTTACCTATTTTTGTGCACTTAAACTTTCTCCTTTAATTTAAAATCTTAATACACTTTTAATAAAATTTAAGGATAACTAGTATAATGCACTATTAATAACTCCTTATTGCTCCTTTAAATGAACTCTTAAAAGTACCTTGAAATATGCACTATAATCTATGCAACTTTCACTTTAATAATAATGTCTTCTTTGCTTCTAATAGATAATAGGAAGTTGATATTCTTCTTTCTCTTGAAATATATCTAACTCCTATTTTTTATGTGTAGGTTATAACCCTTGTAGAAACTATCTTCTGCACTTCCTTGAAGACTTAATATGCAACCTTCTCCTTGCAACTTTTAAATTCTAATATGGTGCTTAATGAAACTTAATAATGAACCAAGTAACTAATGTTCAAGTAATGAAATTTTTGCACCAAAGTTGCTTACCTCAATGACCTTTGTAGATGATGGAAATCTTGGTGATTAGATTCACCTAAATGTTGCCTTGTACTAGATGAAATTGCAGCTCTTCTTTGCTGTCCAAAATAGCTCTTTAGCTCACCTATTCACAACTTTGAAAACTCCTTAAACTTGCTGCCCAAAAATGTAGTTTGGTGGCTTTAACTATCCTTCAAGATGCTCTCTTGAAATATGAAACTTAGCATCTAGTAATGCTGCCCTTATTTTTGCTTTCTTACTATCCTCAAATCTGAAATTTTCAGATTTTAAATAAGTCAATTTATCCTCTGAAGTGTTGTCCTTGAATCTCACAAATTTGGTAGGAAACTCCTCCAAATCGCAACTGATATTTTCCTTCAAGAAACCTTCACTTTTATGCTATAAAACCAACAATCTCCTTTCTCTGAAATAGCCTTCAATGGCAATCTTCAAATCTCTTAGATTTGATGGCTTCTTCTAACTCCTTTCTCCTTTAGCCTCCTTGTCAAATTTTGAATTCAACCTATCTAATGGCCTTCTTCTCAATATTTTGACTATCTTGAGGTCTTCACTATTCTCCTCAAAAATTTGGCAAACTCCTTGCCAAATTCTTCTCCTTTTGGGCTTGTTGTCGGATGGTGACAATTATCCCAAATTTTCTTTATCAAAAACTTCTCCTTGAGTTCTCCTCAAATCTTCTCCAATGGACTTCTTCAAGTCTCCTTCAATGAGGCTTTCCTAGCCTTCTCCTTGTTTCTCCTTTCAAGTAGCTTGAGGCATTCTCCTAGGGCCTTCAAATTTCTATAGCTTCTCTAGTCTTCTCAATGAGACCTTTTCTTCAATATTCAACTATGGAAGTTTTGCAATGATATCTCCTCATAGATCTCTAAAATCTACTGCTTCTGGAATAGGACCTTTGCTAGTCCTTCTCTATCTTCAATCTTCTAAAATTGGAAGTTCTTCAATGGGACCTCTTGTGGGTCTCTTCAACTTCTTGAGTTGTTTTCTCCTCCTTCAATATGCAATCTATAGTCTTCAATATTTAATGGAGATCACCAACCTCCAATATTCTCCTAGACTCTTTTCTTGAGTCTCTTCTTCTTCAATCTACAATAAGGCTCCTCTAGCATTTTTCTCTCTTCTGCAATCTGTAGGTCTACAATCTTGCAATGGGACCTTCTCCTTAGGTCTCCAAATCTTCAATCTCCAACTTGTTGCTTCAGGTACTAGATTGATTCCAAAGAAGATATTCTTCCTAGATCTTTGTAGGAAGCTTCCAAACTTTCTTTGAATCTCATTTTCCTGCAACAAATATTAGAATCTGCAATGGATAAAACTTTAAATCTAGAGATAATGAATCTTCACTAGTTGATTTGTCAATCTAGTGGAATCAATGTTGAGTCCTAGTCTTCACAAGTTTTCTACAACTCTATGGAAAGACTCCAGCCAAATTTATTTTCAAAAATTCTAAAAATGAGATTTCTAATCTCCTCTCAATCTCTCTTGTGGCTCTTCCTATTTTCTATTGATCTACCGTGTGCTTTGATACCATTGTTAGCTTTTGAGGATGTATATTAAAGTAAATGCAACCACAAGATGTAAAATAAGTAAGCTATGATAACTATATGATAATGGCACTATAATATGCAAGAAAACTAGATGATAAACTTCTACAATAACTCAGTAATATGCCATTAATAAAATCTCACAAAAATAGTACAATGCAATATAATGGAGGACATGAACACTCAAAATTTTCAATGAAGAACTACATTGTACCTACTCACTACTCTCTACCATGACATCATTCCTCTCACTCTATTCACTCTCAATTTTCCCCTTTACTCTCATACTCTCAAGGCCTATATATAGGAAGATATGTTCCTTGGCATTTACTCTACCCATGACTCTTCATCTACCTATCCTATGACTCATGTACATGTGGACTACATGCACATTTACATCTTTGCACATTCTAACACTTGTGCATTTATTACTTGCTTGAAGTATCTACTCAAACCTTAATCTAAGATAAAATCCTAATCTAGAAATGTACCCAAGGTGGTACATTGGCATGTACTAAATAATGTAATATACTCTAACAAATCCAATTCCCTAGGCAACTCTCTAAGCTTTACCAAATTATGATGGTACTGGGAGAATAACATACGAACGTTGTTAATATGTAGCCTCCTTGGATGCTATCCATAATATCTAGGATGAAGATGTCATAATAAGACTTTTGGTGTTGTCATTTAAATGAAAGGCATCACAATGGAACCAAACCCTACGAGATGGGATCATTAATTCCTAGGATCAGCTTGCTAGAAGGTTTGTATAAGAATTTAAATAAATAGCAAACTATTTTCATTACTAACTCAAATGTATCCTTAGGAAGAAATCATGGATTTCAATATTAGCTTCATTAAAACCTAGAATAGAGTTCCATAGGAGATCAAGCCAATAGATGCTCAAAAACTTCTATACTACCTTTATAATTTTAATCCAAATATGGACCTACAAATAAGTTAGTCAAATATAGTGATTTTCTCGCAAGTATTTCAAGCTACTATATCTAATGAGAATGATTTAAATTATAGGTAATCTTCCACCCAAATTTGTTATGTCATATATCCTAGAGATTACTCAATCTACACAACTTACACAGTCCTTGATAACAACCACACATATGCCATCTATAACTTTGATTATTTCAAGAAATATCCCAATATTACTTATGAATCACATAGTGCCAACATTACCTACACCACCTATTGTACTTGCATTGCCTTCCCTTGTGCCCAAATAATCTCTCGTCATGCAATAAGTACTAATGATATTAAATAATCTAAGTAATGAGGTAAAAACCATGAAAAGGAGAGATGATGAAAGAAACTACCAACCTAAGAGTTTCCCATGCAATATGGTATATCAAAGAGCTTCTTTAAGCAATGTTTATGGAAAACACAACACTATTTATAGTAACTAGGAGGAAGAACCTTCTACTTATTATTTAGATTCTAGGATAGATATACCTTTCAGAATCTGAAGCAATCATGTTTGATGCCTTGATGATTCTAGGATGGATAGACCTTTAGGGATTTTTAAAATCCACTCATCCTAAAGACCAATCTCATAGAGAGCTTAATTTAACTCAAGGTAAACCAATGTAAGGAATGGAAAAATAGACTACCCCATTTTTACATGTCTTTGTGCATGGAAGAATGGGTCATACACAATTGCATGGTTGACTTAGGATACACAACAACCATAATTATTAAAGCAATCTACAAAGCTATGTGGATGGAATATACCTAGTCTAGTCATGGAGTACTATAGTTGGATGGTACCCCAATCAAGACTATTAGAGTAATCAAATATATAAATATGGTCCTCCATAAGGTATCAAAAATAATTATTATACATATTGTGGTGGTGGACCTGGAGCCATAATTTAGCATGTGTCTATCCTAGGAGTTTACAATTAAGTTGGGTGGATACCCATCTCTAGACCACGTGCACATGGAAATTACTCATAAAGGAAGATCAAGATATATGTAGAAAATCCCACCACGTATTATATACAAATAATTAAAGAGGGGAAGATCATGTTAATATAGCTAGTGATTAAAATTATCTCGTTGAAGTGATCATATATGAGTTACATATTGAAGATGAATTTTCACTTAGATATTTTAATGTTATGATTGAAATAGGGATTGGCACCTATTTCATCACAAAACCAAAAAATAAAAAGCTTTCAACCTTGTAAAATAAGGAGCTTTGATAAATATAAATATGGAAGCTATATTTTTATAGAGTTAAATGTAGAAATGGTTTTAGATTTAGAATAGTGTTGATCTCACCTTCTAAAGGAATTAAGAGGCTTTCTTATTGATTGAATTGGAGTTGCACCAATAATGCTATAGAATATGAATCCCTCTACCTAAAATTTCTAGAAGTAGAGAAGCTAGGAATTAAGCTACTAATGATCTATTATGACTTTGAACTTGTAGTAAATCAAGTTATAGAAAAATGTAGTAGTAAGTAGCATTATATTAAAGCATACCAAAACAAAGTCTAGGACCTATTGGAGAAATTTGAAGCCCTGAATATAAAAGTAATTCCTAAAGAACAAAATAAAAAAGTTGATGCATTGGATTCTCATGGGGTAGAATTTTTTCTAGCATCTCATATGGAAGACTTTACAATCTATCAAACTTACTTTTAATACCTCTATACCAGATAAGGACTCCTGCTAGCAAGTTTTTGATTATAATGAACAGATAGTAGACTTCCTAATCTAAGAGGAATCCTATGAAAAAATGAATAAAGAGATGATCAAGAGCATATATGAAGAAAAATTTATTTAGATAAAACAATAACATCCCAAAGGGATCAATCAGTATTGAAAGTCTCTTTGATAACAATGATCGACCAACTAGTGAAAAAATAAAAAGTGATAAGCAAGAGTTCAAAGAGATTTAGTTTGAACCTAATAAAATGTTAAATATCAAAGTGTAATGTTTAGAACAAGAGGTCCAAGAGCTTATGATACTTTTTAAAGAGTTCAAGGACATTATAGTGTGGAGCTATGATGATTTAAAATTTTTATAGCAAGGACACTAGCCAACACACTATAGAACTAATTCCAAATGCTAATCCATTTTGACAAAAGTAAAGGTCAGTCAATCCCAATATTGAAGCCCTAATGAAGTAATAGTTGTTGAAGATTCTCAATGTGAGAACCCAATCAAGCACTCTACATGGGTAGCCAATTTGGTGCTCATCAGGAAAAAGAATGATGATATCTACCTTTGTGTGGATTTTAGAAATTTAAATAAAAAATCCTTGAAATATCAGTACCCTCTTCCTAAAATTGACCAAATTTTGCATTATGTTTCTACTGTAGGGAGGTTTTTATTACATTATGGGTTCTCCAGCTTCAATCAATTTTGGCTAAGAGATGAATATTAGTTAAAGACTACATTCACCATAAAGTGGAGGACATTTGTTTATCATAGGATACCATTTGGTTTATCTAATGGTAGAGCAACCTTTTAGAGGGCCATGAACTCAAATTTTAAAGAACTAGTAAACAAGATAATATTGATATATTTGGATGATATGATAATCTTATCCCACAAAAAAGAGAAGCACCTTGAACATCATATGTTTGTATTTCAAAAGTGTAGATTTTGTGGTGTCATTGAATCCAACGAAAACAATTTTTGCTATCCATGAGAGTAAGTTTTTGGGGCACATAGTGTCAAAAGAAGTATTAGCCATTGATCCATATAGGGTTAAAGCAATATTGGCAATACAAATTCCACAAAACAAGAAAGGTTTATAATATTTCTTTGGGAAGATCAATTTTATCTGGAAATTTGTATATGAATTTGATCAAATAATAAATTTGATGATAGATATGCTAAAGAAGGATGTTTCTTTCACATAGATTGAGGTAAGAAGGGAAGATTTCAAAATATCAACTTATAATTAAAGCTCCAATACTTGCCAATCTAGATTATCAGAGGGATTTCACCTTCTATGTATATGGTGTTGAAGAAAGCTATGTAGTTGTATTTACTTAAAATGATTGAGATCATAATTAGTGACCTATAGAATTTCTAAGTTAGACACTACATAATTATGAAGAGTGCTACAATTTCATCAAAAAATATGTATTCACTCTTATAAAATTTTTAAAAAATCTAAGGTAATATATTCATAGAGCAAAACTTTGGTATATGTTGTACACCCAAATGTTTAGATTTTCACCATGCAATGGGGATTTAGGCAAAAAGAGAGTAGGGTGGATCACAAAAATTTAGGAATATGATATAGAAATCCAACCCATTAAGTGGATTAGAGGAAGATCCTTATGTGAGCACTTAGTTATGTAGATACAAATTGAATATGCTAATTCAATATCCTAAAGAAATATGAGTGATAGATAGTGATATTGAAGAAAGCAGTTTGATTGATCAATCAATCCATTTTCTTTAGACCGATAAGTATCTGGATGGGTTTGCAACTTCTCAGAGGTGAAGATATAGGCTACAAGCTATGACCTATACCATTATGGATGGTACTTTATATCAAAAGAATTTTGATAGAGTGATCTTGCAATGTATACATCTAGATAAAGCAAAAGATGTCTTCGATGAATTACATTCAGGCTTCTCAAGTGGGAATTAATCTGGTCAAACTACAATGAATAAAATTCTACAAGCCAAATATTACTAGCCCACTTTATTTGTTGATGCTTTCAATGCTGCCAACGTATGTGAAGAGTATTAGAGATTTCTAGAAAAAAAACACAATGTTATCCCTTTAGCTAGTAATTGCAAAGGATTCCTTTTAAGAATGAGGGATTAATTTTATTGGGGTAATAAATCACACTCACCCATCATGTGCAAATTCATCCTGAATTATATAGACTGGTTTACTAGGTGGTTTGAAGTAGAAGCTACTAAGCATGTAGATCAAGATACTATTATAAATTTTCTAGAAAGATTAATCACCAAGTTTGTGATCCTATCAATAATAGTTTCCAATAATAGTTCAACTTTCATAAGCTCTAAGGCCATAGATTTTTCTAGCAAGAATGGCATATATTAGAAAACTTCTTCCAATTATTACCCATAGGATAATGGGCTAGCCAAATCCACCAATAAAAACTTGATGAGAATAATTAAAAGAAACATTAGGGATAATAAGAATAGTTGGTATTTAATGCTTAATCAAGTGCTATGGGCAGATAGAATTACACTAAAAAAGCTTTGAAAACTACTTCATATTATTTGGTCTATGGAAATAAAGTTGTATTATTGCTAAATTTAGAATTTATTGCTACAAAGCTTATAGATTATATATAATTAGAAAATGCAAAGCCAATTGAAATAAGAATGGTGGATATTCTTTTGCTAGAGGATAAAAGAGAGAATATAATTATTTTTGATAACACCAAGTGGTGGTCAAGAGATGGTTTGATAAGAAAGCTTCCCCAAAGCTATTTAAAGTTGGTGACTTAGTTTTGAAGTGGGACAAAAATAGAGCTAAATTAGGAAACCATAAAAGTATAGCTTTATTATGGTCTAGACCTTACTTAATATTGGGAAGGCATGAATTAAATGCATACAAGCTGATAGAGATGGATAGTTATATTTTACCAATATTGTTAAATGACCATATATTTAAAACATTAAGCATAGAAATGTGTGGAATGAGTTGTAGTCTATGTAAATAGCTATTGGAAATTTGAGCATGTTTTGTTGTCATTGATGTCAAGAGGTTTGATGTCCCAATTTGATGGAATTAATGTCAAAAAGGTTGATTAATGTCAAGAGGTTAGAGGTCCTAAATTGATGGAAATATTTGTGAGAATATTTCTCTTGATGGCACATGAGGTATAAGGCAGCAAGAAGAAAGGAATACCTCTCCATAATATTTGAAAAAGGATTTATAAATTACCTTGGTGGTAATTTGGCAAAGGTTAAAATATTTATTAATGGTGGCAATAAATTACCTTGGTGGTAATTTGGCAAAGGTTAAAATATTCATAAATGATGGCAAGGTTATCCCTAAAAAGAAAAAGCCCAAAAGGTTTTAAATATTTAAATTATAATATTTAAATCCTTTAGGATTTAAATTATTATAATTAAATATAATAATTCGAAATACCAAAATTCGAATTACAAAAAGAGGGCCGACGTCAAACAATAAGTTGGGCATGTGTATAAATAGGCTAAGTTTTAGCCTAAGTTTGAAGAGGATGTGAATTATTTGAATGCCCCCTAAGTAATCCTTGCACGATTAATTATCGCATGCGAAAGAGGGAGATAGTCACAAGTTTTCACACTTTTTGAAGTGAGCAGTAGGTCAAATGGTGGAAGAGGGCTTGTCCCCACCGAAGTGAGGTGGCAACTGAGATGGCAAGCTTGGCTTGTGTAACACGTTGGGAGCAGCAAGGTGCGGAGTTCGATCCACGTAGAGGTTTATTTTGGGTATGGAATTTTTGACTTTTGTATCGATGGAGAAGGATATTAAGGAGCGTGTGCTCCTTGATTCATGTGGGCAGCATAGCCCATGCGGTGGTGGCCCTTGTGTTAGGGTGCACGGGGCTAGGAGGTCACGGGTTCGAGCGATGATGACAACAATTGTGGAAGCTTTAAATTTTTTATTAAGGTATGTGTATTTGCCATAGTTGGGAAGGTAACTTTATTGCCATAGTTGGGAGTTATAAGGTTTGAATAAAGTTTTTTTACTACCATGATTTGAAATTTATGAGGGTTGAATAAATATTATTGTGTATGCTCTTAGTTGGGAGTCATAAGGGTTAGTAAGTAATGTTTTGAATTTATTTTAAGGCTTGAGGAGAGATTTTTCAGATTGCTAGGGTTTGATGATGCATGGAATAAAGTATTATTTTGAGACCTTATTTAAGTGCTTTATTTTTAAAAAAAGGAGATATAAGGTGTATGTGAGAATTTTGTTTATGTGATTGGTAACTCTTGTTGATGAAATTTATTGGCAAAGATAGGAGTAATAAGGTGTATAAGTGGTTTGGTATTTTATAAATCTTTGTATGGTGAAATATTTGTTGAGGTGAATATTCATGTGGAGATTTTGAGATAGACTATTGCTATCTAACCTTGAATTGGCACAAAAGGATTTGATTGTAAGTAAGATAGGTTTTGAAGACATATCTCCATCAAAGCAAAGAGGTATGGGCACATCATATTTTGTTTGAAATGTTGTGAAATATAAGGTGGAGTGAAAAGGATTGTTTGATAAGCATTGTTGGAAATATTTGAGTGACTCTTATATGCTTCATTGTTGAATGTTTAGAGAACATTTGAGATAGAGATTGAGAATTATTTGAGTTAGGGTTTGAGACCCACATTGTGCTCTTTGTTTGAAGAAGTATGAAAACACTTGTTTAGGGTTTGTGAGCAAGTTGTGTTTCATTGGTTGAATGATTGAGTGAAACTTCTTGAGCATTGGTTTTGAGTGATATTAAAAGTGAATGTGCAAACATTAGAAAACAGATTTGTGAAAGCAAGAGTGTAGATCAGAAAGATAGGTGTCATGTGCTAGATTGAATCTATCTTTAAAAGAGCAATAAAAGTAAGACATGTGGAAGCAACAAACTTAATGATTGAGTAGAACATATTGAGTTTTGATAGAGTACATCATTCTCTATATGTTCCAGAGGTTAAACAAATTTTGGATAGAATATGTCTAAACTGCTTCAAGTTAAAGGAATTACTTTGAAGATTAGACAAAGCATTTGATAGCATTGTGAGGAATATTTGAGATTGATTGAGCATATTTTGTGAGTTATTTTGAGCATGTGTTAGAGCAGGTTTGAGCATGTGCTAGAGTATATTTGAGCAAGTCTTTGTGAAGACTTGAGAGAAGATTGAGCAAGTTCTTGAGAGGACTTGAAGGTAGATTTGAGCAAGTCTTGGTGAAGACTTGAGAGTAGATTGAGCAAGTTCTTGAGAGGACTTGAAGGTAGATTTGAGCAAGTCTTGTGAAGACTTGAAACAACATTAAGAGCAGGATTGATTTGTTCAAGATTTGTGTTAAGGCTTGGGGTAGATCTAAGTAGAGTTGATTGATTGATTTATTCAAGATTTGTGTTAAGGCTTGGGGTAGATCTAAGTAGAGTTGATTGATTGATTTTTTCAAGCTTTGTGTTAAGGCTTGGGGTAGATCTAAGCAGAGTTGATTGATTGATTTGTTCAAGCTTTGTGTTAAGGCTTGGGGCAGATCTGAGTAGATTTGATTGGTGATTTGATCAAGATTTGTGTTAAGGCTTGAGGATAGATTTGAGATAGAAGTTAGTGTAGATTTATGAGCATATTTGTGAGTAGAGATAGAGCATATTTGTACTAGACTTGGGATAGAGTTTGGTGCAGATTTGAGATAGAGCTGAGAGTAAGCTTTGGAGGTGATAGAGTAAAGAGGACAATAGTCTCTAGTGGATAGAGATCCATTAGCTAGAGTAATGAGGATAGAAGTCTTCTAGAAGATCACCAGCTAGAGTAGAGGGGATAAAGTTCTCCTATGGATAGAGATCCACAACCTAGAGTGGAGGGAAAGAGTTCTC
Organism: Wollemia nobilis; assembly: GCA_028583015.1. Classification (NCBI taxonomy): domain Eukaryota; kingdom Viridiplantae; phylum Streptophyta; class Pinopsida; order Araucariales; family Araucariaceae; genus Wollemia; species Wollemia nobilis. The sequence continues at coordinate 6,634,736 of JAQPPZ010001045.1, forward strand.
CTATGGATAGAGATCCATGAATCAAAGTAAGGGGAAAGAGTTATCCTATAGATAGAGATCCATGAACTAGAGAAAGGGGAAAGAGTTCTCCTATGGATAGAGATCCATGAACTAGAGCAAGGGGAAAGAGTTCTCCTATGGATAGAGTTCCATGAACTAGAGCAAGGGGAAAGAGTTCTCCTATGGAGTGTGATCCATGAACCATATGGGAAGATAGAGTTCTTCTATGGAGAGAGATCCATGAACCAGTTGAGGAGATAGAGTTCTCTTGGATCAAGTTCCATAAACCAGAGAAAAGGGGAAAGAGTTCTCCTATGGAGAGAGATCCACAAATTAGAGCATAGGGGATTGGTGTCTCCTTTGGATAGAGGTCCATAAACATTGTAATAGGGAATTGATTCCCAAGATATTTTTTGAGAAAATTTTAGTAGAAATATTTTCTCCGTGGAGTAGCCCACATTGGGTGAACCACATTAAATTGGTGTCTCTATTGTGTGTGATGATTTGTGCATTACTTTGATTACTACTATTGATATTTCCATTGATAATATTGGATAATATTATTTGGGAAAGAAAAGTGAAAGTTGATCTTATACTTTTCACCCCCCTCTCAGTATAAGCTTGTGTTCTTCAATTGGTATCAGAGCGGGTTCCTTCGAAAGAGTTTAACAACTTGAAGGAAGAGTGTATAGGAACACAGATGGCATCTCAGAGTGGATCTTCAAAAAATAAGGCACCATTATTTGATGGGAACAATTATGCTTTCTAGAGCATAAGAATGAAGACTTACTTGATGGCACAAGGATATGAGACATGGCAAGCAATTGAGGATGGATTTACACCTACAACTAATCCTCCCATAGATAAATATGGTAAGCTCTTGCATGTGAATAATGCCAAGGCTATGAATGCAATATTAAGTGGTTTACGTGAAGTAGAGTTTGTAAAAGTTATGCATTGCGAATCAGCAAAGGAAATTTAGGAAAAACTGAAGCAAACATATGAGGGAGACAAAAAGGTCAAAATGGCAAAATTGCAAAATCACAAAAAGACATTTGAAGACTTGAAGATGAAAGAAGAGGAAGATATTGTTGCATACTTACTTCATGTGGATGAGGTTGTTAACACCATGCGAGGACTTGGATTTAAAATAGAAGAATCTGATGTTGCTCAAAAGGTTTTAAGGTCACTCCCTATGAGGTATAATGGAAAGGTTTCAGCCATAGAAGAAACAAGAGATATTGAAACTTTGACTATGGATGAGTTACATGGAACTCTCACAACTTATGAGATGAGAATAGTAAAGGATCCTATTCCCAAGAAAGAGGTAGCCTTCAAAGTAGCAAAGAAGACAAAAGATAAGAAGCCAGATTCAAGTGATGAGTCATCCAATGATGAAGAAGCAAACTATGGTAGAAGGAACAAGAAGGACTCAAGAAAGCACAAAGGTACAAAAATAGTTAAGTGTTTCAATTGTGGTAAATATGGTCACTATGCATCTAACTATCCAGAAGTTGGAAGTAGTAGCAGTGAAGAGAAACAAGATCATAAGAGAAAGGAAGCAAGAAAATCCAGGTATGAAAAGAAAAATAGGTATGGACAAAGCAAGCATGAAAATAAGTTTTTTCAGAGGCATAAGAAGAGTTTTTATGCGGACAAGATAGGCAAGGTTTCAAGTGATAGTGATGAAAGATCCTCAGATAGTGAAGAAGAAGAAATTATCTTTTTGGCAATAGAAGATGAAGGAAGTGATCCTGTTGAAGATAAATCTAAAAAATATGAAGATGCTCTCGAAGACAAAGAAGTAGAGAAAGAATCAGAAAATGAAGAGGAAGGAGTAGTAGATCTAGAAGTTGAACTTATTTCTGCTCTAAAAGAATTGAAAAAGGTCAGAAAGCAGAATTCAAGATTCAAGGCTCAATTTCAAGAATGTGATGAAGAGAAAGGAAAGCTTATACAAGATCTGACAAACTCAATAGCTAAGACAAGGAGATTTAAAGAAAAGTTAGAAGCAAAAGTCTTAGAATGTGAGAGATTAGAACAAGAGGTAGTTTCTCTAAGGAAGGAAATGGAAGAGTCTAAGGACAAGCTACACAGGTTTTGGAAAAGTTCAAAAACTATGGATAATATTATCAATGCACAAAGACCTTCATCTAACAAAATAGGACTTGGTTTTGAAGAAGGACAAGAGAAACAAGAAGAAGGGTCAAGCTCAAGATCCAAAGAGGAAGAAGGTTCAGAGGAAGAGAGTGAAGGAGAAATTGAGACTTATGAGAATAAGTTGAAAAATAGAAACTTCACCAAGAAAGGGAACAATGCACAAACAAGGAACAAGGATCATCACAGAAAAGAAAGGACTAAAAGACAAGTGAGTTCAAGACAAGACTTCTTCAAAGGCCATTGTTTCTCATGTAACAGGTTTGGTCACAAGGCTATGCATTGTAGGACTCATGGAAAGGAGTATGGTATTACTAAGAGGAACTTCAAATATGGACATTTCTTTCAAGGGTATTGCTACTCTTGTAATCAATTTGGTCATAAAGCAATTCATTGTAGGGTTCATGATAGAAATAGGTATGGTTTCACCAAGAGGAACTTCAAGATATTTGCACCTTCAAGGAACCACAACATTAAGTGTTATAAGTGCAATAATGTTGGGCATAAGGCCAAGTGGTGTAGAACAGAGTTTCCAGAGCTTCCAGAGACAAGCAAGAACAAGGATACTCAAAGGGATCAAAAGGGTATGTTGAGAAAGAAGGTTGACAAAGGAAAAGAGCATTGTATGTTGGGAGTAATTTTACTCCCACCCCAAAATTAATCACCTCAAGGAGAGGAGGTGGGGAGGGGGCTAAGCTAAGAGTCTTATCTTTAGCCCCAAAGGAGTCCCTTTGCCATTGATGTCAAAGGGGGAGAGATTTGAGTTAGGGGAGAGCATTCAGTCAAGGGGAGCAGTTTCTCAAGGGGAGTAGAATTGGAAAAAGGTAAAAGGAATGCTTAAAGAAAAAAGGGTTGCCATCAATGACAAAGGGGGAGATTGTTGGAAATTTGAGCATGTTTTGTTGTCATTGATGTCAAGAGGTTTGATGTCCCAATTTGATGGAATTAATGTCAAAAAGGTTGATTAATGTCAAGAGGTTAGAGGTCCTAAATTGATGGAAATATTTGTGAGAATATTTCTCTTGATGGCACATGAGGTATAAGGCAGCAAGAAGAAAGGAATACCTCTCCATAATATTTGAAAAAGGATTTATAAATTACCTTGGTGGTAATTTGGCAAAGGTTAAAATATTTATTAATGGTGGCAATAAATTACCTTGGTGGTAATTTGACAAAGGTTAAAATATTCATAAATGATGGCAAGGTTATCCCTAAAAAGAAAAATCCCAAAAGGTTTTAAATATTTAAATTATAATATTTAAATCCTTTAGGATTTAAATTATTATAATTAAATATAATAATTCGAAATACCAAAATTTGAATTACAAAAAGAGGGATGACATCAAAGCAATAAGGGTGCATATATAAATAGGCTAAGTTTTAGCCTAAGTTTGAAGAGGATGCAAATTATTTGAATGCCCCCTAAGTAATAGCCTTGCACGATTAATTCTCACACATGGTAGAGGGAGATAGTCGCAAGTTTTGCACTTTTTAGAGCGAGCAACAGGTCAAATGGTGGAAGAGGCTTGTCCCCACTTGAAGTGAGGTGGCAACCAAGCTAGCAAGCTTGGCTTGCATAGCACATTGGGAGCAGCAAGGTGCGGAGTTCGATCCGCATGAAGGTTTCTTTTGGGTGCAAAATTTTTGACTTTCACATCGATGGAGAAGGATATTAAGGAGCGCGTGCTCCTTGATTCACATGGGCAGCATAGCCCACACGGTGGTGGCCCTTGTGTTAGGGCACACAGGGCCAGGAGGTCATAGGTTCGAGCGACGATGGCAACAATTGTGGAAGCTTTAATTTTTTATTAAGGTATGTGTATTTGCCATAGTTGGGAGTTATAAGGTTTGAATAAAAATTTTTTTACTACCATGATTTGAAATTTATGAGGGTTGAATAAATATTATTGTGTATGCTCTTAGTTGGGAGTCATAAGGGTTAGTAAGTAATGTTTTGAATTTATTTTAAGGCTTGAGGAGAGATTTTTCAGATTGCTAGGGTTTGATGATGCATTGAATAAAGTATTATTTTGAGACCTTATTTAAAGTGCTTTATTTTTAAAGAAGGAGATATAAGGTGTATGTGAGAATTTTTTTATGTGATTGGTAACTCTTGTTGATGAAATTTATTGGAAAATATAGGAGTAATAAGGTGTATAAGTGGTTTGGCATTTTATAAATATTTGTATGGTGAAATATTTGTTGAGGTGAATATTCATGTGGAGATTTTGAGATAGACTATTGCTATCTAACCTTGAATTGGCACAAAAGGATTTGATTGTAAGTAAGATAGGTTTTGAAGATATATCTCCATCAAAGCAAAGAGGTATGGGCACATCATATTTTGTTTGAAATGTTGTGAAAGATAAGGTGGAGTGAAAAGGATTGTTTGATAAGCATTGTTGGAAATATTTGAGTGACTCTTATATGCTTCATTGTTGAATGTTTAGAGAACATTTGAGATAGAGATTGAGAATTATTTGAGTTAGGGTTTGAGACCCACATTGTGCTCTTTGTTTGAAGAAGTATGAAAACACTTGTTTAGGGTTTGTGAGAAAGTTGTGTTTCATTGGTTGAATGATTGAGTGAAACTTCTTGAGCATTGGTTTTGAGTGATATTAAAAGTGAATGTGCAAACATTAGAAAATAGATTTGTGAAAGCAAGAGTGTAGATCAGAAAGATAGGTGTCATGTGCTAGATTGAATCTATCTTTAAAAGAGCAATAAAAGTAAGACATGTGGAAGTGACAGACTTAATGATTGAGTAGAACATATTGAGTTTTGATAGAGTACATCATTCTCTATATGTTCTAGAGGTTAAACGAATTTTGGATAGAATATGTCTAAACTACTTCAAGTTAAAGGAATTACTTTGAAGATTAGACAAAGCATTTGATAGCATTATGAGGAAGATTTGAGATTGATTGAGCATATTTTGTGAGTTGTTTTGAGCATGTGTTAGAGCAGGTTTGAGCATGTGCTAGAGTATATTTGAGCAAGTCTTTGTGAAGACTTGAGAGTATATTGAGCAAGTTCTTGAGAGGACTTGAAGGTAGATTTGAGAAAGTCTTTGTGAAGACTTGAGAGCAGATTGAGCAAGTTCTTGAGAGGACTTGAAGGTAGATTTGAGCAAGTCTTGTGAAGACTTGAAACAAAATTAAGAGCAGGATTGATTTGTTCAAGCTTTGTGTTAAGGCTTGGGGAAGATCTAAGAAGAGTTGATTGATTGATTTGTTCAAGATTTGTGTTAAGGCTTGGGGTAGATCTAAGCAAAGTTGATTGATTGATTTGTTCAAGATTTGTGTTAAGGCTTGGGGTAGATCTAAGTAGAGTTGATTGATTGATTTGTTCAAGCTTTGTGTTAAGGCTTGGGGCAGATCTGAGCAGATTTGATTGGTGATTTGATCAAGCTTTGTGTTAAGGCTTGAGGATAGATTTGAGATAGAAGTTAGTGCAGATTTATGAGTATATTTGTGAGCAAAGATAGAGCAGATTTGTACTAGACTTGGGATAGATTTTGGTGTAGATTTGAGATAGAGTTGAGAGCAAGCTTTGGAGGTGACAGAGTAAAGAGGAAAGAGGTCTCCAGTGGATAGAGATCCATTAGCCAAGAGTGGGGTAAAGTTTAAGATCCCCCAGAGTAGAGGGGATAGAGTTCTCCTATGGATAGAGATCCACAAACTAGAGTAGAGGGGATAGAGTTCTCTTGTGGATAGAGATCCATGAACCAGATCAAGGGGAAAGATTTCTCCTATGGATAGAGATCCATGAACCAGATAAAGGGGAAAGAGTTCTCCTATGGATAGAGTTCCACAAACTAGAGCAAGGGAAAGTTCTTGTGGATAGAGTTCCATGAACTAGAGCAAGGGGAAAGAGTTCTCCTATGGATAGAGATCCATGAACCAGAGCAAGGGGAAAGAGTTCTCCTATGGAGTGTGATCCATGAACCAGCTGGGAAGATAGAGTTCTATGGAGAGAGATCCATGAACCAGTTGAGGAGATAGAGTTCTCCTCGATCAAGTTCCATGAACCAGAGAAAAGGGGAAAGAGTTCTCCTATGGAGAGAGATCCACAAATCAGAGCATAGGGGATTGGTGTCTCCTTTGGATAGAGGTCCATAAACATTGTAATAGGGAATTGATTCCCAAGAATATTTGTTGAGAAAATTTAGTAGAAATATTTTCTCCGTGGAGTAGCCCACATTGGGTGAACCACATTAAATTGGTGTCTCTATTGTGTGTGATGATTTGTGCATTGATTTGATTACTACTATTGATATTGCCATTGATAATATTGGATAATATTGTTTGGGAAAGAAAAGTGAAAGTTGATCTTATACTGTTCACCCCCCCTCTCAATATAAGCTTGTGTTCTTCAATAGCGATGCATGAATATAGTAGTGGCCATAATAGTTTTGAGTAGCTAGAAGATGATTGATTAAAAAATAAACTTGGTAGCCACAAAATTTTAAAATCTAAGTTATTTTATTGGCTAAGGAGTTAAGCAATCTTCAAAGTGGCATGCATCCCAAGCTCACACAAAAGGTCAATTTCAAGAAAATATTTTATTAGGAAAGTAGAGCATGCAAAATATTTATAATTAATGTAGAAACGATAAAGCTCCATGATGACTTCATGCTATAAAATTTGGGTTGTGAAAGTACTATGCATAATAGAGTAGTTAGGCATTTAAGCACTAGAGAATTTTAGAATTGAAAAGTTATTTTGCATGAAGGTGCAAAGTTTTATATTCTTGCTTGTGTCTATATTTTCTATTAAAGCTCCCCAAATCAATAGTTAGGAATGAGGAAGAAGAATCCAAAAGGTGTAGAAGATCACTAGGGAGCTCCAAGATTGGTCGAGCCAAATTCATGACCCCTTGATTACAATCAAGTCAAAACTCAAAAGCTTTAGATATGGATCAAAGATGAAGGGAAAAATATTCTCACTTGAAATTGTGCAAGCAGTTGCATGGAATTATTTTATGTCACAATACATTTCTAAATTTGTACATCCATGCATATATCTTGTTAAGGTTTTAGCAGAGAACTATGAGTCAAGCTTCGGAGTGCTGTGTACTATGACCAAAAGAGGTTGTTTCCTATTACTATTGATGCTAGTACAAAGGCTTTCATAGTAGTATTTGTGGGTCATTTTGACCACATCAATATGATTTATTGAAAAATTCTAAGCAAAATAGCTAAGTCCTAAAAAAGTTACGACATCACGTAGTTACGCCATTTTGCACTCATGTAGTCTGGGAAGCCCGATGAGCCTTGTGTAGGTGTGACATAATAATATCACCTTGATATCATGGTTAACTCTAATTAGTGATAAAATCCAAATAAAATGGTTAAGTCACGAAGGAGGGGAGACATCATGCACTTACACCTTTTCATGCTCGTGTAATCTGGGAAGCCCAATAAGCCTTGCACAAGCATTACATTGCAATACTACCTTGATGCCACCGTCAACTTTGGTCAGTAATAAAATCCAAAGGAAATGGTTAAGTCATGAAGGAGGCACAACATCATGCACTTACACCATTTTGCACTCATGCAGTCCCAGAAGCCCAATGAGCCTTGCATAGGTGCAACATCATGACACTTCCTCGATGCCACGGTCAACTATGGTCAGTGATAAAATATAAATAAAATGGCTAAGTCATGAAAAATGTGTGACATTGCACAATTATGCCATTTCATGCTCATGCAATCCAAAAATCCCAATGAGACTTGTGCAGGTACAACATCATGAAACTACTCCAAAATCATGGTCAACTTAAATTAGTGGTAAAATAAAGGAAATGACTAAGTCATGAAGTAGGCATGACATCATGCACTTATGCCATTTCACACTCATGCAATCCAAGAAACCTGATAAGCCTTACGCAGGTGCAACATCACGATGTTGTCTTGATGTCATGGTCAATTTTGATTAGAGAAAGAGATATAAAATAATAGATTCAAATTTGATATTGATAGTCCAAAGTAGATTATATCAAGGGATTAGATTGAATAACATAAGCTTATACTAATATGGGGGGTGAATAGTATAAGACCACTTTTTAACTTTTTTCTTTTACTTCAAAAAGCAATGCAATGAACCAATAACAAAATCAAAGCAGTAATCAAACCAGTGTACAAGTCATCACACAATTGAGACACCAATATAACGTGGTTCACCCAAGGTGGGCTACTCCACAGAGAAAATATTTCACTAAATTTTCTCAATCAAATTCTTTAGGAATCCTTCCCAATTACAATGTTTATGGACTTCATGTCCAAAGGATAATCCTTCCCCTAATAAAATATTTATGAGCCTCCTGCCCAAAAGAGATTTCCTATCCCCTAAAGAAGTATTTATGAGCCTTCTATCCAAATAAGATGTCTTATACACCAAAGCTATGGAAATGATACTTCAGAAGATCACTACCTCTTCAGCCACTAGCATGTGGAACTTCTTTCCACAAAATACGTCTTGTCCTCCTTGCTCTAGCTCTAAAGACTTTTGTCCTCATTGATCACCTTCATAGCTGCTCATCAACACCTATACTAAACACATTTAGTCAGTCCAGCACAAGTCCTCTCAAACTCTGTCATAAATCTGCACCAAACTCTGTCCTCTGGTCTAGCACAAATCTGCTCTCAAATATTTGTTAGATCTATCCCAAGCTTAATCCAAAATCTTGAAAAAATAAATCACAACTGCTCACAAGTCTTCACCAAGACTTCATCAAATCTGTACATAAGTTTTTCAACAAGAACCTATCCAAATAAGTCCACAAGTTCTCCACAAGAACCTATCCAAATCAGTCCACAAGTTCTCCACAAGAACCTGTCCAAATCAGTCCACAAGTTCTCCATAAGAACCTGTCCAAATCAGTCCACAAGTTCTCCACAAGAACCTATCCAAATAAGTCCACAAGTTCTCCACAATAACCTATCCAAATCTGTCCTAGCAAGCTCACCAAGAACTTTCCCAAACCAGCTCAAGCAAGTTTACCAAGAAACTTGCCCAATGTGAACACACAAAGAGAATTGTTAAAGACCCAATGTGTTTCATCCAATCATATCAAATAAATCTCATAGAAGCATAAAGAGAATTTTTAGAGACTCAATATGTTCTATCCTTCAAATCTCAATCTCAAATCAAATCAATCTCATAGAAGTAGTATACTTTCACAAGATCTTGAACCACAACCCAACAATTGCCAATAATGCAATATCAAGGAATCAACTCCTCCAACATAGAAACATAACTTGCTATCAAACCCTAGCCAAGCTAGTTTTCAAGAACTCAAATCAATCTCTCTCTAAGCATCAAAAATGGTTTCAAGATATTTCCAACTTCTATCAAATGGAAGTGCTTAAATTAACCACACAACCAAGTTTATCAAGAAAAGTACAACTTGATAAAATTAAATCTCAAAGGAGCAAGCCCAACTCATGTATCAAGTAAAGCATAACTTGATCAACTCAATCTCAATGGAAGCAATCTCAAAACAAAACTCTCAACAACCAAACAACTCAATTAGGGTTTCAACAACTTATAGCAATGGCATACACTTTTCACTCAAAAACCCTAAAGCAAACTTCAAATGTTTCCTCTCTCATAAACCAGAATTATGCAATAACTCATAAAATCATCATGATCTCATAATGCATAATCAATACTTCCACTTTTAGAAAATAAGATCCACTCCAAATAAGGAAACTTAATTTAATCCTTTTCACTCCAAAATTATTTTTAGAAAACCATCAATCAATAATAACAATGGAAGAATGTGCCCATACCTTTACTCTTATGAAGAAGGAGAACTCAAAATATGTCACAACACTAACTCTTAATTTGCCACAAATTAGAGTTAGCAACAATGGAATAATGCACAATGATAAGAGTCCTAATAACACCTTATCACTCCAACTCATCAATAATCAAAACTCACAAATATACATATCAACAGTATTCCTTTACACCTTATAACTCCTACTTAATATATCACAAAATAAATTCAACCTCAAAAATAATTACGATATAATATCCACTCAATAAATCCAAAGGCTTTCTAACCCCAATATGACATTAAGCACAATTATTGCTTAAACCCTTATAACTCCTAAAATACATTTACTTCTAAATGCATTTACCATATAAACATTAAGCATCAATAATAACAATGTCAAAGCAATATTTCAATTTAACCTTATACCTCCATCCAATTACCAACAATAATTTTTCAAGTCAAATCAAATATTCCACATTATCAACAAAAGCTCTACCTTGGCCAAAAATCAATTCTCCAACCTTATGAGAAGTGTGGAGAAACCAACATAAGCACCAAAGTACTTCCTCCTTGAAACTCATGGCCCAAAGCAACTGTCGTACCACGTGCACAATAACCATGACAAAGAAAAAACTGAAACATGCCTGTCACAAATTGAACTCGACACCTCTGCCTAGCGAGCACCTTCTCTCTATTGCCTCCACTATTTGAGCATAAGTGCCCAACAAAACTCTCAAGCACCACTCATCATTTTACCTTCCCTTTGCTCACAAAAATTAAAGACAAACAGATTTGTCTTACTCATAGGTGTACGAAATTGAAACTTAAAAACAAAGCAATAGGAAACTCAAAAATAACAGAGCAATCTGAAATCAAAGGTCACAAGCAATACAAAATCAAATGTCATAGAGCAATACAAATTCGAAGGTAATCATGCAAATTGGAGGTGTATTGAACCTCATGCAAGTTGACGTCGACGCTCATTCCAAACAAATGACGTCGACGAGGAAAGTCTTCTACATTGGCATCACTAAGGGTTTAGAAACCCTTTAAATAATAATTATTAAATTAATAATAAACTTAAATTAAAACATTTTCAAAGGTTTGAGTTAATTTATTTATTAATAATCAAAATGGACTTTTAAGGTTTTTTTAAGGAGCAAAAACATTTTCATTAGGCAAATATGGTTATAATAAAAACCCTTAATGAGTCCAGATGGTTTTAAGAAAAACCTTTAACCTTGTCACCATGGTTTTAATTAAAAACCCCTAAACAAACATCATGTAACTTTCAAGATATTTTTGGCACAAAATTCTTTTTGACATCAGCACAAATTCCTTTTGATATCAACACAAACTCCTTTTGAAATCAATGACAACTCACAACCATGAAGCTAGGCAACATACCCAAAATTGCCAACATAGATTGACTCATTAGAGAAACAAAATATAAATGCATGAGAAGGAAAATAGATGAATTTATTTCACTAAAGTTATGGGAAGATCATTCTTTGAAATACAGAATCAACAAGAGGATCCAGACCTCATGAGTTGTTACAAATCTATATAAGAGGTTGATTTCATTAGCAAAGGTAAAACCACAATCAAGCTTAGCTCCACTATGTTGATCACATAGTCATCACATGCAGGTGCAATAAATTTAATAGTCACTATGAAGGGAATGGATGATCAATGCAGCATAATGAAGGATTCTACATGGAGACTCACCATCCTAGACCACTAAAATATTGTAACTACACCCGGTCTAAGTTTTGAATGTAATTTTATTTCTATATAAGGAGCTAAAAACCTCCCTTTGAAGGGGTCAACTCTTCAGCCTTTAAACTCTACATGTACAAATATTTTTATCTAAAATTAAAAATGAACTATTGTTTGGCCTCCAAAACTCTCTCATGTATGTGTGAATGAGTGTTTTCTTATTTCTACTTCAAAACTAGTTGAATGATGTAGCTTTTATTCTAAAATTTGGATTGTGTGCATCTCATTCTGTGGTTCTGGAATTTATTGTCATATTTTGAGATCTTGTTTAGCTAAGAAAATGGGTTGGTTTTTTAGGTATTGAATTTATCTTTTGATGGTTAGTGCTTATACTCACGTGTATTTTTATGTGGTTTAATCTATACCTCCATAAGTTTTAGTTGCAACTATATTTTATTTTATTTTAGCCCCCTTTTTGCCCTCAAGTATTTAGCTAGATTTCTCAAGGAACTGACCTGCTCTAGAGATTGAATGGGAAACCATCAAGATTTTAGTTCATTCAATGTTGGTCAAGGTCTGATAGTGCACAACCTTTCCTTAGGCAGATTTTTAACCAATAGTTTTTGGCATGCTCAATGGGACCCTCACCCCACTTTTTAAGTAATCAAAGAAGTCATGATTGTTTGATTGCAATGTTTTTTTTAGTCACCTGGTGACTTAATTTCAAAAAAAGTACCCAGAGAGCCTTTTAAAAAAAAAATGTTATTAGAAGATTTTCATGATTACAAGGCAAAAAGCTAATCAATCTGAAGAACCCATTATTTTTTTAGAATTACCTTTTGGAATAAGGAAATATAATATATCCTATCAATCTGATCCTTCATCTAACCTAACTGAATATCAATTAGACAATACCCATCTTCCACATGTGAGATCACCAAGTCCTCAAGCTAATATCATCCCTGTGGTCCCTATTAATTTAGCAACTACAATGGCTCAAAATTCTAATCTAAATAACTACCCCACCTGAAATAGTATAGGCACTTTAAACCTTGCAAATAAAAACACAATTTTCCAAGTAGCATTAAAGGCTCTACCAACATATGATGGGATTGGTAATAATATAATTGAACATTATCTAGACATGGTATCTTTAGCTGCTATACACAACATTATGAATGAATATGTTATGATTATATTGTTGGTTATATATTTAAAAGGAAACATATTTTATTGGTATAGAACCCTCCCATATGGGAGCATAACAGTTCAATGAGAAGGCCAATCCATTTTCCCTACTTATTCATTTTACAATAATATAGAGGCATCCACAAGAAGAGGTGGTTGATTTCAATATTAGATTCAACCATACATGGAAGAGAGTTCTTGATGGCCTACGACCAACCAATGAACAAGCTCTCTATTATTATTTAAGAGCTTTTGGCTTAGATATGGGTCTTATGATCAGGAAATCAAATATCATCACCTTCCCTCAAATATTCCAAGAAGTAATAAAAGTATAAAGATATCTAATTACCATAGGTAGGTTGTCTCCTAAACCTATAATACCTATATTTCTTGAGTTTCATAAAAATAAGCCTTAGTAATTAATTTCATTTTCCACTATTGTACCACAAAAAAACCTGCCATTGTGGCCTAGAACCCCAGTTTCTAATCTAGCAACAATTCCTATAGTACCAACATTGTTGGTACCCCCTCTAATACCTACATTATTAGATCGAGATCCTCAAGCTGTTGTTCTATAGGAAACGATGACAACTATGAAAAACCTAACCAATGAAGTCACTTCCTTGAAGAGAAGAGAGGTTGAGAGGAATTTTCAACCAAGAATGTTTAATTTCATGATTAAATACCAAGAGGCCTCTACAAGCAAGACTTCTAAGAAGCCTACTATAGTATTTGCAAATCAAGAAGAGGACCCCTCCACATCAAAGCAAGTTTTGGATTATTGGTGTTCCACATGTAATGACCCTCATGGTGAAAGTTCCTACATGATACATCAACACCATATACAAAAAATAGTTGTGTAGAAGGCAAAGAAATCAGAAGGGACACATAAACATGATTAGGGAAGTGAGTCATAATTTTATAATACCTTATGTTGAGCAAGTGTCAATTCTGACAAGATTAGGGAAGAAGACTTTACATGTGGACTCTAAGAAATCAAATCCTCTAAAGGTCCAATTAAAGGTAGAAAAGCAAACTATAAAGCATCCTCATTAGAAGGAACATGTACACAGGCCGATACAACAATAAAAAAAGAAAAAAATAGAGGCTAAGGCTCAAGAGCAAGCCTGAGATAAATTAAGATATCCTTCACTCACCAAAATGTAGAGGATTGAATCTACTCAGGAGTACATAAGCAATTATGATAAACCTTCTAAAGAATTAAGAATATAGTCCAATGTCTTTGCTTTCAATATTATAGAAGAGTTGAAAAGAACACCATCCAAGGCCAGTATGTGTGATACCTTACTTATTCCAGGAAAAATTTATTTACTACAAGCTTCTCTTAAATTTATAAATAATCAAGGGAAGGCTCATCCTACATTGAACTTGGCCCAAGAAAACTTAGTACTAGGTGGTAGGAAAAATAGATCATCCCCTTTTATTTTTCTCTACAAATGGAAGGATGGGTTTTTCACAATTGTATGATTGATTCTGGTGTAGCTACAACAATCATGCCTAAAGTAGACTATGATATTATGGGCATGGAAATGCAAGAATAAATCCTAGTATTTTGTAGCTTTATGGCACATTGGTCAAGATACTTGGGGTAAGTAAATATGTACGGATGGTTATGCATAGACTACCTCAATTCATAGTCATTCAAGAGATTTTTTTGGTGGTTCAAAGACATCAGTGTGTGGTCATATGATGATATAAAGGTATATAGTAAAAAAATCATTCAACATACAATTGAACTTGAACCTGATGCAAAACCCTTAAAAAAAAAAGAGGCCTGTCAATCTAAAAATTGAAGTCTTAATGAAGTAGGAGTTGTTGAAAATCCTGAATGCAAATATTATCTACCCCATCAAACATTCAGCCTGGGTTTCTAATTTGGTACTGGTAGAAAGAATAATTGGGAAATTCATATATGCATAGATTTTAAAAATCTAAACAGGACATCCCTAAAGGATCATTATCCCTTACCTCAAATTGACCAAATATTGCATGTTATTGCTAAGGCAGAAATATTCTCCTTATTGGATGGAATTTTTAGTTTTAATAAGATATGGGTCTATGATGAGGACAAATACAAAACAAAATTTACCATAAAATGGGGAACCTTCACATATCAAAGGATGTCATTTGGTTTATCCAATGTTGAAGATATTTCAAATAGCTATAGATCTAGATTTTTGGGAACTTGTCAACAAAATTATAGTCATCTACCTTGATGAAATGATGATATACTCTCATCAAAAGGAGAAGCATATATAACACCTCAAGCAAGAATTTGAAATTTGCAAGGAATTTGGCATTTTTTTTAATCCTAAAAAATCTATTTTTTATATAGAAGAATTCAAATTAATAGGACCTGTGTTGTCTAAATTAGGTTTGAACATTGATCTAGATAGAATAAAAGCTATTTTAGACCTTCATTTACCTATAAATAAGAAGGGAATCCAATATTTATTTGGATAGATCAATTTTATGCCAAGTTTATTTTAGATTTTACACAAATAGTCAAGCCCATGACTGATATGCTCAAGAAAAATATTGACTTCAAATGGATATATATCATAATGGAAGCATTCAATAATATCAAAGAAGCAATATCCCAAGCCCCTATACTAGTCAATATTTGACTACACAAAAGATTTAATATTGTATTTTTTTGGAGCAGAGGAAATTTTTGTAGTAGTAATCACCCAAAAAGGTGAAGATGACAGTGAGCAACCAATTGCATTCTTGAGCCAAACACTGCAGAACCATGAAGACAAGTATTCTTCCATATAGAAGTAGGTGCATGTAGTGATGAAATCATTAAAGAAGCTTAGATACTTTATCTCTTAGAGCAAAGCTCTTATTTATGTGGTACACCCAAATGTAAGAAATTTTCTCATTCAAGGGAAAATTGGAGATAAAAGGGTTGTTTGGGTGACCAAGATCCAAGAGTTTGATGTTGAAATAAGGCCAAAAAATTTAGTAAGGGAAAAATATCTCTATCAACATTTGGCAAAATCTGTTGTACTGAATTCAAATTTATTACTGAAAGAATAGAAGTAGCCTATGAAACATCAAGAAGTACCAGCATCCTAGGGCTCTTGGATTGAGTAGTTGACCTACTACTTCAGCATTGGTAGATGCCCAAAGGATTTAAATCCATCCTAGAGAGGTATGTACAAATTATAAATGAGGAAATATGCACTAGTGGATGGAATCCTATATCGTAGAAACTTATATGGAGTATTGTTGAGATGTTTACATCCTGATAAAGTACAAGAGGTCCTCAACAAATTTCATATTGGGTTCTTAGGTGGACATTATGCAGCACAGAAAACAACAACAAATTTTTTAAGGATTGGCTATTACTGGCCTTCAATTTTTTATTATGCTTTTAAGTTGACTAGGTCTTGTGACAAATGCCAAATATTCATGGGTAGGGACAAGCACTTTGCAATACCTCTTCAATAAATTATTGTTGAAGAACCATTTCAACAATGGGGGTTGGAATTAATTGGTGCATTAAATTCAAAATCATATTTTGGACACAAGTACATCTTAACTACAATAGACTACTTCATAAAATTGACTAAGGTAGAAGCTATGAAGCATTCTAATCAAGATACAGTCATTGAACTCATAGAGATACTTAATACGAGGTTTGGTATTCCTTCTACTATTGTTTTAGATTATAGTGGATCATTTATTGGAACAAAAATGATGAATTTTTCTAGGAAGTATGACATATACTAGAATGTTTCATCCAACTATTACCATCAAGGAATGGCTTGGCTGAGGCCACAAACAAAAGGCTTCTAAAAATAATTAAGAGAAACATTGATGAAAATCTAAGAAGTTGGCATTTATTGCTTAATAAATAATTATGGGTAGACAGGATCACCTCAAAAAGGTTACTCAAAACATCTCCTTATGTGTTGGTGTATAGAAAAGAGGTAGCTCTTTCCATCAATTTGGAACTTCCAACATTTAAGTTTCTCTATGAAATGGAATTAGAAGATTTTCAGCCAATGGAAAGGAGAATTTCTGAATTGGTACAACTAGAAGAAAAGAGAGAATAATCATACAATAGCTGGTGACATCATCAAGGAGTTGTCAAGATATGGTTTGACAAAAAGGCATCTCCCAAAAAATTCAAGGAAGGAGATCTTGTCTTAAAATGGGATGTTGATAGAGCAAAACCAAGGGCACATGATAATATTAAAATTATGTGGTCCAGACCATATACCATCAAAGAGAATTATGTTAATGTTTTTTAATTATGTGATCTAACTGGTAGATTGCTTTCAATCATAGTAAATGGTCAGTAATTGAAACACTATACCTAAAAAAATATATATGTAATTTTGCATGATTTTGTGCACTATCACCATATCACGGTTATGCAAGCTATAAAATTAGATGAACTGTGTAGTTGTGTGACATTGTGACATCATATCAACATTTTGAATAGCATGGTTAAACAAAAAAATTCAAAGAAAAATGTTTGAATTCATGAAGGAGGTACAGAAACATGCACTAACATTATTTCATGCTCATGCAACCTAGAAAAATCGATGAGCATTGCATCTACATGACATCATGATATTTCCCAGAAGTCATGATAAATTTTTTAAGGTAAGTTATGATTTTATGCATACTTCCCATGTTGCACTCAGATAGGATGGCAAGCTAGATGATGCATGAAATTGCATGACATAATGTCATCATAACAAATTGGTTGCATCAAAACCTTGGTATCGAGTCAGCCATAATATTGTGATATTTCATGAAATAGTAATGTCACACCATGTCATAGTCTATTGGTCAAATACATCAGCTCAAAAAGTAAGAATTTGAAATTCAATAGCCAAAGTGCACCAGTTCCCACAAGGATTATTAATGCACCACTTATACTTGCAATAAAATTATTAGGAGAAAATTGTGCAAATGATACCGCATAAAGGTAACCCAACAACTACATTTATGGTAGAGTCTTTGCTGGGAAGTTTCACCAAGGTATTTAAGCAAGGGTCTACTTCATAACCCCTTGTTGAAACCCTTTATTTTCTTGTACCTCAGAGGTAAATTGTAGTGTTGAATAGCTCATGAGAAGTGTTTAAGATATTATAAAACATCATGGCTTCTTCTTCATCTACTGCTAAGAAGAAAACCAAAACCAAAACCAAAGCCAAAGATAAAGCCAAAAATATGGGTTTTTTTTATGATGGGTATGTGCAAATTATAGATACAAATATGATATGGAAGGACACCTATAGAATCAGAGAAGATGTAGAAAATAGACTATTGGTGGGTATATCCAAATCTAGCTCTAAGGGTTTTGTTGCTCATTCTTTTCTATATTTCTATGTTTACACACCTGTTCACCCATGCTATGAGCTACTCAATGTCATAGCTCAGTATTACGATGCCTATTAGAGGGTTGTTAGAAACAAATAGGATAGGTACATTTTCACACTCTCTCCCAATTTGTTTTCCCATGATTTTGCCATGGGCTTGCCCTCCAATGTGCCTCTCAAGCCCTTTAGAACTAAAGAGTAGGTCAAATTCTACTCCCTAAGAAAGAATGCATATGGGGGTAAGTAGTTCAAGGAGTGGCTACAGGTGGAGCTAAAGGATGTCAATATAGGGGATATTTTGCTTGAAATCTCAATAAAAGCAACAAGATTTAAGAAATCCAAAATGTACTCAATGTTGGCCATCCTAGTAGGGTTACTATCAGATGAGTTGATATATGACTATAAAATAGCCACTATTCATTTTATTTCTAACTCTAAATTCTATGATCTTGCAATCATGGATAGCAATGCCCATCCAACTTTCTTTAATTAGGGTCATTTCCTCTTTTTCCAAGTACATGAGCAATTGTGTGAGTTGAAAAGGAAGCCTGCTAGCACTGGTGATATCTTCAAATATTGTTTCCATTTGGCCTAGGTTTTCTTTTATCATATGGCTTAAAAAATTCCTTGGATAGGTGTAAATACTATAGATGTGAATGGGTCTATCTTGCAGGTGTATGAATGGAGTAACATTATGCATAAATCATAGTCTTACAACTTTTTTAGAGAATTTCTAGGGCTAACATTGGGAATATTGCATGAAGAAGCACCTAGGTTATCTCCTAGGTTTAATAAAGCACTAAAAAATCCCAATGTAAATGAGGGATATTTCTTCTTTCTAATCAAGAGCATAGTCACCCACCTGTATGGTTTCACAAGCAAACCTTTTCTTTTGTCCCACTTTGTGATAGAAAGGATGTTCACCCTAGAATACTAAAAATAGGTTGATTATACCAACTGCATATATGGAACTGGGGTAGGAAAGAAAGGACTTTGCAACTATCCACTTTCTATTAGAGGAATATTAGTGACAAAGAAACAACAAAACTAGTTTATAACTCATACCATGATGAAGTTGGGGTTGCTAGAACTTCCTCAAAGATGGTGTTATGACCCCATCAATAAATTTGTTAAAATACTCAATATAATAAATGTTGCTAGGGCTCCAAAGTTTGAAAAAACAATTAGGTATCATATAGAAACATGTAGAAACAATAAAGAGGATGAGGAATTGGAGTGGCATGTGAGAAAAATTTAGGTGTTTCCCCGATGGAGGGACTGGTATGATTAAATTGTAGACTATGACCCTGAGAATTAGGTTGACAACATTCTTAGCAAAGAAAGGATATCTACCATTAAAAAAAATATCGGTTGGTCTAAAGGAAAAATACTAGAATGGTGGACCATGAGATTTGAGATAGACATGATTAATTCTAGATACTCCATCAAGATTGATGACCAATTTTTAGATAAGTATGATGTAAAAATTGACTCCTGCGTATATGATGACTGGAGAAGAATTACCATGGATTTTAAAAAACATCAAAGAAAGCAATTAAAATAGAAGGGCAAGATCTAGGGGAAGTTGTAGATAAGGGAAAAATAGTTTAGACTAACCCCTCTAAATATCAATAGTAGACCATCGCTCAAAATACCCCTTCATAGCATCCACATGTCTACACCTCCATAGAGAAACAACTGACAACATATTCAGAGGGACCTATAATAATGTAATTGATGGGCTATTCTAGTCTAGGCCTGGGTAAGAACACCCAAGGAAGTACTGAAATACTACAAGGAGAGCAAAGAGCAAAGCATATGGGCTTAGGGATAGAAACCTTGCAAAAATATAAAGCCAAGATGGCTGATTCAGGGGTGAATTTCATTGTTGCAACTTTGCTATCATAATATTCTTCTGCAAAAAAAGAAGTTCCATCAGAGGTGTAGTAGCAAGATGACAACAGAGTTACTCGACATCCTTTCCTAATAAATTATAAAATAAAGGCTAAGTATGGGGTAGGGTAATTGGTTTCACCAATAAATAAGGTCACAAAGAAAAGGAGAATAAAAAATCCAAGAGTTATATGGGCATTATCTGTGGATGCTCCTCCACCAACATAGTAGGAGAAATAGGTAGAACAAATAGGTTTAAATCATCACATATTTGCTAGAGATGTAGCAAGAATCATAGATATATCTAACTCTCCTTCTCCATATCCTTCTTCTTCTCCTCATAATTCCTTAGAAAATTATCCCTCCCATTCTAAGAAAAATCATGATCCTTTACATTCTCCTTCTCCTCATATTTCCCTAGAAAGGGGCCCTTCACTTTCTGACTAGTAGTATTCTCCTTCTCCACCACTTTATCCACACATCCCATATTTTCAAGTGCAACCCCCACCATCCCTTACACCATCACAATAATAAAATTACACTGAATTGGCACCAACTATAACTCCCCCTATAGTTGATATTACCTCCATTTTCTCTGCTATAACTCCACCTCATTTCCCTTAAGATCTAGTGATCACATCTGTTGCCCAAGCCAATCCTACCACCAATGCTTTTTAAGAGGTAAAAAATATTAGTGACCTTGCAAGAAAGTGGTGTAATTAGAAAGAAGCTAATATTTCAAGTAAGGCTACCTATCCAAAGGAAAGGATGGTTAATGATCCATATTCCATACGTAGAACCAAGATGAAGGTCACACCTTTGGTCAATAAGCCTTAAAAGGATATGACCATTTATGATTATTAGTTGGAAGCAATCACTGAAGACCTTAGCCAAGTACCCATGGAGGAGAGGTTAGTGGTTGAAAAAAAATATATGGATAAATTTTATGTTTAGGGAGATCATTATAAATCAAAATTTGAAAATTTATAGGAAGAAGTTAAGGCCTATGCAAAAAATCAAAAGATAGTGTAGAAAGCTTTTATGGGTAAAGTAAAAAAGTGGAAAAATATGTATTAATAAATGGATAAGTTTAAGCATGAATTTGAAGCCTCCAACAAGAAGAATGAGGCTTTGTATAAACAAGTCAAAACCCTAATAGAACAAGCGCAAAATATTCAATAGTAGATCTACGATGAAAAGGCCAAGGTCGGATAATTATCCAAGGAAAAGGTAAAGGAGTTAAGAAAAAAATTAGCTAAGGATATCTTAGAACCTAATATTAAATCTAGACATGTACTACTCTTTATGGATGAAGTGGGAAAAGAAATAACTGAGGCCAGGGTTAGTATCAAAGACATTCAAAAGAATACACAACCAAAACTACCCACAACTATGAAGATCTAGGGACTGGCTGCAAACAAATTGGACTATGTGGCTAGACAAATTGTTGGTAGGGAATGGTCTTATGCTAAAATCATGGTCAAATCCATCATGAGAAAATTTAAACTTGCAGCTCAAGGGTCAAGGTTGGTCAAGGGGTTCAAGGCCAAGGTTAATTTTATGATGAAATATTTGGAGAAAGCTAATGCTTTAGGTTTCCATGGATTTTGGGATGAGTTGTTTTAGATTATGAGTGAGAAAGCACTTCGAGTGGTTTTTATGACATTTGTGGAGAATGGAGCCAAAATTGAGGGATGGATAATGCCTATTCAATCAAAACAAGTTATACAATTGGTTTAGAACCTCATCAAAATGAAGTTTTGTATAAATTAGTTGGCTAATAGATTGTCATACCTTTTGCATGAGAAAGTAGATGAACTGTAATATATCCATATGTAGTTGCAAGAGATAGCTAACTCCACACCTAAAATCTAGAAATAAGCCTATATAGTTTACAACAATATTGCCCTAACCATCCATGAGGAGCAGGAAGGTAAAGAAGAGACTAGTGTTGAGGAGGGAAATGAGGGCAGTTAGAATAATAAAATAGAAAATATAGAATAGAACACAGAAGAGGAAAATAAAGGAGAAGACCAAGGAGGAGCTGAAACTAAAAAAGATAAATCTCCTGAACCATAACCCAATCGATCTACTTCAAATTTTCATCTCATTAATTCATTCATGCATTCACCCATTTGTTTCTTTTTTCTTGTTATTTTTTCTATTCATTTTTTGACTCTATTTACCCAATGAATAAGGCCCTGGATTCTAAATCCTTGCAATAAGGCTACCTTAAGAGGTGCCAATAATGTGGGTCATTTTGACCACATTAACAATATTGATTGAAAAATTCTAAGCAAAATGGCTAAGTCTTGGAAAAGGCATGACATTGCATAGTTATGTTATGCAGTCCAGGAAGGCCTGATGAGCCTTGCATAGATGTGACATCATGATGCTATCCCAATATTGTGGTCAACTTTGATTAGTGGTAAAATCTAAAGGAAATGTCTAAGTCATAGAGGATGCATTACATCATGCACTTACACCATTTTATGCTCATGCAGTTTGGGAATCTTGATGAGCCTTGTGTAGGCGTGATATGATGACACCATCCCAATTCCATGGTCAACTTTGATTAGTGATAAAATCCAAAGCAAATGACTTAGTCACAGAGGAGGCATGACATCATGCACTTACGTAATTTTGCACTTGTTCAATCCAAGAAGCCTAATGAGCCTTGCACAGGTGCGACATCACGATACCTCCTCAATACCACAATCAACTTTGATCAGCAATAAAATACAAAGGAAATGGTAAATTCATGTAGGAGGCACAACATCATGCACTATGCTATTTCACACTCATGCAGTCTAGGAATACCGATGAGCCTTAAATACGTGCAACATCACCATGCTAACTTGATGCTGCAGTCAAATCCAATCAGTGATAAAATACAAGGGAAATGGCTAAGTCACAGAGGAGGCATGACATCATGCACTTACACCATTTTTATCTCGTGCATTCTAGGAAGCTCGATAAGCCTTGCATAAGTGCAATATCATGATTTCACCTCAATGCCATGGTCAATTCTAGTCAGAGAGAGACCTAAAATAATAGACTTAAATTTGATTTTGACTGTCCAAAGAATATTATATCAAGGGATTGTATGAACTCATAAAAGATAAAATATAATACATGAGTAGGGGAATATATGATATTCATTTCACTTAAGTTATGGGAAGATCATTCTTTGAAAAGTATAATCAATGAGAGGATCCAAACTTCACGAGCCATTTTGAATCTATGACAGAGGTTGATTTCATGAGCAAAGGTAAAACCATAGTCAAGCTCAGCTCCACTACACTGATCATGTAGTCATTATGTGTAGGTTCAATAAATAATGGATGATCAATGTATCATAATAGAGAATATCACATGGAGACTCGCTAGCCTAGCCCACAAAAATATTGTAACTACACCCAATCTAAGTTTTGAATGTAATTTTAGTTCTATATAAGGTTCTAAGGGCCTCCCTTTGAAGGGGTCGACTCTTAAGCCTTTACAATATACATGTATAAGCATTTTTATATGAAAAATACAAAGGAACTATTGTTTGGTCTCCAAAACTCTCTCATGTATGTATGAATGATTGTTTTCTTATTTCTACTTCAAAACTAGTTGAATGATGTAGCTTTTATTCTAAAATCTAGATTCTATGCATCTCATTATCTAGTTCTAGAATTTGTTGTCATATGTTGAGATATTGTTTAACTAAGAAAATGGGTTGATTTTTTAGCTATTGAATTTATATTTTAACAATTAATGCTTATACTCACATGTATTTTGATGTGGTTTGATCTATACCTCCATAAGTTTTAACTACAACTATATTTCTCTTTCTTCCAGTCCCTTTTTTCCCTCAAGTACTAAGCTAGATTTCTCAAGGAACCATCCTACTTCAAATATTGACTCAAAGCCATTAGGCTTTTGGGTCATTCAATGTTGGTAAAGGTCTGTGAGTGCACAACCTTTCCTTAGGCAGGTTTTTAGACCAACAGTATCTCACATAGGTACAAATACTAAAGCTATTAGAATTTATGAGCAAGTTAAGCATTATAAAAGGGATAATATAAAAAAATAGCTTAATAAGCTATTAGGAGGAAAACCAACTATTTTTTTTTTTAAGGAGCTAATCAACATTCTTGCATTCAAATACTATCAAGAAATGTTCTCTATTCTAGTTGTCATGCTAGGGTTGGATACTAATGTACATGTGCATGACTACCAAATTTCCTTAGCTTATGTAGTGACTAATATATAAAATTATGATGGTTTTAGGAAAAATGACCTTCTTTTCTTTAATTGGGATGAATTTCTTAGCTCTAGAATTCATGATCAATTAGTTTTCCTAAATATTAAAGAAAGCAATAAGTTTTATTATCCATCATATTTTTCCTGGTTATTCTTGAATTTCATGACAAATAACATGTCAAGTTTACAAATTAGAGTGCAAAAAGATAATAGAGCACCCCTCCCTATAGTATATTGGGTCTCATACTTAGAGATTTTTTTTTTATCTAGAGTTCAATAGGTTATTTATGGGCCTTGCACTAGCTTGTATTTATGGTCAGATTCCTTAGCTAACCCCTAAAGCTATGAATAACATGTGTGGTAATAAGCATGAACTACAAGATTGGTATTTTTTATAGAGAAAAACTATTATTAGAGTCTATGATTTCCCTATAAATCTATATTTGCTTCCTTACTATATGATCAACTATGTTTTTACCATGGAGTTATGCTGACAAGTTGACAAAGCAAATGACATCTTTGGATTTAAAATTAAATTTTTATATGATATATTTAACTTTGTTGATATAACCATGAAATATTCAAGCTAAGCCAATGTTTTATATGAGAAGCTCAGTGGTTTATAACTACCAATAATGCCACATATGTGGAACTATGATCTAGAAGGTAAGTTCAAAGCTATATTAGCAACTTTAAACACTAAGGCTCCAACACTTGAGCATATTCCCTAGTTGGATATAGAATAATTTAGAAATAAATTAGAGGATAAAGCTCCTCATATTGATATTTTTGAATTATAAGGGAGGCCTCCATGGATAAAATTGTATACATGTGTGTGGCATTATGATCTATCCAAAAATAAATCTCAATGGATAAGCAAATAGCTTATAGAAAGAATCATGGAAGATTTGAAGTGGAGAAAAGAAAAAATTAAGGAATGGTGGATCTCAAGGTGTGAGTGAGAAAAACATAAAAAGACCTTTTCCTAGCTCCTCAAATATTGAGTTTGAAGCAAAATTCAAAAAGGAAAATGTTAAATGGATGGCCAAACATAAAGGAGAGAAATATCCTAGCTTGATCAAAGAAGATTATGAAGAGGAAGAAGAATACATTTTCCTTATGTATAAGATATCTTAAAATAGAGTCCCATCCAATATAAACCCCTCATCACATATGTAGATTTAGAGGAAGAATCAGGATTAGAAGGAATGATAGCATATAGAGTGTAAAAGAGAAATCCTAAAAAATTAAGCACATCTTAGCACCATCTAGTAATAGAAATTTTGTCGATGATAGGTGAGGAAGAACAAACAGGGCATGTAGCGAAAGAAGAAAAAGTCCAAGTAATAGAATAGGTAGAAGAAGTCACTAATTCAATAGTTTCTAGTAAATATAACCCTCAATTGTGTATAATCAAACATCTTTAATATAGGTGATCCAATGAGAGGACTAAAAAAAATTCTCCAAGTAGCTAGTAGGAGATTACAAAGAAAGTCAAAGCTCATCAGCTATTTCTAGAAGCTCAGCAAATGGATGTAAAAATTTAGGAGTTTGGCACAATATCTTAGAAGAAACACCTAGAATCATAAATATCAAATATGTCTTCTATCCCTACTCTTATATCTAAAATTCCTCCACCACCCTAGCATAACCCTCCATAATAACCACCTCTACCATATTCCCCTCCAAGAGAGTTCTTGCTTCCTCAAAATCCCTTATCGACTAAGAACATAACTTCTACTCCCCCATTACAAGAAAGCCCACAAAATCCTAAAATATCATGTCCACATGCCTCTGTAAATACTAATATTTTATCTCTAAAATTACCTTTAGAGTCATTATCTCCTTTTCAATCTACCATTGCCACATCCCCTATCTCTAGTAATAAATTGTTAAAAGCCTTCTCTGTGATCTAGAAAATTGAAGAAAATGTTCATAAATGGGAAAAATAATAGCTACCTCAAAAGAAAAAGAAGAATATAGTTCCTTGGATATATGATATTGTATATCTAGCTATCAATTAGGGGGTTAAGGCAATTGCTATCCCAAATATTAACAAACCTACTTTAGAAATGATAGTAGTAGACTACGACATCGAAGTGTAAAAGTATGATATCTTAAATATTTTGAGGGAAGATATAGTTAGAGCTATTTATGCTTAGGTAGACAAATTGTATCTCCAAGGAAATTAGGTGAAAGCATAATATAATGCTATGAATAACAGGGTTGATAACCTGAAGCAAATATTGAAAAATGAAAAATATAAAATAAGGCTTTGAAACAAGAGATTAAAGATCTAAAAAAACAATTAAAAAGAAGCCCAAATAAAGAGAAAATCTAGCAAAGATATGGGAATATTTAAAATATAATTTGCAGCAAGGGAAGACAAGAATTCAAACATATGAAAAGTAATTGTAGGTTTTGAAATCAATGCTCCAATATCATTAAGAAAAATTAGCAGTAGTACAATTGGAACCATAGCAAGAGAAGAAAAAGCCACAAGACCTCATTATTTCTTAGGATGTATTGAAGCAGATCTAAAGGCAATATTGGAATAAAATCAATAAGGTAACTATGAAGACTTTTCCACCAATAGAGAAGATAGCATACATTACAATTTTTTTTGGTCGGTTAAAAAATTTCAATTATGAATGAGTTTTAACAGGGTCCCAAAACCTAATTACAAAAAGGCTAAAGAAGCCAAGAGTCCAAAATTCATAACAACATAAAATCCATCAAAAAACCATCCCATCGAGGTTTTCCTTAGGAAGCAGCCATTACAACAAGACAAAAAAAAGGATACCCTTAAATAGAACCAAAAAACAACAGGAAAAAAATTATGTAGGTATCAAAAATGTAGTTGATGACCCCCTTGCATGGGAAATAAACTCTTAAGCCTACCCATTAGGTTTAGCACAAACCTCTTGGATTTCAACATTGGATGTGTCAATTTATTTATCTTTGCCCTTTTCAGGGATGTCCTTAGGGATAGCAACAACCTTTGTATCTTTAGCAGAAGCAGTAACCGCACCATCAAAAAAGGATTTCCTGAAGAAGTACAGGTTAAGAGCATTATGTAGATCAGTAAGTTGGGAGATACATTTAGTTATATAATTTATTATGAACATATGCATGAAATGGCCAGTGTTATCCTTTTCATCATCCTCTGACTCGATGATCAGGGATTCTTTTTGCTAGGCTAATTTCTTTAGTCAGATAGAGGAGCGCACATGTTTCTGCTCAAGCTCAAGTTTAGGGGATTCACTATTGAGTATCCTCCTTAATATATGAATATTTTCTATCACTTTTTTCTTCTTAGAAGAGATCCTAGGGGTACTTGAGGATTACAGTGTAGTTTGAGAAGAACTAGGTTTTATGGGGCTCGACTTGGGTTTAGGAGGGGGAGACACAGTGATGCCTTGAGGATAGTGAATTAACCAATGCTTATATAGGACATTGAACAACCCATGATGAGTGGGAAATTCAAACCCATTCTTCATTTTGTAGTGCTCGATGGTGTAGCCAATAGAGTTAAACAAAAATTAAGGAATGTTAACCGCACTCACATCTCGAAAATGATTGAAGAAAGCAAAATAGAAACTACAAAGAGCCTTATCTGGGTCATCAATAGTGATGAAATCCATTATAGGTTTTAAATTACTTCCCCAAGAAAAATGAATTTCTTTGTGATGAATCCCCTCATGAGCTTCCTACAAATATCCTTATCTTTGACATCTTTCAACTCGGCATCCCAGTTATGCTTTTATCTTCTTATGGATATTTCCTTAGTAGGCTGGCCAATTAATTCAACCAGAACATTGATGTAAAAATCATAGGTTTTATTATAGATGGTGAACCTACCATTATCCCACGTATTCATGAAATTTGTGGTAATTTTTGGGTCCTCCCCTTCGAATTTGTGAAAAAAAATGAAGGAAACCCCTACCCGAGAGCATACTAGAATCCATACACACCCTGGAAGGCTCAACAAAATTCATGATGATGACACAAGGACAGGGATACCTTTGTATAAGCAATTGAGGAAGGCAAAAATGGAGAAGAACCAGAGCAAGACCTATATAAAAAGAAACAACTAAAAAAGCAAGAATATAAATATCCCATGGCATTCTTGATAAGCATGCCAAATGGGATGGGGATTGGTAAGACTACATGAACCAAGGTAAACATGACAGAAAAAGCACTTACATTACAAATTTTATCCAAGATATCTAAGTGGAATTTATCAAAGCAAGGGAAGATCTAGGAAGCATAGGTAGTAATCAAAATCATGTACATAAGAGAACACCCATATCTAGTAGCATATATTGAGAGATATTGTTAGATGATATTACATTATTTGATAAATTAGGATGTGTAGGATATGTACATGTGTCATGGAAGAAGGCTAAGAGTCTTCTATGCAAGTGGTAAGTTAAGAATCTAAATTCATATGGAAAGAAATAGTCAAGCATGTGAAGAGTTATCTTGTAAAGATATATTATGGAGACAAATCTCCATAAAATATATCTTCTTCTTTGAATTTTTCAAGTAAGAATTAAGTGAAATTGTATATTTCTATATTGTATCTGTTTCATTCTTGTTATTTTAGATTAGTTTCATTATATTATTATGTTGACCTATAATATTGTGGCTATTTTATATTATGACCTATGATATTTCATGGTAGTAAGGTTTAAAAATCCATCAATGGTATCAGAGCTACCACAAAAATCTCCCCATGTTGATAGAGTTTATTATGCCACCATTATTAATTAACTTTGTCCATTTTTTATAAAGTCAATTTAGAGTTTTTCCACTTTGAAGGAAATGAAGACTTGGACTCTATTTTTAAAGGTCTTATTGAGTAGAAAATGCTAGGTCCTTTCCACTAGGTTGAAGGAAAACCATTGAAGACAGGGACTCATCTATAATGAATAAAATATCCAAATTAGGAGAGAAGCTGGACATTAATAGAGATAACCAAATCAAAATATATCTGGAGATTCAGTGACATACAAAGTCACCCTGATAATATATTGTATTCTCTAGAGAAGAAGATGAGAATCACTATTGATATAATTTGGAAGTTTTGAAGAATTGAAGATTAGAGTTTTGAAGATATGAAGATTTAGAAATTGAAGTTTGAAGGTGAACCAACTCAAGATAAATTTGGTCATTCAAGGATATTCAAACCCACCCTAACATTGATATTGTATTCTCTAGCAAGGAGGAGAATCATATTGAGTTATTAGGTATGATCTAATATATTAAATATTTTAGATTGAAAGATAATAAATAGAGATTAAGTTAGAGGTTGAGAAGATTCCTAAAAATATATAGAATAATTTTATCTTCTAATTACAATACAGAAAAGAAGAAAGTAAGAGCACAAAGAAGAAAACAAAGAGAAATAAAGAGAATAGCACCATAGTGCAATCTATAATAAGAAGAAGAGTATTGATCCATTATCCAAATAGAATAAGTAGCATAAAGAATAAATTCAAAGTGGGCTTGTAGAAGTATAATATTCAAGAATAAGGATAAAACCAAAGTGGCCTTGTAGAATAATAAATCTAGAGTGATCTTGAAGAAGGATGAAGACCAAAATAATTGTGGATAAAGTTAAAGCAGTATTGTACCAACATAAATTCTATTCAACCTTAAAAGGGGAATACAATATTGCTACATAATATGATAGAAAATAACAACTAAAGCTATTGGAATAGCAAGAAGAACAGTAAAAAAATTCAACTTTGATAGTAGTGACCAATGTTGATGATATTGGCCAATGATGGCCAATATTAAAGGTAGTGGATAAAATTAGCCCATGTTGAAGATATTCAACCTACATTGAAGAACATATTAGATGACCAATGAGGATTGCATTTAGCCTCCAATGAAGGAGATGTTCAGCCTCCAATTAAGGAGATGTTCAGCCTCCAACTAAGAGCAGGAGATGTTTGGCCTCCAACTAAGAGCAAGATATATTCAACCTCAAAATGTTTCACCTCTAGCTAAGAATAGAAAAGTGTTTAGCCTAAATGAAGTCCAAGAGACATTTGACCTCAAATAGAAATAGTAAATTATTGGCCTCCAGCAAATTCCAAAAGTTATTTGACCTCCAATGAAGTCCAAAAGTCATTTGGCCTTAGAAAAGGCCATGAGACTTTTGATTTCCAGCATAGACCAAGAGTCATTCAGATTCCAATAGACATTTAACCTCCAAAATAGCAATAGTTGTAGTACAAATTACATTCAAGGAAGAGAAGAAAGACATTTATGGAAGAGAGATAAGAATTTGAGTCATGCAATAGAGAGTGTGTTCAAGGAGACAAAAATTCAATGCATGCAGAGTGAAAGAGCATCCATGGATAGGCAAGTATCCAAGTTGGATAGTGGAAAGAATGAAAAGTAGCAAAAAGGTGACATTGAAGGAATCATGTAGCATTAATAAAGCATAAATATTGAAAATCATTCAGCACCAAAAAAATATTTAGTGTAGTGAAATAAATGCCAATAGCATTAGGTATCATCTACTTTCTATTTTGGACTTATTTCAAATTTAAATTTGTGGTCTTGGTGAGTTGAGGTCTACTTGTTGGAATATATTACATTATTTGGTGCTTGCTAATGTACCATCATGGGTACATGTTTATATTATGAGTTTATCTTAAATTAGGAGTTAAGTATTTGCTTAAAGCAATGTAATAAATGCACAAGTATCATGAGAATTATGAGGTGTCATAAGAATATGGAATTCGAAGAGTCATGTCTCACTATAAATAAATATTTTTAGAGTAGAATATTGAGAGGATTTTGGGGTGCATAGGGTAGATTTGTAGTAGTAACAACGTAGAGCAGTTTTGCAATATGGAGTGTTAGAGACCTCCATTTCATAACATTGTATATTTTTGTGAGATTTCATTAATGGCTATTGCATGAGTTTTTTTAGATTTTCTTATCATATTTACATGCTTATTAGTTAGACATTATCATAGTTATAATATTTCTTGCTTATTTCATTACTTGTGGTTGCATTTCCTTTAAGTTTATAGCTTCAAAAGCTAACATTGGTATCAGAGCACTAGGCAGATCAATAGGAAATAGAGAGAGCCACAAGAGAGATTGAGAGAAGATTGCAAATATTATTTTTAGATTTTTTAAAAGTGTAATTGGCTAGAGTTTTTCCATAGAGTTGCATAAAAAACTTGTGAAGACTAGAACTCAACATTAATTCCACTAGATTGATAAATCAACTAGTGAAGATTCATTATCTCTAGATTTATAGATTTCTCCATTACAATTTTTCTAATACTTTGTTGCAAAATAGGAGATTCAAAGAAAGTTGGGAAGCTTCCTAAAAGAGCTAGGAATAATGTCTTCTTTGGAATTAATATAGTACCTAAAGCAACAAGTTGGATATTGATAAGAGATCTAGTGGCCAAGAAAGCCACATTGAAGACTACATATCAAGAAGGAGGTACTAGAAAGAAGACCCCATTGAAGGAAGAAGAGACTTAAGGAAAAGAGTCTTGAAGAATATTGGATATTATAGATCTTCATTGAATATTGAAGACTTCACCTTGAATAATTTTAAGAGACCCATAGGAGGTCCCATTTAAGAACTTCCATATTTGGAAGATTGAAGATAGAGAATTACTAGTAAAGGTTCTATTATAGATTTCAGAAGCAATATAATTAGGAGATCCAAGAATATATTCCATTGCAAAAATTCCATAGTTGAATGTTGAAGATATCAAGGAAGATTTCATTGAAGTTTTGAGAAAATTAGTTTAGAAGCTGCAAAATTTGAAGGCCCTAGGAGAAGGTCTCAAGCTACTTGAAAGGAGAAATAAGGAGAAGGCTAGGAAAGCATCATTGAAGGATACTTGAATAAGTCCATTGGAGAATATTTTATGAGAATAGGAGAAGTTCTTGATAAAGAAGAATTTGGGATAATTTTTGCCATCCGACAACAAGCCCAAAAGATAGAAAGATTTGGCAATAAGTTTACCAAATTTTGGAAAGGATTTTCAAAGACCTCAAGACATTCAGATTCTTGAGAAGAATGCTAGCAAAGAGGCCAAGATCTAAGTAATAATTTGACAAGAAATTTGAAGGAGAAAGGATCTAGAAGAAACCACCAAACCTGAGAGGTTTGAAGATTGCTTTTCTAGGAGTTAAAGGCTGACTTGAAATGAGTTTGCTGATTTTACAACAAAAAAATGAATGTTTCTTGAAGGAAAATATCAGCTATGATTTGGATGAGTTTCCTACCAAATTTGTGAGATTCAAGGACAACATTTTTGAGGATAAATTGACTACTTTGTAATCTGAAAATTTCAGATTTGAGGACAATAAGAAAGCAGCAATTTGGGCAGCATTAAATAGTTGCTAAGTTTCAGATTTTCAGAGTACATTCTGAAGAAGAGTTGAAGCCGCCAAACTACATTTTAGGGAAGTAAAGTATATCAATTAAAGCTGAAAATAGGTGGTTTAAAGAGTTGTTTTTAGACATAAAGGAAGAGCTGCAAATTCATCCAGCAAAGGGCAGCATTTAGGTGATCCAAATCACCAAGAACATCATCATCAAATCAAGGTTAAAAAGGTATGCAACTTAGGTGCAAAAGGTTCATTAATTGAACATCCATATTTGAGTTATTATTAAGTTTATTAAGCACCAAATTTTGAGGATTAAAGTTGCAAGAGAACGTTTCTAGTTTAAGTCTTCAAGGAAGTGCAGAAGATAGTTTCTACAATATTTAAAAACTGCACATAAGAAATAGCAGTTAGATATATTTTAAGAAAAATGAAAACATCAACATCTTACTATATAGTAAAGAAAATAAGATACTAGTATAAAAGTATAGATTGCACATCCTACAGTGCAAAGTAGTGTTATTCAAAAGGCATTCTATCAGCTTGATTAAAAGGATTGGAATCATCATTGAAATTTAACCAAGCTAGGAGAAATAGTAGAAATTTGCCAAGGAGAAGAAATCAACATTGAAACCTATTTTTAGTGAAATGAATGGTGTCAATTTAAATTAAAGGGGTATAAGAACTTAAATCAGTGCATCTTAAGGTTTCAAGAGCACCACATTAGATCCATTAGATAGAGCTCTAAGGTTAGTATCTCCAAGATAAAAAAGAGACATCTTGGACATCATCAACCTGTACATTTCGAAGAACACAAGCTTATACTAAGAGGGGGGGTGAACAGTATAAGACCACTTTTTACTTTTCTTTATCAAACAATAATATCCAATATATCAATGGCAATATCAACAACAGTAATCAAAGCAATGCATAAATCACCACACACAATAGAGACACCAATTTAATGTGGTTCACCCAATGTGGGCTACTCCATAGAGAAAATATTTCATTAATATTTTAACAAAAAATATCTTGGTAATCCTTCCCTATTACAATATTTATGGACCTCTATCCAAAGGAGACACCAATCTCCTAATCAATTTTATGGATATCTATCCATAGGAGAGACCAATCCCCTCAAGTGGTTCATGGATATCTATCCATAGGAGAACTCCTTCTCCTTTGATTTGGCTGGTGATCCTCTAGAAGACTACAACCTCCACTGCACTGGCTTATGGTTCTCTCTCCACTGAAGACTCCTATCCTCACTCATAATACATCTATCATCATTGCCTTTTCTAATGGATATCTTTCCACTGGAGACTAATGTTCTCTACTCTGTCACCTCCAAATATTACTCTCATATCTATCTCAAATCTACACTAAACATATTCCTTAGGTCTAGCATAAATCTGCTCAAAATTTATCTCAAATATGTACTAAACATAGTCCTTTGATCTAGCATAAATTTACTCAATATCTATATCAAATCTGTACTAAACATAGTCTTTAATTCTAGCACAAATCTACTCAATATCTATCTCAAATATGCACTAAACATATTCCTTCAGTCTAGCACAAATTTGCTCAAACTCTATCTCTAGTCTAGCATAAATCTGTCCACAAATATGTCCCAAACTTTGTCCTCAAACTTGTCATCAAGCCTTAACA
Organism: Wollemia nobilis; assembly: GCA_028583015.1. Classification (NCBI taxonomy): domain Eukaryota; kingdom Viridiplantae; phylum Streptophyta; class Pinopsida; order Araucariales; family Araucariaceae; genus Wollemia; species Wollemia nobilis. The sequence goes on from JAQPPZ010001045.1 coordinate 6,669,142, forward strand.
CAATGCTTGATCCAATCATAAATCAACTCTGCTAGATCTGCCCCAAATATTAACTCAAGGTTTGAACAAATCAATCAATAAACTATGCTCTCAAGTCTTCTCAAAGACTTACCTTAACTCTTTCCACAAGTCCTCTCTAGGACTTGCTCAAACTGTTCTCAAGTCTTTGCCAAGACTTGCCTCAAATCTGCATTGTAAGCTTCCACAAAATCTCACACTAATTTGTCCACAAGTCTTCACCAAGACTTACCTCAAATATGCTCAACAAGTTCTCACTAGAACTTGTCCAATCTACATTATAATCTTCCACAAAAGCTGACACCAAAATCAGTCCTTAGGTCCACTCTAGGACTTACTCAAATCAGCTCACAAGCTTTCACAAAAATTACTCCAATACTTATCAAATGATCTCACATAACAATGATACTTGTGTTCTTTCACAAACCCTAGTTCAATATAGTTCTCAATTTCACACTCAATTTCTATCACAATCATTCACCAATCATGTATATGAAAACTCACTCAACGATGATTATCAAAAAAACTTTTCACTCCAACTTGCACTTCACAACATTCAAAAATATTTCACTCACAAGGAATATGTGCCCATACCTTTTGTTTTTTGAAGAATTGACCTCAAAACCTGTCTCAATCACAATCACCCTCTTTGCCAATCTCAAAGATTACGTAGCAAAAAACTTCTCAAATTTTCATTCAAATATTCCCTCAAAATATTTCACCATACAAAACATTAAATCTCAATTACACCTTATAATCTCCACACTTCAAAAATGATTAGAAAAAATTAAACAACTCACTTCAACAATTAATTTTATTTATCCACCTTATTACTCCTTCCAAATTCTAATCATCAAAATCACAATATAATATTTTAACTTTTATAAACCTTATATCTCCCTCCTAACACAAAAAATTCATGCCAAAAAATCTTAGGAAAAAATTTAATTAAAAAAATTAAATACCTCTTTTGCCCTCGATGGGATTCGATCCTTTGATGTGCTTCCACTAGTGCCCTAGTCATGGCCCAAGTACCACGTAAGATAGGTGCTCACCTTGGTAGGCAAAAGTGTCTTGTGCGCTTTGTAGCCTATGTTGGGCGCCCAAAAAAAAAATGACCACCAAAAAACACTACTATTGGGATTTGATCGTAGGACCTCCTGCCTTTCAATGCCTCAACACAACCGCTTGTCTCTAGCCCAACCACCAGGTTGGCAATGAGTCTTTAAGCCTCCTTTCTATTATCCCTTCATTGGATGTTGAATTAAAAAAAAATATCCTTTTTATTTGCATGCAGATCATAAAAATTCATAGGCACTTGCAATGTGAATTGAATGTCTTAGTCAACCAATGCACATGGTGTTTATACCATTGTGCCATATCCATTTGGACATCGACATAGGGGGAAAATGCATACGAGTTTGATGTTAATTAAACCTTTGCCCTTATAACCCTAACCTTAGGGTTAATTAAATTAAGTTATAATTTTTTTTTAAGTGAAAAACCCCTTGTGGGGCCGCCTTGGTCTGAGAGACCATGAAGAGGATGTTCTACGCCATCAAAGTCACCCGAGAGTCACACCCAACCCTGCCTGCACCAACATTATCAATTGGATTTTGGATACCCAATTCAGCATTTTGGTAGGGTGGAGATTTGAACCTAGGACCTCCCTTGGAGGATTGCCCTCTCCTCTCCAAATCACCTACAACACGGGTAAATTAAGTTATAAATTAATTTATAATGAAATTATTATAATTAATTTAATAACTTTAGGGTTAATTAAATTAAGTTATAAATTAATTTATAATGAAATTATTATAATTAATTTAACAACTTTAGGTCTTAACATTAGACCTTTAATAATATAATAAAATATTACAATATTATTTTTCTTGGGCCTTCCTATTGCTCCTTTAGACCTTATATGACCACCTTGAAGTAATATTTCTCTTGCATTGCTTACTGAAACTGACTCTTGACATCCTTCCTTTTGCACTACTCACTGAAACTAACTCTTGACATCAATGAAAACAAACCTTGCTCTTTCCAACAATATCCCTCTTTTTCATTGATAGCAACCCATTTCCTTTACCTATTTCTATTTTTATCCCCCTGAGAAACTCCTCCTCCTGATTTAATGCTCTCGCTCTAACTCAAATATCTCCCCCTTTGACATCAATGGCAAAGGGTCACCTTTGGGGCTTGAGGCTAATAATGATAATCTTAGATTAGCCCCTCCCCCACATCCTCTCTTGAGGTGGTTAATTTTGGGGTGGAGTGTTTCTACTCCTAGTATACACTGATATTTGCCTTTGTCCACTTTCTTCCTCAACTAATCCTTTTGATTCCTCTAACTATTCCTATTCCTGCTTTTCCCTAGAAGTTATGCTCTACACCACTTGGCTATATGCCCAACATTATTGCACTTATAACACTTAATTTTGTGATTCCTTGAAGGTGTAACTATCTTGGGGTTTCTCCTGCTGAAGCCATATCCATTCCTATCATGAACCTTACAATTTACTACCTTGTGACTAAACTAATTATAAGAGTAGCAATACCCTTGAAAAATATGTCTGTTTTTAAAATTCCCATATTCCTTTCTTTCATGTATCCTGCACTGTGTAGCCTTGTGTCCAAACCTGTGATATAAGAAGCATCATCCATTGAAACTACCTTGCCTTGACCCCATTGGTCTCTTAGTCTCTTATACCTTGTGTTGTTTCTTGTTCCATCTATTCCTCATTTGTGCATTATTTCTTCTCTTATTAAACTTTCTATTGTCCAACTCATCCTCATAATTCTCACTTTATCTTAAACTCTCCTCATGTGAAGCTTCTTCTTCTTTGGATCTTTATATTGACTCCTCTCCTTATCATTTATATTCTTCTTCAAAACCAAGTCATGTCTTGTTTAATGAAGATCTTTGTACCTTGATAATCTTATCCAATTTTTTTGAGCTTCTTCCAAACCTTTGTAGATTGCCTTTAGACTCTTTTAATTCCTTCATTAATAAAGCTACTTCATGCTCTAACCTTTCACATTCTAAAGTCTTAGACTCTAACCTCTCTTTAAATTTCCTTGTATTGGCTATTGAGTTGGTAGATCTTCTATAAACTTCCCTTTCTCTTCATCACATTCTTGAAATTGAAGCTTGAGTTTTGAGTTCTACTTTCTTACCTTCCTTAGAGCATCAAGGGAAAAAATAAGCTCACCCTCATGATCAACTTCTCCTTCCTATGATTCTTCCTCTATTCCTTTACCTTTAGGATCATCTTCATTCTTTTTTATTCATTTCCACTAGAAGCACTTCCTTCTTCTTTTATTGCCATAAGAATACTTTCTTCTTCTATACCTTCATGATCATCTTCATATTCATCTTCACTGAAACTAAAACCATTCCTTGTACAACTATCTTCAAGATGACCAAAGTTACCACATCTAAAACACTTGAGAATCATTGGACCTCTCTTTCTAACATATTATTTTTCTACTATCATAAATAGAATTTCTTCTTCTTCATTATCTGAGGACCTATCATCACTATCACTAGAACTTTTACTTGCCTTATCTACGTAAAAACTCTTCTTATGTCTTAGGAAAAACTTCTTTCCTTACTTGCTTTTTCCATCCTTGTTTTTCTTTTGGTATCTGTATTTTCTTGTTTCCCTATTCTTATGATCCTATTTTTCTTCATCCTCACTACCATTTCTAGCTTCTGGACAATTAGTTGCATAGTGGCCATATTTACCATAATTAAAACATCTAACTAATTTTATACCTTTATACTTTCTTGAGTCCTTGTTCCTTCTGCCATAATTTTCTTCTTCATCACTGGATAACTCATTGCTTGAATCTGACTTCCTAACCTTTGTCTTCTTAGTAACTTTAAAGGTTGCTTCTTTCTGAGGAATAGGTTCCTCTTTGATTCTCATCTCAAAATTTATGAGAATTCCATGTAATTCATCCCTTGTCAAAATTTCAATATCTTTTGACTCTTCTATAGCTGAAATATTTTCACCTTACCTCTTTGGGAGTGACCTTAAAATCTTATCACAAACATCTATTTCTTCAACCTTAATCCTAAGTTCTTGCATGGAGTTAACGACCTCACACACACAAAGTAGGTATACCACAATTTTTTCCTCATCCTTCATCTTCAGGTCTTTAAATGTTCTCTTGTAATTTTACAACTTTGTCCTTTTAAACTTTTTGTCTCCTTCATATATACCTTTCAAATTATCCCAAATTTCCTTTATTGATGTGCAAAGCATAACCTTTATAAACTATTTTTCATGCAAACCCTTTATAATTCCATTCATTGCCTTTGAATTATTTAGTTTTAGGATCTTAACATCTTTATCTATAGGTGGAGTAGTTGGAGGTATGTATCCATTCTAAATTGCTTCCCATATTTCATTTCCAAGTGCCATTAGGTGAATCTTCATTCTCATACTCCAAAGTACATAATTTTTCCCATCGAACAATGGTGTTGAATTCCCTGAAGATTCATTCTGAGAATCCATCTATGTTCTTGTGAACTTTTCCTTCAAGTGGTTAAACTCTTTTGAAGGAACCCACTCTGATACCAATTGAAGAACACAAGATTATACTAAAGGGGTGAATAGTATAAGACCACTTTTTACTTTTATTTCTAAAATAATAATATCCAATATATCAATGGCAACATCAAAATCAGTAATCAAATCAATGCACAAATCACCACACACAATAGAGACACCAATTTAACATGGTTCACCAAATGTGGGCTATTCAATGGAGAAAATATTTTACTAATATTTTATCAAAAAATATCTTGGTAATCCTTCCCTATTACAATATTTATGGACCTCTATCCAAAGGAGACACCAATATCCTAATCAAGTTCATGGATCTCTATCCATAGGAGACACCAATCTCCTCAACTTGTTCATGGATCTCTATCCAAAGAAGAACTTATCCTCTACTCTAGTTGGTGATCCTCTAGAAGACTACTGCCTCCACTTAACTGGCTTGTGGATCTCTCTCCACTGAATACTCCTATCCTCACTCAGAAGACCTTTGTCCTCACTACCTTAGCTAATGGATATCTATCCACTAGAGACTATTTTCCTCTACTCTATCACCTCCAAATATTGCTCTCAACTCTGTCTCAAATCTACACTAAATACAGTCCTTTGGTCTAGCACAAATCTTCTCAAACTCTATCTCAAATCTGCACTAAACATAGTCCTTCGATCTAGCATAAATATGCTCAATTTCTATCTCAAATATGCACTAAACACAGTCCAACGGTTTAGCACAAATCACCTCAATATCTATCTCAAATATGTACTAAACACAGTCCTTTGATCTAGCACAAATCTGCTCAAACTCTGTCTTTGGTTTGGTACAAATTTATCCTCAAATCTATCCCAAACTCTGTCCTAAAATCTATCCTCAAAATTGTCCTCAATCCTTAACACAAAGCTTGAGTCTTATCAAAGACTTGCCTTAACTTTATCCGTAATTCCTCTCTAGAACTTGCTCAAACTGCTCTCAAGTCTTCACTAAGACTTACCTCAAATCTACATTGTAAGCTTCCACAAAAACTCACACTAATTTGTCCACAAGTCTTCACCAAGACTTACCCCAAATCTGCTCAAAAATTTCTCACTAGAACTTGTCCAATCTACATTGTAAGCTTCCATAAAATCTCACACTAAACTCAGTCCTTAATTCCACTCTAGGACTTACTCAAATAAGATCACAATATTTCACAAAATATTGCTTAATTATGTCCTGAACTCCACTCTAGGACTTACTCAAATCTATCCACTAGCTTTCACAAAATCTTATTCAACTCAACTCAATATTTCACATAAAACCTCTTCAATCACACAAACAAGTTTCACACAGAATCTTGTTTAGCCTTAGAAATATATAGAGAATGGTTAGAGACTCAATATATTTCACACTCACAAAACTCAACTTAATCTCTTTCATAAAACCTCTTCAATCTCACAAACAAATTTCACTCAAAATTTTGTTTGACCTCATAAATATATAGAGAATGGTATTAGAAAATATGTTTCACACTCAATAACTTTCAATCTCTTTCTAAAATTAGTGAAGAACAATTTGTTTCACAAAAATTGAACTATCACTCCAATGCTTCCAATCAACTAAGCTCAATCAACTCCACTCAACCAATCACTCAATGAAACAAAACTTGCATACAAGCTCTAAACAAGTGTTTCACAATGATTTCAACAACTCACACTATGTAACTCAAACCTTGACTCAAGATGATTCCTCATTCACATAACAATGATACTCATGATCTTTCACAAACCCTAGTCAAGCATATGAAAGCTTACTCCAATATTTCCAATAATGCTTATAAAACAATCTCACATACCAATAATACTTATGTTCTTTCACAAAACCTAGCTCAAGATAGTTCTCAATTTTTACACTCAATTACTCTCACAATCATTCACCAATCATGTATATGAAAACTCACTCAACAATTCTTATCAAAAAAACCTTTTAACTCCAACTTGCACTTCACAACATTCAACAATATTTCACTCACAATGAAGATGTGGCCATACCTTTTGTTTGATGAAGAATTGAACTCAAAACCTGTCTCAATCACAATCACCCTCTTTACCAATCTCAAAGGTTAGGTAGCAAAAACCTTCTCAAAATTTCATTCAAATATTCCCTCAAAATATTTCACCATACAAAACATTAAATCTCAATTACACCTTATAATCTCCACACTTCAAAAATTATTAGAAAAAATTAAACAACTCACTTCAAAAATTAATTTTCTTTATTCACCTTATTACTCCTTCCAAATTCTAATCATCAAAATCACAATATAATATTTTAACTTTTATAAACCTTATATCTCCCTCCTAACATAAAAAATTCATGCCACATAAAACCTTAGGACAAAATTTTAATTAAAAAAATTAAATACCTCATTTTCCCTCTATAGGATTCGATCCCCTGCTACGTTGCCACTAGCGCAATAGCTATGGCCAAACTATCGTGTGAGCTAGGCGCTCACTTTGGTAGGCAAAACTACCTTGTGCACTTTGTAGCCTATGCTAGAAACCCAAAACAAAAACAACCACCACAAAAAACTACCATTGGGATTCGATCGCAGGACCTCCAGCATTTCAATGCCACAACACATAGCTGCTTGTTGCTAGCCCAACCACCAGGTTGGAAATGAGGCTTTAAGCCTCCTTTCCTTTATCCCTTCGTTGTCCACTAAATGAAAAAAAAATTATCCTTTTTCTTTGATGCAGATCACAAAAATTCATAGGCACTCATAATATGAATCGAACGAAGGTTAGGTCTTAGTCAACCAATGCACATGGTATTTATACCATTGTGCCATCTCCATTTGTAAGTCGATAGAGGGGGAAAATACATACGAAATCAGCATTAATTAAACCTTTGCCCTTATAACCCTAACCTTAGGGTCAATTAAATTAAGTTATAAATTAATTTATAGTGAAAAATTTATAATTAATTTAATAACTTTAGGGTTAATTTAATTAAGTTATAAATTAATTTATAATGAAATTATTATAATTAATTTAACAAATTTAGGTCTTAACATTAGACCTTTAATATTATAATAAAATATTATAATATTATTTTTCTTCGGCCTTCCTATTGCTCCTTTAGACCTTATCTGACCACCTTAAAGCAGTATTTCTCTTGCACTGCTTAATGAAACTAACTTTTGACATCCTTCATTTTGCATTGCTCACTGAAATTGAATCTTGATATCAATGACAACAAACATTGCTCATATTTCCAACAAACTCCCCCTTTGTCATTGATGGCAACCCATTTACATTTTACCATTTCATTTACCTCTTTCTGTTTTGCTCCCCCTGAGAAACTTCTCCCCCTAACTGAATGCTCTTCCCCTAACTCAAATCTCTCCATATTTGATATCAATTGCAAAGGGTCACATTTGGTGCTTGGGTCTAAGAATGAGAATCTTAGCTTAGCCCCTCCCCCACATCCTCTCTTGAGGTGGCTAATTTTGGGGTGGAAATATTTCTACTCTTAGCATCCACTGATCATTGCCTTTGTCCACTTTCTTCCTCAACTGATCCTTCTTATTACTCTGACTATTCTTATTCCTGCTTGTCTCTGGAAGTTATGATCTACACCACTTGGCTATATGCCCAACATTATTGCACTTATAACACTTAATTTTGTGATTACTTGAAGGTGCAATGCCCTTAATTTCATGAACCCTACAATTGACTACCTTGTGACCAAACTCATTACAAGAGTAGCAATACCCTTGAAAAAGATGTATGTTTCTAAAATTCCCATATTCTTGTCTTTCAGGTGTCCTACACTATGTAGCTTTGTGCCCAAACTTATGACATGAGAAGCATTGTCCATTAAAACTACCTTGTCTTGACCCCATTGGTCTCTTAGTCTCTTCTACCTTGTGATGTTTCCTATTCCATCGGTTCCTCCTTGTGCCCAAAATTATGAAATGAGAATCATTGTCCATTGAAACTACCTTGTATTGACCCCATTGGTCTCTTATTCTCTTCTACCTTGTGATGTTTGTGCATTATTTCTTCTCTTATTCAACTTTCTATTGTCCAACTCATTCTCAAAAGTCTCACTTTCTATTACACTCTCCTCTTTTGAAGCTTCTTCTTCTTTGGAACTTGAGATTAACTCCTCTCCTTGTCCTTTATATTATTCTTCAAAACCAAGTCATGTCTTGTTTGATGAATATCTTTGTACCTTGATAATCTTATCCAATTTATTTGAGATTCTCCCAAACCTGTGTAGCTTGTCTTTTGACTCTTCTACTTCCTTCCTTAATAAAGCTACTTCATGCTCTAATATTTCACATTCTAAAACCTTAGCCTCTAACCTCTCTTTAAATTTCCTTGTATTTGCTATTGAGTTGGTTAGATCATCTATAATATTCCCTTTCTCTTCATCACATTCTTGAAATTTAAGCTTGAGTTTGAGTTCTGAGAATTTCATGTAATTCATCCCTTGTCAAAAGTTCAATATATTTTGACTTTTCTATAGCTGAAATGTTTTCACTATACCTCTTTGGGAGTTACCTTAAAATATTATCACAAACACATATTTCTTCAACCTTAATCCCAAGTCCTTGCATGAAGTTAATGACCCCATCCACATGAAGTAGGTATGCCACAATTTTTTCCTCATCCTTCATCTTTAGGTCTTCAAATGTTCTCTTGTAATTTTGAAACTTTACCCTTTTGACCTTTTTGTCTCCTTCATATATACCTTTCAATTATCCTAAATTTCCTTTGCTTATGTGCAATACATAACCTTTATAAACTTTGTTTCATGCAAACCCTTTAGAATTCCATTCATTGCCTTTGAATTATTCAGTTGTAGGAGCATAACATCTTTATTAGTAGGTGGAGTAGTTGGCGTTATGTATCCATTCACAATTGCTTCCCATATTTCATTTCCAAGTGCCATTAGGTGAATCTTCATTCTCATACTCCAAAGTACATAATTATTCCCATCGAACAATGGTGTTGAATTCCCTAAAGATCCATTTTGAGAATCCATCTGTGTTCTTATGAGATTTTTCTTCAAGCTATCAAACTCTTTTGAAGGAACCCAATCTGATACCAGTTGAATAACACAAGCTTATACTAAGATGGAGGTGAACAATATAAGACCACTTTTTACTTTTCTTTCTCAAATAATAATATCCAATATATCAATGGCAATATCAACAATAGTAATCAAAGCAATACATAAATTATCAAACATAATATAGACACCAATTTAACATGGTTCACCTAATGTGGGCTACTCCATAGAGAAAATCTTTCACTAATATTTTCTCAACAAATATCTTGGGAATCCTTCCCTATTACAATGTTTATGGACCTATTTCCAAAGGAGACACCAATCTCCTAATCAAGTTCATGGATCTCTATCCAAAGGAGACACCAATCCCCTCAACTAGTTTGTGGATATCTATCCATAAGAGAACTCCTTCTCCTCTGCTCTGACTAGTGATCCTCTAGAAGACTAATGTCTCCACTACATTGGCTTGTGGATCTCTCTCCATATAAGACTCCTATCCTCACTAAGAATACCTCTATCCTTATTACCATGGCTAATGGATCTCTATATAATTGAGACTATTGTCCTCTACTTTATAACCTCTAAAGCTTGATCTCTTCTCTATCTCAAATTTTTACTAAACATAGTCTTTATGTATAACACAAATATACTAAAAATTTATCTCAAATATACACTAAACACAGTCCTTCGGTCTAGCACAAATCTACTCAATATTTGTCTCTAATCTACACTAAACATAGTCCTTCGGTCTAGCACAAATATGCTCAATCTATGTTTCAAATATACACTAAACATAGTCCTTAAGTATAGCATAAATCTACTCAAAATCTATCTCTGGTCTAGCACAAATATATCCTCAAATATATCCCAAAATCTGTCCTTAAAATTATCCTCAAGCCTTAACATAAAGCTTGATCCAATCACAAATCAACTCTGCTATATCTGCCCCAAATATTAACTCAAGGTTTGAACAAATCAATCAATCAACTCTACTCTCAAGTCTTCTCAAAGACTTGCCTTAAATCTGTCCATAAGTCCTCTCTAGAACTTGCTCAAACTACTCTCAAGTCTTCACCAAGACTTACCTCAAATCTACATTGTAAGCTTCCACAAAAGCTCACACTAATCTGTCCATAAGTCTTCACCAAGACTTACCTCAAATATGCTCAACAAGTTCTCACTAGAACTTGTCCAATTTGCATTGTAAGCTTCCATAAAATCTCACACTAAACTCAGTCCTTAATTCCACTCTAGGACTTACTCAAATCAGCTCACAAGCTTTCACAAAAGCTTGCTTAATTCTATCCTGAAGTCCACTCTAGGACTTACTCAAATATGTCCACTAGCTTTCACAAAAGCTTATTCAAATCAACTCAATCTATCACAAAAAACCTCTTCAATCACACAAAAAAATTTCACACAGAATCTTGTTTAACCTCACAAACATATAGAGAATGGTTAGAGACTCAATATGTTTCACACTCACAAAACTCAACTTAATCTCTTTCATAAAACCTCTTCAATATCACAAATAAATTTCACTTAGAATTTTGTTTGACCTCAGAAACATATAGAGAATGGTTAGAGACTCAATATGTTTCACACTCAATCACTTTCAATCTCTTTCTCAAATTAGTAAAGAACAATTTGTTTCATAGAACTTGAACTATCACTCCAATGCTTCCAATCAACTAAGCTCAATCAAATCCACTCAACCAATCACTCAATGAAACACACATTGCGTACAAGCTCTAAACAGGTGTTTTACAATGCTTTCAACAACTCACACTATGAAACTCAAACCTTGAATCAGGATGATTCCTCATTCACATAACAATGATACTCATGATATTTCACAAACCCTAGTCAAGCATATGAAAACTTACTCTAATATTTCCAACAATGCTTATCAAACAATCTCACATAACAATGATACTCATGTTCTTTCATAAACCCTAGTTCAAGATAGTTCTCAATTTCACACTCAATTGCTCTCACAATCATTCACCAATTATGTATATGAAAACTCACTCAAAAATTCTTATCAAACAAACCTTTTCACTCCAACTTGCACTTCACAACATTCAACAATATTTCACGTACAAGGAAGATGTGCCCATACCTTTTTTTTGATGAAAAATTGACCTCAAAACCTATCTCAATCACAATCACCCTCTTTGCCAATCTAAAAGGTTAGGTAGAAAAAACCTTATCAATATTTCATTCAAATATTCCATCAAAATATTTCACCATATAAAACATTAAATCTCAATTACACTTTATAATCTCCACACTTCAAAATGATTAGAAAAAATTAAACAACTCACTGCAACAATTAATTTTCTTTATTCACCTTATTAATCCTTCCAAATTCTAATCATCAAAATCACAATATAATATTTTAACTTTTATAAACCTTATATCCCCTCCTAACACAAAACATTGATGCCACTTAAAACCTTAGGACAAAAGTTAATTAAAAAATTTAAATACCTCTTTTTCCCTCAGTGGGATTCAATCCCCCACTGCACTGCCACTAGCGCCCTAGTTGTGGACCAACTACCATGTGATATAGGTGCTTAATTTGGTAGGAAAAAGTTCCTTGTGTGCTTTGTAGCCTATGTTGGGCACCCAAAATAAAAATGACCATCACAAAACACTATTGTCGGGATTCGGTCACAGGACCTCCTGCCTTTCATCACCTCAACACATAGCCTCTTGCTGCTAGACCAACCACTAGGTTGGTAATGAGTATTTAAGCCTCCTTTTATTTATCCCTTCATTGACCACCGAATTAAACAAAATTTATCCTTTTTCTTTGATGCAGATCATAGAAATTCGTAGGCACTCGCAATGTGAATCGAATGAAGGTTATGTCTTAGTCAACCAATGCACATGTTATTTATACCATTGTGCAAACTCCCTTTGGACATTGAAAGAGGGGTAAAATGATAACATTAGCGTTAATTAAACCTTTGCCCTTATAACCCTAACCTTATGGTTAATTAAAGTAAGTTATAAATTAATTTATAGTGAAATTATTATAATTAATTTAACAACTTTAGGTCTTAACATTAGACCTTTAATATTATAATAAAATTTTATAATATTATTTTTCTTGGGCCTTCCTATTGCTCCTTTATACCTTATATGACCACCTTGAAGCAATATTTCTCTTTCACTGCTTAATGAAACTAACTCTTGACATCCTTCCTTTTGCACTGATCACTAAAACTGACTCTTGATATCAATGACAACAAACCTTGCTCATATTTTCCAACAAAATCTCCCTTTGTCATTTATGGCAACCCATTTACCTTTTACCATTTCCTTTACCTCTTTCTTTTCTGCCCCCCCTGAGAAACTCCTCCCCCTGACTGAATGCTCTCCCCCTAACTCAAATATCTCCCCCTTTGACATCAATGGCAAAGGGTCACCTTTGGGGCTTGGGGATAAGAATGAGAATATTATCTTAGCCCCTCCCCCACCTCCTCTCTTTAGGTGGTTAATTTTAGGGTGGGATTATTTCTACTCCCAGTATACACTGATCTTTGCCTTTGTCCACTTTCTTCCTCAACTGATCCTTCTGATTCTTTTGACTATTCCTATTCCTGCTTGTCTTTGGAAGTTCTCTACACCACTTGGCTATATTCCCAAAATTATTGCACTTATAACACTTAATGTTGTGATTCATTGAAGGTACAACTATCTTGGGGTTTCTCCTGCCGAAGCCATATCCATTCATGTCATGAAACCTGCAATTTACTACCTTGTGACCAAACTGATTACAAGAGTAGCAATACCCTTGAAAAAGATGTATGTTTCTAAAATTCCCATATTTTTGTCTTTCATGTGTTCTAAATTGTGTAGCCTTGTGCTCAAACCTATGATATGAGAAGTATCATTCATTAAAAATACCTTGCCTTGACCTCATTTGTCTCTTAGTCTCTTCTACCTTGTGATGTTTCCTATTCCATCTGTTCCTCATTTGTGCATTGTTTCTTCTCTTATTAAACTTTCTATTGTCCAACTCATCCTCATAAGTCTCACTTTCTCTTACACTCTCCTCTTATGAATCTTCTTCTTCTTTGAAGCTTGATATTGACTCCTCTCCTTGTCCTTTATATTCTTATTCAAAACCAAGTCCTGTCTTGTTTGATGAAGATATTTATACCTTGATAATATTATCTAATTTCTTTGAGATTCTCCCAAACCTGTGTAGCTTGTCTTTTGACTCTTTTACTTACTTCCTTATTAAAGCTACTTCATGATATAACCTTTCACATTCTAAAACCGTAGCCTCTAACCTCTCTTTAAATTTTCTTGTCTTGGCTATTGAGTTGGATATATCTTCTATAAGATTCCCTTTCTCTTCATCACATTCTTGAAATTGAAGCTTGAGTTCGAGTTCTGCTTTCTTACCTTACTTAGAGCATCAAGGGAAAAATAATATCACCCTCAAGATCAACATCTCCTTCCTATGATTCTTCCTCTATTCCTTTACCTTTAGGATCATCTTCATTCTTTTCTAATTTATTTCCACTAGAAGCACTTTCTTCTTCTTTTATTGCCATAAGAAGACTTTATTCTTCTATACCTTCATGAGCATCTTCATATTCATATTCACTGAAACTAAAACCATTCCTTGTACAACTATCTTAAATATGACCAAAGTTACCACATCTAAAACACTTGAGAATCATTGGAGCTATCTTTCTAACATCTTATTTTTCTACTATCATAAATAGAATTTCTTCTTCTTCATTATCTGAGGACCTGTCATAATTATCACTAGAACTCTTATATTATCTGCATAAAAATGCTTCTTATGTCTTTGCAAAAATGTCTTTCCTTGATTGCTTTATCCATCCCTTTTTTTATTTTGGTACCTGTATTTTCTCATTCCCCTATTCTTATGATCCTATTTTTCTTCATCTTCACCACCATTTCTAGCTTATAGCCAATTAGTTGCATAGTGACCATATTTACCATATTTAAAACATCTAACAGATTTTGTACCTTTATACTTTCTTGAGTCCTTGTTCCTTCTGCCATAATTTGCTTCTTCATCACTGGATAACTCATTGCTTGAATTTGACTTCTTACCCTTTGTCTTCTTGGTAACTTTGAAGGTTGCTTCTTTTTTGGGAATAGGTTCCTATTTTATAATCATCTCAAAAGCTGTAAGAATTCCATGTAATTCATCCTTTATCAAAAGTTCAATATCTTTTTAATCTTCTATAGCTGAAATATTTTCACTATACCTCTTTGGGAGTGGCCTTAAAATCTTATCACAAACATCTGTTTCTTCAACTTTAATCCCAAGTCCTTGCATGAAGTTAAAAACCTCATCCACATGAAGTAGGTATGCCACAATGTTTTCCTTATTTTTTATCTTTAGGTCTTCAAATGTTCTCTTGTAATTTTGCAACTTTACCCTTTTGACATTTTTATCTCCTTCATATATACCTTTCAAATTATCCCAAATTTCCTTTGTTGATGTGCAATGCATAACCTTTATAAAATCTATTTCACGCAAACCCTTTAGAATTCTATTCATCACCCTTGAATTATTTAGTTGTAGGATCTTACCATCTTTATCTATATATGGAGTAGCTGGTGGTATGTATCCATTCTCAATTGCTTCCCATATTTCATTTCCAAGTGCCATTAGGTGAATCTTCATTCTCATACTCCAAAGTACATAATTGTTCCCATCGAACAATGGTGTTGAATTCCCTAAAGATAAATTTTGAGAATCCATCTATGTTCTTGTAAGATTTTCCTTCAAGCTATTAAAATCTTTCGAAGGAACCCACTCTGATACCAATTGAAGAACACAAGATTATACTAATAGGGGGGTGAACAATATAAGACCACTTTTTACTTTTCTTTCTCAAACAATAATATCCAATATATCAATGGCAATATCAAAAATAGTAACAAAATCAATGCACAAATCATCACACATAATAGAGACACCAATTTAATGTGGTTCACCCAATGTGGGCTACTCCACGAAGAAAATATTTCACGAATCATTTGTTAATAAATCTCTTGGGAATCCTTCTCTATTACAATGTTTATGGACCTCTTTCCAAAGGAGACACCAGATAAATTTCATGTATCTCTATCCATAGGAGACACCAATCCCTTCATATGGTTCATGTATTTTTATCCATAGAACTCCTTATCCTCTACTCTGGTTGGTTATCGCATAGAAGACTACTACCTCCACTGCACTAGCTTGTGTATCTCTCTCTACTGAAGACTCCTATCCTCACTCAAAATACCTTTGTCCTTATTTCCTTGGCTAATATATCTCTATCCATTAGAGACTACTGTCCTCTACTCTATCACCTCCAAAGCTTGCTCTCAGCTTTATTACATATCTGCACTAAAAATAGTCCTTTGGTCTAGCACAAATATCCTCAAAATCTGTCTCAAATCTACACTAAACATAGTCCTTCGGTCTAGCACAAATTTGATCAATATATGTCTTAAATTTGTACTAAATACAGTACTTCGATCTAGCACAAATCTACTCAATCTATGTCTCAAATCTGCACTAAATATAGTCCTTCATTCTAGCACAAATCTTCTCAAACTCTATCTCTGGTCTAGCACAAATTTGTCCTCAAATATATGCCAAAATATATCCTAAAATATATCCTCAAACTTGTACTCAAGCCTTAACACAATGCTTGATCCAATCATAAATCAACTCTGCTAGGTCTGCTCCAAACCTTAACTCAAGGTTTGAACAAATCAATCAATCAACTCTGCTCTCAAGTCTTCTCAAAGAATTACCTTAACTCTATCCATAAGTCCTCTCTAGAAATTTCTCAAAATGCTCTCAAGTCTTCACTAAGACTTACCTCAAATTAGCATTGTAAGCTTCCACAAAAGCTCACACTATTATATCCACAAGTCTTCACCAAGACTTACCTCAAATATGCTCAATGAGTCCTCACTAGAACTTGTACAATATGCATTATAAGCTTCCATAAAATCTCACACTAAACTCAGTCCTTAAGTCCACTCTAGGACTTAAGGACTGAGTTTAGTGTGAGATTTTATGGAAGCTTATAATGCATATTGGACAAGTTCTAGTGAGGACTCATTGAAGTCCACTCTAGGACTTACTCAAATCAGCTCACAAGATTTCACAAAAGCTTGCTTAATTCTATCTTGAACTCTACTCTAGGACTTACTCAAATTTGTCCACTAGCTTTCACAAAATCTTATTAAACTCAACTCAATATATCATTGAAAACATCTTCAATCACACAAACAAGTTTCACATATAATATTGTTTAACCTCATAAACATATAGAGAATGGTTAGAGACTCAATATGTTTCACACTCATGAAACTCAACTTAATATCTTTCAGAAAACCTCTTCAATCTCACAAACAAATTTTACTCAGAATTTTGTTTGACCTCAGAAACATATAGAAAATGGTAAGAGACTCAATATATTTCACACTTGATAATTTTCAATCTCTTTCTCAAATTAGTAAAGAACAAATTTTCACATAACTTGAACTATCACTTCAATGCTTCCAATCAACTAAGCTCAATCAACTCCACTCAACCAATCACTTAATGAAACACAACTTGCTTACAAGCTCTAAACAAGTGTTTCACAATGATTTCAACAACTCACACTATGGAACTCAAAACTTGAATCAATGATTCCCCATTCACATAACAATGATACTCATGATCTTTCACAAACCCTATTCAAATATATGAAATATTACTCCAACATTTCCAATAATGCTTATCAAACAATCTCACATAACAATGATACTTATGTTATTTCACAAAACCTAGTTCAAGATAGTTCTTAATTTCACACTCAATTTCTCTCATAATCATTCACCAATCATGTATATGAAAATGCACTCAACAATGCTTATCAAACAAACCTTTTCACTTCAACTTGCACTTCACAACATTCAACAATATTTCACTCACAAGGAAGATGTGCCTATGCCTTTTGTTTGATGAAGAATTGACCTCAAAACCTGTCTCAATCACAATCATCCTCTTTTCCAATATCAAAGGTTAGGTAACAAAAACCTTATCAATATTTTATTCAAATATTCCATCAAAATATTTCACCATACAAAACATTAAATCTCAACTACACCTTACAATATCCACACTACAAAAATGATTAGTAAAAATTAAACAACTCACTTCAACAATTAATTTTCTTTATTCATCTTATTACTCCTTCAAAATTCTAATCATCAAAATTACAATATAATATTTTAACTTTTATAAACCTTATATATCCCTCCTAACACAAAAAATTCATGCCACATAAAACCTTAGGATAAAATTTAATTGAAAAAATTAAATACCTCTTTTGCCCTCGGTAGTATTCGATCCCCCGTTATGCTGTCACTAGCGTCCTAACCATGGCCCAACTTCCATGTGATCTAGGTGCTCACCTTGGTAGGAAAAAGCACCTTGTGCACTTTGTAGCCTATGTTGGGTACCTATTGGAACAAAATATGCCTTCGGTTAATAGTGTTGCGTCTTAGACTTTGCCAACATTGAATAGACAGATCTTGCTTGAGATCATCTGTCTAGTCTCCAGAGAAGGCTGGTTCCTTTGAGTTTTTTATAGAAAAGAGGAACAAGAGATAAGGGAAATATAGCCTAAGCTAGAACTTTTATCACGGTATATATTAGACAACAACAAACATTGATGATGTAGAGTACTACTTTCAGAGTTTTCTTTATATCTTCTTATAGAAAACATGAATTCCTGAGTGCGACTTTTAGATGTTCATCTAAATACATGTAAATATATTTAATGTTCAACTCTAGAAATAAGTTTTATAGATGCATAGTCCAAATTTTAGAACAGATACATTATGAAACTTAGAATGAATAAAAGTTAAAACACCAGATACATACACTTGCACACAAAAGTTTCAAAAGCTAGAAGAAGAAATCTTGTATTGTTTGTAATCCAGTACATGTACATGAATCCTGTAAATGTCCAAGAGACGATGAATTTTCATGGTCAACTCACTCCTATTTATACCCTAAAAAGAGTATCTTCTACTATGTACATTTAATTTCTTCAATCAATTACACGTAATTGTCTATAGTTTCTAATAATATACAATGGATTTCTCATAGATTGGATAGATTTCCTTTAGGCTAATTTTAGATGAGCCTGTTATTCTACAATCATCCAACGGACCTGCCAGGTTATAATCAATAGACCATTCTTTAGAAATTAGCACCTGATGTCAGTGCATGTCCCCAGTTGCCAAAAATATACTTTGTTTCCTTGGCAAAAATTGGACATGTTGTGAAATTGTGACACTCTTGTTTCTCTGCCTGCCTACCCTTTTTGAGTCGTGAAAATGCAACATGTCGCGATATCATGACAGTTTTGCTTCCTTGCTCCCTTTTGTTGCTCTTAGCCATGAAAATGTAACATGTCGCAATATCGCGACACTTTTTCCTTCTTGCCATTTCTCTTCTCTTTTGGTCGCAAAAATGCAACATGTCATGATATCGCGACACTTTTCCTTCTTGCTCTTTCTCTTCTCTTTTGGCCATGAAAATGCAACATGTCGCGATATCGTGACACTTTTTCTTTCATGTTCTTTCTCTTATCTTTTGGCCGCAAAATGAGACATGTCGCGATATCGCGACACTTTTTCCTTCTTGCTCTTTCTCTTCTCTTTTGGCCGCAAAAATGCAACATGTCGCGATATCGCGACACTTTTTATTTCTTGTTCTTTCTCTTCTATTTTGGCCGCAAAAATGCAACATGTCATGATATGATGACACTTTTTCCTCCTTGCTCCCTTCTGTTGCTCTTGGCCACGAAAATGCAACATGTCGCGATATCGCAACACTTTTTCCTCCTTGCTCTTTCTCTTTGCTTTGGACCGCAAAAATGCAACATGTCGCGATATAGCGACACTTTTTCCTCCTTGTTCTTTCTCTTTGCTTTGGACCGCAAAAATGCACAATGTCGCGATATCGCGACACTTTTTTCTCCTTGCGATGTTTTGCTTTTGATTTGATCTTTAGCATATGGGCCACTTCGGTCTTCTTGGAAAATATGCAAAAAGGTGCATCAGCTATTTTTCTGTAGTTAGTCATGTAGATTAAAGATACAACGCCAAACAAAAGATAAAGAAATCACGATAAAAAGTAATGCAGAACACAGTTGTACAAAACAAACGATTTTTATTAATCAATGGAGTTTAGAAACTCCTTTTGAGTACAACAGGCCTCGTAACCCTTTTCGTGATACAAGATTACAATTTGTGCTAGGGTTCTCCGAAACCCTAGCTGGCACAATATGGTGGCATCTCCGAAGAATGTATCCTTAACCTCAACAGAATGAGTGGGCTTCGTTGTATCCTTTGGCTCGGACCACTCCAGCTTAAGCAGCTGCTATCAACACACCAGATCTGCCATTAAAATCCTGCACACATTAAAACTATCAAGGAGTTAGAAACTAGTAAGAGGGCTCCACTGTGTGAGCCCTCAAAAACAGTCTAAAACCCTAGAAATGAAATAAATAGAATGCAGAATCTAACGACGGATTAATACATAAAAATAAGTTACTTGCTTTAGAATCTATACCTCTTTTTTTGTTAACGCGGCGAGACCAAGCGGCACCTGGAAGTGATGTAACTGTCAAATCGGCTGCGGAAGGCGCCCTGGTGCGATCGCTGAACGCCCGCGTGCTTCTGGATCGGGGTTGCAGACGTCGGTCTGGTACGTCTGTGGCTGTGGGTAAACGCCCGCGGGCACTTGCGACAAGAATGGGGGATTCTGCAGAGTGCTGCAGAAGGGATGGCGGCGAAGTTGGCGACGGATGCGGCGATGGATGCGACGAAAAGGGACGGCGATGGATGGGTAGGTTTAGCTGAAGAAGAGATAGATAGCGATAGATAACAAAAGAGAGATAGTAAAAGAGATAGGGTTTGAGCCATCAAGGTGACTCAATTTATAATCTACTCTTAGGGCACACTTTAGGGTTTTAACGACACTTTGAACGTGTGGCTAAGATTAAAGTGGATCCAAGGGTAGAGAATAAATCTAGGTTGTGAAACGGATTAAGATGGATGGACGGATGAGATTAAATGAAGGATGGATGGCTCAGATTAAATCACTTAAAGTATATTTATATATATATATTAAAATATATTAAAATATTAAAATATATATATAAATATTAATTTAAATAAATTTGGGAATGAAAAATGGCGGAAAGGTGAAATTGGGCAAATAATGGGAAAGGTGAAATTGGGCCAAATAATGGCGGGAAGGTGTGGATTTGGGCCAAATAATGGCGGGAAGGTGGATGACTGACACGTGGCTAACAGGAAGGTATAGATGACTTACAAGTGGCTGGATTTTGGTGTCTACAGATGCCCCTTTTGAGCTGCTTTGTGTGAAGACACAATGCAGCACAAAAACTTAAGACACCTGAAAAGTTGGATCAGACGCAACTCTCTCTCAAGACTAAAGCACAACTTTGAAGACCAAAGAATAAAAGAATATTTAAAATTTTATCAGCTTACCCCCTCAATTGGCGAGCGAGAATGGTTCTCACAAGCCAATTGGAAGAAATTTGGAAGAAAATGAACCGTTTTTGCCCCAACGGTGAAAAAAAGGGGTTGGTGTATGAACCATCTGTTTATGTCCCAACAGGAAAGGGGTTGGTGTACAAACCAGAAAAGAATATGATTGAAGACGATATGAGTGATGTGAAAGATGGACCGTTTTCTGCCCCAACGGTTATAAAGGGATTTTTGCCAAATTGTAAGTTCCATGATCATGTAAGATGAATTCCACTATAGGAAAATTAGAAATTGATAACGGATGCCCCAACTCCTGTGTGTGAGTCCATACTGTTAATGAAATTGCCTTGTTGGCGCCATTGATATGCAGAGATGAAAGATGCATGAAAAGAGTCCAGAACTCAGAGATGCTCCTAGTGACTGTATGGATAATTCCTCGGGTCGGAACCAATCAACCTAGGTAGCCTCAATCTCTAGCAAGACTCAAAATAATGATGATATTAAAGATTGTCCATGTTTAAGGCCCCATGAACTAGGCCATCAATGACAACTGTTGAGCAAATTAATCTTGGTATGAGGTCACTTGAAAAGTAGAATACCCAAAATTGATTTCCAATTTTCAAACAGTGAAATAATTGATGATGATAAATGGTAGGTGTCCTTATGGTGGTTTAATCCTCTTATCGAATTGCATGGATTCAAATCGCTGCAATCGCCAAGGTGATAGAATATACCACTAGATACGAGGTTTACTTTAATTTGATTTGGCAAAAATATGCATGATGAAAGAAGAATGAATGAAATTGACGATAGATCAGAAGAATTGATGAATGTGGTTAATTTTGTGAAGGTTTTGAATATTTTTAACCCAATTTGTAAAACAATGATGAATGATGCGCTTTTTGAGCGAAATGACAAAATTTGTGTCCAAAACTGTTGTAACCTTCACAAAATGTTTTATTATGATAAGAAGAATGGATGAATGGAATTTGATGAAATTTGGAGGAGGTAAGCTTCAATTTTGCAAGTTTTGTTCCTTTATTCAATACTGACACCAAACGCCGGTCTGCATTTGTGGTTGGCAGAGACGCCCGTCGGTGTTTAGGCGCTCTGCAAATGCAGGACTGCATCTAAATGCGCCATGAAACGCCCCACTACATTTTAGGGCGCCAAAACCAGCTATTTAAACAGTTTCAGCGAGAATTTCGCTCATTTGTGCGTTCGAGCTTGAGAGAAGTGCGTCTGAGGGAGTGGAGTGAAAGGTTGTGTGGACGTGGGAGCTATGGCGGAGATGGGAGCGGACGCGCCAGTGCAGCCAATCGAGGTATTTGTTCATTTAAGCAAGTACTTATTATGTGTTTTTTTTTTTTTTTTTTGGGAAAAATTTGTAACAAATTTTTGTTTTGTTGTTTTGCAGCTTAGGGTGTTAGAGGCACGACACCGATTCTCCCCTATCATTCCGGGGATGAGGAGGTCATTGTCCCAGGCAGACTGGGAGATATTGGAGGAAGTGGGGCTAGCGGAGGCAGCCCGGTTGGAGGTAGTTCGGGCGGATGAGGGGTACCTCTCGGCTTTGGCCGAGAGGTGGGATCCAGATCGGGGGACGTTCCAGCTCCCGACTGGAGAGATGACGGTGACGCTTGAGGATGTATACCGCATCCTCAAGGTGCCCGTGGAGGGGGCACGGGTGGAGGTTGGACGAGATAGGGCCACGGAGATGGCCAAGTTGTTTGGGGATGACTGGAGGGAGATCCGGACGGAGAGCGGGGGATCCCATACTTGGCCATGTATACGGCCAAGGAGTTGGTAGCGGTGGAGGCTCTGATGATGTTCGTGTTGGCCAACATTGTGGCCCCGAACAGCACGGGTGCAGGTTCCCATGGAACCTGATGGGTGTAGTGAGCGAGATGCTCACTAATAGGGTAGTGTATGCCTGGGCGCCCGCTTTATTGGCGCAGGTGTACCGGGAGTTGTATGAGGTTCGGAGACGGGGCCGGAAGGGCCTAGGTTGCAGTGTGGTTCTCCAGTGCTGGGGCTGGGAGCACTTCAGAGTGGCTCGACCGGAGGGGTTGCCATGGGCTCACTGGGACATGAGCCAGGCTTATGGTAGGAGATGGCCAGTGGCGGAGGAGAGACAGCCGAGCCGCCCCGTGAGATCGGGGCAATGGTATAGGAGATTATGGGCAGACTTGACAGATGCCCAAGTCATTTGGAGGCCCTGGTGGGAGGCGAGGTGGATCGGGGATGGAGAGCACCTGAGACGGGTGCGACAGGCTAGATGGGTAGTGGGGCGGAGCCATAGCGAGGCGGAGTACATACAGATGTCTCGAGTACTCCGCCAGGTCGGATTGAGGCAGGATGTCCCCGGTGAGCCAGTGCGCTACCGGAGGCACAGATCAGAGGGTGATTTGTCGTGTGCCGAGCCGTGGAGGGAGGCGGCAGAGGACGATGAGGACATGGAGATCCCTGACGTGGATGACGTCGGGGTGACAGCTGAGTATGCAGCATGGATGGCCGTAGAGCCGAGGTGGGAGCCACCATTGGTGGCTGGTGGAGCCGGAGAGCCCGAGGCTGGGGTTGGAGAGGGCGAGGGAACCGCGGAGGTTCCCAAGCGCAGGGAGGGTCCCCGCCTTCGATCTGACAGTCGAAGGCGAAAGGGGAAGATGGCACGGTAGGCTCCGGAGAGCGAAGATGACAGGGAGGATGGCGGAGAGGGCCTAGGAGAGGCTGCAGGAGAGGCTAGGGAGATACCCCCTAGCGGGCACGAGAACGAGCTGACGCAGCTACAGCAGCAGATAGCAGAGCGCGATGCTATGTTAGCTACCCGGGATGAGAGGATAGCTCGACTGGAGCAGCAGGCGAGGAGCGGGATGCCCGGTTAGCTGCTCAGGAGGAGAGGATGGCCCAGCTGCAGGCGGACTTGGATAGAGCGACCAGGGTGCCCCAGGATGACAGGGTGACGAGACTCCAGGTAGAGCTAGCGGAGCGGGAGCGACGACACGGGATAGACATAGCTAGGTTTAGGTCGAGGACTCGTTACATTGAGGCTCTGGAGGACACATTGTTTAGGCATCACATTGTGTTGCCTGATCCTCCATCCTCTTCTGTCTCTAGGCGTAGTGAGTCTAGACACACCACTAGGTCTAGGGCTCCTACTAGGTCTCAGGGGTCCTCTTTTGATGGTTAGCTTAGTGCTTAGATGCACTCTTTATGAGCCTTGGTGCTCTATTGTATATTGTAGCCTTTTGGCATTCATCGTACAGTTTGTCCTTTATACATATATATATATATACATGGCTTTTATTTATTTGGTGTTTTACTCTCTTTTGTGTGAATGCCTATGTTTTTGTGATGCATGTTTTTATATGTTTTAATGTTTTTGATGCATATGTGATGGAATGGAATGCAAACTTATAGATGATTAATGCGAGACTAAGTAAATGAAATATGCACTAAGAAGCACTCATATTTTTAGATAGTTAGATTTAGCCAACTGTTATCATAATTGTTTAATCAGGGGCACCGAACTTGGTGGCTTGTGAATGGATGACGTATGGAATGACATGAATATGGAAGAAGATATGGAGGGTGATATGGAAGACTATTTTACAAAGACTCAAACATGCTAGTGGTATCAAACAAACTTACTAATACTGCCTAATTCAACTAGGACCAAATGTGTGTGCATGCGAGTTCATTAACCAAATCAGAAGCATGGTAGTGACTCTAGGCAATCAAAAACCCGTGTGTGTGCAAGTGTGTTCATTAACCTCATCTTGCATAAATTAGGTAACCTTGTTATGGAGAAGACCCCGAAGCTAGTTTGTCCGTATGAGCATTCAGAGGTCTCTTTTTGAGGAGAGACATGTCGCCACGCAATGAGTATACTCCATCGCCAGTCAAGCGTCTATAGCCCCGGTGAAGGTTAACTCCATAGTCCATGTTGTTTTTGACCTTTGTAAGCCTTGGGGATGACTACCTATCCGTCTGATTGGACAAGTAGTACGATCCTTACAACTTATTTGGGATCAGTGGTGTGTGAAAAATGTTCATTTCCTTAGAGCTTTGGGGAATCGGATTCTCAACCGAAGTATGATGAGAATTTTACCCTATCCTTACTACTCTGTTTATATTTATATTTTGTGATTGCTTGTGATAGTGGTAAGAACCACTGTTTTATGGACTATGTTTGCATGATAGGACAAACGAGGATTACCCTTTTCACTTCAAGGCACAACCCAAGGATGGTGTTATCTCTCTTTGACACAAGATGTTTTTAAGATGTGAAAATGTGATAGGTTCAAGACCGCTTTTGAAATCATTTCCCAATACTCAAGATTTTATTTAGTGTAATTTGTGATATGGCCCTAGAGAACTTTGACATGCATTTCAAAGTTTGCTTAAAACACTAGGAATGGCTGAGTGACTCAAAACATTTTGGCAATGTAAATATGTGCAAATGGAAAATGGGTGTACGAATGACAATTCGGTTTGATGGATTTTATGAAGGTGCCCCTGATTAAGGCAACATGACTTTTGCTTGACCAAATTTTATATCCAAAAGATAGAATGGTCTCTAACATGATATGCAACTATGGCTGAAAATGAAATGTTATGGTTTTCAATGAGATGTATGCACATGAAATGCAATGTTTTTGAATGAGATGTATGCAACTAACAATGAAATGCAAATTCTTTTTATTTTATTTGTTTTTTTTATTTTTTTTTTTTTTGTTGTACAAGCCATGTATATATGTACATATAAAATTCAAACTATGCGTAGAATGCCCTCAAGTGTATAACATTAAGTGGTTCGGGTTCTTCCTCTCCCTCTAAACTGGGAAGTCTATAAGTTCCATTACCCACTCTTTCAGTGACCATATATGGACCTAACCAATTAGCCGCGAATTTATCTCGAAGATGCGGCAATGCATTGGTGTTTTGTTGATTCTCTTTAAGGACAAGATCCCCTACTTGAAATTCTCTTAGATGAACTTTGGCATTGTAAGCACGTTTCAATCGGTCTTGATAAACTCGCAAATGCTCTAAAGCATTGATTCGTTTTTCATCTATGAGTGTGAGTTGATCAAGACGTGCTTGTCTAGCGGTATCATCATCGATAAATTCCTGCAAAGAAATTCGCAAGGAAGGGATCTCGACGAGGCGGAGCTAAGCTGCGGAGACGCTAAGTACTCTTGATGTCATCAAAGGCTTTCGGACACTCATCTGTCCATGAAAATTGTACCCCCTTTTGTAGTAGGTGGCAAAATGGCCTACATTTATCAGAAAGTTGTGCAATAAAGCGACGGATTGAATTAATCTTTCCTTGTAAACTACGCAACTCCTTCAAATTAGTTGGGGGACACATTTCCATAATGGCTTTGACCTTGTTTGGGTCCACCTCAATACCTCGTTTAGAGATAATAAAACCTAGGAGTTTGCCTGAGGTAACACCAAAGACACATTTCTTAGGCTTATCCGGATCATATGGATTATGGAGCGGGGTGAATAAGTCTTCGAAATTCATTGTCGACTTATGGAAGAAAGGATGGGCGGAATGGAAGGGAAAACCGGTGAAGACCTCGGAAGACCTGAGATGCAAAACAACATAGTTTTTTTGAGTTTTTTTTTTTTTTTTTTTTTGTAGTGGTGAAAACCACTATTTTAGTATATACATATAATACAGGTTTGGATTATGGCTTATGGATGTGGCGGAGGGGGTGGTTCACCTCGTTCTTGTGGAAGAAGCAAGCGAAAGATGGCTTCTTGGAGAGGGAACAATTGGAGATAAAACTCGTCTTGTTCAATGAGGGTAACAATTGGCGCCGACTCTTCTTCAGATTCATCACCATTTGACATGACGTCAAATTCTTCATAGGCTTCATCTTCGGATTCGTCGGGGTGGAGGATTTCTTCTTCTGAATTAAGATTAATGCTTTGAAAAGCTCGTTCAAAAGAAGAAAGGGATGGAAGTGGTTGGTAGCCCAGACCAAAACGCTCAGTGGGTCTCTGATATGGCATATCGATGCGTTCAGTTACCCCTTGCTCGTAGCGACCTAGGCCAAATTGCTGCCAATTATGTCTGTGGAAATAGCGAGAGGGAAAACCCTCCATCCTTTCGATATTGGTAGGGACTGGATGCTTAGGTTCTAGTATGGTGGTAGGACTAGAAGATGACTCTATTCCCCCATATACAAAATTAATGGAATTTGGCATAGAACCCATGTTATAAACCGATCCAATGGATAAATGTTGGTCATGTGGACGACCAAAATCTTTAACTGTTTGCACATTGAACGGTGTGATGTGGACATCTTGAATGGCATACTCACCAATACCTGCATCAGTGAGATGGACCTTGACTTGGGAGGGAGAAAGACTAGATGATGGAATAGAAGAATGTGGGATAGAAGAATTGGAAGGATTTGGTTGGGTTGATGCTTCACTAACTTGTGAAACATCAGCTGGTGATGGTTGGGAAGATGGAGGAATAATAGGTGATGTTGAAGAAGGTGTAGAAGAATGGGGTAATGACGTGGAAAGAGATGATTGGTCATGGCCACATGTGCATGTGGTCACTGATGAAGAAGAAGGAAGATTAGGAGATGAAGAAAGTGGTGAATGAGATGGAATAGCGGAAGAGGAAGATGGTTGCGATATGATGGGTAGCTCCTCAAGAATGGGAGCTTTAGAAGAAGATGGTATAGAAGAAGTAGATGGGGTCAAGAAAAGATGAGTGGATGGCAACACAATCTCATAAGGATTTGAGACATAGTTGCAATGTTTGAAGGGTTCAATGTCAGCAGGTACACAATGAACCTGTCCCTCATATACATACTTCAGACATTGATGCAGTATAGAAGGGACACATCTCATCTCCCTAAGCCAAGGCCGTCCAAGCAATACATTGTATGCCATGGACCCTTCCAAGATGTGAAACAAGGTATGCAAAGTTCGGGCCCCTACCTCAATGGGCAAGATAACCGTGCCAACCGTGGAAGATAAAGCATCATTGAATGCTTTAAGAGTAAAAGTCGACTTTGTGATAAGGGATGGCGACAGCTTTAGATGACTCAACGCCGATGTTGTAATGATATTGATTGAGGAACCGGTGTCAATTAAGACTCTCTTGAATGGCTTGTGATCGATCTTGGCCATGATATGCAGTGGAGGATCTATACTTTCGTTGACATAGGTTTGATTTCAAAATCATAGAAAGTGATGGAGGGCTCCATGCATGTTTGAATACTCCCCACAAAGTTGTTGAAGGCATTAGTATCTTGAGTTTGAAGCTCGATTGACTTTAATATTTCCATTAATGCCTCTCTATGCGGGGGAGATTGTTGAATGAGGTCATAGATCGATAACTTGGCAGAAGCCATTTTTAAACTGGTAGTTAATCGGCTACTCAATGACATGATGGGTCGTTGGCGTTGAGTAGAATGATTTAGCGGTTGTTGAGAAGTACTAGCACGTCGTTGGGTCACTGTTACCCGAGGTGGACGGGGGTTTGTACAGGTGGTCGTGGTTCAGCCTGATTTGGTTGGTTCGCCCTTTGACCCCGGGTTACTACGTTAATAGTACCCACAAAACCTTGGTATTGTTGTACATGGTTGACTTGATTAGGAGGAGTTACCTGAGTTACTCCCCCTGAAGTTGTTGGAGCTTCCTCCCGATGTGGAAGGGGTGTTTGAAATACACCAAGATTTTGATTTTGTTGGGCTAAGGGGCTATCCAATTTAATGGCTCCAATCTCAATAAGATCTTGGATCACATGTTTGAAAGCTGTACAATTATTGATATCGTGCCCATTTTGCCTATGATAAGGACAAAATAGGTACTCCTTGTAATACTTCCCCCTTCTAGATGGTTCTAAAGGTTTAAACTCGGGTGAAGTTAACTCGATTTGTGCTATATAACTTGTTGAATATGACCGAATATGGTTCATCTAAAGGTGTGAACTGTCGCTTGGGACGATTTTTTTGCCAAGGTCGAGTTTCCATGGTTGGCCCAGTATTGGGAGCTGGTTGAGGAGGGGCGGGTACCGCATGATAAGCAATTGGTTGCGGTTGACTTTGCATTACTTGTTGTTGTTGAGCCATTACGGGCTGGCTCGCCACCACTTGATTAACTTGGTTAACATTTGAGGCTGTACTAGCCTTTGTTTGTTTGTTTTGGCCATAATTATTATTTCGTTGTTGGCCCTTTTGTTGCCATTCTTTTCTACGGGGTTTTAAAACACCCTCTTGGACTTTAATGTCTTCTATGATACTTGCTTGGGCCAAAGCCTCTTCAAAAGTCCTGTATTGTTGTAATTGGAGTAACCAAGAGATAGGTTTTAGACAACTCTGGGTGAACATTTTGGTTAACTCCTCCATTGGTAGGGAGAATGGCAATTTATTAATGATAGCCCTCCAACGGTTTCCAAAGTCATAAACAGTCTCATCGTCATGTTGCTTGAGCTTGTATAAGTCGGACAATGAGACTTTCCTTTGTACATTTAGGGAGAATCGTTCTAAAAATAGATTAATCAATTGCTCGTAAGCATAAATGCTATGGTGAGGTAAATGATTGTACCATTGTACAACATCTCCTCCTAATGTCACGAGGAAAAGTTCTGAGCATAAGAGCGTCATTATTTTGGATTCTAAAGCAGGGCATGCATGAATGAGCTCACATGTTCATGAGGATCCTCGGTTCCTCGAAATTTGTCAAACTTCGGTAATGTGAAATCGATCGGATATGGCGGTGAAGGTACCGAAGGATGAATTGGTTGATTGATCAACGACCTTAGCGTAGGTTTCGACTAGATGAGCCGGGCATGTTGAGCATAAGGTTGTCAATCTGTTGTTGCATAGCATGGAGTCGAGAATCTTCATGAAAATTTTGATTCGTTTGATGATTATGATGATGCAATGGAGGAGTGGAAAAATGATGAGATGGGATGAAATTGCCTGGATTAGGCGGTGTGGAATGGACAGGTTGTTGGTATGGATGATACCGGAAAGAAGGTGATTGGGGTGAATGATGAACTGGACTGGGTTGGGAGAAAGGTGGGGTAGGAATGGACACCACCGAAGATTGGGGTACCAGGTGGGGCCTGAGCTAAGAAAAGTCGGGTTGGGTAGAAATTGGTTGGGGTGTAGGATTTACTACGATAGGTGGTTGAGCATTTTGTTGTTGTTGTTGCTGAAGCAACTTGTCGAGGTACTCCCTAACCTTATTAATCTCTAACCCAAGGGAGGTGGGATGATTGGATGAAGGTGGAGGGCAGGCTGCCATGGTAGTCACAGGAGACTGCATAGCAGGGGCAATGAAGGTGGTTGAAGTAGGCGGTACCTGGGAAGAAACAGTAGACTATGCCCCAGGTAGGGTGAAACCATAAATGGTTTGGGAAGAAGAGGGTTGAAATTGGTCATGGCTAGAGGAGGTTCCACCAGCCTCATAGAGAGAATTGGTGTACACCCGGGTAAATGGAGGAGAAAGTGGTCGGGAAGACACTACATTTGTCTCCAAAGGAGGACAATTGAGCATCTGGGAAGATGTTGGAGATGAAGCCGGCTGAGCAGATACAACATTAGCCTCAAAAAAAGGGTTAGTGTAGACCTGAGTGAAACCAACGGGTATGGTTGATGCAATATCCTGCTGAAAAATAGAATCTTGCATAGGGGAATCTTGGATTGGCTCAAGGACATAACCAGTGCCATCTCTTAAGTGAGTTTGCACTTGGGCCATATCAATGTGGGTAATATGACAGGAATTGTCTTCCTCCATGGGCATGGCCATGCGATAGACGGTAGAAGGACGTGAAAGACCTGCAGCGAACCTGCCTGAAATTCACTAGGATAAGTGGTCATGTTGGTGGTGGGGATGTTCTGTGAATTATTCATTTGATTATTTAGATTTAACACTTTAGATTGATTCCTTGTTAAGACCATAAAGCAATAAATCTAAACAAATTCAGAAAAGAAGAATGCAAAACTTGAATGATAAATTTACACTAAAGAAATTATCAGAAAATAGTCACAACCTAGGTTTCAACCAATGTGTCTTACTCGCAGGTTAATTAATTATTTTCTCGATCTTAATCTGCAGTAAATTTTAAGTGTCCGGTTTATGAGTTTTGCATGTGATCTAATCTTGAATTATTCACAAAAAAGGTAAAAACTATGGCTAGGAAAGGACAACGAGATTCTTACTGGTGATGAAATCCAGCAAGTTTGCTCGGGGGTGACCTATGGTGTCTAAGGCGGAAGTTTAATGGATGGAGATGAATTCCACCGTCACTAAACTTCAAGCAATACCTGGTGATGAAATCCAGATATTACTATTTTAAATGCAATATGAAATGCAATGAATTTTATTTTAAGTGTTTTAGTTGTCTAATGTATACATACAAAGCTATAAATCAAAAGTTCTAATGATCTAAGCAAGAGGCCACCGAAAACATGCCATTTCCTCCGAAGAAGTGGAGTACACCGTTTAAAACCCCCGCCTACCAATGATATCAGATATCAAAGGAGCAACCGAAAGGTTCGTCCACTTCTCCGCCTCGGAATCACCCAATGGCAGGAGTACTATTGACATCCAATCAATAGTCCTACTTAGATAACTAAAACAGATAATTCGTAGCTATTCTAATATGCAGCTAGGTATGCAATTTTTTTTTTTTTATGCAAGCAACAACCAATAATGCAATGCAAAAAAATGTAACTAAAAATAACTATTCTTTTCCAGATTACTTAGTTTTTGTTCATTTTAAAGCAATGATCTGAAAAAGAAACAGAATACAACAGAAAAACCAAAAACGTAAAAAGTACAGTTTAACAAAGAAAAAAACGCACTTACTTCGAAGCCTACGCTTTTCTCGTAAAACCGCCTTCAAACGCCCAAGGGAGTCTCACGCAGCTAAAATGCACCTCTGCGTTTTGGATTGGACTTCCAGACGCCGCTCTGCGTCTGTTGCATTTTCTGCAAACTCCTCAGAAACCCTAGTTCACTGGAACAACGAATTTCATGATTTTTGAAACCTGCAAAATAAAACAAAAATAGGAATAGATCAGTAAAGCAAGTATTAAAAACATGAAACCCTAGGGGGTCCCACCGTGATCGCCATTTGTAGATTAAAGATACAACGCCAAACAAAAGATAAAGAAATCACGATAAAAAGTAATGCAGAACACAGTTGTACAAAACAAACGATTTTTATTAATCAATGGAGTTTAAAAACTCCTTTTGAGTACAACAGGGCTCGTAACCCTTTTCGTGATACAAGATTACAATTTGTGCTAGGGTTCTCCGAAACCCTAGCTGGCACAATATGGTGGCGTCTCCGAAGAATGTATCCTTAACCTCAACAGAATGAGTGGGCTTCGTTGTATCCTTTGGCTCGGACCACTCCAGCTTAAGCAGCTGCTATCAACCAATCAAATCTGCCATTAAAATCCTGCACACATTAAAACTATCAAAGAGTTAGAAACTAATATGAGGGCTCCACTATGTGAGCCCTCAAAAATAATCTAAAACCCTAGAAATGAAATAAATAGAATGCAGGAATCTAACGACGGATTAATACATAAAAATAGTACTTGCTTTAGAATCTATACCTCTTTTCTCGTTAACGCGGCGAGACCAGCGGCACTGGAAGTGATGTAACTGTCAAATCAGTTGCGGAAGGTGCCCTGGTGCGATCGTTGAATGCCCGCGTGCTTCTGGATCAGGGTTGCAGACGCCGGTCTCGGTCTGTGGCTGCGGGTAAACGCCCGGGGCACTTGCGACAAGAATGGGGGATTCTGCAGAATGCTGCAGAAGGGATGGCGGCGAAGTTGGCGACGGATGCGGCGATGGATGCGACGAAAAGGGACGGCGATGGATGGGTAGGTTTAGACTAAAGAAGAGATAGATAGCGATAGATAACAAAAGAGAGATAGTAAAAGAGATAGGGTTTGAGCCATCAAGGTGACTCAATTTATAATCTACTCTTAGGGCACACTTTAGGGTTTTAACGACACTTTGAACGTGTGGCTAAGATTAAAGTGGATCCAAGGGTAGAGAATAAATCTAGGTTGTGAAACGGATTAAGATGGATGGACGGATGAGATTAAATGAAGGATGGACGGCTCAGATTAAATCACTTAAAGTATCTTTATATATATATTAAAATATATTAAAATATTAAAATATATATATAAATATTAATTTAAATAAATTTGGGAATGAAAAATGGCGGGAAAGGTGAAAGGGCAAATAATGAGGAAAGGTGAAATTGGGCCAAATAATGGCGGGAAGGTGTGGATTTGGGCCAAATAATGGCGGGAAGGTGGATGACCGACACGTGGCTAACAGGAAGGTATAGATGACTTACAAGTGGCTGGATTTTGGTGTCTACAAGTCACTTTTTGACTAACATTCTTGGTGCCTTCCGAGGGAATTTTTGCTCGCAAAAATAGGGACCAGGCCTTCATCCATTGGGAAATGGAGTCACCAACATAGTTGCGAAAAGTAAAATTTCGAGGGGAAAAACAAATATAAAAGAAAAAGAATGCACTTTGGAATATAGGTGATCTTTACCTTATCAGAACCTTTCTTTTACTGCTTAGGGACTTAACCTTTGTCTGAAGAACACAAAAAATTCAATTCCGGGAGCTGGTCCCAGCTCTGGCTGTTGGCTGCTACCCCTGATGTTTAGATCTTCTGATTTTGTCCATGGCTGCAATTATCTCTTGATAAGTTTTGCACACTTGATTCCAGTCTTCGTCTTCTAGATCAGAAGAATCGATGAAAAGTTGATAGACATACTACAATTCTTCCACTTTATCATAAGAAATGATCTTTTGTTTTAAAATCAGTTCTTGCAAACAGGTTTTAATCTGTGTTAACCTCTGGATCATTTCCATGACCTGCTTTTCTCCTACAGGTTCCTGCCAGCTGTCGATGTCTGTTTCATCTTCAACAAAAGCTTTTATTGATGCCGAAAGGACTTCTTCCTTCAAAACTTTTGAACCTTCATCCCAGAGGTAAGGAAGCCCATTTTGGATAGCCAAATCAAGATTTTGGAGCAACCCTTTCGCTTCATCCTCAAGCTCGTGCAGAAACTTGTTTCCCTGCGCTATCAATTTAAACTTCCTAAAGAAGTTCTTTGCTGCTATTTTAGCTTGAGACCAGGCTTCGCTTCTGAGCTTGGCTTCCATGCTTCCTGGCATCTTTTTTGACAAAATCTGAATTTTAGTGGCCGCATCTTCTCTTTTTAATAAAAATGCTTCGACAGCCTCAAATTCCTGTTTTACTACTTCAGTAGCTTCCTTTACTTTAGCCAAATACAACAATACAGGTTTAGCCTTTAATACTAAAAACAACAAATCTTTTAACAATTCCTTCCTCATGCTCTTTACTTTATCTTTTGAAAATCCAGAAGGGGCATTTTGTTGTTCGACCAACTGTTGTTGTAGCTGTTGTATCTGTGTATTTAATGCCTGAATCTGAGCTTTTGCTACACTCAACTTTTCTTTGCCTTTTTCCACTTCACTTGGCAAGCAAGACCGAATTTACCCTCCCATTTTTTAGCCTCTAAAGTAAGAGCCTTCTCTACTATTTTTTGCTCTTTCACTACAGACCTCTAATTCCTTCCTCTTCTCTTTTTCCTTCAAAAACATTTCTTGATAGTGTCCGCCTTGTAAGTATATGGTCCCAAAATGTGCTTGGGCTTTCACCCACTCATCTTGCATAGGCAGTTGAGATATATCTTCGTTTATCTCTTCTACCTGGTAATCTTCCACGGTCATTTCTCCCTTTGATTTCTTGGTAATGGGAGTTAACTTCAACTTCTTTCTCTGCATATTGGCTGGATCTAAAGCAATGATTTCTCTTATAGTAGCCGGTGCTTTAGAATCTCCAGCTGCATGTGAAGTCCACCAATCTAAAGCATTCCTGCTCACCCTTTTTAGATTTTCAATCTTGGCCATGGTGGACTGTGACTCAGTCCCTTGAGAAGTTGTAACTCCAGCCGCTGGGATGTCAATGCTAGGGAGAAATGGAATGGGAGCAACTACGGACCCAATATTTAGCGGACTCTGGGAAGATGCTGCCATTTCTGGGAGAACAAGGTAATTTTTTGGCAAGGACATTATATTTTTGTTGATTTTAGAAAAGGAAGGAGAATTACAATGGGAATGAGTAGGAGAATGAGAAGGAGAAAGTGAAGAAAGCATACCTATTTTCGGTTGGGCTGGCTGTTGGTGTCCTTCTTCTCCTTCATGTTCACTGACGACAATTTCTTCACTCTGCATTTTTTCTGCATCAGGAGTTTCATTTTCTTCATCACTTTCATCTAAGTTTATAACTTGTTTCTCCTGCTGCTCTTCTACCATCAAGATCTCCTTTTTAACCAAAATTTGTTTTTTGTTTTCACTCTTTTGGCTCTCTTGAGCCGAACTGGGTGGGCCGTGTGGGACTTCCTTCTGTGAAGTTTCATGCTCAATGTTCTGAGCATCTGCATCGATGTTTCCTTCAGTTGTATGGGCTGGTTCGCCTTCCTGAGTCTCTTTCCCTGAGTCATCCTCTGTATCTTGAGGCTCTTGATCACTAGACGAGGTTTGAATAATACTCTTGTCTTTTCTCCTATCCGCCATCATTTTCAATTTCCTCATTCTTTCTGCCACGGGTTCATCAGATTTTGTACCCGAGTCTGCAGGTGGAACAAATTTTACAACCTTTGAGGAATGATGTCTGGATGTCAGGGTATCTGCCCCAAGCGCTAGACGCTTCTCTCTTTGATGGACTAGAATAGGTTCAACTCTCCCCTATCCTTCTTTGCCCAGCCCTTTTCCATCATAGCCCATTTTCAACATCATTTGGGCGGCCTTCGAACTATAAGTCTTTCCTTGTTCTTCAGTAAAGACCTCTTCTATTGACCTTTTCCTAGCTGTCCTAGGTTTGGTCTGAACAAGGGGAAGATTTTGAGCCTCTGTAATCACTTTTCCCTTACCAGCTTCAGGCTGCTGGGATTTCTCAGGTGGCTGGGACACTTCGGGAGCAGAAGAATGACCACTTCCTACGCTTGGAGGGATTCTAACAGGGAAACTTCCTCCCCAGGAGTCATGGTGTTCAGCATATCGAGTTTCGAATAGATTGTCATTTTTGGTGGGATATCTTGATGAAATAAAATTTGTCTAAACTCTCATTACCCACCATTCCCAAATTTTTGCCACATCCCAATCTGGCCTGTTCTTCTGAATCTGGGCGATTTTTTTCTCTGTCAACTGATGAGCCTTTTTATTTTTTGGGTCAAATTGAACAATTACTTCATAAAAGTCATGCCAAGGAGGCAAAGGCTCCATCTTCTCTATGTGCCACTCCAATGGTACATCTTCTCGTGTTATTCCTATTTTCCTCAATATCATCCCTGATTTTAACATGAAATTCTTTTTTATGTGTTTTGTTCAAAATGGACTGTCTCTCAGTGAACCTGCTTATGGGGTCATATTTCCATCTTTGCGGGATCTCGATAAGACCCAATTTTCTTAAATACTCCGCTATCTGTTCATTCTGCCCCTTCCTTGAAATAGTAATCCCTTCAAAACTAAAGGGCATATTACAGGTACTGGTTTTTCCAATTCCAGTCCCAAATTTGACATTAATGGTTTCTGTTTGCCTTACATATTCTAAGGCAAAGATTCTATCAGTCACATAATGGGGAAGTAAAAAGGGTTTGTCTGTAAACCCATACAATCTGATACACACTCCTTGTGTTAGGATAAACCAATCCCCCTCCTCTGCAAACTTGGTTTGCAATACCTTTTCCGCTTTGGGGGTCAATCTTGTTATTTGCCCATACATGATTTTTAGTGCAGGGCCCAAAAATTCCCTATTGAAATCATAATACGATTCGGACTTGTATAACACATTAGTCCATTCATATACTGGCAAAATTTCTCCCTTTTCATTCTTATCATTCTTTGAAATGAAATCTAACTCTTGAGACATGAAATAAAAGAATAACCATACCAAATATGAAGTGTATCTGAAAGAAAACTGGGTGCCAGCCTTCAATGCTGCCAAACCCTCATGAATTTCTGCACTTAAGAACCCAGGCCAGTCAAAGAAAATAGGTCTCACACTCCTGCTCATAATAGTCGAATCATACATTTTGGGGTTCGACAAACACTCTGCTATAGCCACCTGCCATTTCTGAACCTTTTCATCATTTTTTAGTCCCGCAATCATGGCCAAGATGGAATATAGTTCAGGGTTTTTAAAAGTTGCCCTGTCAATTGGGGGTTCTGGTGGATTTGCCCCTTCTGGAAGATCTTTTAGCTGGGTGGCTAGGAAACCCCTCACCTTTTTGGATGAGCCAAAATATGTAGCCTGTTCTAAGGGGTCAAATTTCTTAGGTTCTAAGGGGGGGACACGACCCGCAGTGAAAGCAGAAACAAAAGCATCTTTGGACAGAGGAAAAAGGACCTTCCCTAAAAAATCCCTAACTTTTCTCCCTTTTTCATCATAGAAATTTGCAATTGCCCTTACCAGTTCTGGGCAGGGATGGACAGGAATATATACATACCAGTACAAGAAATAATGGTATGCAAACGTTGAAGGAGAAGATGCAGAAACCCTAGTTGCTACCCGGTTCTTTATATTGCTTCGAATCTCCGTCGGGTCCTTCCATGTTATTATCGTATCTGCAATCCAGGAGTCTCTGTCAATAAAACTAGCACTATTTTCTTCCCTTATGTTCACTACCTAAGTAGTCGGGAGTGATGAGGTAGATGCTACCTGGTCTTTCGCCTTCTTTGGAGCCATTACGAATTATCAGGTATGCAGATTTTGAACCTCCTTTGATTACTTCACAATTCTTTCCTCGCTACGCTATAGTGCAGTGGTATAACAGTGGCTGGCGAGACTTCTGGCTTCTCAAGCATCACAGAGACAATTCCTTGCTTCTTTTCTTCTCCAGGAGCCTTGAGCAAGTTTGCAAATGGCGAAATGCCTCTCTGAATCTTTGAATTTAATTTTATATCACCTAGGAGGACATGCAAAATTAATGCATTAAATGACGGTTGGTTGATTTGATTTTGTCTGTCTTTCTTCGGTTTTCGTTCTTGCCATATTTCTTAGGAAACTCCTAAAAACGCTCGTCGGCTCATTAAAAACCCACTTGGGGACTCGAAATTATCCCATGCTCGAAAAGATGCTAACTGACAGATTAATTATCTTCTCCCACTGGACTTCTGGCACGTGGTTGCTTTAAAAACATTTGGCGGTGGAAAATTTTTGGAAATATCCTGAGGAGCACACATAACATATTTCGAAACTTTCTTTTTATTCATCCCTTCTCGCCGACTTTTTAGGCGATCACGCGGCAGCCCCAGATTTTTGAAAATTCGAATTTTTTCCTCCATATTTCATTCAAAATATCGGACCCCGCTAGTCCGCAAAAAATGATTCTTATTAGGCCGTAAAAAGGGAAATATTTACAAAACTCCAAACTTATAATATACTGTACATATAATGGTGATCTGTAGCTTTTACTGGAAATACAATTTTAGGTGAAAAGCATTCACCGTGATGGGTAGAACCCATCCATCTTGATCTTTTAACTGGAAGGCATTGAATTGCTTTTCTGAAACAATTTCGAATGGCCCCTCCCAGAATGCATCAAACTTGTCATGGTGTCCTGGCTTTGCTTTCTTGACATTCCATTTTAATACCAGGTCACCTGTTTTGAATTTCCTGAAAGTGGTTTTCTTATCGAACCACCCGACTGTTTTTACCATATGCTTTTGATGATGATCGTAGGCCTGTTCCCTAGATTCTTCAAGCTGCAGAAGTTGCATCGATCGGGCATCCATTGGATGACCTTCATCTTCGTTAACTTGGTTTAGCATCCTCAACGCGGGTATCTCCATATGAATCGGTAGAACAACTTCTTTGCCATAAACCAAAGCATATGGCGATGTATTGATTGATTTTTTGATTGAGATTCTGTCGGCCCATAGGGCTTGATTCAGGAGTGAGTGCCAGTTCTTCTTATTGTCCTCTAATGTTCTTTTCAGAATTCTTAGAAGATTCTTATTAGTAGACTCAGCTAATCCATTACCTTGTGGGTAATAATTAGAGGAAGTCTTCAGGTAAATTCCATATCTACTGACGAATTCGATCATCTTTGCACTAGTGAAAGGGGATCCATTGTCTGTAATCAAAGAATCTGGTATGCCAAACCTTGTGATTAGACTTTCGACAAATTCTATCACCACTTCCGAATCAGCTTTCTTCGTAGGCACTACTTCTGCCCACTTGGTGAAGTAGTCTATGGCAGTGAGAATGTATTTGTGGCCTGATGATGAATTTGGCTCTATTATCCCTATGAAATCCAACCCCCACTGCTGGAATGGTTCCTCGACTTGAATAGCTTTTAAGGGCATAGGTGCATTCCTGTTTCTCCCCACATACCTCTGACACTGTTCACACCTCTGGGTCACTTTGTACGCATCTAGGAAGATGGAAGGCCAATAACATCCAGCTCTAAGGATCTTCAAAGCTGTAGTTCGGCCTGCATAATGTCCCCCTGAAAAACCTCCATGAAATTCATCTAACACTTTCTTCTTTTCATTATCGGGAATGCATCTTAACAATACACCATCGATGTTAATCCTGTACAACCCCTCTATTCGAAGGGTATATTTCAATGCTTGGGTTCTGAATCTCCTTCTCTGGGAAGCGTTCATATCTTCAGGACATGACCCAGTCTGAAAATACCTCACAAAGTCATCGATCCAACTTGAACCTACTCTGTCTTGGTGTTGCTCTGTGTTTTCCATGATGGGGTGGCTCTCCCCATATCCACTTGCAGCTTGCTTGGCCAATTCTTGGCACAAAGCTCTCCCTCCGACTATTTTAGTAGGATGTATTTCTACATCATACTCTTGGATGCGAGTCACCCATCCAACTCTTTTTTCACCCAATTCTCCTTGAATTATGAAGTTCCTTACATCGGGATGAATAACATACACCATCGTCCGACTCGGGATAAGAAATGTTTTAGCTTATTCAAGGATTTCATAATTGCATATACTTGTTTTTCTATGAAGTTGTACCTTTCCTCATGTTTGTGCATGGTGGAACTTAGAAAGGCTATGGGTCTTTCTTCATCATCTGCTCCTTTTTGAGTGAGAACTGTAGCATAACTACCTTGTTCTCCGATAGCATATAGTATGAAACCTCAGGAATAGTCAGGATTAACTAGCACAGGAGCTTGAGCGATGGCTTCTAGAATTTTTCGAAAAGCTTCTTTCCTTGGCTCTGTCCATTTGAAAGGAGCATCCTTTTTCAATAATTCAGTCATTGGTTTAACCGTTTGGGCAAAGTCCGCAATGAATTTTTTGACAAAATTTATTTTCCCAAAGAAGGACTGCAAACCTTTCTTGTTAACTGGAAGTGACAACTCAAGAAGTGCCTTCACTCTATCAGGGTCAATTGACAGCCCAGCTTTAGAAATAACATGCCCAAGGAGTATTCCTTCTTCCACAACAAAAATAGATTTTTTTGGATTTAGTGATATTCCAAATTCTCTACATTTCTCAAACACTTGCTGCAGATGAGTGGCATGGTCCTTTTTGTTGTGAGAAAAACCGTCATGTCATCTAAATAGACGACAATAATTTTGTTCGCAAGCTCCCCAAAAGCTACGTCCATGGCTCTTTGGAAAGTTGCTCCTGCGTTGGATAATCCAAAGGGCATCCTTTGGTATGCAAATGTTCCCCACTTAGTGGTGAACGCAGTCTTGTATTGATCTTCATTTCTCACCCAAACTTGATTGTAACCAGAGAAGCCATCTAACAGAGAAAACCTTTTTGCTCCCGCCACAGTATGAAGGATTGGGTCAATCTGGGGTAAAGGATAGTGATCCTTCAAAGAGGCTCTGTTCAAATTTTTGAAATCGACGCATAGTCGTATTTCTCCATTTTTCTTGCGGATCGGAACTAAATTTGCCACCCGGTAGAGTGCTTGATTGGGTATATTATCTTAGCCTGTAGGAGTTTTAACAACTCCTGTTTCATTAAGGCTTCAATTTTAGGATTCACAGGCCTCTTCCTCTTCCTAAAAGGTTTAGCTCCTTCCTCTAGTTCGATGGTATGCTGAATGACCTCTTTCCTATACACTTTCAGATCACTATAAGTCCAGGCTATTATATCTGGATACTCTCTACATAACTGTTTTATTTTCTCTAGTTCTACTTCTGTACAATCTGTCCCTACTTTGATCATTTTTCCCAGTTCTAGTTCTATTTCTTTATACCGGCGTTCATCTACCTTGATCCTTCGACCTACAGCTCTGTCGCTATTGTCAAAAAGGCTCTCCAGGGTGATCAGTCCCTTGGGGATATGATTATTTTTTAGTTGAATAAGGCTCTCTTCGTCCTCTTCTTGTAACGCTCTTTCTGTAGAGCAATTCATCTCATGAATCAAAAAATCCAGGATCTGCTCATCGTTTTTGAATACTTGCCAAAAAATGTCCTTGTCGGGCACAGAAGGCCTGTATATAAGTCTGACTATTTTAGACTTTTGAATAACATTACTGACTGGGCAAAAATTGGATCCTACTGATGCTAATAGGTCTGCATGGGTGTTCTTTTCTCTGGAAATGGATTTTATGTTTAGTGCTTCAAAATTTTCCAATAGATCCAACACTTTGTTTTTGTAAGCCTTTAGGTAATGTTGCTTACAAATGCATTTACCAGTAACCTGTTTAACAATCAGCTCTGAATCTCCATAGATCAACAGCTATTTTGCACCCAGTTTTTCAGCTTTCTTAAGTCCCAAACACAAAGCTTCATATTCATCCACGTTATTGGTGCAACTCCATGTCAACCTATATGAAAAGACCTTTTCTTTTCTAGTAGGTGAAATCAGAACAATTCCAACTCCTGCTCCATTTTTGCACCTTGACCCATCAAAGTACAATTTCCATAACTAGTTGGCTGAATCACCTGTTTTAGGGACAACAACAGGAAGCTTTTTTGGTTTTTCAATGGAATAGCTTCCTATTTTTGTCTCTACCATAGCGTTGAAATTCTCCATCGAAAACTGATCTTCAGATTGGAGTTCCTCCATGGTTTCTTCCATTAGATCAATATTCTCCAATTCCTCGGACATCATGTTGATGGTAGTTGTTTCTTCTAGTCTTTCCACATGAAAAGTAGATGGTTTTTCATTGTAGATCTTGACTCTTTTA
Organism: Wollemia nobilis; assembly: GCA_028583015.1. Lineage (NCBI taxonomy): Eukaryota > Viridiplantae > Streptophyta > Pinopsida > Araucariales > Araucariaceae > Wollemia > Wollemia nobilis. The sequence goes on from JAQPPZ010001045.1 coordinate 6,711,595, forward strand.
CCTTTGAAAGGTACCTCCAAATGCGAATAATATAGTGACAGATAACCTCCCAGTTTGGCTGTGAACTCTCTGGATAAACACATACCGAAATATGGTTCTAAGTCTACAACAACTACTTCTTGTATGACGACTACTTCTGGCATTCTGTGGAGTTGAATAGGGATATCTTTGATCACCCCGATAGTTTTTACTGGAGTACCATCTAATTGCAACACACCAGGATGACTTCGAGTATATTCCATCCCCATTATGTCACATACGGCTTTCGGCATCACCGTAGTTGCGGCCCCTGAATCAATCATGCAATTGTGAACTATCCACCCCTCCATTTGTAAGGATAGATAGAATGGGGGTGGTCTATTTTTCCCAGAGGTTGACACAACATTTGCTTGTATAACATTTGAGGAAGAGGTATCATTCTTTAAATTTAAGGATTCTTGGAGGAGGTCAATCTGACCAGGAATTTGCAGTGCATCATACATGCTTATTTTGGAAGGGGTCCTCTTCATTTCTTCTGCAATGTTGAACGAAAGAGTTGCAGCTGGGGATACTTCAACACTTTTCTCCCTTCCACTAGTCGATGCGTCATATCTATCTCTATAGACCTGCGTAGCTTCTGTTCTTTGTATTTTTGTTAATGAAGGAAATTTGAGTCTTTCCTTCGCTTGCTCTTGAGTCTCACTCCCTTTTCTAGGAGGAAATTATTTTCTTGGTGCAGCCGTAGGAGTCTGAGGAGGATCAGAACGTCCTTTCTCATTAGACTGGTTTTTCTGTGGAGTCGCCCTGGGGGCAGGAGGAAAACTTAGTGGTTGGAGTTCCTTAGGGTCGACTTGTAACGACTTTTTTCTCGACCTTGTCAGACTGAGACTTGTTCCACGGATGGCATTGCCAAATTGTGGTGGACTTCTCTAATTATGTTCACCTGTCCCTTGCCAGTTTCTTTGGCTCTTTCATTAATAACCGCTTGCACATGATGTTGATGAATCATGCATGAATCTTCTCCATGAGGATCATTGCAAGTGGTACACCAGTAATCAGAATTAGCGGGTTCTCCATTATCTCCTGTCTCATTTGCATACACCACATTTTTTCTCTCTTGTACCCTTCCACTTGTCGAAGCACCTTCCTTTTGTATCTGTGGAAATCTTCTTGCTTGGATATTTCGTTCAGCCTCTCTCTTTTTCATGGATGCCATTTCATTTGACAATGTCTTCATTGTATCAATTATGGTCGTGTATTGATCATTGGGGGGAGCTGATGCAAGGGGTGTAGCTGGTAATGCAAGGAATGTAGGAGGTGTGGCTATAGATGGGAGAGCCTGTGTTGATGGGAGTACAGGCAGTTTAGAAATTGATGCTTGGGAAAGCTTTGGTACAATTGGCAATAGACTCTTTGATGGATATCTTTTTGTAGCGATGAGATCAGCTTCGCCCTTTGCTACCTCTAAATAGATCCCAGGAAAAGTGGTTACACGGGATTGCCTTATTATCATACTGAGATCTGAATCAAAAGCCCTTAAGTAATAGCATATAGCTTGTTCTTCCGTGGGTTTTAGGCCCTGCGGTACTCTATCACGAGTTCTGGTAAATCTGATGTTGAAATCCTAGATTTCTTCTCGTGGATGCCTCTCAATGATAGTGAATTGATTCAAGCAATGTGAAAGGATCTGCATGTATGTTAAATTCATCGACCAGACGACTAGTAAGCACTGCCCAAGAAGTAATGGATCCAGTGGGGAGCGCTCTGTACCAATAGAGCATCTTTCCCTTCAAAGATATAACTAGCAATCTGACCATTACATCTTCCTGAGTGATATTGTAAATAGATGCTAGCGATGATACATCTAGACAATGCTCATCTGTTGTTTTGCCTATTCCATCAAAAGTTGGCAATGCTTTTAGTGCAGCTTGTGGAATTTGATTTTGTGCCCCTAAGTTTAAAGGACCAGTTTGATTCCACACAAGATGCGCTGGGGTAGGGGTGGCTGCCATGATTGCTAAAGGAGTTACAACCACTATGGGATTGCTTGTAGATGCTCCTACAATGGGTGTTAAAGAGGTGCTAATGGTGCCAGGTGGATTTGATCGTGCGGCTAGCATAGGGTGTGCTTTTAGGCTTTCGAGATGTAGTTCAAAGAACTCGATAGGTTCTTCAGAGTTTCTAGCTCGGGATCTGGTTATCATATGGCTATATAACCAGAAGGTTTCTAGACAAGGTCTTTCTTTTATGGTCTAAATTGCAACGGAGTCGCCAGGTGGTTTTTCTTGAGATTTTCAAACAAAAAGGCTCTTAAGGTAAAACACCAAAACTTATACAATACTGTGGGATTGCTTGTCCCACCGGGCATGCCAAAAACTGTTGGAACAAAATCTGCCTTCGGTTAATAGTGTTGCGCCTTAGACTTTGCCAACATTGAATAGACAGATCTTGCTTGAGATCATCTATCTAGTCTCTAGAGAAGGCTGGTTCCTTTGAGTTTTTTAGAGAAAAGGGGAACAAGAGATAAGGGAAATATAGCCTAAGCTAGAACTTTTCTCACGGTACAGATTAGACAACAACAAACATTGATGATGCAGATTACTACTTTCAGAGTTTTCTTTATATCTTCTTATAGAAAACACGAATTCCTGAGTGCGACTTTTAGATGTTCGTCTAAATACATGTAAATATCTTTAATGTTCAACTCTAGAAACAAGGTTTATAGATGCACAGTCCAGATTTTAGAACAGATACATTATAAAACTTAGAATGAATAAAAGTTAAAACACCGAGATACATACACTTGCACACAGAAGTTTCGAAAGCCAGAAGAAGAAATATTTTATTGCTTGTAATCCAGTACATGTACATCAAGCCTGTAAACGTCCAAGAGCCGACCACTTTTCATGGTCGACTCACTCCTATTTATACCCTAAAAAGAGTATCTTCTACTACGTACATTTAATTTCTTCAATCAATTACAAGTAATTGTCTGTAGTTTCTAATAATATACAACGGATTTCCCATAGATTGGATAGATTTCCTTCTGGCTAATTTTAGATGAGCCTGTTATTCTGCAATCATCCAACGGACCTGCTAGGTTATAATCAATAGACCATTCTTTAGAAATCAGCACCTGATGTCAGTGCATGTCCCCAGTTGCCAAAAATATACTCTGTTTCCTTGGCAAAAATCGGACATGTCGCGAAATCGTGACACTCTTGTTTCTCTGCCTGCCTGCCCTTTTTGAGTCGCAAAAATGCAACATGTCACGATATCGCGACACTTTTGCCTCCTTGCTCCCTTTTGTTGCTCTTAGCCGCGAAAATGTAACATGTCGCGATATCGTGACACTTTTTCCTTCTTGCCCTTTCTCTTCTCTTTTGGCCGCGAAAATGCAACATGTCGCGATATCGCGACACTTTTTTCTTCTTGCTCTTTCTCTTCTCTTTTGGCCACGAAAATGCAACATGTCGCGATATCGCGACACTTTTTCCTTCTTGTTCTTTCTCTTCTCTTTTGGCCATGAAAATGCAACATGTCGTGATATCGCGACACTTTTTCCTTCTTGCTCTTTCTCTTCTCTTTTTGCCGCAAAAATGCAACATGTCGCGATATCGCGACACTTTTTCTTTCTTGTTCTTTCTCTTCTCTTTTGGCCACGAAAATGCAACATGTCACGATATCGCGACACTTTTTCCTCCTTGCTCTTTCTCTTTGCTTTGGACCACGAAAATGCAACATGTCGCGATATCGTGACACTTTTTCCTCCTTGCTCTTTCTCTTTGCTTTGGACCACGAAAATGCAACATGTCGTGATATCGCGACACTTTTTCCTCCTTGCTCTTTCTCTTTGCTTTGGACCGTGAAAATGCAACATGTCGCGATATCGCGACACTTTTTCCTCCTTGCGGTGTTTTGCTTTTTCTTTGATCTTTAGCATATGGGCCACTTCGGTCTTCTTGGAAAATATGCAAAAAGGTGCATCAGCTATTTTTCTGTAGTTAGTCACTTTTTGACTAACAATACCCAAAACAAAAATGACCACCATAAAACACTATCGCTAGGATTTGATCGTAGCACCTCCCTCATTTCAATGCCTCAACATGCAATAACTTGTCGCTAGCCCAACCACCAGGTTGGCAATGAGGTTTTAAGCTTCCTTTATTTTATCCCTTCGTTTGCCACTGAATTAAACAAAATTTATCCTTTTCTTTGCATGCAGATCATAGAAATTCGTAGGCACTCGCAATGTAAATTGAACTAAGGTTAGGTCTTAGTTAACCAATATACATGGTATTTATACCATTGTGCCATCTCCCTTTGGATGCTGGCAAAGGGGAAAAATGCATACAATATCTGTTTTAATTAAACCTTTGCCCTTTTAACCCTAACCTTAGGGTTAATTAAATTAAGTTATAAATTAAATTATAATTAATTTAATAGCTTTAGGTTTAATTAAATTAAATTATAAATTAATTTATAATGAAATTATTATAATTAATTTAATGACTTTAGGTCTTAACATTAGAACTTTAATATTATAATTAAATATTAAAATATTATTTTTCTTGGGCCTTCCTACTGCTCCTTTAGACCTTATCTGACCACCTTGAAGAAATATTTCTCTTGCACTGCTTACTGAAACTGACTCTTGACATCCTTCCTTTTGCACTACTCACTGAAACTGACTCTTGACATCAATGACAACAAACCTTGCTCATATTTCCAACACATTTATATTCAAGCAAATCAGATATTGCTTAGAGAAAAAGTCATAAACAAAGAAAAATTAAAATATTGCTTTAGACTTCTCAAAAATATGTATTAGTATAAGGAATATTGAGTTAAGGTAAGAGAACTCAATAGCAAACCTAAAGATAGCAGGTACATATAGCATTCAAAATCCTTTAATGAAGGTAAAGTAAGGTACATCTAGCATTCAAGATCCTTTGGTGAAGGTACAAAAAAAGGTACAATAAATTCTACCCCAAGCAATGTAACTGAAAGGTGCATCTTCTAATAGAGAGACCATCGTTGGTTATAGTTTCCATTATGCCAATGTAACAACATCGACTGGAACCAAGGAAAGCATCCTCATTTAGCACATGTAAACAACATTAAAAACTTTATAAGGTGTAAAGCAAATCTAGCAAGCTTGCACCATCAAAGAAGACACATCAGATTGTAGTGTTGAGTCATCAAGATTACACTAGTTTTGTAAGAAGAATAAGGAGAAGTTGTACATTGCCTAAATCTACCCTACAAGCCACAACATATACTTAGTTGGTACTTGAAATAAGTTTTGGAGAAAAAGGAATATTTGCACCCTCATAATGACATATATAAGTAGGAAGGATTACCATCAAATTAGTTGAAACCTCTTCCATTGAAGTAGGAGAAATTATTATTGAAGCATTGAATAGCTTCTAAGAAAGAGGCTAGAATAAGACTAGGGCCCATGAAGAGAAGGCCAAGTGTTTGAAGAGCATCTACCATGTGGAGAAGATACCTCATGTCATTGGGGTAAGCAAAAGGAGAAGATACCTCGTGTTTGAAAATGCCTCAAGTGTATCATCATTAATAGTGAATAGGTTACATTGAGCATAATTCATTATTCATATACTCAAGCATATAACACTCTCAAGAAGTGTTAGAGAAAGAGAAAACCTTAAATATGTTGAATAAAAGAATATACTTGGCACTATCTACCTTGCATATCAGTTAGAATCAAGAGGAGAAGCATGCAAAATAAGTGCATGAATTGGAGAAAATATTTCAAAAAGAGATCAAGGTAGCACGTAAGAAAGGAAGGCAACATGTATGTCAAAGAAAAGAGGAGCACTTAAAGTGTTTACATAGAGAAAATAGAAGTCAAAGATAATGTGGTGATGAGAAGAAATTAATGTAGTCAGACACCATTGATGCATAGGAAACCATGTTGATTATAGGTAGAATACAATAACATTGCACATTAGAGTTGGTGCTTGGAAGGTAAGAGTTATCCTCATAAACATTGCAATGTTCAAATTTAAAATTAAGGCATATATATTAAAGTTAATATCAACCAAGTTTTATACTCTAGGGATATCTAATAGTAGTATTAATAAGGTGTTTGAAAGAAACCCTAGAAATTATATTGAATGCCTTAAGAAAAGTGTAGAAAACAAAAGCATTAAACCATTACTATCATTGCTTTAAATATTTACAAATCGTAAAACAAGGATACATAAGGTTACTTACAAATTGAAGTGAAATTTAATTTGCAAATACATGGTTTTTCTAAATTTCTAACTAGGGAGATATAAGGAATCCTACAAAATTGAAATTATAAAAATTTAGAAACTACATTATACAAAGGTTGAAGGAAGCCAAACTCTAAAATTGCTTAAAAGTTGGAAGATTATTTTTATTAGTCTCATATACAAATTGAAGAGACATAGAGAATCCAACTTAAATATCTTAAAGATATTGAGTCTTATCCATTGAAATTGCATCTTTAATATTTTTACAAGGGGGAGTAAAATAGTTGATTTTAAAGTGATAAGAGTTGAACATTATTTATAAACTTATCATCATATTACTAGGAAGACAAAAGGGATTCAACTCAAAACAAAAACTAGAAATCTAATTCTACTATCAAAAGCTTTATTAAAAAATAGTTGGAAAAGATAAGGTATTCTAAAAACTCTAAAATTGAAAGGATATTATCAGATACTAAGGAAGTCAACCTCAAGGGTTTAGAGTTTTTTAAATTCTACCAAAGTTTTTTAACAAAAGGTTTACTAAAAAAACTATGGAAAGGCTTATTAAGTATACAGGATTCAAGGACTCAAAATGGTTTAGAGACATACTTTATTCTAAAAATGATCCTAAGGAAAATGAAATTAAAATAGAAGAACCAATATGGCTAGAAAAGAGTTTTGATAACCCATAAACAAATAAGTTGATAAAATTAGGTTTTGTAGAAATGTCTTCTAATGATATGATAAAAGGAATTGATGACAACTATATCAAAAACCATATTCAAAATATAGAAAAGAGTATTGATTAGAAATATGTCATACAATTTTATAAGAGAAGTAAATATGGAATAGCTTAAATTGTACATAGATGGTTTGACTACTTCACTAAAAGCAATAGATGAACATGATTCTCCTAAAATAAGTAATAAAGAAGTTGGGATACCATTACTATGCACTTAATGCAACAAATTTTATCATGAGAAAGCAAATTCCTAGAGTTTCCATCCATGTAAATATTGAGAAGGAAAATATCATTCATATTTATTCTATTACTATAAAGACAAGTACTACAAAATATTTGAAGAAATATTGATATTCAGATTAGATTGTTTCTTTCAAGTTCTTATTTTAGAAGCATCCACTAACAATGAATTCAAGCTTGAAATTTTTGAAGATCAAGGAGACAGGTCATTCAGAAGACCAAAGGAAAAAAAGGAAGCAATTCTGATCCACTTATGAATTGCAAGATTATAATATCTTTAGTTCATCAAGGATACCTAGAATACTTCAAGGTCAACGATTCTACCAAACACTATGAAATACCTAAAAATAGTGGAATGAAATATATATGGAAAGACAAAATGAAGACTAAAGCAAAAGAAGGACCTGTTCAAACTAAAGAGTACTTGAAATATGAAGACCCATATTGAAGACTAAAGCCTTCAATACCCAAATAATGTAATACAAGGGGGTTTTGGAATTTATTACATTATTTGGTGCTTGCTAATTTACCATCATGGGTACATGTTTATATTAGGAGTTTATCTTAGATTAGGATTTAAGTATTTGCTTAAAGCAATGTAATAAATGCACAAGTATCATTAGAATGTGCAATGATGTAAATGTGCATGTAGTCCACATGTACATGAGTCCTAAGAATAGAATAGTGAGGTGTCATAGGAATATGGAATGCTAAGATTCATGTCTCACTATAAATGAACCTTCTTAGAGTAGAAGAGTGAGAGGATTTTGGAGTGCATAGGGTAGAGTTGTAGTAGTAACATTGTAGAGAAGTTTTACACTATGGAGTGTTAGAGACCTCCATTGCATAGCATTGTATATTTTTGTGAGATTTAATTAATGGCTAATGCATGAGTATTTTCTGAATTTTCTTATCATATTTACATGCTAATTAGTTAGCCATTATCATAGTTATAACATTGCTTGCTTATTTCATTACTTGTGGTTGTATTTCCTTTAAGTTTATAGCTTCAAAAGCTAACATTGCTTGGGTTTTTCTCTAACTCAAGATATTTTTACTTTCAAAACAAGTGGTATTCATGCCAAGAAGTACAAAGTACCCTCATGGCTCAACCTACATATCATAACATCAGTTTGGGGTAAAAAAATTATTATTACTCTATGCAAGTGGTTCATTTATTGCTGATGTAGAATATCCTTTGGATCAAGTGATCCATTCTTTATAAGGAAAGATTAAAAGTTCTCATGTATGGTAAATAAAAACCCTGTGGTGCATTTTCATTGGCTTAAGGGATCATGTGTGGATTTCATGATATTGGTTGAAATTTGTTATGAATCATAATTATAAATTATTTTGGATCTTCTTTCCAATTCCCTAGCTTCAATATTTTCTCATGCATGGTTTGAGGTGGCAGTGCAAACCAAGAAACTTCCCTTGGTGCTTGGGCTATCTATAATATTTGTGGCTAATATTGGATAGCTATTTTAATAATTTTAGGGAAGGGTTCCAAGATCACTCATGCTAGGTAGATGGTTCTATAACCCACGTGTTTGTTTTGGCTTATCTTATTCATGGTCAAAGCTTCATGAGGGTGTCATGGGCCTAGTTGTGGTTCTTGTTCCCTAGTGAAGTTTTAGATTGGAATGTGAGCCTAAATTTTCCTTTTTTTAGAGTGTATGTTGGTAAGTCATTACTTTTTGAGATTTTTTGTTGATACCAATATTAGTTTAATACAGAGCTTGTGGGAGTTTTTTTCAGTACTTTGCTATGTGTGTCTGCAGCTTTTTGTTTCTCCATTATCTCAAGGAAGGGATCCATGTCTATTTCTTTTTTAATTATGATGCATGTGTGTTTTCTCAGGGTATACCCAAAATATTGTATGGGAAGTTTATTTTTTATAACATTCTATGTGCCTTACCAGATGTAATGGCTTTGGCGGCATGTATATTTTACATATATAGGATCCTTAGTAAGGATATGTTCATCAACAACCCTAGGATGATTTTTGTAAAAGGTTTTGGATCAACCTGTAAAACCCGGTATTAATGCTATAGTATCTTATCTACCAAAAAAAATATTAGTTTCTCACTCGTGATTTGGATTTCCAACTCAGATCTTTGAAGTCTAAGTTGAATGGGTTGCTTCGAGTTCTCAAATTTAACCTAGTTTTTGGCTCATCTATTCAATTGTCTTGGTGTAATAAGTTTTTTTGGATGGCAGAATGGTTGGTTGAGTTGTGTCTCTTGTCTATGGGATAGCTTTTTGAATATGGAATGTTTTATTCTATAACACAGTTCCCTAGATATTGATGAGGATATCAAGAAAATTTGTAGGGGGGCTTTTGAATTGCTTGATTATGTTTCATGGTTACAAAAAGGGAGCTCTCAAATTTGATGGCTCATTCCTAGAAATAGGTGTTTGTGAAGGTGGGACACCTTGATTTTGAGATTGACATCTCATTGGTAATTGAGGTGATGGGTCTACCCATGGATGACACTTATCATAATAAGTATAAACACTTCCCAGTAAGGTAATTAGGTTTTTTCCTAGGTGATGATGAGGTGCTACCCAAGTTACAAAATGATCTTCAAGTGAAATCATTAAAGGACCCCTAGGTAGGGTGGTAAAGGTAATTATGGAGTATTTTAAGCTAGATGAGTCCATGGATATCCTTCAAATATACCATGTGATGTTATTGAATCATATTCATCATGATCAAAATATTAACATCTCATATTTCCTCCTTCATTCACTGATTAAGTCTTTCTACTAGATTAAGGATGGAAAAATTATGAAACCCATCTACCAAGGGTTGATTCTCATTATTTTTGAGCATGTGGTGAAAGCTAGAAGTGTTTATCCTATGGTTGTGTCTTCCACCCCTTTAATTGGTGTGGCCTTGAAAGACTATGGATTCAGATCGATCCAAATTGAAGTCTCTTGTGGAAGTTGAGGAGAAGGTCTTTAGTCCTAGCTCGGTTGGTAGGAAATTCAAGGATATATCTATAGGTGAAGCTTAAAATTCCTCAAATAGGTCCAAAGGTGGGATGGATAAGGTAAGAAGGTCTAAGATACTAGTAGTTAAGTTGGTTTAGGTAAAAAAACCCCAATCTCAATGGATAATTTAGATTTGGAGGATCTGCCTCTTTCTAAAAAGAAAGTGAAATTTTTTTGAGGGTACTCTAGCTACAAAGTAAAGGCTCCTCCTAGGTTGAGGGATATTCTTAATATCCTTGACACTCCTAAGTCTTATAATAATATGATTTAGGATTATTAAAATACCCTAATTGGTTCCTTAAATGTCGCCATGGATTGTGCTAAAGAGATCAAAATTTTATTGTAGTGGAATCAGGAAGTGCCTAAGAGCAAGGATCTGAATTTGAAGGATGGAGGCGATGGTCTCTCTATAGCCTAATTTATTTTTTTCTAGGCCTGGGGCCATCTCACTTAGGTCACTTGTTTTGTCTTGTTGGTATTTTTGGCCTTATTTTTTGCTTGTGGTTCTCTATGTTTCTAGGTCAGGTTTTTGAGTCAAGATACTTGTTTTTTTGTTGGGTGTGGAGTTGGTGCTTGTAGGTTGCAGGATGATATTTCTAGTTGTATTTGAGTTGTGTGCCTAGATTTTTCTCTAGGAGCTACTTGTCTTTGCTCTTTGTAAAATTTTTAGGGATCCTTTCAAAACCCTTTCTTGTATCTAATAAAAAAATATTTACTTTCTATTTCCAATGCTCAATTAAGATTTGGAAGGAAATAGATGCTAAAGTATTTTTTGAAAAACCTTAGGTGGAGTAATAAGGGTTAAGAATTATTAAGTAGGTTTTTTCAAAAAATATTGATGGAATGATAAGGTTTGAAGGAGCTTAATATTTTTTTAAATATTTTGAAATTAGAGAAGTTTTTATTTAAAAGTTTTTGAAGAATTTTACTTATTGAAATTTTGCAAATTTAATATTTGGGAGTTAAAAGGTTTATATTAGAAAATTTAAAATTTGCAAATTTCATAGTTATTTTTGAATTAGGGAGACATAAGGTTTTCAACTTCAAAGGAAATTATTATGGATTATTGGTACATTGACTCCAGAGCAAGTAGACATATGACTGGAAATAAACAATGGTTTAATACTCTTCAAGAGAAATATGAAAAACTAGTTGTTATAGTAGATAGTATGACTTATGAGGTTAAAGAAGTAGGAAATATTTTAATTGATCTATCAAATAGAAAAATAATAATTAGATATGTACTATATGTACCTAGATTAACTACTAATCTTCTTTCAGTATCTTAGCTTATGGATCAAAATTTGGCACTTGAATTCAAAACTATTAATGACAAAAAGATATGTCTTATTACCAAACAAGGAAAATTTATAGCCTCTGGTTCATATAATAATAGTTTATTTACTCTAGATACATTGTCCAACAAGGATCTATCAGTGGGGATTTCATAAACTAGAGAACTTTGGCATAAAATACTAGGAAATATAAGTTTATCTTCATTAAATTAAATGAGTAAACATCAAATGGTTAAAATATTACCTAAAATTTCTTGGGAATCTACTATATGTCCAAAATGTCTAGCAGGAAAACAACATAGAATTATTTTTGAACTCAATTAGCATAGAAATTGAGAAAAATTGGAATTAGCATATACTAATTTATGTGGTCCAATGAACACCACAAATATTGGAGGACACAAATATTTTCAACTATTTTTTGATGATTACTCCAAAAAAATATGGATGTATTTTATGAAATGCAATTCTGAAGCAATTTGTTGTTTTAAACAATTCAAAATGCTAATAGAAAAGGAAACCAGAAAAACAATCAAGAATATTTGATCAAATAGAGGAGGCGAATTTTTATCAAAATAATTTAATCTATTCTTGAAAACCAATGGTATAAAAAGATAACTTACTACATCATATTCACCATAGCAAAATGGTATTGTAGAAAGAAGAAATAGATCAATTATAAAAATGGTTCATAGTATGTTAAAATAAGTTCATTTTGATGATCAATATTGGGAAGTAGTTAAAATAGTTGTATATTTATAAAATAGATCACCTACTAGAATATTAAAAAATGTTGCTCTTGAAGTATGGACAAGATAAAAACCAACAATAGAACAATTAAGAATCTTTGGTTGTAAATCATATATGCATTTTCTAAAGCAAAGAAGAACTAAAATAGATGATAAAATTATGTGTGGCATATTTCTTGGTTATGACAATGATTCAATAGGTTACAAAACAATTTATTAAATAAAAAATAAAATCTACATAAGATATGTGTTTGAAAAATGTTAATAAAGAACAAAAAATTTATCTAGAAGCAATTCTAAGATTTTTAGAAGAAGACTCATTAAACGAAGATTAAAAAACAGATATACATGATGAATATATTGAGAACTTAGATACTACTACAATCCTACAAAGGAAAGGACTAGTATGGCTCAGAGATACACTTAAGGATTAAAAATTACAGAAAATTCTAGATCTTACTACTACAAGACCTCAAACTTGTAGTTTAATGAGAATGAATAGGGGATTGATAATTTATGTAGTAGAACCTACAACAAAACTAAATAAAATAGGAGATTAATAAGTTATATAGTAGAACCTACAACAAAACTAAAAGCTTTAAATCATCCAAAATAGAAAGTAGTTATGGAATTATAATATGAAATATTGATGAAAAATAGAAAATGGGATCTAGTTTATTTAACTCCACAAAATAAAATAGTTGGATGTAAATGGATCTACAAGATCAAATATAAATTAGATGGTTCAATTGATAAATACAAAGCTTGACTAGTTGTGAAAAGGATATATTCAAACAGAAGGAACTGATTATGAAGAAATTTTTGCACCAACAGTAAGAATGACTACTATTCAAATAATTTATGCTTTAGAAGCACATCATGGATGGAAACTACATCAGATGGATGTAAAAAGTGCATTTCTTAATGGTGATATTGAAGAAGAATTATATATGTCACAACCATAATATTTTGTGATTAAAGAATAAGAACATAAAGTTTTCAAACTAAAAAAATCCTTGTATGGTCTAAAGCAAGCACCGAGAGCATGGTATATAAAGATTAATAATAATTTATTATAGCTTAATTTTAAAAATAAGTTTATTAGATCCAAATATCTATATAAAAAAGGTTGTATGTGACATAATAATACTTGTAGTATATATTGATGATATAGTAATTAGAAGAAGCTCAAACAGTCTAATAAATGAATTTAAAAAAGACCTAGAGAAGGATTTTGAGATGATATATTTGGGACTTCTTCATTATTGTCTTGGTTTAGAAATTCATCAAAATGAAAACAATAACACAAATAAAATATGCAAAAATATTACTTGAAAAATACAAGATGCAAACATGTAAATCCAAGGATACTCCTATGGAACAAGGGTTACAATTATCTAGATATGATGAGACACCTCTAGTCTCAACCACTATTTATCATCAATTAATCAAAAGTATTCTATATCTAACAAATACCAAACTAGATATAGTTTTTGTTGTAAATTATCTTTCAAGATTTATGCAAGAACCTAAGAAAAGTCATTGGAAATCTACAAAAATAATACTACAATATGTTAGCAAAACTACAGAATATGGACTAACATATAAAAATGATGATGGAAAATTATGTTTATAGGGATATTCATATTTTTATTATGCAGGGTCTATAGATGATAGAAATTTTACATCAGGCTATATCTTCTATCTTGGCTTTGGACCTTTTCATGGTACAGTAAAAATAACATGTAGTGGTACTCTTATCTACAGAAGTAGAATATCATGTAGCAAAATATGGAGTCTATGAAGCACTATGATTACAATATATACTATCATATATGGGCATCAGAAGAACTCCTATACAAATAAATTGTGATAATCAAGGAGTACTTAATTTAATCAAAAATCCAATTATTCATGAAAGAACAAAATATATTGAAGCTCAATGTCATTTTATTAGGGATCATGTTCAAAATCATCATATTTAATTAAATCATGTTTCTACTGAAGAAAAAATTGTAGGTATTTTTACATAATCACTTGGTTGAAACAAAATTCAAACATTTCAAAATATACTATGTATATCATGAGAAGTATATATCAAATAATGTAATATGGGGAGATGTTAGATGATATTACACTATTTGATAAATTAGGATGTATAGGATATGTACATGTGTCTTATAAGAAGGATAAAATTCTTCTATGCAAGAGATGAATCAAGTCATTTCACTTTTGCATAAATTGTCTACACTACTTTCATAGTCATAGGAGCTAGCTCAAAAATACGACTATCCATCTTACAAAACTATTTTGAGTTAAGGGATATTTTGTACAATTTTAGAGGAGTTTATGTCCCTACCCAAAATACATGGAATAATAATTATAGAATATTACATCTTGTGGGAGCTCCTTCATCTGCCTAAATAAATAGTGGAGATCAACAGGGTGAAACACCAGGGCAATAATGCAAGAAGGGCAAAGTGGGTCTAGTGGCATAATAATAACCAGTACCATGGAGATGAAAATTATATAGATAAGGTAGCCACCTATATATTAGCTTCTCCTTTTTCCTTTTTTTACTCTATAGATAAGGCTATATGGGTTCTCTATTTTTGCAAGCAGAAACCCCATGGTAGGCACCAATAATGTGGGTAAAGAGATTAATCCACCTGTATATATTATCTCTTCAAGAGAAAGTTTACTAATTAGATAGTAGATATCAAGGTGGAGGCCCAAAAGCATAGTTATAATCATAATCTAGTCATCGAGTCTAAGAAATGGCTAATGTAGAGGAGCTTAGCATTTTGTTATAGCATCAAAATAAAAATCTGGTTAAGTATGGAGAAAGTGGTTAGGATTTTTTTAAGTTGATGTCATCAACGAGTATGAAAAATATGACATCCAACATAACTAAATATTGAAATTGGCTAAGGCAAGTGAGTCTAGCATTTTGCTACAATACCATATTCAAATTTTGGCTAAGTCTAAAAGAAAATAGATCAAGCTTCTAAAGCACTAACATCAACAAGGAGAGAATAAAAAATCTAGCACAAAAATGGGTTAGATAAAAAAATTGGCTAAGTATCAAAGTAGAGGGCAAAATTTTGTGTTGGAAATATGAGCAAGTTTTGTTGTCATTGATGTCAAGAGGTTGATGTCCAAGTTTCGTCATCATTAATGTCATCAGGTGGTTTTTCCAAAAGGCAAGGAAGAAGTTTAAAGGAATAGGATATAATATTTATTTTAAATATTATATGCCTAAAAAGGCCTAAAATATTGAAGACCCAAGGAAGGAGAAGCAGGTTTAAAAGGAAATAATAATATTATAATATTCTAGGTTAAAGGTTGAGTTGAAGAAAAACGAGGTCCAAGGAGTTATTAAATTATAAATCCTCAAAAAGACCCATTTGGCAGATTTTAAAGGTTATGATTTAATTTATTTAAATTTAAATATTTTAACCATAGGTTAAAATTTAAATTTAAATAAATAATAAAGGCACCAAAAGTTTAAATGTTAAATTCAAATTAAAAATCAAATTTCCTAAATCGTCGACGTGTTGGAATGCATAGCATATGGTATAAAAAGGGCAAAGTTTTTAATTAAAAATCATCCATGCGAATTGTATGCCCAAAGTCTAAATAATTCATGTGTTGCATTCATTAAAGGAGTAAGGAAAAATTCGCATGTGTTAAACATTGAAGGGCAGACATGGTGATAAGTTGAAGCGGAGTGCCAAGCAAGTCTCAAGGTGCTTGGTAGCGCAAGTGGCAGTCGAGGGCTGCGTTAAGGCATTTGTGAGGGTGAGATCACGGGTTCGATTCACGTGATTATCTTTTGCAAAGGGAAAGTGTTTTTCATTTGTGCTAGTGGGAGAAGAGACAAGGAACATAGAGGAGTTTATGCACATTTTATGTGGGCACGTAGCCCAACTGGTGGATGCGCTTTGTGCTAAGGTGTTTGGAAAGGTGAGGTCATGTGTTCAAATTTCATCAAAGTAATTTTGTTGGGCAGAATAAAATAAAAGGTATGCTTTTCACATTTTAATTTTCCAAAGGTTTTGATATTCAAAAATTGCATTAGAGGGTTGCATGAGATTTAAAAAGGAGATTGTGAGTTTGTTGAGGGAGATATAAGGTATAAGAAAATTAAAATATTTTATTTTAATTTTGGTGGTTAGAATTTATTTTATAAAGTAGGAGTGATAAGGTATGCAAGGAATATTGTATTTTGTATTTTGAAATAAAGCTACATTGTGATAATTATTTTTGAGAGGAGAAATAAGGTGCATAAAGGAAATTATTGTGAAAGTGAGTTATTTGAATCTTTGCTAATTATTTTTGAAGTTTGGAGATTATAAGGTGTACTTGAGATTTAATATTTTTGTATGGTGAAATAATTTTTGAGGGAAATATTTGAGTAAAGATTTTGAGAAAGATTGTTGATATCTAACATTGAAATTGGCAAAGAGGAGTTGATTGTGATTGAGATAGGTTTTGAAGATATATCTCCATCAAAACAAAAGGTATGGGCATATCTTCCTTATGAGTGAAATATTGTTGGATTGAATGTTGTGAAATGCAAAGTTGGAGTGAAAAGGATTGTTTGATAAGCATTGTTGGAAATGTTTGAGTGAGTTTTCATATGCATGATTTGGTGAATGTTTGTGAATAACATTGGGTATTGAGAACTATCTTGAACTAGGGTTTGTGAAAGATCATGAGTATCATTGTTATGTGAAGTTGAGAACTATCTTGAGCTAGGGTTTGTGAAAGATCATGAGTATCATTGTTATGTGAATTTGGAATCATCTTGAGTCAAGGTTTGAGTTCCATAGTGTGAGTTATTGGAAGTATAGTGAAACACTTGGTTAGGGTTTGTAAGCAAGTTGTGTTTCATTGAGTGAATGGTTGAGTGAAGTTGGATGAGCATTATTGATTGAATGTATTGGAGTGATAGTTCAAGTTCTATGAAACAAATTATTCTTTATTTCTAAATTGATTTGAAAGAGAGTTTGAAAGTGATTGAGTGATTTGTGAGTGTGAAACATATTGAGTCTCTAATCATTCTCTATATGTTTCTATGGTTAAACAAGATTCTGAGTGAAACTTGTTTGTGTGATTGAAGAGGTTTTCTAAAGAGATTAAGTTGAGTTTTGTATGCAAGTTTTGCAATTGATTTGAATAAGCTTTTGTGAAAGCTAGTGGATAGATTTGAGTAAGTCCTAGAGGGGACTTAAGGACAGAGTTAAGCAAGATTTTGTGAAAGCTTGTGAGCAGATTTGAGTAAGTCCTAGAGGGGACTTAAGGATAATTTATTTTTGAAACTTAACAAATTTGTGTGAGATTTTGTGGAAGCTTACAAATAGATTTGAGGTAAGTCTTGGTGAAGACTTGTTGAGCATATTGGACAAGTTCTAGAGAGGACTTGTTGAGCAGATTTGAGGTAAGTCTTGGTGAAGACTTGTTGAGCAGATTGGACAAGTTCTAGAGAGGACTTGTTGAGCAGATTTGAGGTAAGTCTTAGTGAAGACTTGAGAGCAGATTGAGCAAGTTCTTGAGAGGACTTGTGGATATATTTGAGGTAAGTATTTGAGAAGACTTGAGAGTAGAGTTGATTGATTGATTTGTTCAAGCTTTGAGTTAAGGCTTGGGGTAGATCTAGAAGAGTTGATTTGTGATTGGATCAAGCTTTGTGTTAAGGCTTGAGGATAGATTTGAGGATAGATTTTGGTGTATATTTAAGGGTATATTTATGCCAGACCAGAGATAGAATTGTGAGCAAATTTGTGCTAGATCAAAGGATAGTGTTTAGTGCAGATTTGAGATAGAGATTGAGCAGAGTTGAGAGCAAGATTTGGAGGTGATAGAGTAGAGGATAATAGTCTCCAGTGGATAGAGATCCATTAGCTAGGGTAGTGAGGATAAAGGTCTTCTGAGTGAGGATAGAGGTCTTCAATGGAGAGAGATCCACAAGCCAGTGCAGTGGAGGTAGTAGTCTTCTAGAGGATCACCAACTAGAGCAAAGGAGAAGGAGTTCTCCTATGGATAGAGATCCATGAACCAACAAAGGGGAAAGAGTTCTCCTATGGATAGGTATCCATAAACTTGATTAGGGGATTGGTGTCTCCTTTGGATAGAGGTCCATAAACATTGTAATAGGGAAGGATTCCCAAGAGATTTGTTGAGAAAATTTTAGTGAAATATTTTCTTCATGGAGTAGCCCACATTGGGTGAACCATATTAAATTGGTGTCTCTATTGTGTGTGATGATTTGTGCATTACTTTGATTACTATTGTTGATATTGCCATTGATATATTGCATAATATTATTTGAGAAAGAAAAGTAAAAAGTGGTCTTATACTATTCACCCCCCTCTCAGTATAAGCTTGTGTTCTTCAATTGGTATCAGAGTAGGTTCCTTCAAAAGAGTTTAATAGCTTGAAGGAAAAGCTTACAGGAACACAGATGGATTCTTAGAGTGGATCTTTAGGGAATAAGGCACCATTGTTCGATGGGAACAATTATGCATTTTGGAGTGTGAGAATGAATATTTACCTAATGGCACTAGGAAATGATATATGGCAAGCAGTTGAGGATGGGTACATACCGCCAACTACTCCACCTACAGATAAATATGGTAAGCTCCTACAACTGAATAATTCAAAGGCAATGAATGGAATCTTAAATGGTTTGCATGAAATAAAGTTTGTAAAAGTTATGCATTGCACATCAAAAAAAGAGATTTGGGATAAGCTAAAAGGTATATATGAGGGAGACAAAAAGGTCAAGATGGCAAAATTGCTAAATCACAAGAAAACATTTGAAGACCTAAAGATGAAGGATGAGGAAGACATTGCTACATACTTACTTCATGTGGATGAGGTTGTTAACTCCATGCAAGGACTTGGGTTTAAAGTTGAAGAATCAGATGTTTGTCAAAAGATTTTAAGGTCACTCCCTAAGAGGTATAGTGAAAATATTTCAGCCATAGAAGAATCAAAATATATTGAAATTTTGACAAGGGATGAGTTACATGGAATTCTCATAACTTTTGAGATGAGAATAAAAGAGGAGTCTATCCCCCAAAAAGAAGCAACCTTCAAAGTTACAAAGAAGACAAAGGGTAAGAAGTCAGATTCAAGTAATGAGTTATCCAATGATGAAGAAGCAAACTATGGTAGAAGGAACAAGGACACAAGAAAGTATAAAGGTACAAAAATTAGTTAAGTGTTTTAATTATGGTAAATATGGTCACTATGCATATGATTGTCTAGAAGCTGGAAGTAGCAATGATGAAGAGAAACAGGATCATAAGAATAGGGAAGCAGGAAAATACAGGTATCAAAATAAAAATAGGGATGGACAAAGCAAGCAAGGAAAGAAGTTTTTCCAAAGGCATAAGAAGATTTTTTATGCAGATAAGGCAGGTAAGAGTTCAAGTGATAGTGATGGAAGGTCCTCAGATAATGAAGAAGAAGAAATTCTATTTTTGATAGTAGAAAAAGAAGATGTTAGAAAAAGGGCACCAATAATTCTCAAGTGTTTTAGGTGTGGTAACTTTGGTCATCTTGAAGATCATTGTACAAGGAATGGGTTCAGTTTTAGTGAAGATGAATATGAAGATGCTCTTGAAGGTCTAGAAGAAGAAAGTCTTCTTATGGAAATAGAAGAAGAAGGAAGTGCTCCTAGTTGAAGATGAATCAGAAAGGAATGAAGATGATCTAAAAGACAAAGAATCAAAATGAAGAGGAAGGAGAAGTTGATCTTGAGGGTGAGATTATTTATGCTCTTAAGGAATTAAGGAAGGTAAGAAAGTAGAACTCAAAACTCAAGCTTCAATTTCAAGAATGTGATGAAGAGAAAGGAAAGCTTATAGAAGATCTAACCAACTCAATAGCTAAGACAAGGAGATTTAAAGAGAAGTTAGAGGCAAAGGTCTTGGAATGTGAAAGGTTAGAGCATGAGGTAGCTTCACTAAGGAAGGAAGTAAAAGAGTCTAAAGACAAGCTACACAGGTTTGGGAGAAGCTCAAAGAACTTGGATAAGATTATCAAGGTACAAAGATCTTCATCAAACAAGACAGGACTTGGTTTTGAAGAAGAATATAGAGGACGAGGAGAGGAGTCAATCTCAAGCTCCAAAGAAGAAGAAGCTTCAGAAGAAGAGAGTGTAAGAGAGAGTGAGACTTCTGAGGATAAGTTGGAAAATAGAAAGTTCAACAAGGAAAGGAACAATGCACAAATGAGGAACAGATGGAACAGGAAACAACACAGGGTAGAAGAGACTAAGAGACCAATGGGGTCAAGGCAAGGTTTCTTCAATGGATGATGCTTCTCATGTCATAGGTTTGGTCACAAGGCTATGCAGTGTAGGACACATGAAAGATAGGGATATGGAAATTTTAGAAATGGGCATCTCTTTCAAGGGTATTGCTACTCTTGTAATCAGTTTGGTCATAAGGCAGTTAATTGCAAGGTTCATGATAGGAATGGATATGGCTTCACCAGGAGGAACTTCAAGATATTTGCACCTTCAAGGAACCACAACATTAAGTGTTATAAGTGCAATAATGTTGGGCATATGGCTAAGTGGTGTAGAGCAGAATTTCTAGAGACAAGCAAGAACAGGAATATTCAGAGGAATCAGAAGGATCAATTGAGGAAGAAGGTGGACAAAGGTAAAGATCAATGTATGTTAGGAGTAGAGATACTCCCACCCCAAAATTAACCACCTCAAAGAGAGGAGGTGGGGGAGGGGCTAAGCTAAGAGTCTCATATTTAGCCCCAAGCCCCAAAGGTGGCCCTTTGCCATTGATGTCAAAGGGGGAGATATTTGAGTTAGGGGGAGAGCATTCAATCAGGGGAGTAGTTTCTCAGGGGAGCAGAACTGAAAAAGGTAAAAGAAATGGTTAAAGGAAAATGGGTTGCCATCAATGACAAAGGGGGAGATTGTTGGAAATATGAGCAAGTTTTGTTGTCATTGATGTCAAGAGGTTGATGTCCAAGTTTCGTCATCATTAATGTCATCAGGTGGTTTTTCCAAAAGGCAAGGAAGAAGTTTAAAGGAATAGGATATAATATTTATTTTAAATATTATATGCCTAAAAGGCCTAAAAGATTGAAGACCCAAGGAAGGAGAAGCAGGTTTAAAAGGAAATAATAATATTATAATATTTAATATTATAATATTCTAGGTTAAAGGTTGAGTTGAAGAAAAATGAGGTCCAAGGAGTTATTAAATTATAAATCCTCAAAAAGACCCATTTGGCAGATTTTAAAGGTTATGATTTAATTTATTTAAATTTAAATATTTTAACCATAGGTTAAAATTTAAATTTAAATAAATAATAAAGGCACCAAAGTTTAAATGTTAAATTCAAATTAAAAATTGAATTTCCTAAATCGACGTGTTGGAGTGCATAGCATATGGTATAAAAAGGGCAAAGTTTTTAATTAAAAATCATCCATGCAAATTGTATGCCCAAAGTCTAAGAAATTTGTGCATTGCATTCATTAAAGGAGAAAGAAAAATTTGCATGTGTTAAATATTAAAGGGCAGACATGGTGATAAATCGAAGTGGAGCACCAAGCAAGTCTCAAAGTGCTTGGTAGCGCAAGTGGCAGTCGAGGGCTACGTTAAGGTGTTTGTGAGGGCGAGATCGTGGGTTCGATTCATGTGATTATCTTTTGCAAAGGGAAAGTATTTTTATTTGTGCTAGTGGGAGAAGAGACAAGGAACAAGAGGAGTTCATGCACCTTTTAATTTTATGTGGGCACGTAGCCCAACTAGTGGATGCTTTGTGCTAAGGGCATTGGAAAGGCGAGGTCGTGTGTTCAAATTTTGCTGAAGGTTTTTGTTGGGGAGAATAAAATAAAGGTATGCTTTTCACATTTTAATTTTCCAAAGGTTTTGATATTCAAAAATTGCATTAAAGGGTTGTGAGATTTAAAAGGTAGTTTGTGAGTTTGTTGAGGGAGATATAAGGTATAAGAAAATTAAAATATTTTATTTTAATTTTTGGTGGTTAGAATTTATTTTATAAAGTAGGAGTGATAAGGTATGCAAGGAAAATTATATTTTGTATTTTGAAATAAAGCTACATTGTGATAATTATTTTTGAGAGGAGAAATAAGGTGCATAAAGGAAATTATTGTGAAAGTGAGTTATTTGAATCTTTGCTAATTATTTTTGAAGTTTGGAGATTATAAGGTGTACTTGAGATTTAATATTTTTGTATGATGAAATAATTTTTGAGGGAAATATTTGAGTAAATATTTTGAGAAAGATTGTTGATATCTAACATTGAAATTGGCAAAGAGGATTGATTGTGATTAAGATTGGTTTTGAAGACATATCTCCATAAAAAAAAAAGGTATGGGCATATCTTCCTTATGAGTGAAATATTGTTGGATTGAATGTTGTGAAATGCAAAGTTGGAGTGAAAAGGATTGTTTGATAAGCATTGTTGGAAATGTTTGAGTGAGTTTTCATATGCATGATTGGTGAATATTTATGAGAACATTTGAGTGTGAAATTGAGAACTATCTTGAGCTAGGATTTGTGAAATAACATGAGTATCATTGTTATGTGAGATTGAGAACTATCTTGAACTAGGGTTTGTGAAAGATCATGAGTATCATTGTTATGTGAGAGTTGAGAACTATCTTGAGCTAGGGTTTGTGAAAGATCATGAGTATCATTGTTATGTGAATTTGGAATCATCTTGAGTCAAGGTTTGAGTTCCATAGTGTGAGTTGTTGGAAGTATAGTGAAACACTTGGTTAGGGTTTGTAAGCAAGTTGTGTTTCATTGAGTGAATGGTTGAGTGAAGTTGGATGAGCATTATTGATTGAAAGTATTGGAGTGATAGTTCAAGTTCTATGAAACAAATTATTCTTTATTTCTAAATTGATTTGAAAGAGAGTTTGAAAGTGATTGAGTGATTTGTGAGTGTGAAACATATTGAGTCTCTAATCATTCTCTATATGTTTCTATGGTTAAACAAGATTTTGAGTGAAACTTGTTTGTGTGATTGAAGAGGTTTTCTGAAAGAGATTAAGTTGAGTTTTGTATGCAAGTTTTGCAATTGATTTGAATAAGCTTTTGTGAAAGCTAGTGGACAGATTTGAGTAAGTCCTAGAGGGGACTTAAGGACAGAGTTAAGCAAGCTTTTGTGAAATCTTGTGAGCAGATTTGAGTAAGTCCTAGAGTGGACTTAAGGACATATTTAGTAAGCTTTTGTGAAAGCTTAAAATTTGTGTGAGCTCTTGTGGAAGCTTACAAATAGATTGAGGTAAGTCTTAGTGAAGACTTGTTGTAGCATATTGGACAAGTTCTAGAGAGGACTTGTTGAGAAGATTTGAGGTAAGTCTTGGTGAAGACTTATTGAGCAGATTTGAGGTAAGTCTTGGTGAAGACTTGTTAAGTATTGGACAAGTTCTAGAGAGGACTTGTTGAGTAGATTTGAGGTAAGTCTTAGTGAAGACTTGAGAGAAATTGAGCAAGTTCTTGAGAGGACTTGTGGATAGATTTGAGGTAAGTCTTTGAGAAGACTTGAGAGCAGAGTTGATTGATTGATTTGTTCAAGCTTTGAGTTAAGGCTTGGGGTAGATCTAGTAGAGTTGATTTGTGATTGGATCAAGCTTTGTGTTAAGGCTTGAGGATAGATTTGAGGATAGATTTTGTGCAGATTTGAGGGTATATTTGTGCTAGACTAGAGATAGACTTGTGAGAAGATTTGTGCTAGATCGAAGGATAGTGTTTAGTGCAGATTTGAGATAGAGATTGAATAGAGATGAGAGTAAGCTTTGGAGGTGATAGAGTAGAGGATAGTAGTCTCTAGTGGATAGAGATCCATTAGCTAGGGTAGTGAGGATAGAGGTCTTCAGTGGAGAGAGATCCACAAGCCAGTGCAATGGAGGTAGTAGTCTTCTAGAGGATCACCAACAAGAGCAGAGGAGAAGGAGTTCTCCTATGGATAGAGATCCATGAACCAGCAAAGGGAAAGAGTGTCTCCTATGGATAGGTATCCATGAACTTGATTAGGGGATTGGTGTCTCCTTTGGATAGAGGTCCATAAATATTGTAATAGGGAAGGATTCCCAAGAGATTTGTTGAGAAAATTTTAGTGAAATATTTTCTCCGTGGAGTAGCCCACATTGGGTGAACCACGTTAAATTGGTGTCTCTATTGTGTGTGATGATTTATGCATTGCTTTGATTATTATTGTTGATATTGCCATTGATATATTGGATAATATTGTTTGGGAAAGAAAAGTAAAAAGTGGTCTTATATTGTTCACCCCCCTCTCAGTATAAGCTTGTGTTCTTCATTTTGAAGTGATGACATTATAATGAAGTGCATAAAAAGTTTGGCACTAAAAGAGGCTAGATCAAAAAAATATAAGGCATAAAACTCAACATTAGAAAGCAACCGATTTTAAAAAAGCCTCATCTCCAACACCTGGTAATGCTCATTTTTCAAATGTATCTAAGTATAAAGGTCATAATATTTAGGGATGCCACTCCAAGAAGCTAAAAATTTTGACACTCAGTTAATATGGACCCTGATTTTGGCTAAGGGAAAGAGTCCCATAAAGCACCAAAGAGCCAAAATTTATCCCCATCAAGAAAATTCAGCTTTGTTAAATAATCTCAATGATAGGTTGCTCCTCCATCATAAATTTGTCCTTATATAGCTAGACTAGTCATCAAGCAAAGTGGTTAAAAGAAAATTTTTCAAAGGACACCCTAAATCAACTTGAAGCACATGGATACCATGCTCCTGATAGAGATAATAATTAGCCACATCAGCTCCATAATGGCCTATAAAGCTTTCAATTGGTTTTAATACAATAATATTGAGCTAATAGAATGTAATGTAAATATATAAATACTTAAATTTGGCTCATTACAACAGTTGGCTCTTTATATTTTATAATTTTATAAGTTGTATGATTAAAGGCTATATGCCTCTTAATAAATATGTTGTAGAACATGTATGTATGTGAATTTCATTGATTAATAATTTTTGTTTAATGTTGAATGAATAGTGCATCTTGTTAAAGTTATTCTATTAACTAGATAACTCTCTAGATTGTTGTTTGTTTAATATCTAGAATGCTTAGTTGTGAATGTGCTGAATTGAATGAATGCTATGTAATATTCAATGATATTTGATTCGTTAGGTAGTTTAATTGATTTGATAGAATGATACTCTCATGCACTTATGTCTCTTGTTGTTTTTGAATCTCAAATAGTTTTTATTTTTAACTTCTAACCCTTTCCCATTTCTTTCTTTAGTCTTCAATCCTATTATTAGATTAGCTAGTAAAGAAGGAACCGACCTACTTCAGAGGCTAATCTAGAAGCTATTCTAGATCTTCCAATCTTGGTCAAGATATCAAGGGCACATCTCATCCACATAGGTATATTTCAAACCAAGAGGCACCATGTCTAAAATAGAGATAAAGAAGCAAACAATGATGTAACATGGTGGCTATGATACATTAGCCTCCCCAAAAAAATTAGTGTGGAATTATAGAGGTCCTTTGGTTCCACCAGTTCCACCTAACACACAAGATTTTATTCCTACCTCAACACTCAAATCCTCACCTACTTCTCAAGAGAAGATGTTCTCACTTTGATGAAATACTTATAGCACCTGGTAAGCTTATGCACCATACATTTCATTGAAAATCAAGATATAGCCTTGAGGATATTGATATATTATTTATAAGGGAGATATTGAGAGCTCATGAATGGTACCTCGATCTCAACCTATTATCAGTTAAAATTTGGGACTAGTTGGTGGAGCTCTTGGTAAAGAGATTCAAAGAAAAGGTAGATGGAACATCCCTCCTAGAATAACTCATAACTATCAAGATATAACCTATGGAGACAATGGATTATTTCATCATTCAATTCCATAGGACTTGGCAAATGATCCCTAACAAGATTTGACCATCTCTAGGTATGGCAATTATTTACTATCTAAAAGACTTTAATTCTAATATTACCATGATGGTAAAGTCTAAGGTTGGTAATTCACTATAAGAGACCTATGACATAGCCATCAAGGTTTATAAAGACCTAATCCAAATAGGAAGCTAACTCCTAGATAACCTTCACCATTATTTCCTTCTATTCAACACCCCTATCATTACTTTCTAACCATACAACCCACCATCACTCCCACTCATCCTCCTACATACCTAGAGTAAAATTCAACTTCCTTTCTTCTAGATGATAAAATGGATTTTTCAAAACTATGAGGACCCTCACTAATTATGTCACAACCCTAAAGAGGCATTATAACATCTAGATATTTCCCTATCAAAGTTATCCAAAGCCTTATTTCTAATAGGGAAACTAAGCTTTTTATCGCCTATAACTGAATATTATCAGCCATTTTTTTTGCCAACAAGAATCCTAGTCATCCCTAGGCCTTGACTTAGTAGATAGTACCCATATTAGTCCCAATCCACCAAGTGCCTACAAGATAAACTAGGGATCTGGTTTCTAACCAAAATAACTATGTCAAAGACCCTAGTGGTTGGTACTATCTGGCTCTTGACTATACTTCCTTTGGTTGTTACATAAAAATAAAATCTCAAGCTATTAAGACTTCCTCTTTCAACCATAATATCACTCATCCTTCTAAGTTTAAATTATTTATGCCAAGTTAATAATCCATAACTCAATATTTGACCATACCATCAATTATTAACTTATCAACCTCAGATTAGACCATTGTTACCTAGGGCAAAGCAAAAGTATATGTTGTGTTGGATGAAGTAGGCCCCTAAAGTGGGAGGTCATAATCCAATAAAAGTATAATAAATGAGTCAAAATAAGGATCATTGAATAGAAGATAATACTTATACCAACTAAGGCTAGGCCTTAGAGGAGAGAAGTGAATAATCAAAGTACCCCTTCAGTACAAGCTACACTAGTGAATTAGGACCGAGTAGTCGTAACAATGATAAGACTTACCCCTAAACTACCAAGGTAGCTTGTTGCAACTCTATCTAGACTACCTCCAGTGATAAAAAGGACTAGGCTTCTAACAATGTCAACCATTCCAAGATCCCCTTTTATCAAAACCTTCAACATGGTGGAGCACCTAAGGAAATCTACGAGAGCCATACCTCTTTGGTAGGTCCTCTCTATTATAGAATAGATGAAGAACTTAGAATAGGTATTAAAGAAGCAAAAGGAGTTGAGTGGACAAGGAACACCTATTGTGCTATATATTTTAGACCTATAGCCTAGCAATCCCAAACCTATGCCATTCTACCTATTATTGATCTACAAACATCAATTGATACATAGCTAGATAGTTGATCCAGGGTCCAACACATTGATAATTCTAATAAATATGGAAGAAGCACTTGGTCTATTGCTAAAACACACCAATAATAGGATTGTAGAATTAGATGGAATTCTATTTATAGTCTTTGTGTTCATCCAATATCTTCCTTTGGAAATCTAAGAATGCATTGACTTGATGGTTCATCAATACATAGTGATGATCAATCTCCCAACCTCATTTGGAATGTGATTCTCAAGAGACTTCACTACTAAGATCAAAGGATATATGTTGCTTTATTGGATCCACATGCTACTTTGAACTAGATATAAGATAAGTTCAAAATCCCATCAGAATCCCTCCACATGTACCACATGGAGCAAATACCTTCCAAAGGGAGTGAGAAGGAGGAGGTCTACTTAGCAAAATAAGGGTTGTCAAAATATAACTACTTCATTAATGAGATGCACCCATACATTCTTGATGACTACTTGGATCAGTGGGCATTTGAGACATGGAGACTAGATCCCAGAAAAGCATTCAAGACAACTAGAATGGGGTAATTTATCACCAGGTATTCTTCTTTGTACATATTGTACATAACAAATATATATATAGAATAAGACTTTTGGAAGGATGATCGAGAAGTTTTTTGATGCCAAGGGATTTAGAGATTACAAGGATGGAAATTTTAGCAACCCTGGCTATATACTTGATCAGAGGTTGGTGTCTCCATAGGAGTAAACATGGCATAATGTGGTAATGAAAGCTCCTACTAAAGTTTAATCCCATCCTAGCTGAGGCCAATGATACACTACCTTAGTCATTAAGAAAGGCATATGACTCAATCTTCATAGGGAATAGTACCTCTATAGTCGATAGAATTTGGATGCCTAAGGAATATGATGATCAACACCTAGAATATGCCAAGAAATACCCTAGAAAATTAGACTCTCGCACAAGTACCTAAACTCTCAAGACAAGCCACCACATCAGGTCTTTTTGCAGATGTTCAAAAACAAGTTGATAAGAGAAGGATGCTCATATGAAGAAAATCAATGGATAATTATTTTTAATAAAAACTATCACCCTTATAGGGATTTTCATTCATCACCAAGAGGCCAATGGGAGCTAAGAAGATTGCCTTAGTTGAAGTTATTTTGGTATTAAAACTTATTAGCAAAATACTAGCCATAAGATAAGAAACTAATAGAGAAGGAGATTTTTATGGCCTAATTAAGTGGAGGGATCTACAAAATGGAGAGGCTCTCACCTTACCCCATACATCCCAATAAATACATAGGATAGATATGTTGCTCACAAAATATACAAGAAAAAAGAACTTAATAATTATATGGTATTGACATGGGAATATTGTCAGAGGAAGTTGTTCTTAAGTATAAAACTCTCCATGCCACAAGGTGATGATGACCATCAATTCCAAAAATCAAGTGTATAACCTTCTTCATGGTACCAAAGATAGCCCCCATTCCACATAAAAACCCCAAAGCCATTTTGGTGGTATCAAAAGGGACCCCACCATGAGATAGGTCCCAACCTATTAAATGCTCTTGAATCCTCTCCTCAACCAGATACGTGGTTTCAAGAGCCATGACACCCTTCCATAAATTGGTTTTAAAAAAACATGTATCCTAATTTTATTATGAGGGGAAACCTGAATGACATAACCAACAAACAAAACCCAAGAGACAAAAGTAGAAATAAGAGGAGGGACTTAGGCCACAAGGATAAGATTTGGTAAGCTTGCCAAGGCTTGGAAAACCATAGAAAAATAATTCGTCCAAAGGATTTTGGCAAAAGGAACAAGGGGAAAAGTATTTCATGGTAGTAACACTAAAGAATTAGAATTAAAAGCAAGATCACCTCAAAAATGGGTAGGTGCCAAGAGCAAAAGTGATCTAAACTCTAGCTAGTATTCAAGCTAGAGTTATAACTCTCCTAAAATATGCTACATTAAAATATTAGATAGGGGTGAAAACTCACACAGGCTCTCCCCTCATACATATATGATTTAACATAGTACTTTCCTATGGATCTCCAGATCCCAGGTGATGATATTTCCCTATTTTCTACTTCTATTTTATTATAATCTCACATTGATTTAACCTTCAGCTTCTAATTTTTGACCTTGCATCTAATGGACAAGGCACGAAGTATGGGTTCACTCCTTCAATATGTTGAAGAGACCTAGGAGCCACCAAAATTTGTAGGGAAGTTTTAACTACATCCTCATTTCACTCAAAATGAAACTAGCCAAAAGTAGGATAGGACAAGGCAATGTTGTCAGAAGGCACTTTCTACCTTCAATTGGAAGAAAAGAGCTCCAAAGAAAGGTAGAAAAGCTTATAAACCATGTCAATCATTAGATATTCCATCTATGATCGATTCTCATCTTCTACCAAACCCTATAACATTAAAGGTATTAAAGTCTATGGGTCATTGATTTTCAATACAATGGTCTACATGGTCCTTCTGATAGAGGATAACACATAAACAAAGGAAAGGATCTGATAAAAGATGAAGCTAGACACATGGTAAATAATTGGGATCCTGAGAGAGGAAAAGCACTAGTTCTTAATAAAATAGACCCATCATTAGCTAAAGGAGGTTCCACCTCATCCAAGGATACATGGCAGACACACATGCAAAAAGGAAAGTAGGTGAAGGAACATTAAAGAGGACATATTCCACTGTTGTAAAGCTTAACTTTCATAGAAAATATTGTTAGATATAATCACATGTCAACCATAGCTATCATCCACCATACATGTGAGCCCATCCTATCCACCTACACTAATAAGGGAGGCCATGTCCATCACATCAACAAGACAATGCATTCTAGGAAAAATGTGGTAGAAGAGTAATGGTATAGCCACCCCAATGTAGCAATAGAGAACTAAGTCAACCACGCTTGATCATATAAAGGCTTGGAAGCTTTCATCCTTTATGGCCCCAGATAAAAAAACCTTAAAGTTGTTGTCACACAAGTTACAAAAGGATTCTCAACTATAGGAAGAGAAGATATTTGTAGGCCTTCTACACAAAACTTCAAAGGGAAGGCACCCTTATCTCAACTTATAAATATGACTGATTTTATTGTAAAAGGTATTAGACATTGTTTGCTCGTGCTTGGTACCTAACTTTGCAGGATCTTCTTTTCACCCTTCTTTCCTACTATAACAAGAGGATCCCAAATATTTTTTTGTGCCTAAGTATAATCAAACACTTTGGGCCTCATTGTCTTATAATCATTTTAAGCATATTAATAGAAGCCATGACTAGTTTTACTCTATTATCCTTCTCTTATCTTGTCTTTATTCCTAGTGATTTGTTTTCTTGGTTGTGTTCACTAGTCATAGATGGCATTTTTTTGCGTTAATTTTCTACTTATTGTAGTTTTAAATTGGGGGTCCTATTTCTATGTCACATCACCCCATAGCTTAGGATTTTATTTTTTTGTAAAAGCATTTAATTTTTTGTTATACTTTCATTGCAATTATTTTCTTAGCCTCAACTTGCAATGGTCCACTACGTGTCAAGGATTATATTTTGATGAGTATCCAACCTCAATTAAAAACCCTAGATTTTTTCCCATAGGTGCTTCCACATGCACCGTGCTTCCTATTATTTCTCACTACACAAGGTATAGGTGCATTCATCTTGTCGGGCCCCAAACCTTAGTTTCACAGATGCATTTTTAGATGACAATAGTTACTTTGAATTTGTACCAAAATTTTTTATGTTATTTTAGTTGTGCTTGAGGAAAAAAAACATATTCATTTTTTTTTAATTTGATTTTCCTCAACTACATTATTTTGATGTGCCTTTCTCTAAATTTGAGTTTGCTTGTCCAAATATGACTTGTCTTGATACTAGTTCATCTCTTATGAAGGAGATCCATTTTTGAATGGCTTATGTCAACATTCCTTCATGATGTGGCCATTTTTGAATGGCTTATGTCAACATTCCTTCATGATGTGGCCATTTTTATCACAAAATTCACACACCTCTTATGTCTATGAAATATTTCTTTGAGAATCATTTCTCTAATTCTAATATCCCTAAGGGTATTTTTTATTGGAAGCATTTTGGAGGTCTCATGCCTCTTCCAAATGGTTTATTTCATTTTTTATTTGTAAAAAGTAATTGTTCTTATGCATATATTGTATGTGAGACATCTACTTTTTGAAGTAGGTTCACCAAATTTTCAAATCTTGGTTTTTGTTCAATGATGTTTAATATTGTTATAAAAATATTGTGTTTTGGTGGGAGAGATCTCAAAATAATTAGAATAAATATTTTTTTAGTGTAGACACGAAAAATTGACCCACTTTTAGTGGGTAATCTTCCTTAGAGCCCCTAAGAGGTCCCTAACCCTTGCCCTAGGCAAGGGTAAGCCTCTTTTCCCCCTACCTTGCCTTTCTTTAGCCTTTTAGCGAAATCGCACCCGGTTACGATGGGGCATGACTTCGCAGAAGCGATATCGCACCCCATCGGCATGGGGTATGATTTCGCTATTTTTAGGGTTTTAATTTATTAAAACCTGGGTTTAACCTTTTTAGCGTGCTTGGCATCGGCTTGTGTTTGTTTTCCTACTTCTTTCACCCTAATTTTCATCTATAAAAGGAGGGGTTAATCTCACTCCTAAAGATATACAGTGATCGATCTTAGAAATTAATTAAGCTCAAAATTCTTATGATTAATTAGTGCTCACATTCTTACTTTCGCTCTACTTCCTATTTCTTCTACAAGCTAACCCCAAAGTGCAAATTTTGGATTTGATCTTCTACTACATTGATTTGGATTGTTATGTGGTTTGGTGGATTCATGTTGTAGTTCGAAAGGAAAGAGAGTGCCCATTTGGATACCTCGATCTCTTCTACCTACTTCTACATCATCCATCAGGTTGTGCACACTTTATTTCCTACATTTATTTATGCTCTACATTTATATTTTATTTTTTATCTCTAAAGTGAAATCATGCCCTATCCTAATGAGGCGCGACTTTGCTAACCCTAATTTAGGGTTTTCGCTCATAGAAGCGAGATCATGCCTCATTCTAATGGAGCATGACTTCACCTATAGCATTATCATGCCCACCATCTATGAGGCATGATTTTTCCTAGGACTGAACTAGGGTCATTTGTTATATTTTGATTGCATGAGTATTTTCTAAATTGCATTTAGGGCATGATAGCATAATCTATTTTTTACTTCTCTATTATTGCATTGTTGTTTTATGATTAATTATCCAAAGGTCAATTTTTACTTTTATTTCCAAAGGTCATCTAAAAGGACCTAGGGGGCTTGACTATTGCACCTCCAAGCATTGTTGTACAATGGCCTAAGTAGGCCCCCTAATGCTAATCCCATTTTCAAGTGTTTCATAAGTTATCTTGCAGAAATAGGTATTTTTGATATCATTGGACAAGAGGCAGAAAAAGCTAAGTCAACCATCGATCAAGATAAGTGCTCTAATTATTTTATTGGTTGAAGATCTGATCTGAGTATTGATTCTTAGGCATATGAAAGTGAAAAGCATATAGTGTGCATCTAGGGTTAATATTGTGCATTTATCTTGTGTCCTTGCTTTAAAGGTTTTTTGGATAAAACCCTAGGTTAGCAAGCATTCAAAGAAAGAATCATATTAGGTTAGCTCTTGTATTCTTGCATTCTGATTTTTGCATTGTCCTTTATATTTCATAGCATAGATCTAGAAAGGCCAAACTTAGGTGATTGCTTGAAACTGAATACATCAAACTATCCCAAAATTCCTGAGGACTTGGAGTGAGTCCTAAAACCATTCCTAGTGAACCCTTCCCCCTAGCACCGAGTGTAGAGAACAACATACCCCCATGGTTCACCCCATAAGGCTTTCTATCTTTCATGGATCCAACATTTTTGGGAATTGTACATGGTAGGGCAGTTTTCCCCTCTACATATTTGGTGAACCCGACGTGAACACCTCCTTTATTTTAAACTTTAAACAAGATCATTAATTCTATTTGAAAATTCTTAAAAGAAATTAAAATCTGTGTGTTAGTGTTTTCCCCTAACTATTTTCACTACTTCTAAATGGCTCCTTTCCTTAGAAGTCAGAGGAAACAATTAGAATCTGATTATGTTCCTTTGGAAGATGACCATATTGATAGGGAAGACCCTAATGTAGGTCTAGAAGAGCAAGAAGAGGTAGATATGGAAACTAAAACTAATCTTGATCCTTATGTTGGACCCAATGGTAGCTTTGTCTTCTCATCATTTGATCATATTTGGGAATTCATGAAAGCTCATAAGGAGAAGCTATTGGAATATGTAGAATGAGAAGCTCATATTGAAAAAGAGGATGCTACTCCTTCTCCTCCCATTAGGTCTCCTATGCTTAATCATGATAATCCCACATCTCAACCTGTGCATCTTAGTAATCTGAAGAACCAAGTGACTTGTGCTACTACTAATACCACCAACATTGGATGGAATCCACCCATTCCTCCAACTAGTAGTGGCACCCAAAATTACTTTCAATTTCCTCCTTTATCTTCTAATGTCAACACTATTGCTTCTGTTCCACCACAAGTTAATCTTCCATTCTCACAAGGCACCACATATAACAATAACCTTCTCATGTCCAACTTAAGTCAAGGGAATATGGGAAACACACATAATTCAAAAATGCAAAATTTGGAAAATATAGTGAATCAATTGGTTTCAAGGATGGATATGATTCAACCTTCAGGATTTACATACAATTATAAGGAAATGTGTAGTCAGCCATTGGATCCTATTGTTGCTGCTAGACCTTATCCCAAGCATTTTTCTATGCCAGTTTTACCAATCTATAAAGGGATAGAAGATCCAATAGAGCATCTAAGAGGATTCAGGATAGCTTGCCATGATCTTGTTTATGATGATATGCTTCTATTGAAAATATTTCCAAAGAGTCTTGTTGGAGTTGCATTGGAATGGTATTATCGGTTGCCCAACTATTCTTTAAAGAGCTTTGAAAAGACTACAAAAATATTTGTTCATCAATTTAGTGCTTATATTGAAAAGGAAGTGACAATGAGAGACCTATATGACCTCAAGCAAAGTAAAGAAGAATTTTTTAGAATTCTTAGCTCATTGGAGAAGTTTAGTTGGTCGATTAAGATAACCTATGTCTCAGAAAGATATGCTTGATATATTCATTAGTAATTTACAAGAACAAATATCGTATGCACTAGAAACTACTACTGTTACATCTCTTGATCAAGCAATTGAGTTAGCCAGAAAAGTGGAACAAG
The DNA here is from genome assembly GCA_028583015.1 of Wollemia nobilis. Taxonomy (NCBI): domain Eukaryota; kingdom Viridiplantae; phylum Streptophyta; class Pinopsida; order Araucariales; family Araucariaceae; genus Wollemia; species Wollemia nobilis. Next base: position 6,746,453 of record JAQPPZ010001045.1, read on the forward strand.
CTCTCATTAGAAGAGGTCAGCTTAAGAATAAAGAAGAAAATTCTACTAAGTCTCAACATAAGAATAAGCATACAGGAGGTAATAATGATAGTAGGCCTATTAATAATGTCACCAATAGCCTACAAAATATTGTACTTCAAAAACCTCCTCAAAGGAATTTTACTAGACTTAATATACCTATGGAAGTAGTTTTGAAGCAATTATTAGAAGCTAAGGCAATTGAACTACCTCCTATAAGACAACCAGATACTACAACTCATTGGTATAAGGTAGGTCAATATTGCACATATCACAGAGTAGAAGGACACTGGACAAACTCTTGTAAGAAGTTGAAGCATGTGGTTCAAGATTTGATTGATGCAGGATGCATTGATTTAAGAAATTCCTAAACTTCAAGTAATCAGGCTCCTATTCAACAAACCCCAACAACAAATCAAGATATGGGGATATTCAAGGATCCATTACCAAAGCATGATCAACAAGCAGCCAACCAAGTGGCTCATCAAGATGATTCCCTACGCCATAGTAATGTGGTTGGTATGGTTGGGGTAACTACAAGGAAACAAGCTCAGAATCAGCAAGGATAGAGTTCAACATCGCAACCTAGTTCAGTTTTAAAGGAGAATCAGAGAAAATATTCAGCTACAAGAATTCCACCTATAGTGTTGAGACCACAGTCACAGATTTCATACGATCTTCAGAAGCAGTTAGCTAATACTCCAACAAAAATATCAGTCTTAGAGATTTTGCAGACTTCTCCTGATCATCGAAATGCTTTAATGGAATTTTTAAAACAACAATCTATTTCTCCAGATGTCACCCCTGATGCCATAGTTGATGCCATAGGTTCTTTTGGGATACATCATGTCTCATTCTCAGATGATGATAAACCTTCCTCAAACTTACATGGAGATTCATCACTTTACATCACTGCACTTATTGGGGATACCCTTATCAAACGAGTTTTGATTGATAATGGCTCATCCCTCAATTTGTGTACATATCAATTCTTTCAAAAATTTGGATTAAAAGAGGAAGATTTAACAAAATCTGATATCCTTATTAAAGCTTTCAACAATAAGTCCCAAGAGGCCTGTGGTGTCATATCTCTTCCATTAAAAGTGGGGCCTCGAATATTGGATACTTTGTTTTACATGGTGTCTTGTCCTGCATCTTTTAATCTTCTTCTTGGATGACCTTGGATTCATGCGATGAAGGTCATCCCTTCTACTTTTCATCAATATCTCAAATTTGAATTCAAGAATCAAGTTATCACCATTCCGGGTGATCCTCGACCATTTGAATTCTATTCAAATATAGAGTTAGCTCAATCTGAATCTTACTCTTGTCCTTCTATTTCTTCAGCAAATTCTCCATGTTCCTCATCTCAAATTTTAGAGCATCTTCAAAATTTAAAAGTGAGTGAGGAACGTCAACCCTATTCTTCATCCTTGGATCATGATAATCAGTTTCTTCAAGAGCCTCTTCTAGATCTCACCAAGCTACCACCATCACCTCGAACTATGGGTTTACCCCATAAGAAGGGTGATATTGTACATATTGGCATGTGTACCTTTGTCTTTGGAGGGACTACCTTCGAAGAAAATATTCATGGTAGCAACCCATCTCCTAGCGAGCGCTCTTTTGCTCAATGTTATCTCACTAATGATTATCCCCTTCCTAAGAAGATCCTATCTAGTATGGGATATGCAGGTAAAGGATTGGGACCACAACAGAAAGGTATTCAAGAACCTTTGGATGTTGAGATTTGGCCTAGGAGATGTGGTATAGGTTTTATACCTAATAAAAATCAACCTTTGCCTTTTGAGGATGATGATCATCTTGTGACTTATGCAGAATATATAGAATATCAAAAGATGATAATAGATGAAAATAAAAGCATTAATTGTGCTTCTCCTCCAAAGCTAATGTCTTGCAATATGATTGATTCTATTTGTTTTAAAGATGACATTGCTTATGTGCAAGAGAATGGTGGATCTTTATATAATGTTTGTTTTACTAAAAAGAATGGTGTTGTTAGAAGATGTGTTGATTATCGTGCCATGGATGTCCAAATAAGGGCCTTGGAAGAACTTTCTCATGATTTTTATCATCGATAAAATGCACTCCTTGGGGATATCTTTGATCCGACACCTCATGGCATACTAATTTATTTTAATAAGATGAATGGTGCATTTAGGTTTTGCATTGATTTCAATTTTGTATAAAAAAAAATCTTTCATGTAGTTGCATTTGCATTCCCATTGCATCCACTTGCTTGCTCATATTGCATTGTTGCTTGTCATCCTTGCATGATTGCTTGACATCTAAAGAACACCTTGCATGATTGCCTATCATAATTGCATTGTTGCTTGTTCATGACTGCTTGCTCATATAGATTTTTAGGGATTTTGTGACAATGGCATGTGATGATACCTAGTTAGGTCATAGCTCACATGCATTGCACTTCTCACTAGGACTCTGATGCCTAGCAAGATCCCCCTAGGGATTTCTCCCTTCTTTCTTCTTATAATTGCTTCTTCTCCTTCTCTCAATTTCTTTATCATGATAATGCTTTCAAAGTCTTCTTAAGATCCCTATCTGGGATAGCACTTGCATATCATTTATTTACATATTACACCCCACATGGGATACTTATACATCCTAGTGGGTATTACATCATCTACGATCTTCTATCGGGTCATACTCTCTTTTGACTCAGTAGGCTCAACACCCCATTACAGGATAAGCTCCTTGGTCAATTTTAGTAGACCTCGACATACATCCTAGCGGGTAAACACCTCATAGCAGTCAATAAGGGAGCAACCACCCATAGTGGGTCAGACTCCACACATATTTTTAACACTACTACAAGTGCTAAACCTATAGCGGGTCTAGCTCTATTTCTAAAATGATCTATGGTATCTAACTACACTGGTTCCTTGCAACCTACGCTAGTTCCATGCTATGGGTCATCAGTTCTTCTCCTTTTTAGATGGTTGACCTTTGGATTTTTCTTCTTCTTTCTTCTTCTCTCTCCTTTCTTCTCCTCTTTCTTTTGTTTCCTTCCTTTTTGATTGTCTTCTTCATCTTTCTCCTTCTTCTTTTGCATCCATCCATTTTCATATAGTTTGCATTAAGATAGTTTGCATACATGAAAACATGAATTAAATAAAAACACATTAAACACAAATAAAACAATAAAAGTAGCTATATATTACTCGAGAGAAAAAGAGTACATAGTCCTCATGTCAGGTTGGTGTACCACAATCTAGACTTGGTACACTCAACCTAGGGATGTACACCACAATATAAAAATTGGTGCATCATCCCGATCCTCAGTCCTCTCTCTCCTAGCTATGAGAACCAACTCCCTCTAGTCCATCCTGAGGAGGAGGCAACCTAGGCTATGACATGGACTACCATGATACCGATGTCATCCATGATCGAGACCATGATCTACTCACTAACTATAAGGATGGAGGAAGTGGCATCCTATGACCTAGTGGGATAGCTACATAGTAAACTATCTCATAAAATATAGCCCACTAAAGGGCTATCTCCAACCTCTCTCCCATCCATCATAGCTCCACCTGAAGAAGTTGCACCACATCTCTACCTTACTGCTCTCAATGATAGCCATCCCCTCTACCTAGCTCTCTAGTGCTCTCCATCCAAATGATCCATCTCTCCTCCCTCCATAGCTCTATGGTGCTCAACAACCTCCATAGCTCCTCTAGCCTCCTGGCCCTATCCGCCTGGACCTAGGCCATATGGCTCTATAGAGAGGCTACCTGTGCTCATAGCTCCTCTATCTCCCTCCTCTCTTAGCTCTCACTAACCACTACTATAGATGTGGAGGCCTCTCTAGGATATCTGATCTATAGCCTCCCTATCTGTGGGGGCATACCTCACCCCCATCTTCGGTCCCTACCACCTGGATGGCCTCCTCTACCACCAAGATCCAAACACAAGCTAATATCTATCTCAAAGTAGTAGGATTCTATTATACCCTCTCTATGGCTCGATGAGCTACCTCTCAAAATGCTCATTGCATGCTGGGTCCATCACCTAGTACCTCTATATCGATACTAGTAAGGAGATCCTTTGGGGCACAACTCCTCTATACCACCACCTATACCCGATAACCACTCCTACATCATCTACCCTTAGGTCAACATAAGGAGGATCATCCATATCCTCCTCGACCCACCTAGTGAGGTCTAGCTCATCTCCTACCCCTATTGGATCTCGAGTCACCCTTCGATACCAGTAGTCCCCCAGGTCTAAGACTCCCTATAAGATCTCATGCTATCAGAGGACTCAATCAAATCTGAAGACCTTTAACTCTCCCTTCTCTGACCTCAGCCACCTGATCCTTCATATCCTAGCTAGCTCTATCCTATCCTCCACCCACCCAAGGTGAAGCTACCATGGCCTCCAGATGATCTTCACCTCCCAAAGCTCATCAATCACCCACCTCACTAGTGGTAGGTTCCCTACATAGGCCCTCGTAGTCCTCTCTAGGGACCTCGACCACCTATATTTTTTGGCCACTCTAGGCTAGGTAGTGGGCCTAGTAGTGCCTTTGATATTCATACCATGATGTGCTCCCAACACCACACCTAGAGCAATATCATACACACCAATCTTGTATACCACTTATACATGATATTGTACAACATCCTGTATAGGTAGACCAACACATATGGGCCCCATGCAAATCGAACCCTCTGATCATGCATGTCTACCACTACTCCTACCATCACCCATGGTAAGTGTCACCTACTAGTATGGCACATCAGTAGCCCAACCACAACCCCATAGAGCATGATGGTCAAAGGATCTACCCCATAGCAACCCACTAGATCATCGACTGATATGGTGCTCTCTCACACCTAGTGGGTAAACCCTACTGAGAACCATTGTAGTGTGGCTACCTATCCTCATGCTCTATAAACTATTATCCCTCTGATAGGGATCCACAAAATCTACCACACATCCTCTAGTGTGATGGTGAGCTCTCTTGTGGGTAACCAAAAAGTAGAGGACTTCAGGTACCACCTCTCTCCAAGGCTATCAACATAGCCCTATCTATCTCAATGCGAGGCATCCTCACTAGGTGGTCTAGCCCCACCACCTCTAGTCGAGCTATCTCCACTGGCCCTAGTGCATCCAACTCTACTAGAGCCCCTGCCCTCCACTCTCGACTCTCGAGAATACCTAGTTGCATCCACAAACAAATAAAATTAAATCAGTTTCATAAATTAAAATAAAAATAATAAAATCCATAATTTCAAATCAAAACACAAATATTGATCATAATTTTGTAATTCACACTTCGTAATTGCTTTTTTCCCTCTTTTTCCTCCTATGTTTGTTTTTGCTTTTCCTTTCTTTTTCAATTTTTGGTGAAATCATGCCCTCCATTTTAGGAGGCACGATTTCATGAAGTCACGCTCGATTTTATCCAGGCATGATTTCATCATGCTTCATCTAGAGCAAAATCATGGTCGAGCCATGAAATCATGCCCTAGTCGAGCACAAAAATCACCATCTAAAATGGTGAAATTCCCTAGATTCTACCCTAAAATCTATGAAAAATAGAAGAAAAGGTGCATCAAGAGGGAGGAATTTGGTACTTACCCACTCTCATGCCCCAACTTCACCCCTCACGACTATTGCTCGATGAACTGGTAACACCATTTATTTTTCTCCCCAGAGCCCTTTCTCTACCAATGTGGTGAAAATGAATTAGGGTTTTACCCTTTTTCACCCTTTTAAGCTCTGTTTGTTACCCTTGTTTTCTCTAATTTTTATTCTTTCTCTCTCTTTCTTCTTCTGCATCAGTTCTTTCAAGTTTTTATGAGATATGTCATCTTCATAAAAACTCGAGGGGGCACCCTAGCCTATAGAGGCATTAATGTCCCTAATGCCTCGATTTGCATGTAAAACAAGAAAGTGTCTAGAATGACACTATTTTTGCACCACCCCTTTCTTCTAAACTAGCCATCCCATTTTTTCTTGTTGTCTTCTTCCAGTGAGTGTGCCTACATCCTTTCTTTGACGCATTTACTTGGCCTTAAATGCATCAAAGAGGGGGAAAAATGTAGACACAAAAAATTGACCCACTTTTAGTGGGTAATCTTCCTTAGAGCCCCTAAGAGGTCCCTAACCCTTGCCCTAGGCAAGGGTAAGCCTCTTTTCCCCCTACCTTGCCTTTCTTTAGCCTTTTAGTGAAATCGCACCCGATTACGATGGGGTGCGACTTCGTAGAAGTGATATCGCACCCCGTAGCATGGGGTACGATTTCGCTATTTTTAGGGTTTTAATTTATTAAAACCTAGGTTTAACCTTTTTAGCATGCTTGGCATCGGCTTGTGTTTGTTTTCCCACTTCTTTCACCCTAATTTTCATCTATAAAAGGAGGGGTTAATCTCACTCCTAAAGATATACAAGTGATCGATCTTGGAAATTAATTAAGCTCAAAATTCTTATGATTAATTAGTGCTCACATTCTTACTTTCGCTCTACTTCCTATTTCTTCTACAAGCTAACCCTGAAGTGCGAATTTTAGATTTGATCTTCTGCTGCATTGATTTGGATTGTTGTGTGGTTTGGTGGATTCGTGTTGTAGTTCGGAAGGAAAGAGAGTGCCCATTTGGATACCTCGATCTCTTATGTCTACTTCTGCATCATCCATCAGGTTGTGCGCACTTTGTTTCCTGCATTTATTTATGCTCTACATTTATCTTTTATTTTTCGTGTCTCTGAAGCGAAATCATGCCCTATCCCGATGAGGCATGACTTTGCTAACCCTAATTTAGGGTTTTTGCTCACAGAAGTGAGATCGCACCCCATTCTGATGGAGCGTGACTTCGCTTGTAGCGTTATCGCGCCCGCCATCTATGAGGTATAATTTTTCCCAGGACTGAACTAGGGGTATCTATCAGATTTTGATTGCATGAGTATTTTCTAAATTGCATTTAGGGCATGATAGCATAATCTGTTTTTTGCTTCTCTATTGTTGCATTGTTGTTTTATGATTAATTATCCAAAGGTCAATTTCTTCTTTTGTTTCCAAAGGTCATCTAAAAGGACCTAGGGGGCTTGATTGTTGCACCTCCAAGCATTGTTGTACAGTGGCCTAAGCAAGCCCCCTAATGCTAATCCCATTTTCAAGTGTTTCATAAGTTATCTTGCAGAAACAGGTATTTTTGATATCATTGGACAAGAGGCAAAAAAGCTAAGTCAACCATCGATCAAGATAAGTGTTCTAATTATTTTATTGGTTGAAGATCTGATCTGAGTATTGATTCTTAGGCATCTGAAAGTGAAAAGCATATAGTGTGCATCTAGGGTTAATATTGTGCATTTATCTTGTGTCCTTGCTTTAAAGGTTTTTTGGATAAAACCCTAGGTTAGCAAGCATTCAAAAGAAAAGAATCATATTAGGTTAGCTCTTGTATTCTTGCATTCTGATTTTTGCATTGTCCTTTATCTTTCATAGCATAGATCTAGAAAGGCCAAACTTAGGTGATTGCTTGAAACTTGAATACATCAAACTATCCCAAAATTCCTGAGGACTTGGAGCGAGTCCTAAAACCATTCCTGGTGAACCCTTCCCCCTAGCACCGAGTGTAGAGAACAACATACCCCGTGGTTCACCCCATAAGGCTTTCTATCTTTTGTGGATCCAACCTTTTTGGGAATTGTACGTGGTAGGGCAGTTTTCCCCTCTGCATTTAAATACCCGATTTTCCAATGATTGTAATAATTCTTGTAACTTAGCAATTCTCCTCATGAAATATTCCACTTTCTCTCCACTCTTCATCTTTAAGCAATGGATTTGGCTTTGGAGAAATAAAAATTAATTTTGATTCTTTGCTTCAAAGACTACTTGTAGCTTCTGCTATGCATCTTTTTCCATGGTTGAAACTCGAATATTTTCTTACACTTCATATACTACTTTGAACATGATGATTAATATTACCTTTATATCTACCTTGTCAAACTTTGTCTAGTCTTTATTTTTTTCTTTAGTATGGGTAATGGTCCTATATACTACTTACCAATTATTCAAATTCAAGTTATGTTTTGAGTTTAGTTTCCTAGAAAATATAATTATTCCTCCTTTAAAACTAGGAACCTGGCAACAAGAACTTTGGTGCTCCACTAGCCATAGTAATCTTATTCAAAATCCATGGAATTAATAAAACCACTAGAAAGGAAACCTACGAGCATGTCTAATATATTAGAGGAAGATTTGGTATTATAACTCTAGGATAAAGTTTACCGATTGAGAGTAGTATATTTTATATTGTGATCACAACTTGAATGACTTTCAAAAACCCTATCTCATCAGATTATCATATCTAAATATCTAAGTATGGGGTACAAACATGGAGGTAGTAGATATAGGCTTGGAAATGTGATGGTTTTATATCTTGAGGGGTTCTCCCCTAGGTTTTGCTAAACTAGATGTTAAAATAAACAATATTTTCTTGGGGTTCTTTTGAATGGATGAAAAATGAATGAGTAGTATTAAAGGGTCCCCTACATATTTAAACTCTAAAATAAAATGTTCAACAAGGTCATCTCAAGTGTCTATGCAACATTACTCTAATAATAAATACCATACCAATAATATACCCCTAAAAGATAATGTAAGAAGCCTTATCATTATATCTTCATGGAAAATATCATAAATGGTATCTAAAGTAGTAGCATATTGGTGGTGTTCATAGGTTATTTTTCACTACCATCATAGGAGGGCAATACCTTCAATGCAAGTTAAGGAATGTCATGGATATTGGGAAGATTAAATGATTTGGCATTATTCCAAACCATATATAGAATCCAACCATGGCTTTAGGTGGGATGTATTAGGATGTTTGGGGATTCATCAATCTACAAAAAGTTATTTGAGATTTTTTGCTCTCTAATTTGATCATAATGTGATTTTGGAGCTTGTTCTTTCAACAAAGTCATCAATATTAGGTTCTTCAATAGTGGAGTTTCCAGGTGAATGGATTTATGATTTAGAAGAGTAGAGACTTCACCAAATTTTTCTCAATTAGGTTGTAGGTTTGGGTCCCACCATATGTGCCAAAAAATCTTGGTCTATGATCCACCTAGTGGTGTGATTTGTGCCCTAGACTATGGCCAAGATTGGATGGCTCATAATTGCTTCTAACCAACCTCTAGAGAATTTTGGTTCCTTATTGTGCAAATAAAATAAATAAATGAAAGAATACTAAATATAGAAATAGAGGGTTAGAGAGATATAAATATTGATTAAAATGTGACTGGCATTTGGCCTACAAAACTATCGCATCCTATGTAAAAAACACACTTTAGCTTATCTACATACAAGGCCTAACAGACTAGCCACCAAACAAAGCACTACAAAACTACCACTATAATAACCCATAATGATAATCTAAATAGCAGTTAAGGCCTAATAAAATAGACCACTAACAAAAATTTTATAGAAGTGAGTAGATCTACAATAATTAAATGTAATGCATCCCTAACATTCCAATATACTATAGTGATAATTCAAATAGCAACTCAGGCCTAACATAATAGACCACTAAAAAAGCTTTAACAAAAATATATTGAGACTATAAAACATACATATATTAATATCTACACCACATCACTGGTAGAGGTCAAACAACAATTGATTTATTAAGCAAAATAGTAAAATTACATAGTTTACAATAGGCAAATACTCAAATTGTCAACTCCCATATTGGATAAACTTAAGTTATAATTTTTATAATCAATTGAATCTAGCTTAATCATTATGTCGATGGCCTATTCATAGACCTAAAAAAAATAGGCACAATCTAGCATGTTTGAGTCTTAGGTATGATCAACATACATAAGAGTGGATGTCAATTTAAGTCCTATCATCATAACAGTTGTAGGCTGGTTGTTACTTTTGTAGGATCTAGGAAAATTGGTCATCGCTTTCAATCCAGGTGGCATTAGTTTAGCCAATCATGCTCCTTGCATCCATGTGTCTTTAACAATCTTAGGCATGCTCAGCTTCTTTCCACTATGCTTTATTATCATGCCAAGTACTATATTTATAGGCACTTGTTGTTGTGTTGGCACAACACACCCCAATCTGCATGAACTAGGGACCCACTTTTTTTTAATTTTGGTAAATTTTCTCTTAATTTTTTTGGGTTTGTTTGCAATTTTCAGTCATCCAAAAAACTCAAGTTTTCAATTAATTTTTTTTTTTAATATAGGTACCCAAAGTTTGCTTGCCTTGAGCTTGTTGTGATGTTTATTGTAATGACCATGTCCTATAAACTTATTTTAAATGGAAAATAACCTATCCTTTTAAATCAAGATAAAAATAAGCTTTCTAGTGGATAAAAATATGCTTATATATTTATCATCTTAGCACCCTAAAGCCACTTAAAATCAGCTATTGCAGACTTGATTTTCCTCTTGGATAGCTGATTTTCAACAAGTTGTCCAAATTGCCATGACCAAGGTCACTCCCGAGTAATTATTAGATAATGGTTGTAAATCTATAAATTATTTGTAGAAATTGCCCTGATCATAAGTTTGGCCACTTAAGAAGTCTAAAAGCATGCAAGGTTAAATCCATTGGTAATTCAAAATATTATGCCATACCGCAACCCAACATTCAAGCTATTAGAAATCAATTCCAGGCAATTGGAAATTATTTTCAGGCTATAGAAAAATCATTTCTAGGCTATTGGAAATTAATTCGTGGTAATTAGAAATCAATTTCTGACAATCAAAAAAATCAATTTCGGACTCCTAGAAATTAATTCTGGGCAATTAGAATTCATTTTTGAGCTTTTGGAAATTAATTTTGGACATGTAAAAAAATCATTTTTGGGCTACATAAAATCAGTCCTAGACTATTTCGAAATCATTTTCAGGCAATCAAAATTCATTTTTGAACTATTGAAAATCATTTCCAAGCTATTGAAAATCAATTCTAGACTCTTGGAAATTAATTCTAGGCAATTAAAAATCATTTCCTAGCTATTGGAAATTATTTTTGGGCTATAGAAAATCAATTTTGAGCTATTGAAAATCATTTTTGGACAATTAGAAATTATTTTTGGACCATTGAAAATCATTATCGGACTATTGGAAATCATTTCCAGGATATAGAAATTATTTTTGAGCAATTAAAAATCATTGTCTAACTATTGAAAATTATTTCTAAGCCATAGTAAATATCCTAAATCATTCTTGTATTATTGAATATGGGAAATGGAAGCAAAAATGCACACGTCCGAATTTTTTCTTAGTCTGACATAAGCACAAGAGTTGGAAATTTCAAAAATGCCAATGCTGAAAATAAAAAAAACCAACAAAGCCAAAGTCTAGAAACTAAAAGCAAAAATGCACAAGTCCAAATTTTTTTCTAAGGTGACATAAGAATAAGGGTTGAAAATTTCAAAATTGTACAATGTCAAAAGCTCGATAAGTGAAAGCAAAGTCTGGACTCAAGAAGCTAATAGTTGGACTTGGAGAAATAAGAAGCCAAAGTTAGAATTTTTTAATTATTGACATAAGCATTAGCATTGAAAAATTCCAGTGATGCACAAGCCCGACTATTAAAAGTTAAACCTAGCAATTGGAAATTAGCTCGGACACAATGCTAGATCCAAAATTTGGCTAAGGAAAAAGTGAAGCTAGACTTTTAAAATTTTGATGTCATCATTAAAAAGAAAAAAATTTGGTACAGAAGAAATTTAAAAATTGTCTAAGGTATGGCCAAACTCATAAAGTGTTGATGTCATCATCAATAAGAAAAAGTCTAACACAATAAAATTTGACTAAGGAAAATGTCCAGTACAAGGGAAAAAAAATTATAGGCATAGAATTCAGCAAGTGAATATTAAGCACTGCAATGGGAATTTAACACCTAGCTATTAAAAATTAATTCTAAAATTCTTAGCCAAAAGTTCGACAACTCATAGCAATTGGAAATTTTATTCGACAATTAGAAATTGAGCCTTAGCAATTGAAGCTACCCTAACCAATTCCCTAAAAATGAATGATTTTGTTGTAAAGTATAGAAAATAAATCCAAGAATTATAAAAAGCAATGTTGGAGGCTTATACACTTGCAAGTAAGAATTCCACTAATTATTGTAAAAGATAAAAATATAGGGAAATGCTAAGAGCTTTGCCAGAGAGAGTAAAATGCAACAAAATCATTAAAAATATTATCAAAAAAGAAATTAAAAAGAAACAATAATAATAATAAAATAAAAAGAAACAAACACATAAGAAAAATTTAAAAATTATAAATTATAAATAATTATAAATATATTAAATTCTAACCTTTGCTTTTTTTGTTGTTTTACAAGATATTTGTTGGTGGTTGCTTTAAATATAGAATATGTGATGGAAAACATGGGATTTTAATGTTGATTGGGCAAGTATAATTGTGCAAGGTGGCAAATGTGATGACAAACATACGATTTTAATGTTGGTCATGCAATTACAAACAATATGGTAGATATGGGAAATCAATGATCAACCTATATTTTGTAGAATAATTAAGATTTAATGAGGCATGGTCGTTCTAGAGTTCTCAAGTATTTTGTAAATTAATATTTAATGAGGCATGGCCAAAGTATAATTGAAATCAATCCTAAGGGGTGTATCACCCAAATTTTTTGCACCCTTACCTTTGGGCTAAAGGATCCGTGCCCTGGAAGGGGGATGCGAGAAGGATGGGACAATACCTCGGATGGAGAGGCCCTTTGAAGGTCGCACCTCTCGGGGGAGGGGTATAAGGGTGAATTTTTGACGACTGGTGGGGTTCACCAGGAAACTTTAAGCGGTAGTTTCCACGCCTAGGTTGAGAATGGGTTTGATGTGTTCATTTTATATTCAATCATTCATATTCCTAGGTTGGCCTAAATGAATCTAAGCTATTTTATATGATATTTCAAGTTTACATGAAGACAAAAAACATGAATGAATCCTAAATATAGAGACTATATAAATTGGAGAGGAATACACCTGATTCCTAATGTTTGATGAAGATTCTGAAGCTTGTAGGAGTCCAGATCATCTTGGATATGACAGGATCATCTGTAATTGTACAGAATCATCCCAAATCATAGGTGATCATCTGAGATAAGAAAAGATCGTCGATGACCTGACGAATTCGTCAGATGAATTTGTCAAAAACCTGTAATCATAGAAATAGACACCAAAAACAAAAAATGCAATTGCTAGAATGATGCAAAATGATAGAAGTAACAGTATAGATGCTTAAATAATAAATCCAGATTAGCAAATCAAATGGGATGCACTGTTTTAATAACTTATTTTAAATTTTACCATGCAAATATGCTAAATGAGGTGAACTCCAAGATGCAGAACAAAAATAAATTGATCTAATGCATAATTAAATAAGTAATAAAGGTAGGAAACGCAAACTCGGGGCTCTGGTTGCCTCCAATATGAACTGCAGTTGAAATCATCAGCAATCATACGATATCATCACCGATCTCGACAGGATCGTCTGAATCATGTTGGATCGCCTACGACGATCCGAGCTTCCTCTGGATGAAACACAGTAAAATCCTGCAATAAAATCTAAAAATACAAATGCAAATAATGGGGGCGAGGATGTTCTAATACAAAAAAAAACTAGAGTTGTAGGGAAATGATCAGCCAGGGGGATAAACTAGGAAATCCCAAGTTTATATAGGATTAGAGGGAGGTTAGGAGGTTGGGGATCATCCCAATCTGGGAGATCTCCAATGTAGGAATCTCCAACCGCACAGACACGCTTCTGCCTGAGTTGGAGAGGTTTTTGAAACAAAAGCTAATTATAAAAATTTAGTTTTAGGATGAAATCGTCTGGACGTTCTGTCCCAGACGAATTCATCTGATCTGGGATGATATCGTCAGATCGGTGATGATATCATCCAACAATCAAAACAAATTCTAAAAATGACATGAAAAATGAGGTGAGCAGTTAACGGGCGATTTCAAGGTTAAAATTCAATTTTTTTATCTTTTTACTGATGGTTTAACTGCGTCAATTTTAGGGTGCTACATTTTGCCCCCTCTTTAGCAAATTTTTTGAAGAAAATGCGTTAAATATGAGTTCTTCACGCTTTACGAGAAAACAAAAATTTATTCAATTTTTTAGATGACGATTCTAGGTCGAATCGTACAACTACTTGCTATGGTGCCCCCTCCGAGTTTTTACCCAAATCGAACGTTTGAGGTAAAAGCACGAAAAAGCAAAATTTAAAAAAATGTTGTTTTTTTTTAAATAAAAATAAAAAATAGGGTAAAACCCTAATTCATTTTTACTGTTCACTTTCACTGTTTTAGAGCTCTGTAGGCGAAATGGTGGAAACAACACACAGATCGACAAAGGTCCGATGCAAGTTGCGGGTAAGGTTCTAAACTTGATTTATTATGTTTTTAACTTGATTTATTTAATTTTTTAGTTGAATTTTGATTTTTTTTTGTCATCGTGGCCATTTTTAGGCCATCGACGACATCAGGATGAAATCGTCCCAATTTCGTCGAAATTGTCCCTATATCGTTGATTTCGTCTAAGGATGAAATTGGGGATACAAGGGTGATTCCATCCAATAAAGGACGATCCCTAAATTGAACAAAAGGGAGACAATTTCATCCTACCAAGGACAATTTTACTAAATTTAGTACGATATCGTTCAATAATGGATGATATCATTTTTTTTTATGAGATGAAATTAATTTTAATTGATTTTAATGATTATATACTAATGATTTTTGTTGTTTTATTATTTATTTTGTAGAGAGGAATACTAAGAGTCGAGAATAGAAATACGGAGGGCTCAGAGATGATGTAGCCATGCTCAATCAGGCCAAGCAAGATAGGCTAGCGGAGGTTGGACTACAACATGTGGTAGAAATGCCATAAATTCCTATAGACATGGGGCTACTAACAACCCTAGCAGAGAGATGGTATTCGGGGTCAACCTGTTTCTGGCTACCGATAGGGGAGATAGCTCCCACTCTAGAGGATGTATGGAGGATCTTGAGGATCCCCATACATGGGTGATTCATGACTCCTTTGGCCAATCAATGCCATGCAATGATGAGACTGTGCATGAATCTGAGCTTTGCCCTAGAGAAGGGCAAAGTGAACATCGAGTCTTTGCGACAGATGCCTAGGGTGTCTCGGTTGACCCGGGTTTTGGTAGGGGTGGTGGGTGGCCTACTTCTATGCCACTAGAGTGGTTGTAGGTTACCATGGCTCCTCTCAAATGTGGTCTATGACATGAGGGACCACGGTTACAGGTTTTCTTGGTGTAGTTTTGTACTATGCCTCTTGTATAGGATCCTCTACAAGGTCATATACAAGGGAGGTCAATGTCTGGTACTGACATCATTACAGCAGGTTTGGTGTTGGAAGCACATTGCGATATAGAGGCTGATAGGGCTTCCATTGACAGGAGTTGATTGGGAGAGACCCCAAGTTTTCTATTGGTGGCTCTAGAGAGGGTCATAGCGATGGATAGATTTGTTGATGTCCCAGAGGTTGCTAGATGACCTCCTTTTTTATCAGATCACCTAGACGCCATGGAGAGAGCATCCAAGGTGGGGAGAGGATGGATAGGAGTTGGCTTGCATCAAGCGAGTCTAATGGTTGAGGATGGAGTAGGGAGAGGTAGATCTCCACTGCTATGACCAATTTTTGAGGCAATTCAGTCTATAGCAAGGGATCCCTTCTCTTAGGTATTACGAGTACTCCCAAATGGTCTAGGATAATACTACACTAAGCGAGACTCTAGATATGCAATAGTTCTATAGTCAGGACGCTGACAATGCCCCCATTTAACCAATGGATGGGGACAAAACTGGGGTACCCGATGGATATGATGCTTGGTATGTTGACATCTGCCCTCCTCGGATGATAAGGGCACAGGGTCCGATGCATGCTATTGTGTAATGGATGGTGAGGCAATGCCAGACTACCATTGATACAGTGAGGAGTCACAGAGGGAGGGATCAATGACGACCTCCTTAGGAGAGACGCTAGAGAGTGCCATAGGCTCCAAAGAGACTACAACAGCCAGAGAGGAGGGAGGAGGGACTTCCTTCTCAACAGAGGGATAGGCCACCATCACCCGATAAGGTCAAGGGTTTTGAGGTGGGGGAGAGCAACGAGATGGTGACTCTCCAAGAAAAAAATGCCCACTTATGAGCTTAGGTGCAGATGCTACAGGATGAGGCTACATGACTCAGGGCTCAGAGTGGAGGGGCGAGCATGTAGGAGTTGGCACAGGCTATTGCTCAGACCGCATTCTATCATGGAGCATACTTCCAACTGGTTCCAGAGGGCCAGAGGTTATAGCTGCCAGTCGGCATCACAGAGCTGGTCAAGATGGGGTCATCAAGGACATCCTCATGATCGACATTGAGGACCCACGACATAGGATGGACTATGATGGGACCACCTCCTCCACCTCAGGGTGGGAGAGGAGATGAGGTGGAGAGCTCAAGGGCTTCTCGAGACTAGCTGCATATTGACTATAGACTTGCATAGTTTTGAGAGGATTGAGTATGCCAGGGTATAGATTGTGGCATACCAATCCGTTTTGATATGATGTACATATTTTTCTTGATATATATATATATATATATATATATTCTTTTTGTGATATGAATTGTGCATATGTTGTATGATGATTTAATATTTTAATTGTTGATTGATTATTCATGTAATTATGTCATTGGAAATATTATAATTTTATGTCATGCCATAAAATTTAAATGAAATAATCTGATGTAAACAAATTGGTTGTTGTGGTGTGATTTAATAAAAAATAAAGTGACTTCTAACAATAATTTCAAAGGGAATCTGATTCTCAAGTCCTGATCGGTGCTCTAGATTGCTTGCGAAATTTCTCTTTAAAAGCCTGGAGACTGTGGATGTTGATATCTCAAATCAAGGAGCTATGGAGGGAGTTAGATGATGTCATCCCTATGTATGTGAGTAGAAATCTGAACACGGTAGCTGACTTCCTTGCGAAGATGGGTGCTTGAGAAAGAGGTAGGTGTTTAGCTGCACAGTGATATGCCTATGATAGATGAAGAGATTCGGAGTGGTCTGGAACGATCCCTGCATCCATGAGCTCAAAAATGACTAAGGTTAGATTTTGTCGCGATATCGCGACATATTGCGCCGTCGCGACCCTGTTTGGTAATCTGTCGCGATTTTGTGACATGTTGCTCTGTCGTGACATGTTGCTCTGTCGCAACCTATCCTGGATAACTGTAGCGATTTCGCTACCCTTTTGGTTGCTGCGGCTTTGGGAGGAAAATTGTAGCGATTTCACGACTTGTTGCGCCGTCGCGGTCGTTGATGAGAAGGTGTCACGATGTCGTGACCTTTTTGGTTGGTTTTGCTGCTGGAGGAAAAGTGTCGCGATATCGCGACGCTTTGAGAAAAATTGCATGAAATGGAAAAACCGTCGCGATATCGCGACAATTTTTGTGAAAAGCTACTCTAAGGAAAATTAGTCGCGATTTCGTGCCTTTTTTGAGGAAAGGACACAAAGGGGCATACTTGTTGCGATTTTGAGATGTTTTGAGCAAAATTTAGTTAAGGGGAAAAACCGTCGCGATATCGCGACCTTTTTGAGAAAAACCTCCCAATGGATAACCTGTCGCGATTTCGTGACATGTTTATGGAAAGGAAGCACGGGGGCAAACCCGTAGCGATTTCGCTACGATTACGGAGAAAATGCCTTGCGGGGAGAAAACGTCACGATTTCGCGACTAGTTTTGGTAATGGGCACCTCGGGGGTGAACATGTCGCGATTTCGTGACACTTTTGCGGATGGGGCGCCCATTGGTTTTCTTGTCGCGATTTCGCTACACTTCCGGCCAAGTGGGGCTCCAAGGAAAATCCGTCGCGATGTCGCGACACTTTCTCAAAGTTGCTGATCAAAGGGGTCCTCGTCGTGATTTTGTGACAGTTTCGGGGAGCAGGTGCCTTCAGGCTTTCTCATCGTGATTTCGTGATGCTTTTGGCGTTTGGGTGATTTGGTGCTGTGCTGTCGCGATTTCGTGACTTTTTTCGTGTGTTGTGGTTCCGGTGCTTTTTGTCGCGATATCGCGACATGTCACGATTTCGCGACATGTCGCGTTATGGCGACTGGTTGTTGTGGCGCGACGGTTTTTTGGTTTGGTGTCGCGATTTCGCGACATGTCGCGTTTTCGTGACATGTCGCGTTTTCGCGCCCTTTGTACTTCTGGTCTCTTTGCGCTTGGTTGGGATGCCCTTTCTCCCTCTTGTAACTGTCTTTTGTTTTAATACAAGTTTTTTTCATTTTTTTCAAAAAAAAAACAATAATTTCAAAGGAAATTGTCACTGTTACATGACCATTTCATGGAGTCACCGCTCGCTAGGTCATTAAGCTAATCCCGATAGAGAAATATTGCTAAAAGTAAAAGGGTGCTTAAGAGACTTTCTTAAGACTTTTGTGTTGTGATGATGAAAAAAATGATGATGGTGATGATTTATTTTTAGATGTCCATAAAAATATTATGCATGAAATATTAAAAATATGATTTTTGCTAGGCATAAAATTCCTAAGTGTGATAGAAATTTGAACAATTGCCTAGGAATTATACCATCATCACAAAACTAAATGTTGACATAATAACATAAAATAGAAAAGGTTTTCATTCTTTTTAAAGCATAATTATGTAACATAATGATTTAAACCATATGCTTTTATGGATTAAATAAATAGAGAATAAAGTTAAAATGATGATTTGCGCTAAGCATAGAATTTTTAGGGATAGACTTATACCATCATCGCAAAAAAAAAATAAAAAAAAAAATTGATATAATAGTTTTATTGCATAATTGATTTTGGAGTTTAAGATAAACAGAAAATATAATATGAGGACTTGCACTAGGCATAAAATTCCAATTTAGGTTTAGGAACTATACCATCGTTGCGAAAGTCGAAAATATATAAACGTGACTTTATAGATGTTCTCAAGTGAGAAAATCAAATTATTCCAGAAGATGTGCATAAATATTTTAAATTATCTCAAAGATAAAATTTATATTTATAAGGAACCCCATGTGCAGATGTGATTTTATTACTGATATTGATCTATCATAATGATACAAAATCTCTCAGACACAAATGTGTGCAATTGTATTGTTCATTTACCAATTTTGAGCAAGATAAATTGATATAAGTAATTTGAATTAACCACATGAGTTTTCGTTGACCATGATTTATATGCATATAACCATACCAAACTACTATGTAAGTCAGGTCATCAAGAACTAGCTGATCCATAAGCAGACATAGGTCTATACAAAAGAAGGTCGCTAATGTAATAGACATATCACCATGCTAGGAGTTACCCAAGGCCAAGTGGGTTGGGCACAAACCACCTGTTATGGGGCTTACCTCACAGTTTTTGAATAATTGAGAATTCCAAGGATTCAAGCTCATTCACCCTTCTTTTCTTTTCAAAGGGTAGGGGAAGGGATTTTATTGCTTTTTGCTTTTTCTTTTTTTTTCTCTCTTTTTTTTTGTTTGTATTTTTTCTTGACACTGAAATATTGCTGAGAAGGTACAAAATGATAATGCTTCTGAATAATTTTCTCTTTTTCTCATGATTTTTCTTGCTTTTCTTTTTCTCTTTTTCTTGCTATACTAGGGATACTTGCTCGGATTGGCTGTAGAGCAAGGGATTTTTATTCTAGGTAGGGGTGAGCTTGTCCTTTTGTCAATTCTCAAAGATTCTAGACCATGTGCATGATAGGATAGCAGGGGAAACTTTTCACTCAAGAGACCACTTCTACTATGTAGCATCATTTTGAATTTGCAATGAAATCATTTTAATGTGAAAAGGTATACTTGGTTCAAGTAAATAACAAGAACAGTTCTCTATGCTCAAAACTTTATTTAATTCAACGGTGGACTATGATATAAGAGAGATTAATAATCATACTAAAAAGATCAAGATATTTATTCATGTGAGTGTGAAAGTGAGGGATTCCAAATAAATGCTAATTTATCCAAAATAACTAAAAATATAACTACAATACTTCAAGAATTGACAAGTGAAAAAATAAAAGATGTTTGTGAAAATTTTGATTGATTTTGATTTTTTTAGATTTTGATTTTGATTTATGAATTGAGAGAATACATAATATTACTATTTTTGAAATTTTTATATGAATGTACTAAAATGAGACAAGATGTACAATATATACAATGATGAAATTACCAGAATTATGTGTAATAGCGCTTAAGATGCATAATGTTCATAGGTTCTTTAAGATCTTTACCATCTAAGGTAGCTAATCTGTATGCTCCCGATCTAAATTTAGCAGTGATGATATATGGCCCAATCTAGTTAGGTTCAAATTTTCCTTTAAGGTATTTAGTTGCATTAGTATTTTTTTTATTTTCTTTTAAGACGAGGTCATCGATCTCAAAGGATTGGTGATGAAATTTCTTAAGATATGCTCATTTGAGCTTGTTCTGGTAGGCTCGAAGATGCTCCAAAGCATTTATGCGCTTCTCATATAGGAGTTCCAACTGACTAAATCTGCCAACATGATATTCATCTCCTACTTTGGTATCTTGAAGTAGCAGGGCCAAAGAAGGAACTTATAATTCAAAGGGAAAAACAGTGTCAGCGCCATAAACCAAAAAAAAAGGTGAATTGCCCGTGGGAGTATGAACGCTAGTTTGATAAGCCCACAAAGCAGGATATAATTGAATGTGCCAATCTCGACCAAATTTATTGACCAGTATTTTGAGGATTTTAATTAATGTTTTATTAGATGCTTCTACTTGGCCATTACCCTGAGGATAATAGGGAGTGGACCAACGATGTTGAATTTTATATTACTACCATAGTTTCTTTACATATTTATTTTTGAAACAAGTTCCATTATCCGAGATGAGATTTTCAAGAATTACGAACCTACAAAAAATTTGATTAAAAATAAATTTGGAAACTTGGGTTCCAGTGCAAGAAGCTAAGGACATAGCTTCAACCCACTTCGTAAAATACTCGATGGCGGTTATAATGAATTTGTGTCCATCAGATGACACAGGGTTTATTTTTCCAATAATGTCTAAGCCCCATTTTGAAAAGGGCCAAGGAGATGAAATAGCCTACAGTTCTTGTGCAGACACATGGACAAGGTCAGCGTGTTTTTGGCACTTTTCGCAATGGCACACGTAATCATGTGCATCATTCTCCATGGTAGGCCAAAAATATCCTATCCTAAGGAGTTTCTTAGCAATGGCGTTACCACTAAAGTGTCCCCCACAAGATCCATTGTGGGCTTCACTCAAATCTAATCTAGAATATTCTAGATTCAAACATCTCAGTAGGATGCCTTCAAAAGATCTCCTATATAAGGTATTACAAATTATGACGAAGTGACTTGCTCGTCTACGTAATAACCGATGTTGGTTTCTATTAAAACCTTCAGGGAAGGTTCCATTTTGAAGAAAATTGAGGATATCAGTGTACCAAAGTTTGGGAGTAGTTTCATTGATTAGAAACACGTCCAAATGTTCCAAGCATGATTTAATTGAAGCAGGTTCCTAGAGTCGACAAATAATGATGGTAGCATATTCGTCATCTAACTCCAAGGATAAAAGATATGCAGCTGCGGCCATGGCATCAACCGCACGATTGCTAGTTCTAGGAATAGCTTCCAAGGTAACTTGATCAAATAAAGATATTAATTGAATACATATGCTTTATATGGGCACAATTTATCATCTCTCAGTCTGATAAACATCATTAATTTGATTTATAACAAGTTTAGAATCATCAAAAACTAATAGATTTTTAATTTTTAGTGCCATGGCAGCTCGTAATCCAAGGATTAGAGCCTCATATTCAGTAGTGTTATTAGTACAAGCAAACATTAATTTAAAGGATAGAGGTATGAGGTGTTTCTATGGAGATATTAAAATAATACCTGCACCAGACCCACTCATGCATCAAGCTCCGTCAAACTATAAGGACTGTTTCTCTGAATGATCTACCTCTAGTCTAAGGCATTCATCAAGAAACTCAATGATGAGGGGATGGGTGGATTCCAAGGGTGCAGCAGCTAATTGATCTGCTATGATTTGAACCTTAACAAACTTTTGTCCTATAAATGCGACTTCAAAATCGCTTAGCGCAAGAACCCACTTTGTTGTGTGACTAGATAAATAAGGTTGACTCATGAGATACCGCATGGGATCAGATTTAGCAATAATGTATGTTCTATGACTGAGCATATAATGGCATAGTTTTTGTGTAGAAAATACGACTACTAGACATAACTTCTCTAATGTTGTGTAGCGGTTTTCATAACTAATTAATGTTCTGCTAATGTAATAATTAGCACGCTCTCTCTTCTCATCATCAAGTTGAGCTAACATAGCTCCTAAAGCAAAATCTAAAGCAAAAATATACAAGATAAATGGGCGATCAGGTCTAGGTGGCAAAAGTACAGGTGGGTTAAGAAGATATTGTTTGAGGAGTTCAAATGCTTCTTGGCATTCATTGTCCCAATGGAAAGAAACGTCCTTCTTAAGAAACTTAAGAAAGGGTCCAGTTTTATCTGCCAACTTATCGATGAAGCGACGAATGGATTGAAGCTTACCTTGTAGACTTCGTAATTCATATATATTTGTGGGTGCAGGCATATCAGTGATGGCCACAACTTGAGAGGGTCAATTTTGATGCCATGTAAGGAAACTATAACCCCCAATAATTTATCAGACTTAACTCTGAATATACATTTGACTGGATTCAATCGGATAAGATATTCCCTTAACCAATCAAATAATTTTCTCAAGTCATCTAAATGGTCATCTTCTTTAGTAGAACAAGCTATAACATCATCTACATAATCATGTAGTATATCATGCATCATATCATGAAATATATAATTCATGGCTCGTTGATAGGTTGCACCTGCATTCTTTAAACCGAATGGCATCACTTTCCAAAAAAAGGTCCCCCAAGGAGTAATAAAGGTTATTTTAGCCTTATCTTCAGGAGCTATCCTGATCTAATTATAACCAAAAAATCCATCCATTAAGGATATCATTCCACTCCCAGTAGTAAAATAAATGATCTGATCCATGTTGAGAAGGGGAAAATCATCTTTAGGGCATGAAACATTAATATATCTAAATTTTGTACAAACCCCAACCTTAGTAGCTTCTTTCTTAGTTACTGGAACTACATTCGAGATCCATTCAGCATAATCAATGGCTTGTATAAAAATAGCATTAAGGAGTTTTTCTAACTCCCCTTTGACTAGTAAGGCCACTATAGGATGCATTTTTCTAAGTTTATGTTTAACATGTTTAGCATCTGTATGGACTACTAGGTGATGCATAACTACAGAAGGGTCTAAACCTGGCATATCTTCATATGTCCAAGCAAAGACATATTCATATTCTTTAAGAAATGCAATGTATTTATCCTATTTTTCTTGATTCAATTCTAATTCGATGTTGATTATGTGGGGGTTATCCTCGGTTCCAATGTTAATTTTGATGACATTTTCTACTTCCATGTGTAGATCTCTCTCAAAATTAGGTGGGGTGGGTGAAATACCCAATTCTTGTAATTCTTTCGAGGTTAGCTTGGATAATTCGTCTTGAGGATTCATGGCCTCAAGTTGGGCTATGCTAGGTATAGAGCCATCAAAATAAAATCCTTTATGTAATAATTCCTCAACGGAGACATCATGGAAGATATATCCCTCCAACTCATGATTGAATTCAACGATCATCTCAAGATAAGCTATAGATAGCATATTACATGTGAATGGCTTATTCATTAAATGCAAAACATCACGTTCATCTAAATAATCTTGGTAACATATAAGATGGTCATCATCCTCGAATGGCTGACCCTTACTAGAAAATAGGCCCACACCACATCGGGCGGGCCATGGCTCTACCTCAAAAGGTTCTTTCATACCATTCTGGAAAGGTCCCAAACATTTCCCTTTATATCCCAATTTAAGCATTATAGGTTTGGTTTTAGTATACTCATTAGTAAAACAACATCGAGCATATCCATCATAATGAGTTTTGATGTTTCTGGGTATTCTACCCCAGTCATATCCCTTATAAATAAAGGCATAGCTCCCGACTTGGTAAATACTTCCCATAGGCTGTGGAAGGCCCAATGTACGAGGAGAGGAGGCAAATTATTTAAAACAAGGGAATCTTGCATAGAAACATTCGTTTCTTCTGATATAAGGATTTTAGATAGATCGGGTAAGAGCTCGTCAGTAAGAACATAAGAGGTAGAAGGAACATTTCCTACGTCTTCTAATGTGGAAAATATGACTTTCATAGATGTAGACGATGTAGAGGTGTCAATAGATGGGTCTATTATAGGATAGAAATTATAGGATTAGAACAAGAGACATTGGTTGTGGGATTAGGATCTTTTTTAGGTCCTAATGCGGTTTGTTCAGAAGATGGTTGAGCTATATGTGAAGGTGCATCTGATGGAGAAGAGGTAGATGACATTTTGGGTGTAAATTTCACACGTTTATATGGGTAACGAGAATTAGGATGTGTGGATGACAAAGTAGGGCAAAATTGAACTCCAATAGGTTTTGCAAACACACACATATCAAAGGGTCTTGGATCACCACGAATGGTAACCAACTGATTCTTAAATTCAAATTTAACACATTGATGTAAGGTTGAGGGAACAACTCGCATTGCATTGATCCAATGGCGACCCAAGATTATATTGTATGATGTAGGGCAATGTACAATAAACACAGTCGTATCCAAGGTTCTCGGACCAACCTATAATGGAATGGTAATAACTCCACATGTTTCTTATGTTTTGTCATTGAAATATTTTATGATCATATCAGTTCTTTTCATTTCCTCACTTCTAAACCCAAATCTTTAGTAGAAGTTAAAAGTGCAAATATTTAAAGATGAACCATTATCAATTAAAACTCGTTTGACTGCTACATCTCCAATTAAAGCAGTAATATACAAGGGGTTATCTTTATGTAAACTATGTTGCAGTATGTCTCTATCGTAAAATTCAATACAATCAACTTCACGAGTTATTATACTATTGGCCATGGCTTCAAGTTTAATGTCTTGTGGTACCATCATCTGGCTTAATGTGAGCATTAATTCATCTCTATGTGTGGGAGAAGATCTTAAGAGGTCCAAAAGGGAAATCCTAGCTATAATATTTGATAATTGTTCATTAATATTATAATGAGGTTTAGGTTGAACATTAGGTGCATGATTCCCTTTATTAGAAACCTTCAAAATAAATGGAGTTGATACACCATTCTGCATTTGATCTTGTTGAGAATTTTGAGCATGTTGTCTAGTAACAACTCCGATGGTACCCACAATATTATTCTACGGATGATGAATGGGTCTTGGTATAGTGTTTATAGCTAACTCATTAAAAAGTAATTGGTGAGACGATGGTCTAATAGTGATTCTTCTTGAAAATGGTTCTTCTAGAACCATATGACTTGTGATAGGGTGAATAGTATCTGATTCATCTTCAGAACTATTCGATTGATTCGATGTGATTTCCATATCACTCTCAGTCTCATATTCTTTATCACTAATATCAGGTATCTGCATATTATATAGAGGCCTGGTTGTAACCACGGATAAAGTTGTGTCAAAGGTTTCCAAATCATGAACAGGTAAATGTCCACTAATATTTCCTACATATCAAGTAGGAGGAACATTATGATGTTCAATTTGATTAGCCAATTCCTTCCCATGTTTTGGTAAAGGATGTTGAAATATGTCTAATGACTGATTGGAGTTCTGATTCTAGTTTTGTGTGATGTTATGTTGAGTGTTATTAGGAGGATTTTGCTTCAGTTGAAAGGCTTGTACCTCCATCTCATTGTTATCAATCAAGTCCTGTATTTTATATTTTAATATTTTACAAGAGTTGGTAGTGTGTCCAGGTCCTCTATGGAAGTCACAATGTAAATCTGCTCTATATCCGGGTATAGTTGGATCAGGTTCCTGGATATTTGGTAATTGAATCAAGCCTCATTCTAATAATTGTGGTAGAATAGTTGATAAAGTTTGATTTAACCTAGTACGTTCTTGAGGAGGTCTATTAGGAGGTTTCAGTACAAACTTCTCTACTGTCTTTGCAGCATTAACATTAGCAATATTTCTGCTATCGGTGGCTCCATCACCCACAACTTGTTTATTCTTATATTGATTTTTGGATGTTTTCTCATCGTCTTTCTTTTTAAGTTGACCTCTCCTAATGAGAGCATCTTCCACTATTCGGGCTAAGTCTATAGACTGATCGAAGGTGGTCAAGGTAGCAATTGACAATTCATAAGATAGTTGCTCTTGCAAATTATTAATAAAGATGTCCAACATCTCCCTATAAGGTAACACAAAGTGCAATTTTCCTATCAATTGTCTCCACATAGCTAGGAAATCAGCAAAGTATTCATATTTGTCCTGTTTTAAGTTGTAAAAATCTTTAATGGTCACATGTCTTTCGACATAGGCACTAAATTTATGAACAAAAGACTCGGCAGTTTCTTTGAAATTCCCCAAAGAATTAGTGGGTAATTTATAATACCACTCTAATGCCATTCCTCCCAAGCTCTTCGGGAATATTTTTAGTAATAACAAGTCATCATGTGATATATCATGACATGCTATCCTAAACATACGAAGATGCTCTATGGGATATTTTATTCCTTTATATATGGGCAAGACAGGCATAGGAAAATGTTTAGGATACGACTGTGCTACAACTATAGGATCTAAAGGCTGACTACACATCTCTCGATAATTGTACGAGGGATGGTAGGGATCTATTTGTTCCATGCGGAAAACTAACAGTTTCACCATGGTTTCAAGATTACTATTTTGTCCACCATATTGGTTCGGTGGGACATAGGTATGGGATTTATGAGTGGATGATGGTGTGCCATAAGGATTAGATGCTATATTGCTGTTATGCAAAGTGTTGGTAGGAAGAGTATTATGAAGGGGATTTGTAATAGTATTATGTTGTATCCCAGATTGTTGGTAATTGGTGTTTGGTTTTGTTTTGGGATTTTTTTGATTTGAGGTATGTTGCTCAATATTTTGGTGGAATAGAGAGGTAAATGATGGTTTCTTTTGTGTAGGAATGACCCTAGGATTTTTAACAGGCACCTTAGGTGGTTGGGTAACCTATTGTTGTTGCATGTTTCAGATCGCAGCTACTATATCCAAATTGGGTGGCCCAAATTGATCACTTTCTTGTTAAATAAAGGACAAGGGATCAGTGCGTGTATGAAATACTTCTTCTAGGGTTGCTTGAGTGTCACTAATTCGATCCTTTTCCATATGGACTACTCTATTAAAAACACCAATATTTGTGTTAATGAACTTCCAAAATTATTCCATGTTTTGAAAAGTGATAGCTCCTCCCGGAGACATTTTAGGGGATGAGGATCCTTCCTCTCTATTAATTTCTTCTTGTTCATTTGCTACAACAAGCTCTTCTTCTTGCTGGTCTAGGAATTCTTCTTCCTGAAATTGGTCCTCAGGAGGGACATTTTGGTCAATTAATGGTCTTCCTAACCAATCTTTATCTTCTTCGGTTTGTTTTCCATTCCTAAGTCTAGGAATTGTGCTACACTTAGGTTTTAGCAAATATATATATATATATATATATATATATATATATATATATATATATATATATATATATATATATATATATATATATATATATATGTGGTAGGGTTGAGAGGTATATATTTTAACTATATACCTACTATAATACTTAAAAAGAAATGTTTTGTTTTGTTTTTATTTTTGTTTTGTATTATTATTTCATAAGTATAAAAATAACAAATAGTATGCTAGTTGCAAGAAATAGTAAAAAGAATGACTTAGTTTTCTATAAATAGTTTATGGATATCGTTGATAGGATCAAGTTCATCAGGAGTCATGAAATGCTCCTCTTCAAATTGGAAGTGGTTTTTCAAGAACTTGACAAAGTGTGCTATGGTAATGTGATATACTTCAGACTCTGACTTATAAAAATAAAGTTCATGGCAATACTCTCGATACAACACGGCTCTAGGAACTCTATTCCATATTTTTATATCTGTAAGATCGACTTCTTGATCCTCCATATGAGATAGAATCTTATGTACTACAATTGTGTTCTTGAGGTATTCCTCAAAGGTGTACAATTTTGAAGACACAAGTGCTCTTTTATCTGCTAACCACCTATGGCAAACTCTCTAAAGTTCATGGTACAAAGTCACCTGATCGGGATCCAGGATTATATCTATGACAAACCTCTTAATTTGCCTAAGTTTTGTAGATATGGATTCAATAATACCCAATCTCCTATCAAGTTTGTCCCACAAAGGTTGGACTCTATTTGTTTGAGGTACTCTAAGCATGAAAGTAATCTCTATGGCCGTTAATTAATTTTCAACATTTATGGTGACAGATCATCTTATATTATAATCTACCATCTAAATATGATATGTAATTTTAACAGTTGTCTAATGATTCTAGATGTTCTTAATAATGTGTTTTTTTTTTCTTTTTTGGATTGTTTGTTTTCAAAAGGTGTTTTAGTTTCACGTTGGGTTCACCAAAATGTATCGCCCAAATTTTTTGCACCCTTACCTTCGGGCTAAAGGATCCGTGCCCTGGAATGGGGATGTGAGAAGGATGGGACAATACCTCAAATGAAGAGGCCTTTTGAAGGTCGCACCTCTTGGGGAAGGGGTATAAGGGTGAATTTTTGATGTGGTTCACCAGGAAACTTTAAGTGGCAGTTTCCATGCCTAGGTTGAGAATGGGTTTGATGTGTTCATCTTATATTCAATAATTCATATTCCTAGGTTGGCTAGAATGAATCTAAGCTATTCTATATGAAATTTTAGGTTTATATGAAGACAAAAAACATGAATGAATCCTAAATACAGAGACTATATGAAATGGAGAGGAATACACCTGATTCCTGATGTTTGATGAAGATTCTGAAGCTTGTAGGAGTCCAAATCATCTCGGATATGATAGGATCGTCTGTAATTGTACAGAATCATCCCAATCATAGGTGATCATCTAATATCAAACAAGATCATCAATGACCTAACAAATTCATCAGACGAATTCATCAGAAACCTACAATCATAGAAATAGAGACCAAAAACCAAAAATGCAATTGCTAGAATGATGCAAAATGATAAAAGTAACAGTATAGATGCTTAAATAATAAATCTAGATTAGCAAATCAAATGGGATGCATTTTTTTAATAACTTACTTTAAATTTACCATGAAAATATGCTAAATGAGGTGAACTCCAGGATGCATAACAAAAATAAATTGATCTAATGCATAATTAAATAAGCAAGAAAGGTAGGAAACGCAAACTCGGGGCTCTGGTTGCCCCCAATATGAACTGTAATCGAAATTGTCTACAATCGTACGATATCATCACCGATATCGACAGGATCATCCGAAATCATGTTGGATCGCCTGTGGCAATTCGAGTTTCCTCTGGCTGAAACACAATAAAAACCTACAATAAAATCTGGAAATACAAATGCAAATAATGGGGGTGAGGATGTTCTAATATAGCAAAAAACTAGAGTTGCAGGGAAATGATCATCCAGGTGGATAAACTGGGAAATCTCAAGTTTATATAGGATTAGAGGGAGGTTAGGAGGTTGGGGATCATCCCAATCTGGGAGATCTCCAATGTAGAAATCTTCAACCATGCAGACATGCTTCTTCCTGAGTTTGAGAGGTTGTTGAAACAGAAGATAATTATAAAAATTTGGTTTTGGGATGAAATCGTCTGGACGTTCTGTCCCAAAGGAATTCGTCTGATCTGGGACGGTCAAAACAAATTCTAAAAATGGCACAAAAAATAAGGTGAGTGGTTAACGGGAGGTTTTGAGGTTAAAATTCAAATTTTGGATCTTTTTACTGATGGTTTAACTACGCCAATTTTAGGGTGCTACAAGGGGTATATCATGGATCAAAATTAATTGTAAATGTATAGTGGCTCACTAGCCTATTACAAGGATTAGAAACCACCTGTTAGTTGGCCTCTTTAGCTTTCTTATTTCTTTGTATTTTTTTCTTATAGTTGGATGACATTTATGAACTAAGCTTCTATTGTTCTGATGCTTTGTTCTTGTAATCCACCAAAGTGGACAAATATGAATTCATGTACTTGATGAATATCTCTATAATATAAGGCTTTTGAAATTTTTTGTTTTCAATATACGTATGCTAATGGAGGTTGCACTCAGTTCATTTCATAGTCTATTGCTCCTTTGAAGATTTCACCATATCGGACCTCAATCTATGTGAATAATGGTTGGGCCAAGATTTGTTTAAATCAGATTTGTTGCTTTATGGAATTGGGGTTGGAGTTTAAGGGAGTATTAGCTTGCTTGTTTTTTCTTTCTTTCCTCTTATCCTTAGACCTTTGACTTTTTTTAAAGCTTATTTAGATTAGGAGTAGATTAATTTATGTTTAAAGCATTGAAGTTTGTTTTTTGTAGTGTATTTAAAATTTCATACAAATTCAAAATAGTCATTATTGTTGCATAAGCAATGATAATCTTAAAATCAATGAATGATATTGATTGGGCAATCACATTTTACAAATCTTAGAATAATATTTTTTTGTATAGTTCTAATTCTATTGATCTCATGTATGTTACAATATCAATGCAATAGAATTATTTTTAGATAGTTAGGCATTTCATATATAAGCATTGTGCTAAGAAATTTATCTTTAGAGACAACTAGCAAAGGCCCCTTGGAGGAACAACTATCAACAACCTTTGAGTTCACCCACACTAGCCAAGACCTAAAATACCTAAACCTTGGGGGAAAGAGATTTCCCTTTCAAGAGGGAACAAATAATTGTTCTAAGTATGCTGGCTTTCCCTTGACAATGTATCTTTTGCACGCTCAATAAAATATCGCTAGAAGGAGTGCATAAATTATTGATTTATTAAGTCTCCTAGGGCCTTGCTTCAATAGAACTGGCTCTAGGAGAGCCAAGACTAAAATTAAATTTTCTAGATTCATTGTTTTGTTACACATCTTGACTATCAAATCTAGAACCTAAAGTCTTAATGACTATATCCAAGCCCTTTATAGGTGGTATTGAGTTTCTCAACCTTTTCCCATACATGAGATCTAAAGCTAATAAAGGTAAACCCAATAGTTCTCCTAGATATATTATCCTTTTTTTTTATCCTTTTTCTATTTCCTAAAGTCCACCAATGGCAGCACTTGGTCCATGGTTAGTAGGAAGTAACCCTTTGAACATACCAAGGCCTATACATCATATGCCTAAGAATGCTTAAAGATATCTCCCTTGATATAGGCATGATAGAACAAGGTTAGCTAAAGAACATATGTAGGCATATAGAGATATATTAATCTGTTTATAAATTATGTATGAGGATGTTGCCTATAGAATGTTTTCATACACATTATATGATTTTGGATATGAATGGTATATTAGCTTACATTCATGCTCTATAACTTCTTGGGCTCGGTTAGAAACAACATTTATCAACCATTTTAGATTGTTTATGGATTCTACTATGGTATACCATTAGTTTACCTTTGCTCATAGAGAACCTAATGAATCCATGAGACTATTCGACACTAGGTTCTATATATTATACACTAGGTTGGTGACACCTTATATCTTGATAGAGAAAACAACCATCCAGATGTACTTTAGAGCCCTAGACCCATCAACTTCCATATTTTTTAGGAGAGTTCCTCAAATTGCATCCTTGCTCAAAGCATACAGTGAGGTCATAATAGTTGAACAATAATTAATGCCTCAAGACTTTAATTTGGGTTAATTATCGTTACTTGGACAATTAGAGGCTTATAATCAGACATAGTTGTTAAATTAGGCCCTTGCACAACATCTTCCCATGGAGAATCCATTACTAATATTTATGTATCACAACCAATACCAACCTTTTAATATGGTACCCCCGAATCAAATGATGCCTAATATGAATAATAAATAGATCATCCTAACACATTTGGAAAATCAAGTGATTATGAACAACACTCTCAATTATACACATTTAGCAAATAATTAACCAGTCTTACCCATAATTATGAATGCATTTGCACTTGTAAACAATGTAATGGCTCAACTAGTTATACAACTTATAGAGTATGGTTCAAAAATTGAGCAATGATATACTTCAACTACAAAGGCAAGTTCCTCAAAACCCACCTACAAATAACATTTAGAATAAGAAAATTGAGTTTCAAATGGCTAACCTTTAATAGGATACTTACCTAAACGATGAAGGATTCATGAATCCTACTAGCAACCAAAATCAATCCAATGATAGATTAGACACTTCCATAAAATTAGCTAACCTTGCTCTACCTAAGTGGTGCAAGGTGGATTCCACTCCTCAACATGGTAAAACTTGTTGTCCAAAGTTTAAAACTACTTTAAATATTATCTATAAATAGATGGAAAATTTAGAGTTAGTTCCCACCAATGGGGATTATAGGAATCAAGCTAATCACAATGTAGGGACATCCCTAGTTTTAAAAACATATGAGCCCTTAGAAGTGGATGAAGATGAATTATAAGTGGATGAAGATGAACTTGAAGAATTCCTAGAAGAAGAGATGCAAGTTTACCAACAGTCTCCCACACCTCCAATAAAAATATCTATTCCACCTGATGAGTAGGACAACATAAGTCTTATCTCATTTAAGGATCCCACAATACCTATGCATCCAAAATTCAACTCACCATTACCACAAATAGAGAAAATTCTAGAACAAAATAAATTTGGATATGATATTATTGAAGACCTTAAGAAATTCAAGGAAAATAGTTCTTTTATCAAGGTAGATCAATTGACTAACTACAAGGATTTTTTGCTTGAGAAAGAAGAGACTTCAATGATTATCGATGCTAAGGTGGTTGTATACAAAGAAAAGGTAGGATCCCCACCTTTCCTTATAACTGTTAGAATTGCTAGTAAAAGTTTGCATAACTGCCTTATGGATTCAAGTGCTTCTATTAATGTGATGTCATATATTGTCAACAAGATATTAGGGTTGGCCCATATTCACTCAAAAAATAAGGTTTTTTAGATGGATAAAATAGACGTAAATGTGGTTGGGGTGCTAAATAAGGTCCATTTTTAGTTGGCTACTAAACTAGGATATAATTATGCATTGATATCGAGGTTATGGATATCCCAAATATGTTGGAGTATATTACATTATTTGGCACATGCTAATGTACCCCCATGGTACCTTCATGGTACACCTTGTAAATATTAGACCAGAGTTGTGTCTTAGTTTAGAGTGTGATTAATATTTTATATAATGTAATAATGTGCAAGAAATGTGCATGTTATGTAAGTGTGTATGTGAAATAAATGCACAATTTTCATGTGAGTAAGTGTGCAAGTGTAATATGAGGTTATATGCACAAGTGTCCTTAAATTAGAGTATGCTAAGTGAAGAGTCATGTCTAGGTGTGCATAAAATATAGATTCATGTGTATGCAAGTGTCAAGTAATGAATTCAAGAGTCATGATACTTGGTATAAGGAAAGTAATAGTCAAGTATCCAAAGACTCTTTCTACAATGGCGAGATATTACTCCATAGAGGAGCATAGCATATATAGCGAGCATAGCTAGTGAATATAGATAAGAAGTTATCAATATCATTATCAAGATTCAAGTACTATATTTCTAAGAGAAAGAGGAGTAATAAAGTTTATATAAATTATTAATATGTAAGTTGTGCTACATGCTTTGTTCATGTATGATTCAGGCTATTTACATTCATATTGTTGCTTATTAGTGAATGTTATTTGATATATTATAAGCCTTGATTTACATATTAATTTGCTCATATTATTCTATTTACATCATTATCTTGATCTTACTATTTTATGGCTATATAATATTTGATCCTATGGAATTTATCCTTTGAGTTTTATATTGATATTAAGGCTTAAAAGTCCATAAAAATGCATATGGGATGTTTCTCAGTCGTGATTGATCAAGAACCTTGAATAGTTATATGGCAACTGATTTTTTAGAAAGAGATCCAATGTTGAAGAAGCTTGTCACTAAGTAAAATGATATCAATTAGGTCTTGTGCAATGAGTTAGAATGGGAATTTTACACTATGGTGGTGGAAACCATAACTAAAGGCAATCATCCAATAGTAGAAACCCCACGTAGTAAAAAAATAATAATTCAATATCAATTATGGACCCTCAAGTTTAATGGATCAAAGTCCAAGTATGGTAGTAGAGATGAGATTAAATTGATTTGGTGGGGTGAAAGAGGTAAGATGAAGGTATTTAGGGTTTCTGATTTGGTGTTACTCTGTAATGAGACCCATAAAAATTGGTATGCCTATCATCATAGGTATCTCTCAAATTATTGTAATCGTATTTGGGACCTTGGAAAATTTAATCATGAAAAAATTTCCCCTTTTGGCTAAAAACCCTTTCAAATATTAGAGATTCCAAGTCTTGCCTTGTAAATAAGCTTTATACATAGTTTTTTGTTTTGATTTTTTTTGGTGTGTTGATCTCGCTTCATTTTATTTTTGTTGTGCTTTATTTTTTATTTGCTTTTGTTTTTTAATTTTGCTTTGTCTTATGCTTTTCTCTTTTTGGCTTAGAATGGTCAAGTACAACCAGCTTCTGAGTTAGAAGTATTTTTGACATAGTTTTTGGGATTATAAGGTCCTACTATGAACTCAATGAAGACAAGATTGGCTTAATCAACTGTTTAGTGTATATCCATTATTGGGGTAAGATAAAATAATCTAGTAAGTGATGCAAAATTATGTTGCAACTTCACACTAAAATTCTAGATTAGGAGGAATGAAACCATTGTGTTTGGTTCTCAGGTGAATGCTATTCAATTGTTCACCCTCTTATTTGCCATAGTGATCCCCAACCCAAAAACATACCCCAATGCTTGTAAAATTTTCTATGTTCAAAAAAAAGAGAAGGCTCAAGTGCTTAGGTGTGTTAGGATCCCATCCTAACGTTATTTTGTAATTCTCATTATTATGTAATGACCCACTTCCAACGTGGGGGATCCCATATATAATGTTATTTTGTAATGTACGTGGCATGTTATGCTCCTAGGCAAGTGGGGCCATTTGATGTAACCGTTATCAAGATTGTAACCGACATTTGGTAGAAGATTCTAGCTCGAGTGGCATTTTGCATGTAAGCCAACTCTTGAGCCTAGGGTTAGGGTTTGCATGAAGTCTTTCTTTAAAAAGCTATGAAGCCATGTACGAATCATCCTTTTGCAAGTTAATGAAATATTGAAGGAGGTTGCCCCCTCGAAGAGGCCTGCGATTCTGAGTTCTTTTGTGAGATTGTTCAATTCTGCAATTACTTTCTGCATAGTATTATTCTGTTATTGCATGTATTTCAGTTATCTTTCAGTATTTTGTGTGTGAGCTTTATTTCAATAGTAGGTTCCTAACAAGTGGTATCAGAGCGCTTTCCAGGGCCGAGTTCTACTGCAACTGCGATGATTCTTGCCATCCATTCTGCCTATTAGGTATAATTTTTCATGTGTTTTTCATTCTGTTTTTCCTTTATTAAAAAATCCAAAAAAATACAGTTCATTTTTTTACCAGCAAATCCAAAAAATACAAAAAAATATAGTTTTTGTTTCAGTAGTTGTGTAGGTTAGAAACCCTATGTTAAGGGTTTTAAAATATCATGAAGGAGCTATCATTATTGGCTAAGCTAGATAGCCCATAAAGCGTCTAGTGAAGTGAGGGGCGATCAGGCTCCAATACCTAGGCCTTAGACAACACTCGCGCATGGAATCGAGCTCCCACGCATCTTCGGGTGTATCGGGAGACCATTCTAGGGTTAACAAAATTTTATCCAATAGGAAGCTTTTTAGCCTTGTATCATCCATAGTCCATGGGACACAACATCCTGGATGATTACCCTCCCGTACTATTAGAGAGGCAGATAGTGTGCTCAAGGGTATGTGTGGAATCCTCCTTGGGTAGTGGCCTAAAATATTGGTCCGAGCACTATTGTTCATCACTACGGTATAATAGAGGGCCTATGGGTGTTACATACTCCTTTACCTAGCATACCCTAGTTCTATTAAACACTTCCTCCTACAAAAACACACATCTTCCTATTTTGCTAAACCTACATTCACAATCCCAAAAAGTGAGCATACGAAGGACTTCCCTATCATAGAAGAATACACCTTGCATGCACCAACAATTAGGACAGAGTTCACAAGTGTCTCTAACAGTCTACAATATTCCAGTAACAATCAGGTCAATAGCAATAACAGTTCGATCAATGATAGTAACAGTTACAGAAATAATAGTCAACTATAATAGTCAAAAAATATAGGTGGTCAAGGTCAGAAACAAAACCATCAATGTCTATAACTACAGTACAGGTGACAAGACAGTGATAGGGTGATCAGTTGATAGATCCGAGATAGTTGATTCAATTTTCCCACTTGTGACCTAGAGCCCAAAAAAACATTGAAATTTTATTAAAATAAGGATATCTCTTCACACAGATCTCAGATTGACTCAAAAATTTAGCAGATAATTCTACACTCTATTCCAGACAAAATTGTCCTTGGCAGCCCTTGGTCAAATTTTGCACCCATTTTCCAAAAATAGCAATTTTTTATTTTTCTTGCTAAGGCCATAACTTTTCAATGGTCAATCAGATTGATCCAAATTTTTGGGAATAGAATCTACTTGTTATTCTGCACCAAAGACCCTCAAGGACTCACTGGTGAAATTTTAAGTCCAAGTGGAGGAAATTACCTTGACATCGCCTTGCAACCAACCGAAGCTCACAAAAAGTCAAGAAATTCAGTATATCTCCTCATTGAGTGCTCAGATCAAACAACCACCGAAGTGGACCCTAGCCTAAAATCAGTGTTGCAATCCATTTCCCAAATTAAATTTTGGACCCTTACTAAAAATAGTAACTCCTGAAATCCCACATCTATTTTTAGTAACTGAGTAAAAAAGTTCAAGGCTATCTCAAATGGCAAGTGGCACTCATGGACATCAAAAAGAGGTAGAACAAAACACTGCTTCAATGTTGGATACCCTAGTAAGTGTTGTTACTAGCTTGCAAAAAACAACTGAACACTTGACAACAAAATTTCAAACTTTTAGAGTTGCCCAAGATACCTCCAGAATTCGCATAGAAGAACACCTAGCAGATGTTGAGTCTAAAATACAAGGTGGTCCAAGCAAGTCTGAGTATCATCACGGAATGGGAACAGATGACTCTCACCTTCGCTTTGATCATGATACTCCCTTCAAGATGCCAAAACTAGACTTTCCTAAGTTCAATGGGAAGGATGTTGATGGATGGTTATGTCGTGTTGCTCAATTCTTTAGACTCCATGATGTCCCCATTTATCACCGAGTTCAAATGGCTTCTTTCAATTTGGAATCTGAAGCCTTACAGTGGTACCAATGGTTGCAGAAAACTATCCCTGATCCTTCTTGGGCAGAATTTGAGTCCCAATTACTCACTCGCTTTGGCTCTAGTGAGTATGATGATTTTATAGGACAGTTGACAAAGCTGAAACAAACTTCGATAGTTCGAGATTACCAAATACAATTTGAGAGATTGGCCAACAAAACTATAGGAATGAATGAAGGGTTCTTTATGAGTTGTTTTGTTAGTGGTTTGCGGGAAGATCTCCAAGCCGAGGTCACAATGTTTAGACCATAATCCATGATGCAGGCTATCCAGTTGGCTCATTTGGTCGAGTCCAAATTTTTAGCTCAGAGGCGGTTCTCTAAATTTCCATAGGCTAAACCCTCTTTTCCTCCTAGATTCCATAATCAACATGAACAAAAACCTATTGCACCCACTACTGCACCCAAACGTTTGACCACTACTGAAATGGATGCGCGATGCGCCCAAGGGTTGTGCTACAATTGTGATGAAAAGTTTTCTCATGGGCATAGGTGCACCCAAAAGAAATTATTCCTCATCGATGTTGATGAGCCTGACACCAGTGACCATAGTGATGATGACACTGAATCAGCAGAAGAACCACCTAAACCAGAGGATGAAAACCCAGATGAATCACAGGCTAAAATTTTTGTTCATGCTCTTGCTGGCATTACTACGCCCCAAACCATGAAAGTTGTGGGTTATTTCAAAGGCCTGCGACTTACCATCTTGATTGATTCTGGTAGTACACATAATTTTATTGATCCCCGCATCGCCAAGCAGGAAAATTGTTATGTACACACATGTAATTCCTTTGAGGTTATGGTAGCAAATGGTGGGACTTTACCTTGCAAGGGAAAATGTCATAATGTTAAGGTCAATATTGGGGACTATGAGCTCAAACAAGATATGTTTGCACTTCAATTAGGGGGATGTGATATTGTGTTGGGATCTCAATGGTTGGGCACATTGGGAGTCATCTCTTGGCACTTTGGTGAGCTTTGGATGCAATTCTCATAGAATGGACAGTCCTACACTCTCCATGGCTTAAAAGCAGGGTCATCACAGATTATCAGTTCCAACCGAATGGAGAAGTTGTTAAAAAAATCATCTCGAGGTGTCATAGCTCAGATTTTTGCGATCCAACCGCATTCTTCAGAGGAGGATTCTGTTCCTGAAGATTTGCAACTTATTTTGACCAAGCACAACTCTATTTTTGTTGAGCCAACAGAATTACCACCTCGTCGCTCTCATGACCATGCTATTCCCTTGTTACCTGGTAATGCACCACCCAACATTAGACCATACAGGTATCCTCATGCTCTTAAGTCAAAAATTGAGAAGTTAGTACAAGAATTGTTAAAAGTCGATGTCATTCGGCCAAGCAACAATCCTTACTCTTCTCTAGTTTTATTGGTACGTAAGAAATATGGGTCTTGGTGGTTGTGTATCGATTATCGAGAGCTCAATAAACTCACCATCAAGGATAAGTTTCCTATTCTGGTGGTGGATGAATTACTGGATGAACTTCATGGGACTATGTATTTTTCCAAACTTGACCTTCGCTCGGGGTACCATCAAATCCGGCTCAAAGAGGAGGATATTCCCAAGACTGCCTTTCGTACTCATGAAGGTCACTATGAGTTTTTGGTAATGCCATTCGGCTTGACTAATGCCCCTTCCACCTTCTAGAGCCTCATGAACAACATTTTTTATCCATTCCTTCGAAAGTTCATTCTAGTCTTCTTTGATGACATTCTAGTGTATAGTCGCTCATGGGAAGAGCATCTTACTCATGTGAATCAGACTCTCCAGTTGTTGGCACAACATCAACTCTATGCTAAGCATTCCAAGTGTTCTTTTGGGT
Organism: Wollemia nobilis; assembly: GCA_028583015.1. NCBI lineage: Eukaryota > Viridiplantae > Streptophyta > Pinopsida > Araucariales > Araucariaceae > Wollemia > Wollemia nobilis. The sequence goes on from JAQPPZ010001045.1 coordinate 6,785,920, forward strand.
TGACAGAAGTAGAATATTTGGGACACATTGTCACTAAGGAGGGCGTTAAAGTTGATCCCAAGAAAATCCAAGTTGTTCAAGAATGGCCAAAACCTCACACTCTCAAAGGTCTTCGAGGATTTTTAGGGCTTACAGGTTATTACCATAAATTTATTCGTAACTACGATAAAATTGTAGCTCCCCTCACTTCCATGCTAAAGAAGGACTCTTTTACTTGGACAGGACCCATTGAATAGGCTTTCCAAGAATTGAAGCATGCCATGACCACGACACCTGTCTTAGCCATGCCGAATTTCTCCAAATCATTTGTTATTGAAAGTGATGCTTCAGGTCATGGTATTGGGGCAGTGTTGATGCAAGAAGGGTGACCCTTGGCCTTCACTAGTAAAGCTCTCTCCAGCCGTAATTTGGGAAAATCAACTTATGCCAAGGAGATGATGGCAATTCTGCATGTCGTAACCCATTGGTGACCGTATCTCATTGGGCATCATTTCTCCATTAAAATAGATCATCAGAGTCTCAAATACTTTTTGGAGCAATGGGTTGCCACCCCTGAACAACAAAAATGGGTCTCTAAACTCATGGGCTATGATTATGATATCACCTATAAGAAGGGTAAGGAGAATGTTGTGGTCGATGCTCTCTCTCACCAATTTGAAGCTCTCAGTATGTTGTGTGCCATTTCATTGTCGATCCCCCAATGGATCGATTCTTTACGCCAAGAGGTACTTCAAGATTCTGAATTGCAGACTTTGGTTGCTTCCCTAACCACTGAGCCTACTTCATGTCCAGGATACACTTGGGATGGCCAGGATTTGCGTTACCACCAATGCCTTGTTGTTCCCCACAAGTCCTCACTACGGGAACTTCTCATGATAGAACTGCATGCTACTCCATCTGCTGGCCATTCAAGATTTCTCAAAACATATGAACGACTCAAACACACTTTTTTTGGAAGGGTATGAAAAAGGATATTCATGAATTTGTGGTAGCTTGTGATACCTGTCAGTGGATGAAAGGTGAAACAGTGCATTCTCCAAGCACTCTTCAACCCTTGCCCATTCCAGACCAGGTCTGGACAGATATTTCTATGGATTTTATTGAAGGCTTACCTAAGTCGGGTGGCAAATCTGTTATCTTCATGGTAGTGGATCATCTTTCGAAGTATGCTCACTTATGTCCCCTCTCCCATCCTTACACAGCCTCCACTATTGCCCAAATTTTCCTTGATTCTATCTTTCGCCTTCATGGTCTACCCTCCTCCATCGTGTCCGATCGTGACCCAACCTTCACTAGTCACTTCTGGCAAGAATTGTTTAAGTTGTAGGGGACTCAGCTCAAGATGAGTTCAGCATATCATCCACAAATGGATGGCCAGACGGATATTGTCAATAAATGTTTGGAAACCTACCTTCATTGCTTTTCCTCAGATCATCCTACGCACTGGGCGAGATGGCTTCCTTTGGCCGAGTGGTGGTACAACACTTCCTATCACACAACCACCAAGGTTACCCCTTTTGAGGTGGTTTATGGGTGCCCTCCACCGACGTCTTCCTCCTACATTCCAGGTAGCTCCAAGGTCCATGCAGTCGACACTACTCTCAGTCAGCATGTTGATATCCTCCATCAACTGAAGCTAAATTTGGAGGTAGCCCAGAATCGGATGCGTCAACAGGCTGATCAACACCATTCTGAGCGTAGTTTTGATGTGGGTGATATGGTTTTCCTTCGCTTGCAATCATACAAATAGTTGTCCCTCCAGCTTCGTAGATGCTAGAAGCTTGCTGCAAAGTACTATGGGCCCTATCAGGTGTTACAACGGATTGGTGCCACAACCTACAAATTGGCCCTTCCACCTACATCCAAGCTCCATCCTATTTTTCATGTTTTTGCTCTCAAAAAGGTGGTGGGAAATCAGGTACAGGTTCAATATGCACTCCCAGAGTTAGATGAAGAAGGTTCTATCTTGCTTGAACCTGAACAACTGTTGGATCGTCGGACTCGCACTCTTCGCAATCACACCATTACTGAAGTTCTTGTGCAGTGGCGTGGACTCCAACTAGAAGATGCTACATGGGAATCTCTCCATCAGCTCCAACACCAGTTTCCTCACCTTCAGCTTTGAGGACAAAGCTTTTTGAAGGGGAAGGACATGTTAGGATCCCATCCTAACGTTATTTTGTAATTCTCATTATTATGTAATGACCCACTTCCAACGTGGGGGATCCCATATATAATGTTATTTTGTAATGTACGTGGCATGTTATGCTCCTAGGCAAGTGGGGCCATTTGATGTAACCGTTATCAAGATTGTAACCGACATTTGGTAGAAGATTCTAGCTCGAGTGGCATTTTGCATGTAAGCCAACTCTTGAGCCTAGGGTTAGGGTTTGCATGAAGTCTTTCTTTAAAAAGCTATGAAGCCATGTACGAATCATCCTTTTGCAAGTTAATGAAATATTGAAGGAGGTTGCCCCCTCGAAGAGGCCTGCGATTCTGAGTTCTTTTGTGAGATTGTTCAATTCTGCAATTACTTTTTGCATAGTATTATTCTGTTATTGCATGTATTTCAGTTATCTTTCAGTATTTTGTGTGTGTGAGCTAGGGTTATGCATAAGGGGTTAGACTCAAAATGTACTTGTAAAAAAATGGTGAATCCTAATCAAAATCAAGGTGAATCATGGCAAATCCAAAGCAAATCAAATCAATCATCTTCACACCAAAATTTGGGGTATTTGAAGCCCTAAAAAGTAAGATTATATTTGGGATAATGTTTGACCTATTAAATCATCTTATAACTTCATAAAAACACCACCATTAGATCAGGCTCGAAAAGAGCTTTCCAACGAGTAAAAATATTCCTATGTTTGGATATATATTTTGGCTAATTAACCCTAAGAAAAAACTTGATCTTGAAAATTTTAGTCGAATGGGCCAACGTCGAGGGTCTTCATATTTATCAATTTTCAATTTTGAAAATTCTAATATTCGCCCAGTTGGTGAATATTTTCCACTATGCATAACCCTGGTGTGAGCTTTATTTCAATAGTAAGTTCCTAACAGGGTGATTCATATAACCTTTATCAAATTTATAAATGCTTGATTGGTAGGTAAAGCAAGGTCTAGTGTGGGATCAAAGATAACTCTATCAAGGCTATAAATTTCTAGCCAAAAATAGAGCAATTTATGATAGTTGATGATATATCAACATGTGTGACAAACTCATCATCAATAAACCAATGTTCGCTCAAGGGTGAACTAGCCTAATTTCCAAACTATGGTGGCAAATTTTAACTAATTATGGAATGAGAATGAATTCACATGCACACTTTTCTGCTAAAACAAAATGGATTATTGCTTTCAAATAAATTTTCTAACTCTAATCTTGTATGGATGCCAAATTTTTGGTTTTGTTGATCTTAAAATTTCATTGTTTCATAGGAGAGTTCTTTCTGTTTCAAAAATACTCAAAATGTTCAACAACATTTTCCAGCAAAGTCACCATTTGTTGTTGCACTGGCACAAGTTGCCTCATTCTACATGAACTAGGGACCCACTTTTTTGAAATTTTGGTAAGCTTTCTCTTGTTTTTATTGGGTTTGTTTGTAATTTTTAGTCATCCAAAAAACTCAAGTTTTCAGTTAAAAGTTTTTTAATATACAAAATTATACTTACCTTGAGTTTGTTGTGATATTTATTGCCATTACTATGTTTTATAAACTTATTTTAAATATAAAATAACCTCTCCTTTTGAATTGGGATCAAAATAATATTTCCAACGGGTACCCACATGCCTATATATCCATGGCCTTAACACCCCAAAGCCACTTAAAATCAACTATTGCAGATTTGATTTTCCTTCTGAATAGCTTAGCAAGTTGTCCAAATTGTCATGACTAAGGTCCCTCTCAAGTAATTATTAGATAATGGTTGTAAGTCTAAAAATTCATTGTAAAAAATTGCCCCAATTATAAGTCTGGCCACATAAGAAGAAGTCTAAAAGCATGCAAGGTTAAATCCATTGGCAATTCAAAATATTGTACCATACCAAAACCCGACATTCAAGCTATTAGAAATCAATTTCGGGCAATTGGAAATTATTTTTGTGCTATAGAAATCATTTCCAGACTATTGGAAATTATTTTTGAGCTATAGAAAATCATTTCCAAACTATTGGAAATTAATTATTAGTAATTAGAAATCAATTTTTGACAATCAGTAAAATCAATTCTAGACTCTTGGAAATCAATTCTGGGTAATTATAATTCATTTCTAGGATTTTGGAAATTAATTTCGGACATGTCAAAAAATCATTTTTGGGTAATATAAAATCAATTATATGCAAATAAAAGAAATCCTAAACTATTTAAAAATCATTTTCAGGAAATTAAAATTCATTTTTGAACAATTAGAAAATTATTTCTAGGCATTAAAAAAATTATTTTTGGGTTTTTAAAAATCAATTCTAGATGCTTGGAAATTAATTAAGGACTATTGGAAATTATTTATGGGCTATAGAAAATAATTTTTGAGCAATTGAAAATCGTTATTGGACTATTGAAAATCAATTCTAGTCTCTTAGAAATTAATTTTGAGCAATTAAAATGTGTTTCTTGGTTATTGGCAATTATTTTCGGACTATTGAAAACGATTATTGGACTAATGAAAATCATTTCTAGGCTATAGAAAATCATTTTTGTGCAGTTAAAAATCATTTTATAACTATTAAAAATAATTCTAAGCCATTGAAAATGTGTCGAATCATTCTTACACCATTGAAGAAGGGAAATGGGAAGCAAAAATGCACAAGTTTAAAGTTTTTCTTAGTATGACATAAGCACAAGAGTTGGAAATTTTGAAATCAATAATCCCAAAAATTAAAAAAAGCCAACAAATCCAAAGTCCATAAATCGGAAGCAAAAATGCACGATTTTGAAGTTCTTTTAAGGTGACATAAGCATAAGGATTAAAATTTTTAAAATTGTGCAATATCAAAAGCCTGATAAGTGAAAGCAAATCCCAAACTCAAGAAGCTAAAAGCCAAGAGGAAGATATGGAAAAAATAAATTTTTCTTATCTCTTTTAAGGATTACCTCATCAAAAACAAAATAAAGGTCTATTCCATAGGGTGTTATATTTTGATGTTGCTAGTATTTTTGTTGCTTCTAGAGTCTTTTGGTGCTCCCGATGTGACTGTATGTTGTTGTTATTATAGCAACTTTAGTTCTAGAAAATACTACTATAGTGTGCTTTTGCTTTTGTTGTTACTTATGTTACCTGTTGTTGAGAATCGGAGTAATTGCTACTAATATTGGTGTGGAAGGGAGGAATAAACAATAGTCGGGTCAACCTTTGTCCCTTTGCTAGAAATAGTTTTCAATATTAGTGAGAGTATTGTTCTTTGTTTGGTTGTATTCTAGAATTTTTGCTACAAACTTTGTTTTTATCTCATGTTATCCAAGGAGGTTGATGTTTATCTTTTAACCTTGGAAAGATTAATTCTATAATAGGGTTGGGACCCCTCCAACCCCTTTTTTTCACCATTACCAAAAAAAAAGAAGCTAAAAGCCAAACTTGGAGAAATACGAAGTAAGCCTAAGCCAAACCTTTTTAATTGTTGAAGTAAGCATTAGCATCGAAAATTCCAACAATGCACAAGCTTGACTATTAAAAGTTAAACCTAGCAATTGGAAATTAGCCCAAACACAACACCAGATCCAAAATTTGGTTGAGGAAAAAGTGAAGCCAAAATTTTGGAAAGTTGATGTTATCATCAAAAAGAAAAAGTCTAACATAGAAGAAAATTTATCTAAGGCATGGCCGGAATCTTAAAGCGTTGATGTTATCATTAATAAGGACACAACAAAATTTGACTAAGGAAAATGACCGACACAAAGGAAAGTTGAAATTCTAAGGCATAGAATCCGATAAGTGAAAATTAAGCCCAACAATGGGAATTTAGCACCCGACTATTAAAAGTTAAATCTAAAGATCTTAGCCAAAAGCTCAACCACTCATAGCAATTGGAAATTTTTCTTGACATTTAGCAATTGAGCCATGCCAATTGAAAGCTACCCCAATTGATGCCTTAAAAATGAATGATATTATTATAAAGTATATAAAATTAACCTAAGAATTATAAAAAACAATGTTGAAGGCTTATACACTTGCAGACAATAATTTCAATAATTATTGTAAAAAATAAAAAGGTAGGGAAGTGCTAAGAGCTTTGCTAGAAAGAATAAAATGCAGCGAAATCATTTAAAATATTATTGAAATATAAATTAAAAAGAAACAATAAGAATAAAATAAAAAGAAACAAGTGCTTAATAAAATTAAAAAAATTAAAAAACAAAAATATTAATAATAAAATTAAATTCTAACCTTTGCATTTTTGTTGTTTTGCAAGATATTTATTGGTAGCTAGTTTAAGTATGGTAAACGTGATTGTGAACATGGGATTTTAATGCTAACTAGACAAGTAAAATTATGCAAGATGGTAGACATGATGGTGACATAATATTTTAATGTTGGTTATGCAAGTACAAGCATGTAGGATGGTAGATATGGGAAATCAATGATCAACCTAGATTTTTTAGAGTATTGAAGAGTTAATGAGGCATGGTCATTCCAGAGTTCCTGAGCATCATGAAAATTAATATTTAATGAGGCATGGTCAAAGTATGACTAAATTCAATCCCAAGGGGTACATCATGGATCAATATTAATTATAAATGTAACGTTATGTTAAATCCAAAAATGGTATAAATAGTATCTCACTAACCTGTTACAAGGATAAAAAATACCATCTATTAGTTGGCCTCTTTAGCTTTCTTCTTTCTTTGCATTTTTTGCTTGTAGTTGGATGGCATTTCTAAACCAAACTTCTATCATTTTGAGCTCTATTCTTGTAATCCATCAAAGTGGACAAATCTGAATTCATGTACTCAACGAATATCTTTATAATATAAGGCTTTTGAAATTTTTTGTGTTCAATCTACACATGTTGATGGTGGTTGCACTTAGTTCATTTCATGGTTTGTCACTCCTTTGAATATTGCACCATCTTGGACCCTAGGTTGCATGAATACTAGTTAGGTCAAGATTGGTTTAAATCAAATTTTTTGCTTTACCAAATGAAAGTTGGATTTCAAGGCAGTATTAGCTTGTTTGTTTTTTCTTTCTTTCCTCTTATCCTTAAACCTTTGACTTTTCTTTGAAGCTTGTTTAGATTAGGAGTAGATTAATTTTTTTTTGAAGAATGGAAGCTAATTTTTTGTAGTGCATTTAAAATTTTATACAAATTCAAAATAGTCATTGTTGTTACATAAGCAATAATAATATTTAAAGCAATGAACGATATTGATTGGGCAATAATAATTTATAGAGTTTAAAATTTATCTTTTGTTGCCTAGTTCTAATTCTATTGAGCTCATGTATGTTGCAATGTCACTACAGTAGAATTATTTTTAAATAGTCAAGAATTTCATCTTTAAGCATTGTGCCAAGAAATTTATCTTTAGATACATAACCAATAAAGGCCTCTTGAAGGCCTACAGTGTTGCAACGAGCATGCGACAATGAGCGTGGAGGCTATAACGAGTGCACGATGATGAGCACAAAGGCTACAATGAGGATGGACATGGGCAGTAGGGCTTTTGAGGTGATGTGGAGGTAGGCAAGAATGAAGCTCACAAGGAATCTCTTTGTGAAAGGGGTGTAAAATTTAGGTGCATTCAAGCGATGGAACAAAGTGATAAATTTGGGTATAGTATTTGCAAAATAGATGCAAACCCTAGGTGGAGTCAAGTCATGGAACAAAGCAATAAATTATGGTATAGTATTCACAAAAGAGATGCAAACCCTAGGTGTAGTCAAGAGGGTTGTTCGCAGACCATCTCTTTAGTCTGTGAGAAAGCCTCTTCAATCAGAAGAAATATTTCTCAGGGATCTTTGGGTTCACAGGTGGATGAACCCATGCCCTCTATCAATATTTTAGAGGATGAATTTGGATTGAATATGGTTGATGATGAAGCCCAAACAATTATTTGCAAACTCAAATGTAAAATACCAGGCCTGGAGGAGCTCAAAGGATACATTATATATTGGTGGACTTCAAATTTCCAAGTAACTCTCCCACCCAAAAATTTCTTTTTGTTTCCTTTTAGCAGATAAATATAGGATAATGGATTATAGATAAAATTGGTTTTTTGGACAAATGAGTGTCTATATAAGACCTTGAACTCCTAATTTCAACCCTTTATAGAAGAAGTTAATTGCTTCCTAGTCTGGGTGAATCTTTATGCTCTCCCTATGGAGTTTTGGGGAGATAAGATATTCACCAAAATCGGTAATGCCATTAGTTCATTCCAGTATATGGATACCCAAATTGAGAAAAATTTATCCAATAAAATTAATATGTGTAAAGAAATATTGGCTATTTGGATGGATGTTTCAATTCCTGGGCCTAAATCCATTACTATATCCTCGAGCAAAGGGGAATGGCTCCAAAATATTGAATATAAAAACTTCTCCCTAATATGTTATGGCTATCAACAATATGGCCACTTGAAGAAGAGATGCCCGAAAATCTGATCATGATTTGATTCCTCCTTGGTGAGGAAGGGCCTAAATGTGAATGATTCAAAACCTTAAAATATCCCATTTCAAAAGAAAGAATCTCATCCTCTAGATGCACCAATTATCCAATAGGAATCATGTGAGCAATTAAATACTCAATGCCAAAAGGAGAATTTGAATCAGATCATTGAGAAAATCCAAATGGTTACTAAAGACCATCCAAATGATTCCATGGAAAATATTAGCTCCTCAGATGGTATACTCAAATCCAATTATGAAATAATTAATGACGATGAGTTTTTTAAAAGTGAATATCCTAAAAAATGTGGTACAACTAGATATTACCTCAGGAGCTTGAAGTGCAAAAATGCATTCTCAAATCTTGCCACTCTACAGGAGGAAGAATCTATACTACAAAATAAAAATAATCAAACTGATTTTCTCTTTGATGTATGATTGTTATGTTTTTTTTTCTTCCATCTGCTAGATTTATGTGTCATATAAGGATTTTTCTTGTTATTATTTCCTTCAAAAAATTTGATTATGGAACCTTAACAATTTGAGGAATATGGAAAATATCTTTGTTAGAAAAGTAAAGATAGGTATGCTTTAATTAACTTGTTAGAAATGTAATGAGAGCAATGTATCATTTTATTTTTGTAATGGGAGTGGCCCTCAATAGAAGCCACACATATCTTATTTAAAAAAACAAATGCCTCTTGAAGGAACAACTATCAATGACCTCCGAGTTCACCTGCACTGGCCAAGACCTAGTATACCCAAACTTTGGGGAAAAAGATTTTACTTTCAATAGGGAACAAATATTTGTTCCAATTATGTTGGTTTATATTTGATAATGTGTCATTTACATGCTCAAAAACACATTCATTTATGATTACTAGGTGTTGAGTGGTATTTTCACCTGATTGTGAAAACACACTCTTCGATAGGATTTGGGTTCTAAATCCTCTGCTTGCAAAGAAATTAAACAAGTAACTTCTCCAAGGTTCCTGTTATGCTAGCATTTTGCATCTGTGTATTAATAATTTCAAATAAAGATATTTAATTAAAATGTTTGGAACACCTTAGTGGTTGCAAGTAACTGAAAACAAGGGGCACTATGGTTTATTTTACTGTGAAATTTTAACGATTGTTCATTGAACCCTAATAAAACAAATATGATTTGATCTTTGTATGACCCTGTTGTAACTTCAAAATAACATTTAATGAAATGCCATAACATGAATGGAATTATTTTTGGGTTTTGAAGTTTTTTAATTTTTTTATTTTATTTTAAAGCTTGAAAAATTAAAGTTGGAACTTCTGAGAAATAAAGTGCAGCAAAAAGAAAATAAAATGTAAAAGAAAGAAATTAAAAATTTGCATTCAGTTTGATGCTATCCCGTCCTAGCAAAACCGAAGATGTGAGGTTTCCATGCATGCAACCTAACCTATTGAACCTGCAAAACATGCACAATCCAAATAAGTTAAGTGCTGGTCTCTGGGGTTTTATTGTGATCTTTCAGATTTAGACATTTGCATGAAGCAACCAAGAGAACTTGCATTCAACTTCACCTATAAGCCTAGAAATCTGAAAAAGGGAAAGATAAACATTAAAACATGCATGCAAAAAATAACTCCTTTCTTGCCAACAAGATGCAAATTTTTGAACACTCCTGCATTAAAGATAAATCCTGTTACAATAGCAGAACATCTGGTTTTCTCAAAACCAACAAAAGGTGGAAGAAAAATAGCCCCAAGCAGGCCCAGAATGGCTTCTTGCCTTAGGCACTACAACTCTGCCCGTAGTGGTTTTCGACCCTTGTACCAATCTATGCTTCTGCATTTATACTTTTTGGAAATGCTCTCTGTTTTGCCTTGTGATGATTTGTTTCATCTTCCTGATCGATTTGTTTCGTCTTCTAGATTGCTTCGTTTCACCTTCCCCGCTTTTTTACTGATTTTGAATTCATGTTCGAGATCTTCTCTGTGAATTGTAATGCCTCTGTAGCCTTTACACATGTACACCACGTGTTTTGCACTTTTTTGCATGTTCTATAACAGCCCCATGAAAATCATGACAAAAAATAGCATGTAACTCTATTCCTCTGCCTGCACAGTGAAAACGTGACATGTCGCGATATCACGACATTTTTCTATCAGCAGCCTTTCTGTCTTCATGCACAGCGAAAATGCGACATGTCGCGAAATCGCGACAATTTTACCTTTCGTACACTTTGCTGTTTTTCTGTCATGAAATCGTGACACTTTTCTCCTCCGTACACCTTGGCTGCTTTCTGTCGTGAAATCGTGACGATTTTCATCCTTGGCATGTCTTGCGGCTTTCTGTCATGAAATCGTGATGCTTTTTCGTTTCGTACACCTTCACTGCAACCTGTCGTGAAATCACGACGCCTTTTCATTACGTACACCTTCACTGCAACTTGTCACAAAATCGTGACATTTTTTCATTTCGGGCACCTTTGCTGCATGCTGTCGTGAAATCGCGATGTTTTTTCGTTCCGAGCACCTTTGCTGCAACTTGTCACGAAATCGTGATGCTTTTTCTTTTCGTACACCTTCACTACAACCTATCATGAAATTGCGATGCCTTTTCGTTTCATACACCTTCACTGCAACCTGTCACGAAATCGCGATGTTTTTCCACTTCGGGCACCTTTTAGCTACTTTTTTGTCGTGAAATCGCTACGCTTTTTTGCTTTGCCCTGTTTGACCGATTTGACCCATGATTTTGTGACATGTCACGATTTTGCTACGCCTTTCCATTCTGCCTTTCTCTCTCCTCTTTCGGCCGCGACGGAGCAACATGTCGCAATTTCGCGACACTTTTTCATTTTCTGCCAGCGATCGTGCAACATGTCACGAAATCGCGACACTTTTCATTTTTTTCCAGCGACCGCACAACACATCGCGAAATCATGAAACTTTTCATTTTCTGGTAGCGATGGCACGACATGTCGCGATATCGTGACAATTTTCATTTTTCGGCAGCGATGGCGCGACATGTCGCGATATCGCGACAATTTTCATTTTTCGACAGCGATGGCGCGACATGTCGCGATATCGTGACACTTTTTATCCTTGTGCAATTTTGCCCCTTTTTCTTGATTTTTAGCATCTGGGTCACTGAGATTTTCTTTGAAAGCCTACAAAAAATGTGGGTCCCCAATTTTGGGGTGTGTTGTGGATCAGCCACAACAAATGGCGACTCTATTGTCAAATGCTCTTGAGCATTTTCTTGAGAACCCTATCTGGAAGTATATAAACTCGAAAACATGTGTTAGCACATAATAAATATAAACAAATGCCCATAGATCAAAAATATATGAATCATCAAAATCATCAAGTATTAGCTTGGTGTGTGCAATGTGTTTCATTCCCTATCGTTTTAAATTGATCAACATTCCATCATCAGTTTTACATGAAAGCATATGTGAGATTGTGAATGATTTGTGCAACCTAATAAATATGCTAAGAGATTTTGCTTTTATAAAAGGCATAGTCTTTCTTCTAGTATCATACACAAACATTCAAGATTATCAAACCCTCTTAGGATCCACTAATGAATTGCTTTATTATATCCCAAAGTTGGTTATGAGTCCCACTATCTTGAACCCATGTGCAAGTGAAAGTGAAATCAGAGCTTTGGGAAATCAGACTCCCAACCTAATCGAGATGGGAATTTAACCTTATTCTTACTACTCTGATTTGGAATTCATTACCTCACTTTGAGCAAAATAATTTAACCAATTATGGAAGAAATGGTCATGCTAGTCTAACCCTTTGAACAAACAGTGGTCTTGTTTTTTAGACAAGACATGTTGCCATGCATGGGCATACCTAACCCCATAATCCAAGACTTACCTTCATTTCTTTGGACCTTGGGGATGACTACCCATCCTTTGCAAAGGACAAGTAGTACGATCCTTCCAATCCAATATAAAGATGAGATGGAAAAATTAATTTTTTACTTCTTGGACCTTGGGGATGACTACCCATCCTTGCTAGGGACATGAGGTATGATCCCCCCAATCCAAGATTTGGATAAAAATGGAAAATATTAATTTTATTGCTTAGACCTTGGGGATGACCACCCATCCTTTGCAGAGGACAAATAGTACGATCCTTCCAATCCAAGATTTAACATGAAATGAGACATAGGAGCTTTGGGGAATCAGATTCTCAACCGAGATGAGAATTTATGCCCTATCCTTACTACTCCATGTAGGTCAAATCAAAGCTTTGGGGAGTTGGATCCTCAACCTAAGTTCGATGAGGATTTAGCCCTATCCTTACTACTCTGATTTTAGGCTTTAAGCTTTATGGAAGTGGTCAAAACCACTGTCTTAAGGATCATGCTGCATAAATAGGATAGACATGAAATACTTTCTTTCACCCAACCTTTTCTTCCACGCAAGGTTTTAATCATTTTTCTCAAGATCCTTTTTAATGTGTATAAAATGTGCTTGATTCTAGATATCTCAAGACTCAGTTCCCAACCTTAGGATTTTCTTCTTATTTATGTGATAGCATAACCTTAAGAGGATTTGACACACTTTAATGATTTGTATTTGAAATGCATTTGCAACTAAGATGGCATGTATGTGCAAAGTGAGATGTAATATGAATGCATTGTCCTTTGAAATGCAGATGAAATATTGCCATATAAAATTGACTACTTCATGCATCACAAGTTTCAAACGATACTATTAAATTGTTTGTGTTACTTGTGGAGCTTTTACAAGACAATTCCAATGTTTCATATTCTCCTGATCTAGAACATAAGTTAGCATCTCAAGGCAACTTTTTCATCATTTTTTTTTTTTTTTTATACAAACAAACAAAAAATGTCAAATAAACACACAACTTTAAATTAAAACTTATTCAATCCGAAACCAAACTGCAATCCAAAAATAAAACTTTGAAAACACAAACCAAAACCAAACCCAAAGTAACTTAAAAAAAATGATCTTGAAAACACAAACCAAAACCCAAAAAACCAAAATCTATGTACAAATGTACAATATAATACAAGATGATGCAAAGCTTGGATTATCACTTTCCTGGATCCCAAACATGATTAGAACATTTCAACAAAAATATAACATGATATGCATGCCAAATGTTGTGGGAATCCAACAAAAACAAGACAAGACCAAACATTGCAACAAATTTCCACTTGCCATGCTCACCATGCCAATTTGATTTAGTTCCAATAATACTCCCATAGGTGAGCATCAAATTACTAAAATGATTAGACAATAAATGATTTTCAATTTTATCATGTCTATTCTTTAAAATGTAAACTTCATAATTCCCTCCTTGATTTAGAATTAGGCTATCCTTTTCAAATATACAATTTTGTAAGAGCCTATTTCTACAAATTTCAAAGCCAAATCATTTTCCAAATTTGTAGGCCAATCAAATTTGTGTAACAATTTACAAGCATCTAGGATATTTACTAAATTAGGATCATTAAAAGTTTCTATCCTAGATTCAAATAGTAATTGTTGATGAATTTGATTTAACAATTCCAGTGCATCAACTTCTTTTCCATTCATTAAAACAATGTTATTAAAGGTGTGATTAAAAATTATACCTTGTTTTTCATTTACCTTTAATGACTTTTCACCATAAACATTATTTAAATTCAAAATATGGTCATCCTTTTCAATCCTCAAACATTCTTGGTCAAAGTGTATGTCCCATGACTCTTCTTGATGATCCTTCATTTGGGTTGCTTCCAATTGATCAATCTCTTTATCATTTGGTTCTAATTCTTTGTTCACTATCCATGGTATCTCTTCATTTGAATCCTCCAAATCATCATGCAAACTTGCATCCACACCTTCAATGAATTTATATTCAACATGGTCGAATTTTGCAACCTTCTCAAATCTTGTAAATATGAGATCTTCATATGATGTAGAAGGTTCAACATCCTGCATATCAAGTGAAATATGAGTTTCAACTATAGAGATGTGAGAAAATAATGCATCATCATATCTCCCCCAACCATTGTAAAAATCGTCATCCAAATCCATAGAATGAAATTCCATGATGTTTGTGACATGATCTTTTGATTCATTCATCAATTCATTTTCTTCTTTGTCCTTGGTAATAGAATCATTATAATCTTCCAAAATTTGATGACATTTGAAACCCTCTTCCAAAACATCCTCAAATTGTACAGGAGTTGTAAAGTCTTCCTTCAAGTAGGCGATTATGTTGTCCTGTATATCAATTGGCACACAAGTTCCATTAGTAGTTATGGAATGAGTGAAGTCTTCCCACTTCTTCCAAGCATCATAATAATCATCTTCCAAAATCAAGTGGTGACGTTCAACTGTTTCTTCAACATCATCAATGTGTTTCTCATCAAATTCATCTTCACCTTCCTTAGATGGTTCAATTATTTCCAAAAGTGGGTCGTTTCTTAAATTCAAATTTGTAAGGCCATCATAATCCAAATTAGTAACCCATGATTCAATTTTATCATAATTTGGAGGGTGAAGAATTTCTTGATCTTTAATTTTACACATCTCATCAATAGTATCTTCCAAGAACAAGTGGTGAGACTCTATCATGTCTTCAAATTCGTTTATTGGTTTTCTTTCCATTTCATTTTCAACCACTTCATTCAATTCTATGGTGGGTCCCATCCTATCACATATATCAAACATTGTTGAATTTAGAACTCCTTCATCTAGATAATCGTGTATCTCTATATGATCCTCACTAGTGGATGTTGTCTTAGCAATTTGCACCTCCTCTTGGACTACATCTAAGGTGGTCATAAAATTTGGGTATTCAAATTCATCCCCTTGATCATTCACCTTAGGTATCATTGGAGTGGAGGGTGCTATGTTTGATGGTTGGTGTAGGTTGGCATCAATATCTTTAGAAGGACAATCTCTTATGTGAGCATGTTGTGCCTTTTCTTCTTCAAGACCTTGTCGTTCTATCTCTTCTAAGACCTCATGGATTTTCTCTAGGGACAAACCACTCAGTTTTTCCTCAATGAGTGAAGCAAGTGTGGGGTGTATGGCTCCTAGGTATACTTCCATGGCTTCCTCTTCCAATGTGTTAAAATTCTCCCACATTTGGGAGTGCAACTCATGAAATCTTCCATTAAATTGACTCAAGGATTCATTAGGCTCTTTACATATGGAGGTAAACTAATTTTTCAAGATTTCTAAGTCAACCTGATTACCAAAGTGATAAAGATAGGCTACTTCTAGTTGTATCCAAGAAGCCCTGACCTCCATAGGTAGTTGGTTGTACCAAAAGAATGGTTTGTCATCCAAAATGTATGCAAATAACTTACAAGCCACCTCCTCATTGAAAATAGCATGTAACTTTGTTCCTCTGCCTGCACAGTGAAAATGCGACATGTCACGATATCACGACATTTTTTTGTCAGCAGCCTTTCTGTCTTCATGCACAGCGAAAACGCGACATGTTGTGATATCGTGACAATTTTACCTTTCGTACACTTTGCTATTTTTTTGTCGTGAAATCATGACACTTTTCTCCTTCGTACACCTTGGCTGCTTTCTGTCGTGAAATCACGACGATTTTCATCCTTGGCATGTCTTGCGGCTTTCTGTCGTGAAATCGCAACACTTTTTCGTTTCGTACACCTTCGCTGCAACCTATCGCAAAATCGCGACGCCTTTTCGTTCCGTACACCTTCGCTGCAACCTATCGTGAAATCGTGACGTTTTTTTTTTTGGGCACCTTTGCTGCATGCTGTCGTAAAATCATGACATTTTTTCGTTCTGAGCACCTTTGCTGCAACCTATTGCAAAATCGTGACGCTTTTTCGTTTCGTACACCTTCGCTACAACCTGTCGCGAAATCACGACACCTTTTCGTTCCGTACACCTTCGCTACAACCTATCGTGAAATCGTGACGCTTTTCCACTTTGGGCACCTTTTAGCTGCTTTTCTATCGTAAAATCACTACGCTTTTTCGCTTTGCCCTATTTGACCGGTTTGACCCACGATTTTTTGACATGTCACGATTTCGCTACGCCTTTCCATTCTACCTTTCTCTCTCCTCTTTCAGCCACGATGGAGCAACATGTCGCGATTTCGCAACACTTTTTCATTTTCTGCCAATGACCGCGCAACACATCGCAAAATCATGACACTTTTCATTTTCTGCCAGCGACCGCACAACACGTCACGAAATCGCGACACTTTTCATTTTCTGGCAGCGATGGCGTGACATGTCGCGATATTGCGACAATTTTCATTTTTTGACAGTGATGGCGTGACATGTCGCGATATCACGACAATTTTCATTTTTCGACAGTGATGGCACGACATGTCGCGATATCGCAACACTTTTTATCCTTGTGCAATTTTGCCCCTTTTTCTTGATTTTTAGCATCTGGGTCACTGAGATTTTCTTTGAAAGCCTGCAAAAAATGTGGGTCCCCAATTTTGGGGTGTGTTGTGGATCAGCCACAACACTAGGTATGATCACCCTTATTGTAGGTTCGAGAAGACTAGTTATTGCTTTCTCATATAGCTATTTTGATCCAAATATTTGAGTGATAGGGTGGTCCAAGCTTTTGACATGCATGATTATTTTGAAAAAGAATTTTCTAGGAGCCTTCTTTATCTTATCTCTATTTACTCAAGTTTTCTAGCTATTGGGGCCTTAGAAGCATGGTCAAAAGTTCTAAGTGCTCGAGTTGACATCATCATTGGAAATCTCTAGCCACTCATACCTTTCAATCACTCAGTGATTGGGAGCCTCAAGTTGTTTTTTTGATTAGGTTCTTGGTAGATTTTGTCTAACGTCGCCTTTAGGAATCCCCAACCACTTAGCTTTAGGTCATACATTGGTTGGAACCTTTGGCCACTCATGTTTTTGTTAGAGTTAAAGTGCACTATGCCTCTATTTTGAGACTTGTCAGTTTATACTGACGCTTGTTAGTTTATCATATAGGCCTTCTGCCTATATATGTAACACATTTTTATCAATAAAACATCCCAAAAGTTTCAGTCCTAACATTTGGTATCAGAGCCAGGTTTCGATCCTGGGACCTGTGAAAATCCTTGAGGGGGGATTTCCTTCATGGAAATCCTCCCTCCCCCTCATTTTTTTCTCCATTTTATTTTCCAAGCCTAGGGAGTATGCTCTCCATTTTTTAAAATGGATCAGAAACCAGATAGCTTGAAAATTAATGGCTGCCCCCAAATTTTTTTTAGATCCATTTTTCCCATATGTATTCCTCTGCGCAATCCCATCAGTAATAAAAATGATATTGTTCAAATTGTACGCCAACTACGAAAGTTTGACAGATGCCTCCACAAAGTTCTTGATTTCTACCTAAGCGCCTGTTTGAAATAACTCCGTCAATTGTTGAACGGGGAGCGGTAAGGAATTATTGCAGTCCCATTGCTATAGCTATGATTTTTTTGGAGGGATTCTCAAAAGGTCGAAGAGGAGTGTAGAACCCATAGATCCTGTTGCTGTTGTACGCTCCGTAAGTTGTGCCTTGTCCGCCTCGGGAGAACGAAGGCGCGAGAATCGATCGCTGTTGGAGAAGTTTTTTTTTATGTCATTTTTTTTCTTATGGCCGAACGGAAGAATCGCAACCATTGCACCGCCGCCCGTAGTATTTGCCGTGAATGAGCGGATTCCTTCAAAGTTTTGGCCCTCCTATTTTTTTAGTGCCCTTCTGCGGCTCCGATCCCCAAATGACTTGGTGATTAATGTTTTTTTTTCTCACCTTTGGCAAAGAGATGGAAAAATACATGCTCTTTAAGAGTAGGGTTTAAAGTGAGCCGCTGGCATGGATGCTCTGCTCTCAGCACGTTCTGAAGACAAAGAATCAGCAGCAACAGCTTCTCTTTCACAGAAAACCTAAAAATTTAATACAGATATCTATATAAGGGGCAAAAATGATTGCAACAGTTTGTTGGATTCCTAAGGGTGTTGCGAAGGTTGTACCAGATTCTGTTGAGCCTCCTTCTCAAGAAGAAATCCAAGAGTTACTGAAGTTGAATGCTCCAAGTGGCAGTGATGACAGTGAAGATAGTGAGGAAGAAACTGAAGACGGTGGTTCTAACATGTATGTTCATCATGATATCATCTTGCCAGCCTTTCCATTTTCCCTTGCTTGGCTTGATTGTAACCTGAAAGGTGGAGATAAAGGAAATTTTGTTGCTGTTGGAACAATGCAACCGGATATTAAGATATGGGACCTTGATGTTCTTGATGCGGTTGAACCTGCTGTAGTTCTGGGAGGTGCTATCAAAGGTGACACAAATGGAAATCTTACCAAACTAAAGAAAAAGAAAAAGAAAAATAATAAGGAGGCTATCACTTTTAAAGAGGGAAGCCATATAGATTATGTTCTTGGTTTGGCATGGAATACAGAGTACAGGAATGTCTTGGCCAGTGCAAGTGCTGACAATTCTGTGAAGATTTGGGATATTGTTGCTGAGAAATGTGAACACACAATGTGTTCTCACACAGATAAGGTTCAAGCAGTAGCGTGGAATTCTAATCAGGCAACAGTTCTCATTAGTGGATCTTTTGATCGTTCTGTGGTCATGACGGACATGAGGGCTCCAACACACCCAGGCATATGGTGGCGAGTTCCAGCTGATGTAGAGAGCCTTGCATGGGAACCACATACTGATCACTCATTTGTGGTTAGTCTTGAAGATGGCACTGTTCAAGGTTTTGATATCCGTGCTACAGCATCAGCTGCAGATGATGGCAGCAAACCAATATTCACACTCCATGCACATGACAAGGTTGTCTGTACAATAAGCTACAATCCTGCTGCCCCAAATCTGCTTGCAACAGGATCTATGGATAAGATGGTAAAGTTGTGGATATGACAAATAACCAGCCTTCGTGCATTGCATCAATTAATCCAAAAGTTGGAGCTGTCTTTTCAGCTTGCTTTTGAAGAGACAGTCCATTCTTGCTTGCTAGTGGAGGTTCAAAAGGAGTTTTACATGTCTGGGATACCTTAGATAATTCTGAGATGGCATCCCATTGCTTGCAAAATTGCAATCAAAATTTTGCTAGATTCAATAAATTTGCGGATGCCATGGAGCTCGAGGAGGTGGACTCCGCGACAAAGGTGGATGTTGTAGAAATGGCGGATCGCTTCACCACCATTGTAGGTTCAGGAGGAAATGGTGGATCGCTTACGTGGTATGAGTCATCGGCAAGTGGCAAGTGAAAGCATTACCCAGCTTGATATGCACATCAGAAATCTATGCTATATGTTTGAAATTATACAGCTGGCCAAGAGTCTACAAGAGAAGAGCAGTTTTTTGTTTTACCGGGTTCGTGGAGGACTACTTACTGCTGCGTGTATGAAGCGATGTTGGCAGGAAAGAGTTTTGGTGCTAGTGAATTAACACAGGCCACTGTGTTGTGGCACAAAAGTAGTGAAGGCCAAAACAAGCAGTGATCGAACGTGAACAGCAGTGCCACCAGTGTCACAGTGCTGATGCTGAGGTGGCAGTGAGCAAATCTGGTGAAGTTGTAGTCCCACCGATTTCATTCGATGGCACCGACGGTGATGAGATGTCCGCGTGATTATTTAAATTTGAAAGTTGATGCTGCCAGCGCAGCACGTGCCACTTGTTGATGCCCCCCACTGAAGGTGACAGTGAGAAGTTTCGGCGACGGATGCGCCAATCTAAACTGCGTAGATTTCTTGCAGTACAATCCGGGAGGAATAAACTGCTGCTTGCTTGTTTTTTTTTCATGGTGGTGGTCTATTAAATCTTTATTTTTCTTCAAAGTTCATGATTTTATATTTTAAAAGTGGAAGGGAGTTTACTATTCAAATGTATACGTTGACTTTTTGGCAGTATTTTTTTATAAAAACTCCCATATTAAGCATTGAGTACTAGAGTAGCACTCGGATGGGTGACTACTTGGGAATGTCCCGGAGCTGCACATATTTTTGAGGGTCATTATGTTTGATTTGTTGAAGCATCAATTTGTATACGTCTATAGGGGTATTTATAGTCGTTGGAAACATTTTTCTATGACAGACACAATGGTGGTGTCATATTGTAATTTTGAGGCTGTTTCAATTGAGTTTTTTAGCCTCAAAATTTTTCTACCTTGGAGTGCACTTTCGGTTGTACTCGACACTCCCAAGGTAATTTCATATGTGATCCTTGTACCTAGTGACCTTTTCTATACACCTAGCGAATGCAGCGGCTGGTTACCCATGCATTTCGATGGGATGACATGGTCACCATAAGGACACTTATACTAGGCTACAGACATAGACACCCTAAACTCTATCCAAGGTTGTTTCTGGATCTACTTCTGAAGACTACAGACGAAGACACTTCAGAAGATTCTCTTATTTTCTTCTTCTCTCCTCCCATTTGGATCTATGGCTTATTTTATTGTATTGAGTGCATTTTCGGTAGAGATCGACACTCTTATATGGCTCGTTTTTCCTTTCATTAGGTGCATTTTCAGCAGATACCGACACCTTCTATATTGAGTTCACCATAAGGAAGGATTTGATATTTATGGTGAATCTAGTCAGTGACCTACGAGAGGCAACATCCTTTGAGGATGACCTGCAGAGGCAACAGACCCAGAAGTGGCTGACCCTGAGGCACCCATGATGACCCCGAGGCACTTAGACGGCTGACCCAGTGGCAATAGACCCGTGGAAGTGGCTGACCCTGAGGCAACAGACCAAGATGTATACACAGTGAATCTAGCATTATTCACAGTTGGAGAGCCAAGCACAAAGAGCAAGAGCCTAAGACCAAATCAGCAATAAAGGAGGATGTAGATTTTTGTTAGAGAAGTCAACATTAAGGGGGAATGTTACCTAATGTTGACTTGTTTTTTTTTTCTTTAGTTAGGATAGTGCACTTTAAGGGGGAATGTTAGAGTTAAAGTGCACTATGCCTCTATTTTGACACTTGTCAGTTTATACTGACACTTATCAGTTTATCATATAGGCCTTCTGCCTATATATGTAACACATTTTTATCAATAAAACATCCCAAAAGTTTCAGTCCTAACAGTTTTTCTACACCTTAGTGATTGGGACTTATGATATCTTTATAATTCCTAACCATTTTGTTCTACTAAAGGAGAGATTTGATAAGTGGTCAAACTTATTTGCCTTAGCATAATTTTGGGACCATCAAAATGATTATAGCTTTTAGTCAGTCATATATTATGCCTAACAATGAGTTGGACTCTGGTCTTAGCAAAACATTTACCAAACTAATACACCAACAATGTTTACAAGGACTTGTCTGTATGGACCAAGCATTTTCCTATAAGTAAAATTTACCAAAATTTAAATGTTTTTATTTCATTGAATTAGCCTCAAAATATGCTTTCCAATGAGTATATATAAGCCTATACTCATGATTCAATTGAAATATTAATCTACAAGGAAAATAGTGTCCTACCAAGCAAAATAAAGATTGGAGGGAATATTCTTCGTTCAAGGAATATTATTCAAAATATTATTGTTTAAAAATTTAATATTGCCTTTCCTTTGTACTTGCAAGTATTCAAAAGAGAAATACAATTTGTGAAATTTTATATTCCACCCACTTATCAATGTGGGATTATTTCTTTTGATTGAGTCAAATTGACTCTAGATGTCCATGTGTTGGTAGCTTTGGCTACTTTAAGAAGTTATTATCCACCAATGGCTTGTAATGTCCAAAAACTAATTGTGCTAATAGTGTGGGTACCCTCATTTCTTAAGTGTTTCATGATTCTAATTAATCTATTGTTAGACAATATTTTGATTTCCAAGGCTATGAAGTAGTGTTCAATACCTTATTTTTTTATTAATAGATATTTTCAAATAATGTCTAATATGGGCTTGTTTTCTTCCTATTGAATTGTCGTATTTATAAGTAGCATTTAGAACTGGGTTTGCTAGAATTCAAATCAAAATCACAAATAGTGTATTCCCTAGGCTTTATTGTCATTTGATCCCTATGAATAGTATGGATAATACATGATTTTGATTGTTCACTTTTGAGTCTTGTGTCTAGTTTCCAAAGCAATGTATAATGATAGTGGTAAGCTTTATATTAAACTCATTTTGCTTCTTCTACACATACACCATCTCACATTTCAATATGTATATTTTGTAACATGTTTTACCACATCCAAATGCTCGTGATTCATGGTCAATATTTGTATCATAAAGCACTCATGGTCAATATTTATTGATGCATGACCTTACTACTTGTGAAATTATATTTTTATCATGTGGTACTCATGGATGAGCTCTATCTACACATAGGCTCCTTTGTTGTCTACCTACACAATCTTGATCATTTTTTCAAATAGCATTGGCTTCTTGATTTTGAATCCACAAGGTTCTTTCCTTTGTGACAAGTGTGTCTGGATTTTGTCCATTCTTGTTCAAGATGAGTGGCACCAAAACTTATTTTTTGTAAATGATTTGATTATGCCAATTTTTTTGTGCATCAAACTTGTTATTTTCTTTCTTGGTTCTTACTCAAAATGGAAGTTTTTATGATTTGTATTTTGTTATGATCTTTCATGATTTGCATACTCCTAGTGTTCATGATTTGTTGTTCTTCCTTAGGTTCCTTTGGAAAGTTTATGTAGTGATTTCCTCTTGAATAATGTATTGCTCTCACCTTTGTCTTGTTATTTCTTCTATAAGGGATCCTTATGATAGTATTTCTTTTTTGTTGACCTTTCTAACTATTTGCAAGCTTATGACCTTACTAGTATTTGATAGGATTGAAACACTTTTTACTTCTTTGAGGCTTTTTTCTTTCTAGTATTTGGTAGGGATTTAGATGTAACAACCCTCCTAATTATAGCTCTTATATTTTATCTACAAGATCATGGTGTTGCTAATAAATCTGTGGATGCAGGAACATATGCACGTGTTGGTGGAGAGCATCACTAAAGCGTTGGTATATTCCTCGATCTACGAGCAATGGGCATCCGAAGAAAAGGTAAGTTGGGATGTGATGAGCGACTGATTTTTCACCTATGATAAGGTATTAAAATCCCTTCTGGAAATCCTTCTACCAGTGGTCCATATAGATTGCATCCACGTAGTTGCATATTAGAATTTTGTGCATGATTTGCAAAAATTTTATCATGTTTAATAGTTCAAGAATATATTATATATCTAAATATATATATACACAATGATAAAAATAATAAAATGTCTAAGGGAAAGGTGACAAAACAATAATGGTAGTAATTTTTATAATCATAAAAGGGATGGTGATAAAATAATAATGATAATAATAAGCACTAATTAAAAATAATTATAATCAATATTATAAACCATGAACTAGAGCTAAACCTAAGGTCAACCTATTATAAACCATGAACTAGAGCTAAACCTAAGGTCAACCTATTATAAACCATGAAATAGAGCGCATCCTATAATAATACTGTGGGAAACCATAAGTCAACCCATACCCTAATTAGACGGATAAAATGAAATCAACACACGTGGCAGGGAGGAAGTGTGTGTTTCAAAAGTGGCACCTCTTTTAATTGCTCCCATTATTTATTTAAAGATAATTAACCTTGTTTGTAAGGGTGTAAGCAAGGATGCAAGAACCGATGGTAATACTGAAGGGTTAAGGTGGACGACACACCAAGTCAGGTCGACTCCTTTTGAAAACAATCTAAAAAATTTAACATAAGAGGGTTTAATACAATGGTGTAAAATTTATATTAGGAACAAAGTACAAAATTTGTTATGGGATCTTCTCTGAATGTTTTATGTGTTTTCTCTTGTAATAGAACTATTCCTGAGTTTAAAATTAAGGGATTTATCATTATTAAGGGTATTGTCTTGATTACCCATTAAGAAAAAATTAACCAAAAATTATCTAGTTGAGCGTTCCACTTCGTTTTAGCCTTAATAATACGATTCTGTAATGGGTCTCTTCATTGTGAATATTTACTGCATGGCTATAGATGTTTTGGTGTGATTATGGGTGTATTTTAATAGTAAGGGATAAATAATATTTTATGTGTATTTTGTGGATGCCTATGCATTTATTGTAACACAAATTTTCCTCTCAAATTGTGGGTGCTATGGGTCAGTGTGGCACTGGATGTTGAAATAAGGAGATGAAAATAATTCTGGTGTGCCTCCATAATTTAGTGTGTTGTGAATAAAATGGAAAATTTTTGTATAGCTTCTATATTCATCCTTTCTTTTCAGCAGAATGTATCCTTGTATAAAATAATTCTTTTGTATGCATGGATTTTGAATGTGAGTACATATAGGGTAGCATGCATTCATGGTAGTTGGTTGCTTTGATCCCATAGTCTTGAAATTTTAAACCCTAGCTCTAACTGGATGAAGGCAGATCTGGTACTTGACTTAGGAATTCAATAGTGACACCGCCATGGCCATTAAGATTTTCATGGTACACATTTTTGCAATGTATTTTTAATTGATAGAAGCCAGTATATGAACGACTATCTCCTATATATTGTTATGTGAACAACCGAAGGCTTTGTATCAATTTGATATCTTCTATATTTTTTTTTAAAAAGAGAGATGGTGTTATGGTTTTCATAATTATAAAAAATCATAACCTGTGTGGTGTTGTAATCATATATGTTTATTTTCACCCTATCGAAGAGTGATTTTCTTTGGTATGGATGTTAAGGAAAACAAAAAAAACAAAAAAAATAATTATTTCACCATCTGGATTTGAACTCCTGGTGTTGCATATTGTGTATATGAATACACTTTTATCTATTTTGTACTTTGTTGTGTTGCTGGTTTTTGATAAGTGGAGTACTATGTGTTTTGGTGACTCTACCTTCAGTGTTACTCATTACCTTCGCTATTACTTAATTAAATTTCTATAGCATCAACTATGTGATCATAAATCTGATATTTATTTTAAAACTTAGGAGTGAACTCGTTGGTACTCTTGATGCAATTTTTGAATGCCAATTCTATAATTTATAAATTATATGAACGTCAATAGTTTTTGACCCTGTGATTCACCTATAATAACAGATTGATTTTTGGAATAATTGGTAAAATGATGCTACTGTTAAAATTATGGTCTTTTTTCATGTATTAAAAATAGTTTAGGACAATGATTAATCCCACCAAAAATATACTGGATATATTTTTTTATAAACCTAAATTGGGTTCCTAAAATTGCAATTTAGGGATGGGCATTAATATAATTATTAAGTCTATTGATTACAACCTTAATCCTGTATATGTTATCGGTCATTAATTTTCCTAGGTTGATTCAGTATTATTTTCTTCCAAGAAAAGCATGGATGCAGCCTGTATGGGTTTCTAAAATCTGCACCATAAACATTATATTGTTATGACCCAATCCCTTGGAATTAATTTAGAAAAACATTCTACGATGGCGGCACCCAAATCGTTCTCTATAAATTCATTTTGAAGCCCTTCTAATAGGAATGTGTACCGGAGATGCTTGGAAGTAAGAAAATTGAATTCTTAAGTGTCTTTAAGGTGTAGCATTATTAATCCATAACTTCCCTTACCTTAAATATCTCCTCGACCTTTGGACCTTTCTGGGTGTCACCATAAGTTCCTAATATTCATTAATCGTTAAATTATGTTAGATGTCTTTTTTGATATGGCCAATTGATTATCTCTTCATCTAAAGGATGGCACTTAGTTGGAAGCCTGTTGGAGCCAAATTTGACTCAAACTTTGAAACCCCCAAATTTAAATTTTTGGTTTCAATCAAAATGATAATAATGTTGGTCGCTTCTTCAAATTGGTGTGAGTATCTTAATTTTTCGTTGGTTGTTTTGATGAAGTCTAACCTTGGTTGTTAATAATGTGTGTCCCTTTAATAAAGCTCCATGGTCTTCAATAAAGGATATGGCAGGATATTATTAATCAAATGTTTAAAAGCCTAGCTCCGAACCTCATAAAAAAATCTCCCTTAGGCTTAAAATCAAATGATAAATCTTTAAGTTCTAAGGTGTGCTAAAATTAGGAGAATAATTCAACACCGTGGTCTAAGACCCAAAAAATTTAAATCTAAAAATGAAGAGCTTAATTAAAATCTCAAAGGCATGTATCCCATTTAAATTAACAAATGAGCACCTAAGATCTAATCTGAGGGCCATGCTCGATCCAAGTTTAATCGGACGGTTGCACTTTGATAAAATGATTAAAGGTTAAGTCAAAAGTCAAATATTCCATTAAAGTTATAACCTAAGGTCATAAGTGATTAAAATCAATGCAACTTTGCAAATCTAGATGAATGCGCTTGAGATAAGCTTAATCCGATGGTTGCACATTCTCCAAAGAGTCAAAGCATTAAACGAGTCAACTTGGGCTTAAGATTCAAGATAAAAATCTAACTAGTCCACCGGATCGGACGATAGCGCTCAAATTTACTCAAGATCAATGGTAGCACTTGTTTTAATTAAATCATGTATTAAAATGCTATGGTAAAATGATTGAAGGGTATGCACCCCTTTGGAATAACCATCGAGCTAATTTGGAAAATCAGACGACAACGTTCGATCCAAATCTAATCCAATGGTCGCACGCCCATACAAGATGCATTAAAAAGGTAAAATCCCTAAGAGATTAATTAAAATATTAAATAGGGTTAACAAGGGTATAACACATTGGCTAATCTCCCCCTTTTTAGATTAATCAAGGTTAAACATTATGAACCCCTTGGAAACTAACCTGCAAGTTGATTAAAATCTACGACCATGATAATAGCTATCGAAGATCCAATGACCATGCAAAAATTATGGATGGTAAGATGATAGATAAATACAAAGGTAAAGTTAATTACATATTAGTGAGGGTATAATACATTGCTAATTACCCCCTTCGACTTAAACCAAGTCTAATAAAATATGATAATACACCCATTTTAGTTATTTAATATACACCTTGCAGGAGATCTACAACAGCGCTCAAACGAGCCCAAAGATCAATGGATGTGAAGGTCTATAATGGTGGTGAAAGATCAAAAGCAAAAAAAAGGTATAAAGTGATTCAAATATCCGATGATATGCTCATCACCGCTCAAATCCGATGATGCGCATCGGTAAAAGTGATCAAGGTTTAATCTAAAGGTTTTCTTTTGATTAATTAAATACTTTATAATATGTCCCTTCTATCTTATGTTAAACCTAGCACGTGGTCATAAAATCCAACGATCATGCCTCCACCATGGTATGATATAATACACCACATTATTTCAAATGTTTATATATGAACAGGTATACTAACAATCATGCAGGTCCCAGGACATCAATGGTTGCGCTAATTATTTTTAGGATCTAACGGTAGCATGTGAATCAAAATATTAAAAATCAACCATGATCTAATCATGCATCATCTAGAGCAAGAAGATCTAATGGCAAAGCAAGTCAAGGTTGAAACAAGTAGAGCTTAAATGATAGGCATCTTTTGATAGATCCAATGGATATGCTCTATCTCGAGATAATCCAACAGTAGTCCACACTTCAAAGTAAATCAAAAAGATTATAAAAAAAAATAAAAGTAATATCAAAAAATAGCCATGATGGAACCTGTGAAGATCACGAACCAACAAAATCGATGAAATCATCCGTAAGAAAGATTCGATAGACTAAGCTTCTAGAGAAGGATGATCGCTTCATAAAAATACCCTCAACATATATCAAGGTAGAAATCAAAGAGGTGACTTGTTCACAGCAAGGTACATCCGAAAGACACAATGAAGATCAATAACCAAAGACGAAGTCAAAACAATACGCATAAACGTTGTGAATCCAGAAGGATACCCAGGGAAGGAAAGATTCGAGAAAATCAGAGTAAATCCCATGGATAGTACCTTGGTAAGGACAAAGTAGACCAAATGAAAGATAAATCTTGATGCTCAAGCCTGCAACCAGATCATGTATATCTCATGGGAATAATAGTGTACCACAAAAATAAAACTACAAAGCATAGTCACAACTTATAAATAAGAGACAGTAAGGGAGAGCTAAAAGGCATCGACAAAGTGAAACTATGGAGTACAAAGAATATAAATATATTCAGTTTATATTCTACAAATACTTAAGATGATGAAAGTGCATGAAGAAAAAGGTATGGTTTTGACTTACAGAAAGCCATTCAATCCATGCTTCGATGGAATATAGTTACGAGGGAAACACTCCGACGGAGTATAGTTATGGAAGCAACTTATAAATGCTTCCAGATCTTGTTTTCCATTCCCACCTTCTTCCTACTTACCATTGCCTCCCTCCTTCTAGGCTTTCTTCCTTAACCATCCCGACATTTGTCCCCACATTGTGCCATCTCACCACCTTCCATTGTGTTGAGCCACCCCCTTTCCTCTTTTCTCCCTTCACTCTATCGCGTGATCAGTGCAACTCCATCTATTTGCCACTAGCATGCCACCCCTTGTCTTCACCATCACGTCGGGTCCCCCTCCGTTCCTCATCTAGAATTCATGATGGCAGCCTGGTCAATCCTTAACAATAGATCATAGTGGCCAGGACAAGCAGAACAAAAAGGAAAAATATAGTGTTGAATCCTTAGTTTCTAGGGCCAACCAGAGAGAGCAAAAAGGCCAAATTAAATAGCAAAGAGCTCCCTTCAGTCTAGAGAAGAACCTTAATAGTCAGTTCAGAGCCGCACCAGCTGGACAACATATAGAATAGGTTCAATCAAATGCTGACAAGTGTAAGGTCAGAAATAAACTAAGAATAACAGAATCAAGAACCAGAGGCTATAAAAGGAAGCAGACAGGTTCAGATTCTGCATCAAGCAATTAGAGAATAGCATTTTTTCTAAGAGGTATACTTGAGTGCCCTGTTAGTTGTGTTGTTGTATCCCCTTCTATGTCTATTTTCCTTTCTCATTTCTTATTCTTCCCTTTGCTTTGCAGGATTGTGATAGGAAAGTGCTCAAGAAGCTGAGATCATTTCCTACCTTTTTGAGCCTAGGATTTAGAGACTCTACTGTTACCATATTGGAACAAGGAGAGTTGGAGAGACCTGTTACATTATTTGAACAGAGTCCTCTTCATTGTATTGATGTATTTTCTTTGAGAAAAATAGAGTTAAAAGGCATTTCGCCCACTCTGCATGTAATATTTTATGAAATCAATACAATTCTGAATTTTATTCCTATCATATCTTTGTCTCAGTACTGTGTGTCACTGTGTAATGGGTTACATTATTTGAACACATTATATACATTTCTTTCATTGGTTAACTCTTGATTTTATTGCGATATTCGAATGAGATTAAGAACGCCAATTTTCCTTCTCCCCTTCTTTCTGTTTCATATTAAAATTGTTGTTAAATTGCTATAACAACCCAATGAATCTAGGCATCGGTCTACATAAGGCATAACAAATGGTTGTTTTCATGCTTGGTCATTTTAATACATATAATATAATATAAATCTGGAGCATGTAATTAGAGTTTTAGCCATAGAATTACCGTTGGGGTTTCCTTACCCATTCTGTAGTTTTCTTTAGCAATATTTGTGTTTAGCAGAACAATGAGGCAGGTTGACCAGAGCCTGTAATAGCTCGTTGGTTTCAAATGGATTCTTGTAGCATGACAGTCAAAATCCTACGGATGCAAGAATCGGTTCCAATAATTTTTTGGTGCCATTGTCGAGGAGGACTTGATATTGAATACATATCTTTTTAGTTATTTTCCAATGACATTTTATCTTTAACAAAATATGTTAGCTAGATTAAATGGATAAGTAGAAACAAACTAATTTTTACATTTTCTACGTTCATTATTTTACCCGTGTTTTTCAATCTTATTTTCTTTACATTTCTTGATCTTCTTGAAATTTATTTTTCTTGATCTTCTTGAAATTTTGGTTTCTTGATTTTCTTGATTTATCCCAAGAACTGACTCCTATGAGGATGAGTGATAATATCAAGTATTCTTGATAAAAGCGTACGTTATTCTTTCTACACCCTAGTGCTGGTGACTCTACTGGATGAACCCAGAAGAAAAAAATAAAAAGGAGAGAACAGAACGTGTTAGCTAACACCAGGAGAAGTGGTAAGGAGCTATTTCTAGAACTCGAGAATCCAGAGGTATTTATACATACCCAGAAAACTCCACTTTTTAAGAATACTATTTATAGCAGTAGATTAAATTCTAGCGGTAAAAGGTACGTAAAGAAAATTTAGAATACTATTACTATTGATATCACTGTAGAAGATGATTTAAATTATGTTGTAGATAGAAATTTGAATTCTACTATAGAAGATACATGTAATAATAATTCAAAGGTAGATAATCCATCAGTTTACATTCAAGCTGCCCAGACCCATACCACTGTAGGTACTATAGCTGTGAAATTGAATTCTATAGTAGCAATGGCCCAGGTTAATGTTCATTTATGGAGAACTAACAGATATAGGCCTTTTGCATTACCAACAAATTTAAATGCCTTACCTAGTAAAGCTCATAAATACCTCCCTAAGTTTTTAGGAAACAATGCAGTAACTAGAGAGGATCATATCAAAAGTTTCTTATATGCAATGGATAGTCTAGAAGTTGAACATGAAGATGTAGTATTAAGACTGTTTCTATAGACTTTAGAAAAATATGCCAGAGAATGGTTTAATTCCCTTCCTAACAATGATATCCCAGACTTCACCAAAATGGAAGAGGTGTTCCTAAAGAAGTATGGTGAAAGGAAAAATGAACAATCATTGTTAACTGAGCTAGCCACTATGAAGAAGAAAGAAAATGAAGTTGTTAGTGATTTTAACACAAGATTTTCAAAGACTAGGAACAAAATCCCTGCCAACCTCAGGCCTAGTGATATTCAGTCTATTTGTTTTTATAAGAATGCTTTTCAAGGAGAGTTTAACTATGAATTAAGGCAAGAACAAGCCACTACCATTGATGGTTGTATGGAAAAAGCAATGGATATAGAAAGAAATATGCTTGACAGTGGTAAGATGAAGCCTTATTCTTTAGAAGTTAACATGCCTGAGAGAAAACCTAAGAGAGTGGCTTTTGATATACAAAGAAGAACTGAAATTGATCCTATGGAGAAGTTGACTAGTCAGATGACAAAAATGTTCAATAACATGAGTAACAAGTTAGCAAGAATTGAAAGAAATGGAAATAATGGTGAATCTTCACAAATAGAGTGACCACATATTGACAACCATCCTCCTTTTAAGAAAAATTACAATAATAATTGGGGAAATAACAATGGTTTTGAAGAAGGAAATAGGAATAGAGGTAATGGGAATAATAGCTAGAAAAATAGAGATTCTGATAGGGATCAGAACAATGTCCCTAACCCGATGCCATATGCCAATGTAGCAGAAGGTTTTCCTTATTTTTGCTCTACTTGTGATGCACCTCATAACCCTGATGCATGTGGAATTCACCTAAGTGATCAACGTAATGTAGATATGCATGCAGAATCAGAAGAGGATATAAGAATCAATGCATGTTGGTCCATTGAAGATGAATCCAGAGAAAGGTTGTTTGAAGAAGACATGGATAAATATGCTTCAAATCATCATCCTCAAATTTTAGTAACTGAAGGAACTAAAATCTTGCAGAAATCACATGAGTCAAGATATGATAAGATGAAGCAAGGGAAATTAATCCCCACTGCTCAAGAGGTTGAGGAATTAGAGGCAACCCATGTTCTGAATTTAAGGAATAGAACAGTCCCTGAAAGGACAGAGAAAGCCTCTACAAGTGAAACAAGAAAATAAACTTTCACCAATAAAAATATCAGTAAAGAGAAAACTGATAGGAACCCTAAAAATATTACTCCTGAAGTAATAGAATCAGAGGAAGAGATTCCCAAAGAAGAAAGTAATAAACCATTGGATATAAAGAAGATAGAATTTGATGTTGGGTCAGAACTCAGTAAGCAAAAGGTTAATATCACATTTGGAGAACTTATGAAAGTTCAACAGTACAGAGAACAAGTCTACAGAGCATTTGGATTAGTAGAACAAAAAGAAGACCCAACTTGCCATGTTGCTAGACAAAATCAACATGATACAAGATCACCATCCTCTGTCAGACCCTTCTATGTGTCATTAAGATATAATTCAGATGAAGGGGAAAGATATGTGATTCATAATTGCATGCTAGATAGTGGAGCTTCACATAATATCATGCCTAAGTTAATAGCTGACCAAATGGGATTAATCTATACTAGAGATTCTACCCCTATTTTTGTAATGGATAGTAGGCAAATTCCTTGTGTAGGGGTGATAACTAGATTGTTAGTTTTCCTAGATCAACACCCCAAAAAGGGCATTGTCATGGATGTTGCAGTAGTTGACGTTGACCCATTTTTCTCATTATTACTCAATAGACATTGGGCAGAACAACTAGGAGGTTCAATTCAATTGGACTGGTCCTATGCTACAATCCCAATATCAGATAAGGAGAATATAATTTTGAGAAGGGAACCATTCAACAAACATTCCGTAGAGTTAATTCAAATAGATGAAACCATGATTAACTTAGTTAACTCTATGGAAGAAAAAGGGATGGGAGTTTATTCAATATGGCACAACCCATTCCTGGTGGAAGTACCAGATGCAAAGAACATGGATCCAAAAGATATAAAAATAGTAGATGCGGAATCAGATAGAGTTTTGACTCAAGAAATGTGGACCATGTCTTTTGATGGAGCTAAATCCCAATCTGGAGTAGGTGCAGGTGTAAATTTGACTGATATTAAAGGAAACTACCTTAGTATTCCTTACAGATTGCAATTTCCTTGCACAAACAATGTAGCTGAGTACGAAGCCTTACTATTAGGGCTAAGGAAAGCAAAAGAGCTAGGTATTAACTACTTGACTATAACAGGGGATGCAGAGCTTATTATACTACAAATCAAAGGTAAATATCAGACTAAGCATCCTAGGCTTAAGCAATATAGAAATGCAGTATTGGAAGAAATTGATAAATTTTTAGCTTTCAATATATCATATATTCCTAGAGAACAAAACCATGTTGCAGATATTTTAGCTGTGAATGCCTCAGGTCTAGATCACCCAGAGATAACTACAGAATATATGGATAGATTCCCAACTATCTTAGTCTATAAACCTTTTGTACCAGATAACATAGTATATCTACAGGTCTTTCAGGATGATATAGATATTAAAGATTTTATGACTCTGCAAAATCAGTATGCAGATGTAATCTATGATGAAAAATATGAAGAAAAGCTAAAAGATCAAATAGGAGAGCCAGTAGAAGTAATCCAGTTGAAAACTAATAAGATACCCAAAGGATTAGTTTCTCTAGAGAGTCTATTTGATGATTTTGACAAAGCCTATAAACCTTTACGAAGAGAAGTGATATCTGAGGATATTAATATTGGTTCAATGAAAGAACCCAGAATAGTGAAAGTAGACATGGCTTTACCTGCTAAAGAAAAGGTTGGATATATCAGTTTCTTGAAAAAGAACAAAGAACATTTTGCTTGGACTTATGAAGACCTCAAAACATTCAAGACAGATGTAATGACTCACATAATACCTTTGAAGGAAGATTCCAAACCATTCAGATAGAAACAAAGGAAATACAATCCAACTCTGCACCCAATAATGCAAAAGGAGGTACAAAAGTTACTAGATTCCAAAATAATTAGAAAGGTAAGATTTTCTTCATGGATATCCAATTTAGTACCAGTCAAAAAAAGAATGGGGATATTAGACTTTATGTAGATTTTAGAAATTTAAACAAGAGTTCATTAAAAGACAATTACCCCTTACCCAACATGGAACAATTATTGCAAGCAGTAGTTGGTTCAACAAGATTGTCTCTATTAGATGGATTTTTAGGGTACAATCAAATTCAGATAAATCTAGAAGATAGACATAAGGTAGCATTCACTACACCCTGGGGCACATTTGAATATTTAAGGATACCTTTTGGACTAATGAATGTAGGTGCTACTTTTCAAAGAGCAATGGACTTCACCTTTAAAGGATTAATGTTCAAAATTGTAGTTGTATACTTAGATGATATCACAGTATTTTCTAAGAATCTAGAAGATCATCTAGAACATTTAACTGCAGTTTTTGCTCGGTGTAAGGAATTTGGAATTTCTTTAAATCCTAAGAAATGCATATTTGGGACTACACAAGGAAAGTTGTTAGGACATATAGTTTCAGAAAAAGGAATAAGTATTGATCCAGACAGAATTGAAGCCATTTCCAAAATTCCCCCTCCTAGAAATTTAAAAGGAGTCAGGTCATTCTTTGGCAAGATAAATTTCATCAGAATATTTGTCCCAAATTTTGTTGAAATGACCAAACCCATAAATGACATGGTTAAGAAAACTGGAGAAATAAAATGGATAGTAGAAAATATGGAAGCATTTAACAAGATCAAAGAAGCCATATCAACCACTCCAGCTTTAAGTTGCCTTGATTATGCAAAATATTTTAATATCTATTCATATGCATCTGAACACTCTATTGTTATAGTTCTTTCATAGAAAGATGATGAAAATAATGAAAGGCCAATAGCCTTCATGAGTTCAGGATTAAAAGGAGCACATCTCAAATATACTTTGCTAGAAAAACATGCTTATGCAGTCATACAATCTTTAGAACACTTCAAAGGTATATTTGGTTCAAATAAGGTTTACTATTGCATCCCTTTTATAGCAATAAAAGATATTTTTTCTCAATCATAACCATTAGGAAGACCAACAAGATGGATGGTAAAACTTATGCAATATGATGTTGAATTCAAAATAGTTAAAACTATCAAAGGACAAGGTTTAGCTAAATTGTTGGCAAAAAAAGAAAGAGAAGGGTTTGAAAATGTTCTCACCATAGATGAGGCATATGATCTTAGAAGAATCAATAATACCAAGTGCAAATGGTATGAAGAAATTTTGTCATACTTACAAACCCTGTCATTCCCTAAAGACATGTCAATAAACAGAATAAGGTCAGTCAAGCTTCAAGCTCAAAAATATTATATACAGAATGGTGTGCTATATTGGAAACACCCTGATGGAGTATTATTAGTCTATTTATATGAAAATGAAGTCCCAAAAATAATCAATGAATTCCATGATGGTTTTTGTGGGGGACATTTTGCTCCAAGAGCTACAGCTAATAAAATTATGAGAGCAGGATATTATTGGCCTTCCATTTTTAAATATGTATATAAATATGTTAGGAATTGTCATAACTGCCAAGTTTTTGTAGGAAAGAAGCATTTAGCAGCCATGCCTCTCAAGCTAGTAATCATTGAAGCACCATTCACCCAATGGGGCATTGATTTGATTGGAGAGATCAAACCTAATTCATCTGGACAACACAAGTGGATCATAACTGCAATAGATTACTTCACAAAGTGGGTAGAAGTTGCACCCTTGAGGACATCTACTACTACCACTATCATCAAGTTCTTAGAAGAAAACATCTTGACCAGGTTTGGGGTTCCTCAAAAACTAGTTACAGATAATGCACAATATTTTGTTTCATATGAAATGGTAGAATTTTGTGCTGAATATGGAATTGAATTATCTCATTCTACTAATTATTACCCCCAAGGAAATGGCCTAGCTGAGTCATCAAATAAAAATATAATAACAAGAATGAAAAGGTCATTAGGGAAGAATAAAAGAGGATGGGATAATGAACTTAAATTTGCTTTATGGGCTGATAGGTTATCTATCAAAAGAAACACAGGGAGAACCCCTTATGAGATGGTATATGGAGAGAAGGCCCTATTACCCCCAAGAATAGAAAAATTGGCACTTTCCCTCCTATTGCAAGACCATGAAGACCCCAATCCCATACAGAGAAGGCTTGATCAAATTGTCCTATTAGAAGAGCAAAGAAGAGAGACCCTTAATAGAATGATGGAACAAACCAAGAAAACCATGGAATTGTTTAATAAGAAAGCTAAGGGTACTCCTTTTTCTCAAGGAGATATAGTCATCTATTGGGATCCTAAAAATGATAAGCATGGTGAAAAAGGTAAATTTGAACCTAAATGGATTGGCCCATATCAAATTGCCCATGTTATCAGTCAGAATACATACAAGCTACAGACTTTGCAGGGAGAAATAATGGCTATCCCTATTAATGGCCAACACCTCAAAATGTACAATCCCTATTGAAGGTGTACTATAACCAAAAAATAATAATAAAATAGAAAAACAAAAATCCAAAAATAGAGTGATGTATTTTGTTATTTTGTGTATTAGTTAAGCTTCTCTTTTGTTCTTGAATAATTTTGAGTTTATTGTACACATGATATCTTAGTTTGATGAGTATATCTAACTATTTATTCCACCAAAAACAATAAGAAAAAAGGGGATTTATTTTAGATTCTGATGAGGTTTACAATTTTTTCAAATATGAGTGTTTATGCAATAGTTGTTTGATATGAGATAAAACAGAAAGAAAACAAAGCTGATTGAAACATCATGTCAAGCCTCACATTACAAATGATACTTAAGGTGACTTCAAAGGTCCGAAGAACTGAGTTATCTTTGAGAGGGTAGTTGAGCCAAAAATCATTACACTCATCTTTTATAGCCAGAAACTAATCCTCAACTCAGGCATACTTATTGCACAATTTGCTTATATATCCAAATACTTCTCTCACGAGAAAGAAAAATAAAAAATAAAGTTAAATTGAGTCACTACCTGAGATATCTTGGAAAACCTCTACCAGAGCTATAGACGCTTGACTGGCAGTAGGGTAAAACTAAGATGGGATTAGAAGCAACTCCACCGGGGCTATAGACGCCTGACTAGAAGTGGAGCCCTACAGAATGGTGAAAATTTTTAAAGAGTGAAATCACATATTAGGCTTGACTATTTTGCTCAGATATGGTAAAGTTCTAAAATATTTAGAAATCCAAAAAAGAATGCACAAACACACACATGGGCAAAAATATGATGAAGCAAGCGACTGTGACAAAATTTGTGTAATCATATCTTATGACTTAGCTAAAACAAGCATTACAATATATCAAAAACTCATCTATTTCTAAAATTCTAACCCTTGTTTCCAAATTGAATGAAAAGGGATCTACAGTTTTCCATACTCTATTTACTTTGATATCATGTTGTTCATACAGTTTTTTAGTATATAAAAAAAAGAGAAAGAAAAAAGTTTCTTTTATGTATTTCAAGCTTTACTTAGCAGTCAAAAAGTTTTGATTTTTGTTCAATTTTTTTGCAAATAAAACCTAGGAGATTTTGTGGTTCTCAAGTGCCTCATGTTTTCAACACATTGTCCCAGTCAGAGCCTATGTTGGAGCCAAATTTGACTCAACTTTGAAACCCCCAAATTTAAATTTTTGGTTTCAATCAAAATGATAATAATGCTGGTCACTTCTTCAAATTGGTGTGAGTATCTTAATTTTTCATTGGTTGGTTTGATGAAGTCTAACCTTGGTTGTTAATAATATGTGTCCCTTTAATAAATCTCCATGGTATTCAATAAAGGATATGGCAAGAACTTATTAATCAAATTTTTAAAACCTAAATCCGAACCTCATAGAAAAATTTCCCTTAGACTTAAAATCAAAAGATAAATCTTTAAGTCCTAAGGTGTTCTAAAGTTAGGAGAATAATTCAACACCTTGGTCTAAACCCAAAAAATTAAAATTAACAATAAGTTTTAATTAAAATCTCATGAGGGCATGCATCCCATTTAACTAAAATATGAACACCTCAGATTTAATCCAAGGGCCATGCTCGATCCAAGTTTAATCGGACGGTTGCGCTTTAATAAATCAATTAAAGGTTAAGTCAACAAGTCAAATATCCAATAAAGGTTATAACCCAAGGTTAGTAATGATTTAAATCCATGCAACTTCAATGATCTAGATGGATGCGCTTGATCCAAGCCAAATCCAATGACTGCGCAATCTCCAAAGAGTCAAAGCTTTAAACGAGTCACTCCAGGTCTCAAAGATTCAATATAAAAATCTAACTATCCATGGATCGGACGATAGCGCTCAAATAAACTCAAGATCGATGGTTGAACTTGTTTTAATTAAATCACATATTAAAATGCTATGGTCAAAATGATTTAAGGTATCGCACCCCTTTGGAATAACCATCGAGCTAATTTGGAAAATCGGATAGCAACATTCGATCCAAATCTAATCCAACGGTGGCACGCCCATGCAAGAAGCATTAAAAATATAAAATCCCTAAGAGATTAATTAAAATTTTAAATGGGATTAACAAGGGTCTAACACGTTGCTAAATCTCCCCCATTTTAGATTAATCAAGGTTAATATTATGTACCCCTTGTAAACTAACCTATAGGTTGATTAAGATCTACGACCATGCCAATAGCTATCAAAGATCTCAACTGCACGAAATTATGAATGTAAATAGATAAAGACAAAGGTAAAAAAATTAATTATATATTAGTAAGGTATAACACATTTAATCCCCCTTTCTTAAACAAGACTAATCAAATATAAATACCCCTTATTAATATGCACTAGAGATCTACGATGGTGCTCGAACGAGCCCAAAGATCAACGGATGCGAAGGTCTATAATGGCAGTAAAAAATCAAAAGCAAAACAAAGGTAAAAAATGATCCATAGATCTAACGACAATGCACATCTCCACACTAATCCAACGGTAGCACATCGATGAAAGTGATCAAGGTTTAATCTAAAGGGTTTCATTTGATTAATTAAATACTTTATAATCTATCCCTTCTATCTTATGTTAAACCTAGCACATGGTCGAAAAATCCAATGGTCACGCCTCCACCATGGTATGATCTAACGATGATCGCAAAGAAAGGTAAACGTATTATATGATACCTATGCTTAATACGAGTTGTTAAGGTCAAAAATCATGGGGATTAACATTGGATAATCATGATTAAATAAGGATTAATACACCATATTATTACAAAGGTTTATATACGAACAGGTATACTAACTATCATGTAGGTTCCAAGACATCAATGGTAGCGCTAATTCTATCAGATCTAAGTAGATAAAAATATAAATGAAATATCTAATGCATCATCTAGAGCAAGAAGGTCTGACGATAGCAAGTAGGTCAAAGTTGAAACAAGCATAGCTTAAATGATAGGCATATTCTGACAGATCCAATGGATATTCTCTATGTTGATATAATCCAATGGTAGTTCACACTTCAAATAATATCAGAAGCAGCCATGATGGAACCTGTGAAGATCACAAACCAACAAAATCGGTGAAATCATCCATAAGAAAGATTTGATAGACTAAGCTTCTAGAGAAGGATGATCACTTCACAGAAATACCCTCAACATATATCGAGGTAGAAATCAAAGAGGTGACTTGTTCACAGCAAGGTACATCGAAAGACACAATGAAGATCAATAACCAAAGATAAAGTCAAAACAATACGCATAAACGTTGTGAATCCAGAAGGATACCCATGGAAGGAAATATTCAAGCAAATCAGAGTAAATCCCATGGACAGTACCTTGGTAAGGACAAAGCAGACCAAATGAAAGATAAATCCTGATGCTCAAGCCTACAACCAGATCATGTATATCTCATGGGAATAATAGTGTACCACAAAAATAAAACTACAAAGCATAGTCACAACTTATAAATAAGAGATAGTAAGGGAGAGCTAAAAGGCATCGACAAAGTGAAACTATGGAGTACAAAGAATATAAATATATTCATTTTTTTTTACAAATACTTAAGATGATGAAAGTGCATGAAGAAAAAGGTATGGTTTTGACTTACAGAAAGCCATTCAATCCGTGCTTCGATGGAATATAGTTATGAGGGAAACACTCCGACGGAGTATAGTTATGGAAGTAGCTTATAAATGCTTCCAGATCTTGTTTTCCATTCCCACCTTCTTCCTACTTACCACTGCCTCCCTCCTTCTAGGCTTTCTTCCTTAACCATCCCGACATTTATCCCCACATTGTGCCATCTCACCACCTTCCATTGTGTTGAGCCACCCCCTTTCCTCTTTTCTCCCTTCACTCTATCTCGTGATCAGTGCAACTCCATCTGTTTGCCACTGGCATGCCACCCCTTGTCTTCACCATCACGTCGGGTCCCCCTCTATTCCTCATCTAGAATTCATGATGGCAGCCTGGTCAATCCTTAACAGCAGATCATAGTGGCCAGGACAAGCAGAACAAAAAGGAAAAACATAGTGTTGAATCCTTAGTTTCTAGGGCCAACCAGAGAGAGCAAAAAGGCCAAATTAAATAGCAAAGAGCTCCCTTCAGTCCAGAGAAGAACCTTAACAGTCAGTTCAGAGCCACACCAACTGGACAACATATAGAACAGGTTCAATCAAATGTTGACAAGTGTAAGGTCAGAAATAAACCAAAAATAACAGAATCAAGAACCAGAGGCTATAAAAAGAAGCAGACAGGTTCAGATTCTGCATCAAGCAATTAGAGAATAGCATTTTTGCTAAGAGGTATACTTGAGTGCCCTGTTAGTTGTGTTGTTGTATCCCCTTATGTGTCTATTTTCCTTTCTCATTTCTTATTCTTCCCTTTGCTTTGTAGGATTGTGATAGGAAAGTGCTCAAGAAGCTGAGATCATTTCCTACCTTTTTGAGCCTAGGATTCAGAGACTCTATTGTTACCATATTGGAACAAGGAGAGTTGGAGAGACCTGTTACATTATTTGAACAAGATCCTCTTCATTGTATTGATGTATTTCTTTAAGAAAAATAGAGTTAAAAGGCATTTTGCCCACTCTGCATGTAATATTTTATGAAATCAATACAATTCTGAATTTTATTCCTATCATATCTTTGTCTTAGTATTGTGTGTCACTGTGTAATGGGTTACATTATTTGAACACATTATATACATTTCTTTCATTGGTTAACTCTTGATTTTATTGCGATATTCGAATGAGATTAAGAATGCCAATTTTCCTTCTCCCCTTCTTTCTGTTTCATATTAAAATTGTTGTTAAATTGCTATAACAACCCAATGAATCTAGGCACCGGTCTACATAAGGCATAACAAATGGTTGTTTTCATGCTTGGTCATTTTAATACATATAATATAATATAAATCTGGAGCGTGTAATTAGATTTTTAGCCATAGAATTACCGTTGGGGTTTCCTTACCCATTCTGTAGTTTTCTTTAGCAATATTTGTGTTTAGCAGAACAATGAGGCAGGTTGACCAGAGCCTGTAATAGCTCATTGGTTTCAAACAGATTCTTGTAGCGTGATAGTCAAAATCCTATGGATGCAAGAATCGGTTCCAACAAAGCCTTAATCATGATTCCATTAGATTGTGAACTTTATTATGGCGTGTCATATGCAGTGTTTGACCTCATATGTTTGTGATATCTGGGATCACACCAACCTATAGATATCCATGTTTTAAATTTTATGCATAATATTTATTAATAGTAGTAAAAACTAGGATGTCACTCGTTGATGTTAATATGAGTAAATATGGAAGTGTTGGAAGTCAAAAATTTCACCATAGGGCACCTTAAACATACGTGTATCATGATGTTCTGAATTTATTAAAAATTCTATGTTGATTTGGAATTAATTAGCAGTGCCCTCCTTTACGTCATTATTAATGGGTTTCATATATCAGTAATCGGAAAAGATATCATTATAACTTATATTCAAAAATGAGAGGAAAACATTATTTTTCTTATGTTGTCATAAAATGATACTTGTCTTTACGCATTCAAATAAAAAGGGTAAATAGTTGTAAGGTTCATGTAAAAAGACTATGGGAGACTAAAAATGATTGAAAATCCAACTAAGAGTTCTATTATTTACAAATCATTATATAGGCACTAATGGCCCAAAATACATAACCAACCCATGAAATCATGGATTTGATTCACACGCTTAACCCAAAAGCTACAAAGGTGCAAAGAAGAATGCACGTAAACTTCTAAGTTAAGATTGCTAACTAGAAGATCCATTTTAGCTAACTTGAAGCTCACACTTCCTACTTTGAGTTCACACTTGCTAACTAACACTCTAAAAGACAACTAGAAGACAACTAGTGCCCACAAGTGCATGTGAGAAAGAGACTCACTTACAATATCAATTTGCTAGAAATAAACTAAGCAAACCTAAGCTAGGAACTACTAGAGGGGTCATATGAAAGATCATACATCAATCCTCATCATGCCTCCCCACAATAGAAGCATTGGACTCCAATGCTTTCAAAAGAATAGGAAAGTCACGGGACATCTGATGAAAAGAAATCCAACGAGCCTGATGCGGCAACTGTCCTCGCCGAGCCACAAGATATGAGGTGGTAGACCCCTGACGAGTCTCGTCGAGTCTTCGTGTCATAGATCTGATCTCGCATCCAATGGTAACTGTGCTTCAGGAACCATGTCCACAGGATGGCTGATAGTTGGTGCAGTCTCCAATGGAGAGTCAAAGTACAACTTCAAGAGATCCACATTGACGACGTCATGAATTCCCAAGTGTGCGGGAAGATCAAGGCGGAAAGCATTCTCGGACACCCGCTAAAGAATAGTGTAAGGCCCATAGCGAATTGGTTTGATTTTGCTATGAGTCTTATCAATGAAACGCCGCTTGTCAAGATGCAACCAAACTTTATCACCAACCTGAAAAGGATGAGGAATTCGATGTCGATCCATGGCCTTTTTCTTGTTGTTGCTGTGTCTTTTGCAAAATCTCAACCACCTTTGATTGAAGATTGTGCAAGTGTTGAACAAATGAGTGTGCCTTGTCTTGCTCCTTTGAAGATGTGAAGTGACAGGAGAAGGCAAAGATAAAGGTAACTCATAAGGTGCCAAGGGCTGAAATCCCATACAAACTTCAAAGGGTGAATGACCTGTAGAAGAGTGTAGGGCCCTATTATAGGCATGTTCAATATGCGTGAGACTCAAGTCCCACTTTGCTGGTGAAGCGTGATGATAGATTCGCAAACTTTGCACAAGTGTACGGTTTACCACTTCAGTCTGCCCATCGGATCGCGGATGATAGGCGGTAGAGAAGTTAAGGGAAACTCCCAAAATCTTCCACAAAGAACGCCAAAAGTGACCCACAAAGCGTGAATCACGATCCGAGATAATACTGGTAGGTAGACCAAAGGAACGCCAAATGCTATCAAAGAAAAATTGAGCTAAGTCTCGATGCATAACTTGTCTTGCGGCATGGAATGAACTTAGCCATTTTGCTGAATCTGTCAACCACCACGAACACACAATCATGTTGGCGCACTGTCATAGGAAAACCACTAACCAAGTCCATGGAAATGCTTTCCCAAGGACGGGAAGGAATGGGCAAAGGCATGCCTAAGCCAAACTTTCTATTAGCTGGTTTTGAGCGACAACAAACTGCACACTGCTTGAGAAATCTCAACACATCCCTCTCGCATTTTTGGCCAATAGAAAAATCGTTGCAAATGATGAAGTGTTTTATGTTTCCCAAAGTGACCACCATAAAGTGTAGAATGAGCTTCCTTAAGAAGCGACACTC
The DNA here is from genome assembly GCA_028583015.1 of Wollemia nobilis. NCBI lineage: Eukaryota > Viridiplantae > Streptophyta > Pinopsida > Araucariales > Araucariaceae > Wollemia > Wollemia nobilis. The sequence continues at coordinate 6,830,013 of JAQPPZ010001045.1, forward strand.
TAGGTTCACAAGGAACACAAACCTTGTCCAATTTGTAGAGAAGTCCTTCTTTGATGTAGAAATCTTGGAAAGGACGCAAATTGGAAGAAGAAGGCTTACTCACTTGCTCAAATATTTTTCCAAAATCAGGATCCTGAGAATACTGATTAGGCCAAGTCTGAAATCCCAAGTGTGAAGTGGACATGACTCGTTAAGGCAAGAGCGGCCGGAGGCCTACTCAAACAATCAACAATAGTATTACTCTTCCCCTTTTTGTACTTGATCACCAAGTGAAATTGTTGGAGGTAAGAGGCCCACTTCATATGTCTTGATTCTTCAATTTTACTTTGAGATTGTAAAAACTTGAGAGGCATATGATCAATGTGTACTACTGTATCTTTTCCCAAAAGATAGTGTCTCCAATACTTAATGGCTTGAACTAAAGCATACAACTCCTTGTCATATGTAGAATAGTTCAACTTAGCAGCAGAAAAAGTTTCGAATGATAAGCTACCTGGATGACCATTCTGTTTGAGCACGACTCCTAAGGCAACTTTAGAGGCATCTGCTTCAATCTCAAAAGGTTGAGAAAGGTCGGGTAAAGTTAACACCGGTGCTGTACACAATTTCTTTTTGAGTTTCTCAAAGGCAACTTCTTGGCTTTTCTCCCAATGAAATGGAGTTTTGGACTTAGTGAGATAATGCAATGGAGCTGCAAGGGTGGAATATTGAGGAATGAACTTGCGATAAAAGTTCGCAAGTCCTAGGAAACTCCTTAACTCAATGAGAGTTGTAGGAGGGGACCACTTAAGCAAAACATCAACTTTAAGGGGATCTACCTGAATTCCACTCTCACTAATCACATAGCCAAGGTAAGAAACTCAAGTATTGCCAAAAGAACACTTGGAAGAGTTGGCATATAATTGATTCTTCGCAAGAAGATCAAGGGTTTGCTCGATATGCCTAAGGTGTTCCTCCCAAGTTTTTGAGAAAATCAATATATCATCAAGATATATAATGACAAATTTGTCAAGGACTTCACGAAATACATCATTCATCAACCTCATGAAGGTTGCAGGAGCATTAGTAAGACCGAAGGGCATGACCAACCATTCAAAGAGGCCCATCTTCGTCTTGAAAGCAGTCTTCCATGTATCCTCAGCTTGGATACGCACTTGATGATATCCACTTTTGAGATCTATTTTTGAAAAGAACTTAGCTCCTTGAAGCTGATCTAATAAATCATCAATGCGGGGTAAGGGATATCTATTCTTCACAGAAATTCTGTTCAATGCACGAAAATCAATGCATAATCTCCAAGTGCCATCTTTCTTAAGAACTAACAAAATAGGTGATGCACAAGCATAAGTACTTTCCTTAATGAAACCCTTAGACAACAAATCTTCTATTTGCTTTTTTATTTCTTCATTTTGCAAAATAGATTGTCTATACATGGGAGCATTAGGAAGAGAAGAACCTGGAACTATTTCAATGCTGTGATTAATTGTGCGAATTGGAGGAAGAGACTTTGGCTCCTGAAATATGTGTGAATAACTTTGCAATATTTTATCCATTGAAGAGTGTTGCTTTGTAATGGATGTAGATGTAGAAGTGTTTTGAGAGCGAATGAAAATTAGAGCAACATCACCACCTTTCTTAATTACTCTTTTCGTTTGCTTGGAACTTAGAATGATATTAGGAGTGTTGGTGCTCTTAATGAGAAAGACCTTACCATATTTTTGAAGTGTGTAGGTTCTTTTAAAAGCATCATAAACAGCTCTCCTATCATACCGAAAAGGTTGTCCAAGCAAAATCCCACAACAATCCATAGGAGTCACATCACAAGTGACTTGATCTATGAAATGTGGGCCAAGTGCAAATTTTAAAGTGCAAGTGTGAGTGATTTCTGAGCCTCTTCCACTATCCTTCCAACCCAAAGAATAAGGTTGAGGATGAGGCTCCATAGGTAACTTCAAACGCTCGACAATGGACCTCGCAATTAGATTTTTCTCGCGAGCCATTGTCCACTATACAATCAGCTTGCAAAGTTGTGAAGTAAGTGGGCTCGAGTGATGAACAAAGCATCACGAGCTCCATCTGAAGAACTTACATTTACTAAGGTAACTTCATTAAGCTTACCTCGTAATTCCGTATATACTCTACTCTCTCCTACGGACTCAAGGGGACCCTTGGAAGCATCCTCCTCTTGAGTAGTAATCACTAAACTCTTCTTTTTGAGCTTAAAGCAATCAGCTTTCTCATGCCCTTTCTTCTTACAATAATTGCAGAATTTCTTAGAAGAAGAAGATGAAGATTTAGAAGAAGAGGAAGAAGGAGTAGAAGCGGAAGGGGAAGGAGAAGAAGGAGATGGAGAAGACACATTCTTCTTTTGAGCAAAATTCTTCTTTTGAGAGAAAGAATTATTCCCTTTTGATGAGTTTCCAACCACTTGAGTAACAAAGTGGGAATGCCTCGCGATTGCGCCTTGAACTTGTCCTCCGCAAGTCGCGCCCGATTGAAAACTTGATCCAATGTTTCCATAGAAACAAACATTAGTTCCCCCGTACAAATGTTCTAACAAGCCACTTTGAAACTTGAGAATCAAACCCGAAACATCATCCTCCACATTCACAAGTATTCTCGAACTCGTTAAATTGGAAAATATATTCTTGTACAGACATATTAGTACCTTGGCGAAAACGAAACCATTTAATAACCAATTCTCTAGAATAATTTGAAGGATAGAAATTGGTTTTAAGACATTGTACAAGCTCATCCCATGTGGTGAGTTCTTGTCCTCGTTTTCGCTCCACAAGTACTTTGGATAAGCCAGAAAGTTTAAGCTTCGCATAAGGCACTACATCATCTTCTGAAAGTTGAGAAAAAGCAAACCAAGAACTCATGTCAAGAATCCAACTATTCAAGACATCAGGGTTTCCGGATCCATCATACAATGGAACTTCACAACGAACTCTCAAACGTGAATCATGAGCAGAAGTGGAGGTATTATGCAAAGAAATGTCATTTACCTTCATGGCAAGGTTGCCAAGGACTTCCGCCATTGTAGTGTCATTTGCCTTATCGGCCAAAGTGTTTACAACATGGGCCAATTCTGCCACTTGGGCAGCCAAGTCAGAGGCCATGTGTTCTCGGGTATAAGCTGTAAGTAAAGTTTAAGAAAGCACTAAATCAAGGAAGCATACAATGCAAATTTCCTTGTTACAATGGAGTGCTGCTTAACTGAAAAAAGTAACTCCTAAGGCTAGTAATTTTGAAATTTTTAAACTAAGATAAAGTGCAAAATTAACATTTATTAATTTAAAAATAACTTAATCAAAAATTAAATTTCAATTAATCAAAAGATTAAAGAATTTAATTAAGTCATTAAAAATTAAATTAATAAAATGAAATTTTAACATGCACTCTAAAATAGTAAAAATTTAAAATTTTACAATAATTTACCCTTCAATCTGTTGTTTGAACTGAACTTCAACTGTGCATGAAAAATTAGCAACCTTCAGTTAAAACACCAGTCTTGCCTGGCACATTTCCCAAGGCAGATGTGTAGAAAAACTAAAAATTACAATGTTCCAATTTTAATTTTTCAATTCCTGGGATCCCGAGCTGCACAAATTTCCAAGGCAATCCTCCTTGCCTTCTCTGCACAAAATTCCATGCACATGGGGTCCACGCACGCAGCCGCCCCTGGCCTGGCTGGTGCTGGGCCTCGGTGCCGCGGCCGCAAGTCTGGCAGCCGTCCGACAAAGAATGTCGACGCTGCCCCAGGCTCGCGGGCCGCAAGACACAGAGCCGCCTGACTATTGTCGCGTCGCGTCGCAGGCCGCGAGCCTCGCAGACGCTCGACGAAATGTCGGCGCCGCGACGCCGGCCCGAGCCGCACTGGAGCCGACGCCCGATCAGATCGTCAGGCTATCGGCCGGCCGGCGATGCAGCTACCACCGGCTCGCTCACGGCACAGCACTGGCATCGGGCAGCGACGGCTACTGCGACAGTGCCTAGCGCTGTCAGCCTGGCAGCAAGTTGCTGTCAGGCCTGACAGCAGTCAGGCGGCCGCGCAGAGCAAGCCGCGATCGCTGTCCTGCGGACAACGATCCGTCATGTTGTTGCCCGACGGCCGTCGGTCGGCAAGCGTCGGCAAGCCCGGCAACAGTGCCGAACGCTGCCGAAGGAGCCGACGGCAGCAGACCTACTGCAATATTTTTTTTTAAATAAAATTGCCCTTTTTTTTTTTTTACAAATAAGTAATAAAGCAGCAAATCTATACGAATATATTATTAAAATAATATATTCAACATAATGTAAAGCTTTTCAACAACAAATTGAAAAAAAAATTATAAATTAACCAGGGGGGTTAATCTAAAATTTGAAAAACTTTAAATTAAACAAATGTGAGCAACCAGCTCCCACCAGTAGCTCTCCTTTCAAGATCCGGTCGACACACGACCAGCGTTTGAAAGGCATCCAGCTCTAAGTCGACACACGACCTAGCTTTGGAGTCCTCCTGAAGCTCTTCAATACTCAAAAATGGGGGGGGGTAGCAGGGTCAAAAGGCTCCCTAATCCTAATTGGACCGTAGCTACGATCCAATCCCTTCCAAGGATCGGTATACGAAGAACTCTGGGGCAAACTCTTCCTATACTTTTTAAGCATAAGCAAGAAGTTGGAACGAGGGGTTTGTCGACGAAGGAACTTCCTTCTCCGAATGGTTTTCAAGCTCCCTTTGGGCTTAAACCGAGTCCTCAATGAGAATACGTTTCTCATACTAATCCTATCTCCTATCCTCTCACCTCACAAGCCCTAGTGCAAACATGAACTAGGCTCTGATACCAATGAAAAGGATTGAAAATCCAACTAAGAGTTCTATTATTTACAAATCATTATATAGGCACTAATGGCCCAAAATACATAACCAACCCATGAAATCATGGATTTGATTCACACGCTTAACCCAAAAGCTACAAAGGTGCAAAGAAGAATGCACGTAAACTTCTAAGTTAAGATTGCTAACTAGAAGATCCATTTTAGCTAACTTGAAGCTCACACTTCCTACTTTGAGTTCACACTTGCTAACTAACACTCTAAAAGACAACTAGAAGACAACTAGTGCCCACAAGTGCATGTGAGAAAGAGACTCACTTACAATATCAATTTGCTAGAAATAAACTAAGCAAACCTAAGCTAGGAACTACTAGAGGGGTCATATGAAAGATCATACATCAATCCTCATCAGAGACAAATATTATTTGATTTATGTCTTAATGATAAATGAGAAATATCCTTAGGATAATGGATCATGGGAAACATTTTAAAACAAAATAAAAATTAAATAGAAAATGATATTTGTCAGAAATTGTATGTTGTTACACTTTTGAAAAGTTATATGTTTTTCTTGGAATTGGAAAAGGGATGACATTTGCTTGGTTTTATATATAGTGATGACAATAGACCTTATGTTTTCAATATAGGGGAAATTGTTTAAGGAAAATTATTATTTCTTTTATATGAAGAGAAGAAATTGACATTCCTCTTTATGTATCAAAAGATAAATATTATGTCTTTGTGCTTTCAAAATTTTATTTATTTATATGCTTAACATAGATACAGGGAAAATTATTAGAAACATTATTATGTGTGTTAAGCCTTGGTTTTCTTCTGATATGAGTAACATGAATTAATCAAGTTAACGAAACCTGAGAAATTTTGAATATACCTTAATAATCCCTTCATAAAATTATGAACAAAAATCAACCAGATTTTGTTAACCCTAGACTAACCTTGTTAATATACCTCCAGAAGTGGGAAGGTAATTATTGATATTGTGGAGAGATAATCTCGGTGATGTTACGGGTAGACAACCCTCAGGGAAATAAAATCAATGATGATGCAGGGAGGTAATCATCATGTTTTAGGGCTCTAACTGTATTTTTGAAAGGAAGGTCAGAACAGGAGGCAACGAAGGGTTGTATGGTATCCCTTCTAGGTTTCCCTACTATTGATTGAGTGGCAGAATGTGTTGACTAGGTAATACCGATAGAATGATGGTATGGGACATTGTGTTGGTTAATCAACACATAATTTCAAATGGATACCAGGGTATTGGTAAAATCTTATACGATGCTCCAAGGCAAGTGGTTGATCATCTAGCTCGAGCATCCATGCGCTAAGCCTTATAGGGAAAAATGCCTAAAGACTGGTCAATCCTGTAATACACGAGAATGTAAGCGTCACACCTCTAGGTGAGATTGGCCCTAGAGGATAAAATAAACCCACTGCCTGAACTTAGGACCTCAGGAGGATATTGAAGTTCCAAATGGCAAGTAAATAGGACCTAACCAAATTCTTATCTCATGGGTATTCTGACTGTAGTGGAATGGCACTCATGAAGATAATATTAACATGCTCAAACTAGAAAAAGAATGGATAAATTAAAATAAGGAAAAAAAAGAAAAAAAATTATGACTCCTAAGTGGTAGTGACTTGGGGAGAATAGACAACCAGGTGGTTATGACCTAGGGTGTTATATTTGGTATTAGAGCCAAAGGTTAGGAACTGTTTTGATAATAAAAAATATATCTAACTTAATGAATGAATATCTAAGAATTGACTGGGCTTCTTTTTCTTTCTCAGGCCATGGCTAGCTCCTTAAAGAGATCTACGATGGTACATCAGGAAGGGCTAACCAAAAATCCCATAAGGATTCTCAGGAAGGTTGGGAGGACTGGGGACATGGGAGGAACCGCAGAACCCCTTGGGTAGTTAGGAGAGAAAGAGAACTTGCCCTAAGAGAGGATAGATTGATCCGAATGATGCAATTAATGTGAGATCAAATGAATGAACAAAAAGAACAAATGGAGCAAAAAAAACCCAAATGGCCAAACATATGGCTCAACAAAAAGCTCAAATGTTGGAGCACATGGAACAATAGAAATCCCAACTAACTTAGCAGCAAGAGATGATCTCCCAACAACAAAAAATAATAGAAAACCTATCCAAGGGAAAGGAAATGGTAACCACTGAGGAGGAGACATCTATTGACCCTAAAAGACAACAAGTAGGCTTTGAGTTAGATAGGGACATGTGAAATATAGATATAGCCAAATTTGATGGCAAAGAGAATTGGGAGGTTGATAGATGGTTAAATAGTCTAGAAGCCTACTTTACCATTAGAACTCTCTCATCCAAGTCTAATACTTATTGGGTAGTATTTTGACTGACAAGAATTACGACTGATTGATGGGACACCTATGAGAGAACTCATAATGTGGAGGTTGCTGATGTACATTGGGAAACCTTTGTAAAAGATTTTAAATAAATATTCTTAACTTCACAATTTTACTTACAAAGAACCGAAGAATTTTCAAGATTGACTCAAGGTAATATGATCGTTACCGAATATTATCAATGCTTCATGCAAATGCTTAAATACATGCCAGAGTATGAGCAAAGAACTGATATTAAGGTCCAAAAATTCCTTTTAGGACTCCACCCAAAAATTGGGCACCTGATCCTGATGTTGAAACTTGCAACCCTCATGGATACCTATGACTTGGCTAGGAAGGAAGAGGACAACTACAAGGCCAAGAAGGTCTATTATCAAAAAACCTCAAATAGGGAAGAACCTTAGAAAAATAAAAATATGGGTTTAGCTAAAAGAGATAGGAACTAGAAGGATAGAAATGAGAACAAAAATTGATTGGGTAAAAACAAGAATCGGTATCAGGGATACCAGGGTAACAGAGGGGATCAATTTAACTAATGTGGCTAGGACAAGATAAATTACAAAGATATGATCATAAATCTAGAAACCTAGGATTTGGTATAAATAATACCAATGATAGAACTAACAAAGAGAGGGCACCACGAACTAGTTGTTGGATATGCGAGGAACCTCATTATGCAGATAAGTGTCCCATGAGAGCCGATAAAAGGAAGGAATCAACGAAACCCACCCATAAGATATTTGTAGCCACAGGTAATCTTAAACTCAATGGGCAAGCTACCCCCTTTTTATTAAAAGGAAAAATTTATGATAGGAATGTAAGTATTTTGATTGATTCGGGAGCAACAGATAGTTTCATTTCTTCTAGCCTTATGAGGGACATTCTGGAAAAACCTAAATATATGGAAAATGGGTGGAAGGTTGAATATGGGTCTGGAAAAACCTATACCATTAGTCAATGCCTATTTGACCCTCAGATAATCCTACCTCAAGGAAAAATGATTTGGCATTTGTATGTAGCCCCATTGAATGCTTTTGATATAATACTAGGAGTGGATTGGCTCAAATCTCATAAAGAATTATTAAACTTTGAAGAAATATGGATAGAATTCACTAACGATGTTGTACAAAAGATTCAAATTTATTATGAACAAAAATTGGTAGAACCTCACCTTCTAACGGCTATGCAGGTCAAAAGAGCTATAAATAAAGGAAGTAAAGTCTATGTAGTTAAAATTAATAATAAAGAGGACATGGAGATAGGTACAAGTCTATTCCAAACATACCCGGTACTAAATGATTTCAGGGATGTCTTTCCTAAGTATCTGCCAGGTCTTCCACCCCGAAAGAAATTTGATTTCTCTATAGAACTCCTACCAGGAGTGACCCCTATAGCCCGAGCACTTTACAGAATGACTACCATCGACCTACAAGAACTCAAGACTTAACTCCAAGAACTATTAGAAATCAGACTCATTAAACCTAGTGTTTCTCCATGGGGAGCACCCATTTTATTTGTTAAGAAAAAATATGGGTCACTAAGATTATGTATCGATTACAGGATGTTAAATAAGATGACAATAAAGAACAAGTACTCCTTACCCAGGATAGATGACCTATTTGACCAACTGAAGGGAGCATCAATATTTTCAAAAATTAACCTTAGTTCTGGCTATCACCAGCTTAGGATTAGAGAGAAATGCACCCATTAAAATACCTTTCAAACAAGATATGGCCACTATGAAATTACTGTGCTACCTTTTGGTTTGACCAATGCCCTTGCAACTTTTATCAACTTAATGAATAATGTATTCTGGGAACAACTAGACAAGTTTGTATTGGTATTCCTGGATGACATACTGATATACTCCAAGGATAAAGAGGAACATGACCAACACATGAAAATTGTTCTCAAAAAATTGAGAGAAAATCGGTTGTATGGAAAATTATCGAAATATAAGTTCTATACCTCCCAAGTCCGGTATCTGGGGCATGTAATTTTGGCTAAAGGGATATCAGAGGATCCAAGGAAAATAGAAATTATCATTGAGTGGTCTGCCCCAACTAATGTCTCTAAAGTATGAAGTTTTATTGGATTGGCCGGGTATTATCAATTTTTTGTGCAAAAATTCTCTAAGGTAGCTTATCCAATAACCAATATTTAGAAAAAGGGTAAGGCTTTTAAATGGACTACTCAATGTGAGGAAGCCTTCAAAACTCTTAAGTAAAATTTGACAACAATGCCAATTCTAAGAATATCGGACCCTAAACTACCGTTCACGATATGTACCGATGCCTCCATAGAAGGTTTAGGAGGGGTTATTATGCAGGAAGAAGGCATTATAGCTTATGAGTCCTGAAAACTTAAGAAACATGAGTTAAATTATGCCACCCATGATTTAGAGCTAGTAACAGTAGTACATGCTCTTAGAATGTGGAGGTATTACCTGCTGGGTAAACCCTTTGAACTCAATACTGATCATCAAAGTTTAAGATATATATTTTACCCAACCAATTCTCAATACTAGGTAGAGGTGATGGATGGAATTTTTGGCAGAATATGATTTCGACATTGAGTATATTAAAGGAAAAGAAAATAAATTAGCCAATGCTTTGAGTCAGAGAAAGCACATTACTACTATAACACGATGTAATTTTGAAATAATTGAACAGATAAGGAATCTCCAACTTCAAGATGAATTCTCGCAAAGATGCCGAGATTTGTTAAGGCAAGATTTAGAAAAAACAAGGGATTTTGAAATACGGGAAAACACGTATTTTAGAAATAGAATGGTGGTGCCAAATGACCAAAACCTAAGGAATATATTGCTTTAGGAGGCACATTGTGCCCCTTACTCCACTCATCCATGCTACGTAAAAATTCATGAAGATATGAGAAAATATTATTATTGGCCAGGAATGAAGAAGGATATCGTAGAATTTATGGCTAAATATTTAGAATACCAAAAGGTGAAGGCAGAGCATTTACACCCTGTAGGATGCCTATATACACATGATATCCCAATTCATAAATGACAAATTGTGACCATGGACTTCATTGTTGGGTTGCCTAAAAATCATTTCCAGCATGATACCATTATGGTCGTGGTTGATAAATTGACTAAGGTGGCACATTTTCTGCCTAGAAATATCAAAGACGGAGCTCCTACAGTAGCCCATAAATTTTCCAGGGAAGTGGTACGGCTACATGGTTTCCCCAAAATAATTATATCAGATAGATATTCTCGGTTCACATCCGAGTTTGGCAAACATTACACCAAGCATTGGGAACAAAACTTAACATTAGCACTGCCTACCATCCTAAAATTGATGGAAAAATAGAGATAGTAAATCAGGTCTTAGAAGATATGCTTTGTATGTATTGTATGGACCATCAGACTAAATGGGAAGACTACCTTTTTCTAGTAGAGTTCGCTTATAATAATGGTTACCACACTTCTTTGGGTATGGCCCCATTTGAGGTACTATACGAGAAAAGGTGTAGAATGCCATTATCTTGGAGTAATATAGAGTATCGGGTAATGATCGGTCCAAATATGGTTAAAGAAATGGAGGAGCAACTAAGCCAAATTCACCAAAGGCTCAAGGAAGCCTCATATAGGTAAAAGAGTTATACCGACCTCAAAATAACCCCAAGAGAATTCTCTATGGGAGACAGAGTATTCCTAAGGGTTAATCCAACCAAGAGCTCTATAAAATCCTCTAAATTAAGCCCAATATTTGTAGGACCCTTTACTATTCTTGCCAAAATCAGCCCAATCGCCTATAAGTTGGCCTTGCCACCCAACTTATCAAAAATCCACGATACCTTCCATGTGTCCCTCCTCAAGAAATATATTGTTGATCCTTCTCATGTCTAGAATTTTGATCACTTGAAGATGACCGACCCCATGCGCATTGAAGTCCAACCTATCAGAGTATTGGGATTTCAAACCAAGAAATTAAGAAAATGAAATATTGAGCAGTGTAAGGTCCAATGGGACCAATATTCTGAAAATAATGTCACATGGAAAGATGTGGTTGTCATGAAAAGACAACTTCCATTTTTATTTGAACAATAACTCCAAAAATAATTTTTTGATTTGTGTATATATATATATATATATATATATATATATATATATATGATGTAAAAGTCTAGTTCTAAAGGAACTCATGGATTGATGATGAAGACATGCTTTCTTTTCAATAATTATGATTGAGTTTTAAATTCATTGTATGATTTGATTTGGATCTTATATTTTGGTATGCATTTAAAACATAGGGACTTTGTTTAGTCTTAGAGGGGGAGGATGTAACAACCCTCCTAATTATAGCTCTTATATTTTTATCTACAAGATCATGGTGTTGCTAATCAATCTGTGGATGCAGGAATAGATGCACATGCTGGCAGGGAGCATCACAAAAGCATTGGTATCTTCCTCGATCTATGTGCAATGGGTATCCGACGAAAGGTAAGTTGGGATGTGATGAGTGGCGGAGTTTTTGCCTATGATAGGGTATTAAAATCCCTTCTGGAAATCCTTTCGCTAGTGGTCCATGTAGATTGCATCCACGTAGCTGCATATTAGGATTTTGTGTATGATTTGCAAAAAATTTATCATGTTTAATAGTTCGAAAATATATTTATATATATAGAAATATATATACAATAATAATAATAATAATAAATGTATAAGGGAATGGTGACAAAACAATAACAGTAATTGTTATAATCATAAAAAGAATGGTGATAAAATAATAATAATAATATTATTAAAAATAATAATAATAAGCACTAAGTAAAATCAATAATTATAATCAATATTATAAACAATGAAATAGAACACATCTTATAGTAATAATATGAGAAACCTAAGGTCAACCTATACCCTAATTAGGCGGATAAAATAAAATCGACACACATGGCAGGAAGGAGGCATGTTTTTCACAAGTGGCACCTCTCTGAATTATTCACATCCTTTATTTAAAGAGAAGTAACCTTGTTTAAAATGTGGGGAGGAAAGTAAGGGCGCAAGAACCGGTGGTAAGACTGAAGGATTAAGGTGGACGATGCACCAGGTCAGGTCGACTCCTTTTGAAAACAATCTTAAAATTTAACATAAAAGGATTTAATACAATGGGCATAATGTTAAACAAATATGGGAATTTTTATTGAAACAAAGTACGAAATTTGTTATGGAATCTTCTTTGTATATTGTCTATGTTTTCTCTTATAATAGAACTACTGCTAGATTTAAAATTAAGAGATTTATCAGTATTTAAAGGCATTGTCTTGGTTACCCATTAAGAAAAAATTAACTAAAAATTATCTGGTCGTGCTTCGCACTTTGTTGTAATCCTAATAATACGATTCCATGATGGGTCTCTATTATTTTTGTTGTGAATATTTACTGCATGGTTGTGGAATTTTCGGTGTGATTTTGGGTACATTTTAACAGTAATGGGATAAAGAATATTTCCTGTGTATTTTATGGATGCCTATACATTTCTTGTAACACGAATTTCCTCTCAATTTGTGGGTGCTACGGGTGAGCGTAGCAATGTGTGATAAAATGAGGAAATGAAAATAATTTTTGTGTGCCCCCATATTTTAGTATGTTGTGATTGGAATGAAAAAATTTGGTATAGTTTCTATATTCATCCTTTCTTTTTTGCAGAATGTATCCCTATATGAAACAATTTTTTTGTCTACATGGATTTTGAATGTGAGTGCATTTAGGGTAGCATGCATTCATGGTAGTTGGCCACTCTGATCCCATGGTCTTGAAATTTTACTTCCTTAAACCCTAGCTCTAACTGGATGAAGGCAGACCTAGTACTAGAAGAAGGCGCTCAACAGTGATGCCGCCATGGCCATTAATATTTTCATGGTTGCATAGTTTTGCACCGGATGTATTCAATATATTTTTAGTTGACATAGGCCAGCATATGAACGATTATCTCCTATATGTTGTTATGAGAACAGTCGAAGGCTTTGTTTCAATTTGATATCTACTATATTTTTAAAGAGATGGTGTTATGGTTTCCATAATTATAAAAAAATTATAGCCTATGTGGTGTTGTAATCATGTATATTTAATTGTTGCCCTATCGATGAACGATTTTCTTTAGTATGAATGTTAAGGAAAAATTATTTCTATATCTGGTTATGTACTCCTGGAGTTACGTATTATGTATATGGATACTCTATTATTTATTATGTACTTTGTTATTGGTTGTGTTGTTGGTTTTTGATAAGTGGAGTACTATGTGTTTTGGTGACTTTACCTTCATTGTTACCAATTACCTTCAGTGTTAATTAAGTTTCTCGTAGCATCTACTTTAATGGATGACAGAAAAAGTTTGAACGACAATAGTTTTGACCCCTTGATTCGCCTATAATAACAGATTGATTCTCGGAATAACCAATAAGATAATGCCATTGCTAAAATTATGGCCTTTTTTCATGTATTAAAAATGGATTGGGACAATGATTAATTCCACCATAAGTACACTGGATATATTTGTTTATAGACCTAAGTTTGGTTTCTGAGATTTCAATTTAGGAATAGGCATTAATATAATTATTAAGTCTTTTTATTATGCCCTTAATCCTACGGATGTCACCGGTGGTTAATCATTAAGATCCCTAGGTTGATTCAGTAATGTTTTCTTCCAAGAAAAGCATAGACGGTAGCATGTACAGGTTTTTGAAATCTACACCATAAACATTATATCGTTATGACCCAATCCCTTGGCATTAATTAGAAAAACATTCTATGACGACGGCCATCCAAATCATTCTCTATAAGTCTGTGTTGTATTTAAAGCCTTTCTATTAGGACTGTGTGCCAGAGATGCTTGGAAGTAGTAAATTGAATCCTTAAGTGTCTTTAAGGTGCAGCATTATTAAGGAAATCATAGCTTACCTTACCTTCAATATCTCCTTGACTTTTGGACCTGTCTAGGTGTCACCGTATGTCCCTAGTATTCATTAAGTGTCGAATTATGTTAGATGTCTTATTGATATGGCCAATTGATTATTTCCTCATCCAAAGGATGGCACTAAGTTGAAAGCCTTAAATCATGATTCCATTATATTATGAGCTTTATTATGGCATGTTGTATGCAGTGTTTGACCTCATATGCTTGTGACATCCAGGATCACACCAACCTCTAGATATCCGTGTCTTAAATTTGATGCATAATATTTATTAATAGTAGTTGAAAACTGGGATACCACACATCGATGTTAGTCTAAGTAAATCTGGAAGTGTTGGAAGTCAAAAATTTAATCATAGGGCTCCTTAAATAGAATTATATTATGATGATTTGAATTTATTAAAAAATTTATGTTGATCTGGAATTAATTAGCAGTGCTCTCCTTTGCGTAAATGTTATTGGGTTTCATGTGTCAGTGATCAGGAAAGATATCATTAGATTTTATATTCGAAAATGAGAGGAAAATATTATTTGTCTTTATGCTATCAGAATATGATATTTGTCTTTATGCATTCAAATTAAAAGGTAAATAGTTATATGGTTTATGTAAAGGACCATGAAAGACGAATAATATTTGATTTATGTATTAATGATAAATGGGAGATGTTCTTAGGCTAATGGATCATGGGAAATGGTTTAAAACAAAGGGAAAATTAAATAGAAAATGATATTCGTCAGAAATTGTATGTTGCTTATACTTTTGAATAAAAAATAAAAAAGTTATATGTTTTTCTTTGAAATTAAAAAGGGAAGACATTTGCTTGGTTTTATGTATAGAGATGTCAATAGACCTTATGTTTTTAATAGGGGAAATTGTTTAAGGAAAATGATTATTTCTTTTATATGAAGAGAAGAAATTGACATTCATATTTATGTATCAAAATATAGAGAGATTATGTCTTTATGCTTTCAAATTTTAGTTATTTATATGCTTAACATGGACATAGGGGAAATTATTGGAAATATTATTATGGGTGTTAAGCCTTGGTTTTCTTTTGATATGGGTAACATGAATTATTCAAGTTAGCGAAACTTGAGAAAATTTTGAATATACCTTAATAATCCCTTTGAAACATTATGAACAAACATCAACCATATTTCGTTAACCCTAGATGAACCTTGTTAAAATACCTTCGAAAGAGGGAAGGTAATCCTCGAGATTGTGGGGAGACAATCTTAGTGATGTTGCGGGTAGGCAACCATCATGGAAATAAAATTAATGATGATGTGGGTAGGTAATCATCATGGCTTAGGGCTCTAACCGCAATTTTGATGGGTAGGTCAGAATGGGAGGTAACGAAGGGTTGTATGGGCATCCCTTCTAGGTTATCCCTACTAGTGGCTGAAAATTTATGACTCCCAAGTGGTTGTGACTTGGGGAGAATAGATAACCAGGTGGTTGTGACCTAGGGTGTTACATTATCACCCTAAGACCTTCTTATAAATAATTTTATTTCTAATAAATCTTCCATGGGTTTTTTATTCATAGAGATTATTACCTTTGTTTTGAGGTTTCTCTAAAATATTTAAGTTTCATTCATGGAATTTTCTTCTTGGATAAGATGATTACCTCTCTTTTTGAGGTTAACCAAGTATTTTTATTTTATTCCATGGAATTAATTCACAAATATGATGGTTACCTATTATTTTGAGGTCAACCTTATAATTATATTCCATACAGTTATTTACCTTTGAAACTTATTTTCAATAGAATGCTTTCTAAGCTTCTTTAGATAATAGGGGAGGAGGATCAAAAGGAGAGATTGTTCTTCCTTCTACCTGCTCTACCACATGTTAGACCTCAATGCTTTAATATTTTACATTATTAAATGATAGGTATTTAAATACATAGAATTTTTATTTTAGGTATAACAAACCTCTAACAAAAGGTGTAACTACCTTTGTCATGTAGTGCATGCATAGACCTTTTAAAGGGTGGTTATACCACTTTTTATTTCACATGAGCTATGATGTAATAAATCCTAACTTACCCGTTGTCCTCTAGTAGATCATACATACCATGTGTTGAGTGGTTACTCAACTTACATACACATTAACTATGATGTAATAATTCCTAAAATGGAGTGCTTCAAGGTCAAAATTAAAGGTGGTCATAAAACGTTGTTGATTAAGGGGTGTTTCATGCAATTCATACCTTTTCTCGACTTTAACTAACCAAATTTGTGGATCAGTCCCATAGAACCTTAGAAAATTGATTTTAATAAGTCTAAGGCATGCCTCTATTGTTCCCTAACTGCTAATAGTTCTCCTCAATAAAGATCCTAGATAAATTTATCCTATCAATATCTTTCCCTCTTTGAGCTTCTAGGCTATTTTCAGCATAACCATTAAAATTTGGATTTAAATACTTCAATTTCCTAACTCATTGTGTCTTATGTATGCTAAAATTTTGCTAGCATGGTGGTGAGAGAAGATATTGTCTCCTTGATTTTGGTTATGGCATCCAATTTGGTGAGTTTTTCCTCCATATTATGCACTATGGCCTCTTTCGTTTGATTTTGGGTCTCTGATTGCAATTACTAAAAAATAAATTATTGTTGTACCAATTACTATTTTTAGTAAAGATCCCAAAAAAATATGTGGATGTTATATACCAAAATTATCATCTTGAAATTATGATCAAAATGGACTAATATCCTGGTTTGGACCCAATTTCATAGCACTTCCTAGGCCCTTCTCTCTAGGTTTTTTGTTGTTGTAGATGATCTCCTTAGGTGGGAGGTCCCTGACCCACTTGTCTACTCATTTCCTAGATTGAATGAGGGTTCCCTACCTGTGCCCCTGACCTAGTGCACCTCTAGGAATTTCCCTAGGTTTTTTGCTGAGATTTTAGAATATCTTTCCTAGCTATTCTTAGGTCTTTCCTAGGTTTTCTACTTGGTGTTAGATTACAAATTTTTTTTGGTTGCATAGTGTCGTAGCTTCGAGATAGGGGTTCAACTTCATCCTTGTGTTTCTCAAGAGGTTTCACTATATCCTTCTAGTTTGGGGGGTACCACGTGCTTCATATTTAGTGAAACTTCTCCCTAGGTTTCTTGGATTTATTCTACATGGTGGATTCTTAGTGCATATTTCATGGCCTTGGAGGAGGACCCTGTGCTTTTTTATTATTGTTGAGATGATCCTATTGGTTTTCTAAATCTGGTTTCCTAAAGTTGTTTATAGGTGTGGTTGGAGGATTTTTGTGTTCCCTATTTGTTTGGTTGCTTGGGGTCATCAACTGCATCTTTTGGTCTTG
Source organism: Wollemia nobilis (assembly GCA_028583015.1). Lineage (NCBI taxonomy): Eukaryota > Viridiplantae > Streptophyta > Pinopsida > Araucariales > Araucariaceae > Wollemia > Wollemia nobilis. The sequence continues at coordinate 6,847,496 of JAQPPZ010001045.1, forward strand.
GATGGGAACTTGTTCTTATTGCTTACAACTTTGATCATCTCATGGTTCCTTCAAATTGAGTTCCTTATGACCTTCCCACCACTTTGACCATGGTTTGTGGTTTCATCTCCTTTGCATCCTTGGTTTCTCTTGGCATTCTCATAGTTCAACCTCTCGTGCAAGGGATCTCGTGGCCAGTGGAGATCCTCTGACTTGCTGATAAACTTTTCAGGCTATATGTGGGATGCTACTTCCTGGACAGCCTTCCCAGGTCATCCCTAGGTGGGATCCTAGTGGTTTATGGTTTTCCTAAGTGGGATTCTAGTTTTTCTTGTTTTCTCATGTTATTCCTGACCCTAACTAGGTGGGATGGCTCATTCAATTTTGAATGATGGTGTTTTCTAGTCCAGCTATCTCTCCTAGGATGAATTTTCTTTCCAGGTGGCTTTGAAGTTTGGTTTCTCCTCGGTAGGATTTAGGTTTCCAATTTTCCCCTTGGGTAGGATTTTTAATTTCTTATTTTTCCTTCCTGGGTAGGATTTATTAAATTTCCTACCTTGGGCAGGATTTTTAATGTTTATTTGTAATTTTCCTACCTTGGGCAGGATTTTCAAAAAGGCCTACCCTGTGGCCTTTTGGATGGTTTGTTGACCTTTTGTAACAAGGTTTTGGGGCCCCTTTCAAAACCCACTTTTAATGAAATATTTTACCAATAAAAAATGGACTAATACCACAAAATGATAATTTTGGGGTCCCCAAAAAAAGTGTATGGATGCTATATACTAAAATGATCAACTCAACGAGACAATCACAATGGACTATAAACCAAAATGATGTTTCCAATAGCCCAATTATTTTTTATAGAGAAATATTTAGACCTCTGTATTTTGAAAATGAGCTTTGAAGTCCTCTATACTCTATGTAGAAATCCTACTAGTGATAAGTCTAGCGTAAGTAAAAAATCAAGAAAGGAAGGTCATATAGGTTGAGGTGTGTGTACTTCTCACAGTCCTCTAATATACTTTAGTAGTGATAGATAATGCTTGGACCAATATTTCATGCCACTACCCAAGGAGGATATAACCTATCTCCTTGGGTGCACTGCCCACCTCTCTAACCAATACATGAAGGAAATCTTTTTAAGTGTTTTTCTTGGTGCATTATAGATAAAAACATAGTTGAATGGCTTCCTATATCTAAAGGTTTAGCTCAAAGTTCCTAAAACCAATATCCTAATATACTCAAGGTACGTGGGAGCTCAATTCCTTGTATGGGGGTTTCTTGAAGCCTTGGTATTGGAGTATGATCACTCCTCACTTTACTAGATGTTTTAAGGGAAATTTAGCTTAGCCAAAAATGGCAACTCCATGATATTTTAAAATGGCTAGAACATTGTTTCTAACCTATAGACCTAGGATTATAGAGAAAAAACATTTTCTCACAACATAAGTGTATCGCACCCTGGAAAGTGCTTTGATACCACTTGTAATGAACCTCTTCCTCTCATGCAAATATTTAATCTCTAAATTATTAGTTCTAAGTTTCATTGAGATTATAAAAAAAATAGTGCCAAAGATAATTCTAACTATGATTACCAGTATTATTGAAAAAGAAACACTAATATCTCAAATAAAATAGCAAAAGCATTTAAATGAAACATTAAATTTTAGAATAATAACAAATGCATAAATTTAGGACAAGTAATATTTACTATTTTTGGCCTCTTTGAGAAGGCAACCTCCTTACAAATTATTTCATATTTTCACTAGGCTTGATAGGGTTACATCCTTCTATTTTATAATACAAGCATATTTCTTAACATTCTATAACAATATTCTATGAATATATTATATGTCAATATTCTATTATGATAATATAAATGAATCCAAAGCAATTACATACATGATTCTATGACACATCTTCCTACATATTTTTTACTTAACATGTAGCCCGCTTTATATACCCCGTGTGATACAATATCATATGCCAACATGAAGTACATTTAAGGGGTATGTAACAATTATCAAGTATCTTTAATGGCTCATGTAAGAACCAAGGTATATCACTAGAAATTAGTAAAGTGGATACTTAGGTATATCCATGGTATGATTCAGTACAACCTAAAGTATAACCAAAATGATCAATTCTTCTTAACAATATTCATAGATGCATACTATGTAGGATCCATTGGTGATAAGAAATCCACATCTTAATATGTATTCCTTTTGGTATCTAGTTCAATATCTTGGGGACATGAGAAACATCATCTTGTTGCTCAATCATATATCAAGCAAAAATATTGTGCTACAAGAGGAACTATCTACAAGGTGATATGGTCACATCAAATCTTGTCAAGGATAGGCATTTCACAAAAGAAACCAACAATCTTGAAGTGTGACAATTAAGAAGCTTTGTATACTATTTTAACTCTAATCATATAAACTTTACATATATATTTCAATGATTTTATTTTATACTTATATTTATATTTATCTAATGAATAAAATTTTCCTCCATGATTTGTAATTTTTACCTCAAATATTTATTCTATATTTATCTTTCATATAAACACACATAATTCTAAACACACACCATATTCTAAGCAACCAATCCTAATATGCACACCTTGGACTGACATTAGATTTGGCTTGGGATCAATCATACAAAATGCATTGCACAGATAAATATAAGACAATCCCCATAATCCATAATTTTTTATACATAATTAAAATCAAACAGGGGAATATAGAAGCCATTGCCATTAACTAGAATTAATAGCAAAGAACATAAAACAAAGAAATACATCCATATCATAAGATAACATACATAGAATTTAATTACCCCTAAGTGAAGCTATGGCATAAATACTTAATCTTTCAACCTCTTCATCCCTTCATCATCACATCTTCTATACAACCCAAAATAAAAATACCAACATACATAAATAATTTTGTTGGACATTTTGAGTAGATGAGTTGTCATTGATGTCAAGAGTGAGTGGTCATTGATGTCAAGCTTTCAGCACCAGTCAGTGGCAGTTTCAGTGGGCAGCATCAGTTTTAGGTTCTCCAATAAGTGCAAAAGGATAGTCCATTTTCAGTTGATCAAGACCCGGTTCCAGGAAGTCAGATGTGGTCCAAAGTGCAAAGAAGAAGCCCAAGTGAATAATATTATAATATTTCTTTATAATATTATACAGGGAAGTTTAAATTAATTAATATAATTTTTATTATAAATTAATTTATTAATTAATTTACTTAACTTATAAGTTATTTAAATTAATTATTAATTAATTTTAATATTAATTATAAGTTAATTTATGTTAATTTTAAATAACCCTAAGGTGGGTTATTAAATCAAAATTCGAATTTCGAATTCGAATTGAGCGCCGACGTGGGGAGTAAAATAATTATGTGTATAAAAGGGGGACTCCTCCACCTTAGCCAAGAAATATATGCCTTCGATATTAATCTCCATGCTATGCGAAAACGTGTGAATTGTGCTATACGATCAAAGAGGATTTTATTTTTTTAAAGTGTCAAGAGGAGGTAGAGTTTTTGATTCACCAAGGTTGGTGCCTTGGTCACCAAGCATTGGTAGCACAATTGGCAACCAATGAAAGCAAAGTGTAGGGCAGCAAGTGGTGGAGGTTCGAATCCATGGTAGTGTGTTTTATTTTTGGAATTGATGGTGGACAAAGGTTTAAAAGGAAGGAGGCTTCCCTTCCTTCATGTGGGCACCTATAGCCCATGCGGTGGGCACCAAAGCGCTAAGGCGCTTGGCGCTTGGGGAGACGATGGTTCGAAACTCGTCGAAACCCTTTTGGGGTAAAGGACAAAGGTATGCTATTTGTTGTTGACGCCAAAATTTCGGAGGAATTAAGTTGAGCTATTAAAGTTTAATTTTTGCATAGTTTATTTTGTTTGTAAGGTTTTAAGGGGAGTTATAAGGTTGATGCAAAATAATTTTGGTGATATTTGCTTTAGTGTTTGAAAAGGGTAATAAGGTGTTTAAGGAAGATTGTTTGAGGTTTTGTGGTGTTGGATATTATTTTAAGTTGGAGATTATAAGGTGTATCTAAATAATTATTTTTCATGTATGATTTGATGGATGCTAATTTCAAGAAGGAGCAATAAGGTATATTTGAGCTTTGATTATTTTTGTGTCTAAGGAATATTTTGAGAAAGTGTTAAGAGTGATATTTTGTCATCTAACCATTGAAATTGGAAAGAAGGAAATTGTGATTGAGACAAGTTTTCTAAGGGCACTTCTACATCAAACAAAAAGGTATGGGCACATCTTCCTAGTGAGTGATTGTTGAATGTTGTGAATGCAAAGTTGGAGTGAAAAGGATTGGTTGGTAAGCATTGTTGAGTGTGTTTTGAATTAATGCTTCAAGGTTTTCTAGAATAAAGAGTTGTTGATAAAACATTGTTTGATAAGCATTGTTGTTGAAGTGATTAGTTGAGTGAACTTGAACTAGGGTTTGCAAAGATCATGAGTATCATTGTTATGTGAAGATTATTTTATAAGCATTATTGTTGAAGTGAGTGGTTGAGTGAAGAACTTGAACTAGGGTTTGCAAAGATCATGAGTATCATTGTTATGTGAGATTGTTTGATAAGCATTGTTGGAAATATTTGAGTGAGTGTTCATATGCTTGGACTAGGGTTTGTGAGCAAGGATTAATTCATTGAGTGATTGGTTGAGTAGAGTTGGTTGAGCCTAGTCAAGTGGAAGTGTTGAAGTGATAGTTCAAGTTCTATGAAACAAATTGTTCTATATTCTAAATTGATTTGAGAAAGAGGTTGAGTATTTGATGAGTGTGAAACATATTGAGTCTCTAACAATTCTCTATATGTTTATGTGGTAAAAAGAGTGATTGAAAGTGATTGAGCATTATGGTGAATGTGAAGCATATTGAGTCTCTAACAATTATCTTTATGTTTCTATGAGATTGGACAAGTTCTAGTGAGGACTTGTTGAGTAGATTTGAGGTAAGTCTTAGAGAAGACTTGTGGATAGATTTGTGTGAGATTTTGTGGAAGCTTACAATACAATTTGAGAACAGATATTGAGAGTAGATTTGGATAAGTTCTAGTGAGGACTTATTGAGCAGATTTGGACAAGTTCTAGTGAGGACTTGTTGAGCAGATTTGGACAAGTTCTAGAGAGGACTTGTGGATAGATTAGTGTGAGATTTTGTGGAAGCTTACAAGGCATATTTGAGATAAGTCTTTGAGAAGACTTGAGAGTAGATTTGATTGATTGATTTGTTCAAACCTTGAGTTAAGGTTTAGGGCAGATCTAGCAGAGTTGATTTGAGATTAAGTCAAGCTTTGTGTTAAGGCTTGAGGATAGATATTGAGGATAGATTTGTGCTAGATCGAAGGACTATGTTTAGTGTAGATCAGAGGATAGATATTGAGGATAGATTTGTGCTAGACCGAAGGACTATGTTTAGTATAGATTAGAGGATAGATATTGAGAAATTTGTGCTAGATTTAAGGACTGCATTTAGTGCAGATCAAAGACAGAGATTGAGTATATTTGTGCTAGATCGAAGGATTATGTTTAGTACATTTAGAGATAAGCTTTGAAGGTGATAGAGTATAGAGGATGATAGTCTCTAGTGGATAGAGATCCATTAGCTAGGGTAGTGAGGACAGGTCTTTTGAGTGAGGATAAGAGTCTTCAATGGATAGAGATCCATTAGCTAGTGTAGTGGAGGCAATAGTTCTTCTAGAAGATCACCAACCAAAGCTAAGGAGAAAGGAGTTCTCCTATGGATAGAGATCCATAAACTTGATTAGGGGATTGGTGTCTCCTTTGGATAGAGGTCCATAAACATTGTAATAGGGAAAGGATTTCCAAAGATATTTATTGAGAAAATATTAGTGAAATATTTTCTTCATGGAGTAGCCCACATTGGGTGAACCACATTAAATTGGTGTCTCTATTGTGTGTGATGATTTGTGCATTGCTTTGGTTACTACTATTGATATTGCCATTGATTATATTGGATAATACTATTTGGGAAAGAAAAGTAAAAAGTGGTCTTATACTATTCACCCCCCTCTCAGTATAAGCTTGTGTTCTTCAATTGGTATCAGAGTTGGTTCCTTCAAAAAAGGTTTAATAGCTTGAAGGAAGATCTTACAAGAACACAAATGGCAAAGAAAGGCAAAAGTAGAACCATGAGACACAAGAAGAAAAGAACACACATGGTCATGAAAGAAAAGGAAGATGAATTCAATATTGTTGTTTTGGGAGGAAGAATAGAAATAGATTCAAGAGATGAATCAAGCAATGGAGAAAATGCTAGATTAATAAAGTTTTGTACCAGATGTAGGAAGACAAGTCACCTTGCAGCTTATTGTTCACAAGAAGGTGAAGAATGTTTTGTTTGTGGTCAACTCGGTCATGATGCAGGTTATTGCAATGGGTTTAGTAGTGGTGAAGATGAAGATGATACTTTCAGAATTGAAGTCCTAGAGGATGGTTCAGAAAAAGATAACAGGGATAATCAAAATAGGTATGAAGAAGAAACTCTACTTTGGAAAATAGAAGAAATTGAAGACCAAAGAAAAGAGAAAAATTTAGAAAGAGAAAAGGAGGAAGTCACTCTTAAGGAACTTGTTGAGTTGAAAAGGGAGAACTTAGAATTAAAGGCTCAAATACAAGAGGATGAGAAATGTAAGACAAAGCTTCTACAAGATCTCTCTGACTTGAAAGATAAGGTTGAAAAGGTAAGGAGAGTTGAAAAAGGTATGGTTGAACAGTCAAAGGTAAAAGAGCTAGAATGTGAAAGACTTATTGTTGATCTCAAAGAATTAAAAAGGGAGAACTCGGGATTAAGGGTTCAAGCTCAAGAAGATGAGAAAGCAAAAGCAAAGTTTCTACAAGAGCTCACTAACTTCAAAATTAAGGTTGAAGAGGCAAGAAAAATTGAAGAAGGTATGGCTAAAAAATTAAAGATAAAATATCTAGAGTGTGAAAGATTAGAACATGAGATAGTTTCACTAAGGATGGAAGTGAAAGACTCTAAGGACAAGCTACACAAGTTTGAGAAAAATTCAAAGACTTTGGACAAGATTATCAATGCACAAAGATCATCAATCACCAAAATAGGACTTAGTTTTGAAGAAGAACAAGGGAAACAGGAAGAAGAAAAAGGAGAGTCAAGCTCAAGTACCAAAGAAGAAGATAGTGTGAGAGAAAGTGAGACTTCTAAGGATAAGTTGGATAATAGAAAGTTCAACAAGGAAAGGAACAATGCACAAATAAGGAACAGATGGAACAGGAAACAACACAGGGAAGAAGAGACTAAGAGACCAATGGGGTCAAGGCAAGGATTTTTCAATGGATGATGTTTCTCATGTCACAGATTTGGGCACAAGGCTTCACAATGCAGGACACATGAAAGACAGGAATATGGGAACTTCAAGAACAGATAGTTATTTCATGGGTATTGCTACTCATGTAATCAGTTTGGTCACAAGGCAATGAATTGTAGGGTTCATGACAAGAATAGATATGGCTTCACCAAGAGAAATCCCAAGATATTTGCACCTCCAAGGAATAATAACATTAAGTGTTATAAGTGCAATAATGATGGACATACAACAAAGTGGTGTAGAGCAGACATTCTAGAATCAAGCATGAACAGGAATAAGAATATGGACATGAACAGGAATAGGAATATGGACATGAACAAATAAATATAAAAAAGAACATGGACATGAATAGGAATAGTCAAAGGAATCAGAAGGATCATATGAGAAGGAAAGAGGACAAAGGTAAAGACCAATGCTTTCTAGGAGTAGAAATACTCCCACCCCATAATTAACCACCTCAAGAGGAGGTGGGGGAGGGGCTAAGCTAAGAGACTCATTCTTAGCCTCGAGCCCCAAAGGTGACCCTTTGCCATTGATGTCAAAGGGGGAGAGATTTGAGTAAGGGGGAGAGATTTGATTTAAGGAGAGAGCATTGAGTTAGGGGAGCAATTTCCCAGGGGGAGAAGAACAGGAAAAAGGTCAAGTTTTGGTAAAAATAATTTGGGTTGCCATCAATGACAAAGGGGGATATTGTTGGACATTTTGAGTAGATGAGTTGTCATTGATGTCAAGAGTGAGTGGTCATTGATGTCAAGCTTTCAGCACTAGTTAGTGGTAGTTTCAGTGGGCAGCATCAGTTTCAGGTTCTCCAATAAGTGCAAAAGGATAGTCCATTTTTAGTTGATCAAGACCCGGTTCTAGGAAGTCAGATGTGGTCCAAAGTGCAAAGAAGAAGCCCAAGTGAATAATATTATAATATTTATTTATAATATTATACAAGGAAGTTTAAATTAATTATAAATTAATTAATATAAATTTTATTATAAATTAATTTATTAATTAATTTACTTAACTTATAAGTTATTTAAATTAATTATTAATTAATTTTAATATTAATTATAAATTAATTTATGTTAATTTTAAATAACCCTAAGGTGGGTTATTAAATCGAATTTCGAATTCAAGCACCAACGTGGGGAGTAAAATAATTATGTGTATAAAAGGGGGACTCCTCCACCTTAGCCAAGAAATATATGCCTTCGATATTAATCTCCATGCTATGCAAAAATATGTGAATTGTGTTATACGATCAAAGAGGATTTTATTTTTTTTAAGTGTCAAGAGGAGGCAGAGTTTTTGATTCACCAAGGTTGGTGCCTTGGTCACCAAGCATTGGTAGCGCAGTTGGCAACCGTAGTGGAAGCAAAGTGTAGGGCAATGAGTGGCGGAGGTTCGAATCCGTGGCAGTGTGTTTTATTTTTAGAATTGATGGTGAATAAATGTTTAAAAGGAAGGAGGCTTCCCTTCCTTCACATGGGTGCCTATAGCCCATGTGGTGGGCACCAAAGTGCTAAGGTGCTTGGCGCTTGGGGAGACGGTGGTTCAAAACTCACCGAAACCCTTTTGGGGTAAAGGACAAAGGTATGCTATTTGTTGTTGATATCAAAATTTTAGAGGAATTAAGTTGAGCTATTAAAGTTTAATTTTTGCATAATTTATTTGGTTTGTAAGGTTTTAAGGGGAGTTATAAGGTTGATGCAAAATAATTTTGGTGATATTTGCTTTAGTGTTTGAAAAGGGTAATAAGGTGTTTAAGGAAGATTGTTTGAGATTTTGTGGTGTTGGATATTATTTTAAGTTGGAGATTATAAGGTGTATCTAAATAATTATTTTTCATGTATGATTTGATGGATGCTAATTTCAAGAAGGAGCAATAAGGTATATTTGAGCTTTGATTATTTTTGTGTCTAAGGAATATTTTGAGAAAGTGTTAGAGTGATATTTTGTCATCTAACCATTGAAATTGGAAAGAAGAAAATTGTGATTGAGACAGGTTTTCTAAGGGCACTTCTACATCAAACAAAAAGGTATGGGCACATCTTCCTAGTGAGTGATTGTTGAATGTTATGAATGCAAAGTTGGAGTGAAAAGGATTGTTTGGTAAGCATTGTTGAGTGTGTTTTGAATTAATGCTTCAAGGTTTTCTGGAATAAAGAGTTGTTGATAAAACCTTGTTTGATAAGCATTGTTGTTGAAGTGATTAGTTGAGTGAACTTGAACTAGGGTTTGCAAAGATCATGAGTATCATTGTTATGTGAAGATTATTTTATAAGCATTGTTGTTGAAGTGAGTGGTTGAGTGAAGAACTTGAACTAGGGTTTGCAAAGATCATGAGTATCATTGTTATGTGAGATTGGTTGATAAGCATTGTTGGAAATATTTGAGTGAGTGTTCATATGCTTGGACTAGGGTTTGTAAGCAAGGATTAATTCATTGAGTGATTGGTTGAGTAGAGTTGGTTGAGCCTAGTCAAGTGGATGTGTTGAAGTGATAGTTCAAGTTCTATGAAACAAATTGTTCTATATTTTGAATTGATTTGAGAAAGAGGTTGAGTGTTGTGAGTGTGAAACATATTGAGTCTCTAACAATTATCTATATGTTTCTATGGTAAAAGAGTGATTGAAAGTGATTGAGCATTGTGGTGAATGTGAAGCATATTGAGTCTCTAACAATTATCTTTATGTTTCTATGAGATTGGACAAGTTCTAGTGAGGACTTGTTGAGAAGATTTGAGGTAAGTCTTAGAGAAGACTTGTGGATAGATTTGTGTGAGATTTTGTGGAAGCTTACAATACAGTTTGAGAATAGAGATTGAGAGCAGATTTGGATAAGTTCTAGTGAGGAATTATTGAGCAGATTTGGACAAGTTCTAGTGAGGACTTGTTGAGAATATTTGGACAAGTTCTAGAGAGGACTTGTGGATAGATTAGTGTGAGATTTTGTGGAAGCTTACAAGGCATATTTGAGATAAGTCTTTGAGAAGACTTGAGAGAAGAGTTGATTGATTGATTTGTTCAAACCTTGAGTTAAGGTTTGGGGTAGATCTAGCAGAGTTGATTTGAGATTAAGTCAAGATTTGTGTTAAGGCTTGAGGATAGAGATTGAGGATAGATTTGTGCTAGACCAAAGGACTATGTTTAGTGCAGATCAAAGGAAAGATATTGAGGATAGATTTGTGCTAGACCGAAGGACTATGTTTAGTGTAGATCATAGAGACAGAGATTGAGCAGATTTGTGCTAGATCGAAGGACTATGTTTAGTGCAGATCAGAGGATAGAGATTGAGCATATTGGTGCTAGATCGAAGGACCGTGTTTAGTACTGAGAGATAGCTTTGGAGGTGATAGAGTATAGAGGATGATAGTCTCTAGTGGATAGAGATCCATTAGCTAGGGTAGTGAGGATAGGTCTTCGAGTGAGGACAAGAGTCTTCGGTGGATAGAGATCCATTAGCCAGTGTAGTGGAGGTAGTAGTTCTTCTAGAAGATCACCAACCAAAGCTAAGGAGAAAGGAGTTCTCCTATGGATAGAGATCCATGAACGAAACTTGATTAGGGGATTGGTGTCTCCTTTGGATAGAGGTCCATAAACATTGTAATAGGGAAAGGATTCCCAAAGATATTTATTGAGAAAATATTAGTGAAATATTTTCTCCGTGGAGTAGCCCACATTGGGTGAACCATGTTAAATTGGTGTCTCTATTATGTGTGATGATTTGTGCATTGCTTTGGTTACTACTATTGATATTGCCATTGATTATATTGGATAATACTATTTGGGAAAGAAAAGTAAAAAGTGGTCTTATACTGTTCACCCCCCTCTCAGTATAAGCTTGTGTTCTTCAAATATTACATCCACCATACCCAACATACAAAAAAAATTACACATTCACAATTCCTAATATTCATAAGAAACTATACATCCACCATCTTCAACATACATAAGAATTTTAAGCATCCTCCAATCCCAACATACAATAAGATCCTAGATTTGGAATATTTTGTTATAAGCCCCTTGCATAATCATAAATACAAAAGAAATAATGCCAAATATTTCAATAAGAGGGTATCACACTAGAAATATTACACACCCAACTTAGAATTTAAAAATCTCTCATACCCTTATAAATGTACTTGGGATCAAATTTCATGGTGTACAAGCAAAAACAAATCCATGAAGATCAAATAATGGGATAAAAATACTTTATAAATAATCATAAAAAGGGATTCCAATTAAAATTTTACTTCTCATGCCCAAATAATAAAAACTAAATACAAATATGGAAAGTAATATATTTGTGAAAATAGCACTAATGGATAACTTGCAAACTATGGTGATTCTTATCCTCCTAATACGAGATAGGGTTGGGATAATTTTGTTAGTCCTTGGATAGAATGACAATGAGCCAGGTTGGTTGGTAGTTTTAGTTCCTTTCTCTCATTTGGTTTGTCACCCTTCTACTATATTTCCTTGTCATTTATCCTTGCTAACTTTTCCAAAACTTTAAAATAAATATAGAAACATGATTAAGGGATGTGTTTACAATTGGGCTACAAAGCATACATCTTGACAATCGTTGGTTATATAATAACCACTTTAAATTGTATTTTAGGGCTTTTAACATATACTTATGATCTTAGCTTGGTTTTATACTTAGATTGAAGATGACAGATAATTTTGACTAAAGGTTATTTTTTTATAGCTCTGGAAAGAGTGTAATACAACCATCATCCTCATAAGGAAAACTTGTATATTCCATCTACTATAATTATTTATTTTATTTACTCAACTATAATTGAACATCTACTATTTCATTACTGACATATTATATAATTTAATAATCGTATATCATTTTATTAGCTCTGCTACTACAGTAAAACATTATATTATTTTTGCTCTTTATATCTATTATTCTTATGGGTACAACCAAATCCAGGGGTAGATTATGGAGGCTTGGGGATTTGAAAGAGAAAACTTGATCTCATGAGATATATCAAGGGGAGCCCCCCTTTTATATACTTCTCATTGGTAAAGCATTTAAGCCCTTTGTAATGTCAATATTTTCTCTCGATATATCCCATGTAGCTATATTGATGATGGTATGATTATCTATTATGTTGTTACTCATTGGCTATAATAGATGTATTTTCATTGCTTTGATGGCCACAAGAAATTATTATCTCAAGTCATCCTCATCGATTATTGTTCCTACTTCATGCAAACTTATCTTTTTCATGTATTTGACCACATGGTGCACTTCACAAAATATTTGCATGGGCATTTTTACTTTTCATACTTTATTTACATGTTTCATATTTACATCAACCAATAATTATAGTACTTGGTTGTTATATTTATTTAAAATTTTCTTATATACAATATAGCACATGGTCTTATGTGTCTTCACACATCAACCATTATCTACACAACCTCCCCATTGAAACCCATAATGCCTAGATCAAAGTGATCCAAACTTTTATTCATCCTAGTGGATCAGCTATGGGAATGTGTGCTCTATGGATTTCAATAAGTGGTGTGTACTTGTAAGTTTGATAGATTTTTGTGAGGTGAGTAACTCTTCTTGGATCTAGTTTGCTTCAATTTGTGTTAACCTAAGTTCTTTGTGTAGGTCTTATCCCCACATGTTTTTAGTCCACTCATCCATTTGATCATCCAACACCTGAGTGTTTACATTTTCTTTGAGTGTCTTAGGATCTATATCTTCTTTAATAACTAGGAAAGCCCATTCTTCTTCAGACTTGATTGCTAAAATATGCTCCACATAATTCATGTAAAAAGGCTTATATGGAAATTTCATATTGGTACCATGGAGAGTCCTAAGTAACATGTGGTTCTAATATAGGAAAAGGTACCCATCAATATTTGTAAAGAAGTAATGGGAGATACATAGGCCAAATTATGTAGGTAAATCAATTACCTTCACCTCATGAATAATAATCACATTGGGGTAGGTATATAGCAAGAGTTGCATGTCCTTGATGAGGTTGAGGACAAGAATCTCATCCATCTTCACTATCCCTTTTTTTATTGGTTCAGTAGCTCTAAGGCATCATTCACTCTTTTAGGAATTATTGAGGTGATTTCCTCGAAGTCCACTAGGAAATTATGAATTATCTTATCCCCACACGTGAGTGTTAGGTAGAAATTTTTTGGACTTGTTGGGACCAAGATCATATATTTTTAGAATGTTCTTCTCTTTCTAATTTTTGATAATATTTTGCTTTTCTAGGGCTTTTTCTATCTTCTTCATTTATCCAAGTAGGGTAAGGACATCCCATAGTGGTGCAGGTATAGTGGACTGAAGAACACAAGCTTATACTGAGAGGGGGGTGAACAGTATAAGACCACTTTTTACTTTTTCTTCCAATTCAATATTATGTTGTGTAAAGATAGGTAGCAATAGCAGTAATCAAAGCAATGCACAAAAACCATACACAATAGAGACACCACAATTTACGTGGTTCACCCAATGTGGGCTACTCCACGGAGAAAATATTTTACTAAAACTTTCTCAATCAATCTCTTTGGGAATCACTCCCAATTACAATGTTTATGGATCTCTATCCAAAGGAGATGTTGATCCCCTAATCTCAAGTTCGTGGATCTCTTCCATAGGAGAACTCTTTCCCCTTCTACTCTGGCTATGTGATCTTCTAGAAGACTTTGTCTCTCTATTGCACTAACTAGTGGACCTCTCTCCACTTGAAGACTCCTCACTCAGATCTGTCTTCAACTATGTTGGTTGTTGGATCTCTATCCACTGAGACTCTATCCTCTGTACTCTGTCACCTCCAAAGCTCTATCAATAGGCTCACTAAGAACCTGCTCAATAGGCTCACACAGAACCTGCTTAACAAGCTCACACAGAACTTGTCAAATCTGCTCTAGCAAGCTCACCAAGAACTTGCCCAAATATGCTCTAGCAAGCTCACCAAGAACTTGCCCAAATCTGCTCTAGCAAGCTCACCAAGAACTTGCCCAAATCTGCTCCAACAAGCTCACTAAGAACTTGTCCAAACACTATCCTCAAATCTATCCCAAAGGCCTTCTCAAAGGCTCAATCAATCATGCTCAAGTAGTACTCAAAATGAACTCAACAATGAATGGCAATCTCAACTCAAATTAACTTCATAGAAGCATAAAGAGAATTGTTAGAGACTCAATATGTTCTAATCTCACTCTCAACCCAAATCAATCTCAACTCAACTCATAGAAGCATAAAGAGAATTGTTAGAGACTCAATATGTTCTAAACTCACTCTCAACCCAAATCAATCTCAACTCAACTCAAATCAACTCATAGAAGCATAAAGAGAATTTTTAGAGACTCAATATGTTCTAATCTCACTCTCAACTCAAATCAACCTCAACTCAATTCAAGTCCCTCACTCAAATCTTATAGAACCATAAAGAGAATTGTTAGAGACTCAATATGTTCTAACCTTAATCTCAAATCAACATAGAATGATGGAATAGTTTATTTCATAGAACTTGAACAATCACTTCACACATCACTTGACTAGGCTCAATCAACTCAACTCAACCAATCATCACAAGGGACAACTCTTTCTCACACAACCCTAGTCCAAGTATGTATCAACCAACTCAAATGTTTCCAACAATGCTCAACCACAAATCTCACATAACAATGATACTCATGTTCTTTTCTAACTCAAGTTCTTTCACAACCAATGGGCTTCAACAACTATGCTTATCAAACAAGGTTTAGACACAACTCTCAATTCAGAAAACCTTGAAGCATTCAACCAACCACTTTCGAAAAGGAAACCACAAACAATCCTTTTCCCTCCAATGATATTTCAGAAATCAACCACCATAAACAATCAATAGGAGAATGTGCCCATACCTTTTATGAAGATGAAAAAACCTCTTTGTAAATCTGCCACAATCACAAAATTCTTTTGCCAATCTTCACAAGGGTTAGTAGATCACAAAATAATCAACATTACTCCACTTTTCAATAATCATCACCAAGGCCTTTAATTGCACAACTTCCTTATCTCTCCTAAAACCACTTGTACCATAAAATAAAATAAATCAAAACATTGCATAACATTTTCACTCCCAAAACCACTTATACCATAAAATAAAATAAATCACAATATTGCATACCTTGTCACCTCATGAAAGAATTAATCCTCTTGAAAAAGAACAAGGCAAACTTCACTTTTGGAACCCCTTTGCAAAATCAGAAATATCTCTTTACACACACCTTATTTCTCCTTCTAAATAAGTTAGTCAAATAGCCCTCGAAATAAGCTTTCCGACGATATATAATATGCCACATTTCCAAAATAAATTGAAACCTTTATATATATATATATGCCAACCTCCATTAATTGCACATAGGTCGGCCCTCCATTAATTTAAACTTAAACTTTAAACTTTAATATCTTCATCACCGGAGGTCCTTTTTCGATGAAACAAAATTCCACCTTGGCTTTTAAGAAAATCCCTTTCCACATAAGCCCACCATGGTTTTAAATAAAACCTTTTATTTTTCCTACCTTGGTTTTCATAAAAAACCTGTATCCATGTGATCCATGTGACATCAATGATCCATGTGACATCAATGAAAACATAAAATGCCTCAAATTAACTCAAATTTCCAACAATATCCCCCTTTGTCATTGATGGCAACACCTCTAATGCAAACACCACAATCACTATAAAAACCATCTCTGAGAATCAAAGTTGCTCCCCTGATTCAATACTCTCTATGGAGGTTGCTCCCCCTAACTCAATACTCTCTTTGGAGGCTGCTCCCCCTAACTCAATGCTCTCTTTGGAGGCTGCTCCCCCTAACTCAAATCTCTCCCCTTACTCAAATCTCTCCCCCTTTGACATCAATGGCAAAAGGGACACCTATGGGGCTAAAAGATATGACTCTTAAGCTTAGCCCCCTCACCCCCTTCTCTCTTGAGGTGATTAATTTTGGGGTGGGAGTACTTTTACTCCCATATTACATTGTTTCTTTCCTCTATCAACTTCCTTCCATGTTTTTATGATATCCTTCTCTTGATGAATTACTTGATCTTCTTGTCTAGAACTTGTTTGACCTTCTTGCCTTGAACCTATTTGGAATTGAGTCCTACACCATTTTGCAATATGCCCAAAGTTATTGCAATTAAAACACTTGATATTGTAGCCTTTGGTTGGTGCCCATGTCCTGAATTATTTCTTGAAGTAATTTCCATATTCATTCCTTTCCTGAACCCTGTATTGTGAAGCTCTATTTTCATGACCATTATGACCATGACTTCTGAAATGTGTAGCTCTAAAACCAAAACCATGTTGCTCATTTCCTTTGCACTAAAAAGCTTTATGACCAATCCTGTTACATGAGAAGCAATGTCCCTAAAAATCATACCTTCTTCCTTTGAATTTCCTTCTAGCAAAATCAAACTTCTTTGATCCATGGATTCTGCAATGTATAGCCCTGTGTCCAAATCCATTACAAGAAAAACAATATCCTTGAAAAGCTCTTTGTTCATGCCTTGGTTCCTCATACCTTTCTTGACCATTATCCTTATGATCATCTTCAACTTGTGCATTGCATTCTTGAACCTTCTTTGTAGCATCTAAAACCTCTTCCTTAGTTTCTTCCTTGCTTTTCTCTTCAAGAATTTCTTTTCCTTTTGAACTTGATTCACCTATCTCAAAACAAGAACCAAACTGAATATTTGGAGCCATAGGAACTTTGGAACTTTCCTCACAAATCTTAGGTGCTTCCTTGCTTTCATATTTTAGAACTTCCTTTCCTTTTGAGTGTGATTCCCCAAACCTGAAATATGGGACCTTTGGTGCTTTGGAATCTTCCTCTTCTTTCTCTTCATTTGTGTCAAGTAGCAACTTGGCATCCATCTCTATAGCCTCTAAAATACATGTTTCCTTCTTAGTACAAATATCTTGACCTTTTGAGTCATGTGATGGATCAAACTTCTCATGTAGGGAACATCTCAATTCTTTTAGATTCTCCTTAACCTCTTGTAGTTGCTCATGGATAACATTGAAGTCTTCCTTTAGATCAACTGAGACATTATCCTCTTGTTTAACTTCTTCTATTTGGAGTGAATTTTCTTCTTCTACTTCTCTTATTCCATAGAAAAACCCTTCTTCATCTTCACTATCACTAAGATCATTATAATCTTCTATAGCAAACAAACTCTCAAGATTTCTTTGACCATGCCTATTTCCTTGATGTGTCATCTCATCTTCACTATCACTGAAACCATTGCAATATCCTGATCTGTGATCTCTTTGACCACACACAAAACATTGTTCTCTTTCACCTTCTATTCCTAGGAATAAATGCTCTTCCTTTTCATCATCTGAATTGTCTCTATCACTATGATCTGAGCTATCACTTGCTTCTACAATGTAGTAAGATTTCTTTGCCTTACAAAAAAATTTCTTCTTCTCATACCTGTTTTGCTTGAATCTGTCATCTTTGTCATGCTTATGCTTTCCATATTCTTTTCTTCTGTGACCCTATTTTTCATCATCACTGATTTCTTCATGTGGACACTTGTATGCATAGTGACCAAGATCACCACACTTGTAGCACCTGACTTTCCTTATATCTCTGAAATTCCTTGAGTCCTTATTCCTTTTGATGAAGTTAGCTTCCTCATCATTTTCTAAAACTCTATCTATTTCTGAAACTTTCCCTTTCTCTTTTTTGAAGCCTTGAATGCAATCTCTTTTATTGGAGCTTGATGCTTACTTACCCTCATCTCATAAGTTGTGAGAGTACCTTGCAATTCTTCCATTGTTAACTTGTTGATATCCATTGTTTCTTCTATTGCTGAAACCTTTGCATCATATTTCATGGGAAGTGATCTCAAAACCTTTTGAGTAACTTCTGATTCTTTCATCTCAAAACCTAGGCCTCTCATAGTGTTAGTAATCTCATCAACTCGAAGTAAGAACTTTGCAATATCTTCAGAATCTTCCATTTTCAATTCCTCAAATATTTTTCTATGAGTTTGTAGTTTTGCCAACTTTACCTTGGAATCTCCTTCATAAGTATTCCTCAACTTGGTCCACATCTCATTAGCTGAAGTACATACCATGACCTTTGCAAAATCTATCTCATGTAGCCCACTCAAAATACAATTCATTGCTCTTGCATTGATCTCAACCAATTTCCTGGTAGTCTTATCTTCCTCGGGATCACCTTCAACCTTATACTCTTTTTCAACCATCTGCCATACCTCATATCCTTGTGATATCAAGTAGTTCTTCATCCTCATGCTCCAGAAAGCATAATTGTTACCATCAAACAATGGAGCCTTATTTGAAGATAATCCTTTCTGTGAAGCCATCTGTGTTCTTTGTAGAATCTGCCCTCAAGTTGTTAGCCTTTCCGAAGGAACCCGCTCTGATACCAATTGAAGAACACAAGCTTATACTGAGAGGGGGGTGAACAGTATAAGACCACTTTTTACTTTTTCTTCCAATTCAATATTATGTTGTGTAAAGATAACAGTATCAATAGTAGTAATCAAAGCAATGCACAGAAACCATACACAATAGAGACACCACAATTTACGTGGTTCACCCAATGTGGGCTACTCCACGGAGAAAATATTTTACTAAAACTTTCTCAATCAATCTCTTTGGGAATCACTCCCAATTACAATGTTTATGGATCTTTATCCAAAGGAGATGTTGATCCCCTAATCTCAAGTTCGTGGATCTCTTCCATAGGAGAACTCTTTCCCCTTCTACTCTGGCTATGTGATCTTCTAGAAGACTCTGTCTCTCTACTGCACTAACTGGTGGACCTCTCTCCACTTGAAGACTCCTCACTCAGATCTATCTTCAACTATGTTGGTTGTTGGATCTCTATCCACTGAGACTCTATCCTCTATACTCTATCACCTCCAAAGCTCTATCAATAGGCTCACTAAGAACCTGCTCAATAGGCTCACATAGAACCTGCTTAACAAGCTCACATAGAACTTGTCAAATCTGCTCTAGCAAGCTCACCAAGAACTTGCCCAAATATGCTCTAGCAAGCTCACCAAGAACTTGCCCAAATATGCTCTAGCAAGCTCACCAAGAACTTGCCCAAATCTGCTCCAACAAGCTCACTAAGAACTTGTCCAAACATTGTCCTCAAATCTATCCCAAAGGCCTTCTCAAAGGCTCAATCAATCATGCTCAAGTAGTACTCAAAATGAACTCAACAATGAATGGCAATCTCAACTCAAATTAACTTCATAGAAGCATAAAGAGAATTGTTAGAGACTCAATATGTTCTAATCTCACTCTCAACCCAAATCAATCTCAACTCAACTCATAGAAGCATAAAGAGAATTGTTAGAGACTCAATATGTTCTAAACTCACTCTCAACCCAAATCAATCTAACTCCACTCAAATCAACTCATAGAAGCATAAAGAGAATTGTTAGAGACTCAATATGTTCTAATCTCACTCTCAACTCAAATCAACCTCAACTCAATCAAACTCAACTCAAGTCTTATAGAACCATAAAGAGAATTGTTAGAGACTCAATATGTTCTAACCTTAATCTCAACTCAACATAGAATGATGGAATAGTTTGTTTCATAGAACTTGAACAATCACTTCACACATCACTTGACTAGGCTCAATCAACTCAACTCAACCAATCATCACAAGGGACAACTCTTTCTCACACAACCCTAGTCCAAGTATGTATCAACCAACTCAAATGTTTCCAACAATGCTCAACCACAAATCTCACATAACAATGATACTCATGTTCTTTTCTAACTCAAGTTCTTTCACAACCAATGGGCTTCAACAACTATGCTTATCAAACAAGGTTTAGACACAACTCTCAATTCAGAAAACCTTGAAGCATTCAACCAACCACTTTCGAAAAGGAAACCACAAACAATCCTTTTCCCTCCAATGATATTTCAGAAATCAACCACCATAAACAATCAATAGGAGAATGTGCCCATACCTTTTATGAAGATGAAAAAACCTCTTTGTAAATCTGCCACAATCACAAAATTCTTTTGCCAATCTTCACAAGGGTTAGTAGATCACAAAATAATCAACATTACTCCACTTTTCAATAATCATCACCAAGGCCTTTAATTGCACAACTTCCTTATCTCTCCTAAAACCACTTGTACCATAAAATAAAATAAATCAAAACATTGCATAACCTTTTCACTCCCAAAACCACTTATACCATAAAATAAAATAAATCACAATATTGCATACCTTGTCACCTCATGAAAGAATTAATCCTCTTGAAAAAGAACAAGGCAAACTTCACTTTTGGAACCCCTTTGCAAAATCAGAAATATCTCTTTACACACACCTTATTTCTCCTTCTAAATAAGTTAGTCAAATAGCCCTCGAAATAAGCTTTTCGACGATATATAATATGCCCCTTTCCAAAATAAATTGAAACCTTTACATATATATATATGCCAACCTCCATTAATTGCACATAGGTCGGCCCTCCATTAATTTAAACTTAAACTTTAAACTTTAATATCTTCATCACCGGAGGTCCTTTTTCGATGAAACAAAATTCCACCTTGGCTTTTAAGAAAAGCCCTTTCCACATAAGCCCACCATGGTTTTAAATAAAACCTTTTATTTTTCCTGCCTTGGTTTTCATAAAAACCCTATATCCATGTGATCCATGTGACATCAATGATCCATGTGACATCAATGACAACACAAAATACCTCAAATTAACTCAAATTTCCAACATGGACCTCTTTAGGTGCTCAACCACATTGAAGGATTCCAATTATTGGGATTTTTGCATGCTACTAAAAATCCACTAGGGCTTGGGTCACTCAATGCCAAGGTTGGGTGCTTGAACAAACTCTAAAAAAATTTGCTTTGGTATTGGTCACTTTGGAACTAGTAGCTTTGGCTCTTCTTGGATTTCTCCTTGGATTTGAATAATTTTTGTCCTACTGACTTTGTATGTTTAAACTTGCTACCTTTGAGCTTATTTGACCATTCTCTTTTTACCTCTCATAAGAAAATAAGACTAAATATGGGCTTGGATATCTGATGGAGCACTTTTCCATCTAGGGATGACATAGACCTCTATTTTATCCCATGTCACCAAGGTTTTTTTGGTACTCTGGTTCCTAGATTTGGAGAAGCTTTCTATGGTGAATTATGAATAGTTGAATCTAGAGTCTACATCATATGGATTTGGTATGTGGTTTAAGGAAATGGAAAGGTTTACTATTGGAGATTTTCATAGTTTGGATAATAGGGATCAAGGTAATAAGGTGGCCATCCATACAAATATCCTATATAATTGTTTTAAGGGACCATATCTATCACTATATTTGAGAGCAATGGTTGCATAGGGCTAAGAATGGGTACTATTTTCCTCCTAAGGTCTTGGAGTGGATTTGACTCTCTATTGGGCTAAGTTAGATACCTTTAATATACATTTGAGGGAGTCTAGTATCCTTGGTTACCCTGTTGGTATGGGGACCTTAAGTAGTTATGATAATCAAACCTCTAGGAATTTTTTTGATTCTTGAGGGATATGATTTTATTGTTCATTCCCCTCATAGTGTTTTATATTCTTTATATTTTTGTGGACTGAGAGACTACAAGGGAAGTGCTAGCATTAGATGGAGATGTTTGTATAGGGATCTAACCAAAAATAATAGAAAACTATAAAGTGGTGGGTTGTATGGTTGGAGGAGGCTGATATGGTGGTTGAACATAAGGTAAAAGAGGCATAAGAGGTCTGGAGCTAACCTGATAATCTATATGAGATATTTTTAGGCCTATATGACCACCCCAAAGGCTATTTTCAATGAGTTGCCTCCTCTAGTTTTTACTATCATAGCTATTTTAGAATTGATTCCCTTTAGATAGTATGAAAGCCATACCTAGTTGATACAAATTTATTCTAGGATTCTATACAAGGATATTTATAATTTTGCATTGAATTCATTGATGGATTCCATAGGGTCCCTTTTGATGCTTGCTAATAGCTCTAGTAGTGATACCTCATCTGTCTTTTCTCTAAATCTATCCATGAGCAGATTTGTGAGTTGGTCCTAGTCAATGATGGAGTGGGGTGAGGGAGATATACCACTCCCTTGATTTTCCTCTAAAATAGGTTTTAAAAATCTTGAGCACAACATTTTATTCTCCAATGTTGTAGAGGGCATAAATATTGACCATGTGTTGAAGGTGCTTGATCGGGGTCATTGTGTCTTCTCCAATAAAATATGGTAGGGATTTTAAAGAAAAGTCTAAGATCTCATTATACATGGATGGTGTTATTGGTGGATGCAAGGGACCCCATCATACTATGATAGAATACTCATTTGGTTCAAATTATGAGGAGCGATCATATTTTGTTGTTGATTTCATTGTCTATTGCCGAAGTTAATAGGATAAAAAGTAGTTGAGGATTTACTCTTGCACTTGATCTTGTAGTAGGCCTTGAGCTCATGAAACAATGGGCTTTATTTCTCTTGCTTTGCCTAGGTTTTCTTTTTCTATTTAGACAACAGAGTATCCAGGTGGTAAATGCTTAACCAGATGAAGGTTCTCACCTTGGCCTGTTTCTTGATAGATGGCCATTTTTTGGTTCTTCTCTTTTACTCCATAAAGTGAATATTTGATTGCTTCAACAAGAAAGGGATTGAGGCCTTCATTGGGACCTCAATATAACTTCAAATCAAAGGATAACTTTTGTAATTTGAATCCCATCGAGCATGCCAATTTGAATTGTTGGGGGTCAAAAATAACTTTTGTACCTCAAAAACCCATGTGATATGGTGCTCCTCTCTACTATAGATATATCCAATTCCCTATGTCTTACTTGGGGTACCAATTATATTAAGTATGGGGAGCATGGAACGGGACTCCTTCGGATGACCTCCAAGACATTTTACCAAATCTAGATCCTTGTCTATGTGGAATATTTGATGGTGTTTCTCCTATGCTAGATTATTCTACCGGGTTCCTTTCCAAGGAAAAAGAGAATATTATAAAGTAATAAATGACTGAAATTAAATAACATAAAGTAATAAAACTATCTAGCCTAATCTAGCCTAAGCTATGGGTGGCTATGAGCCAAAGATTGTGGTTCCAATTCTACAATTCAATGGGATGAGTGAACACATTAACCTAGCATGACATCATAAAATGAACATGGTCTGGAAACCAAGATAAAATTACTAGAGTAGTTACAACCCCCCATGAAAAGGTACACAAATACTCAAACTAGGATAAAAATGAAGTAGTCATAGCTCCTTGTGTTTATGTTAAATATCATTACATTAATGTAGAATTAGAAGAGGTTTGAAGACCTATACATAAAAAATCCCAAGGCTTGAGTCCAAACTAAAATAAAATGGTATGAGGAGAAAAATTGTTCAAGGTTAGATACTAGACACAACAACAATTCAACCTCCATTCCTTGGCCTCAAAGATGATTATTTATAATATTTACATCAAAATTTAAAATTCCAAATCCCCCCAAGATGGCCATGGATAGGAGAACCTATGTCATTCTTGGCTATTGAATCCAAGGGACTAAGTTGCATTTATTATTTGGAGATACAAATTTGATTTGCGGTTGAATCACCATAAATGCCTCCATGGGTGGCATAACCTCCTTATAGAATTTCCATTAATTAGTTCACCTTCTCTTGTGGAAAATTGATATTGGGTGGTAGCTTTTGTCATCAAGAGTCATATTTGATGGTTATGGTATTTTCTCTCTTTTTGTGTTGGTCCACCAAGTTTTGACAATGGCTTGGTCTTAAAACTCTCCTTCAATGACCTGTTTGCTCTAGTGGATTTCGTTCTTGTATTTCAATTAGCTACCATTCCAATTGGTGCCACTCCTGATGTTATCCTACTATTTCTAACCATTGTTTCTCTAAATACTCCACTATGTTGATTTCCACCAAACCTCATTTGATGGGTGTGCTTCTAGTCCAGTGTGGATTTTCCATGCTCTTCTTACCCCTCTTGCCACTGTGCCTATGGGGAATATATATGTGGACTCACAAGATCTGATGGTCTTTTTGAGTTCTTACTTGACTCATCCCATCCTCTTTTTTCTTTCCCTCTAAGATACTTAGGCTTCCCCATATGGGTTTTTTTATTGTACCATTGATAAATTTCCCCTGGGTGTATGGAGTGTTGTAACCCAATTACCAAAGGAGGGTAGCTTAATTTTGGGGCCTATTTGATAAAGTGATAGTTAGGTCCCAGTAAACCAAGTTGTTAGAATCCCTACCATTAATGAAACCCTTTTAGTCACCACCAAAAGAGTTTCAAGATTTATATTGGTGATATAATATGGCCTAGTCACCATCAAAAAGTATATGATCCTTTGTATTTTTTATCCATGTGAAAGACTTTACCTCATGGTATGAAGAGCTTTGAGCATGCTAGTAATATTTGGTACATACTATCATCTTCCGATGTCTTATTCAAATTAGCTACTTAATATTGGGATGGATCTTCAAGGTCTCTCATCTTCTTAGCTTCGATTATGATCCTACTTAATTTTCTTTAGGGGTAGAGGTCTACCCATTTGTAGTGAAAATTTCACTACAATTTGGTCTTTACTTTTTAAGGTGGTGATGTTGTAATCAAGATAGAATATGATTGATTTATTTTCATGCTTATTAATACAATATTTGTTGATTATATGGTCCTTAATACCATAATTTATCAAGTTTTTGCTTTTTTGCATTCGAATTCAACCTTGTATATGCTTTGTGGATGAGCTTAGTGGAGTAAGCTCTATTATCCTCATTAATTAATTTTTTCTTTAAATAGGATAGTATTAGATTAGTCATTGCATGTTTTCTTATATTTATTATTTATTTATTGTCTTGGTTAAAGTATTTAGGTATGTCTTATATTCATTTATGTGATTGTATAAATTATTCATTTTTTCCTAAAAACATTTGGATAAAACTTAACATGAACCTACCTTTTGAAACATTCACCTTCCATAATTTTAGCCCATAGGATTTAGTTGGTTAGTTTCTATAGTTCTTGCCTTAGCTATAAATTTTTATGGAAATTTGACTTCATCATTTTATAGATTTCCTCTTTCTCTTAGTGTTATTTTCCATCTTGCTTTGTTGTGAGAGTTTCTAGCAATTTCCTTTCTTAGTGGCTTAGTTGAGGATAGACTTTGTCAAACCTTGTTACCTTTGAGTGGTTTTGTACCTTCCCTTATGGATCCTCTTGCTTCTTTCCAATGTGTTGAAATGACTACTCAATCTATAAAGAAGTATATTCAAGAATAGAAGAAAATTTAGATCATGTTAATCCTATAGAAAACTATGTTATGCATTCTTTTGCTCTTGGTCATGATAATGATGTCCTTATCAAATATTTGACTAATAGAGAAGGAGAATCATATTTTTGATGATGACAATACCTTTTGATGATGATGAGCCCTATTAGTCTTCCATAGGATACCAAGGTGGCCTAAGAGCATATATATTTTCCATTGAAGATGAATATTACACTTTGATTGTGTCACATCCCAAAAAATCAACATTAAAATTTTTCTTTTAGAACATAAATATTTTGCTTGTATCCCATCCTAATGTTAGCTCAGGCATACTTAATATGCACTTCAATAATGGCCACCACTGCAACTAGTGTCTTAAGTGCTCGAGATTGGCCAAATCCCACGATTCGCCATGTAGGATTTTGGCTCCTTCATGAGTCTTTTCGGAATCCGACGAAGGGTTATCCATTCAGGGCCCATAACACCTGAATGGGGTACGCTATTTCCCTTGTCCAAATCCAGAATAACTCGTAGTTCTTCAAGTATTCAACATATTTCTTTGGAACCAACGTTCGTATGCCGGTGCTAGTCTTTTGACCTTCTACTCAAGGTTGACTAAAGCCCGCCATCACAATGCTTATGGGCTAGATAATAACATACTCTTTCGGACTAATGGTAATGTTACCATAACCATCTACCATTGGAAAAGTCTTTGCATGAATATCCCTCTAGCCATACGGTGTTTTGAATTCATCTCAGTTCGAAAGGATTATAATTATCATCATCGCTAACAGATTGATCACCTAGAGCGATGTCCCATACCGTCGCTTGTTACTCTCAACGGCTAGGACCTCTATCCCTTAATAGCCGGAGAACAGTGACTCAGTCTCACATAAGTCACCCGTGACTTAATGTGGATGGTGGAAAAAGTCCTAACTCAACTTTCTCATCATAGAAGCAAAGGCGGTCTTACATGAAGTAAGTGGGTTATCAGTTTACTTAAGAGGTTGATTTACCATGATCTCTCTTATAGCTTAGCTAGGGACTCATAATACGAGTTTCAAGGAAAATAAAATCTACTCCAAAATAATAATAATATTTGACCATTCTCATATGCCATCTTAAAAATTTAAGATAATATAAAAATCCTATTAACATTTCTAATTTAACCTCCTTATGTCCAGAAAATAGAGCATTTATTAATAATTTTTCAACTAACTGTACTTTAAAAAAAAACATGTGACATAACCAAAAAATATCCTAAACACATAAATTAAATCACATAATAACATGTATATAAGCTTTCCTTGATTTATAAAACCTTCTAATAAACATGCCTCATGTTCTCTAAAATTGTCCTTAGTTTCTTTATACATAAACTAAGTTTAAAAACTAGTGTTACATAGAGACCATATGTTTTAAAAGACATCACCACCCATATACTCTACGCATATCTCAAGGTAAACAATATAATAATCCTTCCACAATTACACACTACCACTATTACAATAATAATAATAAAATCAAGATGATAATTCTCCTTTTAATCAAATATAAAATTCACAGCTAATACAAAGGTTTCATTTTGAATTCAAGTGTTTATGAAAATAACCCGTTTAGCTTGTTCATATAGCATACAATCATATGATATAACCTTTCAAACTTCATTAACATAAATACAAAGCATAAGTAATTCAAGAGGCTCTGTTCAAAGAAGATAGACTGTGTATAAAGATAGTTATTTTCACATTTGGGTTAGGCATAGTTTTTTTTAAACTAAGCTTATCCTTCCAGAGACACGGTGATAAAAAAAACAAATGTAAAACATGTTCTTTCCTAAACGTTAATTCTACCCACAACATTTCCATGACCTCATATATCCAATCAAATATTTAACATTTATTCCCTTAGTAAGCTACTAAAACATATTCACGCATCCTGATAACAAAATAAAGGATACAAACATAATCCTCAGCTACATTTGAGTTTAATATTGAAGTATAAGAAGCAGATAGAATTTATGTATCATTTCCAAAAATTATCTTTCTCATTTTACATAGCGCTATGAGACATCTTAACCAAAGCTTGTGGAGTGTTATTAACAATATCAAATTGCTAAAATTTCATTATATATGTTGTGAGCACTGACACAACTCCCCAGCGAGAATAGGGTAGCAGCTTTCTCTGCAGTCTTTGGAGCCATAACAAAAACCTCAACGTAATTCTACTTTTGCACCCTTTCGTAGATTCTATTACGCCTTCATCTCCCACCCAAATTACCGAACATGAATGGAAACTTAGGGCTTATGGGCTCAGGTTTGGTCCATAAACTATATGACATGCAATCCATTCCCAAGCATGCAATTTAAAGAATTTTTTATTTTTTTACAGATGCAGCCATACATAAAGCAGATGATATAAATTGCAATAATAGGAAACCAATAAAATAATTATAAGAGCATCAAGCAATGTTGGTCACATGTTAAGTATTCCAACATCATTAAATACTTAAATTAATTGCTTCGTTCCTAGTTTTTAAGGGTTTTATAACTCCTTGGAAGGATTTTGTATATATTATAAACCAACAGAAGACTTTCTCTGCTATACTTTTTCATTAACGCATTCAATTTATCGTATTAAGCATTACGAAGAAGCAACTATATGATTATGTAAACAAGTAAAGTAAAAGCATTTCAAAATGCATACAAACAACCAGAGTTAGGTATTTTCCAGAATTGTTTTTAAAATAACACAGCTCATATTATGTTAAGAAGGCCCTGACCTATTATCTGCTCTCCTTTTCAACCAACGTTCTTCGCTCTTCATCTTGGCTTTGATAGAACTCCACACACCTCCCTTTACTCAGCTCGTCTTTAATTTATAGAAGAAAACAAATAACGGAGAGAAGACACATCATACACCTTTGCCAAGTAGAGCGTGCAGACGTCCTCCACGTATGGTCATTAGGCCTAATTTAATTTAATTATTTTACTTAAATTTGGATCATGCGAAGTTAAATTTATCTTTGAAGTTTCGTTGGTGATTTTTACTTGTTTCTTCCCATGTAAGATACCTAGGTGTATTTTCCATAAATGGAAATAAAAGGCTTAAGTAACATTTAAATATATTCTCTATAATGTAAAATAAAAGAGCCTACGTCAATCTTTGATATCTTATTTGTTTTATATGATTATATGTACTTTATTTTGTTTAGTATTTATATTTATTATTTATATTATTATTTTTTTATCTCTTCAAATATTTTAATAGTTAATGTCATGGTTATGGATTTTTAATTTAACTCCAATTTTTTAAAAATTTACCCTTAAACAAGTATATATATATATATATATATATATATATAATATATAAATATATATATAAAAAAATTATCATTTTTTTTAAAAGATAGCAATCAAATAACAGCGAACCAGCGGACACAAACATTCAGCCAATATGATAGGAAAAATGCAATGCAATGCAGCCTAGGGTGGGCTTCCATGTACCCATGGACGAAATGTGCTCAAGGCACAACATCATAACCACTTACCCGACAATCTCGTTCTGCTGCTCGGTCAATGGGGTGGGTGCTTTCTTCGACATCTGCCTCGAGACCTGCACCTGCACCACAAACACTGGCCATAGAATCATATTATTCAAGGAAAATTAATCATTATCGATGGGGATGTGACATACTTCCCCCTTAGAATTAACACAGTCCCTATGTTAGCTATCAAACAAAATACAATCACATAGATAAATAAAAAATATATATATATATATATATATATATATATATATATATATTATCACAATGTTCCCATTATCATTTCACTTCAGCATAAATGGTACAACAATCAAAACAACATGCATAATGACATCGTAAAATAGTTCACAACATTATCATGTTTCAATCAAAACATCATATATGTATATGCATCAGTTTTTTTTCAATACATCATAAAAGTTTCCAATTTTTCAATAGTTTGCTTCCAGTTTTCAATTCTCAAACAAGTAGGGAAACTGATTTTTCATGCTAGAAATATCTTCCCAGGTAGCATTCCTTTCGGAATACTGATCCCACTGGACTCTGCATTGGTTCACAGTTCTTTTTCTGAGCTGCTTGGTCCTATATCCCAAAATTTTGATTGGTCGCACTTCAATGAGTTGGGGGTCCGACATCTGCAAATGAGTGGTGTCCAAAATGTGAGATGGATCAACAACATATTTTTGGATAAGGGACACATGAAAGACATTATGGATTTTGGATAGATTGGGCGACAGTGCGAGTTTATAGGTGACGAGACTGATTTTGGTAGTTATTTTAAATGGTCCCACAAACCTAGGACTTAATTTGGTGGACTTGATGGCACTTTTGGTGGGTTTAACTCTAAGTAAAACTTTATCTCCTACAAAAAATTCTCTGGGTGTTCTCTTCAGATCAGCATAACTTTTTTGTCGGTCAACGGCTTCACGTAGTCTCTGACGAATTTCCTTTAGTTGGTTTTCCATTTGCTTGATAGTTTTTGGTCCGATCATTTCTCGATCATCCAAGTTATCCCATGTTTAAGGTGTCTTACACCTACGCCCATATAGAGCCTCAAATGGGGCCATGCCCAACGTGGTATGATAGCTATTATTATAAGCAAATTTCGCTAGGAAGAGATAATCTTCCCATTTGCTTTGATGGTCCATACAATACATGCATAGCATATCCTCAAACACTTGATTAACCCTCTCGATCTGCCCATCCGTCTCTGGATGATATGCAGTGCTAATATTGAGCCTCGTTCCCCAGGCTCGGTGCAAGGCTTGCCAAAACTCATATGTGAAACATGAATCTCTATTAGATATTATCACTTCAGGAAAACCATGTAACCTTACTATTTCCCATGCAAACTTTTGGGCAATAGCTGAAGCATCATCATGAACACTGCCTGCTATGAAATGTGCCACCTTAGTTAACTTGTCCACAACCACAAATATGGCATCATGCTAAAAACAGGTTTTCAGAAGTCCCACAATGAAATCCATAGTTATGACCTACCACTTATGTTCGGGTACCTCAAATAAGTATAATCTTCCTCCTAGATGTTGGTGTTCTACTTTAACCTTTTGGTATTCTAGGCATCTAGCAACAAATTGCATAATGTCCTTCTTCATTTCGAGCCAGAAATAGTCTTTCCTCATATTTTCCCTCATATTAACTACTCCTGGATGTAAGGAAGAGGGAGCATAATGTGCTTCATGTAAAATACTCTTTTTAAGTTCATCCTTTTTGGGTACTACAACTCTATTACAAAAATATACCAGATTTTCTTTAATGTCATAATCTCCATGCTAATTGAATCCTTGCTCGATCTTTTTATGGCAGGTCTAGCAAAACTCATCAATCCTTTGAAATTTCGTAATCTATTTCTTAAGCTCATATTGACAGCTTGTGATAGCATTAATGTGTCTTCTTCTACTAAGTGCATCTACCATTTTATTCTCCTTTCCTTTGATATATTCTATGTTGAAATCATATTAAGCCAAAAATTCCATCCATCTTCGTTGTCGGGCATTTAGCAAAGGCTGAGTAAATATGTATCTTAAGCTTTGATGATCAATTTCTAGATCAAATTTTTTTCCCAACAGATAATGTCACCAAATTTTAAGATCATGAACCACAACTGCTAATTCTAGATCATGGGTGGCGTAGTTTATTTCATGCTTCTTGAGTTTTCGAGACTCATAGGCCACAACTTCTTCTTGCAATAGAATTCCTCCTAATCCTTCCAATGATGTGTCAGTGCATACAATGAATGGTTTATGTAGATCTGGTATTTTCAGTATTGGTGCGGTGGTCAGTTTCTCCTTCAAAGTTTTGAAAGCATCCTCACATTGCTTTGTCCATTTAAATACTTTCCCTTTTCTTTGTAAATTGGTTATGGGATAAGCCACTTTGGAAAATCATTTCACAAACCTCTGATAATAACCGACCATGCCCATAAAACTCCTTACCTCAGATACATTAGTCGGTGCTGGCCATTCAACTATAACTTCTATCCTTTTAGGATCTACAACTATATCTTTTGCTAAAACTATGTGCCCCAAATATTGCACCTGCGATGTATAAAATTCACACTTAGACAATTTTCCATACAACTGATTTTTCCTGAGTATCTCAAGCACTATTCTCATGTGCTCATCGTGTTCCTCTTTGCTCCGAGATTAAATTAGAATATCATCTAGGAATATGAGCACAAATTGATCCAACTATTCTCGAAACACGTTGTTCATTAAATTCATAAAAGTTGTTGGTGCATTAGTCAACCCAAATGGTAAGACCGTGAACTCATAATGCCCATATCTTGTTCTAAAATTTGTTTTATGGGTATCCTCTTCTCTAATCCTTAACTGATGATAACTTGACCTAAGGTCAATTTTAGAAAAGATAGTGGCTCCCTTAAGTTGATCAAACAAATCATCAATTCTCGGCAAAGGATATTTGTTTTTTACTATCATCTTATTGAGCATTCTATAATCGATGCACAATCTTAAGGATCCATCATTATTTTTGACAAACAACACAAGTGCTCCCCAGGGTGACACACTAGGTTTGATATGCCCTTTTTCCAATAAATCCTGTAGTTGTGTTTTGAGCTCTTGCAATTCAAGTGGTGTCATTCGATAAGGAGTTCTAACTACAGGAGTTGCTCTTGGCATCAGTTCAATTGAAAAATCAAACTCTCTCCTAGGTGGTAATCTAGGTAAATCTTTAGGAAATACATCCCTAAATTCTCCTTGTACCGGATACTATTGAAACAGTGTTGAGCTTGAGTCATTTTCTTCCTTCTTATTCATCTTTATTACATATAATCTACATCCTTTCTTCCAAGCCCTTTTGGCTTGCATACTGCTTATCATATGGGGTTAAAAATATACTCTATTGCAGTAAATGTGGGCTTGTTGATTATTGTCATTAGTGTAATCCATCCACATCGCCTCAAAATTTAGTATAGCCTTATGAGCCTTAAGCAATCTATTCCTAAGATTATGTCAAATGCATGCAAGGGAGCTACGTATAAATGCCAGTTGATCTTGCCTTGGGGTATTTCTATTTGTGACTCAAATAAACATTGATTAACTTGATAGGTTTGTCCCGAGCCATATTCCACTTGCCACCCCTTTGCCATAATCCTAGGTCTCACAGGTATATCCCTCAAAACATTATTAGAAATAAAGTTATCAATGTCACCACTATCAATTAGAATATTCACATTTCTCATGCCTATTTTTCCTCTAATTAGAAAAGGAGTACTTTGCCCCATAAGATTAGGGTTACCTATGGCTGCATAAATTTTGTGAGAGAGTTATCCAGAAGGATTCCCGCGATCAGCTCTTTTTGGACATTGCCTGGCATAGTGATCCTGGGCTCCACATACAAAACAAGCATTGGGACCAGTATTCTTTTGTTTCTCATATTCTTTGCCTTGATTCTCATTTCTCCCTTGTTCTTTGTAGGTGATTTTCTTCTCCTGGTTTTTCCTTTGGTCTGGCTGCCCCTTATACCCTTGATTCATGTTTCTATTTCTACTATCATTTCTATTTCGACCCTTATCACTATATCTACGGTTCTGCTCGGTACCGCGATTCTGCTCAGGATTCTTCCTTTTCCTTGAATTATCCTTCTCTTGTTGATAAAAAGCCTTTATCTCCTTCTGAATCGATTCAAAATATCGAGCAGCATCATATGCAGCTATCAGCGTCTGGGTGTCTTTCCTCCTACAGGTTGACTGAGTTTTGGATGCAAACCCAAAATAAACTTGTGTGCTTTGATTTTTTCTTGATCATCAAATTTTGGGGCATATTTTTGTAGCTGTATAATTTTTTTGTAGTACTCAACTACTGTCATATTACCTTTTCGTAGATTTGTAAACTCCACATGTTTTTCAATAAAGAACTATTCAGAAAGAAAATGACTTTTAAAGTCTCCTACAAATATTTCCCACGAAATGTTTGTTGCCTCTTTTTGTGAGGCTTTCTTATATGTGGTCCACCATATTTTGGCAGGACCTTCCAGATGAGCCATGACCCATGTAGTATTTCCTTTCGAACTAAGGGGTTGAATGGCAAAGTATCCTTCAGCCTCACTTAACCAGTTCAAGGTTGCTTCTCCATCACCACACCCATCAAATTTGGAGATATCCAGTTTATTTAATTCTTTTTGTAACTCTTCCCCTACAGTTCTTCTAGTAGATCCCTCAAGCAGTTGACTTATATTACTATTTGCTTTCTTTTGTGTCAAATTCTCAATAACTTTTTGTTGTTGAGTAATGAGTTCTTGTTGTTGGGCCATTTGTGCCCGTTGTTCCATATGATCATTCATTTGAGCCCTCTGGCTCTCCATCAGCTCTCTTTGTTGATTAAGTTGTTCTTGCATGAGTTGAATCATGCGAGCCACACTCCCATCACCAGAGGTTGCTTTTATCGCTATCGATTCTTTATCTTTTCTAACCATCCTCCGTGGTGGTTCAGCAGTTTGTGCTCTTTTCGACTCCTTTATGAGTCTTCTGGGTCCTTTTCTCGGGACCTCTGCAATATCTTCTTGCAGATTCAAGCTAGTCCTCCACGAGGCACCTGCCATAACTGACATCACAATAGTTTTTCAGAATAGCTATGTTGGCCAGGGTTTCGCAAACCTAGGCTCTGATACCAACTGTCACATCCCAAAAATTCATCATTAAAAATTTTCTTTTAGAACATAAATATTTTGCTTGTATCCCATCCTAATGTTAGCTCAGGCATACTTAATATGCACTTCAAGAATGGCCACCACTGTAGTTGGTGTCTTAAGTGCTCGGGACTGGCCAAATCTCATGATTCATCATGTAGGATTTTGGCTCCTTCATGAGTCTTTTCGATTTAGGGCCCATAACACCTGAATGGGGTATGCTATTTCCCTTGTCCAAAGCTAGAAGAACTCACAGTTCTTCAAGTGTTCAACACATTTCTTTGGAACCAGCATTCATATGTCGGTGCTAGTATTTTGATCTTCTACTCAAGGTTGACTAGAGCCCGCCATCACAAGGCTTATGGGCTAGATAATAACATACTCTTTCGGACTGACGACAATGCTACCCATAACCATCTACTATTGGAAAATTCTTTACATGAATAGCCCTCTAGCCATGCAGTTTTATGACTTCTTCTCAGCCCGAAAGGATGTTAATTATCATCACCGCTAACAAACTGATCACCTAGAGCGACGTCTCATACCGTCGCTCATTACTCTCAACGGCTATGACCTTTATCCCTTAATAGTCGGAGAACAGTGACTCCGTCTCACATAAGTCACCTGTGACTTAATGTGGATGGTGGAAAAATTCCTAACTCGACATTCTCAACATAGAAGCAAATGCGATCTTACATGAAGTAAGTGGGTTATCAGTTTACTTAAGAGGATGATTTACCATGATCTCTCCTATAGCTTAGCTACGGACTCCTAATACGACTTTCAAGGAAAATAAAATCTACTTCAAAATAAGAATAATATTTGACCATTCTCATATGCCATCTGAAACATTTAAGATAATATAAAAAAAATCCTATTAACATTTCTGATTTTAACCTCCTTATGTCCAGAAAATAGAGCATTTATTAATAATTTTTCAACTAACTCTACTTTTAAAAAAAACATGTGACATAACCGAAAAATATCCTAAACACATAAAGTAAATCACATAATAACATGTATATAAGATTTCCTTTGATTTCTAAAACCTTCTAATAAACATGCGTCACGTTCTCTAAAATTATCCTTAGTTTCTTTATATATAAACTAAGTTTAAAAACTAGTGTTACACAGAGACCATATGTTTTAAAAGACATCATCACCCATATCCTCTATGCATGTCTCAAGGTAAACAATATAATAATCCTTCCACAATTACACATTACCACTATTACAATAATAACAATAAAATCAAGATGATAATTCCCCTTTTAATAAAATATAAAATTCACAGCTAATACAAAGGTTTCATTTTGAATTCAAACGTTTATGAGAATAACTCGTTTAACTTGTTCATATAGCATACAATCATATGATATAACCTTTCAAACTTCATTAACATAAATACAAAGCATAAGTAATTCAAGAGGCTCTATTTTGAGAAGATAGACTGTGTATATAAGAGAAGATAGCTCATTGTAGGATGGATGGAGCGAGGGTTTCAGATGACTGCGGGTGGGAAAGCTTCTGCAGGAGAGCATGGGAACGCCAACAGACTGAACCAGGGGCACAGCAGGGTAGAGGGAGGGCATTCAAAGACCAGAGGTGCTAAGGAGTCCTCTCCAACCGAAGGGGATGTAGGTCATGACAAGGATCCACTAGAAAAATGGGGAGGTGGACCTCAGAATTTGTACGCTCAGGCAACGACTTCAGAAACCCTTAACGGTCTGCTCTCCAAGGAGTTGTTTCCTGTCGGGGATGAGTTGGACATCCCGACGGAAATTCTTTCAAGCTTTGTGGAATTCAAAAAATTTACCCTCATCGATAAGTTTATTGGTGGCCGTCCCGACATGGAGACCATTCGCAAGTGGGTGGCAGGTAAATGGCAAACCTCTGGTCACATGGAGTTGGTAGCCTTAACCTAGGGTTTTTTTGCGATTAGACTGAATAACAAGGAGGACTACTGTAAAATCCTGGCTGGTGGTCCCTAGTTCCTAGGCCGAAGAAGTCTCTTTCTAAGGAAGTGGGGTATGGACTTCAACCCCGATACCCAAAATATAAACATTGCTCCAATATGGGTTAGACTCCCGAGTCTCCCCCTCTTCTGTTGGCATGAAAATGTAATCAGAGGAATTGCACGCTCCATTGGTGAGTTGGTTACCATTGACCCTCCCACCAAAGCTCGAACCACATTTGTTCAAGCTCGCTTCGTGTTCACGCGGACTTGGAGGCTGATATTCCATCATCCATCACTCTTCGGTCTGGAGATATCATTCTCCACAAGAAAGCCATTGTGTATGAGAACAGGCCAGCTTTCTGCCCCTAGTGCAGTTCTCAAGGGCACCTCCAGTCCAACTGTCCTCTTCAAAATCTAGGGATGAAGAAACGAGATTCCAACAACCCCTTGGAACACGGTGAAGGTCAGACAAAGCACCCTACTACAAAAGGGCATGAATCTCTAGGCCCATCTAGGGACCATCCCAAATCCTCCCACCCGATGGAAGCAGTCTCCCCCCAAACGATCTCTGAGCCGTGTGGTGCAAGCCCTCACCTTGGACCATAAGAGGAGAAGGACCAGTCCCTTCCCCAAATCACCACACAGGCAGATTCACCCAAAATCTTGGACCATAACCACCCCGAGTCCCAAAATGTGTTGGAATATTACCTACTAGGAAGAAGGGGTGATCAGTATGGTAATATCAGCCCTCGTAATATGAGGAGCCGAAAGCAAGGTGTTGATTTTGGTAGCGAAAGGAAACAAGGTCGTCCCCCCAACAAAGACAGGCGAGACAAGGAGACGGTGGCAGATGTTGCAAATGGTACTCAACGGTTGCTTTTTCAGGATGATTCTGATTCCCCGGATGGGTGACTCGTTCTGTCTCCAAAACCTCCCCTCCAGCAAGGAAAGGGAGATAAGAAGAATATCAAACTGTTGAGATGAAAGTCCTCTCATGGAATGTGAGAGGGCTTAATGCAGCTGCCAAACGAAGATTGGTGGCTGATCTCAGAAAGAGGATGAATCCATCCATCCTAATTTTGCAAGAGACTAAGATCGATGCTATCTCTTCTGCCAGAGCTGCTAAGGTCATTTGGGCTAAGGCAAAATTCCTCTCCAGTCCTGCGATGGGAACGGCAGGTGGTCTCATGATTCTTTGGGATCCATAGATTTTTGAGGGCAGCCTTCTCTCAACTTCCAGTAGGATTATCAATGTTTTGTTTCATTCCAAAGCCATTAACTTTTCTTGGATCTCCAATGTGTATGCCCCAAACTCTGTCTCGAAGAGAGCAAAAATGTGGAAGGCTATTTCCCAGATGAGGGAAAAATTTTGTAATTTCCCTTGGGTTCTAGGGGGATATTTCAACTGTCCTCTTCACCCATCTAAAAATAAAGGAGGATCAGACCACTCTAGCCACAGTCTAGAAGACTTTCAAGATTTTGTTTCCACCAATAACTTGCTTGACATTGACCTCAAGGGGGCATCCTTCACTTAGAGCAATAGGAGGATTGGGAGCAATCTTATTCAAGTCAATATTGATAGATTCTTCATATCCCAAGAGGCTATTCCCATACTCAATGCGGCAACTCTCTCGGCCTTACCGAGGATTGGGTTTGATCACAATCCTATTGTCTTGGAGATGATTGATGGGCCTATTTTTAAAACCCCCTTCATATTTGAGTCCATGTGGATTTCTCACAAGGACTTCAGAGGGTTGGTTACGGCCTGGTGGTAGCAGAAGGTAGCAGGTTCTGCTTCCAAGAGAGTGGCCTTAAAACTCAAGTTAATCAAAAGGAATTTGAAAACATGGAGCAATGAGGTGTTCGACAACATTTTTGAGTCCAAAAGGTCCATTTCTGCGAACCTGAAATTGGTGGAGGAGAGAATGGAGCTTGAAGGTTACACCGATTGCCTGAGGGAGGAGGAAAGGAGGCTCTTGGTGGATTATCATTCTATTCTTGCAAGGGAAGAAACTTTCTGGCACCAAAAATCTAGGGACCTCTGGTTGAGAAATGGAGATTCCAATACGAATTTTTTTCATGTGTCAACTTTGTGACACAGAGGGGCTAACAAAATTAGGGAAGTGGTGTGCAAGGATGGACGCGTTACCAAGGATATTGAGGAAATCCGAAGTGAAGCGGTTGACTTCTTCCAGGATCTGCTCGGTGTTCCTCCCGACAGTGATCTCCAGGTTCAAAAATATTTTTCGGATAACTTCCCAGTCAAAGTTCCTCTTGAGGTAAGCTTTAAGATTTTGGAGCCTTTTTCTATGTCTGAGATTAAAGAATCTTTGTTCTCCATGCAACCATACAATGCCCCTGGGCCTGACGGTTTTCCCCCCCA
This sequence comes from Wollemia nobilis, assembly GCA_028583015.1. Taxonomy (NCBI): domain Eukaryota; kingdom Viridiplantae; phylum Streptophyta; class Pinopsida; order Araucariales; family Araucariaceae; genus Wollemia; species Wollemia nobilis. The sequence goes on from JAQPPZ010001045.1 coordinate 6,886,240, forward strand.
TTTTTTTCAAGTTATGTGGGATGTTGTGGGCTCGGATGTGTGTGAAGCAATTCAGGAGATTCAAGCCTCTAGATCCATCCATCCAAAACTAAATTCTACCTTTCTTGCTCTCATCCCTAAGTCTTTTGCCTGCAAAAGTTTCTCTGATTATCGTCCCATTAGCCTGTGCAATGTTTTTTATAAAATCTTAACCAAGTCCATAGCCAACCGTCTGAGGTCCCTTCTTCCCTCCTTTGTTAGTCCTTCTTAGGGAAGCACTGTGAAAGGCAGAAACATTCTCGATGGTGTCATCACCATCCATGAAACCCTCCATTCTGCTCATCGCTCCAAAATTGCTGCTCTTTTCCTCAAGCTGGACATGAATAAAGCTTTTAACAAAGTTGACAAGAAGTTCCTCTGTGTTGTCCTCTTCAAGTTCGACTTTCACCTTCACTAGATTGACCTTGTCAGTAGTTGCATATCCACTCCCTCATTTTTTTTTCTAATCAACGGATCCCCTGTTGGGTATTTCCAAAGTGCCAGAGGCCTCAGACAAGGTGACCCTCTATCTCCTATTCTATTCATCCTTCTAGCTGAGGTTCTGAGTTGGTCTTTGAAAGAGGCTCTTTGCCAGAATAAGATCTTTGACATTTTGCCCACCTCCAGAGTCGATCCTATCTGTCATCAGCAATTTGTGGATGACACCCTCATCTCCACTGGGGCGTCCGTCACTCAAGCCAAATCCATCAAGCGAATCCTCTCCCATTATGAAAAGGCTGCTGGACAAAAATTCAATTACATCAAAAGCAAAATTTACTTGATTAACACTCCTATGCGAAGGCAGCTCCGCATAGCCAAAATTTTGGAATGCACTATTGATTCCCTGCCTGCGTCTTATCTGGGTTTACCTCTGGCTTGTAATTGTCGGGTCAATGGAAGCATGTGGGACATGATCCTGGAATGTCTTCACAAAAAGCTGAGCACTTGGAAAGGCAAATTCATGTCGCAAGCTAGGAAAGCCACCCTTACCAAAGCTTGTCTCCAAGGAATCCCAACTTACTTCATTTCTGTGTTCATGCTGCCTGTTTCTGTCCACTCCAAGATTGAAAAGATTCAGAGGACCTTTCTGTGGTCTGGAAATGAAGAAAAATCTAGAATCCCTCTTATGGCCTGGGATAAGGTTTGCTTGCGAAAGGACCAAGGCGGCATGGGAATGAGGAGATCAAGACTCATGAACACTGCTTTGATCGCTAAGCACGCTTGGAAGATCCTAACTAATGACCCAGCAGAGTGGGTCAAGCTAGTTAAGAGGAAGTATCTTGGATCGAGTTCTCTTTTTGATGTCGGGATTCCTCCTAAAGCGTCTGCCTTTTGGAAATTGGTGCTTCAAGCCCGCTCTCTGATCAACTCTGGTGCTCGCTAGATTTTGGGTGATGGCAACTCCATTCTCTTCTGGAAGGACAGGTGGGTTACTGATGGAGCTCTCGAGTTGAGAGCGGACCTTGCTAGCCTGAAAGCCCAGGTGGATCCAAATTCTGAACTCAAGGTTGCGGACTTCATTGATCGGAGCTCTCTTCCCCCTCGATGGAATTTTCTAGTCCTGGACAGCTTTAACAATGAAATGATATTTTTGTCTAATATTCTTCGGTCTATTTTAATTCCATCTATTAGAAGAGACGATAGAATCATCTGGCGTGGCACGGAGGATGGTCTGTTCTCTGTTAAGACTGCCTATGACCTTCTTACTTGTGATATTTCCATGGATCACCGATGGAAAGTGATTTGGAGGAAGGGTATTATTCCTAAAGTTAATTACTTTGCATGGATTGCCTTTCATAATAAATCCTTAACCATCGACAACCTCCATAAGAGGGGTTTTGCTATTCCCAATAGGTGCTTCTTGTGCTTTGTTGATTGTGAGATGACAGACCACTTATTTCCGCACTATCCTTTTTTCCATTCTGTCCTTGGCACTGTCCTGTCTTCCTTTCAAATCCTTTGGTGCACTCCCCGCTCCCTCAAAGATGCCTTCCACCAATGGCCCAATCCTTTCAAGAATCCTAAACTCCGCTTCCTTCTTGAAGCCTCTTTCCACCACTCCATTTGGCAGATTTGGCTAGAGAGGAATGCCAGAGTCTTCAGCAAGGTCCCTAGAGTACCTCCTTGTGTCGCTCAGAGAGCCTTATCCTTCACCATTGAGAATTCTAAAGTTGTTCCTAGTTCCCGTCCCCGCCTTCTTGGAGAAGTAGCAATCTTAAAAAGTTTGGGCCTCTTCCCTTTTCATGATGGTGTTTCTAAGTCTCAGCGTGCGGATGTTATGTGGACCAAACCCCCTGTGGGCTGGATTAAATTAAACTTTGACAGTGCAGAAAAAGGCAATCCTGGCCCCGCTGGTTCTGGTGGTGTGGTTAGAGACCATAACGGGAATCTCGTGTTGGCTTATTGTGAATATTTGGGCACCCAGAATAACCACTATGCTGAAGCTATAAGTGTTTTGATAGGTATCCAGATCCTCTCCGAGGATCCTCAGCCTTTGATAGTCGAAGGTGATTCACTCAATATAGTCAACTATCTGCTAGGCTCTAAAGACCCATCTTGGAGGGTCTACAACATCATTCTTGAGGCTAGGATGCTCCTCTCTCAATGTGACAGGTGGAAGGCATGTCATATTTTTAGGGAAGGAAATCGCGTGGCAGACCACATGGCCAACAAAGGGCTTGCAACCACGTGTCTTGTTGTGTGGTGCTCACGCTTCCCATATGAGGTGGTGAGTTTGGCCAATGCGGATATCCTCTCATGATGTTCTCCCCACTTCAGAAGGTCATTTGTTTGGTTTGGCTATTTCTGCTTTCGATGGTCAAATTTCTTAGGTTAGTATTTTTGTTTTCCTTGGTAAAAGGTGGTTTGTTTCCAGGATATTCAGGCATAAGGGCCCTACTTGTAGCTTTCGGGCAATTAGCAGTTTTTTTTTCTCATCATCAGTTTTATTCCTCCAGCCACAAGGCATGATGCACATTCCAGCCAGGCTGATTTTGTACATAAGGTTTTGGGATCCTCTATAAAAACCCACTCTTAATCTATTAAAATAATTACCAAAAAAAAATATAGACTGTGTATAAATATAGCTATTTTCACGTTTGGGTTAGGCTTTCATAGTTTTTTTTTTAAACTAAGCTTATCCTTCCAGAGACACGACGATTAAAAAAAACAAATGTAAATCATGTTCTTTCCTAAACGATAATTCTACCCACAACATTTCCATGACCTCATACATCCAATCAAATATTTAAAATTTATTCCCTTAGTAAGCTACTCCACAAAACGTATTCACGCATCCTGAGAACAAAATAAAGGATACAAACATAATCCTCAGCTACATTTGAGTTTAATATTGAAGTATAAGAAGCAGACAGAATTTATGTATCATTTCTAGAAATTATATTTCCCATTTTACATAGTGCTATGAGACATCTTAACCAACGCTTGTGGAGTGTTATTAACAATATCAAATTGCTAACATTTCATTATATATGTTGTGAGCACTGACACAACTCCCTAGCAAGAATAGAGTAGCAGCTTTCTCTGCAGTCTTTGGAGGCATAACAAAAATATCAACGTAAGTCTACTTTTGCACCCTTTCACGAATTATATTACGCCTTCAGCTTCCACCCAAATGACCAGACATGAATGGAAACTTAGGGCTTATGGGCTCAAGTTTGGTCCATAAACTATATGACATGTAGTCCATTCCCAAGCATGCATTTTAAAGATTTTTTTTTCTTTTTTATAGACATGTAGTCTATTCCCAAGCATGCATTTTAAAGATTTTTTTTTCTTTTTTATAGATACAGCCATACATAATGCAAATGATATAATTTGCAATTATCAACAGGAAACCAATAAAATAATTATAATAGCATCAAGAAAAGTTGGTCACATATTACAACGTTAAGTATTCCAACAACATTAAATACTTAAATTAATTGCTTTTTTGCCTAGTTTTTAAGGGTCTTATAGCTCCTTGGAAGGATTTTGTATATATTATAAACCAACAGAAGACTTTATCTGCTATATTTTACATTAACGCATTCAAATTATCGTATTAAGCATTACAAAGAAGCAACTATATGATTATGTAAACAAGTAAAGTAAAAGCATATCAAAATGCATACAAATAGCCAAAGTTAGATATTTTCTAGAATTTATTTTAAAATAACATAGCTCATATTATGTTAAGAATGCCCTGACCTATTATCTGTTCTCCTTTTCAATCGACGTTATTCGCTCTTCAGCTTGGCTTCGATAGAGCTCCACCCCCTTCCCTTTACTCAACTCATCTTTAATTTATAGAAGAAAGCAAATAACAGAGAGAAGACACATCATACACCTTTGCCAGGTAGAGCATGTAGACGTCCTCCACATATGGTCATTAGGTCTAATTTAATTTAATTATTTTACTTAAATTTGGATCATGCAAAGTTAAATTTGTATTTGAAGTTTCATTGGTGATTTTTATTAGTTTCTTCCCATGTAAGATACCTAGGTGTGTTTTCCATAAATATAAATAAAAGGCTTAAGTAACATTTAAATATATTCTCTATAATCTAAAATAAAATATCTTATGTCAATCTTGGATATCTTATTTGTTTTATATGATTATATGTACTTTATTTTGTTTAGTATTTATATTTATTATTTTTTTTATCTCTTCAAATATTTTAATAGTTAATGCCATGGTTATGGATTTTTAATTTAACTCCAATTTTTTTTTTAATTTACCCTTAGAAAAATATATATATATATATATATAAATTATAATTTTTTTTAAAAGATAGCAGTCAAATAACAATGAACCAGCAGATACAAACATTCAATCAATATGATAGGCAAAATGCAATGCAATGCAGCCTAGTGTGGGATTCCATGTACCCACGGACCAAATGTGCTTGGGGCACAGCATCATAACCACTTACCCGGCAATCCCTTTCTGCTGCTTGGTCAATGGGGTCGGTGTTTTCTTCGACATCTTCCTTGATACCTGCACCTGCACCACAAACACTGGCCGCAGAATCATATTATTCAAGGAAAATTAATCATTATCGGTGGGGATGTGACAGATTGTCACTTAATATGGAAATTATGTCAAATAATATGCAATTGCAAACAAAAAACATGAGGTAGTTCTCGCATTAGTCTCTATCCTTTTCTAATCCTCAAGATGATAAATTAGTTGAATATATGAATATCCTTAAGGAATCACTTGCATATTATCTAAAAATATATAGGATAGATATTGAGAAGCAAATGGAGGTCACTAGGAGAGAGAAAGCCATACATTTATAGGGCATTGTGTAAAATATGATGAATAACCTTACTTAGATCTTGAGTTTTAATAGGACCCATATAGTACAATTTATCCATTCTTTAGTCCTAAAATCTAAATTTACTCCTCTACCTCCTTTGCCTATCCCTAGGGTGATCATGTTTGTGTCTATTGAATTTACATTGAGAAATTATCAAATCTAATCTCTAATTCTTGATTTGAAATCCATATAATTGTTTGGGCATGCCCCTATTTTTTTATGATACAACAAATAAAACCCAATAATTTATTGATAATTTTATTACATATTGTAGCGATTAGTTGCATAATGAGAAGACCTTATTGAAATCAATGACTAGATATTTGGTAGAAATGACCTTGATTGGTTTCCTTTCCCAAACGTTCTATGGATTCTCTAGATACTTTTATCAAGAAATTAAAACTAACATGATGATGACATGTCTATAATGGAAGTAATGGATTTATTTATAAATTTCAAAGAAGAACCTAATGAGTCCATGATTGAATTCTATAATTTATGGGAAAGGATTAAATGTAATGCTAATATGGCCCTAACTAAATAAACCGTCACTAGAATATTTGTAAAAAAAAATTAAGAAAATATTTTCAATCTAAAGTCGAAGGAGATAACCCATATGGTTTTTCCTCATTACAAAGGGTCATACAATTTGTTAAAATTCATGAATATTGGGAAAAGAAAGATGGTCAAAAATACTTAAAATCCAAGAACCCTTAAAAAATATTGTAGGGGTAGGATATATCCTATAGATATCTAAGATATCTATCATGAGATAGAGATAGTTGGAATCATTGTACACATATTGACAAAATGTGAAGGTGGATGAAAACCTAATAATGTGGTACTATAATGTACTCGTGAATATATTCTCAAGATATGCTCACTACCTAGGATCAAGAACTATATTATAATAAAAAATTTAAGCACCTTAGTGGCATGATCCCAAAATATTCTTTTTTTAACATGGTACTTATGGACATGATCCTATCACCTACTCAAAGGTATGCAAGTTTTGTTATAAATAAAACTTTAGTCCTAATTTTAACATTGATAAAATCAATAATGATAGGATCAATTTATTTTATGGAAAGGGTAAGGGTTTATAGAAGGAATCTAATCATCCTCATAATCATAGATTAGGTATCTATTTTTCTCATTACCCAATCATGAATATCAACCTCCTATTCATAATTAGCAAAAGAGAGAAACATAATCAATGTTAAAATAAGAGAGTTAATCAAAATTATCAAAATCAAAGGTACAATCCTACATAGGTTAAACAAGAGTATAAATAATAAGGTGGATAATGTAATCAAAATAAAAATTGTACTCATCTCCAATGCCAAAATCCTACACCTAACAATTCCCAAAATGCTCCACAATTCAATCAATCCTTTCCCAAATTGACCCAAATGGATGATATATTTCTTTCTAGCTAAACATGACTCATTATGTCAATATTTATGAGGTGTAAACAAAAAATATTGCTCTTATAAGAAGTGTAACCAATTATAAAAAAAATCAACCTCATAAAGATTATAAAAAATAAAAAATACCAAGGCTAAGGAACCTCTCTAGGTAATGGTTATCCCCTCCATATGTGGTTATATTCCAAACCCTCCTTTGGTGATCTAAGAACCTGCTACAAACATAAAAACATCAAAAAATATAGAAAATGTTCCTAAAAAGATATTGTCTAATCCTATAGATCCTACCATTTCTAACAATATTGATATACTACTATCTTGACACCTATGAACAAAAAATATTAAGACGCTACTCATCCCAAATAATCACTACTTAAATCAGTCATGAGTAAAATAAAAGCATGGGACATTATGGAAGAGTTGCATACAGTCTCCTATAAGGCACCATACTTGAAATTACTTAGGACATGTCCCTATAAATAACAACTATTATCAAAGTTACTGGATGAGATGGAGATTCCTGCATCTACTATTTCTAATATAATTCCCACCATTCTAAGGTTTTATGAAGTTCAATATATTCAATCCCATAAAGAAAATTATTATATTGATGCACACACTATCCCTAATTTTATTATCAATTTTTCTTTGAAAAACATGATTATTGCTAATTATATAGCAAGGTTTAATGATCTACCATAATGATTATAGTAGTATATAATGTTATACTTTCTCATAGGGATTTGGTTGAATAAGGGATCTGTACATGTGTCATTACATTTTCCTTGATATATTAGATATAAATTCCTAGAAATAATTCTTGTTCACTAGAAAATGTTGCTACACTTATAATGGTCATCCAAAAGACCTAATGGGTTTCATTTGTCATCTAATTTTAGTTGGTCCTAAATAAGTAAGAATGAATTTTATGGTATTTAATTTCAAAACAAACTATAATATGCTCTTGGGTAGACCTTGGACTAGTAATATGAAATGCATGGCTTCCTTAGGGACCCTATCCTCCAAATCATAAAATTTGCTTTATTCCTTTCATGAATGAGATACAAAAAGTCCCTATCTATGAGTGACCAATATTTGTATTTTAGAAGGAAGTTGTACAAGGGGCACCCTAATATATTTTTGCAATACCCCTAAGAAAGGTATGAATCATAAGATGATCAACTTGATATAAATGTTATTACTACTCTTCCTTAATATTAGTTGATAAATTTCACCATTTTTGAAACCTAAGGAGAGAGAACATTCTATCTTCTTCTATAAATAGTTGGCCAAGTTACACAAATCCCATGAGGATATTCCTAAATTGAAATAAGTATATATATGTATTGATAATGATAGTGTGTGGGAAGAAACTAATAGTGATGTTGATAGTGATTTTAATAAGTCTTTTAATATTGAAACAAAGAAGGCAACCTATAACTGTTGGTCATCAAATATTCCTAGGAAAGGATTTTAGGAAAGTGTACGTGCCCTAGACCTGGACCAACATTGAAAGGCCATGGGGAAGAGATGCCCCTCATGCCAATATCTGGAGAAAGGCCAAATCCTATACTAAACTACTTTGGTGTTTAAGATAAGGGTGCAGGAAAGAGATAAAACAGTAAGGGTGCAGGAAAGAAATAAACAGAGTAAGGGTGCAAGAAGAAAATAAAAAGGGGTAAGGGAAGAGATGTTGATGATTAAAAGTGGGAAAGAACCAGAAGCACGATCACGGCCAATAGCTTGAAACAACAGCAAGAAACACCAAGAATAAAATGAAAAGAACACAGTTTCTAGAAAACAGTTTCCCCCCTTTTACATTACAATGCCTGGGTTTTTATAGAGGACCCGACCCTCTACGTAATTAATGCACAAAATGGAGGATTACATCCTCAAAACCTGAGAAGTCAGATCTTTGCGGCTCTCATGACCGAGCTCTCAAATCCTTTACCAAAATTAGTAGTTGTGACCCGATCAGCCAGGGAAATACTCATTAATGAGCCGCCTAAACTTTCTTGACCTCTGGGTACAGTGCTCGAGTGGCCGTCATGCTCGCTAGACTCTCCTTTAGGAACTGATACCTTATTTCCAATTGCAAAAAATGAGCAACGATTTTACCAGGCACGTAAAAATACATTTATGAGGCACTTGATTGCCTCAGAAAAATACCTGGCTTGGAGTGTGTACCCTTGAAGCGCTTCGCTAGATTTTTGCTCGCAACTCTGCTTTGTAAAAAATTTGAGCCGAAGTAGATCTTCCTTCTTGGTTTACACTTTGCATGGTGGATTTTTGCAAGATAGCTTCGGGGATGTCGAGTGCCAAAGCAGGTATCCCTACTCAAAGTGGGGTTCTTTATATCTCGTTGCTTTGCTGGAGAGACGTGTCGAAACTGCTTCGCTAAAGTTTTTTTCCTGAAGTGGATGCTTCGCTGGTGAGTCTTCAAAATTCTTCACCATGATCCTCCCTCAAAACTACGATTCGGGGGAATTACGGCCAAAGCGCATTCTTGCCTTCAAATTTTTTTTTGTTCTTTATGACCTCTTCTGCTTTAGGTGAAAGTGCTTTGCACGAAATCCAGCCGAAGAAGATGCTGCATGACAACTTTTGACGAAGTAGAAATGGTTCGCTGGTGGGGAGGCCCGAAGTGGGTGCTTTGGCAATTTTTTGGTGAAGTACTTTTTAAATGTTTGCACTCTTTCAACTTCTACTTCGCAAAACTTTCACCCGAAGTAGTTTTCTTGCCTTAGCAAACTCGGGCCGTGATCTATACTTTCCTTCTTTGGTAAAGTTGTTCTTCTGGACTGCTCGAATGCTGCTTCGCAAAACTTTTGCCCGAAGTATCTGCTAGAAATGCTTCGGGTGCGAAGCTCTTTTAATTCCCTACTTCTTTCTTTCTGCGAAGCTATATTCCTTTTCTTGCGAAGCTTTTTTCCTTATCCTGCTCAGTAGTGAAGCTCTTCATTCTATGTACAAGGGGGATAGTGATGAAGGCAAAAATTGCTCCAACTTACAAATAAAAAAAAATACTTTACAAAAGGAAAAACTTTTCAAACTTTTTTGATTTTTTTTTCTACCCCTCTATGCAATGTGACAAAATTATCAACATTCTTGGTGGCTCACGGGGCAACGAGCTCGTCTCGGTGGAAGAACCCTTAGCTTTTATTTGTTGGGCCAGAGTTACCTCCAGACCCTTCTCCCTTTTCTCCTTCTAGGGGTGCTTCCATGGCTTCTTCTTCTTCTTCTTCTGCCTCTCCTTCCTCTTCCTCTTTCCCTGGTGAGGCCTCTGGCTATGGTGATTGGGGGAGATGATCATGGATGCATTCCATGGTTTAGTAAACATGAGCCTAGGTGCCTTTCGATAAAGGCTCTCGGTCTTGTAGCGCTTTTACCAAAAAATGGAACTGATCTATTTGCCCTATGTCGACATGTTTGGCTCTTATGCTTAGATCATTGAGGCAGGCTATGATTTTGCAATGTATTAGAATAAAATCTATGACTTTCCCCTCTATAATTGGCTCCTCCCAGCCATCTATCTCTGAGACGTCACCTTCAAAATGTAGACAAGCCGGCTTGAGCTCTTCCTTAGTTAAAAGGTTCCTGTCCTCGTTTGTGAAACTTGGGAAACCTAGGGAATAAAGATCTTGAAAGTAGCCCAGTGATGTGCGCTGCTCATGCTCAAATATATCTAGGAGGTCCTTCACCTTCTATGCCTTCTTTAGCTTGGAGAAGAAAGCATGGACTGTGGCTTGAGCTATGGACCAATCTCTGGCGGTTCAGCTCATTGCAACGACCTGCAGGTCCTGATATTTGACACTTTGGACCTCAAAATCTAGCTTGAGTCACTTTTTTTATTTTTTGGACGACCTCATCTACAATTGGCCCCTCTTGATAAGTGGCATTCTAGGCTTTGGTAATGTAGGTCAAAATTTACAGGGCACTGGAGGCCCTGTTGAGTGGTATTTTCACACACTTGTGAAATTACACTCTTCCTTAGGATTTGGGTTCCAAATCCCCTCTTGCAAAGAAGTTAAACAACCAACTTCTCCAAGGTCTCCGTTGTATTAGCATTTGCAACTGTGTATTAGTAATCTCAAATAAAGATATTCAATTTAAATGCTTGGAACACCTTAGTGATTGCAAGTAACTGTAAACAAGGGGCAATGTTGGTTTATTTCACCATGAAACTTTAGTGATTGTTCATTATTTTATTTTTTTTAGATTTTGTAATTTTTTAAATATTTATTTTAACTAAGTTGAACCTTCGGAAAATAAAATAAAATGAACAAAAAGAAATACAGAAAATTAAAAGTAGAACACGTTCAGTCTGATGCTATCCTATTCCGACAAAACCGAATACGTGAGAGTTTCGTACATGCAACCTAGCCTATTTGACCTGCAAAACAAACACAATCAAAGTAAACTAGGTGCTAGCTCCTAGGGTTTAAAATAATTTCCAGATTGCAGACATTCACATGAAATAACCCAAAACAATGGCATGTATTTCATATACAAATCTGAAAGGAGGAACATAGAACAGTTAAAATGAAGCATGCAAAAAATTTCTCATCCTTTCTTGCCCATAAAATGCAAATTTTTGAACAATTCTGCATTAAAAATATGTCCTGTTACAATAGCAGAATCTCTGGTTTTTCTCAAAACCAGCAAAAGGTGGAAGAAAAGCACTCCACAGCAGGCTCAGAACGGCTAATCACCATCAACTCTGCAACACCGCTCGCAGCGGTTTTCGACCTCGTATCAATCTGTGCCTCTGCATTTTATACTTGCTGGAAAACTGCTTCTCCTTCCACGACGGTTCGTTTCGTCTTCCAGATTGCTTCGTTTCACCTTCCTCGCCTTTCCATTGCTTTTGATTTTGTGCTCGAGATCTTCTCTGTGAACTGTAATGCCTCTGCAGCCCTTACACATGTATGCCACGTGTTCCACACTTTTTTGCATGTTCTGTAATGGCCCCATGTAAATCATGACCAAAAATAGCATGTAGCTTTGCTCCCTTACTTTCACCGCGAAAACGCGACATGTCACGATATCGTGACATTTTCCTGCCAATAACCCTATCCGCTTTCATGCACAACGAAAATGAGACATGTCGCGATATCGCGACGTTTTTCTATCAGCAGCCTTTCTTGCCTTCATGCACAGCGAAAATCCGACATGTCACGATTTCGCTACAAGTTTTCCGCACTTAGTCTCTTTTCAATAAAGTGTCGCGAAATCGCTACCATTTTTTGCCCTCTGCATGGTCTTCACTTTCTGTCGTGATTTCGCGACGTCTTTGTCTGGCTGGAACGTTTCCTCAAAAGTTGCGCGATATCGCTACGCCTTTGTGCCTTAGACTCTTTTCATTCAGGTGAACCACGATACCGAACACGTAGCGATTTCGCTACGCTCTTTGCTTTGTTTGGCTTCATTTTCTAACTGTAGCGAAATCGCTACCATTTTACCACTTAGGCCTTTTAATCCACCCATGAAAACGCGACGCGTCACGATTTCACGACGCCTTTCGACTTATGCGCTTTGTGTCAGTTCTCGTCGCGATTTCGCTACACTGGGCCTTATCGCCTTTGGCTCGATTTTGTCATGATTTCATGACCATTTTATATTTTATGCCTTCTACCCGTTTGCAAGCCGCGAAAATCAAACACGTCACGATTTCATGACGGTTCCGCCCACCTGCTGTCGTTGACCGCGTTGACCATGATTTTGCGACATGTCACGATTTCGCTACGCTTTTCTACTTCATGCCCCGTTTGACTGTCTTGACCGCGATTTTGTGACATGTCACGATTTCGCTACAATTTTCCATTATGTCTTTCTCTCTCCTCTCTGGACCGCGATTTCACAACATGTCACGATATCGTGACACTTTTTCATTTTTGCCGCGATGGAGCAACATGTCGCGATATCGTGACACTTTTTCATTTTTGCCGCGACGGAGCGACATGTCGCGATATCGCGACACTTTTTCTCCTTAGTGAAATTTTTGCTTTTTCTTGATTTTTTAGCATCTGGGCTACTGCAGTTTTCTTTGAAAGCATGCAAAAAAGGTGGGTCCCCAATTTTGGGGTGTGTTGTGGATCAGCCACAACAAATGGCGACTCTGTTGTCAAATGCTCTTGAGCATTTTGGTGAGAACCCAACCTGAAACATACAAGCTTAGATACAGGCGTCAGCACATAGAAGATAAACAAATACCGACAGATCAGAAATACATGAAACATCAGAATCATTAAGTATCAGCTCGGTGTGTGCAATGTGCTTCATTCCCTATCATTTGAACTTGTTCAACATTCCATTGTCAGTTTCACTTATGATTTGTATGCAAGGCTATGAATGATTTGTGCAGGATTTGATGCATGATGAAGATGCTAGAGATGTAACAACCTGCTTTATAAATGCTCAAACCTTCTTATATCATGGACAAACATATTAAAGATGTCAAACCCTCTTAGGACCAAATATATGTATACTGAATTAAATTTACTAGATCCCAAAGTTGGTTATGTGTCACTACCATCTTGAACCCATGTGCAAGTGTGAGTGAAATCAGAACTTTGGGGAATAGGATTCCCAACCTAAGCGAGATGGGAATTTAACCCTATCCTTACTATTCTGATTTGGAGTTCATTACCTCATCTTGAACAAAATAATTTAACCTGTTATGGATGAAATGGTCAGGCTAGTCTATCCATATGAGCAATCAGTGGTCTTGCTTTTAGGCAAGACATGTTGCCACGCATGAGCATACTTAACCCCATAATCCATGACTTGGCTTTCATTCATTCTTTTCTCTCTTTTTTCTTTGGACCTTTGGGATGACTACCCATCCTTGCTAGGGACATGTAGTACGATCCCTCCAATCCAAGATTAATATGAAATGGGAAATATTATCTTTTATCTCTTAGACCTTGGGGATGACTACCCATCCTTTGTAGAGGACACGTAGTACAATCCTTCCAATCCAAGATTGAGATGAAATGGAAAAAATTAGTTTTACTTTTATTGCTTGGACCTTTGGGATGACTACCCATCCTTTGCAGAGGACATGTAGTACGATCCTTCCAATCCAAGCTTTATGATGAAATGGGAAAAATGGAAGCTTTGGGGAATCGGATTCTCAACCTAAGCGAGATGAGAATTAAGTCCTATCCTTACTACTCCATGTAGGTCAAATCAGAGCTTTGGGGAGTTGGATCCTCAACCTAAGTTCGATGAGGATTTAACCCTATCCTTACTACTCCGATTTTAGGCTTTAAGCTTGATGGAAATGGTAAAAACCACTGTTTTAAGGATTATGTTGCATGATAGGACAAACATGAAATATTCTTTTCACCTCACCTTTTCATCCAAGTATGGTTTTAACCATTTTGCTCAAGACTCCTTTTAATGTGCATGGAATGTGCTTGGTTCAAGATAGCTTGGGCAGCAGTTCCCAACCTTAGGATCCTTTTAATATATGTTATGTAATAATCCTAAGAGGATTCAACACCTTCTCAATAATTGCCCATGGAATGAAAATGTAACTCAGATGACATGTATATGCAATGTGGAATATGACATGAGATATGAATGCACTGCTTCTTTTGGAATATATCATCTATTTTACCATAATGTGCAAAACTGACAACTTCATGCATCACAAGATCCAAACGATATTATTTAAATGTTTGTGTTACTTGTGGAGCTTTCTACAACACAATTCCAATGTTTCATATTCTCCTGATTTTAGGCATAAGTTGACATCTCAAATTTTCTTCTTCTTTTTTTTTTTTTATCAAAACAAACCAAACATGTCAAATGAAATCAAACACACAACTTAAATCCTAATCCAAATAGCAATCCCAAAATGAAACTTGAAAACACAAACCCAAACCAAAACCAAAATTTATATACAATATAGTACAAGATGATGCCAAGCTTGGACTATTACTTTCCTGGATCCCAAACATGATTAGAACATTTCAAAAGACATATGTCACAATACACATGCCAAATGTTGTAGGAATCCAACAAAAACAAGACTAGACCAAACAATGCAACAAATTTCAACTTGCCATGCTCACCATACCAATTTGATTTAGTTCTATTAGCAACATCATAGGTGAGATTCAAATCAAATTGATTAGACAATGGTTGATATTCAATTTTATCATGTCTATTCTTTAAAATGCAAGTTTCATCATTCCATTCATGATTTAGAAGTAGGCTTTCCTTTTCAAATGTGAGATATTGCAAACAAGAGCCTATTTCTAAAAGTCTTGAATTCAAATTATTTTTCAAGATTTTAAAGCAATCAAAATCAATCAAAACTTGACAAACATCACCAAGATTTGACATTTCATCATCAATGACATTAGCATCCAAAGGGACATCATGTAACCCATCACTTAAAATTTTTGTGGCTACTACCAAAGGTAAAGATTTCACTTTGTCACCCATACTCAACCCATCATGATTAGAATTTATCACAACTTGATGAGTGTTAGTAGCTTTTTCTTTTTCTTCATTGTCTTCTTCATCATCCAACACCTGTTCAAAAACACCAAAGTTAGGCACCCAATCAAACATGCATCCATATTTTTCAAAACAAGAGCCTAGTTTTTCAAGATATGTGTCACGTGACACCTTTCCATGATCAATGGCTTGAGTTGCCTCAAAATCCATATTTTCATTAGGATCATCAATAGTATCAAACCCACACCACTTAGGCTTTGTAATTTCATCATTTTGAGATGGCATAGACATTGTAGAAACAATAGGTGGATCAAGATTTTTGATTTCTTGCCCCTCAAGGGGAACAAAAACAATTGATTCTCCTTCTTCATCCATGGTAGTAAAATCATTATCCTTCTCCAACCTTTGATGAGATTCCAACCCTTCTTCCAAAACATTCTCAGATTGTACAGGACTTGTAATATCCTCATGTGAAAGGGCAATTGTATTATCCTGCATATCAATAGGCACACAAATTTCATTAGCAGTTTTGGAGTGAGCATACTCTTCCCAAGAATCATAATGATCATCTTTCAAAATCAAATTGTGATGCTCAACTATTTCTTCTTCATCTTTTAATTCATCAACATGTTTCTCATCAAATTTATCTTCACCTTCCTTAGATGGTTCAATTACTTCCAAAATTGGGTTATTGCTTGTATTCAAATTGATAAGGCTATCATAATCCACATGTGTAACCCATGATTCAATTTTATCACAATTTGGAAGGTGTGGATCCTCTTGGTCATCATTTTCAACAATGTCATCCGAAACAGATTCATCCTCATAGAATTCATCTTTTGGTGAGTCAAGGGTTTCCAATTTGTCACATGTTTCAATACTAGTTGGATCTAGTACTCCTCCCTTGCCTAAAATCATATTCTTATGAAAATCATTAAAATTGATTTTAGAAATATCCTTTGAATCAAGATGAGTATTTTGAAGTTGATTCATACTTAAGAAAGATGGTTGATCTTGCATAGTAGGTTGAGGATTTTGAAATTGATTGAAGCTTGGGAATGATTGTTGATTCTGAAATTGATTTACACTTGAATTTGGTTGAGGTGGATAAATCATTGGATGGGTAAAGGATGTATTAAATGATTGAAGATTATACGATCCAAAACCCCCACCATAATTTTGACAACTCAATTGTTGCTCAATTGCCATTGCTTGAGTATAGGCTTGTGACAAAGATGTGATTTGAGGCATCCCTCGCAAATATGTGGAAATGAGTGGGTCAAGAGCATTTACATATATTTGGAGAGCCATTTCTTCTTGAAGAGCATAAAATGTCACTAATTGAGCATATAATCCAAAGAACCTTTCAGAAAATGACTTCACATTTTCACTTGGTCCTTTTTTAATAGTGAGAAACTGCTCATACATGCGGATTGGGTCAACTTGCTTTTTGTTGAATTGATTAAGAAATGTTGCCTCTAGTTGAGCCCAAGAAGTGATAGACCCTAAAGGCAGACTTGTAAACCAATCAAATGCCACTTTGTCCAAGGTGTAAGGGAACATTTTACAAACAACATCATCATGCCAAATTGTTAAGTGATTCACAACAAATTTGAATGCTTGAATGTGTTCTCCTGCAGTATTTGTCCCGTTAGACAAAAATCGAGGAAGACATCTCTCAAAACCAACGGGCAAATAATGTTGAACTCCTGGTATGTTCAATGGGCTACCTGTCATCCACGGTGAAAACATAGCCATTAGTGAATCTTAAAGAATATAACTTTAATACCCAAAAAAAAAAATTTATTTATTATTTATTTTATATATTTTTATTTTTTAAATTAAATTAAATCACATTATTCCTGTATGAACAATCAAAGCGTTAGACCAGTGCATAGCAATTCATGTCCTCCTTTTAACAGTACAAAGTTGTAATATTAAAAGAGGGCTAAAGATAATAATCAATAGGGCATGAAATATTCAAAATTTAAATCCCTATAGCATTTAAATCAATCTGAAATAAACCGGTTCAGGCCCTCCTTCTAGCGCCAAAATGTTGAGTGGTATTTTCACACACTTGTGAAATTACACTCTTCCTTAGGATTTGGGTTCCAAATCCCCTCTTGCAAAGAAGTTAAACAAACAACTTCTCCAAGGTCTCCGATGTATTAGCATTTGCAACTGTGTATTAGTAATCTCAAATAAAGATATTCAATTTAAATGCTTGGAACACCTTAGTGATTGCAAGTAACTGTAAACAAGGGGCAATGTTGGTTTATTTCATCATGAAACTTTAGTGATTGTTCATTATTTTATTTTTTTTAGATTTTATAATTTTTAAATATTCATTAAACCTTCTGGAAAATAAAATAAAATGAACAAAAAGAAATACAGAAAATTAAAAGTAGAACACGTTCAGTCTGATGCTATCCTATTCCGACAAAACCGAATACGTGAGAGTTTCGTACATGCAACCTAGCCTATTTGACCTGCAAAACAAACACAATCAAAGTAAACTAGGTGCTAGCTCCTAGGGTTTAAAATAATTTCCAGATTACAGACATTCACATGAAATAACCCAAAACAATGGCATAAATTTCATTTATAAATCTGAAATCTGAAAGGAGGAACATAGAACAGTTAAAATGAAGCATGCAAAAAATTTCTCATCCTTTCTTGCCCATAAAATGCAAATTTTTGAACAATTCTGCATTAAAAATATGTCCTGTTACAATAGCAGAATCTCTGGTTTTTCTCAAAACCAGCAAAAGTGGAAGAAAAGCACTCCACAGCAGGCTCAGAACGGCTAATCACCATCAACTCTGCAACCCGCTCGTAGCGGTTTTCGACCTCGTATCAATCTGTGCCTCTGCATTTTATACTTGTTGGCAAACTGCTTCTCCTTCCACGATGGTTCGTTTCGTCTTCCAGATTGCTTCGTTTCACCTTCCCCGCCTTTCCATTGCTTTTGATTTTATGCTCGAGATCTTCTCTATGAACTGTAACGCCTCTGCAGCCCTTACACATGTATGCCATGTGTTCCGCACTTTTTTGCATGTTCTGTAACGGCCCCATGTAAATCGTGACCAAAAATAGCATGTAGCTTTGCTCCCTTACTTTCATCGTGAAAACGTGACATGTCGCGATATCGTGACATTTTCCTGCCAATAACCCTATCCGCTTTCATGCACAGCGAAAATGAGACATGTCGCGATATCGCGACGTTTTTCTGTCAGCAGCCTTTCTTGCCTTCATGCACAGCAAAAATCCGACATGTCACGATTTCGCTACAAGTTTTCCGCACTTAGTCTCTTTTCAATAAAGTGTCGCGAAATCGCTACCATTTTCTGCCCTCTGCATGGTCTTCACTTTCTGTCACGATTTCGTGACGTCTTTGTCTGGCTGGAACGTTTCCTCAAAAGTTGCGCGATATCGCTACGCCTTTGTGCCTTAGACTCTTTTCATTCAGGTGAACCACGATACCGGAACACGTAGCGATTTCGCTACGCTCTTTGCTTTGTTTGGCTTCATTTTTTGACTGTAGCGAAATCGCTACCATTTTACCACTTAGGCCTTTTAATCCACCCGCGCCGCGAAAACGCGACGCGTCGCGATTTCGCGACGCCTTTCGACTTATGCGCTTTGTGTCAGTTCTCGTCGCGATTTCGCTACACTGCTAGGCCTTATCGCCTTTGGCTCGGTTTTGTCGCGATTTCATGACCATTTTATATTTTATGCCTTCTGCCCATTTGCAAGCCACGAAAATCAAACACGTCATGATTTCATGACGGTTTCGCCCACCTGCTATCGTTGACTGCGTTGACCATGATTTTGTGACATGTCACGATTTCGCTACGCTTTTCTGCTTCATGCCCCGTTTGACTGTCTTGACCACGATTTTGTGACATGTCACGATTTCGCTACAATTTTCCATTCTACCTTTCTCTCTCCTCTTTGGACCGCGATTTCACAACACGTCGCGAAATCGCGACACTTTTTCATTTTCGGTCGCGACGGAGCGACATGTCGTGATATCGCGACACTTTTTCATTTTCGGCCATGACGGAGCGACATGTCGCGATATCGCGACACTTTTCATTTTCGGTCGCGACGGAGCGACATGTCGCGATATCGCGACACTTTTTCTCCTTAGTGAAATTTTTGCTTTTTTCTTGATTTTTTTAGCATCTGGGCTACTGCAGTTTTCTTTGAAAGCATGCAAAAAAGGTGGGTCCCCAATTTTGGGGTGTGTTGTGGATCAGCCACAACAGGCCCGAGATCTAAAGTTCTTGAGCAAGTGTGAGCGAATCTCTTTTATTTGGCCCCTATCAAACAGCTCCAGAATTTCTTTCTCATACAACTGCTACCACATCTCTAGGATTTTACTTTCAAATTCTTTGGCCTTCAGATCAGCTTTGGCGTATACCTGGCTCTGAGTTTTAGTTGCACTTTACAGTTGTCTCACTTGCTATTTTAGGGCAACTACTTCCTTCTTCATCTGCTCACACTACTTTTTTGAGTCCTCCAGCTTGGAGCGAATCCTGGCTAGCTCCTCTTCCAAATTGATATTGGCACTCTCAGCCTCAAATATGCGTTGATTGGCAATGTTTTCATCCACGCAAAAATTTTCAATTCTTACATGCATGGATGCAGATTCATTACCTACATTTAGGTGCTCCAGGTCCTTAGTCTTCTCCTGATAATCATAATCTACTGGATTCATCTCATCCAGAGGTTTTTGGACCTTAGGGACCTTCTTCACCTTATGTAACTTTTCACCCTTTAGGTCAAAAATGGCATATTTTTTTGCTTCAGCCAAAGAGCGCCCCCTCTTTTTCCTGGCCTCCTTCAACATCTTTTTGGTATTTTTTTGGTCCTGGAGTAGCTTCTCGACTAGAGGGTGTTCCTTAATCAAGGATATTTCTGATTCAAATGAGGCTGGATCTCCATCCAAACGGGTGAAAAAATACAAGGAATGAACGAGGGATGCCTCACCAGTAGGCTCGGCGATGGGTGTGACAGGAGATTCGGAGAAAGGAACGATGCCATGTGTAACAGGGGAACAAGGAATGGGGTTCGACATTGGGGTACTATATTTACCCTAACTAAGAACCAAGGGAATAGTGGCATGGGTAGGCAAAGTAGTATCAATAGACTTGTCCCAGCCAGACGACTCGAATGGAGTGGGGCTAACGGGATCACAAGACAAACTTGAGGTAGTAATGGGCAACGCGCGAGGAGGTGATTGACTTTGTGAGGGAGGGAGAGACTACTAGGGACTCACGACTGGTACCATGGGAGGCATGCTTTGAGAAACCAAGGAAAATGGTGGAGAATGTGTACCTTCATGCCCACCTGGTGGAGCAGCAGTAGTGACTTCCTATGTGATCTGCTCTTGCTTCTTCTGAACCTTGGTACTTGTGACCTCTATAACTTCTTCTTTGGGGCCCCTTATTTTTGGAGGAGCTCCTCCACATTGATGAAATCCATGTCTAGGGTTTCTTCAACTCTTGGTGACACCATCCCTTCGATATTTACTTCGATAGGGTCGATCGTAGGTTGTCCGGCAAAGACAATTGGGAGCTTTGTGCAGGGTCGCTTTGGGTGGGTCAGAGGCACTTGAGCTTGCTCCTACCTCTTTATTTTATTTTTCTCTAATGATTGCACCGATCCCGTAGCACTTGTATCTTCTCTTTCCATAGGTTCTTGAGGCTGTCCCTCTAGTGCAGCTTCTACCTCCTCCTCTGCTTCTTATTCTGAAGCATCATCTCTCCTTGGGCTTTCGCCCAAACCTGGGGCACTTGGGAGAACAAAGTCGAAAAAGGAGGTGGACTTCCAAGTTCCAACATTGGCTTCATAAACAACTGCAAAGTCCTTATCTGTCTCCAAGAGCCCATATGATTTCATCTTTTGTCGATGAACTCTCATTTTCCACCATTCTTTTAGTTGTTCTATGCCCCAATCTTTCAATTCTTCCCTTAGATCGTCCTTCATCTTCCTCCAAAAAGTGGATTCTGGGGTTGGGAAAGGATGCTGAACAGGATCAAACTCAACTTCCATGGGTTATAACTCATGCCATGGGGGCAAGGTCTTCATCCTTTCCAAATGCCACTCCAGATCCTTCCCATTAGGATTATTTCTTTGCTCCATAATTTTTGGGTGGGGGCAGACATGAAAATTATTGAATCTGAGGTGGTCTCTCATCACTCCCAAGGGATCATAGAGCCACCTCTAAGGAATATGGAGCAAAACAAAGCTAGCAAGCTTCTCCTCCAGGAAAATGTGTTTCTTTAGGGCAAAAACCTCTATTATCCCCATTTTGAAGGGGAAGTCGTAGGTGTGTGCCCATTTTCAACTGTGGTCGTAAACAGCATTTGTTGTGTTGCTTTGTCAAGCGATATCTAATGCGAGCTGGTACTTTGAGGGGTAGACAGGCAGTAGGAAGGGCTTCCCTGTGAAGCTAAATAGGCAGATCACAAGTCCTTGTGTCAATTGAAAGATGTCTCCCTTCTTCTCCATTACCACTTTGTCTCTCAAACTAAGGGGCACCTGAGGGCAAAAACCCTTCAAAAAATTCATAGCAAGTCCTAAGAATTGTTGATTAAAAGAATAATAAGACTTTGCCCTCAATAGGAGGGGAGTCCACTAGTACATAGGAAGAGGATTTCCATCCTTGCCACTTGGATAAATGGCAATATGGGGAAAATTCTTATGTACATGGTAGAAAAATAACCAAACAAGGAAAGAGCAGGGTGCAAAGTACTGGCCCATCCTAGAGTTCTTCATGCTAGTAATTCATGTGTGAAACCAGTGCTAAAACTGCTTCACGATGAACCTTCGGTGTGGGCATATTTTCTATGCTTCAGGCCTGAAGTAGTTTTACTTAACTGCATCGCTGCTTTACTTCACGGAAGGCTAGCCCCCTGAAGCTCGTTTTCTTTGAAAAATGCTTCGCTAGACTTCCTTCAAAAACTACTTCACCCATGCTCATTTTGTGAAGCATTTCTTATGCCTTCATTTCTTTTGATGACTCCTTTGGTCTTCCGAGGACCTTTTTGAAGCCAAAGTGCTTCACTGCGAAGCATCTCGCATCAGTTGCTTTGCATCAAAACTTCCCGAAAGAGCTTTTGGCTATGCTTGGCAAAGTTGGAATTTGTCACTGTGACACAGCCTTTTAGAGATCTTGAAGCAGGGTATATATACAAGAATGAAAAACTACATACAAAGTAAAATTTGAACTATTTTTTTTAAATCATCTTTAGTGATGAAAAGTCTTCAAGTGAAGACCGTTGACAGAAATTGGCAATACCTGGACGTCTGCATCCTTGAGGATGAAATAATTGGCCGAGTTTACCTTCACAATTTTGAACGGTCCATCCCAGAAAGCGTCCAATTTTTCATGATTTCTAGGCTTGGCCTTCCAAGGATCCCACTTCCATCTAGATCTCCCACTTTGAAAGTGTGGTCAGAGGACTTCTTATTAAACCAGTTTCGGGTGATCTGGGTATTTTTACCAAAGCTCTAGTAAGCCTTCTTGTGATCTTCCTCTAGTTGCAAAAGCTAAGCCAGTCTATTTTCCATAGGATCAACTTCCTCTTCATCGTCCAACAGCTGCAACGTAAGGATCTCTACATGAGTTGGTAGGATGGCCTCCTTGCCATACACCAGGGTGTAAGGTGATGTCTTGATTGACTTCTTGACAAAAATTCGATCTGCCCACAAGGCTCAGTCTAGCAAAAGGTGCCAAGTTATTTTGTTCATCTCTATGAGCTTTCTTAGCACCCTTAACAGAGTCTTGTTGGTTGATTCTGCCAAGCCGTTACCCTGTGGATAGTAGTTAGAGGAGACTTTATGGTATATCCCATATTTGTAGAGGAACTCATTGATTTTGGTGCCATAAAACATGGGACCATTGTCCATAATGACTGCTTCTGGGATGCCAAACCAGGTGATCAATCCTTCGAGGAAGACGATGATGGTCTCCTGATCAGCATGCTTCATGGGAACTACTTCGGCCCATCTAGTGAAGTAGTCGATCGCGGTCAGGATGAACTTATGCCCGACGAAGGAGTTAGGCAATATGACCCCTATGAAATCCAACCCCCATTGTTGAAAGGGTGTTTCTACTTGTATCGATCGGAGAGGCATAGGAGCACTTCTGCTTCAGTTGATGAACTTCTGACATTGCTCACATTGACGACAAATCGCAAAAACATCGACGAAGAGTGTAGGCCAATAATAACCAGCTTTGATTACCTTCAATGTCATTGCTCTTCCTATGAAGTGACCTCTAGACAACCCTGAATAAAATTCTCCTAGGACTCTCTTCTTATCATCTTCCTTTATGCACCTGAGGAGAATGCCATTAATATTCCTAAAAAATAGGCCTTCGGTGCGCAGTGTGTATCGAAGGGACCTCATCCTAAAATTCCTCTGCTACGAAGCATTTATATGCAAAGGACATCTATCGATGTTGAAGTATTCAACTATCTCACCGACCCAGTCCTTCTTGTTCTCTTCCTAGTTTGCAAAGCATCCTTCCACTGGTGAATCATCCCATTGGCAATCTGTCACTTCGACCGCTACGCTCTTTTCCAGTTCTTGACAAAATGTGCGACCGTAAACCAATTTCATAGGCCTAATATCGATATCGAACTCTTGTATCTTGCTGACCAAACCAAATATTTTGCTATCCAATTCTCCTTGGATAATAAAGTTGCGCACATCTAGGTGAATGACAAAGACTGTAACCCAACTTTGGGAAATGAATTGCTTGAATTTCCTAAGAGACTTCATTACTGCATGCACCTGCATTTCTATGAAATTGTATTTTTCTTCATGGGGGTTTATCACTTGACTTAGAAATGTGATGGGGTGCTCTTCGCCATCTTCCCCATTTTGTGTTAGGACTGCAGCATAGCTCTCAGGTTCTCCTATGGCATATAGGATGAAATCTCGATTATAGTCAAGGTTGGTCAGGACCGGTGCCTGAGCGATTTGAGCCTTGATCCCTTCAAATGATTCTTTTATTTCCTCCATCCAGATGAATTCAGTGTCCTTCTTCAAAAGCTCGGACATTAGTTTGATGACCTGGGAAAAATCTAGAACAAACTTCCTCACGAAGTTGATCTGGATGAAAAAGGATTGAAGTCCTTTCTTGTTCATTTGGAGTGGGAGCTTTAGGAGAGCCTTAGATCTATCAAGATCTATAGCGATACCCTTCTCTGATATCACATGCCCTAATAGCTTTCCTTTTCTGACTGTGAATATAGACTTCTTTGGATTGATTGAAATGCCAAACTCTCAAAAAAATTTGAATACCTATTGTAGATGAAAATAATGATCCTCCCTTCTTCGAGAGAAGACATTCATGTCATCCAGATAGATAACAATAACCTTATTCAAGAGTTTGCCAAAAGCTAGATCCATGGCTCTTTGAAAAGTGGCCCTCGCATTCGAAAGGCCGAATGGCATTCGTTGGTAGGCAAATGTTCCCCACTTGGTCGTGAATGCAGTTTTATGCTGGTCCTCATCCTTAACCTAGATCTGATTGTACCCTAAGAAGCCATCGAGTAGGGAGAAGCACTGAGCCCTAGCCACTGAGTGCAAGATCTGATCTATTTGTGGGAGAGGGTAGTGATCTTTAAGAGAAGCCTAGTTCAGGTTGTGAAATTCCATGCATAGTTGTATATCTTTGTTCTTATTTTTAACAGGGACTAGATTCACCACCCAAGAGTAATGCTTAATGGGATAAATTATCTTTGCCTTGAGCATCTTCAGGAGTTCAGCTTTCATCAGGACCTCGATCTTCAGATTTACAGGCCTTTGCTTTTGTTAGAAGGGTTTGATTCCTTCCTGCAATTCAATTGTATGTTGGATCAGTTATCGATTGTACCCCTTTAGGTCTTGATAAGACCACACCATGATTTCGGGATACCTTCTACATAGAGATCAGATTTTTTCTAGCTCATCCGAAGTGCAATATGCTCTAAATTTTACTGCTTTCCTAGATTCAAGCTCCAAATCCTGATACTGCCTCGCATTGTCCTTGATCCTATGAGAAATTGCTCGATCATTATGATCAAAGAGGCTCTCAAGAGTAATTAATCCCTTAGGTACATGATTATTCTTCAATTGGACTAACCCTTCATATTCCTCATCCTCAGGGCTTCTTTTCTCAAGTATGGTTGCTTCTTGAATCATAAAATCCATAATCTTCTCATCACTGTCAAAAAATTGCCAATGCAGATCTCTGTCTGGGACAGAGGGCCTGTAAATCATCCTCATAGCCTTAGGCTTATGCACCATGTCTTCTGTGGGAGAGTATTGGCTGCGATGGATGCTAGAACATTAGCATGTCGATTCTTTTCTCGTAGAATAGACTATAGATTAAAAGATTCAAACTGGTCAAACAAGTCCTATACTCTATTACGGTATGATTTGAGATAGTGCTTCCTTGAAGTGCACCTATTGGTGACTTGATTACATACCAGTTTTGAGTCTCCAAATATTTGGAGATGCTTTATCCCTAACTTTTTTGCTTTTTTGAGTCCCAGGAATAATGCTTCATATTCTGCTGCATTTTTGGTGTAGCTCCACACCAACCGATAGCAATATTCCTTCTATTCTCCAAAAGGTGATACTAAAATAATCCCTGCCCCAGCACCATTTTTGCATCGGGCGCCATCGAAGAATAATTTCCATAATTCACCTTGGGTAGAGATCTTATCTTCTAACTTGATGTGTTTCTTAGGCTTGGTGATGGTATAACATCCCATCTCGGTTTCTATCATGGCATTAAAATCTGCCAATGAAAACTCATCTTCACAACTTAATTGTGCAAGGGATTCCTCGATCAAGTCCACTTGCTCTATTTCTTCCACTATCGCCTGCACAAGATCGCTACTCTCTTCTTCAAACATCTTCTGTACTAGGAAGGTAGAAGGCTTCTCATTATAGATTTTTACCTTCTTCCCTTTGAATGGGATCTCCAAGTGTGAGTAATCCATGGATAGATATCCTCCCAGCTTCGTTGTAAACTCTCTTGATAAGCACATACTGAAATATGGCTCTAAGTCGACGACCACCACCTCTTGTATAACTATGATCTGATGCATCTTGTGTAGTCAAATAGGTATGTCCTTAATCACACCTATAGTCTTCATGGGAGTACCATCCAACTGGAGCACGTCATGTTTTCTTTGTGTATATTCCATCCCTATCTCTTTGCACACTACTTTGGGCATGACTATCATCGTGGCCCCAGAGTCAATCATATAGTTGTGTACAACATACCCTTCCATTTGTAGAGATAGGTAGAATGGAGGTGGTCGATTCTTCCCCATAATGGATGTGGATAGGGTCTACACTAGGGCAAGCAGCGCTGACTTTTTTGCTTTAGTTGTCTTCAACGATTCTTGTAGCAAGTCCACTTGATCGGGCAACTATAGTGCGTCATATAGGCTAATCTTGGCCAAAATATTCTTCAGTTCATCTACAATTTTGTTAACTAGGGATTTGTGCACCTCAGGTTCTCTTTTCACCTCGTACCTGGTGCGATATTGCTCTGTAACTTCGACCCTTTACCGCTTGGTCAGTGAAGGAAGCTTGAGCTTCTCTCTAGTTTGTTCTTTAGTTTCCACCTGAGGTGGATTTGTAGGGGCCTGTTGGGCCTTCTCCTTGACTGGTGCAGGATGAGGAACTTTTCTCAAGTACTGAGAAGGTTTTTTTCCATTCTCATGGTGAGCATGCACCTTTAAAGGAGCCATTTGAGTAGCATCTACCTCTATCAACCTTTTCCCTCCTCTGGTGAGGACTTCAACTTGCTCTTCTTCGCTAATCACCAAGTTTTGATTCAATTGCCTGATGATGTTGACCTGACTGCCATGACTACTGCTCACCAGCATTTGCACGTAATGTTGGTGCAGCATGCAGGTATTCTCTTCATGAGGGTCATTACATGTGGAGAACCAATGTATGTAATCGAAAGTGCTCGGAGCTTCGTCAATCATGGCATTTATTTTTTATGCTCTCCCTTGCTGGACTGCTTGATCTTTGGTAAGCGCAGGTGTAGGATAAGATCTTATCGATAGAAACTCTTGTTGCACTTGTTTCTTCTTCATAATGGTCATGTCATTAGACAGGGTCTACACTGTGGAGTTCAGAGACTAAACTTCTTGTAGTATTTTGGCTTGCATATCATCAATTTTAGGGATAGGTGGCAATGGAGCCATTATTGGTATTAGAGGTAGAGCGGGGTGTTGAGGTGGTGCTGGTAGTAAAAGGAATGTTGAAGAGACAGTGGGCTACGCTATCGAGAGTGTGGGAAGATGGATTTGTGGAGTAGCAATTTATGATACAATGGGATTCGAGTTCCAAGATGAGATCAGGTATGTAGGGGTTGTAGAGATCTACAAAGCGATTGTGCTCACATACTGGGATTGAGGTAAATCAAGAAGTATGGGTATCGACATCCTTTAGGGAAGCTTGCCCATAGCTATTAGATCCATCTTCGCTCTCTGGGATAACTCATACAACTCGGGGAAGATATTAATGTTTGAATACCTCACCATGATGTTGATATTAGGGTTGAAAGCCTGAATGAAATAGTATGCTACAGCTTCCCATATCCTCTTATGGATGTCTCTAAATCATTGTGAACTGATGCAGGAGAGAGGATGGATTTGCTGACTCATTGAAGCCTCTCATCAACTATCCGACTAACTAGTCCCATCACGTTATAGTAACGGGTGGTAACGATCTATACCAGTAGAGGAGTTTTCCTCTAAGGGAAAGAACCAGAAGATTTAATAGTACTCGCTCTTCTGTGATATCATGAATCACCACCAGAGAAACTATGTCTTGGATATGCTCCAGAGCGGTCTTCCCCGTTCCATCAAACATTGGGATTTTCTTCATAGTAGCAGGCAAAAATTGCCCTTGTCCTGCTATATTTAATGTTCCAAAATAATTCCATGATGGAAACAGTCTGGGTAGTGGTTGTTGTTGTTGCTGCTGCATTTGTTTTTGTTGTTGTTGTTGTTGCTGCTATGCCATATTTGCTCCTGGATTCTGAGAAATAGGAATTCTCGAAGCTCCTCCTTGGTTGCTAACAGGAAGACTAATGTGAATGGATGCACTAGGATGCTTCGGTGAGTTGGGAGGATTAGGAGGAAATCTAGCTACTGTACTAACCGAAGTTAGTCCTTTTTTTTCAAAAGTAGCCTCTTGCGAGGATGTTCCCCATAATAGCGACTCAAGGGTGACCAACCTAGAGCGTTCCCCAGAGGCATCAATATCAAGCTCAAAGAACTCAGTTTTCTCTCCTCTATTCCTAACTCTCCATATTTTTTGCATGAAGGCACAGACTTAGGTATCGGTCTCTACGACTTAAACATTCTTGGTTAAACAGATTCGCCAGATGATAAGAGTCTTTTGGAAATGATACGAGCATCGATTCTCACTACCACTCACAAGGTGAGACTAACAGTGTCCCACTGGGCGTGCCAGAAACTGTTGGTCATCAAATCTTCCTAGGAAATAATTTTGGGAAAGTGTACGTGCCCTAGACCTAGACCAACATTGAAAGGTCATGGGGAAGAGATGCCCCTCATGCAAATATCTGGATAAATGCCGACTCCTATACTAAACTACTTTGGTGTTTAATATAAGGGTGCAGGAAAGAGATAAAAAAGTAAGGGTGCAGGAAAGAAATAAATAGAGTAAGGGTGCAAGAAGAAAATAAAAATGGGTAGGGGAAAAGATGTTGATGATTAAAATTGGGAAAGAACCAGAAGCACGATCAAGGCCAATAGCTTGAAACAGCAGCAAGAAACACCAAGAATAAAATGAAAAGAACACAATATTAGCCTTCCTATGTATCCTTTGGACGAGTTCCAGGATTACCCTTCCCTTTCGTCAAAATTTAGAGTTTAGAGTTATGGCGATTAGGACAAAGCGAATATAAATGAAACAAGATCCACAGGCGGCATACAAGAAAACTAATACAGCATTTTCCTCTCCTATGTATCCTTCGAGAAAATTTTAGGATTCTATCCCCAATCGCACACCTAAATCCAGAATACAGAATTACAGTATGCAAATGAAGAAAGAGATAAAATAAATAAACATAGAAGGTAGCATACAAGAGAGAAATTGAGCTCAAAGGTCTTTAGTATTAATTATAGGGAATCAAGTTACAACCGCTTTCTAGAAAAAATTCCCCCCCCTTTTACATTACAATGTCTGGGTTTTTATAGAGGACCCGACCCTCTAAGCAATTAATACACAAAATGGAGGAGTACATCCTCAAAACTTGAGAAGTCAGCTCTTCACGGCTCTCATGACTGAGCTCTCAAATCCTTTATCAAAATTAGCAGTTACGACCCGGTCAACCAGGGAAACACTCATTAATAAGCCACCTAAACGTTCTTGGCCTCTGGATACAATGCTCGAGTGTTCGCCATGCTCGTCGGGCTCTCCTTTAGGAACTGATACCTCATTTCCAATTTCCAAAAATGAGCAACGAGTTTATCGGGCATGTAAAAATGCATTTATGAGGCACTTGATTGCCTTGAAAAAATACCCAGCTTGGAGTGTGTGCCCTTGAAGCACTTCGCTAGATTTTTGCTCGCAACTCCGCTTCACAATGGATTTGAGCTGAAGCAGATCTTCCTTCTTGGTTTGCACTTCGCATGGTGGATTTTCGCAAGACAGCTTCGGGGATGCCGAGTGCCAAAGCAGGTATCCCTTCTCAAAGTGGGGTTCTTTATTTCTCACTGCTTCGCTGGAGAGACGGGTTGAAACTGCTTCGCTGAGATTTTTTGCTCAAACTGGATGCTTCGCTGGTGATTCTTCAAAATGCTTCATCGCGATCCTCCCTCAAAACTACGATTTGGGGGAATTTTGGCCGAAGTGCATTCTTGCCTTTGAAAAATGTTTTGTTCTTTACGATCACTTCCGCTTCGGGTGAAAGTGCTTCGCACGAAATCCAGCCGAAGTAGATGCTTCGTGACAACTTTTAGTGAAGTAGAAATGGTTTGCTGGTGGGGAGGCCCGAAGTGGGTGCTTCAATAGTTTTTTGGTGAAGTATTTTAAATTTTTGTGCTCTTTCAACTTTCGCTTCGCAAAAATTTCACCCGAAGTAGCTGCTTGAAATGCTTCAGGCCCGAAGTAGTTTTCTTGCCTTAGCAAACTCGGGCCGTGATCTAGACTTTCCTTCTTCGGTGAAGCTGTTCTTCTGGACTTCTTGAATGCCGCTTCGCAAAACTTTCGCCCGAAGTAGCTGCTGGAAATGCTTCAGGTGCAAAGCTCTTTTCATTCCCTACTTCTTTCTTTTGGTGAAGCTATCTTCCTTTTCTTGCGAAGCTTTTTTCCTTAGCCTGCATAGTAGTGAAGCTCTTTCATCTTCATTCTATGTACAAGGGGGATGGCGATGAAGGCCAAAATTGCTGCAACTTACAAATAAAAAGAAATACTTTACAAAAGGAAACACTTTACAAACTTTTTTTGTTTTTTTTCTACCCCTCTGTGCAATGTGATGAAATTGTCAACAATAACTATTATATTTTGGAGGTTTGGATGGGGCGTTACTAAGTAGGTATAATGGAATTTGTTGTTTTAATTGATAATGAATATTGTGTTGACATAAATATTTGTGAAGTTTCTAATAGACATAGCAGTAACTTATTTTCTTCCTGATTTTAAGAAATGATGAACATAATAGCATATTTTCTTAAAAATATCAATCTTAAGTGGAGGAGGAATAATTGGTCTGATTATGTTTTCCAAATCAATATTAATTCTAAATTATAGAATATTTTTCCTATTCTGGATCATATTGAAAAAGGTAATATCATGAATGCCAAACCTACTATAGACATTGACATAGGTACTCTCAATAAACCATGCAAACCTAAAATTAGGGCTAGTATATCTAAGGAAGAATGGGCCATCTTAATTGCTTTACTATAGTATACAAATATTTTTTCTTGGTAATATTTTGACATACCCAGAATGGACAAGGATCTTGTTGTCTATAAAATTGTCACTTATGAGGATACACCTTTTTTCTGATAAAAGCAAAGGAGGTTTTGCCTTCTCATTCAAGACATGTGTTATATTGAAACTCAAAATTTGTTAGGTGCTAACCTTATCAAACTTGTTTATTATTTAGCATCAATGTCTAACATTTTTCCTATGAAAAGAAATAAAATATTGTTCTCCAAATTTACAATGATTTCATAAACATCAAACTAGACTATCCCTAAGATAACTTTATTTTACTCTCCATTCATGTTATTTTTTACTCTACCATAGGATATAATATGATGTCCCTTATGGAAGGTTATTCAAGGTATGACCAAATTTGGATTACCCTTGAGGAATAGACAAGAAAATATACCTTGGGGAATATTTTGCTATGTTGTAATTCCATTTGGATTAAATAATGTTAGACATACTTATTAGAGGACTATAAAAACTACATTCCATGAGTTAATAAAGAAGATAGTGTAGTGTTATATTAATGATATATTATATAAGCTAAATAAATGGGTTGATAATATTGTAAACCTATGTGTCATACTTGAGCAACTACATCATTATAAGGTTAGACTTTGTTAGAGTATATTACATCATTTGGGTCATGTAAATGTACCACCTTCGGTACATAACTAGGGTAGGAGTTTACTTTAGAGTAAAGTTAGTTACTTCAAGTATTGTAATAAATGCACAATTGTTAATGTGCAATTTTTAAATGTGCATGTAGTCCACATGTACATGAGTCTTAGGTAGATTAAGGGCCAAGGAATCTATCTTCCTATATAAAGGCCTCATAGTGAGTGTTTTCAGTGTAGTAGTATGTAGTAGTAAGTATAGAGAGTGTGTGGTATAGTTTAGTAGTATGGTACAATGTAGTCCTTTCATATCCTTTCATGGAGTTTTCATGTCCTCCATTATGTAGCATTGTACTATTTTCATCAAAATCATTAATGGCATATTTTTGAGTTATTTGTAGATGTTCATCTCATTATTTTCCTACATATTATTGTACCATTAGTTTATAGTTATCTCAGATTAGTTATCTTACATATTTTGGTTGTACTACCTCCCATAAAAATCTAAAATTGGTATGATAGAACATGGTATATCAGATCAAAATTAGGGAGATCCACAAGGAGAGACTAAGAGGAGTTCAAAAATCTTAGTTCTAAAATTTTTGAGATTACATTTGGCTAGAGTCTTTCCATAGGGTTGTAGAAAAACTCATGAATACTAGGACTCAGCGTGGATTCCACTAGATTGACAAATAAACTAGTGAAGATTCGTCATCTCTATATTTAAGAGTCTATTCCATTACAGTCCTAATACTTTTTTGTAGAAAAAAATAAGATTCAAAGTGAATTGGGAAGCTTCCTACAAAAGAGCTAGGAAGAATATATTATTTAGAATAAATCCAACACCAGAAGCAACAATTGAATAAATATTTGGAGTCTTGAAGAAAATGTCCCATTGCTAGAGATTGTAGACCTTAAAAGTACACTAAGAAAAGGTCATATTAGCCTTATTACTGATTCAAGAGACTCTTGAGAAGATTCCAGAAGAATATTGGAGGTTGGTGATCTCCATTAAAGGTTGTAGATAGTAGATTGAAGAAATCATCCTAAAAAAATTAAAGAAACCCTTAGAAGGTCTAATTGCATAAATACCAGTTCTAGAATATTCGAGGTTGGTGATATCCATTAAATCTTGTAGATTGTAGAAGTAAATAAGGACTAGCAAGGTCCTATTCTAGATTCCAATAGTATTTTCTTTAGAGATCTGACAAGATCTCATTATCAACACTTCCTTAGTAGAATGTTGAAGAAAATGTCTCATTTGGAAGACCATAAGAGCTAAAAGATTGAATATCTTGGTGAGGCCTCAATGAGAAACAAGGAGAAGGCTTGGAGAGCCATATTTTAGAATTTAAAAAAGGTCATTAAAGGAGTTCCTAGGATAACTCATTGGAGAAATTTACCACCAAAGGAAGAAGGATTTGGCAAGGAGTTTACCAAATTTTGAAGGAGATTGGTGAAGACCTCAAGACTTTCAAATTCTTGAGAGGAAGGCCTAAATTGAAGTCATACTTTGACAAGGAGGTTGAAGGAGAAAGGAACCTAACATTACTATCAAACTTGAAAGGTTTGAAAATTGCCTTTGAAGGTTATACGGCTCATCTAGAGATAGGGGTTTGCTAAATCTATAGAAAAATAATGAAGAGTTCTTGAAGAAAAACTCGGTTGCAATTTGGCGTAAGTCCCTACCAAATTTTTGAGTTTCAAGAATAGCATTTCAGTACATAAATTGACTGCAAGAGGGTAGCAATTAGGAAAGCCAGGAATAGTTGCAAGTTCATCCAGTTAAGGGTAACAATTTGGTGAATCGAATCACCAAGACATCCACTATCTTTACAGATCTTAAAGGTAAGCAACTTGGGTGCAAAAGATTCATTAGTTGAACTTTAGTTTTTTTTTTCAATTTATTAAAGTGCACCATATCAGTTTAAAATTTGCAAGAAGTGGATTCATTTTAAAAGTCTTCAAGAGAGTGCAGAAGGGAGTTTCTTTTAAGGTTATTACCTGCACATTAAAATAAGAGTTAGATATATTCCTATTGTTTACTTAAAATAAAGAAGACTACATTAAATTTGTAATCTTAATACGGTGGTAAGGACTTTAGCCTCTCTTTGAGAGGTCCAAGGTTCAAACCCCACTCCATATGCGGGGACCATGACCCCTCATAAAAACATGTGCAAACTCATTGAAAAAAAATAATACTACATTAAGTTGCAGAGATTAATAGTGCATGATTTAAGGTTCATTAGAAGGAGTGATAAGGTGAGATTATTGCACTATTCTAACTATTCTTGAGTAGATTAAAATTGGGGTTATTATTTATGCTTTATATTGTTTACCCTTTAAGTTCCTTAATATGCATTATGAGTTCATCAAATAAGGAGAATTTAGTGCACAAAATAGGGTAAGAGTTCAGTGTCTAGAGACACCATTGAGCTCACTAAATCGAAAATATTTTATGGTAAGGTGAAGCCACCAAAAGAGCAATAGTACCTCCATATATTGGAGAAGAAAATTTTCTCATCATAAAAGCAAGAAGAGCTTTACAAAGAGACCATAGAAGTCTCAAACTTTGGTGCATTTCAAGGTGACTTATCTACATCATTGCACCCTACTCTACGTAGCAATCAAGTGCATGAACCAGAGTGTCTAAGGATACTATTACAATGATCCTATTACAATCTACAAGGGGTTGCACCATCAAGGAAAAATATGCACTATAGAGGAGACTGCATTGCCCATGTTTTTACCATCATAGTGGGTAGTTTACATAGTCCAATGAAGGAGCTCTAATAGCAAATAATAGATCCATCCTAGGATTTGATACCCTTCCATAAGAGGTATCTAAATACACCTGGTATAGTGTCAACCCAACCGACTTATCATCTACAAAATTTCACAACAACAAACCTGCATTGGTTCAGAACATCTACGTAAGATATCAAAGTTACAATGAGTGACAACAAGAAGAAAGGACAACACTAAGGTTACCTTGCATATATGGAAAATAAAAGTGCAAGGAGAAATATTACCATTGGAAGTTACCGAAGCCTACATAGGAAAATCTTGGAAGAAGTAAGTGATCATCCAACACAGCAAGCATCATTTCCATTGAGGAAGAGCCATCACCATAGGAGAGACACCTTACATTTAAAACAACTTGGATGCATGCTAGAAAATCCTAGACACAACTTGCAAAGGTATCAAGATAATAGGTGAAGCATTTGATAGCATGAGTGCATATAAAGTAGTGCTTATACTTGTCCTAACAACATCAAGAATCTAGTACCACTTGGCACAGAAGAAGGTAAAGACAATAGCATTCACTAACACTTACAAGAGTCTTCAACGAGCTCTCAAAGGATTAAAGCTTATCATCATTACTTCAATGATCAATAAGAGAGCATTTTTAATGCTCGACCAACATTTAAGAATTATCATAGCATGGAGTAATAGTTTGCAAAGTTGTTGATAGTGTTACCTAAGTGAAGGATATAAGGTGTTGAGCAACATCGAGTGCCACTTGGCACCTATTCCAAGATCGTGAGTTTATTAATAGCCACCACAAGAAGACTACATAGTGAAGAAAATGCACATTGTGAAGTAAAAGCACTAAGCAAAGTGAAGCATCACAATCGGGGTCAAAGCATAGCAAGATTATCATCAGCGTTGTTTGAGGAGTGAAGACCAGTGATGAAATAGAGCATTGAATGCTCAGGAAGAAACCAATGTTATTCGAGGAGTGAAGACCAGTGGAAAAATAGAGCATTGAATGCTCAAGTTGAGAAGGGAAGACCACCATCGTTCTAGAGGAGAAGACCAACATCAATTTAGAAGCTCACTCATCATACATTGAAGGGAGGTAAAAGTTCTATATCATTTAATATTTACTTTCCTCCAATAAGGAGTTATAAGGTGTTAAGTATAAGGTTGATTATTATTTCATTAAAACAACAACCTTAAGAAGCAAGGAAGCAATTTTAGAAGGCATTATAAAATTGCTTATATTTAAACATTGAGATATTTGCAAATAACCAAGTAGGAGATATAAGGTTGTCAACCTTGGTAAATTGAAATATTAATTTGCAAATACTATTATTATTTTCTAACATTCCAAATTAGGGAGTTATAAGGTATACTACATCAAACATAGATTATTGGAATTTAGAAATATTAATCTATTGGATATTAAGGGCTATATAAGGAAGTTCATTATTTACTTAAAGGAGTTAGAATTATTTACTTACACTTGTCTCATACTCATACTAAAGGGATGAGAGAAATCCAACCATAGATAACTTCAAATTATAAGTGCATAGTTCATTAGGAGAGATAAGGTGAAATAGGAGTTGATTATTGTTATTTACAAAATATTACAAAATCAACCCAAAAGGTGAACTATTACTTACTAAGAACTTTATTAAGCTTATAGCTTATTCTAAATCACTAGGGAGACATAAGGAGTCCTACAAAACTAAATTAGGGAGATATAAGGATCATCATGACAACAAATAAATTCATCCTTACATAATCTCAACTACTTAAAGGTCCAAATTACTCCTCATGGAAAAAAAATAAGGGCTATTCTAATATTTGAGAAGCTTTGGAAATTGTCAAAGTAATAATTACTAAACCTAATTTAGGTGATACAAAGATTCAAAATTTTGAAGAGAGTGATGCAAAATCATTAATGATAATAACTTTTACCATCATCAATGAAATACAACCTTACATGGGTACGTCCACATAAGCTTGGAAAACCCTAGAAAAATATTTTAAGAGAATAAAATTGTTATCCTAAATATTCAAACTCAATTACATTCCCTAAAAATGAATAGAGGTGAAAATGTATAACTATTCCTAAGGTAGCAGATACTAAAGGAAAATTATTAACCTTAGGAGAAGAGGTTAAAGATAAATTTCTTGTTCAAGTAACCATGAGAGCTCTTCTAGATAACTAAAAACATCTAGTTACATCCTTACAAGTTATAAGTAAAGATATATTATTTTATGAGCTAGTTAACATTCTCAAAGAATATGAGGTGGAAAATACAATAAAGGATGAAATGACTAACAATGCATAAGGTTTCAAAAGGAAATTCATAGGGAAAGGTTACCTCATCCTCCAAAAGGATGAAGACCATGGAATAATAGATGTTGTCATATATGCAAGAGAAAATTTCATAGAACTAATTACAATAGGTTCAATCCCAAAAACTAGAATCAGGGAAATCAGACAAACTATGGAAGCCAACCAAACACGACATTCCAACCAAGATAATATCAAGCTCAAAATAATCCTCATCAAAAATAGTTTAAATGACCATATAATTATCCTCAATTGGAATATCAAGCAGGAAATCATAAGGGACACCTAGCTCAAAGGATTCAAGAAATTGAAGAACTAGAAGATCCTACAGATAATCATGAATTCAAAGCTCTCTTAGAAAATATAGCTTTTTATGAAGACACTAACTACTTGCTTGAATAGAACACAGACAGTAGAGAAGGAGAACTCAAACTCCAGTACCATATATAAGATCCATACCCAAGTAATGTAATACAGAGGGTTTTAGAGTATATTATAACATTTAGATCATGTAAATGTACCACCTTTGGTACATAAATAGAGTAGAAGTTTACTTTAGAGTAAAGTTAATTTCTTCAAGTATTGTAATAAATGCACAAGTGTCAATGTGCATGTAGTCCACATGTACATGAGTCTTAGGTAGAGTAAGGACCAAGGAATCTATATTCCTATATACCTCATAGTGAGTGTTTTTCAGTGTAGTAGTATGTAGTAGTAAGTATAGAGAGTGTGTGGCATAGTTTAGTAGTATGGTACAATGTAGTCCTTTTATATCATTTCAAGGAATGTTCATGTCCTATATTATGTAGCATTTTAATATTTTCATCACTCTCATTAATGATATATTTTTGAGTTATTTGCAGATGTTCATCTCATTATTTCCCTACAAATTATTGTACCATTAGTTTATAGTTATCTCATATTAGTTATCTTACATCTTGTGGTTGTACTACCTCCCATTAAAATCTAACAGACTTAATACAAAGAAATGTGTGTTTGGTGTCACTAATATAAATCTACTAGGATTCATTATGTATCATAGAGGCATATATGTGGACCATAATAATATTAAATCTTGAAGCTATGGCTCCCCCTCAAATTACCAAAGATATTAAGTCTTTCTTGTGAAAAAATGAAGCTATTAGGAAATTCATACCTAAGTAATCATTTAAAGCTTATCCACTAAATTTATTATATAATAAATATGTTTATCTCAAATGGGATTAAATATGTAATAAGGTCTTTGTTAAATATAAGAAATTTACTTTACAACCCCCAACTCTTTGCCCACCCAACTCTAAAAATTCCTTTATTTTGTACAAATTGGTTACTCACGTATTCTTTTGAGTGGTCCTTATTGAGAAAGATGATAACTATAAAAAGTATGCCATGTGTTACATTAGTTGAATAATACTATCAATAAAAACTAGCTACACTCTCATGGAGAAAGATTGTTTGGCTATATTTATTTTGCTTTGGAGAAGCTTAAGCACATGTTGTTTAGACAACTTATGTGATTTTGAAAGTTGATTCTCTAAGAAAC
This sequence comes from Wollemia nobilis, assembly GCA_028583015.1. Taxonomy (NCBI): domain Eukaryota; kingdom Viridiplantae; phylum Streptophyta; class Pinopsida; order Araucariales; family Araucariaceae; genus Wollemia; species Wollemia nobilis. The sequence continues at coordinate 6,924,729 of JAQPPZ010001045.1, forward strand.
CCACTTCAAAACTATACATCTTTAGAGACACAAAATACAAAAAGTGGATCATAAAGATGCAATAATTTGATCTCTACATTATTACCCAAAAGGCTATGAAAACTCAAAATGATTATTGGTTAGAAATTGCTCTACTCTAACCTAACACTTGATTCATTGTGAGATAAGGAGATAATGATCATTTCTTTTTATCCTCATGATTTTATCACATTTTATTCCTCCATTGATTCTAACCTAATTTAGGAGTCTAGTCCTTATGATCATATTGAATAAAAAAGTCTCTTAGAGTCTTGAGAAAATGGTAAGAGTGTTACAACCTCAATATAGCATAGTCGGCTATATTTCCAATTGTAATTACTTTTCATCGATTTTATTTATATATAGGAATAGAGTTATTTGATTTATTTCATCATCAAATCATTTATCCATTTGCATATCTTCATAAGAGACTCTACCCTCTCTAAGTGGCTACGAGACTTTGCCCTCTCCGAGTGGCTAGTTTTGATTTAGTTGATTATTTCCATTGCTGGTTATTTTGTTCACTGTGTTGTTTAATTCGTTTGCATTAATAGTCACACTATTATTTGGAGAATCGCTGCAAGTGGTACCAAGATCTGCACAAATTCATCAACGTCCTTTCATCACCATCGATCGCTATTACTCGCTATATTTTTCCATAGCAAGACTCGACAAATAGGTCTGGAGCAACTCCTGGACAAGAGTGATGTCTTGATTTTAGAAAATCATATTCGGTAGAAAACCCTAAATATATTATCTTTATCAATCATAGAAATATGGTATGTGTTAAACCGACATTATCAAATCATAGCAGTAGGTTTTACATGATGTACGTCTACAGTAGGTCACATGTACAACGATATAATTTTCTTTTTGTTCGACGAATATTGTAGGTGATAGATGAAAAATTAGAAAAAAATTAATGATTTTTTTAAGGTTACGATAGCCAATCACATCGCAGGATCAAAATATAAAAATTCCTTTCAAGTAGGTGTGTGACATGTGGTGTTTGGTACGCAATTTTGCAAGAATGGAAATTTGTTAGGCCATTTTTCTGATTGGAATTCACGTTCTGGCAAAACCTTTCAGGCGTCATGGTGATTTTCTCAAAGTACTAGTAACCTAAACCAATTTCGAGGATTTTTTAGTAATAATTCAAATTTTTTGGCTTTTCTTACGATTTTTGCAAGGTTCTTCATTTTCCTGGAGACTCAAATCATGTTTTTGGCATTGCATTTTATTTCTTGGTTCGAGTATTTAAAGGTTTGAGCGATAAAAATGGCAAGTTTTTTGGGAGGGATAAAATCCCACATCGCTCGTGTTGCTAGCTTCGGGCACTTTATAAGTGTCAAGGTGCTATAAAGTATACATGAGCACCCTTGCTGGCCGCTCACACTACCACGCCAGTGGTGAGCATAGGCATCTTCACGCTTTGGGAGGACCACCAATTTTAATAGTTGGATACTTTGTTCCTCTTTGACCATTGGTTTTTCCACATTGGTTGTTTTGCTTTGTAACAACCCAGATCTACCCACCACCCACCTGGTTGTCTAAAATTCACAAGCAAAATTTAATTATACAAGAGAACTTCCTGGTTGTCTAAAATTCACAAGTAAAAATTTTGAATTATACAAGAGAACTTCCTGGTTGTCTATAATTCACAAGCAAAAATTTTGAATTATACAAGAGAACTTTGATTACACCCAACATTATAATTGGTACATAGGCATTGAATATATGTTAAACATTCAATACTGGCCAAGTCCCACGTTAGGTGCCATCATGTGAACACATTCATCTCCATAACCAGAGGTCTATGTCCATGGTATGGGGTTGTCCTTTTAGAGCCCATTTCATCTGAAAGGGTGGATGCATACTTCCCCGCCCATAGTATGTTTTAATTTTTGGAACATTCCTTCCATTACTTGTGATTGTTGCATGCTATGGTTTAGCATATGAATGCCTAGTGCCTAACTGGAAACCCATCTTCTCGATTTTCAATTAAGGTCCACCACTTCTCTAGCTTCAGGACCAGGTAACCCAAAACTTACTACAAGTGATGGGGTGTTGTCCCATTCCAACACCCATTGGAACTTTTAGCTTCGGTGTTCAACTACTCTTGAACTAGCTGAATATCTGCTAACTATTCCCCAATTGAACTCAGGTCGTGAGGTACCCTCACGTACCACTCGTATGTTATTCTAGAGGAGGTGTCCCATTCTACTCCTCATTACATGTTCAAGGTATAAGGCCTTTACTCGTCCGTGTTGAATTACCTGAAAATGACTGATTACGATTCACGATGTGTGAATTCACATCCCCGCAAGATACATCGATGTTAGGCATTTTTTAAAGTCTTCAATATCTACACTCTAATGTTTTCTTTATTTCAAGATATGGTAAACATATAAACTTATAATATTTTTACCATATTAACACTTACTACCTAAGGTCCTCCAAATAAAATCTCTCTTTAAATAAGTAATAATTCACACTTAAGAAACAACGATGTATAATAAAACTTGCTAATTCTTTTTAAAATATAGCTTTACTTATTAAACTATACCATCTACTAAATAAATAAGCAAGTATTTTATTAGAGAACTTAAGTTGTGTGATAGGCAATCTATTAAAATATCTACATGGTTAATGTTACTTTTGCTACCATACCTATTCGTTTTGACAGTTAAATAATGCAAAACCCTACCATTTCTTTTCTAAGAAAGATTTAGAAGGCACTCATAACAAGATTGCAATATAACCAAGATATGTTTTGATAAGGATGAATTAAACAAAGATTTATCTCTCCCAAAAAGGTGTTTATTCTGACCTTATATGTTTATAAAAAATCTAAACACATCTTCATATTATAATACGAGTCCAGAAATTTCAATGTCATCACGCATTCTACATTAAATCCTTTACTACCTTTGCGATAGTTTTTAAAAAATGCATGGGATTGTGTTGAGAGACACTTCATATCATCTTTTGAAAGTGTTAAATCTAAATTGTGGCATAATTATTGTCTTACAATCTGTTACATGATTAAAGCTTTATGCTTATGGTTTTAATTCACATATTAAATATCACGACAGGCATTTGTCACGAACCTTACCCATTATTGTATTTTTTTTTTAAAGGACTGAGACCAAATATTTTAGCGTGTTTTACCTGGGTTTCCATTGGCTAATGATTTTCGATAGATAATTTATTGATATTCAATTCTTGCGTTTATATCCAACTACAACATTGGAGATGAAACATTGCAGATGTTGGTTGGCTACTCCATTCATATTTTCAAAGCTACGGACAAAAAACAATGATACCATCATGACCTTTAATCCTTTCGATTTACGCAAGTTTTTCCACATGCTAAAAGAGCATATGTCATGTCAGTGATCCAGATTACCCTGCTAGTGATGTTGTACCAAGTTGTTTCATTTTTAAACAAATAGAATTTTAAGGTTGAATTTATATTTAGCTTTTCAAAGTTTAATTCACTTCCGCATACACATCTGAGAACTTGTCTAAAATTTTGAGAGTTAATAATTATCACTAAGATTTGTTAGGCATAGAAACCATTATGTTTGGACTCCATTAATATTTTTTTTGAAACTTTCATAAATGATTATTTCTGTTGTTCACGCATTATCAGATAGCATCGACTGTGTTTTATCTTCTCTATGCTTTGTGATATTTTAAATTTTCATACACTCTTGAAGGCTTCCATAGTGGTTCCTATTCAGTATATGTTTAAGAGAAATCAGGTCCATCTTTATTAAATGGGAATTTAATATTGATCTTACTATTTGATTAAGAGTTTTACCAACTAGGACTGCTTTTCAACTTAACCTTGTAATCTTAATTTTCCTTTATACAATATTTTTTCTCATATATACAATATTTTTTCTCATATATACAGACAAGTATAATAAAATCAAATTATAGGCATACTACGAAGCATCAAACTATACGACTAAATCTTCCAAATCAAATATTTTGTCTATTACAATCTCAATATTACAAATTTTAGTATAGTAAAGTCATTTACGTTTCTATCGTTATAAACAGCAGTGATGTAAGCTTAAAAGAAATTGAATCCCTTTTAGACTTGTCTTAGCTGAGAATACACAAATAATCATTAAGCAGTGATGTAAGCTTAAAAGAAATTGAATCCCTTTTAGACTTGTCTTAGCTGAGAATACACAAATAATTATTAAGCTACAGCATACATTTCTCATCACAAGCCACCTTTCGCATTGTATTCGTACGCCAACCAAGTTGGGCACTTAGTTCGGCAAGAGGTATCTCCCTATGAGGTCACAAAAGGGGGTTTTCAACTTTCTTGGTGGCAGAAGTAGCCAACCAATGGCTTTTATAATGGGATATCAGGGTGGTCAATGACACTATGAATGCATTCTACCCTAAATACAACCATATTATACACTATATTTCACATTTATTTTACTAGAAAAACTTCTCATCCTTTCAATTGCCAAAAATTAATTTATTATCTAGAGCAACATTAAACCTGTAAACTACAAATCCTCTATAACAAACATACTAGCTTTCAAGCATACATAATTCTAATTATATATGCTACCATATCCTTACAACAATAATGAGCAACATCGTGGTCTTTACCTGTAATTAAGGAGAACTCTTTCACCTTGATAGCCAATTATAACATTTTATTGCAACAACAACGATGGCCTTTCTTATCTTTCCATGGAATTTATAGATGGAAGTTTCATAGAATTCGTTTAACACCTGTTAAATCCATGCAGAAACCCTGACTTTCAACGAGCCAAGTGGTCCACCATATTTCTATTTCTCTTATTAATATTTTTTTTATTTAATAATTATTATTTTTATTATTATTATTATTATTATTTTAAATAATTATTATTTTTATTTTTTATTTTTATTATTATTATTATTATTATTATTATTTTATATATTAATATACGAGCAAACATAAATTCCTGAATGTAGTTATATGAATGCACCTACATGGACCGATGGGCAGGTATATTGCTATTAGGGTCTTTCACCTTTAAACTACAAATATCTTGCCACTCATCATATATCCCCAACTTACTTTTACCTCTGCTTTCATCTTTTTTTCAAGAGAAGGTATTCGGTTCACCCATACGATATTCCAACAAGATCTACCTGAACCTACATCCACTAAACTATCAGAAATACCATATTCTTATGGATAAAGCAAGCTTACTAATTGGTGCACTTGGGAGGGATGTTACATGCTTGATCGTTGGTGGTTTTGCATTGGTTGTTCCGCTTTGACCATTGGTGGTTCCACTTGACCATATATGGTTTTACTGATTCGGGCTATTGGCTACCCGAATTGATCATTGTGCCTCTTGACTTCCTAATCATAGTTGATTGGTGAAAGACAAATTCTAAATTTTTTATCATCAATTCTAGTTTTTTATTGTTGAAAAATCAAATTTACTATGGCAAAGATAATTTAAAATTCTAGTTTTATCGCCAATTTTAGTTTTGCTACAAATCAAAGTACATGATAGTACATGAGTGATATTTCTACTAGTGTTGATTGAATCTGTGGGATGAACAGAGGATTACAACACACTGATAGGCCAAATTATGTGTCTATAAGTACAAATAAACATCAGCCTAGAAATCAAGGTATGCATCATAATACCCCCTTTAGAATTAATAGCTTTGATCCACACCACTAGTCATTCCTTAATTCCATGGCTTCACCTAATAACTTTGGTTCACCATCTCCAGATCTTATTCCACTCCTACACCAACCCATAATAACCCTCCACCTACCCATGACAACGTCACTCAAATTACTAATAGTGTTGACCCCATGTGCGCCATTGTCTCTCACAATAATAAATATACATTACTAATATGTTTTCCATACTACAAGGACTTGAGGCCTCGATTGATAAACTTGCACATTCTAATAATCAAACATCACAAAATATCCTTGAACCACAACCTTTAATTGTTCATCAAACACCAAAGTCTGCAAGATTTACCTCCAGTTTTGATCCTTTGGTAGGAGGTACTTCCAAATTCTTGGAATGACCACATGATGTTCAAATTCTTCGTATTGGCATGCCTACTTTTGAAGGATATGATCCTAGAGGATGGTTAACCAAAATGGATGGTATTTTTTGTCTATACAATATACCAAAAATGGGTCGTGTCACATTTGCATATTCCAAACTTGGTACATAGGCCTATCAATGGTTGTTATGGAAGCTTCGTCAACATAATTGCCCTCTTATGTGGCTTGAATTTGTTGGACATTTTGAGTCAAAGTTGTCATTGATGTCATGGAACGAAGTTGTCATTAATGTCAAGGAATAAGCTATAGTTGATGTCAAAAGGTCAAAAGGAATAATGCAAAGGTTAATGGCAAAAGAGTTTCATAATATTTTTAATATTATGTGGAAGCATAAGTATTAGGGTTTTTATTAAAACCATGGATGAGCAAAAATAAAAGGTTTTTCATAAAAACCCAAGGAAGCTTTTAAATTCATGTTAAAAAGCCCAAGGAGGTTTTAATATTTATTTTATAAAATATTTAAATTCAAATTGAATTTAAATTTTATAAATAAATATTATTTATACAAAGTGGTAAAACCTAAGAAGGCTTTAATTCTTAATAAATCCAAAAGGAGTTAAATATTAATTTATAATATTTAAATTCTAAAGAATTTAAATAATTTATAAATTAATTATTTAAGGCACCGACGTCTAACAGAAAAAGGAATTCGTCGACTTTTGAAAGTATGGTGGCATATTGGTATAAAAACCATATGCCAAAGTGGCAAATGATTCATCCCTTGCTCGATTGAAAAAGGACTGTGAGTTGTGTGTTTCGTGCGATTTTGTGCAAGGTAGAAGACAAAAGTTTTTGTCTTAAAGTGCACCAACGAAGAAATAAGAGGAAATATGCCCTAACCCTTATAACCATCCAGCGTGGTGGTCTGGATGCAAGTTGGAGTGATCTAGGATGCTTGTGAGCAGGAGGACATGTGTTCGAATCATGACAGGTAGTGTTTTGTGTGGATTTGGTTAAGCACCAAAGGAAGCGACGCAAATATTTTTGGGTGAGGCACCAAGAGGGAGAAGAGCGCCTAACTCACACGGTGGTTGGAGCCACGGCTAGGGCATTAGTAGAGACAACATCATGAGTTCGAATCTCACCAAGGCAAAGGTAATAAATTTTTTAATATATTCTGTGATGCCTAAGGTTTTGACATGATGTCCTAGGGAGTTAAAAGGGGTAGATAAAATTTATTTTTAATTAATCATTATTCTGGTTAATTGGAGGAATAAGGCGTTAGCTTTATTTTTAAATAAAGTATTTATGACATATTGGTTTATTGGAGATTAAAGTGTTGGTTAAATTTTGAAGTGGACTTCTTGCCATTGAGTTATTTTGAGAAGGTGATTTTATTGACATTATTTCTGGTATTGGAAATTATATTAATTGGGAGATTATAAGGTGTATTTGGTCAATTATTTTTGTATATGTTGATGAATGCTTTCCTAAAGATGGAGTGATAAGGTGTATGTATGTTTTGATATTTACATTGTATTTTTGAGAGATTTTATCATCTTATAACTTCTTTGAGTTTGGCAAAGAAGTGTTTGTGGTTGTGGTAGATTTTTGAGGTTCCTTCATCATCAAGAAAAAGGTATGGGCACATTCTTCCATAGTTGATTTGATTGGTTGGTTTTCTGGAAAATAAGTTTGGAGTGAAAATAACTTAATTAGGTTTCCTTATTGAATGTTTTGAGTTAATGCTTCAAGGTTTTCAGGAATAAAGAGTTATTATTAAAAAATTGTTTGATAAGCATTGTTGTTGAAGCCATTGGTTAAGTGAAGAACTTGAACAAGGGTTTGAAAAGAACATGAGTATCATTGTTATGTGAGATTGTTTGATAAGCATTGTTGTTGAAGCCATTGGTTAAGTGAAGAACTTGAACTAGGGTTTGAGAAGAACATGAGTATCATTGTCATGTGAAATTGATTGATAAGCATTTTTTGAAACATTTTGAGTGAGTATTTATATGCTTGGACTAGGGTTTTGTAAGCAGGTATTGTTTCATTGAGTGATTGGTTGAGAAAATTTGGTTGAGCCTAGTCAAGTAGATGTGTGAAGTGATTGTTCAAGTTCTATAAAACAAACTATTTTATATTTTGAATTTACTTGAGAAATTGATTGATCATTGAGGTGAATGTGAAGCATATTGAGTCTCTAACAATTCTCTGTATGTTTTTGAAAGAGTGATTGAAATTTATTGATTATTGTGATGAGTATAGAGTATATTGAGTCTCTAACAATTCTCTTTATGTTTCTATGAGATTGTACAAGTTCTAGTGTGGACTTGTTTTGCAGATTTGAGGTAAGTCTTTGAGAAGACTTGTGGAAATATTTTGGTAAGCTTTTTTGGAAGCTTGCAATACAGATTGAGAGCATATTTGGATAAGTTATAGGGAGGACTTGTTGAGAGAAAATTGGACAAGTTCTAGAGAGGACTTGTGGATATATTAGTGTGAGATTTTGTGGAAGCTTACAAGATAGATTTGAGACAAGTATTTGAGAAGACTTGTGAATAGAGTTGATTTATTGATTTTTTCAAACCTTGAGTTAAGGTTTGGGGCAGATCTAGTAGAGTTGATTTGAGATTGAGTCAATCTTTGAGTTAAGGCTTGAGGATAGATACTGAGGATAAATTTGTGCTAGATAAAAGGACTATGTTTAGTGCATATCAGAGAACAGAATTAAGGATAGAGTTTGGTGTAGATTTGAGGATAGGTTTGTGCCAGACCAGAGATAGAGATTGAGCAGATTTGTTCTAGACCATAGGACTATGTTTAATATATATTTGAGATAGATCTTTGGAGGTTAAGAGTATATATGATGACAGTCTCCAGTGGATAGAGATCCATTATCCAGGGCAGTGAGGATAGGAGTCTTCAGTGGATAGAGATCCATTAGCCAGAGCAGTGGGGGCAACAGTTCTTCTAGAAGATCACCAGCCAGAGCTTAGGAGAAAGGATTTCTCCTATGGATAGAGATCCATAAACTTTATTAAGAGTATTGGTATCTCCTTTGGATAGATATCCATAAACATTGTAATAGGGAAAGGATTACCAAGAGATTTATTAAGAAAAGATTAGTGAAATTTTTCTTCATGTAGTAGCCTACATTGGTTGAAACACTTTAAATTGGTGTCTCTATTATGTTTTATGATTTGTGCATTGTTATTGATATTTCCATTGATTATATTGGATATTACTATTTAGGAAATAAAAGTAAAAAGTGGTCTTATACTATTCACCCCCCTCTCAATATAAGCTTGTGTTCTTTATAATTTAGGGAAATATTCATTTAAATATTTGATAATGGCTCTTCCTCATCATATGTGGCTCACCTCATGGAACTCAATAAAATAGGTTTAGTAGAGGACTATGTCATTGAATTCACAAGTCTTCTCACCTATACACATGAATTGAATTCAATAGTGTGGTCTTTACTTTTTGTCATGGTCTCAAGGATAAAATTAAAAAATAAGTTGACATGCATGATCCTTGTACTCTTGATTATGCCACACTTATATCTCAAGCAACCAATAATAAGCTACAAGATGTTATTCCCTATAGAAATTATTTTAACTTCCATCATCCTTATCACAATAATGATTGCTCCACGGGATTTTTTTGCTATAAATATTGTTCACATTATCTGAGAGATAAATATTGTACAAAACATCAAAAAATTCTCTTGGAATATGACAATGCATCAATTATTTGACGAAGAAGATTTAACTCAATCAGAGCCACTCACAGATCTAAAACAGCAAACAACAGACATAAATGAAGTAAAGCATGAAGACGATACTATTGCTCTTTAGGTCCATGCACTTATGGGCCTTCAAGATCATCATACTATCAAGGTATAAGGATTCATTAAGCAAAAATATATTTATGTGTTGATTGATTTTGAAAGTACATAACTTTATAGATTTTAATACAACCAAATCCTTGGGCTTGTATATCAATACTTCCAATCAAGATAAGTTTCAAGTACTAATTGTAAATGGTGGTAATGCTCAATATGTTGGTCAAACATCTCAAGTTACTATGCAAATGGGGAATAATAATTGATGAGGCACTCTTTTCGTTATAAACCTAGGAATCTTAGATGTCATTTTGGGAGCATAATGGCTATCTCAACTAGGCGATGTTAATATTTATCTCCAAGAATTATACATCAAGTGGACATAGAATGGTAAGGTCATTTATATTTAGGGAATTTGATCTCCTCCTTCCAAGGTTTTTAGTTCACATAGCATGGAGAAGATATTGAAGAAAGGTGGTTATGGTTTTATTTCCCAAGTGAATTCCATCGAGGCTCAATCATTGGATTCGTCTATTATAGCTCTTCCAAAGGATCTTCAATACATAGTGGATAGTTATGAAGAAGTCTTATGTGAACCAAAGGGTTTACCTCCTAGGTACACTCATGATCATGCTATACATCTGATCCCTGGAAGTGTACCTCCTAATGTGCGTCCCTATCGTTATCCATGGCCCCAAAATTTAGAAATTGATAAGTTGGTTCAAGAGATGTTAGAGCATAGAATCATTCATCCAAGCATTAGTCCTTATTCCTTGACATTGGTAATGGTACGTCATAAGGATAATTCATGGTGCATGTGTCATGATTTTTGTCCTCTCAAAAAAATCACTATCAAAGATAAGTTTCCTATCCCTATTATATATGATTTTTTAGATGAATTACATGGTTCTATTTATTTTACCAAACTAGACATACACTCTGATTTCCACCAAATTTGGGTTAGATACAAGGATATCCCTAAAATTGTTTTTCCTACACATGAGGGTCATTATGAGTTTCTATTCATACCCTTTGGTCTCACTAATTCTCCCTCTACTTTTCAAAGTCTCATGAACCATGTATTTCATCATTTTATTTATATGTTTGTCCTAGTTTTCTTTGATGATATCGTAATATACAACAAATATTGGAAGGATCACCTAGTTCATGTTGAAAAAGTCCTTCATCTTTTACAAAAGGAAAAACTCTTTGTTAAAATATCCAAATGTGCCTTTGGGGTCAAATAGGTAGAGTATTTGGGTCATATAGTGAAAAGGATTGAAAATCCAACTAAGAGTTATATTATTTACAAATCATTATATAGGCACTAATGGCCCAAAATACATAACCAACCCATGAAATCATGGATTTGATTCACACGCTTAACCCAAAAGCTACAAAGGTGCAAAGAAGAATGCACGTAAACTTCTAAGTTAAGATTGCTAACTAGAAGATCCATTTTAGCTAACTTGAAGCTCACACTTCCTACTTTGAGTTCACACTTGCTAACTAACACTCTAAAAGACAACTAGAAGACAACTAGTGCCCACAAGTGCATGTGAGAAAGAGACTCACTTACAATATCAATTTGCTAGAAATAAACTAAGCAAACCTAAGCTAGGAACTACTAGAGGGGTCATATGAAAGATCATACATCAATCCTCATCATGCCTCCCCACAATAGAAGCATTGGACTCCAATGCTTTCAAAAGAATAGGAAAGTCATGGGACATCTGATGAAAAGAAATCCAACGAGCCTAATGCGGCAGCTGTCCTTGCCGAGCCACAAGATATGAGGTGGTAGACCCCTGACGAGTCTGCCGAGTCTTCGTGTCATAGATCTGATCTGCATCCAATGGTAATCGTGCTTCGGGAACCACGTCCACAGGATGGCTGATAGCTGGTGCAGTCTCCAATGTAGATTCAAAGTACAACTTCAAGAGATCCACATTGACGATGTCATGAATTCCCAAGTGTGCGGGAAGATCAAGGCGAAAAGCATTCTCGGACACCTACTGAAGAATAGTGTAAGGCCCATAGCGAATTGGTTTGATTTTGCTATGAGTCTTATCAGTGAAACGCCGCTTGTCAAGATGCAACCAAACTTTATCACCAACTCGAAAAGGATGAGGAATTCGATGTCGATCCATGGCCTTTTTCTGCTACTGTTGTGTCTTTTGCAAAATCTCAACCACCTTTGATTGAATATTGTGCAAGTGTTGAACAAATGAGTGTGCCTTTTCTTGCTCCTTCTAAAGATGTGAAGTGACAAGAGAAGGCAAAGATAAAGGTAACTCATAAGGTGCCAAGGGCTGAAATCCCATACAAACTTCAAAGGGTGAATGACCTGTAGAAGAGTGTAGGGCCCTATTATAGGCATGTTCAATATGCATGAGACTCAAGTCCCACTTTGCTGGTGAAGCGTGATGATAGATTCGCAAACTTTGTACAACTGTACGGTTTACCACTTCAGTCTGCCCATCAGACTGCGGATGATAGGCGGTAGAGAAGTTAAGGGAAACTCCCAAAATCTTCCACAAAGAACGCCAAAAGTGACCCATAAAGCGTGAATCACGATCTGAGATAATGCTGGTAGGTAGACCAAAGGAATGCCAAATGCTATCAAAGAAAAATTGAGCTAAGTCTGATGCAGAACTTGTCTTGCGACATGGAATGAACTTAGCCATTTTGTTGAATCTGTCAACCACCATGAACACACAATCATGTTGGCGCACTTTCATAGGAAAACCACTAACCAAGTCCATGGAAATGCTTTCCCAAGGATGGGAAGGAATGGGCAAAGGCATGCCTAAGCCAAACTTTCTATTAGCTGGTTTTGAGCGACAACAAACTGCACACTGCTTGAGAAATCTCAACACATCCCTCTGCATTTTTGGCCAATAGAAAAATCGTTGCAAATGATGAAGTGTTTTATGTTTCCCAAAGTGACCACCATAAAGTGTATAATGAGCTTCCTTAAGAAGCGACACTTTAGGTTCACAAGGAACACAAACCTTGTCCAATTTGTAGATAAGTCCTTCTTTGATGTAGAAATCTTGGAAAGGATGCAAATTGGAAGAAGAAGGCTTACTCACTTGCTCAAATATTTTTCCAAAATCAGGATCCTGAGAATACTGATTAGGCCAAGTCTGAAATCCCAAGTGTGAAGAAGACATGACCGTTAAGGCAAGAGCGGCTGGAGGCCTACTCAAACAATCAGCAACTGTATTACTCTTCCCCTTTTTGTACTTGATCACCAAGTGAAATTGTTGGAGGTAAGAGGCCCACTTCATATGTCTTGATTCTTCAATTTTACTTTGAGATTGTAAAAACTTGAGAGGCATATGATCGAGTGTGTACTACTCGTATCTTTTCCCAAAATATAGTGTCTCCAGTACTTAATGGCTTGAACTAAAGTATACAACTCCTTGTCATATGTAGAATAGTTCAACTTAGCAGCAGAAAAAGTTTTTGAATGATAAGCTACTGGATGACCATTCTGTTTGAGCACAGCTCCTAAGGCAACTTTAGAGGCATCTGTTTCAATTTCAAAAGGTTGAGAAAGGTCAGGTAAAGTTAACACCGGTGTTGTACACAATTTCTTTTTGAGTTTCTCAAAGGCAACTTCTTGGCTTTTCTCCCAATGAAATGGAGTTTTGGACTTAGTGAGATAATGCAATGGAGCTGCAAGGGTGGAATATTGAGGAATGAACTTGCGATAAAAGTTCGCAAGTCCTAGGAAAATCCTTAACTCAGTGAGAGTTGTAGGAGGGGACCACTTAAGCAAAACATCAACTTTAATGGGATCTACCTAAATTCCACTCTCACTAATCACATAGCCAAGGTAAGAAACCGAAGTATTGCCAAAAGAACACTTGGAAGAGTTGGCATATAATTGATTCTTCGCAAGAAGATCAAGGGTTTGCTTGATATGCCTAAGGTGTTCCTCCCAAGTTTTTGAGAAAATCAATATATCATCAAGATATATAATGACAAATTTGTCAAGGACTTCACGAAATACATCATTCATCAACCTCATGAAGGTTGCAGGAGCATTAGTAAGACCGAAGGGCATGACCAACCATTCAAAGAGGCCCATCTTCGTCTTGAAAGCAGTCTTCCATGTATCCTCAGCTTGGATACGCACTTGATGATATCCACTTTTGAGATCTATTTTTGAAAATAACTTAGCTCCTTGAAGCTGATCTAATAAATCATCAATGCAGGGTAAGGGATATCTATTCTTCACAGAAATTTTGTTCAATGCACGAAAATCAATGCATAATCTCCAAGTGCCATATTTCTTAAGAACTAACAAAATAGGTGATGCACAAGCGGAAGTACTTTCCTTAATGAAACCCTTAGACAACAAATCTTCTATTTTCTTTTTTATTTCTTCATTTTGCAAAATAGATTGTCTATACATGGGAGCATTAGGAAGAGAAGAAGCTGGAACTATTTCAATGCTGTGATTAATTGTGCGAATTGGAGGAAGAGACTTTGGCTCCTGAAATATGTGTGAATAACTTTGCAATATTTTATCCATTCAAGAGTGTTGCTTTGTAATGGATGTGGATTTATATGTAGAAGTGTTTTGAGAGCGAATGAAAATTAGAGCAACATCACCACCTTTCTTAATTACTCTTTTCGTTTGCTTGGAACTTAGAATGATATTAGGAGTGTTGGTGCTCTTAATGAGAAAGACCTTACCATATTTTTGAAGTGTGTAGGTTCTTTTAAAAGCATCATAAACAGCTCTCCTATCATATTGAAAAGGTTGTCCAATCAAAATCCCACAACAATCCATAGGAGTCACATCACAAGTGACTTGATCTATGAAATGTGGGCCAAGTGCAAATTTTAAAGTGCAAGTGTGAGTGATTTCTGAGCCTCTTCCACTATCCTTCCAACCCAAAGAATAAGTTTGAGGATGAGGCTCCATAGGTAACTTCAAACGCTCGACAATGGACCTCGTAATTAGATTTTTCTGCGAGCCACCACTATACAATCAGTTGCAAAGTTGTGAAGTAAGTGGGCTCGAGTGATGAACAAAGCATCACGAGCTCCATCTGAAGAACTTACATTTACTAAGGTAACTTCATTAAGCTTACCTCGTAATTTCGTATATACTCTACTCTCTCCTACAGACTCAAGGGGACCCTTGGAAGCATCCTCCTCTTGAGTAGTAATCACTAAACTCTTCTTTTTGAGCTTAAAGCAATCAACTTTCTCATGCCCTTTCTTCTTACAATAATTGCAGAATTTCTTAGAAGAAGAAGATGAAGATTTAGAAGAAGAGGAAGAAGGAGTAGAAATGGAAGGGGAAGGAGAAGAAGGATATGGAGAAGACACATTCTTCTTTTGAGCAAAATTCTTCTTTTGAGAGAAAGAATTATTCCCTTTTGATGAGTTTCCAACCACTTGAGTAACAGGTGTGCGGAATGCTTGCGATTGCGCCTTAAACTTATCCTCCGCAAGCTGCGCCTGATTGAAAACTTGATCCAATGTTTCCATAGAAACAAACATTAGTTCCCTGTACAAATGTTCTAACAAGCCACTTTGAAACTTGAGAATCAAACCTGTAACATCATCCTCCACATTCACAAGTATTCTGAACCTGTTAAATTGGAAAATATATTCTTGTACAGACATATTAGTACCTTGGCGAAAACAAAACCATTTGATAACCAATTCTCTAGAATAATTTGAAGGATAGAAATTGGTTTTAAGACATTGTACAAGCTCATCCCATGTGGTGAGTTCTTGTCCTCGTTTTCGTTCCACAAGTACTTTGGCTAAGCCAGAAAGTTTAAGCTTAGCATAAGGCACTACATCATCTTCTGAAAGTTGAGAAAAAGCAAACCATGAACTCATGTCAAGAATCCAACTATTCAAGACATCAGGGTTCCTGGATCCATCATACAATGGAACTTCACAACGAACTCTCAAACGTGAATCATGAGCAGAAGTGGAGGTATTATGCAAAGAAATGTCATTTACCTTCATGGCAAGGTTGCCAAGGACTTCCGCCATTGTAGTGTCATTTGCCTTATCTGCCAAAGTGTTTACAACATGGGCCAATTCTGCCACTTGGGTAGCCAATTCAGAGGCCATGTGTTCTCGGGTATAAGCCAGAAGTAAAGTTTAAGAAAGCACTAAATCAAGGAAGCAAAAATGCAAATTTCCTTGTTACAATGGAGTGCTGCTTAAAATTGAAATTTTACTCCTAAGGCATAAATTTTGAAAATTTTTAACTAAGATAAAATGCAAAATTAACATTTATTAATTTAAAAATAACTTAATCAAAAATTAAATTTCAATTAATCAAAAGATTAAAGAATTTAATTAAGTCATTAAAAATTAAATTAATAAAATGAAATTTTAACATGCACTCTAAAATAGTAAAAATTTAAAATTTTACAATAATTTACCCTTCAATCTGCTGTTTGAACTGAACTTCAACTGTGCATGAAAAATTAGCAACCTTCAGTTAAAACACCAGTCTTGCCTGGCACATTTCCCAAGGTAGATGTGCAGAAAAACTAAAAATTACAATGTTCCAATTTTAATTTTTCAATTCCTGGCACGGATCCCGAGCTACACAAATTTCCATGTGCACAATTTCGTGCACAATGGGGTCCACGCACGCAGCCCGCCCCTGGCCTGGCTGGTGCTGGCCCTGGTGCTGTCGGCCGCAGGCCCGACAGCCGTCTGACAGCAATGTCAGACGCTGCCTCAAAGCTCTGCGGCCGCAGCATGACGCAGCTGCCCGACCATCGTCGGCGCTGCGTTGCAGGTGCCGCGAGCCTGACGTACACCGGACGAAATGTCGGGCGCTACGGCTCCGGCCCGAGCCGCATCGGAGCCGACGCCTGACGATCGTCAGTCGTCTGGTCGGCCGGCAGCAGCCTACCGCCGACTCACTCGGGCTCAGTCACTGGCGTCGAGCAAGGACGGCTATCGCGATAGCGCCTGGCGCCGTCACTCGGCAAGCAAGTTGTCGTCGGCCTCGACAGCGAGCCAGGCGTCGCGTAGAGCAAGCCGCGATCGCTGTCCTGCGGACAGTGATCTGCCGTGGCTGTTGCCCGATGGCCGTCGGTCGGCAAGCGTCGGCAAGCCCGAAAACAGTGCCGAAGGCTGCCGTACGCTGCCGAAGGAGCCGAATGCAGCAGATTGGCTGCAAATTTTTTTAAAAAAATAAAATAAAATTGCCTTTTTTTTTTTTTTTTTTTTTTTACAAATAAATAATAAGGCAGCAAATCTATAAGAATATATTATTAAAATAATATATTCAACATAATGTAAAGCTTTTCAACAACAAATTGAAAAAAAATTATAAATTAACCAGGGGGGTTAATCTAAAATTTAAAAAACTTTAAATTAAACAAATGTGAGCAACTAGCTCCCACCAGTAGCTCTCCTTTCAAGATCCGGTCGACACACGACCAACGTTTGAAAGGCATCCAGCTCTAAGTCGACACACGACCTAGCTTTGGAGTCCTCCTGAAGCTCTTCAATACTCAAAAATGGGGGGCAGTAGGGTCAAAAGGCTCCCTAATCCTAATTGGACCGTAGCTACGATCCAATCCCTTCCAAGGATCGGTATACGAAGAACTCTGGGGCAAACTCTTCCTATACTTTTTAAGCATAAGCAGGAAGTTGGAACGAGGGGTTTGTCGGCGAAGGAACTTCCTTCTCCGAATGGTTTTCAAGCTCCCTTTGGGCTTAAACCGAGTCCTCAATGAGAAAATGTTTCTCATAATAATCCTATCTCCTATCCTCTCACCTCACAAGCCCTAGTGCAAACATGAACTAGGCTCTGATACCAATGAAAAGGATTGAAAATCCAACTAAGAGTTCTATTATTTACAAATCATTATATAGGCACTAATGGCCCAAAATACATAACCAACCCATGAAATCATGGATTTGATTCACACGCTTAACCCAAAAGCTACAAAGGTGCAAAGAAGAATGCACGTAAACTTCTAAGTTAAGATTGCTAACTAGAAGATCCATTTTAGCTAACTTGAAGCTCACACTTCCTACTTTGAGTTCACACTTGCTAACTAACACTCTAAAAGACAACTAGAAGACAACTAGTGCCCACAAGTGCATGTGAGAAAGAGACTCACTTACAATATCAATTTGCTAGAAATAAACTAAGCAAACCTAAGCTAGGAACTACTAGAGGGGTCATATGAAATATCATACATCAATCCTCATCATATAGTATCTCATGAAGGAGTAAAAGTAGATCCTAATAAAATTAAAGCTATTCAATATTGGTCCTTACCAAAATCTCTCAAAAAAATTTGTGGATTTCTAGGACTCAGGATATTATAGAAAATGTATTCTCAACTATGTCAAGATTGCAGCACCTCTCACTACTCTTACCAAAAAGCATGTTTTTATTTAGAATGAAGTTGTTTCTTAGGCCTTACAATCCCTCAAGGAAGCTATGTGTTCCACTCCAATTTTTTCCACTCCTAATTTTAACAAGCCTTTTTTCATTGAGTGTGATGCTTTTGGTATAGGTATTGGTGTTGTTTTAATGCAAGAGGTTCATCCATTGGCTTTTGAAAGTAATAAAATTTCAAGCAATAATTTTGGATGATCTACTTATGAGAAGGAAATGCTAGCTATTCTACATGCCATAGATAAATGGAGATATTATTTATTAAGGATTCATTTCATCATTAAGACTGACCATAGTTGCCTTAAGAAATTCTTAGAACAACGTCTCTCATGCCTTAACAAAATAAGTGGATGACCAAAATATTGGGTTATGATTTTGTCATTGAGTATAATAAAGGCAAATAAAATATGGTAGTTGATGTCTTATCTCAAAAATATTAGGATGAGGTAACCACCAAAGCCATCTCAAGCCCTTGTCCCCAATGGTTGTCTCAACTTCAAGAAGAATGGTTTGCTGATTTAGAAACTACTCAAATTATTTAAGATGTGAAAGTAGGCTCATCACTACATTCTTACTTCTCATATTCAAATGGAGTTCACAATAAATATCACATCTATATTTCGTAGGGTTCCAATATTAAATCTATGGTTCTCCAAGAATTGCATGCATCCCCTCTAGTAGGACACTCTGAATTCTTGAAAACATACCAACGGATGAAACAATAATTTTCTTGGAAAGGCGTAAAATTTGATGTCAAGATATTTGTGGCTGAATGTGAGGTATGTCAATGTAACAAAGGTGAAATAGTTAAATATCCAATGCTGTTATAACCCTTACCTATTTTGAACCACCAATGGGAGCACATATCTAAGGATTTCATTGAGGGTCTTCCCAAATCACAAGGTAAAATAATGATCTTTGTAGTAGTGGATTGTCTTTCCAAATATGCTCATTTTTTTGCACTACAACATCCCTACTTAGCAAGTAAAGTGGACAAGGTATTTCTTGACTCCATTTTCAAGTTACATGGTATACCCAATACTATTGTGAGTGACTATGATCCTATTTTCACTAGCAAATTTTGGAAGGAATTGTTTCATCTTAGTGGTACCAAGTTAAATATGTCTTCTTCATATCACCCCCAGTCTAATGGTAAAACAGAGATAGTTAACAAATTGTTGGGTACTTACCTTCATTTTTTTTCTCAAGATAAGCAATATCACTGGATTCAATGGCTTTCATCAGCAGAATGGTGGTATAATACTAACCATTTTTCCCTTAAAATATCTCCATTCAAAGCTTTGTATGGTCAAAAGCCTCTATATATCACATACTATGTAATAAGTTCTTCCAAAGTATCTCATATTGATGATTTGCTAAAAAAAATTTAGATGATGCTTAAACTTCTTAAAGATAATTTGATCTAGGCACAGAATCGTATGAAAAAGCAACAAGACTTACATTATTCGAAAGGATAATTCAATGTAGGAGATATGGTCTTTTTGCACCTGCATCCTTATAAGCAGTTATCCTTGAAGATAAAGTCTAATTAGAAGTTGGTTCCTTGATTTTATGGTCCCTACAAAGTAGTTCGTCGCATTTGTGAAGTCACATATCAATTGGAGCTTCCACCCTCTTCTCGTATACATCTAGTTTTTCATGTATCTTGTCTAAAACAAGTGATTATCTATAAGGTGCAATCCCAAATAGAGCTTCCATTACTAGATGAATTGGTTTGAATTAACTCTTCAACAAAAATTAATACTATGATCTAGATTATGCCATCTTCGATCACATCAAATTCAAGAGTTCCTAATTAAGTGGAAGGACCTTCCAGAAGAAGATGCTACATGGGAGTCTAAGAGTATTTTCTAGTATTTTCCAACTTTTAAGATAAATATTTCGGAGGAGGAGCCATGTTGTAACCCCAATATAGAATTTTTTGATTATATTTCCAATTGTAATTACTTTTCATCGATTTCATTTATATAGGAATAGATTTATTTGATTTATTTCAACATTTAATCATTTATCCATTTGTGCATATTCACAAGAGACTTTGTCCTCTCTAAGTGGCTACGAGACTTTTCCCTCTCTAAGTGGTTAGATTTGATTTAGTTGATAATTCCATTGTTGGTTATTTTTTTCACGGTGTTTAATTTATTTGCATTAATATTAACACTAATATTTGGAGAATCATTTTAGAGAGACAATATGAATCCAACACTAAGGACAAGGACACCCTCTACTATCATACGGTCTAATGAGGACATTCATCGTGATACTCAAAACCTTTACTTTGATGGTGCAAATAAATAATTTAGGGTAGGAGTTGGTATCTTTTCTCTAGTCTCCAATGGACCTAACTATTCATAGACATTTTGCTTAAAATTTTTGGCATTACCAGCAATGTTGTAAAATAGGAGGATGTAACCTTATGGCTTCTACAGCTAAACGTATGAATGTTAAATACATTAGAGTGCTAGGGTATTCCTAAATTATGGTACTTCAGATCTCAAGTGATTAAATTGTTAAAGTTTCATATTTGATCCCTTACCATCAAGTGGCTACAAAATTAATATTTTTTATTGCTTTTCCTTTAGCCATTCCCCAAGGGGAAAAATTTTGAGTCTAACTCTATCCACTTTGGATAGCAAATTCATACCACATAAGAACATCATTAAAAATAAATTTATGGTCAAAGTTCCTTAAAAACTATTATTTATGTCATTTAAGATCCAATGGCAGTGCATAGAATCAAGGTTAATACTATTGATTTCCAAATTATTTACAATAAAGTAGGCTAAGAAATGAAAGATATCAAAAGTGGATCATATATCTATAATCATTTTATTTATGTATCAAGCATAAGAAATGGAGTGTCAACTCAGCAGTAGATTGTTTAAGCCAACCTCCAATTATAGCATTCACCACCATTCTTGATTCTTATAGGCATGATACTTCCAATTGGTCCACCTTGTAAGAAGTAGATTCTAATTTTGCAAATGCATACCGATTTGTTTGTTTGGATAAGCATGTCTCTAATTTTTATTTGCAATATAACCTCCTTTGCCACATGGAACATATTTGTGTACCATCTAGTGAGCACTCAAAGAATATTTGGGAAGCACACTTCGAAAAAATAGTAGGTCAATTTAAGGTGGAAAAAATATTGGCAATACTTCAAAAGTACTTCTATTGGCCCAAGATAAGGAACAGTGTTGAGAGGTACATCAAGTCATGTACTCCATGTGGTGTTGTCAAACCAACCAATAAGAAGGAATTGTATATATCAATTTCAATGTTGTCATATCCTTGGTAATCTGTCTCCATGGATTTCCTCTTAGATTTACCCCCATATAAGTATAGCAATGATTGTGCTTTTGTAGTAGTTGATCCTTTTCCAAGAATAACTCATAATTCCTTATAATAAATCCATTTCAACCAAGGAGACTACTAAGCTTTATTTTAGTTATATGTGGCTCAACTTTGGCTTTCCAAAGTCTATTGTATCTAATAGGGATGGCATATTTCTAAGCATTTTTAGGTCCACCCTATGGAGCATGATGGACACCAAGTTAACCATGTCCACATCCTTCCATCCTCATATTTATGACCAAATAGAAGTTGTGAATTGAGTGATTGTACATATTCCTCAAATATATAATTCCAAGCATACACATAGATGGGATGAGATCCTTTGCTACATTCAACATGGGTACGATCAATCTCTACATAGATCTATCAAATACAACTCATTTCCTATATATTTTTGGTTCCCAATCCTTGGCACCCACTAATGGAACTCTCCCTATGTAACACATGGAGTACTCATCTCATGAAAAAAAGAAGCAAAAAAGGAAACACAATTTTTAGAATAAATTAACACATCTAGCAACAACTCCATGATCTCTTGGAGAAGACAAATCATAAATACAAGCAATGCCATGACTAGCATCAAGTCCCACACCAATTCAAGGTTGGAGATAAGGTATGGTTACATATTCAAAAAGAGATACTTCTAGGAACCTAGAGGAAGATCAAACCAATTCACTATGTCTCATATAACATCACCCAAAAAGTGGCAAAAAATACCTTTGAGTTGAATCTTCCATCTTATCTTGGTTTGTACCCAATATTCAATGTTGAACTTCTCAAGCCCTATCATCCACCTCTATTGGATACTTTCATAGTACCAAAATAGTTGTACATTGAAGAAATCAATCCATAAATATTAGCACCAATGAAGGAGGGTAAAATTATCAACACATGGACTAAGACCACCAAAAGGTAGCCTATTTAAATGTATAGAGTGGCCAAGGCAGGACAACTTGGTCACTCAGGATAATACACCAAAAAATATATAATAAATAATTTTTGCATATAATTTCAAAATCTGATGCAATGGGGGCCATTGTTTTTCAAGGAGGGACAAGTGATACAAGCATGTGATATTTTAGGCATGGCTTTATGGCCAAAAATACCCAAAAATATTTTTTTATCCTAGCCACACTATTAGGGGTATAACTTTATGATTGGGACTCCATTTTGATCCATTCAAGAAACATTGAAAATATTAAAGAGAGAAAAAAAATTGTAATAGGCAAGTTTCTCTTTGATAGAGCTATCAACATGTTTGTGGAAAAAACACTACATGCAGCCTCAAAAATGTAAAACAAATAGATTCTAAAAATAGTAATTTTCTATTTTTAGATTTTGTTAGCCAAAATGCATCTCTAAGCAATGTTGACACATTAGTAGAATACAAAACATAAAAATACAAGTCATATGTATATATTATTTAATTAAAATGCACTTTATAACTCATGGAAGATGAACCATCACATTTCACTATGGGTGACCTTTCATATTCAATACAATGGATCTCCAACACACCAAAATTATTGTATAAAGAGAGATGCACCCCTAATTATAAAGATACAAAAAATAGATGCAATATTATAGCCTAACATTGCTTCTCATAGATTGCTTGCATTATACTCTATTTCCTAAGCGATAAAATCATTATATTATTTTTTTTATATAATCTTGTGTCTTACTTTGTTATATTTTATTATTTCTAAATTGCATTCTTTCTTTATCTTCTTTAACTCAAAACTCAAATTGTTAGATCAAAATTTGAAATATCCTATTTAATAAGAATAATAGAGCAATATCAATGTAATAGGTGAGTTAAAAATGTAAATACCTTGTGGATGTCTTAATCATCATCCTATAGGCACACAATATTGCTTGAATCCTTCTATGACACATGTTGATTTGTCATGTTGCATCCTTAACAAAAAAATAGCAAAAAACATAATTAGTTCATTTGACTTATCCATCGGTGCTTGTATTATTTTTTTCAAATAAAAATGGGTTTTACTAGGGTCCCCCACCCTTGAAAAACAATAACTCTCTCCTTTACAACTTGAGAATTTACAAACAAATTCAATTCTCATCTTAATTGAGTCACTATAGCTAGATACCTATATCTTTTTTCATAAAAAGTTTGAATTCTTGATTTTCATTTTTTGGATATTCTTCAATTTTCTTTGTAAATATAAATATTTCAAAATTCAACATCCTTCTTAACATTTTCTTGTAGTAGCATTCACAATACCAAAACTCCACCTCTATTGTCTACGCAGTACATCTTAGTAGAGTAATATTTCCAAAACTTCATGATATCATAGTCTACAAGATCTTGACTACTAGTTTCCTTCCTAAAGCATAAGTGCAACCACAAGAATTGTAATAAATAGTTTATATGAAAACATATTAATGTTATAAAATATAGCAAATATTACCAATAGAAAACATTAAAGTAAATCTTAATCATTATTTGATTCAAGCAATCAATATTTTCTTATCAGCTTCAACTAAAATTACTACTTCCTCTAACCATAGAAAAGAGAATTTAACTTCATGATCCTCTATTAAAACCCCTCTATTGGCTATCATATATGTACATTTATTCCCTTCCCTTAATTTATAAACTATGTAGCAAGATCTTGTATTTCCACAATAATCTCTTGTATGTTCAATGGAGCCTTTGCTTTCCTTAAAATTGCATTTATTACTATTAGTGAATTATCTTCCATCTATAATCTATTCCATTTAATTTGTCTATATTATTTTACCCCTTCCAAAGCTACCCAAGCTTAGCTTTATCTACTATTTAAAGCGTGATGTGAAAAAATATCACCCCTATTATTTCTAATTATTCCTCTTCCTCCTATTTTTCCTAAATTTCCTTTAGAAGCTCCATAAAAATACAATTTGACCAACTCCACTTTTTGTAGTTTCCACTTTATATTCTTTGCTTTCCTTTTGTTTCTCCTATACTCAACATCATAATTCCATTTGATGACTTGACTTCATCTATTAAGGCTCAGTAATTGAAGACTAGGGATTGGATGAATTGATAGGGTTGGTTTAGACTCCTCTATGGTTGTCTTCCTTTTTATTATCTCTAAACTTATTTTCTTTCTTGTAAGTATTCTTTTGTTCCTTTCTAGACATATAGTCCAAAGAATTGTATCTTTCAATATATCCCAAATTGTCTGTAACACCTCACTTTTAAAAGTGCTTTGCCATTGCTTTAACTATTCTTCAATTTTGTCATTCATCACCATGCATTTACTAAACATATTAAGAATCTATTTCCAGAGTCCCCAAACCATTGAACAATATCCTAAGATATGGTCTATACTCTCCCCCTCCTTTTTACATAGAACACATTGTGAGGGGCCATGAAAACCTCTTTTCATTAGGTTATCCCAAGATAAAATTTTCCTATGACCTATTAGCCATACAAACATTTTGACTTTTGAAATGCTTGGGCTATCCCAAATATCTCTCAATATTCTTGTGATATTCCTATATTTTTGGTGCTTTACATTATATCCACTTCTTACTGTATATTCTCCTAAGCTATTCAACTTTCAAATCAGCTTATCTTCGACTCCCCTCAAAATAATCATTATTGTTATCTTTCTACTCAATTGCCTCCTAGAAACAATGTCAAGTATACTTGTAAACTAATCTTCTTTCCATTTGTATCTTCCTCATTGATCTCTGTACATAATGTTTAAAACCCTATCACCATATTTATCTTGAAGTAATCTCATCCATTTCAAAATTAGATTTAGATAGTGTTTTTTATCACATCAAGTATCTATCCAAATAGAAATTTTTTCTCTAGTTCCCACCACCCATCTTAGACCTTTAATAACTAGATCAATTGTTTTTTTAAGTATTCCATAGTGCAGAACCATATAGTAGTGAGAATATTGTAAATATTAAGATTGGTTCAATGGGTCCAGAGCACTTTCTTAGAAGAATTATTGTCCATTGTAGTTGAATCTCTTTGTATAATCTCAAAATTACTTTTCCCCTTAGATCTTAGTTTGCATCTATAAGAAATATTAAACCAAGACCTCCCTTCATTACACACTTTGCTCCATTTCATAAATGATAATTTTCTTTTATCGTGTGATCCAAACCACAAAAATGATTGTATAATATAAATTGAATATTTGTTCTACCGATCTTGGCATAATATACAAGGACATATAATATGTTGAAATGGACTGTAAGACAAATTTAATTATTTGCACTCTTCCTGCTAACGATAACCATATACCTTTCCATATCGATATTTTATTTTAAAATTTACTTATAATTGGATTCTACAATTCTATATTTATTCTCCTATATTCCATAATTCTATCCTCATTCTCCCCTCAAATAAAGGCATTCCTAGATATGTTGTTAAGATTTCCTCCATTTGAAATAACTTGCAAAACCTTGCTTTGATTCTAATTGACGTGTTGAGGAAGTAAATTTTAGATTTTGTCCCATTAACTACCCTAACGCTATTTCATAATATTTTATTAAGTTATTTAAAGCTTTGCCCTCATTTATCCCTATGATCCTAAAATGAGTTGTATCATCTACAAATTGTTGATGGGTGATGTTGATGTTATTACTAGCCTCAAGTCTACTTATTAGCCCATATTTATATGCCTTATTCAAGTTCCTTACCAAGACCTTTACCATAATAATGAATAGATATGGTGATAGAAGATCTCCCTATCTAAGACCCCTCTTGGATTTAAATGATTTTGTTACTAGTGCATTGACCAACACTGAATATGATACTATGGAGACACAAGCTTTAATCCATCTAACCCATTTTTTCCCAAATCCAAACTTTTCTAACACTACAAAAAGAAAATCTCATTTAACCCTATCATAGACTTTATTCATATCAAGTTTTAAGATCATTACTCTCTATTTTCTTGAAGTTGTTGAATGCATTACTTCATGAGCTACTATGATTTCTTCTAGAATTTGTCACCCTTTTACAAATCCTCCTTCCTCCTATAAAATAATTTTCTTTATATATGGTCTTAACTGATTTTCCATCACTTTAGATATTATCTTATATTTCATATTACATAGGCTTATGGGCCTAAATGAATCAAACAATAATACCTCTTGTGGACCAAAAATTTTATACCCCTTTCCTTCCGGCTAGTGGATCTGTACCTCGAAGGGAGATGGGAAATAAAGTGTCCACACCTTGATATGAGGGACACCTTGATATTAGGGGCACCTAATGTCATGCCTCCCTTGGTGATTATCGATAAATTAGGTGGGTTCACCAAGAAATATTTAAAGATGGTTTCTACATCTATGCAATGGGAAGTGTTTGATGTATTCTTTATTCAACATGCACCTATGTTTAGGATAGAATGTAGCTAGAAACCTAAGCTATATGCAATTCATATTTATTTGAAAATAGTACACATTAGAAATAATACTTATAAGCTAAAATGCAATTTGTTATCTTTCTTTTTTCTTTTCTTTTTTATCTTTTAATTTTTTTTTGACAATTCTATGCAAGAATTGAAACAAAACATATTAATAGCAATAAAAATAGGAAACAAGGATCGAAATAAACTATATGGATGCACTTACCTAAACAAAATTACTATTGCAGGTGAATTCAAAGCTTATTTTGTAAATTTGTTAGCAATAAACAAATTTGGTAGCAATAAGCGAATTCGACAGCAATTTCTATCGATGCCAAATTCGTGAAGGATCTACAACTAATCACGCAGGGCACTAAATTTTTTTATTAGTGATAGGGGATTTTATTAGGCCTCTATCAAATGGACTTTGATGGCATGGCATTCAAACCCTATGTTCCTTTAGCAAACCTTGCATGAAAATAATAAAATTGTAGATTTATTGCAAATAGATGAAAGATTGATAGAAAATAATGGAACAGTTACTAATGCAAAGAGAAACCATTATATGGATGATAAATATGCTAAAAAACAATATGTTCTAATAAACCTAGAAGCAACTATTTACCCCAAGTTTAATCCTATGCAAATGCATAACTGGCTAGTGAATTCAACACTAAAGTAGATTCAAAAATCAGCTTTCAAATTCACTAGATGTCCAAAAATAGTAAATTGTAGATACAGGAATAACATGTAAAATGCTAGAAATGATCAAATTGAAATGCTCACAATGATTGTATACCAGATATGATTGTCTAATGCTACTGGAATGATGGTGGCCAATAAAAATTTTGCTTGATCTTGCATAGGTTGAAGAAGCCTGACAATATTTAACTACAATATAAGCTTCAATATAATTCTTCAGCCTACAAGAGAGTAGTTAACAATACCCAAATTGCAACAAAATTTTATCAATTAAAGCTCTCAATATTCAATACATATGCCTTCAAATCGTCATTAGCCCTCTTTAGGAGGTGGGTTTCTATTTTTAAAATATGGGGTAAGCTAGAATTATGGGGTAAAAGGGAGTCAAATCAGGTTAGTTAGGGTAAATAAAAAAATGCCAATTTAGAAAAAATTTACACCTAATTTTTGAGCTACCAAATTCACAGAATCTTTGGCATAGACCAAATTAGGATGAAATCCAAACAATCACCTGTCGACATAGGTTTGCGCCCTATTTTAGAAAACTCGACTACTAACTTCTAGGCTACCAAATTCGCTAAAATGGCAAAAAACACATGCAAAAGTTAGAAAAATAGTTACCAGGATGTAGGTGGGTGAAGGGTGAAGTTCACGTATGCTAGGGGGAGGTTAGGAATTTTGAAGTGGGTCAAAATTCTATGGCTACATTTTGCCCCCTCTTTGGTGCATTTATGAGCAATAAATACATCAAAGAAATATGTAGCTACTTGGATGGTAATTACGGAAACTTCACGGGCGAAAAATGGATGGCAATTTTAGATGGAATTTTAGCATGGGAAATGACATTAAAAAAAAAAATTATTATTATTATTATATTTTTTGGCATGCAAATAGAGGTGCAAAAAAAAAATTAATTTTAATTTTTTGGTTAGGGTGTCTCTCTAGTTTCATGAGGAATACAACATTTTTCATGCATGTAGAAAAGAAAAATTATGAAAATTGAATTAGGGTGGGTGGGTTAAAATAGTGTTGTTAGGGTAAAACCCTAATTCATTTTACCCCGTGAAAACTTGGTTTAAGGCTCTAGAGAAAATGGGTTTACTGACTCACAGGGCTACAAACGTTCGAACGGGCGGTAATGGAGGAGAAGCAAGGATTTAGGTAAGCACAAAATCACTTCTTTATCCTTAATTTTTATTTTATTTTTTTATTTTTGCATCTTAATCTAGAATTTTCATTGAATTTTATGTTGCACAACCATCAAAGTGAATTCAGGCCTTGCGATGAATTCAAGCCTCGCAATGAATTCGAGCCTCCCAAATTTCTAGTGATAGGGTTACCGAATTCTTGGAGAATCTTTGTATTTGCACTTTTGATGCTATTACTTTGCAATTTTATCTTGGTTTGATTATTTTTATCTATTTTATTAACTTGGGGACTAACAATGTGTAATGTTTAATGTTTTTTGTTGTAGTATGGTAATATAAGGAGTCAAGAGTGGCAATATGAGGATTTGGATGACAAGGTGTAGAGTCTTGGTGCAGCAAAAAGGAGAGTGATGGAGCAGGTAGGGATTCTTGATATAGCAAAGATTCCCAAGGTATACGCAGACTACTCTCTCCTAATAGCTTTAGCAGAGAGATGGTATCCATAATCCTCTACCTTCTAGTTACTCATAAGAGAAATTATGATGACTTTAGATGATGTATGGTGAATCCTATGTATTTCCATCAAGGACCAGCACGTATACCCATCATCGATACAAGGGTGGGCCTTATAGTAGTTGATCAAAGATCTAGAATTTCTAATTTAGTAGAGTGGTATCAGTGTGGATGGAATAATAGGGAGAGAGGGTATCTCTACCTTGATAGTGGTACTGAGTGGGGTGGTCGTTGGTTAACTTGTCTACCACCAGGTTATGCATAGTGGCAAAAATTTTCCAATTGGGCGAATATTCGAATTTTCAAAATTAGAAATTGGTAAAAATGGGGGCCTTGGACATCGACCCATTCACCCAAAAAATTTTGTCCAAAAACTTTTTAGGGGTCGGTTCGCCATGCGTTGATAATAATATTATAGATTTTTTTTAAATTCGCTAGGTCTCTTGCCTAAATCAAGGACCCTTTTTCCCTTAAAATTATAATTTTTTTAATTATCTTGCCAAATTTGCCTCTTATACTAGTATATATACCTAACATGAAAACCATACCCATACAACTAAAAAATTCATTCTTATCAAAACATGACCTATAGTAGCAAAAATAATAATTAGTTACAAAGAGAATAACAAATGATCGATAGAGAAAAAATGTAGTAGAGAAGCAGCTCGTTCAATAGAGGAGCAATGGAAAATATTTGGATGAAAAAGCACACCTGGATGAAGAACACAAGCTTATACTGAGAGGGGGGTGAACAGTATAAGACCACTTTTTACTTTTCTTTACTCAAACAATATTATCCAATATATCAATGCAATGTCAACAACAATAATCAAAGCAATGCACAAATCACCACACACAATAGAGACACCAATTTAACGTGGTTCACCCAATGTGGGCTACTCCATGGAGAAAATATTTCACTAAAATTTTCTCAACAAATCTCTTGGGAATCCTTCCCTATTACAATGTTTATGGACCTCTATCCAAAGGAGACACCAATCCCCTAATCTGGTTTATGGGCACCAACCCACAGGAGACACCAATCCCCTTAGCTAGTTTGTGGATCTCTATCCATAGGAGAACTCCTTCTCCTCTACTCTAGCTGGTGATCCTCTAGAAGACTACTACCTCCACTACTTTGGCTTGTGGATCTCTCTCCACAGCCCACTAAGACCTCCTATCCTCACTAACCTTGGCTAATGGATCTCTATCCACTGGAGACTACTATCCTCTGCTCTTGTCACCTCCAAAGCTTACTCTCAGCTCTGTCTCAAATCTACACTAAACACAATCCTTCGATCTAGCACAAATCTACTCAATATCTATCTCTGATCTACACTAATATGCACTAAACATAGTCCTTCGATCTAGCACAAATATGCTCAATATCTATCTCAAATCTGCACTAAACATAGTCCTTCTGGATCTAGCACAAATATTCTCAATCTCTCATTCCAACATCCACTAGCACAAACTATGTCTAACAATCTCTATCTCAAATTTGAATCTTTCTCTGGTCTAGCACAAACCTATCCTCAAATCTACACCAAAATCTATCCTCAAATCTGTCCTCAAGCCTTAACACAAAGCTTGACCCAATCACAAATCAACTTTGCTAGATCTACCCCAAACCTTAACTCAAGGTTTGAACAAATCAATCAATCAACTCTACTCTCAAGTCTTCTCAAAGACTTGCCTCAATTATGCATTGTAAGCTTCCACAAAAGCTTACACTAATCTATCCACAAGTCTTCACCAAGACTTACCTCAAATCTGCTCAACAAGTTCTCACTAGAACTTGTCCAATCTACTCAATAAATCTTGTTGTAAGCTTCCACAAAATCTTACACAAATCCATCTTACTCAAATCTGCTCACTAGCTTTCACAAAAGCTTATTCAAATCAACTCAATCTATCACAGAAAACCTCTTCAATCACACAAACAAGTTTCACTCAGAATATTGTTTAACTTACAGAAACATATAGAGAATGGTTAGAGACTCAATATGCTTCACACTCACAACAATGCTCAATCACTTTCAATCTCTCTTGTTTTACCATAGAAACATATAGAGAATGGTTAGAGACTCAATATGTTTCACTCTTACACAACACTCAATCACTTCCAAACTCTCTTCAAATCAATTAAGAATAAAGAACAATTTGTTTCATAGAACTTGAACTATCACTCCAACACTCTCAATAAACTATGCTCAATCAACTCCACTCAATCAATCACTTAATGAAACACAACTTGCTTACAAACCCTAAACAAGTGTTTCACTTCACTTCCAACAATTCACACTATGAATCTCAATCCTTGACTCAATATGATTCCTCATTCACATAACAATGATACTCATGTTCTTTCACAAACCCTAATCATGCACATGAAGGTTTACTCAAATATTTCCAACAATGCTTATCAAACAACCTCACATAACAATGATACTCATGATCTTTCACAAACCCTAGTTCAAGATAGTTCTCAATATCTCACTCAAATGTTCTCACAAACATTCACCAATCATGCACATGAAAGCTTACTCAACAATGCTTATCAAACAAACCTTTTCACTCCAACTTAGCATTCACAACATCCAACCCAACAATATTTCACTCACAAGGAAGATATGCCCATACCTTTTGTTTGATGAAGAATTGACCTCAAAACCTGTCTCAATCACAATCAATCTCTTTACCAATCTCAAAGGTTAGGTAGCAAAAATCTTCACCCAAATACTCTCTCAATATTAATTCAACATTACAAAATTAACAAACTCAAGTACACCTTATTATCTCCAAAATTTATCAAATAAAGACTTCAACCATTCAGTTTCACAATAACCCTTTTCAGAAATTTAATGCATGAAGCAATCCAAACACTACTTATGTCTCCCCACTCAAAATTGCATTTTTCAAGTAATTAACTTTATAAAACAATGCAATATATTTTTAACCCTCAATAAAATATTTCTCACTTTCTCTAAGGTAAAAATTAATTACCTTACCCTTTTAACTCCCTAAGCACTTTAACAAAAACCAAATAACCCACGTGCTAATAATTTTCCCTCTTCACACTATAACCCAAGTGCAAAAATTAAACTATGCGCTTTGAGCACCACCAACGACCTTAGTCAATGCACAATTTAATTAAAAATTAAAATACCTCCTTGCGCGCTCCCCGTGGGATTCGATCCCTGGTCGAAGCGCCTCCAACGCCTTAGCCATGGCTCCCCTGCCACGTGAGCTAAGTGCTCACATGAGAAGCAAAGGTGCCTAGAGCGCTTTGACTTCTCCTCCTCCATGCCAAAAGCCAAAAGGCTTTGTCCCATGTTGCCACCGAGAATCGAACGTAGCACCTCTATATTCCAAACACTTTGCACACCTCAAATTTGTCGCTAGCCCAACCGTTGGTTGGTGTTTGTCCTTTCCACCTTAGTCACTTTGTCTTCCATGGATTTTGAGGGGATAAATAAAAATTATAATATTTTATCCTTTGCTTGCTCATGAAATATTTTGCCTTCACTTCAAACTCTCATGCATTCAAAATAATTTTGGAGACTTACCTTTTAGGGGTAAGTGCTATGGTATTTATACCATATGCCTTCCTTTTTCCAACATCGGTGGAGAATATAAAATTTGAATTCATTTTGGCGCCCAACCCAACTTTGGGTTATGAAAATATTATTTTTATAAATAAATTTATAATATAAATATTATAAATTATTTATAAACTACCTTAGGCATAATTAAACTTTTAATATTATAATAAAGTATTATAATATTATTTCCATTGGGCCTAGGTGTTTTCCTCTTTCGCCCTTAGACCTTTTTTGACCTTTAATATTATAATAATAAATATTATAATATTATTTCCTTTAGGCCTTTTCTTTAGGGTATTTAACCATCCTTTTGACCAATCATCTGGAGCTCTTAGACCAAATCTCTTGGGCTTAAAATATAAATATTTTAACCCTTCTTTTTCCAAGTCCTGCACTGATTCCTGACATTGACTCTTGACATCAATGACAACACAACTAACTCAAAATTTCCAACAATCTCCCCCTTTGTCATTGATGGCAACCCCTTTTTTTTTACCAAACCTTTTCCTCTTTCAAAATTGCTCCCCCTGACTGAATGCTCTCCCCCTAACTCAAATCTCTCCCCCTTTGACATCAATGGCAAAGGGCCACCTTTGGGGCTTGGGGCTAAGAATGAGACTCTTAGCTTAGCCCCTCCCCCACCTCCTCTTGAGGTGGTTAATTCTGGGGTGGGAGTATCTCTACTCCCAACATGCACTGATCTTTACCTTTGTCCACCTTCTTCCTCAACTGATCCTTTTGATTCCTCTGAATATTCATTTTCTTGCTTGTCTCTAGAAGTTTTGCTCTACACCACTTTGTTGTATGCCCATCATTATTGCACTTATAACACTTAATGTTGTTATTCCTTAAGGGTGCAAATGTCTTGGGGTTTCTCCTAGTGAAGCCATATCCATTCCTGTCATGAACCCTACAATTTACTGCCTTGTGACCAAACTGATTACAAGAGTAGCAATACCCTTGAAAGAGATGTTTGTTTCTGAAATTCCCATATTCCTATCTTTCATGTGTCCTGCATTGTGTAGCCTTGTGCCCAAACCTATGACATGAGAAGCATCATCCATTGAAATTACCTTGCCTTGACCTCATTGGTCTCTTAGTCTCTTTTACCCTATGTTGTTTCTTGTTCCATCTGTTCCTCATTTGTGCATTGTTCCTTTCCTTATTGAACTTTCTATTGTCCAACTCATCCTCAGAAGTCTCACTCTCTCTTACACTCTCTTCTTCTGAAGCTTCTTCTTCCTTGGAGCTTGAGATTGACTCCTCTCCTTGTTTTCTTTGTACCTGTTCAAAACCAAGACCTGTCTTGTTTGATGAAGATCTTTGTACCTTGATAATCTTATCCAAGTTCTTTGAGCTTCTCCCAAACCTGTGTAGCTTATCTTTAGACTCTTTTACTTCCTTCCTTAGTAAAGCTACTTCATGCTCTAACCTTTCACATTCTAAAACCTTAGCCTCTAACCTCTCTTTAAACTTCCTTGTCTTGGCTATTGAGTTGGTTAGATCTTCTATAATCTTTCCTTTCTCTTCATCACATTCTTGAAATTGAAGCTTGAGTTTTGAGTTCTACTTTCTTACCTTCCTTAATGCATCAAGGGAAGAAATAAGCTCACCCTCAAGATCAACTTCTCCTTTCTCTGATTCTTCCTCTATTTGTTTGCCTTTGAAATCATCTTCATTCTTTTCTGATTTATTTCCACTAGAAGCACTTCCTTCTTCTTCTATTGCCATAAGAAGACTTTCTTCTTCTGGACCTTCACTAGCATCCTCATATTCATCATCACTAAAACTGAATCCATTCCTTGTACAACTATCTTCAAGATGGCCAAAGTTACCACATCTAAAACACTTAAGAATTATTGGTGACCTATTTCCTAACCACTTCTTTTTCTTCTACCAAAAATAGAATTTCATCTTCATCACTATTTTAGGAACTTTCATCACTATCACTTGAACTCTTACCTGCCTTGTCTGCATAGAAACTCTTCTTATGCCTTTGGAAGAATTTCTTTCCTTGCTTGCTTTGTTCATCCCTACTTTTCTTTTGGTACCTATGTTTTCATGTTTCCCTATTCTTATGATCCTATTTTTCTTCATCATTGCTATTTCTAGCCTCTGGACAATCAGATGCATAGTGACCATATTTTCCACAATTGAAACATCTAACTGATTTCGTACCTTTATACTTTCTCGAGTCCTTGTTCCTTCTACCATAATTTACTTCTTCATCACTAGATGACTCATTGCTTGAATCTGACTTCTTACCCTTTATCTTCTTAGTAACTTTGAAGGCTACTTCTTTCTAGGGAATAGGTTCCTCTTTTATTCTCATCTCAAAAGCTGTGAGAATTCCATGTAATTCATCCCTTGTCAAAAGTTCAATATCTTTTGACTCTTCTATAGCTGAAATATTTTCACTATACCTCTTTGGGAGTGACCTTAAAATCTTATCACAAACATCTATTTCTTCAACTTTAAGCCCAAGTCCTTGCATGGAGTTAACAACCTCATCCACACGAAGTAGATATGCAACAATGTTTTCCTCTTCCTTCATCTTTAGGTCTTCAAATGTTCTCTTGTAATTTTACAACTTTACCCTTTTGACCTTTTTGTCTCCCTCATAGATACCTTTCAATTTATCCCAAATTTCCTTTGTAGATGTGCAATGCATAACCTTTATAAACTTTATTTCATGTAAACCCTTTAAAATTCCATTCATTGCCTTTGAATTATTCAGATGTAGGAGCTTACCATATTTATCTATAGGTGGAGTAGTTGGAGGTATGTATCCATTCTCAACTGCTTCCCATATTTCATTTCCAAGTGCCATTAGGTGAATCTTCATTCTCATACTCCAAAGTACATAATTGTTCCCATCGAACAATGGTGCTGAATTCCCTAAAGATCCATTCTAAGAATCCATCTGTGTTCTTGTGAGCTTTTCCTTCAAGCTGTTAAACTCTTCCGAAGGAACCCGCTATGATACCAATTGAAGAACATAAGCTTATACTGAGAGGGGGGTGAACAATATAAGACCACTTTTTACTTTTCTTTACCCAAACAATATTATCCAATATATCAATGCAATGTCAACAACAATAATCAAAGCAATGCACAAATCACCACACACAATAGAGACACCAATTTAACGTGGTTCACCCAATGTGGGCTACTCCACGGAGAAAATATTTCACTAAAATTTTCTCAACAAATCTCTTAGGAATCCTTCCCTATTACAATGTTTATGGACCTCTATCCAAAGGAGACACCAATCCCCTAATCTAGTTTGTGGGCACCAACCCATAGGAGACACCAATCTCCTTAGCTGGTTTGTGGATCTCTATCCACAGGAGAACTCCTTCTCCTCTACTCTAGTTGGTGATCCTCTAGAAGACTACTGCCTCCACTACACTAGCTTGTGGATCTCTCTCCATAGAAGACTCTATCCTCACTCAAAATATCTTTATCCTCACTACCCTGGCTAATGGATCTCTATCCACTAGAGACTACTATCCTCTACTCTATCACCTCCAAAGCTTGCTCTCAACTCTATCTCAAATCTACACTAAACACAGTCCTTCAATCTAGCACAAATCTGCTCAATATCTATCTCAAATCTACACTAAACATAGTCCTTCAATCTAGCACAAATATGCTCAATCTCTATCTCAAAT
Organism: Wollemia nobilis; assembly: GCA_028583015.1. Lineage (NCBI taxonomy): Eukaryota > Viridiplantae > Streptophyta > Pinopsida > Araucariales > Araucariaceae > Wollemia > Wollemia nobilis. Next base: position 6,961,487 of record JAQPPZ010001045.1, read on the forward strand.
CTGTACTAAACACAGTCCTTTGGTCTAGCACAAATCTGCTCAATATCTATCTAATAACTTAACCAATCTTCTCTATACAAACCTATCCTCAAATTCACCAAATCCTCAAATGCACCAAACTCTATCCTCAAATCTGTCCTCAAGCCTTAACACAAAGCTTGATCCAATCACAAATCAACTCTGCTAGATCTGCCCCAAACCTTAACTCAAGGTTTGAACAAATCAATCAATCAAATCTGCTCTCAAGTCTTCTCAAAGACTTACCTCAATTCTGCATTGTAAGCTTCCACAAAAGCTTACACTAATCTATCCACAAGTCTTCACCAAGACTTACCTCAAATCTGCTCAACAAGTCCTCACTAGAACTTGTCCAATATGCTCAATAAGTCTTCACTAAGACTTACCTCAAATATGGTTGTAAGCTTCCACAAAAGCTCACACAAATCTGTCCTTAAGTCCACTCTAGGACTTGCTCAAATATTCTCACTAGCTTTCACAAAAGCTTGTTCAAATCAACTCAATCTATCACAGAAAACCTCTTCAATCACACAAACAAGTTTCACACATAATATTTTTTAATCTTACAGAAACATATAGAGAATGGTTAGAGACTCAATATGCTTCACACTCACAACAATGCTCAATCACTTTCAAACTCTCTTGTTTTACCACAGAAACATATAGAGAATGGTTAGAGACTCAATATGTTTCACTCTCACACAACACTCAATCACTTCCAAACTCTCTTCAAATCAATTAAGAATAAAGAACAATTTGTTTCACAGAACTTGAACTATCACTCCAACACTCTCAATCAACTATGCTCAATCAACTCCACTCAATCAATCACTTAATGAAACACAACTTGCTTACAAACCCTAAACAAGTGTTTCACTTCACTTCCAACAATTCACACTATGAATCTCAATCCTTGACTCAAGATGATTCCTCATTCACATAACAATGATACTCATGTTATTTTCACAAACCCTAATCATGCACATGAAGGTTTACTCAAATATTTCCAACAATGCTTATCAAACAACCTCACATAACAATGATACTCATGATATTTCACAAACCCTAGTTCAAGATAGTTCTCAATCTCTCACTCAAATGTTCTCACAAACATTCACCAATCATGCACATGAAAGCTTACTCAACAATGCTTATCAAACAAACCTTTTCACTCCAACTTAGCATTCATAACATCCAACCCAACAATATTTCACTCACAAGGATGATATGCCCATACCTTTTGTTTGATGAAGAATTGACCTCAAAACCTGTCTCAATCACAATCAATCTCTTTGCCAATCTCAAAGGTTAGGTAGCAAAAATCTTCACCCAAATACTCTCTCAATATTAATTCAACATTACAAAATTAACAAACTCAAGTACACCTTATTATCTCCAAACTTTATCAAATAAAGACTTCAACCATTCAGTTTCACAATAACCCTTTTCAAAAATTTAATGCATGAAGCAATCCAAACACTACTTATGTCTCCCCACTCAAAATTGCATTTTTCAAGTAATTAACTTTATAAAACAATGCAATATATTTTTAACCCTCAATAAAATATTTCTCACTTTCTCTAAGGTAAAAATTAATTACCTTACCCTTTTAACTCCCTAAGCACTTTAACAAAAACCAAATAACCCACGTGCTAATAATTTTCCCTCTTCACACTATAACCCAAGCACAAAAATTAAACTATGCACTTTGAGTGCCACCAACGACCTTAGTCAATGCACAATTTAATTAAAAATTAAAATACCTCCTTGCATGCTCCCCATGGGATTCGATCCCTGGTCGAAGCGCCTCCAATGCCTTAGCCATGGCTCCCCTACCATGTGAGCTAAGTGCTCATGTGGGAGGCAAAGGTGCCTAGGGCGCTTTGACTTCTCCTCCTTACATGCCAAAAGCCAAAAAGGCTTTGTCCTACATCACCATCAAGAATCGAACGTAGCACCTCTGTGTTCCAAACACTTTGCACACCTTGGATTCACCACTAGCCCAACCATTGGTTGGTGTTTGTCCTTTCCACCTTAGTCGCTTTGTCTTCCATAGATTTTGGGGGCAAATAAAAATTATAATATTTTATCCTTTGCTTGCTCACGAAATATTTCACCTTCACTTCAAACTCGCATGCATTAAAATAATTTCGGAGACTTACCTTTTAGGGGTAAGTGCTATGGTATTTATACCATATGCCTTCCTTTTTCCAACGTCGACGGAGAATATAAAATTTGAATTCATTTTGGCGCCCAACCCAACTTTGGGTTATGAAAATATTATTTTTATAAATAAATTTATAATATAAATATTATAAATTATTTATAAACTACCTTAGGCATAATTAAACTTTTAATATTATAATAAAGTATTATAATATTATTTCCATTGGGCCTAGGTGTTTTCCTCTTTCTCCCTTAGACCTTTTTTGACCACCTTTAATATTATAATAATAAATATTATAATATTATTTCCTTTAGGCCTTTTCTTCAGGGTATTTAACCATCCTTTTGACCAATCATCTGGAGCTCTTAGACCAAATATCTTGGGCTTAAAATATAAATATTTTAACCCTTCTTTTACCAAGTCCTACACTGATTCCTGACACTGACTCTTGACATCAATGACAACACAACTAACTCAAAATTTCCAACATCGGATACAAAAATACACCTGGCCCTCCCCAAGGTTTATTTATGTATCCAGGGGAGGGCCAGATCGGGTATAAAACTACATCCAAAGGAGGTTCAGGTGTATTTCTATATTCGAGCCTCCCCTAGATACATAAATACACCCAACCAGAGGAGGGTCAGGTTGGGTGCAAAACTACATCCGGGGAAGGATCAAATGCAGTTTTGCACCCGACCTGACCCTCCACTGACTAGGTGTATTTGCACCTGGCTCCTTTGGATGCAGTTTTGCACTCAACCCGACCCTACCTCGATCAGGTGTATTTATGCACCTAGCTCCTTGATATGCAGTTTTGCACCCAACTCAAGTCATATGTAGTTGTAGACCTGACTTGGCCCTCCCTCAATTGGGTGCATTTCTGAACACGATCCTCCTTGAGTGTAATTTTACACCCAACCAAGGGATAGTTGGTTTGGGTGCAAAACTGCAATCAGAGGAAGGTCAGGTAAATTTTTGTATTCGATGGAGATGAGCATAAAAATGCACCCAATCCTCCCCCGAATGCATTTCTACACCAGGCCCCCTCAGATATAGTTTTTCACCTGGACCTTCCTTGAATGTATTTATGCACCCAAGCCTCCCTCGGATACATAAATGCAACCCAACCCTCCCCTAGGGGCAGTTTTGCACTCGGTCCTCCCTCGGATGCATATCTACAGGTAGTATTTTGTTGTTGTTTAATATTTTTTCTAAATATTAATAGAAATTCACCAATGTTTTATAATTTTTGGTGAAAAAATAAGGTAATTTGCCATGTCTTCCTACATGAAGTTGGCCAAGATTTTCTAGGGTTTCAAAACATATTCGTCATTTTTTTACAAGTACATTTTGGGTTCAACCCCTTATGCATAACCCTAGTCTACCATAAGAGCAGGTGACATATTCCATGGGGACTTGCAGGGGTGGTAACAGAGATGAGAGATAGTGATAGGTGATTTGCATGGGGATCATTTGTACTATTTATATAGTACATAGTATAATGGTATGTATAAGCAACATTGTGGCCTTGTTCTCACTACTGTACTTCAGGTGTGGAGTTGGTAACATATAGTAGTTAGAAGACCAAATGGATTACCACATCAGCAGGTATATGAGCAATGTCTATCTATTTATCAATGTGATCCCATTGTAGGAGGACACAGAGTATGATAGGGTGTGCTAAATATTGATAGATAGATGGTAGATGACTTGCTTCCCTATTGGATCATATGGAGACCCTAGCAAAGACATCCAAGTTGGGATGGTGATGGTATAGAGTTGGTATGGATACGGTGCATGCATTGGTTGTGGTTAGAGAAGGGAGATATGGATATATACCATTTTGATAATGTGCAACATCGATTTGGCTTAGTACAGGGTATACTAGAGTTGGAAGACATCTGGTATAAGCGGGTGACGAGGTATCCATCGACTGTGGATGGTGAGGCTAATGCAACCAGGTTTTCTAAGCCTAATAGGAATGACCCTATAGTGGTGTTATTAAGGGATGATGATGTGGGAGTGAAGTATGGGTACCTCTAGTGGTACGAGAACCTTAAATCAATAAGTATTACATGTGAGGTAGCACAACTAGTGGTTTAGATATAGCTAGCATTTTAGGAGGTTGCTCAATGGAGGGAGGCTAGATTGTAGCAAGGAGAGGGATCTCAATAGGGTGAGATGGTTAGACCTAGATAACAAAGAGTGACTAGGCCTAATATTAGGGGAAAAACTAAGGTTTATAGTGGGGAGCTTTGTAGCTATATCTAGTCATAGTGGTGTGGGTGGACCAAGGCATGGGATGACATTGATATCGAAGGTATCTCGATAGGATTAGGTACTACATTAGGACGAGGTACCACATTATGAGGAGGTACCATAATAGGAGGAGGTACCTCAGTAGGAGGAGGTACCTCAATAGTCACAGGATGAGGATGAGGTGGGTGAGATGGAGATTGAAGAGGCTATATAAGAGGGAGATGAAGGGAAGAGCATAAAGGATCTTGAGGTGGAGGTGACCATCCTCAAAGTGTAGTAACCACTCAAGATGCTTACATTCAGTCCTTGGTTAGATAATTGATGCAAATGCGAGTCTAGGTATAGTAACAATTGATAGAAGCACCTTCCACAAATAGTGTGATGCATCATATGCTATATGAGTTTCTAGCAGCTCAGGAAGAGGTAGGGAGAGTTACACAATGATTGAGCTTCTATCAGTCTCTTTACTTCTAAGTAGTGTCGAAGGAACAAAGGGTTGCCATGCCAAATATATTGATGACTTCGATTAGGAGTTGTGCATAGTTGATTTCACAGATAGTGACTCAGTCTGTGACCATGCAACCACCTAGGCCACCCCCATATATGAACAAGGGTTAGGGTTCTAGGAGATGATATACCCATTTTCACCTTTTTGAGGTATAATTCCTCAGTGACTAAGTATGTCATTTTTTTTATTGTGGTATACCAGTCTACTCTATACATGTACTCTTTTACTTGAGATATACCATACTTTATTTTATGATTTTCTCTTATGTGTTAATGCAAAATATTTTTGTTGTTTTTAATGTTTTATGTGGATGCATGTTGTGCGTAATCTAAATGATGATGCTTATAATTTAAATTTGATGATTTCAAATGCATATCTATCATGCTTGTCAAAATATAGTTTTTAGAAATGGAATGTGATTTGATATATTATAATGAATATCATAATGATGTTAATTTTGGTGGCATATCCTTACGATTATAAGTTTTCAGCAATGATCCTCAAGGATGTATGCTTGCATAGGACCTGAATGGAGGTTGCTCCTTGCTTGTGGTCATGAAGTGAATCCTGAGTGAGAGGGTGTTGTTATGCTGATATCGTAGGGATATGACCCAAAAGAGATGATTAAACTTTGATTGTTCAAAAAATGATTTTGAAGATGATGGAGAGTGTATACCCTTAAAAGTAAGTTTGATTGAAAATTAAGGGTGTGAACAAATGATGTAGATGACATAGCATGAAGAATGCATTTTTTATGTAGAGAACTTGTGCTAGGCATGAGAATCTAGTATGATATGAAATATATATGAGAAAAGAGAAATTAACTAGATATTAACTCATTTCATCATTGCAAAGTCTTTATGTAGTTACATGATCAAACAATGGATATGCAAATTATGCAAAATATTTAAACCCTAATAGGTTTTTTATGCACTTATAACTAAGTAATCATAGCAATATCTATATGTACTAAATATAGATATGAAATTCACAATTGTTGATTTATTTAGTGACAAATGCTTGTAAAATGGTCATACATTTCCATAAATAAATCATGATATTAGCTATTCAAGCTCATAAAAAATCTTGTATTTTTCTTGAAGTAAGGTCAAATTGTATCAATAACCAGTGTATATTTGGTGAATTCGTTTCCTATATTGATCTTCAAATGTGATGCAAATATTTCAAGAACCAGTGTGTGTAGTTATGCAGTTAATTTACCAATATTAAGCAAGGTACCAACACAAGTTATTAAAGAATCAATGTATGTACAAGTGAATCCATTGACTAACCTTGATCAAAGTAGGAATAAACCAATCATAGAGAGAACCAAGAATCTATCTCATCCTTATGTGCATTCTGAGGTCTCCTCAAGAGATACGTGTCACCACACATGATTATAGTCTAGTATTAAGATCTCCAAGTGTGAATGCAAATCAAGCAACACCAAATATATAATATTGATATAAACAAACAATATAAATACAAAAATTATTGCACAAGGAAATATATTCTTTCATTAATTTTTGTGGATCTCCAATATTACAATCAAGAATACCCTAAATACGAGGTTTACAAAGCTTGTTATTTGATATAGTTATTACAATACACTAGGGTTCTTCAAAACCCTAGTTAACAAATTATTGTGGTGTCTTCACACTTGATTTGATCCCAACAGACTATGGATGGGCTTATGATATCCTTGATAGGGCCACTTGAGCTTCAATAGCTTTCAATTAATACTGATCTCACACCTGTTCACAACAAACAATGAAAAGAGTTAATAATACTTGTGAGAGCTCCACTATATGAGACCCTCAAAAATTATATCACTAACCCTAATATTGCATAAAAGTTGTAAACAAATGATAATAACATAAAATTATGTGCACAAAAAAATTACATTGTCTTTGTTGACTTGTCATTTCCATATTCGTTATTGTTGCAGAGGATGATTATGCAGATGTGCCCTAGTAGCACCTGAGGGCCGTAGGGATGTAGAAATAGGATGGTAAATACCCACAGGTGCTTGGTGCTGACCAAAAATACCTAGAGGTGCCTGGTAGGCTCTGGTGGGTGCTCTGTAGACTCTAATGGGTGCTCGAGAGGCTTCAAGAGATGTTTGGTCACTGAGGGGAAGCTCATAGAAGATGTAAGAGGAAGCGATGGAGGATGGGAGTGGTGATGATACTTGGATGCTTGAGGACTTAGGGTACAAGGGCTCAAGGAAATCAAGACCTCAAAAGAATGGTAGGGACTCTAAAAACTCAAAAAAACTTAGGGCTTGGAACTTAGGGGTTGAGTCATCAAAATGACTCTTTATAATCTTCCCTTAGGCACATTAGGGTTTCAACAACATGAAATGTGTGGTTGAGATTAAAAGATGATGAAGTGTGGAGATTAAAGCGGGGTAAGTAGCGTGGATTAAGGCAAATGGATGGTTAGGATTAAACATGATGGATGGCTAGGATTAATTCATACATATATACATATATTTATTAAATTTATATAAATATAATATATAAAATATATTATTTAAATATATATTTAAATAAATATATATAAATAATGGATAATGTGATGGTAAACTATGGATAGATGAAAAGTGGCTAGATTTTGGTGTCTATAGATACCCCTTTTATACCACATTGTGTGAAACACAATGTGGTGCAAAAATATGAGACACTTGGTTTTGGCCTAATGAAGACACAACTTTATCTTATTGGAATGCAAAGATGAACTTGAAGATAAAAGAATTTTAATTGTGTAGCTTACCCCCTCAATTGGAGAATGAGTTACAGATGCATCTCACAAGCCAATTGATATATTTGTGCAAATGATTATGTGAAATGTATGGTGCAATTGTGGACGATATGAATTATGTAAATGTGATTTTGTTTTTGCCCCAACGGTGGAAGGGGGTTATTGAAAAATGCAAGTGATTGATTTTATTTTTGCCCTAACATAGAAAATGGGTTTTTACCAAGTGTAGATGCCATGATCATGTAAGATGTATCCCATTGTGGGAAAATAAAAATCAAATGTGATTACCCCAAGTTTGGGGTGATTCCATGTTGTTGAAGAAATTGTTGTATGGCATCATTGAAATGCAAAGTGATGAAGATGCATAATATCAGGAACCAATCACCCTCATATCGGATGATTACTAGGAATTCATGTCCTAGTTGACTCTACGTAAATCCTGATTGTTGATGAGAATGATGTATTGTAATTTATCCATGTTTTAAGCCCCACGGACAAGGCCACCAATGAAAGTTGTTGAGTAAATTGGTCTTGGCATAGTTTCACTCAAAAGGTAAAGTACCAAAATTTATTTTGTTTTCGAACAAGGAGAGAGTGGATGATAAAAATGGCCAAGTGTCCTTATTGTGATTTATTCATCTTACCAAATTGCATGGATGCAAATCATTGCAATCACCAAGGAGATAGAACAAACCACTAGATATGAGGTTCACTTGAAATTGTATATGAACTTGGAAAATTTACAAATGTAATGATTGGAAAATGATGTGTTAATAAAAAAATTATGATGAGAAATACATTGATGATTGAATTAAGCAAATTTTTGAAATTTTATATTGATTTGGAGCATTTTGAAACAAATTAGGACAATTTTACACCTTTTGGGCACAAATAACAGTTTGTCATCCACATCAATTCATATTATCACAAAATTGAATGAAATGATGAAATTGATTGTGAGAATTATGAAAATGGTCATTTTGTGAAAACATGGACTGTTGTGAAGTGTTTTGTAATTTGAAATGTGATTTTTACAATTTTTTATAGCAAGCAAAAATTATGAATCCAAATCGATTTTGGTTTTCACAAAATATGATATTATGATGAAATTGATGTATGGATGAAATTTGGAATGATTTTGTGGAGGTAAGCTACCTTTTTTATTTTTTTTGGTCTTTTTGTCATCTTTGACGGTAAACGTCTATAGGCACCTACTAGATGTGCAAATGCCTGCAATATTTTGTTGTTATCCAAACATAAAATGGTGTTTTAATGTGCCTAAAACATATATAAATAGCCTACATAAGGGAAAAATAAGTTCATTTGTACATTTGCAAATTGTTGAAGCTACGTCTGAGGGAGTGGAGTGGAGTGGAGTGGAGTGGAGTGAGGTGTTGTTGAAGCTATGGCGATGAAGGGGGTACATGCCATAGTTTATTGTTATCCAAACACAAAAATGTGTTTTAATGTGCTTGGAAGTGGCCATGGGCATTTCAATGTGCCTAAAACATATATAAATAGCCTACATAAGGGAAAAACAAGTTCATTTGTACATTTGCAAATTGTTGAAGCTACGTCTGAGGGAGTGGAGTGAAGTGGAGTGGATTGAGGTGTTGTGGAATCTATGGTGATGGGGTGGGTACATGCGATAGTAGGAGAAGATATGTATTTTTCCAAGGTGAGTTATTTGAAGCTCTTTGTTTTTGTACATATATTTGTGTGTGTGTGTGTATTTTTTTTAATTTACTTTTTTGCCTTTATGTATTGTGTTGCAGTTGAGGATTTTGGAGGCTCGACATCGGTTCTCGCCTCTCATCCCAAGGATGAGGAAGATACTGCGGGAGGATTAGTGGAAGTGGCTATAGGCTATGGGGATGGTTGGGGTAGCTCAGATAGATGAGGTGAGAGCATATGAGGGGTATCTCTCTACCTTGGCAGAGATATGGGATCCAGATAGGGGACATTTTAGATCCCTACTGGAGATATGATTGTGACACTTGACGATGTATATCACATCCTCAAGCTACCAATGTAGGGCTTACATGTCGAGGTTGGACATGATAAGGGATATGAGTTGAGCTGTTTGTTCAAATATGGGTGGCAATATGTGGATGTGAAGGGTAGAGGGATTACATACTTGTCCATGTATAAGGACAAGCAACTAGATTTCCTTTGTGCTTTGGTGATGTTCGTGTTAGCCAACATAGTGGATATGAGAAAAGAGAAATTAACTAGATATTAACTCATTTCATTATTGCAAAGTCTTTATGCAGTTACATGATCAAACAATGGATATGCAAAATATTTAAACCCTAATAGGTTTTTTATGCGCTTATAACTAAGTAATCATAGCAATATATATATGTACTAAATATAGATATGAAATTCACAATTGTTGATTTATTTAGTGACAAATGCTTGTAAAATGGTCATACATTTCCATAAATAAATCATGATATTAGCTATTCAAGCTCATAAAAAATCTTGTATTTTTCTTGAAGTAAGGTCAAATTGTATCAATAACCAGTGTGTATTTGGTGAATTCATTTCCTATCTTGATCTTCAAATGTGATGTAAATATTTCAAGAACCAGTGTGTGTAGTTATGCAGTCCATTTACCAATATTAAGCAAGGTACCAACACAAGTTATTCAAGAATCAATGTACGTACAAGTGAATTCATTGACTAACCTTGATCAAGGTAGGAATAAACCAATCATAGAGAGAACCAAGAAGCTATCTCATCCTTATGTGCATTATGACATCTCCTCAAGAGATACGTGTCACCACACATGATTATAATCCAGTATTAAGATCTCCAAGTGTGAATGCAAATCAAGCAACACCAAATATATAATATTGATATAAACAAGTGATATAAATACAAAAATTATTGCACAAGGAAATAGATTCTTTCATTAATATTGGTGGATCTCCAATATTACAATCAATAATACCCTAAATGCGGGGTTTACAAAGATTGTTATTTGATACAGTTATTACAATACACTAGGGTTCTTCAAAACCCAAGTTAACAAATTATTGTGGTGTCTTCACACTTGATTTGGTCCCAACAGACTATGGATGGGCTTATGATATCCTTGATAGAGCTTCAATAGACTTCAATGAATATTGATCTCACACCTACACACAGAAAACAATGAAAAGAGTTAATAATACTTGTGAGAGCTCCACTATATGAGACCCTCAAAAATTATATCACTAACCCTAATATTGCATAAAAGTTGTAAACAAATGATAATAACATAAAATTATGTGCACAAAAAATTTACCTTGTATTTGTTGACTTGTCATTTCCATCTCCGTTATTGTTGCAGAGGATGATTATGTGTCCTAGCAGCACCCAAGGGCCATAAGGATGTAGAACTAGGATGGGAAATACCCACGGGTGATTGGTGCTGACCAAAAATACCCAGAGGTTCTTGGTAAGCTCGTATGGGTGCTCTGTAGACTCTGATGGGTGCTCGAGAGGCTTCAAGATATGTTTGGCAACTAAGTGGAAGGTCACAGAAGATGTAAGAGGAAATGATGGAGGATGAGAGTGGTGAGGATACTTGGATGCTTAAGGACTTAGGTAACAAGGGCTCAAGGAACTCAAGACCTCAAAAAAATGGTAGGGACTCCAAAAACTCAGCAAAACTTAGGGCTTGGAACTTAGGGGTTGAGTCATCAAAATGACTCCCTTTATAATCTTCCCTTAGGCACATTAGGGTTTCAACAACACGAAATATGTGGTTGAGATTAAAACATGACGAAGTGTGGAGATTAAAGCGGGATAAGTGGCATGGATTAAGGCAAATGGATGGCTAGGATTAAACATGATGGATGGCTAGGATTAATTCATACATATATACATATATTTATTAAATAAATATAAATATAATATATAAAATATTATTATTTAAATAAATATATATAAATAATGGATAATGTGATGGTAAACTATGGATAGATGAAAAGTGGCTATATTTTGGTGTCTACATATGCCCCTTTTTGTACCACATTGTGTGAAACACAATGTGGTGCAAAAATACGAGACACTTGGTTTTGGCCTAATGAAGACACAAATTTCTCTTATTGGAATGCAAATATGAACTTGAAGATAAAAGAATTTTAATTGTGTAACTTACCCCATCAATTGTAGAATGAGTTACGGATGCATCTCACAAGCCAATTGATATATTTGTGCAAATGATTATGTGAAATGTATGGTGCAATTGTGGACGATATGAATGATGTAAAAGTGATGTCATTTTTGCCCCAACGGTGGAAGGGAGTTGTTGAAAAATGCAAGTGACTGATTTTATTTTTGCCCTAACAGAGAAAAGGGGTTTGTACCAAGTGTAGATGCCATGATCATGTAAGATGTATCCCATTATAGGAAAATAAAAATCAAATGTGATTACCCCAAGTTTGGGGTGATTCCATGTTGTTGAAGAAATTGTTGTATGGCATCATTGAAATGCAAAGTGATGAAGATGCATAATATCAGGAACCAATCACCCTCAAATCAAATGATTAATAGGAATTCATGTCCTGGTTGACTCTACGTAAATCCTGATTGTTGAGGAGAATGATGTATTGTAATTTATCCATGTTTTAATCCCCACGGATAAGGCCACCAATGACAGTTGTTGAGTAAATTGGTCTTGGCATAGTTTCACTCAAAATGTAAAGTACCAAAATTTATTTTGTTTTTGAACAAGGAGATAGTGGATGATAAAAAATGGCCAAGTGTCCTTATTGTGATTTATTCATCTTACCAAATTGCATGGATGCAAATCGCTGCAATCACCAAGGAGATAGAACAAACCACTAGATATGAGGTTCACTTGAAATTGTATATGAACTTGGAAAATTTACAAATGTAATGATTGGAAAATGATGTGTTAATAAAACTTTTATGATGAGAAATGCATTGATGATTGAATTAAGAAAAATTTTGAAATGTTGTATTGATTTGGAGCATTTTGAAACAAATTAGGACAATTTTACACCTTTTGGGCACAAATAACAGTTTGTCATCCACATCAATTCATATTATCACAAAACTGAATGCAATGATGTAATTGATGATGATAATTATGAAAATGGTCATTTTGTGAAAACTTGGACTATTGTGAAGTGTTTTGTAACTTGAAATGTGATTTTTATGACTTTTGATCGCAAGCAAAAATTATGAATCCAAATCGATTTTGGTTTTCACAAAATATGATATTATGATGAAATTGATGTATGGATGCAATTTGGAATGATTTTGTGGAGGTAAGCTACCTTTTTATTTTTTTGGTCTTTTTGTCATCTTTGACGGTAAAGGTCGATAGGCACCTACTACATGTGCAAACGCCTGCCATAGTTTATTGTTATCCAAACACAAAAATGTGTTTTAATGTGCTTGGAAGTGGCCATGGGCATTTCAATGTGCCTAAAACATATATAAATAGCCTACATAAGGGAAAAACAAGTTCATTTGTACATTTGCAAATTGTTGAAGCTACGTCTGAGGGAGTGGAGTGAAGTGGAGTGGATTGAGGTGTTGTGGAATCTATGGTGATGGGGTGGGTACATGCGATAGTAGGAGAAGATATGTATTTTTCCAAGGTGAGTTATTTGAAGCTCTTTGTTTTTGTACATATATTTGTGTGTGTGTGTCTTTTTTTTAATTTACTTTTTTGCCTTTATGTATTGTGTTGCAGTTGAGGATTTTGGAGGCTCGACATCGGTTCTCGCCTCTCATCCCAAGGATGAGGAAGATACTGCGGGAGGACTAGTGGAAGTGGCTATAGGCTATGGGGATGGTTGGGGTAGCTTAGATAGATGAGGTGAGAGCATATGAGGGGTATCTCTCTACCTTGGCAGAGATATGGGATCCAGATAGGGGACATTTTAGCTCCCTACTAGAGAGATGATTGTGACACTTGAGGATGTATATCACATCCTCAAGCTACCAGTGGAGGGCTTACATGTCGAGGTTGGACATGATAAGGGATATGAGTTGAGTTGATTATTCAAATATGGGTGGAAATATGTGGATGTGAAGGGTAGAGGGATTACATACTTTTCCATGTATAAGGACAAGCAACTAGATGCCCTTTGTGCTTTGGTGATGTTCGTGTTGGCCAACATAGTGGCCCTGAATAGCACTGCTATCAATTCCCATGGAACCTTATTGATTTGGTGTGTGACATGATAAACATGCATTGGGTATATGCATGGTATCCTAATTTATTGGTGCATTTGTACCAAGAACTATATAATGTTAGGATGCAGAGGTGAAAGGGGCTAGGTTGCAGTTTGCTACTGCAATGCTGGGGTTGGGAACACTTCAATGTGGCTCAACCAGTGGGCTTGCCTACTACAACATGGGATAGGGAGTAGACCTATGCTATAAGGTGGTATATGGTAGAGGAGGTGCAGTCGATTCATCCTTTTCGTATGATTTAATGGTACCAAGATTTATGGGTTGGATTGATAGTAGCTCAGGTGATATGGAGACCATGGTGAGGTGCCATATGGACAGGTGATGGGTAGCATCTACGATGGGTGTGATAGTCTAGGTGGGTGGTCGGGAGATAATCTAATTCTCATGGATGTTGAGGCATTTTGGACTAATTTAGGAGGTTTCAAAGGTATCAGTGCTCTGCAGGCATCATCAAGATGATATGGGCCTCCCTTGTGTTGATGCGTGGAGGATAACTTATGAGTATTATGAGGAGGTGGATCTCCTTGTTGTGGATGATGTGGGGACTACAAAGAAGTACAATGCATGGTTTGCTACATAGCCACCATGGATACCAAGTTCAATAGTATATGGGGATGGTGATGAGACAGAGGTTGAGGAGGTTGATGAGGCTCCTAAGCATCAAAAGCACCTTTGATCTAGTAGTCAAAGGAGGTAATTGAGTGGTATAGTTGAGTAGGCACCTGATATTGGAGATGATGGAGGTGGCATGGAGGATAGGGAGGATATTTTGGATGGGCCTCCTGGTCAAAGCGAGGAGGATTAGGTGAGGCTAAAGCAGTTGATGATAGAATGAGATGCTATGGTAGTGACTTGGGATACATAGATAGCTTGGCTACGGGATGGGGATATGGCTTAGAATGTAGAGATAGCTTGGTTATTTATGTATCTAGAGGCACAATCGACTATAGGTGGAGCTGAGGATAGTATTGTGAGGCTCCAAGAAGAGCTGCTAGATAAGATTCACCAATAGAGATATGATGTACACTGCCTTTGATCTCAAGATGGATATATTCAATTATTGGAGGATCGGTTTATGGAGCACAACATTGGGCTTCTAGATCCACCCTCCTCATCTATATTCGGTTCTATTAGGCCTAGTGAATCTATACTTAGCTCTAGGTCTAGGAATCCTTTAGGGTCACAAGGGTTCTCTTATAGGCATTAGCTAGTGCTTAGATGCACTTTTTGGATATGATCCTTGGTGCTCCATTTTATATAGCCTTTGGGTGTTCATTGTACATGCGATATTTATACATATATATACATGGATTTTAATTTTGTGTTATTCTTTTGTGTGAATGCTTTTTGTAAATTTTTTTGTGTGGATGCAAATGTATATGGATGATTAATGCAAATAGAAATATGTTATCAATGCAAATGTATATGGATGATTAATGCAAATGATAATATTTTTAAATGTAAATGTATATGGATGATTAATGCAAATGATAATGTGTATGAATGCAAATGCTCTAATGATCATTCATATTTTATATTTTACTTGTCCATTTTTAGAATTGTTGTTTAATCAAGGGTACCATACTGGTGGCATGTGGTCTGTAAGACTCATGAAATGACATGGATGTTGACATGGAAGAAGATATGGATGTTGATATGGAAAAATAACTATTTATTACATACTCATACATACTAGTGATATCAAAAAAACTCACTAAGTACTACCTAATTTCTCTAAGACCAAATGTGTGCGCAATGAATTCATTTACCGAATCATGAGCATGGTAATGACTCAAGGTAATCAAGAATCAATGTGTGTGCAAGTGAGTTCATTAATCCATCTTGAGTAAATTGGGTGAAACCTATTATGAAGAAGACCAAGAAGCTAGCTTGACATTATGTGCAGCTAAATGTCTCTTTTAAAAGATATGTGTTGCCACACGTGAGTGTAATCCACTTCTAGTCAAGCATCTAGAGCCCTAGTGGAGATTAGATCCATAGTCCAATAATTTTGATCTCTAATTTTTGGGGATGCTTACCTAATCATCTTACTGGAAATGTATTACTATCCTTACAACTTGAGGATCAGTGGTGTGTGATGTGTAAAATATTTAGAGTTTTTAAGGGTTTTACCCTACTCTTTATTTTATTTTTAAAATTGTGATAGTGGTGAAAACCACTATTTTTGTGGACTATGTTGCATGATATGACAAGCAAGGATTACCCTTTTCACTTCGAGGTACAAGCCAAGTATGGTGTTATCCCTCTTTGACACAAGATTTTTTTAATATGTGCAATTGTGTTTGGTTCAAGAATATTTTGGAGTCAATTCTCATAACTCAAGATTTTCTTAATGAAAATGTGTCTTGGTCCTAGAAAAAACTAGACATGTATTTGGAGTTTGCTTAAAACACTAGGAATGGATGAGTGACCGAAAACACCTAGGAATTATGGACATGTGGCTTTGTTAATGATAAGTTGGCTTTATGGAATGATGCAATGAAAATGGATGATGCTTGAAGGTGCCCCTAATTAAGGCAACATGACTTTATTGGACCAATTAATATCTAAATTGAATAAATATCCTCTAATATAAAATGTGTGATGTGGTTGTGCATGCAATGTATGAAATACAATTTGTGAAATGGAATGTGTGAAAATGACATGTGTGACATGCAATTTTGTTTTTGTGTATTAGTCATGTATATATACATATATATAAATCACAGTAAGCATGGAACACTTTCAAGTGTATGATGTTCAGTGGCTTAGGTTCTTTTACTCCCCCTAGTTTGGTAATCTGATGTGCTTCTTGAATATTTTGAATTCAGATAGCAGCAAGCAACATGTATAGATGCAATGTACATGTAATGCAAAATGTTTTTGTTTTTTTTTTTGTTTTTGTTTTTGCTTTTTATTTTTTATTTTTTTTAAATTTAAGTTATGTACATATATTACAAACAAAATGGTCGGTGAGATGGATTAATGAGATGAAGGTGGTAGTTCACCAGTTGGTTTGGACTGCTCTTGTGGAAGAAGTGAGTGAATTATGGGATGATGAATGGGAAAAATTTTGAGGTAATACTCATCATTTTTAGTGTGTAGGATGATGGGCTACGATTCCTCTTAATATTCATCAAAAGCTATCGACATAAGGTTAAATTCTTCATAGATTTCATCTTTGGAGTCATCGATGTGATGGATATCTTCTCCTGAATTTAAATTTAAACTTTGTTGGACATTTTGAGTCCCTAAGCTAAAATTTATCATTGATGTCAAAAGGACCTATGTAAGTAAGCACTATGATTTTGCTCCACAAAGAGCTTCATGAGAAGCAAAGGTTTTGATCAAAGGTTCTAGAAGGGATGCATGGCATTTGGTTCCAAAATGAGCTTCAAGGGAAGCTTAGAAAAAGGTTTTTATGAAAACAAAGGAAGGCAAGGAAATATTTTATTTAAAACCAATGGATGGCAGATTTGAAATGGATTTTTCTTAAAACCCAAGTTGGCTTTTTGTTTCATCGAAAAAGGTGCCCCGATGATGGAGAAATTTAATTTTAAAGTTTTAGTTTAAATTTTAATTTATTTAAAATTTAAATTTAAATTTTGAAATTAAATAAAAGGTTTTTTCTTCCTTTCTTATTGGAATTGTCGACATCATGAGGGCATTTTTAAAAGGGCCAACGTATTTGCATTGAAGTATGGCTTATATAAATAAGCCAAAGGTTTTCCATTTAAAAAAAACTGAGTGTCACATGATTTTCGAAAACCCAAAGTATTTTTGCATCCGAATATTGCGTAGCAAATTTCATGGAGTGTGACGTGGGCAGTCAAGTCATGGACGGTTAAATTTTTGGCACCTTATGAGGAAAGCACATGTATTTTAAGGAAGAGAGTGCCCAAGGCACTCACGTGGGAAGTGTTAGCTCACGCGGCTTAGCTGTCGCTTGGTAGCACGGTGGGCAGAGGTTTGAAATGCTAAGGCCCTTCAAGGGCTCCTTTGAGGTATGCGCTCTAACTCCGATATTTGTAGGGGTCAATAGTTTAATTAAAATATTTGCTTGCTATGGTTTGATTATGTTTTTGTGGGAGATATAAGGTTGAGCAAGCTTTAATATTTTATTAAGGTTTGATTATGATTTTTGTGGGAGATATAAGGTTGATCAAACTTTAATATTTTAATAAGGTTTGATATTTGATTAATGTGAGATATTGCCTAAGAAAGCTTTGTGATTATTTTTTAGTGCAAAAGTTTTGAAAGGAAGGATATAAAATATTTTATTTATTTTAATGTATAAGGGGTTTGTGGAGTGACAAGGCTATGCAATGATTTGATTTATTTTATTTTATGGTACAAGTGGTTTTAGGAGTGATAAGGAAGTTGTGCATTAATTCTTAAGAAGGTTTTCTAGTTAAAAGCCTTGGTAAATATTATTTTGAAGTGGAGTAATGTTGATTATTTTGTGATCTTCTAACCCTTGTGAAGATTGGCAAAAGAATATTGTGATTTTGGTAGATTTCCAAAGAGGCTTCTTCATCTTCATTAAAGGTATGGGCACATTCTCCTATTGATTGATTATGGTGGTTGATTTCTGAAAAAATATTTGGAGTGAAAAGGATTGATTGTGGTTTCCTTTTCAAAAGTGATTTCTTTAATGCTTCTAGGTTTTTTGGATTGAGAGTTGTGATTAAACCTTGTTTTATAAGCATTTTTGTTGGAGCCCATTAGTTGTGCAAAGAACTTGAACTTGAGTTAGAAAAGAACATGAGTATCATTTTTATGTGAGATTTGTTGTTGAGCATTGTTGGAAATATTTTTAGTTGATTGATACATGCTTGGACTAGGGTTTGTGAGAAAGGGTTGTTCATTGAGGTGATTGGTTGAGTTGAGTTGATTTATCCTAGTCAAGTGGATGCATGTGGTTGTTCAAGTTCCATAAAACAAACTATTATATATTCTGGATTTGAGTTGATATTGGTATTTGAGTATATAACATATAGAGTCTCTAACAATTCTCTTTATGGTTCTATGATATTTATTTGAGTTGATATTAGGATTTGAGTATAGAACATATTGAGTCTCTAACAAATATCTTTATGCTTCTATGAGATTGAGTTGAGATATTTATTGAGCATTAAGTATAGAACATATTGAGTCTCTAACAATTATCTTTATGATTCTATGAGATTGGATAAGTTCTGTGTGAGCTTGTTAAGCATATTTGAGGTAAGCCTTTGAGAAGGCTTGTGGACTGATTTTTAGTAAGCTTTTATGGAATCTTGCTATGCAGACTTGAGAAAGTCCTAGAGGGAAATTATTGAGCAAATTTGTACAAGTCCTAGATAGGACTTATTGAGTAGATTTGAGAAGGTTTTGTTTGGACCTGTTGAGCATATTTGAGCAGGTTCTGTGTGGACCTATTGAACAGATTTGAACAAGTTCTGTGTGGACCTGTTAAGCAGATTTGAACAAGTTTTGAATGAGCTTGTTGAGAATATTTGAGCAGGTTCTGAGTGGACCTATTGAGCATATTTGAGCAGGTTTTGTGTGGACCTATTGAGCATATTTGAACAGGTTCTGTGTGGACCTGTTGAGAAGATTTGAGCAGGTTTTATGTGGACCTATTGAGCAGATTTGGACAAGTTCTGAGTGAGCTTGTTGAGAAGATTTGAGCAATTTATGAGTGGACTGTTGAGTAGATTTGAGAAATTTTTGAATGAACCTATTAATACAAAGCTTTGGATGCTCCCCACAAAATTTCTAAATGCATTAGGATCTTGGTATTGAAGTTCAATATATTTTAGAATATCCATTAATGCCTCATGATGTGGAGGATATTGTTGAATGAGCTTGTATATGTACAATTTTGCTAAAGCCATTTTAAGACTTGTGGTTAACCGACTGCTCAATGAGATGATTGGATTTGGGGGGTGATTGATGGGATGAATGAGTGAACTTGGATGACTTGGAATATAAATAATTTGAGATGGATTGGCAAAAATTTGTATGGGTGATGATGAATCTTTAGGTTGAGACACACTTTCTTGTGGAGGTATGGGCGGTGGAATAGGTTGCTACTGTGCATTTTGTTTATTTATGCGTTGTTGTTGACCTTGGGTTACTACATGAATAGCACCCACAAAATCTTGGTACTATTGCACATGATTAACTTGATTTGGATGAGTCTTGGTGTTAGACCCTTTTTTTGTTGGTTGCACTTCCTCATGATGAGAAAGTGGTGTTTGAAAGATACCAAGGTTTTGGTTTTGTTGATCTAATGGGTTATCAAGCTTGATGGCCCCCAATTCAATGAGATCTTGCACTCTATATTTAAATATATGGTAGTTGTTAATATCATACTCATTTTACCTATGATAAGGGTAAAGCAAATTTTCTTGGTAATTTTAACCACGTTTAGTGGGATCATCTAGTTTAACCTCAGGTAAAGTAAGTTGGTTAGTATCATATAACCTATGAAATATGAAAGCATAAGATTTGGCTAATGGGGTGTATTGACGACGTTGTCGAATAGATTATTGATGTTGTTAGTTTTCCATAGTTGGCATTGTGTTTTGAATTGATTATTTGTTGAGAGAACCACATGATATTCAATTTATCATGGTTTTTGTTGAATAGTTTTTTGTTGAGCCATTTCTAGTTGGCTCATCACCACTTGATTAACTTGGTTAGCTTGGTTGGTCAAATTGGCCTGATTTGATTTTTACTGGCCAAAATAGTTGCTTTTATATTGGACCTTACTTTTTCATTCTTTATTTTTAGGCTTGAGCACTCCTTAGATTTGTATCTCCTCAATTGTGCTGGCATGGGGAAGAGCTTCCTCAAATGATCGGTATTGTTGCAATTATAACTAAGATATGGGTTTTAAGCAACTCTTAGTGAACAATTTAGTAAGCTCTTTCATTGATAGGGCAAATGGAAATGTGGTGATAATGGCCCTCCAATGATTTCCAAAGTCATAGACAGACTCATCATCATATTTTTTTAGACCTTATATATCATATAATAAGACTTTCTTTCTAACATTAAAGGAAAATATTTCAAGAAATAGGTCAATTGATTGCTCAAAAGTATAAATTCTATGGTGAGGCAAGTGATTATACCATTATCCAGTATCTCTAGCCAATATCTAAGGAAATATTCAAAGCATGAGAGCATCATTATTTTGGATTTTGAAGCATGAATGGATGAATGTGCTCATGTGTTCTTTAGGGTCCTCAGTCCCTTTAAATTTATCAAAATTTAGTATTGTGAAGTTTTTGGGATATGGTGGTGATGGTACCAAAGAATGGATTGGTTGATTGATCATTTGACATAAAGTGGGCCTGGTTCATCAAACCATGAGTATGTTGCATCAAACTGTCAATTTGTTGTTGCATAGTTTGGATCCTAGGGTCTTCCCTTGGAATGCAAAAACCCTAAATCACTTAATGATTCTATGAAGGTGGGGTGGAAATATGTTGAGGTGTAATAATATTTTTATGATGAGGTGAAGTGGATTGAAACTGATGATAATGAGTTTGGTGAAGAAATGATGGTGAATGTTGAAATGGAGATGATGTATGAGGATTGTGATTATAATTATTATTTATGGAAATGGTATGGGTATGGGTTGATGGTGGTGTGAGGATGGAAACCATAGAAGATTGTGGTACCCATGACGGAATCTAGGTGATGAAGGTGGTTTGATTTGAAATAGGTTGAGGCTTAGTATTGACCACCTGAACTTGTTATTGAGTATTTGATCACTTCTTAAGCAATTTATTAAGGTGTTCCCATGCTTCAAATATTTCCATATTTGAAGTGGAAGGCATGTATGTGGATGGAACTGATGAGGTGGGTGGATGACAAGTTGCAATAGGAATTACAACTGTACTGATGATATTGGATGAGGTGGATGTTGGCATTTGTGAAGCAGCATTGACATGTGCTTTATACAAAGTATTGACATAGGTATATGTGTAGGATGATGGTATGGATGTGCTTAGAGCACATGATTGGGAGATGGACCAATGTTGGGAAGGTGTAGTTGATACCTCAAAAAGAGGATTGTTATACACTTGGGTAAGGCTTGAAGGCTATGAGGAGATAAGTTCCTACTGGAAAGAAGGATCCTACCTAGGTGAGTTATGGCCTAAATTTAAGATATAGTTAGCAGATCTCTGAAGAGATTCTACTTGGACCATGTCTATATGGGTGATGTGGCGACCAAAGGTAGGTGAAGATGATTCACTTTGTGGAATGGCCATGTGGAATGACTATGTGGATGGCACAGTTTGTGATGGATCCACAGACAAATCTGAATGAATTACCTATATCACACTAGTGGGATTAACCATAAAAGTGGTGGGGAGTGATGATGAATTATCCATGGATGCAATGTGTTGTGAGATGGAAATTTGATTTAGTGCTTCTTTATTTTTTTGATTTCTAGTTAATACCATAAGCTAAATAAATCAAATATATGCAATGTGTAGTACAATAATGTAAATAAAAACTTCACAAAAATCAAGTAAAAGACTCACTTCTAAGTTTCTACAACAAATGTGTCTTACATTTTTTTTTTAATCTCATTTTAATGTTTTTCTTTTTTTGTGTGTGTTTTTATGTACTAATTTGAATTATAAAATATGAAATCTATGGCTTGAATGGGCAATGATATTCTTCCTGGTGATGAAGTCTAGGAAGTTTTCTCAAGGGTATCCTAATGTGGCTAAGGGTAGAGATTGGTGGATGGATATGAAACCCACCGTCACCAAATCTCAAGCAATAGTTTATGATGAAATCCAATGCATTATTGTTTAATGTGATACGTGTTGTGTGTGATTCCTTTTAAAATTTCTAGTTTTCTATGGTGTACATACAATGTTAGAAATAACTAATTTTCCAAGTCTAAATCAGAAGCCAACAACAAAAATATCAATTTCTTCAAAAGATGTAGAGTACATCGCTTAAGACCCTCAGTAAACAAAGGAGGGTTTGTCTAATATTTTGCCTTGAATCACCAAATTCAAGAATACTTTTGATATCTTGATAGTTTTCCTACTTAGACAAGCAAAAAGAGATATTCCTAACCCTATAATGCAAACTATTTCATGCAATTAACAATTCATATGAAAAAATAATGCAGGATTTTAAGTGCACCACACCAGAAAACAATGAAATTTCAATTGGAAATGTGAAATTTATGATTGAATATGAATGAAAAAATTATTCTAAATGCCCATGATTCAAATTTAATTTACTTGTTTTTAACAAAAATTTAATGATGATATTTATAGCATTATATCTAAAAAAACGTAAAAATACACAAAATAGAGAGGTTGGGGTTTTGAGGAAGACTTACAGATAAGCCTATATATTTTTCTTCCTCTCTGTGAAACACCTCTGGATGCTTTTGAAACACACCAAAGCACCTTTTGAACTTTGGATGGCACCCCTCGAGTGTCACAGGGCATCTACATAACTTCTGCAACTTCTACAATTCTTCAGAAACCTTGATTCTATGAAATTTGTGAGATCCATTTTTCTAAAAACCTACAAAGAAAAGATAGAAAACCACAAGTCAGTGACAAGATAATTTAAAATATAGAACCTTTTGTGGGTACCACTATGATCGCCATTTGTGAATGCAAATAAAGCAACACCAAATATAGAATATTGAAATAAACAAGCGATATAAATACACAAATGATTGCACAAGGAAATAGATTCTTTTATTAATTTCGGTGGATCTCCAATATTACAATCAATAATTCCCCAAATGTGGGGTTTACAATTATTACAATACAATAATTATTATTATTATTTGATACAATTATTACAATACACTAGGATTATCCAAAACCCTAATTAACAAATTATTGTGGTGTCTTCATGCATGATTTGATCCTAATAGATTGTGGATGGGTTTCTGATATCCTTGACAAGGCCACTTGAGATTCAACATCCTTCAATGAATACTACTCTCATACTTGTACATAGCAAATAATTATAAGATTTAATAATACCTATGAGGGCTCCATTATATAAGACCCTCAGAAATGAGATCACTAAACCTAATATTGCATAAAAGTTGTAAACAAATGATAATAACATAAAATGATGTGCACAAAAATATTGACCTTGCCTTCACTAACTTGTCATTTTTGTCTTCATTGTTGTTGTAGAGGATGATTATGTAGATGTTCTCTAGCGGCACTCAAGGGTCATAGGGCTACAAAATTAGGATGGGAAATGTCTACGGGTGCTTGATGCTGATCATAAATATCCATAGGAACCTGGTAGGCTCTTATGGGCACTCTATAGACTTTGGTGGGCACTTGGGAGGCTCTGGAAGGCATTCGATAGCTAAGGGGAAGGTCACAAAACCATATCTATTTTGCAATATGGACGACGGTGGATGAGGTGGATGCGAGAGGAAGCAATAGAGGATGGAATTTGTGAGGATGCTTGGATTCTTGAGGACTTAGGGCACAAGGGCTTAGGGAACCTAAGACCTTATAAAAATGGTAGGGACTCCAAAAACTTAGCAAAACTTAGGGCTTGGAATTTAGAGGTTGGGTCATCAAAATGACTCCTCTTTATAATCTTCCCTGTGGCACATTAGGGTTTCAACAACACAAAACGTGTGGCTTAGATTAAAACATGACAAAGGGTGGAGATTAAAGCAGGGTAAGTGGTATGGATTAAGGCGAATGGATGGCTAAGATTAAAACATGATGGATGACTGGGATTAATTCATACATATATACATATATTTATAAAATATTATTATTTAAATATATATTTGTAGACACCTAAATCGTGTCATGCTTAGGGGAGTTGCTCACATAGACACACTCATAATATCATAAGATATAATCTTGGACTTTCCAATCATCAATAGTGGTTCTCACCACTCATTTGGGGCCTTTTCAAGACATCCAAGTCTAGCCACTCAAGCCAAGAGTGGCCAGATCCTAGCTACTCAAGCCTAGAGTAGCCAGACCTTAGCTGTTGCATATGATAGCGGCCAGATCTTAGCCGCTACAGATGACATTGGATAAGCCATAAAAAGTAACTTTGCAATAGAGGTGAGTGAGAGTAACTTTGCATTCCTTTTCATGACCAGTTCACATAGGAGACTTAAGTTTGCATTTAAACTTTAGTTAACTGACCTCCAAGCATAAACAAAGGATAAAATCTTCTCATGCTAACAACCAGTTCACATAGAAGACTCAAGTGGGTAGTTAGATTTCAGTTAAATAGCCTTCAAACATAGACAATGGACAAAATCTTCTCATGCTAACTTGAACTACGCATGAGAAATTTATTTCTAGGGCTTGGACATAGACCTAGGGTTTCACACTATAAAAGGTGCAAGCCTAAGAGCACCAAGACATCTTTTAATCGGCTATCATCAAGACATATTTTTGAGGAGAGCTTTTGAGACTTGGAGAGTTCTCTTTGAGATCATGTGTACGGTGAAGCACTGATGAATTTAAGAGCATAACACCTATTATTTAGACATCAGGTACAAAATTTGATCCATAGCTTTGGGGTAAAGAGAGTAAGGTTTACCTTAGTGGTCATTGTCTTAGACAATGGCCCATGGGCTTAGCTTAGGTTTTAGACATAGCATCTTTTATTCTATTTCTTTATGTTTTCATATCATTAGCATAGATTTATATGATTTCATGGCATAGGTTCATCATATTTCCGTTACATTATTTTATTACTAACAACCTCATCCAGGGATTCAATCTTGGACACCTTAACGTGTGTTGTTTTTCATTACTTGTAGGGCCACAGGTTCATAGGATGAAGTTTGCAACATATGATAGCAAAGGAGATCCCTCTAGAAAACAGACCTGGAGAAGGAGGCATCTGTAAACCCTCATACATTTTCATGTGCAAAACTAAGAAGATTTTATAAGTGCACCACCTCTTCGTGAAAGGGGCACTCATTACCTATTTGTAATTTATTGTATCAAAATGGGTATCCCTAAGAGGAATCGACATGTAACCAAGATTCAATATCAATAAAGAGATCTATCTTTGTTATTTCATATTATATGATTTTTCTTCTTGTCTTTCCATTTCATCTTAGGTTTTTTTAATAACATTGCAAGTAGGGTTAAAAATGGGCGATGCATGCATTCTTGAGGTCACTACAGATGGTGATCACAGAGGCACCTGATAGGCTAAGCCAATTTTTGCCTCATCATAACTTGCTTTATATCCATACTCCTCATCCCACAAGTTGTACCCTATTGGGATGGAATCAATTGAGATGTCTGGATGATAATTTTCTAGAGGTGGTATGTTTACCATGGCCACTTGTCTTTTGATAAAATTTCCTATTCTTAGGGGGTGATAAGGAATGAAATCAATGTCTTATCCTAACCCTAAGCTTAACCTTTCCAATGCCACTGCAAGTGAGTCATATCGACCTCTACTATAATAGCCTAATCCAAATCTGTCAAAGGGAAGCTAATATTGTGGCTCATATGGCCGCCTGTGCCCCTGCTCATATATTCCAAGGCCATAGCCATGCCAATGGCAATGATCAAATTACCTTAGATCAAACTCATGGTTAGAGAGGTAATGAACATTTACCATGAATAATTCATCACTATCCTCTTCTATATCTGAAGACTTATGAGCGCATTCCAGGCTGGCATAGACAAAATTAGTTTGGTTGGGAGGAATTCCAAGTGGAACCACTATTCCTACTGGTGGCCTCAAGTCCTTAGGCCTTACCATGTCTTGTGTAGACTCAATGATAGGCATAAAGGTGATGTTTTGTGCAAGGTACTCCCCTATGCCTATGCTTTCCTAGTGCATACTTCATGGATGACCCTACGGATGATACCGGTAAAGCAGGGTGATAATAACTATCTTCATCTTGATCTTGAATATATTCCTCTTCCATAGGACTTGGAATTTTAGTAATAGCTATAGTTGGAACTTCCTTGGGCCTTTCTTCCTTAAATAAGGGTGCCTTTAACTTCTGATTATCTTTTGGTTTTGATGTTGATGGTACTTTAGAAGCATTGACTATTTTGAATGCACCAGGAGGTGTTGATGTGCATGGGTCTTTTCTTACCCCTTTGTATTTGTTATCCACTTGTGTGGTTTGGGATGAAGGTGCCACATACAAGTGAGTATAATGGATTACACATTCTCCTGGAATGTCCACCTGATTGATGTATTTAAAAGGCTCTTCATCGGCTAGAACCACATAGACTTTATTCTCGTGCACATACTTGACACATTGGTGCAAGATCGAAGGTACATGCTTCATGGACCTTATCCAAGGGTTCCCTACGAGTATGTTGTACTACACATCTCCTTTTAAGACATGACACATCACAGGGATGGTCTTATGCCCCACCTTTATGGGTAGGACTGTCGTTCCCACAATATTACATAAAGCATCATTGAAAGCTCTCAATGTGTAAGCTCTTGGAATGATATTAGACTTAGGTATTTTGAGGTGATCTATTGTAGTTGTTGTAATGATTTTTATAGATGAACCTATATCGACCAAGACCCTATTGAAAGGTAATTCATTGATTGCCGCTATAATGTTTAGCAGAGGGTCTATTAAGGTAGAAGGTATTATCTTAATCTCATGATCATAGAATCAGATTACAAGCTCCTGGCATTGTTGTACTTGTCCCACAAAGTGAGTGAAGGCATTCGCATCTTGCGGTTGGAGCTCAATTGTTCTTAAAATATCCATTAGATTCTCCCTATGCTTTGGGGACTATTGTATGATCTCATAGATGGATAACTTAGCTGGAGTTGTCTATAGGTTTTGCTCCAATATACTCCGAATAGTTACCATAGGTCTCATTAGTGGACTTGGAAGGTTTTTGCCTTTGCCTATGAGCGGCTGGGATGTTCATGGGGGTTGTAAGAAGCTATGGTTGACCATACCGCCTAGTCCTCATTGCTATGTTAACAATCTCAACCATCCCAATGTATCTATGGGTAGGTATATCAGCTCAAACCTGATTGACTTGGGCCCCTTGCTCTCGAGGGGCCTCATGATTTGGCAATGGGTTTTTGTATATGCTCATGTCTCTATTATCAAGAGCCAGTTGGTTGTCAACTTTGAGTTCTCCCACATTAATCATGTTTTGCACTTGATGCTTAAACTCGATGCAAGCCTCAATGTCATGCCCCGGTATCCTGTGATAAGGGTAAAATTGATCTTCCCTATATCCTTTTGGCTTAGGATGGTTGGGATCTATAAGAGGTATATCAATAAATATGATCCTCCTGGCCTCTCTCAACTGATTAAATATTGATTGCATTGATTCTATCAGAGGCATGAAATAACGAGGCAGCTTGCATTCTCAGTTTCTTCCCTAATTTTTCTTTTGGTCGTAGTTGACTGGCAGGGGATGTGCTTGATAGTTCTAAGGTTTTTGTGCACCCCCATCCTTGGGTGTAGCCAATACGACTTGATTGACTTGAGCAGGGTTGTCCTGCTTCTACTTATACTTGTCATTCTTACCATTCTTGTTCCACTCTTTTTTGTTTCATAGTTTAATGGTTCCCTCATCTACTTTTATTTCTTAGATGAGCTTGGCCTATGCCAAAGCTTCCTCAAATGAAGGATACTGCTGATTTTTTAGTAAGAGTGAGATAGATTTAGATCAACTTTTGGTGAACATGTGAATGATCTCTTCTGTGGGAATGTAGAATGATAATTTTACCATGATTTTTCTCCATCTACTCCCATAATCCATTACTGGTCATCATCATACTATTTCAAGTTGGCCAGGTCTGAAAGGTTCACTTTCTTCTTAGCACCAAAGGAGAAACGCTTTAGGAATGTATTTACTAGTTGCTCAAATTTGGTTATGTTGTGCTTAGTTAGTTGGTTGAACCATTGAGTGACAACACCTAAAAATGTCATTATGAATGTTCTTAGCATGAGAGCATCATTGTATTCAAGATGAAAATAGGTGTTGATAAAATTGGTGACATGCTCTTGTGCATCCTCTTCACCCTTAAACTTTTCTAACCTAGGCATCTCAAAGTGCTTAGGATATGGAGGGCTAGGTATTAATGGGCACAATGGTTGGTTGTGTATTTTGCTCAATGTTGGTGAGTTCCCAACTGCCTCTTGTTTCTCAAAGGTTTTCATCTTTTCAACAAGCTCTTGAAATACCTTTGATGCATGGATTTCCTCCTCTTGTAAGCCTATTCACATTGGCAATGGAGGTAACTCTCTATCCATTTGATTTATTTTGTTTTCCTCCCTCTTGTGAGGGGACTCAATATTGTGTTCCTAGTTTGTTATGTTTACCCTTCCCTCATTAGTTGTATTTCATTCATGATTTGGTGGGGGATTTTGTTGTGGACTATCTTGTCTAGTGTGCCTCTCCTTAGGTGAGTTAGCGCGTCTTGTTTTTTGGTGGTCACATGGTCCACCAATGAAGCAAACGGTCAAGCAGAAGCCTCAAAAAAATAATAGTCTCCATTTTGAGGAATACGGTGCAAGACAATCACAAGGAATGGCACATGTAGTTGCCTCTTGCACTATGGGCATACAAAACTAGTATATGTATGCCCATGGGTGCAACGCTATTTTCACTAGTATATGGCACTGAGGTCATCCTGTTGCTAGAGTTAGAAATTTTGACTCTACGTATAGCATTAAAGGACTTCATAGATGATGATGTTGCGCAGCAAGGTCACCTTGATCAGTTGATGCTTCTTGATGAACATCAAGTCAATGCTTTAGAGCATCTTCATGTTTACCAAGATCGCCTTGCACGAGCTTACAATAGTAAATTCCATATAATAAAATTCAAGGTTGGAGATCTAGTGCTCAAAGAAAACCAATGAAATTTGAATCTGCCACCGCATATGCAAGATAAGTTAGCAGTAAATTGGATAGGTCCATACATGATTTCAAAGATATTTGGGCTTAGATCATATCACCTTATATCATTAGATGGTGTTGAAGAGCCTGAACCTCTCAATATCATTCATTTAAACTCATTTTATACACAAAACACAAAAACATTCAAATATTTCATAAAAACAAAAACATTCAAATAATCCATAAAATTCAAAAACATTCAAATATGTCAAAAACACAAAACAAAGCATAAAAACATAAAAATTCAAAAATACAATCAAAGGCTCCAAGGGTAATTCAAGCCGCTTGGTCAAAATCAATTCAAAAAGGCTCCAAGGGTAATTCATACCACTTGGTCAAATCCAATCAATAAAAGGCGCCAAGGGTATTTCACACCGCTTGGTCAAAATCAATTCAAAAAGGCTCCAATGGTAATTCATACTGCTTGGTCAAATCCAATCAATCAATGGATCCAAGGGTAGTTCATACCGCTTGGTCAAAATCAGTTCAAAAATGCTCCAAGGGTATTCAAGTCGCTTGTTCAAAACCAATTCAAAAAGGCTCCAAGGTTAATTCATACCGCTTGGTCAAATCCAATCAATCAAAGGCTCCAAGGGTAGTTCATATCGCTTGGTCAAAATCAATTCAAAAATGCTCCAAGGGTAATTCATACCGCTTGGTCAAATCCAATCAATCAAAGGCTCCAAGGGTAGTTCATACCGCTTGGTCAAAATCAGTTCAACAAGGCTACAAGGGTATTCAAACCGCTTGGTCAAACATAAATTCAAAAAGCTCCAAGGGTATTCAAACCACTTGGTAAAATACAATCAATCAAACGCTCCATGGGTATTCAAACCGCTTGGTCAAAAATCAATTCAAAGGCTCCAACGGTAAATCAAACTGCTTGGTCAAAGCTCCAAGGGTACCCAATATGCTTGGTCAAAATCAAACAAAATCTCCAAAGGCATCTTAAATCCCTTTGGTCAAATTAAGCAAAAATACAAAAACAACATAAAAATAAAAAGTACAAAAACAATTGCATCTCACATCTTGCATCCACATCATTGCATTGCATATTCATATCCACTACAATTGCATATGTCATGAGAGCCTTACAAGTGATACCATATTTTGTCACACAAATCATTCAAATCCATACCACCATTAACACACGTGTGTAATTATGTTTTTCAACACAACCATTATTTGTTGCTATAAATAATATACTAAGGTTTTTTGGTTATTCAACCACACCTAGTAATCTTATCAACTTTTGAGGAAAATCACTTTGATTAGTAGAAGGTAAGGTCTAGCTGTGATAATGCCTTGGATATTCAAGATCCCGTCACTAATTGAAATACTAAAATCCTAGCAGGTACAAGAAAAATATGAAAGCTACAAAGCGGTCTAGGTTACCTTAAGCGAAAAGAATTTTCCTTGCTTATCCCCTTGTGCAACCAATTTAAAGGTGCTAAGAATTGGCAAAAGTACAAGCTTTACCCTATCCAAATTCCTTTCTTAAATCAAAATAAGAAAATCCCAAAGCAAAGTACATATTCAAAATGTCAAGCATACAGTCCAAAATTTAAAGCAATAATCCAATACACAAATCATAAATTCAAAAATAAAATCAAAAATAAACAATGATTTTAATCACTACATATGATAAAAATAAATATTGATTATCATCACTACAAAAATCCCCACTCAAAAGAAAAAAAATCAATCAAAATAAAAAGTGATTTTCATCACTACATATGAGCAAATATCCAAAGCCAAAAAGAAGCCAAAAGGGAATAAAGCTTGAATCCCTGGAATTCTCAGCATTGTACAAAACTGGAAGGAGAAATCCTTATGCATGATGATATGTCTATTACAATTACTTCATGCATTTGTGTATACCAATGTTTGAATGTGTATGAGCTAGCTTAGGTAACCCAATATTGCCTAGTAGTATAGTCCAACTAAGTCCAACATAAGGAAGAGATGAACACTAGAGGATCCCTGATCTTAGCAATGGGCTGAAATAATCTCGCCTGACATTGAAGGAAATGCTTGAATTCTATCTCAAAATATACAATCACTTGCACACACAGAGATCATGAAAATCTAGGTCCATGGTAAAAGCCTTACTTCTTAAAAGTCTAAATGGCAAGTAGAAAGTTGTTGATAAGGTAACTAGAGTGTTTGAATCTTCGAAAAGCCCAAAAAAATTCACATAGCAACAAATCATAACATCACTCACACAATCATTTTCTTTATTATATTCTATAAATTAGGGGGTATCAACATAGTAGGACAGATACCGCATATATATTAGAAATAGTATATAGACAGATACTGATTACTTTATATATTTTAATTTACAGAAACTTATTAAGAAAATACATTGCACACCATTACATCTCATATATGAATACTTAATCAATTATTATGATAAGAGTTATTATTTAAATTCATGATTATTTTTTTACTTTTTGTGGTATCACCCATTAAGAGTGTCAATGTCATATGCATTCCGTATGTTTTAAGTGATTAGAGCATACAGGTTCATTTATACCATTCCACCACATAAGTTAGACGCATATAATTAAAGCAAACTTAAAACATGCATTTAGCAATAACATCGCATTCATAAAAACAAGTCATTAAATCCATAAAGCACATCATAAAACATATAGGCAATATCCATTTGCATACAATCATAAATTCATCATTCATCATCAAAATACATCACATCATATCATCAAATCATATAAGCATCTTCAATATCATATATCATCTAACATATCCATCAAATCATCATAATACCATCATCGCATCATATCATAAAATAAAATAACAACAAAAACATGAGCAATAAACGATACACATAATAAGTCATAATGCAAAGCTATCATAAAAGTATGTGTGTCAAGTCTAATGGATGTACAAAAATGCTCGTGGACTATAGTCATATAGGTCAGTCGACCTCAAAAATGAATCAAGGACCAAGTAGAGCATCATTCAAATATCGGGCCTGAGCCCCTTGCATCACCTCCTTCAATGCCACCTCCCCCTGTGGTGATGTTGCAAGTCAAATTATGCAAGCATGTTGGTATCTCTATCTGATTCTAGATCCTCTAGCTAAGATGGGTGGAAGACTTCCCTGAGGTAGAGCACCCACTGACCTGTGAACCACCCACATCAGGTGGCTCCTTAAGGATAAGCCCATGCCTCCTGAGCTACATATGAAGGATGGTGACATGATCCACAAGTCCCCGGATTTGCTCCTCATGTTCATCCAATAAAGACTAAGTTGTAACCTACCACTGGAACCTCCTATGGTGTATAAGGATGAACAAAAAATTGCATCCTGACATCACCACCCCCAATAGTAGCCTACAAAGCCTATATCTATGTTGAGAGCTTCTCAATGGTAGCATCTAACCATTGTACCTAGATCTTAGTGGCCTGAATCTCAGCCTTGACCTCATGTAAATGTGCTTTCATAGGAGAGTCTCTCTCCTTAGGCTCTAACTTCTCCTCCTCCTCAGTAACATCAGGATCCTCCACTGCCACTTGCTCTGTTGGCTGACCCCATACCTCTGTCCTAGCTTGAACTCTACGTCTTGTCGAATCTATGCTATTACCCTCACCATCATCCTCATGCCCTAGGCTACCAATGCCATACCACATCTAATTACCCCACCACTAAGTGTAGGTCTCTATAACTCCCCCAGCCATTGTAGGGTCAACAGCTAGGGCATCCTCATCATCTAAAAGCTCGATAATCTATTATGGAGGTAGGTCCTTATCTGTTGTGAGGTGCCTATACAAGAATGGTATTAAGGGCATATCCTATGGTAATTCATACTAACGAATAACCTGAGAGTAGTATAAATACTCCCGAATGGCAATCTTACGACCAACGAGCCATCGCTTGCATCATGTCCTAAAAGTAAAGCTAGATGGATCATCCCAAGTAGGGAAATCATAGTAAGGCTGCCACATGACATCTTTGGCCAACAGTCTAGTGAAAGCATCAGTGTAGTGGGATAGCTCCCCTACAAAATTTCATCTCTTATGCTCCTCATGCTCTCAAGCCCATCTAGCATCATAGCACTGTGTCCGAGATTCAATAGTTGTAATCTCGACCAGGAGTCCCTTAGGGTGATATACCATAATATGCTCCCATCCCCAAACCTGTAGGAGCAAGCTACAAGTAATGTTGACACGTCCTCACCGATGAATGTGGTACAACTCATCATAACACTAATCCAATAGTGATCTACCCCATGCAT
Source organism: Wollemia nobilis (assembly GCA_028583015.1). Taxonomy (NCBI): domain Eukaryota; kingdom Viridiplantae; phylum Streptophyta; class Pinopsida; order Araucariales; family Araucariaceae; genus Wollemia; species Wollemia nobilis. The sequence goes on from JAQPPZ010001045.1 coordinate 6,995,593, forward strand.
AGATGATAGGCTCCTTGCTATCCAATAGATCCTGCACCATCGCTAGAAGGTTTCATGGGAACCTCAAACCTGAGCAGTTCAGGATAAAAACATTGCTAATCACCATTAGCAATATGGCATGCCTCACCATAAAGATGCCCTCCCCATGCCAGCGGCTGATGGACACTCCTCCAGACTTGGTGTCCTTGAGAGCATCCGTAGAGTGCCCTCTAAACACCCGAGTGAAGACAGCCACCTGATCATTAGTGGTCAAAGAGATAATGGCCACCCCATCGAGTGGAATCCAAAAGATCCTATATACATCCTTCGATGTGATGGTCATATCGTCACTCGGGAGGTGGAAGGTATTAGTCTGTGGGTCCCAGTGATGGGCCAGAGCCATAAGGTAATTTTGATTTGCCATGATGTAAGGCAGCCTGATGATATACTACAAACCACGGGCTTTGAACCATGTCCAGTCTATATCATCAAATCTAGGAAGTAATTCAAGAAGGAGCTTTGGGTCCCGAGCTCGAGTAGTAAGGATATAAGCAAAGCAGAAGAAATACAAAGCATAACTATAGTGCATCTAAGGCATAATTCATAATAAACATAAAAACAGTACAAAAGAGTATGGATTATTCTAAGTCTAAGCAAAAAAAAGGATAATATTACACCTAATTAAACAAAATAAAAAATGTCATAAAAAATCAACAAAATGTAAGAAAACAAGGCTTAGGGTTTAGTCATTGTTGCCTACAATGGCCAAAACCTGGATGTTGGAGGCAGCGGCGGCCAAGACCCAACAGTTAAATTTTTTACCGTTGGGATTCAAGCTTGGCCGCTCTAAGCAATAGCAGCTCAGAGCCGACCGCTTTGAGCGACAGCGGCCAAGGGGCGGCACGGCAAACCCGTGAACCCTTGGCTAGAAAATAAAAAAAATTGTAAAATAACAAAATAACTTAAACAAATCAATAGAGGGAGGGAAAACAAACAAAATGGAAAGCAAATATTCCCACCCATGCATCAAAAGCATCAAAATTAGGCTAATTTCAAAACGTCTAAAATGGCGATAGTAGGTGAATAACAAAAAAAATCAAAAACCCTAGGCTAAAGCCACTAACAAAAAAAAACAACAAAATTGGGGACTAACCCACCATAGCAGAGGGGAAGATAAGCCTAATTACGAAGTTTTTTTGTTTCCAACAGGTTTAGTGAGGTTTAGTTTACCCATTACTTAGGTTTAGTTTTACGTAGATAAGGAAAAGAGAGCTAAGGTTTTGAAGAGGGAAATACCCAAGAAGCTACGGCTCCAACAACTGATATCTCACCCTGCGCATCCATGTCTTGAGCACCAGCAAAGTTCAAATTCACAACCATCGTCGTCTAGAGCTCCCAAAACAAATCTTCAAATAGTGAAAGTGATAGGTCAAACCCTAGAAAAGCAAATTTTATATTTCCTTAATTATGCCTTGATCACTGCTGATGTCAGTGGCCCGAACTTCTTGGCTGCTCAAGGTGACAGTGACCACAGGTAGGAACTCAGAGGCCACTAGACCTAACAGCGTCTAGATCCATAGAGCAAAATAAAGGATTTTATCCTTAAGGGATCCCATAAAAATAGCAAGTAAACACACTTTGGTGGTTTAAAATCATCAGAATGTTCTAAATAACAAAAAAATCACATAAAAACACAATCTTAGGTAGGCCTCGTACCCAGTTACTTACTCTATCAACTCGACGATTGCACTGATTCACACTCCATGTATTTCGGTGAGATGAGATGTAGTGAACCAAATAGAGAAAGATTGATTATAATGCTAGAATAATAAAAAGGAATCACTTTTATTAAGGAATTTTTGTTGTATTGTATGGGGAACCCAACAATTAATTAATAATTATATTCTTCGATGTCTATAACTTACCAATGGATTGCCTACTTATACGCAACATAGGGTGCGACGTAAAGACATACCTATTCATATCTCTATTAGTGATTATAAAATAGTGAAGGTTAATTATAATTATTGTTATGAATAGGGTCCTAACATGCCACCCTCATTAAAAATAGCTTTGTCCTCAAAGCTCAAGGGGAGGAGCTTCGTTCTTTGTTTTCCAAGACACATTTTCTCATGTTCTTGCACAAATTTAATGTTTTTTTCGTAAGCAAGGATATCGGGAAGGGAAAATTGTTAGTGGTGGATTTCCAAGAGAAATAGGAGAATCTTCCTTAGGATAATTGTGATGACGATGGGAGGAGAACCTATGGGGGTCCTTAAAAACTTCAAAATGATGCCTTAAAAGTGGTGGTATTACTTTTGTATCTTCCTGTTATTTCCTGGGAGAGTCAATGGGAAATGGGAATGTAGTGACCTTTTTGCTTTGTTTTTGGATAGGTTTTACCATTTGATGAGAACTCACTATTTGTGAGGAACTTGAGGGTAGTCTATTTAGAGTGTATTTCTAACCTTCATTTTTCACTGTATGGATGTTTACTTAAACCTTGCTTGGTCCACTGATCACTTATTGTACATCGACCTTATTGTCTTCATTGTGGTGAGTAGGTGCACTGGCCGATTCAGACACAATTACCTCATCTGCTTGCTCTATGGAGAGACAAGGATTAACTTCCTTCAATAAATACAATGTTAGTGTAGCACATTTATGGTGGGGTCCAAATTTCTCATCACAATTATCATTGAGACGTTTAATTGGTAAAATTCGATTAGGTTTGGCGGTGGTGTAAGTAGTTTGTGCCTTCCCAATAGGTGTTTTTCCTAGTCGATGTTGATAATTGAATTTATCTTCAGCTAATTTGGCCAATCCATAGGTCTGCATCATGGTATAGGGATTGAACCTTGTCACCTCCATTCAAATTTCCTCTTTCAATCCACTAATGAAGCCACTGATGAGAATTGATTCATCCAACCTTGTGTTGCATTTGGTGATATCCTCAAAACATGTTTGATACTCATGCACTGAAATGATTTGACAAAGGTTGATGATATTAATCGATGAAAGCAGGTTGGTGTCACGAGATCTTCCATCGTCGGTCATTTGCATAGTCGTTGTTTGGAAGTTGTCATTAATTTGCTTTTTGGAGCAGCGACAGCTAGGCAGTGGTGGCAGAACAGGAGGTGCAGTGACGACAAAGCTCAGGGCGGGGAGCAAGGATGGTGGAGCTGTTAGCATATGGCATATTGTATTTCATTTTGGCAAAAGTATCGCTCGTAGGCAATCTCCAATTCATTGATTAACCAACTAGTTGGTTAATCAACTGCTTTGTATTCTTTATATTCAAATTAATGAGAATGTATCAAGTGCTTCGCCGAATTCTTTATGGCATCAGAGCTACAGATCAGGCAAACGACAGGCAGCAGAAGAACAACCACAACAGGCGGACGGCTGACAGCAGGTGGACGGTTGACAGCAGAAGGACGACCATAGTAGGTGGATGGCTGATAGCAGAAGGACGAACCACAGTAGGCATACGGCTGATAGCAGAAGGACGAACCATAGACGACTGACACAGCAAACTGACCAGACGAACCAGACAGCAACAAACACGTCGACAGGTGCGTGAGGCAGACGGCGGACACACGACGGTTGCGGAGGCCAAAAAGGGTGGGGTTGGTTGCCCGAAGGCAACCGAAAGCTTAATTGCTTTTCCCCATTTTTAAATCGTCCCACAGTGGCCGCACCGTCCATGTGGGATTATTATTTTTTTTCAAATCCCAGGCCGCAACACGCTTAGTTTACATCCCTGTTGACTGTTTGTTTTCGTCGGGCCGTCTGGCTCCCGTGGCAAATGCGGACGCTGTTTGGTGGCAGATCGCGGGTTCAAATCTCTTCGGGGGTTATGTGACGGCGTTTTTTATTTGTTTGACGCACGCATCAATTTTGTTGACGCCCGCACGGCGCAGTTGACGCCCGACCAGATTCGTTGACGCCCGCACGGCGCAGTTGACACCCGCAAGGCACTGTTGACGCCTGCAACAATTTTTTTTGACGCAGAATACTGCAAATTGACGCCCGCACGACACTCTTGACACCTGCAACGCATTTTTTTTTGACGCCCAACAGCAGCAAAGTTGACGCCTTGGAGTCTAAGGTATTCATTTCTCTTTTTCTGTCAATTTTTTTGCAAAATTGTCAGATAAAGGGGGGAAATCAAGTCATTGGCAGAATAATTGCTAGATTGGTAATAGGAGCTATAAATTTGTGGGCATTTATGATTGTTTTTTTTGCATTTAAATATCTTGTTTTCTTGCATTCACAATCATAAATTAACAACAAAACATAAGACCCCAAATTTATACCCTATTTGTGCAATTTATTGCACAGCAGTGTTCGGTATTTGAGATACCTCTGGTCCACACTTACAGGTAATGTTGTCGTGCTTTGGACTACTGTATTCACCGCCTAATATAGCTGCAACAACGACGTCTGAGCTTGTTCTCTATAAAACGTCGGGGAGAAATAAGGCAAACCAATTTTTTATTTCTCATTTCATACTTACATCGTGATTGTTGTTAGGCGTAAATCCTGACGAGAGCTCTTTTTTTCCAAAGTGTTTAGGGGAAGTTACGCCCCACACATGCGGAATAAAACTTTCTATGGTAGGTGTCATTAACAACACGATGCCCTTTCAGTATCGTCAATGTTCACTATATTGTGCTTCTCCTATGTACTTATAGTCTCCCTCTCGTAAGGGCGAGTACATATTGAGTAGTATACTGTTCCTATATACCTATAGTTTCCCTCACGTAAGGGCGGGTGTATATTGAATGGTTACAATATAATTATCTGGCAGGTATAACGAAAGGGAGACAAATTGGTGACATAAGGAACCTTCATAATGGCCATAATCCATAAGTATCTCTCAGATTCTCAATTATTGAAAGGTCCTAACTTTGTTCCATGGAAGACAAAGATGAAAGCTATACTTCAGTTGGAAGATTTATGGGATGTAGTGAATGGCACTAAAAAACGTCCTCAAACAACAGGAACAGATCAAGATGATTGGGATAAAAAAGACCAGAAGAGTCTTGTCTTTATCTTGCTTGCTACCACAGATGAGGTGCAGCCTCATATTTGTGATGCAAAAACTAGTAAGATAGCCTCGGGATGCTTTGCTCACAAGTATATGAAGGGAAGAATCAATCCACTATTCTTCATCTTCAAACTCAACTACATAATCTCAGTATGAGTTCTGGAGAAATAGTTGACATATTTCTCTGCAGAGTGGCAGATTTGAAAGCCAAATTGAATGCTATGGGAAAACCTGTGGATGACGATGTCTTGACTTCTGTTATCTTGAGAGCCTTACCAAGTTCCTACAAGATGTTGATCACCTCTCTCAATGTTTCTGGTAGACAAGTCTCATTTGTGGAACTCGTAAACTTGCTTCAGACTGAGGAGGCAACTCAGGTCCAGAAAGATGACATGCCCGATAATGCTCTATCCACACAACAAAGTGGTAAACAACAAGGCCAGTTTCAAAAAGGAGGTGGTTCTTCCAAAGGAAAAGGGAAGCAATCTCAACAAAGAGATACAAAATATTGCAAAATTTGTGACATGAATAACCATGACACCAACCGATGTTGGTTCAAAAACAAGCAGCCCAATGAAAGAGGTTCTCAAAAGAAGGGCAAGCACAAGAAAAAATACCATAAGCATAAGCAATCTAAAGGCCATGTTGCTTATGTTGAATCCAACTCAGACTCACATTCTCCTGAGTCCGATTCAGACTCTGACTCTGAACGAGCACACAAGGTGCTCATGACTCATACTTCGTCTTCTCAGATAGATGCAGTATGGTATATTGATTCAGGAGCTAGCAAACACATGACTGGGAATAAATCCTGGTTTGATACGTTTGTGGAAAAAGAGGGTAAGCCAGTCACAATTTCTGACAATCAGGTATATCAAGTAAAATGCGAAGGGGATATTTTTGTGTCTCTTCCTGATGGTAATTGTCAAATTGAAAAGGTTCTCTATGTTCCAGGCTTAGCCAATAATCTGCTTTCAGTCACACAAATGTTGGATAGAAACATGGAAGTCGTGTTTCGAGTTGTCAATGGCCATAAGAGATGTTTTATCACACACAGTGGTAGACATGTAGCAACTGGATCTTACCAACATGGCTTGTTTGTTCTCGATGCTATATCCTCTTCCCATGTTGCTTTGGCTGCAACTACAAAAGAGGCCACCTCTCTCTGGCATCGACGTTATGAACATCTCAGTTCTAGATATTTTCTTGAATTACACAAATATGAGATGGTGACAGGTCTTCCGCCCCTCATCTATCTTACCAGTTTGCTCGGATTGCTTAGCAGGGAAGCAACATCGAGTGCCTTTTGAAGCCAGCTCCTCTCGAGCTGCAAAACCTTTAGAGCTGGTACATACCGATCTGTGTGGACCTATGCCAATCAGCTATGGTGGGAAAAAGTATTTTCAACTATTCGTTGATGATTACTCACGGAGGATGTGGGTTTTCTTTCTTCAGTTGAAATCAGAAGTGTTTCTCTACTTTCAACAGTTCAAGAAACATGTTGAGAAGGAGTCGGGATGTTTGATCAAAACCCTCCGCTCAGATCGAGGGGGGGAATACACTTCTAATGAGTTTTCAGAGCTTCTTAAGAAACATGGGATAAAAATACAACTGACTACAGCCTATACACCTCAGCAGAATGGAGTTGCAGAAAGAAGAAATCGATCCATTATGGAAATGGCTCGATGTATGCTAAAAGGAGCACATCTTGAGGATCAATATTGGGCAGAAGCAGTAAATATAGCATCATATCTCCTAAATAGAGCACCCACTAGAGCTCTACAAGGGAAGACTCCACAAGAAGCATGGAGTGGTAGGAAACCTTCCATTGCTCATCTGAAGGTGTTTGGATGTAAAGCATTCATGCACATTCCAAAAGAAAAAAGGAGAAAGCTGGATGAGAAAACCTTGCAGTGTATCTTTCTTGGCTATGATGAGTACTCAAAAGGGTATCGATTGATTAATCCTAAGACCAAGAAGACACATGTAAGTAGAGATGTTATATTTGATGAAGCTCTCACATCAAAAGATACATCCACAACTGTATACCTAGATGAAGAAGAACCTAAGAAGGAGGTTCAACTTCCACAACAAAAACAGAAAGTTCCAAAATGGTATACTAGCACTTTGAGAGATGCTAAGTTGAAGTCTCTTCCAGATCTATCTCTTGATAGGCCATGTACTCGCAGTATGACTCAACAGATGAAAGCAGAAGAATCTACTTCAGAGGTTGATGAACTTTGTCAACACTTTGATGATTTGTCAGTGGGTACAAAAGATGATAGAGAGGAAGATAAGAATGGAGAAAAAATTTATATGTCTACATTGAATACAAACGAACCCACAACGGTTCAATCTGCACTTGATGAACCACAATGGAAAGAGGCCATGGATGTAGAACATCAATCTCTCCTTAAAAATAATACTTGGAAACTAGTCGATCTGCCAAAATGGAAGAAACCCATAGGTTGCAAATGGGTGTTCAAAGTGAAATATAAGGCAGATGGATCTATTGATAAGCATAAAGCCCAGCTTGTTGCAAAGGGATATGCTCAGAAAGAAGGCATAGATTATGAAGAGACTTTTGCCCCTACTGCAAAAATGACTACCATTCATATACTTTGTGCCATGGGAGCTCAGTTTGGGTGGAAATTACATCAGATGGATGTTAAAAGTGCTTTCTTGAATGGTGAATTACAAGAAGAAGTCTATATGACTCAACCAGAAGGATTTGTGGAAAAGGGAAAAGAACAAAAAGTATGCAAATTGATTAAATCCTTGTATGGGTTAAAACAAGCTCCTCGAGCTTGGTATATCAAGATAGACAGTCACCTTGTGCAGCATGGATTCGAAAGAAGTCCTTCAGATGCAAATCTCTATATCAAAAGAAATGGTTCTGATATAGTGATTCTTGTGCTTTATGTAGACGATCTGATCATCACAGGAAGCTCGAAAAGTATGATTGGCTTAGTGAAAAATGACTTGAAGCAATCATTTGAAATGACAGATCTAGGACTTCTGCACTATTGCCTTGGTTTAGAATTTACTCAAGAACAGTTTCATATTCGAGTAACACAAAAGAAATATGCCAAGACTTTAGTAGAAAAATATCGTATGACTAATTGTAAGTCTAAAGCCACTCCAATGGAGCAAGTACTTAAGTTATCTCAATATGATAAGTCACCTCAGGTAGATGGAACTCGCTATCGCCAGTTGATTGGGAGTCTCCTCTATCTGACAAATACCAGACCAGATCTCAGTTTTGCTGTGGGATATCTTTCACGATTCATGCAAGAGTCTAAGATGAGTCACTGGAAAGCAGCAAAAAGAGTTCTTCATTATGTTTGTGGTAGTTCAAATTATGGTCTGGAATATAGAAAGAATAATAGCTTTTTCTTACTTGGATACACAGACTCAGATTATGCTGGATCTCTTGATGATCGTAAATCCACTTCGGATATGTTTTTCATCTCGGGTCCGGACCAATCTCATGGCACAGTAAGAAATAGCATGTGGTTGCTCTCTCTTCAACAGAAGCAGAATATCATGCAGCCAGTGAAGCAGTCTGTGAGATAATGTGGTTAAGTCGCATTCTTACAAACATGGGCCTTCCAAAGAATCTTCCACTACATTTGCTTTGCGACAATCAAGGTGTTTTGAATCTTGTCAAAAATCCAATTTTTCATGAACGTACCAAACATGTTGATACCAGATGTCATTTTATTCGAGATGAAGTTCCAAAGCACCATATACAACTTCGATACATTTCCACTGATGAGCAGGTTGCAGATATCTTTACCAAAGCACTTGGACGTATCAAATATGAAAAATTTCGAGATACGATTGGAATTTGCCAATAATGTAATACGGGGGGATGTTAGCATATGGCATATTGTATTTCATTTTGGCAAAAGTATCGCTCGTAGGCGATCTCCAATTCGTTGATTAACCAACTAGTTGGTTAATCAACTGCTTTGTATTCTTTATATTCAAATTAATGAGAATGTATCAAGTGCTTCGTCGAATTCTTTAGGAGCATCGATGAAGAGGCTCGGGCAGCGAAAAGGTGAATGGCTTGGTGGTGGAGTAGAGAGGGGCCGAGGCGGTGGATGAAGCACAGCTCAGGTGGTGATGGCAGGAAAGGTGCTTCGTTCAGTAGCATCAGTAGCGAATGCTTTCGTTCGACAGTGATCGCAGTGATTGCTTCTTTGTCCGTAGGTCTTGTATTCGGGGAACGAGAGGAAAGAAAGGAAAAAATAATTTCCTTCAAGTTTTGGCTCTGAGAAACTAAACTTTGACCGTATTATCTCTTTTTTTTTTAATACTTTGTCTTTCCGTCACCTGAAACTATACGCCGATGCCAAAATTTATAAACCTTATAAAAACTTTATAATATAATTTTTTTTTTTTTGCTCATCAAATTATCCTTGATGTCATCGATTTCTTGTAATATCCGTTGAAAGTTTCAGATGCCGTCCAAAATTATTTGAAATACGCAGCTCGCTATATCTGGTTTGGAATACACTGCTCACCGTCTGAAGATTGTTTCACCAATTGATTTGTCAAATTGATTTGTTTGTGTATGTTGGGATTTTACAACCGAAGGCTCAGTATTTCTAAAATTTGTAAGATATATCACTGGTTTGGTTTCAGATTAGTGTGGAAGCGAGAGAAACCAGAGAAAGGAACAGCTCTGATACCATATGTAGTGAACCAAATAGAGAAATATTGATTATAATGCTAGAATAATAAAAAGGAATCGATTTTATTAAGGAATCGTTGTTGTATTGTATGGGGAACCCAACAATTAATTAATAATTATATTCTTCGATGTCTATAACTTACCAATGGATTGCCTACTTATACGCAACATAGGGTGTGACGTAAAGACATACCTATTCATATCTCTATTAGTGATTATAAAATAGTGAAGTTTAATTATAATTATTGTTAGGAATAGGGTCCTAACATGAGAAGATAACCATAAGGCCACTTGGGGCAAAAAAAACAACTCATTTTGGAATTACTATGTGCCACCCTTCAATCCTGAAGAAGACCAAGATGGTCAGACTGCTCCACGGATGCGAAAGGATCATCCTAATTCCCCTATGACATCAAAAACATTAAGTCAAAGTGATACAATCTAAACATAAATAGAATCACTCATCCTAACTCCCTAAGAAGGCTATTGATAGTTATACCGCTCCTCGGGATAAGGATGGATGATCATCATAAACAATTGGAATCACACTTGGACATGGGATTACCCATTAAAAGCAACAAATACTAGAAAGTAACCAGATTAGTCATATTGGTCAAGCGACTTATCACTTCATTCATTGTTATTTCTTCACGAATTCATTGTGTGAGGAAGTAGTTCAAAACTTCAACTTAATCATAATCAAAATCAACAAAATATCACTCGATCATAACAAAATCGTGTTCATCCTACGAATAATTGCATACAACAATCACAAATTTTCCTTGTTTGTTGGGAATGTAAGCAGACATGACATCTTCAATTGTAGCTCTCCTACCGATCAAAATTATTGTAGTAGCTGAAGTTACCCGATTGAGTTTAAGGAACGAGTGCAATTTAACATGCAAAAGCCACTGAGCTAAGTCCTTCGAACATTGAGGCAATGATTCAAGGGATGCGTGTCATCTTGCATGATTGGTCCATTCGACGTTGATCAGAACATTGATAATCATACACCCTACAAACAGATTAGTCTACGTTTTTGCTCAGCGTTGTGTTTTCCACACAGTGCATTGCAAAAAGGGGCATCTGTAGACACCTAAATCATGTCATGCTTTGGGGAGCTGCTCACATAGACACACTCATAAGATCATAAGACATAATCTTGGACTTTACAAGCATCAATAGTGGTTCTCACCACTCATTTGGGGCATTTTCAAGCCATCCAAGTCTAGTCGCTCAAGACAAGAGCGTCCAGATCCTAGCCACTCAAGCCTAGAGCGGCCAGACCTTATCCACTGCAAATGATAGTAGCCAGATCTTAGCCACTACAGACGACAACGACTAAGCCATAAAAAGCATTTTATCAACAAACAAGCCTAATCTCGAGCAGAAGTGGCAGTCTGCATGCAATAAAGGTGAGAGGGAGTAACTTTGCATTCCTTCTCATGACCAGTTCACATAGGAGACTTGATTTTACATTTAAACTTTAGTTAACCGACCTCTAAGCATAAACAAAGGACAAAATCTTCTCATGCTAACAACCAGTTCACATAGAAGACTCAAGTGGGCAGGTATATTTCAGTTAACTAGCCTTCAAACATAGACAATGGACAAAAGCTTCTCATGCTAACTTGAACTATGCATGAGAAATTTATTTCTAGGGCTTGGACATAGACCTATATTTTCACACTATAAAAGGTGGAAGCCTAAGAGCACCAAGACATCTTTTAATCGGCTATCATCGAGACATATTTTTTAGGAGAGCTTTCAAGACTTGGAGAGTTCTCTTTGAGATCACATGTACGGTGAAGCACTAATGGATTGAAGAGCATAACACCTATTATTTAGACATTAGGAATAGGCTTTGACTCATAGATTTGGGTCAAAGAGAGCAAGGTTTACCTTAGCGGTCGTTGTCTTGGATAGTGGCCCACGGGCTTAGCTTAGGTTTTAGACATAGCATCTTTTATTCTGTTTCTTTATGTTTTCATATAATTAGCATAGATTTATATGATTTCATGGCACATTTTCATCATATTTCCATTACATTCTTTTATTACTAACAACCTCATTCATGGAGGCAATCTCAAACACCTTAACGTGTGTTGTTGTTTCATTGCTTACAAGGCCACAGGTTCATCAGACAAAGTTTGGAACATATGAGAGCAAAGGGATCCCTCTAGGAAATATACTTGGAGGAGGCATTTGTAAGACCTCATACATTTTTGTGTGCAAAATCGAGAAGCTTTTATAAGCACACCACCTCTTCGCAAAAGGGGTACTCTTTGCCTATTTGTAACTTATTGTATCGAAATGGGTATCCCTAAGAGGGACCGACATGTAACCGAGCTTCAATATCAATAAAGAGATCTATATTTGTTATTTTGTGTTATATGATTTTTCTTCTTGTCTTTCCATTTCATCTTAGGTTTTTTTTAATAACATTACAAGTAGGGTTAAAAAGGGGCGGTGCTTGCATTCCTGGGGTCACTACAATATTTAAAAATATATATAAAAATATATATAAATAATGGATAATGTGGCAAGAAACTATGGATGGATGAAAAGTGGCTAGATTTTGGTGTCTACACCAAGTTTTAGGAATCGGGTTCTCAATCACTCAAATCGAGTCCTCATGAGAATTTTACCCTATCCTTACTAATTAGATACTTATTATTAGTTGGGTATTTATTTGTAGAATTGGAGATTTGAGTATTCATAATACATAACCATCTGACTGGAAATGTAATCTTATTCTTACTACTCATTTTATTATTTTGATATTGTTTTGTAAAAATAAGTAGAGCTTTAGGGATTCGAACTGCATAACCGTTTGACAAAAATGTAGCCCTATCCTTACTACCCACTCTTTTTATTTTTGCAAAGTTTTACAAAGATGTATATTTATTTTTATTTTTATTGTTGGACTACATGCATAATGGGACAAGCAAGAAGTATTTTTCACTTCAAATTTTAATCCAATCATGGCGTCATCTTCCCAGACACAAGATTTTATTAATAAATGTGATAAGTGCTTGGTTCAAGAATAACTTGATCAAGTCCCAAAACTCAAAAAATTTCCTTAGTGAAAAAGTGAGCTTTGGTTCAAGAAATATTTTTAATCAATATCAAGGATCAAGATATTATTACAATATGAATCATGTGTATCAAACATTAACGGTTAAATTCTCAAAAAAGCAATAAGGTTCAAACTTCCAATAAAGATAAACTAGCTTTGTGTAAACCACATTGGTATGATAATATTGGCCCATTTAAATCCCATATAACCAATTGAAAAAATATGAATCATGTGATTGGTTCAAGATGTGGTCTTAATCACTTGAGAAAAATCAAGATAAACTATGAACATGTCAGCACTTGTCTAGAAAATAATGATGGATAAGTATGACTATATGACACAAGCAAATGGGCTAATCATAATGCAAGGTGCAAACTAAAATTGTAGGATGCCTAATGCAAATTATAAGATGTATGATGATGATGATGCAATGCAATCTGAAACTAGAAAATGATCTATGTACAAGATGAGTTTGTGCAAAATGATGATGTATACAAGATGTTTTATGTACAATTATGCAAGATGAATTATGCATAATATTTCTTTAGGTGTGTAATATTCATTGGCTCTTTAAGTTCTTTTCCTTCTAGCGTAGCTAAACGATATGCACTTGACCCAAATTTAGTTGTTACAATGAAAGGTCCCAACCAATTTGGTTTAAATTTTCCTTTAAGATATTTTCGAGCATTAGTGTTTTTTTTATTTTCTTTAAGAATGAGATCACCAACCTCGAAAGAGTGACTATGAATCTTCTTTGAATATGACCTTTTAATATTTTCTTGATAAGCGCGAAGGTGCTCTAAAGCATTGATGCACTTTTCATCAAGAAGTTCTAATTGACTTAAGCATCCAACATGATACTCATCTCCTACTTCGACATCTTGAAGCAAAATCCCTAAAGAAGGTACTTCAAGCTCAAAGGGGAAAACTACTTCTGCACCATAAACCAAGACAAAGGGAGAAGCACCCGTAGGGGTTTGAACATTGGTCCTATATGCCCATAAGGTTGGATACAGTTGAATGTGCCAGTCTCTACCTGATTTATTAACCAATATTTTTAGGATTTTGATTAATGTTTTATTAGATGCTTCTGCTTGGCCATTGCCTTGAGGATAGTAAGGAGTAGACCATTTATGTTGGATCTTATACTTTGTGCATAATTTACGGATGTCCTTGTTCTTGAAACAAGTTCCATTATCCAAAATAAGGGTCGAAGGGATTCCAAATCTACATATGATTTGATTAAAAATAAATTTAGAGACTTGAACCCCTGTACAAGAAGCTAATGGTATAGCTTCGACCCACTTTGTGAAGTACTCAGTTGTTGTGATTATGAACTTGTATCCATTGGAGGATATGGGATTGACCTTCCCTATGATGTCTAGGCCCCACATGGAAAAGGGCCAAGGAGAGGAGATAGCATGAAGCTCTTGAGAAGGAGCATGAACGAGGTTGGCGTGGCGTTGGCACTTGTCACATTTGCAAATAAAATTATTAGCATCCTTTTCCATGGAGGGCCAGTAATAGCCCATTCGAAGGAGCTTTTTAGAAATAGTGCTACCACTAAAGTGACCTCCACATGAACCTTCATGAACTTCACTGAGAGCAAGTTTGGACTCTTCAGCATTTAAACACCTTAAAATAATCCCTTCGAAAGAGCATCGATATAAGGTGTTTCCTAGGATAACAAATCGAGCAGCTCTCTTACACAAGATTCGATGCTCATTTTGGTCCAAACTCTTAAGGATTGAGCCATTTTGAAGGAAATTTTGAATATTAATGTACCATGGCTCTAGTTGCATATCTCCAATTGCAAAGACATCTAGGGGCGTGAGACTAGACTCTAGCGAAGCAAGCTCTCAAAGTTGTCGAATGATGATGGTGGCATGATCATCCTCCAACTCCAAGGGAATTAACAAAGTGACTACTGCCATAGCATCCGTAGAATGGTTGCTAGAATGCGGAATGGCCTCAATGGTCACCTTTTCAAACAAGGAAATTAATTTTAGAACATACTCTTTATAGGGATGAAGCTTCTCATCACGAGTTTGGTACACTTCATTGATTTGGTTTACCACCAGTTGAGAGTCCCCAAAGACAAATAAGACTTTAATTTGTAAAGCTAAGGCTACACACAACCCAAGGATTAAAGCTTCATATTCTACTATATTATTGGTGCAAGCAAATTGTAATTTAAATGATAAGGGGATCAATTGCTTTTGAGGTGACACCAATATGATGCCTACACCAGCACCACTCATACAATGGGCTCCATAAAAAAACAAAGACCAAGAATCAAGATGATCAACTTCTAGGTTAAGACACTCATCTAGAAATTCAACTATTAAAGGATGAGTAGATTGGAGAGGATCAGTAGTGAGTTGATCGGCTATAACTTATCCTTTGATGGAATTTTGGCCTATGAATGTCAAATCAAATTCACTAAGAGCAAGAACCCATTTTGTTGCTCGTCCTGATAAGTACTACTCATCAAATAACATAGTGGATCAAATTTAGCAACAATGAGTGTGCTTTGACTAAGCATATAATGGTGGAGCTTCTATGTAGAGAACACTACTGCAAGGTAAAGTTTCTCCAAGGGAGTGTAGCGAGTTTCATAACTCACTAACATTCTACTAATGTAATAGATTGCTCGTTCTCTTTTTTCATCATCATGTTGGGCAAGAAATACCCCCAATGCATGCATTGTAGTAGATATGTACAAAATGAAAGGTTGGTTGGGGTTTGGTGGAACAAGCACAGGTGGTGTTAGAAGGTAGTGCTTCAATGCATCAAAGGTATTTTGGCACTCTTCATCCCAAAAAAAATGAGGTTCCTTTCTTAAGTAACTTAAGAAAGGGTTGGCATTTATCAGCTAATTGGGCAATGAAGTGATGAATAGACTAGAGCTTTCCTTGTAAGCTTCGTAACTCGGTTAAGTTAGTGGGTGGCGACATATCGACAATGGCCATGATCTTAATGGGATCTATTTCTATTCCTCATATTGACATAATAAATCCTAACAATTTTCTAGATTTAACTCCAAATACACATTTGTCAGGATTTAGATGGACCTTATATTCATGAAGTCTATCAAATATCTATCTTAGATCAGAAATGTGATCTTCTTCCTCAATGGAACACCCAATAATATCATCCACATAGTCTTGCATAATATCATGCATCATATCATGGAAGACATATGTCATGGCTCTCTGATAGGTGGCACCTACATTTTTCAAACCAAAGGGTATTACCTTCCAACAAAAAGTGCCCCATGGTGTAATGAAAGCGGTTTTAGGTTGATCTTTAGGTGCAATGCGAATTTTATTGTATCCAGAAAATCCATCCATGAGGGATAACATCCCACTCCTAGCTGTAAAATCAACTATTTGATCCATATTAGGAAGAGGGAAATCATATTTAGGACATGTTGCATTAATATCTCTAAAATCTGTGCATACTCTTATTTTTTTGGCTTCCTTCTTTGCCACAAGAATGATGTTAGATATCCAATCAGAATAATCGATGGCTTGAATAAAACCAACATCTAAGAGCTTTTGAAGCTCTTCTTTGACTAAAAGAGTAACTTTAGGGTGCATTTTCTTGAGCTTTTGTTTTATAGGTTTTGCATCAGGATGAACCACTAAGTGATGCATGACCATGAACAGATCTAGACCTAGCATGTCTGTGTAAGACCATGTAAAAATGTTTGGATATTCTAATAGGAAGTTTATAAATTTGACTACTTTTTCTTCATTTAATGCAATTTCTATTCTGACTATGTGAGGATTGGTTTTAGTGCCAATATTAATTTTTAAAGTTTCCTCAATCACCATTTGAGATTCTCTCTCAAAATTAGGAGGGGTGAAACACCCATTTGCCTTAGATCTTCAAGAGAGAAGTCAGAATGTTCATCTTGTGAACTAGAAGCTTCAATGTTTGCTATACAAGGGATAGAACCATAAAAAAATAAACCATTATGTATAACATCATCATGCGCTATGTCACAAAGGACATCCTCTTTAGCACACTCTTCAGGACTTGCAATTAAATCCGGATAAACTAATGAAAGCATATTGCAATAAATATTTGAGGGAGAAGGGGGTCCCTCATCTTCTTCTATCCATTCTAAACTTTGACAACTCTCCAAATACTCAGCATAGGTGATTAAATGATCATCATTGTCAAAGGGCAAAGGTTGGTTCTTTGTTGGGATGTAGCCTAGGCCACATCATGTTGAGCAAATTTCAGCATCCAATGGCTCACATATACCATTTTCTAAATGACCTAAGCCTTTGCCTTTGTAGCCCATACTACACATGATTTTCTTAGGAATTGGGAACTCGTCTGATGAGTAGCAATGGGTAAAATGATTTTCTTTAGGATTTAAGATTTTACCAACAATAGTCTCATCTATCGTATACCCAATAGAAATGAAGACACATTTACCTAAGTGGTAAACATCTCCTTTCTTATGGGGTAATCCCATGGTTCGAGGAGATGGTGGGAGCTTAGTCAAGATGAGAGAATCTTGTATGGAAAAATATTTATGATTAGATGATAGGGATAAAATGGACAAATCGGGTATGGGTTTGTCCGTAAGGGGATATGATGTGGATGGATCATTTGTATGAGAAGATAGATTTGTGTTAGAATGGGATGAAGAGGGTTGATGGGATGAATATGGTTGTTGATGTGAAGAAGATGAATCTAGTGTAGATGAAGGTGGACAATTATTAGAGGGTGATGATGAAGATAAATATGGACAAAAGGGAACATCAATAGGCTCAACCATTGCACAAAGCTCAAAATATCTAGGGTCACCATGGATGGTGACTAGTTGATTTTTAAACTCAAATTTTACACATTGGTGTAACGTAGAGGGGACTGCCCTCATTGCATTAATCCATGGGTGACCCAAAAGAATATTGTACGATGCTAGACAAGGTACAACATAAATACTTGTATCTAGAATTCTAGGACTGACCTATAATGGGATGGACATCACACCACATGCTTCTTGAATTTCATCATTAAAAGCTTTAATCATCATATTTGTTTTCCTCAAATCCTTATCTTCAAATCCAAATATTTTGAAGAAATCATATGTGCAAATGTTGAGAGAGGATCCATTATCTATCAACACTCTCTTAACAACAACATCTCCAATCCATGTTGTTATGTAGAGAGGATTATCATTGTGTAGGCTGTGAGGAGGGATATCCTCATCATGAAAGTCTATGTAATCCACTCTGTGAGATGCTACAACGTTAAATACCAGGATTGATGTCTTGGGGCACCATCATCTTACTCAAGGAATTCATCAATTCCTCCCTATGAATGGGAGAGGATCTAAGTAATTCCAAAAGGGAAATTCTAGCGGGTGTGTGGGTAAAGCTGATCATTGATGTCAAAAGGTTTTTGTTGAAATTTAGTTACATTGTTATCCTTTTGAGGTGCCCTCAAGATCAAAGGAACTTGAATAGGTTCACTTGGTTGTGATGATGAAGATGGTGGTTGAGTTGTTGGTGTTTGAGATGGTTGTGATGCTTGGGCTTGATCATCTAGTTATAGCGCTAATCATACCCACTATATGATCAGGTTGAGGAAGAGGATGAGTGATAATGGGTGGAGAAGTTGAGATGGCTTGGATGGGGTGGGGTCTATGAGTTGTTGCTTTCTCTAAGGGGAGCAATTGGTGCATAGATGGGTGAGTTGTCAAGAATCTCACAAAGGGTTCCTCAAGAACAAGCAAATATGTGATGGGTATCATAGGTTCTGATTCATCCTCTGAACTATTAGAGTGAAGTGAACTAATATCAATCTCAGAGTCTGACTCACTTTCAGAATAATCATATGCTACTGCTCTGTAATATTTCTTTTGAATTTCTCCTATAATGACAGTAGAAGGTGTAGGATGACCTCATTTAATGGACATTGTGATAGTGAAATGCTACTAATCATACCCACATATCGTGCTAGTGGTGGCATATTTTGATAGTCAACTTGATTCACCACCTCTTTACCATGATTAGGTAGTGGATTTTGAAAAATATCTAAATTTTGATTAGCATTTTGTGCATGTTGTGCAAGAGGTTGTGTGGTCGATGGAAGATTAGGATCCGTGGGAACTCCCTCTACCTCTAATCAACCACTATCAATTAAATCTTGCACTAAGTGCTTCAACCTCTTACACGTATTTGTCGTATGTCCATCAACTCTATGAAAGTCAGAGTGTTTTGCGAGCTCATACCATTTGGCAGTGGTATCAGGTTGCCGAATCTTGGGTAACTCTATCATACCTCTTTCTAATAATTGTGGTAGAACCATGGACAATGGTTGGTTTAATTTTGTGAAGTTACATGGAGGAGGTTTCTGGGGTGCTTTCAACACCATTTTTTTAAAATATTGGCCACATTTACATTCATAGGAGGCCTATTATCCATGACCCCATCTCCTACCATGTGTTTGTTCTTATATTGATTTTTGGATGGTTTGTCCTCTTCTTTTCTTTTTAATTACCCTCTCCTGATAAGGGCCTCTTCTACTCTCCTTGCCAAATTAATGGCTTGATCAAAGGAGGTTAAAGTGGTAGTGGCCAACTCATAAGAGAGTTGCTCTTGTAAATTTCCAATAAATATTTCTAGCATTTCTCTAGGAGGTAAGGCAAAATGTAACTTGCCTACAACCTTCCTCCATCGTGCCAAAAATTAGCAAAACTTTCCTCTTTTCCTTGTTTTAAGTTGTATAGATCCTTAATAGTCACATGTATTTCAATATAAGCTCCAAACTGATGTACAAACAGTTTAGTTGTCTCTTCAAAATTTCTTAAAGAATATGTTGGTAACTGGTAGTACCACTCTAGGGCCATACCCCCAAGACTCTTAGGAAATATTTTTAACAAAAACATGTCATCATAAGCAATGTCATGGCATGTTGTTCTGAACATCCTAAGATGTTCGATGGGATCTTCAGTCCCCTTGTATATGGGGAGGACTGGCATAGGGAAATGTTTGGGATATGGTCTAGAGGTGACTATGGGATCCAAAGGTTGATTACACATTTCTTTATAGTTGTATGTAGGATGATATGGATCCATGTGATCTAATCGTGAAGCCAATTTTTTGACTATAGTTTCAATATGATGTGTTTGAGAATTATCAACATATGGAGCTCCCATATTTCTAAATGGAGGATTGTAATTTGATTGTGATACTTTGAGGAGGGGGGCCCTCAGTCCTTGTACTTGATTATTATTCATAGAAGGAATGGTAATACTATTCTGCAAAGGATTGGAGAAAGGTGGATTAGCTTGTTGGTGTGGATGTGATATGTTGTATGAAGGATATGGGATGTAAGAAGAGTATGGAAGAGAAGAAGAAGGTGGAAGGTAAGAGGAATGTGGAAGTGGTTGTGATTGCGATGGAATAAAAACTTGTGAATGAATTGGTTGAGAAGAAATATATGATTGAGATGTAGAAGTTTACGAATATGGATTATGAAATTGATGGGGAACAATATCATGACTAGTCGAAGACCAATGTGGGACTCCCCCAACATTCATGGTTGTAGCATTAGTATAGATAGGATTACATCGTAGTATATTTTTGGCATGGATCTATGAGTAGAGATATGTAGCTTGTGCGGATTGGATAATGTCAATCAAGGTCTCACCTGAAATATTTTCATGAAAATGTTAAGAGGAAATGGGAGGGAGTTGAAAAATCCTACCCAAAGATGTTTCGCCCGAAGTTTTACCCTTTTTGAAGTGATATTATTCCTCAAAATCTTCCATGATGGTAGCACAATTAGCTTTCACAAAGCCCCAAATATGCTCCCGTAGGATCTCCTTGGAATTCAAAGTGAACTCGTCTAGTGTGTATAATTTGTTCAACTTGTTCCTCCTTGTTCTCTTGGTTCTCTGCTGCTTCAATATTTTCTTCATCATTAGGATTTTCAACATCAAGTTCTTCCTCAAGAGGACCTACAATCTCTTTACCATTTCTTAAATGCATGGTTGTCTCTTGATGATCCTATTGTTCTTTCAATAATATCAAGATTTTTAATAAATCCTCTTCTAGGATTTTCTCTTTGTGTTTTTTGTAATCTCTTAAGTTAACTCATAAATTTTGAAAATCTCTAATTCTTCTACAATAATCCTTGAGTGTATCACTTAATCTTATTTGAATAGTTTGTGAATATCATTAATTGGTTCCAACTATTCTAGGGTCATGTAGTGTTCTTCCTCAAATGTGAAATCCTTTTTCAAAAGAGTAACCAATTGGATAACAAAGAATTACCCTTGAATAGTGCTAGCATTCTCAAATTGTAGATCATGGCACAATTCTCTGAAAAGTACAGCTCTAGGTGCTTTGTTGTATCTTCTATTATATTCCAAAGTCACCTCTTTGCTTTCTATGTCTGCCAAAAACTTATGGACAATGAGGGAATCTTCAAAGTAACTCTCCCAAGGATATATTATTGAGTGAACACTTGCCCTTTTATCTACCAACCAACACTCACAACTTCTCTTGATGTCAAAGTAGGGTGAATGGTAGTCCACACCTAAGGCCTTAGCTATGTTGATCCTCTTAATTTTGCTTAGCTCTTTTGAACTTCTCTTAATAATATCAAGGCTTTCCCACAATTGACTCCACTATTTCCAAGGTAAATTTATGTCTTGTCTATAAAGAAGATTGAGTTCCTGTTCTAGAAATGTTCTTCTAAGGTCTATGAATGTAGACTCTCTAATGCAATTATCCACCATTTACCTATCCTTTTTTTTTACCTTTTGAAATAAATACGTCACACAAGAAGAAAAGCTTCACTCTATCATTCATAAATCACAAATTGCAAAAACAAAAAGTTGAAGGTCTAGTTGACTTGTCTTAAATTAAGGCATTCACCTGTATGCCCACATGCAAACACATGGTGATGAAATCCAATACATGATGAATCCCAAGTCCTACCAGTCCTCACCCAGTTCACCGTGGTCAGCAATATGCCCTCCGAAGAGAAGTACGAGCTCTATTCCATAGTTAAGATAGTTGTTGGACCAACTAAATTTTAATCTTGATTAAAAGTTGTCAGTTATCCAAGCACAAGTGAAAGGATAATCTCTTTTCGAAGGTTCATGGGTATGGCTAACCTCCTTCACTATGTATTATCGCTATGTCTTGTTGGTGCAAAATCTATCTTTGGTTACATTTGCACCTAAGATTTTGCCAACATTGAAATACCGGGTTTAAAACAGAGACTACATGGTTCAATCTCTAGAGAAGGTTGGTTCCTTACTTTGTTATAGGAAAAAGGGAATGAGTAAAGTGCATAAAGGAAGGGAAATATAGCTATTGCTAGAATTTTTAAGGGGTACAGGTTAGACAACAGCAAGGAAATGCATACATTTTTTATAGATAAGCATTTTTTAAACCATCAAAATAAAAATAAACAGTTCTCTAGTGCATATTTAAATTATCATAACCCTACTAGAATTGTTAATTTTAGAACTAGTGGAACTTAAAGCACAGAAATCTAGAAAGAGAATTAAAATGATTTGCATTCAACATATTTTATATAGAATTCAATATTTATACATACTTGATCAAACACTAGTGAGCCAGAAACCAAAATGAGGAGTATTTTATTGCTTTCAAAATTTTGTATACATTGCCTTGTAAACATCCAAGAGCTAACCCTTTGTTAGAGTCGCGCTCATCCTATATATATACATCTTCTAATAACAAAAAAACTCAAAGTTATTCCAACAATATGCTAATTGGCTCAAGATGCTCAATAGCACCAATCGGATCAAAGAAGAATGGAGTAGTGAGGTCTTCAACAGCAAATGGTTGAGATTTTTTAGTTACTACATGTCTGCACCAATCTTCTCAGAGATATCGTGGCCTAACTATCTTTCACTTTATCTAGCTTTTGGTCTGCAAAAACAGGATTGGTTGTGAAATCGTGACTCTTTTCTTCCTTTTGCCCTTTTCGGGTCCTTGGCCACTAAAAACAAGATCGATCGCGAAATCATGACTCTTTTCTGCCTTCTGCTCTTTTTAGGTCATCAGCCAGCGAAAACAGGACCGATCGTGAAATCGTGACTCTTTTCTATCTTCTACTTTTTTTCTTCCTCAACCAGCGAAAATAGGACCGATCGCGAAATCATGACTCTTTTTCATACTCAGCAAAATTTAAAGAAAGAAATCTCCTCTCTCCCCGTGGTGTAGTTATTTTGACCTGCATGTCCAAACCAGCTTTACCTCATAGGACCTTTAATGTGGATTTCCCACCACTAAAGTGGCATCCTATCACAAGACTCAACTGCAGAATAAGACATCGGATGTTGTTCTTTTTAGGGATATTTTAAAAAATAAAATGTGAATCGAACAAATTTTGAAAATATATATATATATATATATATATATATATATATATATATATATATATATATATATATTATCTAATCTAAGAAAACAAATTTTAGTGATCTTGTTTTTAGTTTTTTTTTTTGAAAAGAAAATAAAAGAAAAAGGTTTCCTATTTTGGCCACTAGAGACACGTGTTTCACATCGAGTTCACCAAAGAATGTGGATCAAAAATTTCATACCCCTTTCCTTTAGGCTAATGGATTCGTACCTCAAAGGGGATGGGAAATCAAGGGTCCACACCTCGATATGAGGGGCACCTGGTGTTGTGCCTCCCTTGGTGATTGTCGACAAATTAGGTGGGTTCACCAAGAAATATTTAAAGATGGTTTCTATGTCTATGCAATGGGAAGTGTTTGATGTATTATTTATTCAACATGCACCTATGTTTAGGATAAAATATAGCTAGAAACCTAAGCTATATGTAATTCAAATTTATTTGAAAACAACACACAGTAGAAATAATACTTCTAAGCTAAAATGCAATTCATTATCTTTTTTTTATATATAATTCTATGCAGAAATCGAAACAATAGATCAATAGCAACAAAAATAGGAAATAAAGCTCAAATTAAATTGGATGGATGCACTTACCTGAACCGGATGACTATTGCAGGTAAATTCGAAGCTTCTTTTGCAAATTCGACAGCAATAAACAAATTTGCTAATAATAAGCAAATTCAGCACTAGTTTATGTCAATGTTGAATTCGCAAAGGATTTGCAACTAATCACACAAGGCTCTAAAATTATTATTAGTGATAGGGAATCTGCTTAGGCCACTATCAAATGGACCTTGATGGCATGGCAGGCAGACCCCCTAGGTTCCTTTAGCAAACCTTACATGAAAATAAGGAAATTGTAGATTTATTGCAAATAGATAAAATATTGATAGAAAATAATGGAACAGTACCTAATGCAAAGTGCAATCACTATATGGATGATCAATATGTATACAACAAGATGTAATAATGAACCTAGAAGCAACTTTTTGCCCCTAGCATAATCCTATGCGAATTCGAAACTAGCTAGTGAATTTGACACTGAAAGTGGATTCAGGGATAAGCTTCTGAATTCGCTAGATGTCTGAAAATAGTAAATTACAGATGTAGGAATAATATGTAAAATGCTAGAAATGATCAAGTTGAAATGCTCACAGTGATTGTATATCGGATCTTATTGTCTAACGACCAATGAAAATTTTGCTTGATCTCGCATAGGTTGAAGAAGTCTAACAATCTTTAACTGCAATATAAGCTTCAAGAAAATTCTTCAGACTGCAAGAGAGTAGTTAAAAATACCCAAACTGCAACAAAAAATTATCAATTAAAGCTCTCAATATTCAACACATATGCCTTCAACTCATCATTAGCCCTCTCCAGGAGGCTGGTTGTTATTTTTAAAATATGAGGTAAACTAGAATTGTGGGGTAAAATGGAGTCAAATCAGGTTAGGGTAAATCAAAAAAATTGTCAATTTAGGTAAATTTGGCACCTGATTTTTGAGCTATCGAATTCACAAAATCTTCGACATAGACCAAATTTGGATGAAATTGAAATGATCATCCGTCGACACAGGTTGGCACCCTATTTTAGAAAATTTGACAACTAACTTCTGGGCTACCAAATTCGTTAAAAATGGTAAAAAACACGTGGAAGTTAGAAAAATAGTTACAAGGGTACGAAAAAGGGGAGGTGGGTGAAGGGTGAAGTTCATGTATGCTAGGGGGAGGTTAGGAATTTTGAAGTGGATCAAATTCTATGGCTACACATCCTTCTTTGTTGGAATCAGGATAAGATAAGTTGCATTTATTTTATAAGGTATGTATTATTTTATTGTAGATTGTTTCATTGCCACCAATAAAGAATCCTTCACTATTTCCTAGTTATGTCAATAGAATGTTGTTGAGAGACCATCTGGGCCTAGGGATTTGTCCTTATTAAAAGTGAAATAAGCTAAATGAACTTCTTCCAAAGTAATAGGCTCCATCAATTTCCTATAGTCTTCATTTGTTATAACTGAAGGTACTTGTTATATTAGTTTATCACTAAAAACTTCAAACTCCTTTGATCCTAGAATATTCTTGTAAAAAATATCTCTTTTTTGTTTCACTTTGGTCTTCAATCCAAACCCCTTCTATTGATTTAGTTCTACTAATTTTGGATGCTAATCTCTGTACTATTGACATCTTATGAAAAAATGTGTTTTTATCTCCTTTTAACCAAGTCTCTCTCGATTTTAGTCTCGAAATGTTTTTTCTTACTCAATATTATGATATTCATTAAGCAACTTCCTTTCCTCCAAGGTTGGATTATTGTGCTCACCTTTTTGAAATTTTGAAAGTTTCTCTTTTAGTTATTTCTTCTCAAAAAAGTTTATGAAAGTGTACTTGTTCCATTTTTTTAATCTAGATATCATTGATTTAATTTGTTTTGGAAGTGTATAAAGCCCACCATTTCTTGAAGAATTCCACGTATGTATTATCATATCAACAAATTGAGGATGGTCTCCCATATCTGCTTACATTTAAAATATGATCTTTTTTTAATTCACCTACCACCATTTTAATTCTTATTGATCAGTGCTTTGAACCAATCCATGTTAAGGTATTAATTTTAGCACGAGTCCCTTTAGTTAGCTATTGATCAGAGAGTATGCATTTGTCTATTTTTTTTGCTATTAGGTTCTGGCCTATCTTGTTGTTGGTCCAAGTATAGTTATCCTCTTCAAAATCAACCTCCCATAGATTATTGTTTTGAATAAAAGCTAAGAAATCTCTCATACTTTGGGTTATTTTCTTAATTCTCCCAATTTTTTCATCCATCTTGGTTATGGCATTAAAATATTATATGATCATAAATTGGGTTTCTTGGTCTTTACTTCTCAAAAAGGCTTCAATCCCACTCCAAACTTCTAATTTACCTGGCTGAGTTGTAGGTCCATAGACATTGACAAGGATGGAACTAGTATCTACAAGTAGCATCTAACTAATGAGGCTACCAATGCCTAGTTTTATGAATGGTTTCACAGAAGGTTCTAACTGGATTCCAATGTGTTAGAATTCCGCCTACCACTCTTGAATCCACAACATTCCATTCACATCTCGCCCATATTGCTTTCACAATTATAGAAACTTCTTCCTTTGTCATTTTAGTTTCTTGGATACAAAGAATATCAGGCTTATTACTTAAATAAAGGCCCTTGATACACCTCTTCTTTAGGGGGCATTAGCACCCTTTATATTCCATGAGATGGTAATCATGTCTCATTAGGGGTTGGCCCCGCCGACAAATTACCAATATTATTTTGTTGTCTGATAAAGAAAAGTTCAACCAACTTACGTTGTGTTCCTTTCTCTATGTTTGCTCTTGCTTCCCTGTTTCTTGCTTGATAATTTGAAGGTTTTTCTCTTTCTGCCTTGCCAATATTGGGAGGTCTTATTATTCTATTCCTCAATATTCTTTCACAATTTTCTTTTTATTAGATTTAACCTCTCTTGGCTTTGCTAAGGAAGTTTCTGACTTATTCTGCTCGTATTCTGGTATTTCTTTGTTAATGGTAGAGGTATTAAACATCTAACATTGTGTTTTCTCTACCACTTTCCTTTTCCTAAATGGTGCACAATACTTCAAGAGAGTCTTCAAAATCTAATAAGGCACATTTCTTAAGTTTAGCAAGAATGTTTAACCCTAAATTGGGATCATACTGAGTAGACAATTCATTCTCAATATTTTGATCTTGTTGTATTATGTCCTCTAAGCTTTAATATATTTTCGTCATAGGTTAAAGCATCAAAAGAATTGGTATTTCCTCCAATGTCCTTACTAGTCTCCACTGTTTATTTACCTTCATCTATCTGGACCTATTTTTTGGAAGTTGAAAACCATTCTCATACATATACATTTGTAAGTTTCTCTTATGATTTTCTATATATTTTTATGTTGGACTCTTCTTAGGCCATGATCTTAAAATATGCCCCACCTCATGACATCTTCTATATCTGAAAGATATATTTTCATAACTTATGGTTTGGGTCCAAAACATACCCCCATACTTAAGAATGATTGGTAAAGGTTTAGTAATATCAATTGTGACCAATATTCGAACATAAATAGCCAAGAATTCATCTTTTGTAGTTTCTAAAATCTCAAGGAATTCTCCCAAAGTATTGTCTATTGCCTTGAAGGTATCTATTTCCCATAATTCAATGGGTAACCCATACATGTTGACCCAGAGTGGTACTAGGGAGAGATTTACATTTTCAAATGCAAAGCCTTCATACCGACGGGTAAGGAAGAGTCATGCTCTTCTCATTAACCAAGGACCCCCTTTCAAGATTCTATCTCTTTCCTCCCTGGAACAAAAAATGACTAGGAAGAAATGATAAACTCACTCCTGGAGACTTCCATCTCCTATCAATCCATTTTCTCAAATTCAAAGCCCCTAGCCAAGACCCAATGAATTTACCAATGACTGTCTTATCTTTGAGCAACAAGGATCCTTGCTTTATGAGGTCCTCCCTAACCTCTACAACTAGGGATGATCTAAGGATTTAGTTGCAAATCGGTCCATGGAAAAGGAACTATAACTCGATATTTACTGGAATTTACAAGTATATCTTATAGCAATTATATTATTTGAAAACAAACCTACAATAACTTGCATGTAGAACGTAGATAAAGAAAATATTATAAAACTCGGCTGAAAAATTCTACACCTAGACAAGATGTCTCGCCTCGTTTATGCCCTAGACCTCCATTGCTCTTGGCATCATTCAATCCTTGTCTAACAAATATTTGCTATTTTGTTTCCCAAGACTTGAAAAATCGCCGCTGCCCTTATGCCAAACAACTGGCTTCACAAGGTCATATCTTCCTCAATATTGCTCAAATTCTTTCATATGACCACTCATTTTAAAGGTCTTCAAATTCCATACAAATTGATCTATGGCTCTTGAAAGATGAGAGGATTTTTCAAAAAAAATTGCCTTTGTTCAAACAATTGTCTTCACATGATCATATCTCCTTCAACATTGTTTGGATTCTTTCAAATAGCCACTCATTTCAAATCTCTTCAAATTCTACACAAAATGGCAAAAGAATCATTTGAATCAAACAACTCTATGAAAAATTCTCTCTTGAAAAATGAGTCATTCTTAAGAAAAAAATTGCCTCAGCTCTACTATTCATAATTTTCTTTATAGTTGATGCTTGTATTATTTAACTATATAGTCTTTAATGAAATATAACAAAATATCAAGCAAAGTTAAATACGAACACCAAAAGTTCTTAAAAAATAATTTTAAAAATAAAAATGTTTACCTGTAGTAATAATAATAGTATGAAAAAAATATGAAGTTGAAGAAATGAAGAAATGAGACGAGGAATTTTAGAATTTATCCATTAAATTTTTTTTTTTTAAATATCTTCAATGTGATGTTTTGTTGACAGCATAATGTGTTCTCAGACAGGTCCATAAATAAAATAGCCGTCTTCATAAATTAACAAAGATGTTAACTACTCATTGTGCAAAAAGGACGTAAAGTTGAGGGATTGAAGAGAGCATCCATTAAAAAAATATATAATCAAATACAACTATTCATGAAGTAACAAAGATGTTTACTGTTGATGGTCTGAAATTAAAAAGAACGTAAAGTTGGACTGGAAAGAGCATACAATCGTTAAGGACTGAAGAGAACATCACAATCGTTAAGCTGATAAATACATGCAATTATATCACCATGAAAAAGTACAAGCCACCAAAACAATATCTAAATCAAATAACAATGGAACTTTGTTGAAAATGCAAATTACAGTAATGGACCAGAGTCCAGACTGACTTAGCAAAGACATTCTCTGCTTGTAACATTGGACATTAATTGATCTTGTAAAACAAATTGACATTTGCATTTCATCTCCTCCCCAACAAATTTTGGCTCTACACATGGGATAGATAACATATACCTGCAGGATAATTCTCTTAACAAGTTTATTAGAACGATGAGCACATTTTGTGAGGAAAGTGCATGACATTGTTGAAGAATGCATCTGAAAATATAGCCTTTTCTTGTGCTTGGGTTTGCTACCAGCACCTATCTTCCACAAAGTTCCAGACAGAGACTGCGGGACAGCATTTTCTCAAAGTCATGCAGCAATCTGAAATTAACTTTCCTGCCATTAGTGATATTATTACTTCTGCCTAACAATTATTACCACGTTCTTTATGGTTTGCAACAATGTCGAATAATTGTGGATTGATAATTATTGAAATTGAGTAATGAAACACTGTGCTGTAACGTAAGAGTCTATTGGGAGACATTAAATGTTTTAAACTTACCACAATAACAGTTAAAAAAACAATTAACAAAAAATGAAATAACATGTATTCAATCTCCCGCTCAAAATTCAAAGAGAAAATGAAAGAACTTATCGGTAATAGCTGCCTACAAGGCAGGGACAAAATCCATTACAATTTCTAAGTTCCAAGCTAGACCCACATATTATACCTGCTACCTGCTGCTCTTTAAGTGATTCATGAAATATGCCATTCAACAATGGTGTATCAGATAATACCATAAGAAGTATAGGCTGCAGCATATGGTGACATATCTACAATATATGCCTTAGCAGAATAATTAAATGCAGCTTGTCTATTTTGAATAAAAATAACAAAGTGTGTTCATAACAGTCATTTGCTGCAAGATCTTCTTCAGCAGTAGTGTAATAAGTATAGTTAGACATTTGAGTCAGCATAAGCTTTGCAGTAATGTGCCCAGTATAAAATAATAAATAAATTCTATATTTGCAACAATATAAATGGCATGAATATGCTTCTGCCACATTAGCAAACCTTCACAGGTCTCTTTCTCTTATTGAAATTCAGCTGATTACTCCCAAATTTAACCAAAATTGCATCCATCATCATTTTCTTCTTGATGGTCAAAACAAAACCTTTTGTTGAAGCCACATTTGGTTTCTCTGTGAAGAAATGACAACATCAGCAATCTCTTTCTGGTCAATAACTTTCAATCAGACTTGCAAAGTTTTTCCGCGTGCTGTTAAATTAAGTATCTTCATCACAAGTTAAATTGCAGAACACTGCACTGTTCAAAAATATAGAACCTATGGGGGGTCCTTTTCAATGAGTGAAACCTATTACAGATCTTTTGACATTTTCCTTGGAATAGAGAATAACATATGAACAAAGGGTTTCCTAGGAAAATGCTTACAAAAAACATTATTATTTGCACCAACATAACTTTTGAGGTACATCTTCCCTAGAAGGACCTAGTTTCAAATTAGGCTAAATAGCTGTAAACTTTATAAATAAGGCAGTGCCACTTAAGTTTCCTTTGCTACAGCCTGTTTTGCAGATGCTTCAAACTCTGAGGATGGTAACTTCAAAAGTGCCTTCTCCTCATCATTGAGAACAGGATCAGCAGGGATACATCGAGGCTTTGTTGTCGATTGCTGGTAAAATATACCTCCAAGCATGCATATCAACATTCCCACTGTTCCTACAACAGTTGCATGCCTATCCCAAATTACCAAATTGATGACCACTGTAAGCAGCTTGTTCACAACTCCTAGGACAGTGAAACCTGTTGCAGATATACTCTTGCGACAGGAAAATCCAAAAAATGATATGGACAATCCAAACAAGCAGGATAGCCCCACTGGCAGTAAAACATCTAGAGAATGTGAACCTGGTCCCTGTGAGCTAACTTGTTTCAATTGCTTAAACTCCCCCATAATGATTAGTTCGAATGGGAAGAGAAGCAATGCCTCCAAATTATTGTACAACACCAAACCCCATGTGTTCAACCCAATTGTCATGACAACATGCTTGATATACACAAAATCTATTGACATGCTTATCAAGTAGGCCAATGCCCAGCTATAAGCTGTTAGAGTGATATGATAATCAGTGAGCACATAAATTAAGCCACCAATAAATATAATGGCTAGAGCACACCATGTTTTAAGAGGAGGACAAGGCTGCTTCAAGTAGAGAGTTTCACCAATTGCTACAAAGATGGGGACTGCAGATCTAAATACAATAAATGTATCAACATTTGCATGAAGTAACAATTCACTATTTGTGAACAGTGACAAATAGAAGACCATTGCAGCAGGTAGAAATCTCCACATTATTTGAAGGTCGAGTTTATCATGTTCCAAAACTTTCAACCAACCAAGCAGAACTACTGCTGCTACACTTGAAAAATACTGCAGTGCTGTCAGAGAACCAGGGAAAGGAAAATTCATGATTGCCCACTTGTTGATGATGGATAATAAGGATGCAGAAATGCAATACCCAGCCACAATTCCATAAACATAAGTTTCATGCATTAATGTTCTAATTGAAGCCAACCATGGTTGTTGCACTTCTTTGAAAGGTGCGGAACTTCTCTCCACATTGCCACCATCCTCAGTTCCATGCGACTGTGAAGACATCTGCAAACAAGACATATAGACAGCAGATTAATGAAAAGTTGCAGCCCTTAAGAAATGTCCTATTCCTGTTTGCGAGTCTTTAGGATATATCATGCATAAGAGATTTAAGCTCATAAACAAGTATCCCAATAACTCACGAACAAGTATAATATCTCATGAAAATCTAAGAATACACATGCCCTACTCTACTGTCACAAAATACTCAAAGAAA